>OX382327.1:12971429-14277836 GCA_947507615.1 Hemithea aestivaria | reverse complement strand
ATTCAGATCCCAATATCTGTGACGAAAGTCTTTTATAAACAATATCAACTTCCTTTATGACAGCAAATATAATTTTAAACTTTCCGTCTGTGGCTAATTTATTAATTTGGCTAACAGATGGATAATCATATATGAGAGACGCTTCATGGTTGTATTCGTTGTCTGTCATACGACATTTCATGTCATTTGGTTTAACAGCTCCTATCATCTTACCATCACCAGCACTGTGGTATGTACTATCAGTAGCTAACACTATAATGCGTCTTGTCCCATTTCTCCAATTTATCTCCTTTTCACAAGCCATTACTTGCATCAATGCGTCTAAGCTCGATTCGGGATCATCATAGTTGCTTCCAAATTCAGACTTTTCGACCGCATCTTCGAAAGCCGCCATGTTATCTGTCAGGGATAGGTGATTTTTAAAAGAATACGCGTATTGTCGTCTGCAAAAAAAAGATAAATCTGAAGTTAAAAATGTGATAATAGGTAGTACCTGTTTGTAACTAACAGCGGTAGCGGTAGCAGTAAGGTAAGGTAGGATATAAGACAAAGTAGCGCAAAATTGATCATCAAATTTTCTTTTTGTCTAAAACAAAAGTAAATGTTTTATTTTGCGCCAACCTATATTTAAAATACATATTCAAAAAAATAAGCATGATATATTATAACAATACCTACCGTGATCCTCCTGCCATCATATCTGCATAAGGAAAACCTGGCTTTTCCACAAAACTTCCAACGCCTAGTAGTACATTATTGGTCAAACTTTTCAAAGCGGTATATACTTTATTAACTTGTTTTTTTAGAGCATGTTTATGTGGTACCATTGTATATGAGTAATCCATTAAAAAGTATACATCTAAAGGAAACTGTTTGGCAGGTTGGTAGGACATTTCAAATTTGACTGTTTCACCCGGACGTGCCTTGATCTTTATGTGTTGTGGCCGTAGTTGGATCTTATCGTCGAACGCTTTATTTTTAACAACTTCCATTTTGTATTCAGGATTGACAACATATTTGCCATCACACCATCGATCTGGTCCAGCTGTCTTGTTATTTTTTATGAAGAATTTCTCGGATTTGCATCTCTCTGTGATATTTTCCTTAAAATAAAAATAGGATAATATACCTACTTAATTAGTTTTGCAGACGACTTGTTCATTTTTACTAAAATGGCAATAATTTTATGATAATGTTTACATATTCTGCGTTGATTTTGACAAGTAACATTACAATTGGATTGGACTTTTGCCTATATTCGAGCAGTCCTTAAAGATGTGTGTTATTTCGCTGTTACGCACACAAAGATTCGCGTCTAAGTCATGATTCCAAAGACAAATAGCAAAAGACAAGTCAAATAGTCTTCCAAATTTTGACCCAATATGTCCAACAGTTTGGGCTGAGCGTTTATAGATCAGTCAGTCAATCAGTCACTCTTTCCTTTTTATATTGATTAAAGGACAATCAAACAAAAATAATATGTGAGTAGTTCGAAGATATATGTAGTTAAAAACAAAGAGCTAATGACTTACCTTGGAACATCACACGCACTTATTAGCGGCAAATCCTATACATTTTCCGCACTCCTTGTTATCTTCGCATTTTGGAGGATCTTTATCAAAACAATAGATACACCCAAATGTAATAATAAATATTATTAGCAACTTCATAATTTACTTGCGATTGTTCTGGACTATCAACTATAAATAACGGCAAATGTGACATTATCAAGGAAGGAAACTACAATTAATATCCTTTACTGTGGTTTAACTGTTGTTATGCATACCTATTATTAGTGTCTATGCTTTTTGTGTGCCTAATTAATGTCCTAATTTGCGTCTATATCATAGGTGATTTAAACAATATTTTACCTAAAGATTATGTTATGATAAAATAAATATTTTAGAATTGTTATATACCGAAAATCGTGTAGGGCCCGCCTTTGTGAAGGCGGGCAGTCGTCGACGGAGGACTGGATGCAAGGCTCTGCCGATTCCCAGGCCTCCGTCCCAAAGACGATGCGGGAGTGTCGCCGGGTTGTTTTAGTGGGTATACCCGTGCAGCTGCTCTGCACGGGGAGTCCCACATAACCCTCCCATACGCCCGATGGGAAAGGTATGCGTAACGCATTTTTTCCCGGCGTTAACAAAAAAAAATGTACCGAAAACCGAAATTACATTAAACCTTTCTTGATGATTATAAGCGAATAGCAGGTGTATATCCCTTTTAATAGCAATCTATGGAATATTTATAATAAGAGATTTAAAAAAAAACGCTTAATAACGTTGTATTTGGTAAAAATATTTTTGTGATTTTGGAACAACTCTATCTGTTGCTACAATATAATTTGGATCCCAACAAATAACGGTAAACAAAATCAAGGAAGGAAAATCAAAACTGTTTTTATGTAAGCTCTATACACACTAGATTGCTAATTTATATAAAAAAGGCTCTTTTGGAGTCCACACACTTTCTGACGTGGAACGCAAAACCTTTGTCTGCATGGCTTAGAACATGTCAGCCGGTGCGAATGATATCTGCAATCTGGTGACTAAACGCCGCCTCGACTTATAAAATGTGTGGACTGCCTATGTAAAGTATTGTAAAGTTACAAGGCAAAAATAATTTCTTAGGTAGGTACTATACATACTCTTGTATATGCTCGTGGGTTTATCCGCGTGAACAAATCAGTATCAAAGATAGTAAAACTTACAGCACGACATGGGTACATCTTAGAACCCATCTATGTATGTTCCAAATTTCTATCTAATCCATTCAACAGTTTGGGCAGGGCATTGATAGATCAATCAGTCAGTCAATCTTCCTTATACCCTATATACATATGTATTATCTATGCTTATACCTATTTAGAAGACCACTATAAAACCCCTGTAAAAGTCAAACCTAAAATTAAATGTCATGATTCGAAAGAGTACTGGTATGAGAATAATACTGTGTTGGATGTTTTGCATTGAGCATTATCCTTTATTACCCGTTTTTTCCTCCTAACTAACCTAAAAATATATCATTACTACAGTTGAGCGAATAAAAATGCACGTAACATTACTATATTTATTATCGTTAACAGTGTTATTAGATGGAGTTTTGTCGAACTCTTGTGAACTGCATTTAACTTGTCATGATTGTATTCGAGACGCCAGTGCTTGTGTTTGGTGTGCTTCGGTAAGTGTTCGTAGATTAACCCATTTGTAGTTGTTTTACATATTGGTTAAGCCACGACTTAAAGGTGTGTTTAGCAATATTTCGGTCTTATTTAACACTATCACTGGCAGTGAAACACTTTGCATAACTTACATTTTTTTTAAATATCTTCTATGCCTATAGTGTAACAATAAATAAATCAAAGGACAACTAACATCGCTGTGAACTGTCAACATCATGCAAGAAACTTCTAACAATATCCTCTACAGCTTCTCAAATATTTAATAATCAATTCTTAGTCTAACTGTGATAGTTAATGAGTCCAATCACATGAATCCTCTTTCTTTATACACCTAATTTTCGTTTCTTCGACTTTAAATTTCAGAATGCTTACGCTGGAGAGAATCGTTGCCATTCAAAAGATGACAGCACATCGTGCGCGGACTTAGAAAATCCTACCAACGAGATAAACACAGTGAAGCAAAAAAACTTTAGTTCGAAAGCTGGAACTATGTGTCAAATGAAACCTCAGAAATACAAATTCAGACTTAGACCTGGACAACCCCTCAACTTCTCATTTTCCTTCGCAGCAATAGAAGATTATCCAGTTGATGTTTACTTCTTGTTAGATGCTTCAAACACTATGTCAACAGTCAAAGAAGCTGCAGTCGATCAGACTGAAAACATCTATCTAACTTTATTTAATTTTACCAAAGATGTGTATTTGGGTATGGGCACATTCATCGATAAGAACGCTTTGCCATATAATGTGTAAGTTTTCTCTTAGTTTTTTTAATATCACGAGTTTTTATTTATTCATGGGACTGAAGACTATGCTTAATTTTAGCATTTTTATATCATCATCATCATTGCAGCCGTAAGACGCTGAACATAGGCCTCCCCTTTGGACTTCCATATGTACCGGTTGGAAGCGACCTGCATCCAGCGTCTTTCGGCGACCTTTATATGGTCGTCTGTCCACCTTGTGGGTAGACGTCCTACGTTGCGTTTGCTAGTCCGTGGTCTCCACTCGAGCACTTTTCGACCCCATCGGCCATCCGCTCTACGCGCTATGTGGCCTGCCCATTGCCACTGCATTTTTATACGGTTTTTATTTTTATTATTATCGTTTTTCTATCCTATTTATCAAAATCTGTGACATATTAATTTCAGAATTATCAGCGAACACAAAGCATATTCATTTAAAAACAATTTAAAACTGAATTCGGACTATACAACATTTCGAGAGGTTATGAAAAACACGACGTTTGGATCCAACCGTGACAGCCCTGAGGGTGGACTAGATGCACTGGCTCAAGCCATCGTTTGTAAAGAGGAAATAGGCTGGAGGAGTGAATCTCGCAAGTTCATTGTATTTCTGACAGATGGGCCATATCACGCCGCTGGGGATGGAAGGTCTGCTGGTATCTTCCAGCCTTACGATGGCAAATGTTACTTAGCCAACGGCACTTATGCTAACGAACTTAAAATGGATTACCCTTCAGTCAGCATGATCAATAAGTTAGTCAAAGAACAGGATATTATCATACTATTTGCCATAAGAGATTCAGTTGGTGATATTTACAAAAGTATATCTTCAGCAATAAGTGGATCTAATAGGACTACTATGTCTAAAGATAATGTTGACATTGTGAAGATTATGAAAGAAAATTATGAGGTATGTAACTAAAACTACGTTTAACTCATTGTAATGATACAGTGTGTTACAAGAAGGTATTGTGCTTAATAGACTGTATTAATTCAACAAACTAAAGCACATGCTATTGTAGAATTTCAAGATACGCGAAAATAACAAGTGAAATTTTAAATACAAGTTTTTATTATTGTTACCATCTAGCACCAAAGTAGGTACCTACTCATCAAGACGAATCAAATGAGCCCAAACTCAATGGGGTTGCATCGTTCAATTACGGAGTTTCTATGTCCACCTTCCAGCTTTATCATCAAATCAGCTCGATGTCATAATAATATTGTATTGTCATCCGATTTATACATGCATACAAAATTTCAGCTCAATCGGAAACCGGGAAGTGGATCAAATTTAACTTACAAGAGTTGATTACAGACATACAGACAACAGACAGGTGAAAGTAAATAAAAGCTTGTAAAAACATCGTCTTTAGAAATAAAGTGACCAAGATAAGTAGATTGAACAGCTTGTAGAACAAATTTTACACTAAGTAATTGTTATTTGTGATTTCAGAGAATAACAAAAAAAATTAAACTTAAAGTCAACATTATATCTGGTCAACGTAACAACTTTACACTAACTTTCAACCCAGATTGCACCGATGAAAAAAATGAGGCTTGCAAAGTCAACACAGGAAAAATATATAATTTCACAGGAACTATAACATTGCCACAATATGTTGGAATAAATCATGGTATGATAGATATAGGAATAGAAGGAATTAGTGACAAACTTACTCTAGACATTGATGTGATCAATGAATGTGGTTGTAAGAAAGAAGCAGCGATCTCAGGGGATTGCAATGATGAAGTGCGAGAATGTGGAATTTGTAAATGTGAGGAACCAAAGTAAGTCTTATATTTGTAGGTCCTGTTTATATTATAACACTAACAACTTGTAAAATTATAAAACTCATATAGAACTTTTATCACCAAAGATAATAGATTTTGATAATAGGTAATATATGAAACTCGCGCCCAAGAAAAATGGTGTGCATGAACCTAATTGGCGGTCCATTTGCGAGGCGGCTGTATCTTCCCATTTTATTTTAATCTAAGTTAAAACAAATTATTTTCAGAATATTATGATTAAGTGAAATTTGGCCAATCATTAATTGAAATCGACGAACGAGCTAGAATTAGTTTATTTGTGTGGCACGTACAATTTTAAAATGGCTCTGTACCAAGTACCAGTACACGATCTTTATAATATTTCCTCAGATACGGGCAAAATTGTAAATGTGTTCGCAACATGGACAGCAAGATAGACGATGCTAAAGCTTGCAAATTGAACGGAACGGACTGCAATGGCCAGGGAAAATGCGAGTGTGGAGAATGCATTTGCAATTCTGGGTATGTCACTGCCATTTTTCTACATAATTCCCCTCAATTAAAACACATTTAAAAATAAAAACAAATTTGGGTGCACCGTAATACGTACTATTTTAGCTGTCCTGACTACACAAACTTTTAACATTCTTAACCCTTTCAGACCTGAATTATTTTTTTCATCCTGTGGAATTGGTAAATTCCGTGTGTCTAAAGTAAGGAGACTGTTAAAAAAAAAAAAAAAAAAAATTTAGTCATCAAATTTTCGGAAAATCTAGTTTTTCTTAATGTGCATAAATGTGGACTCCCGTTCTACTTAGTATTAAGATTAAGGTTCTTTTATCTGTGCCTTGACCAAATAAATATCGTTCTATGAAAAGGCCAGATGAAGAGTACTAAGAAGGCGAGCGTGCGTGAAGAATGTGATGAAAGTTGAGGACGCGAAAGAGGTGTGTCGCGGTCTTACCAAGTGGAGGGAAATAGTCTTTGCCTACCCCAACGGGCACCAAGCGTGAATTTATGTGTATGTATGTAAATTTTACATTGTAGTTATGCAGGCAAATACTGCGAGTGCAACCTGAAGCTATGCCCTCGCGACAGACATGGCGAGCTCTGCAGCGGTAGCAAACAAGGAGAATGTCAGTGCGATAGGAAATGTAAATGCAAGAGCGGCTGGTCAGGACAAGTCTGCGAGTGTTCGGACGATGATGAACTTTGCAAGGGACCTAACGGGAAGGTAAAATATTATGGTGGCCTTTGGTAAATGGTTTTACCCATTACGATATACTCCATGTTTATTGCCCGAATCAATGTTACATAAATACCTAATGCTAGCTCCACCAGAGCGTATTATTATAGTACATAGTGCATACGTACTTTAAGGTCTTAATAAGTATTCGATTTATGATCACTAGACCACCAGACCGATATTCATCGGTCTGGTGGTCTAGTGATCATACGATAGTATCCATTCGGATACTATCGTTAAATTAGGCTGTTAGTCAACTAATCATTCATCTTAAATATTCATATCTTTCAGGTCTGCAACGACCGTGGTTCATGTCACTGTGAGCAATGCCTATGCGATGACCCTGAAAACTGGGACAGCAGAACAGAAATTGACCAATTCTGCTTCCTAATACCAACCCCTGAGAGCAACGAGCGTCAATGCAAGCTCCTAAGTGATTGTGTCATTTGTTTGCTGAAAGAGGGGAACTGCTCTATATGTTCATTTGCAAATCACACCTTAGTTGATTCCCTTGATCTAAATAATACTGATATCTCAGAGAGAGATAGAAAATTCTGGGAACGTTGTACCAAAGTGCGAATAGACGTTGGTTGTTACGCTAATTTTACTTACAAGTACAATGTGGAAAAATATGGGATCTTTTTGAGAATCCAGAAGGATTACAGCTGCGCTGAGAGCTATTTAAGTGAGTCTCTTTCTGTTTTTCTCATAAACTATTTCTTTATTATTAGAAACGACGGTACGTATGTATACTTGGCGACTCAGTTGTCGCTTAACATAAAGGTAAATTTAAAGAAAAAACCGGGGGTGTTTCTTTAGGACAACATAATGCCTTGGCAGCGTCGAAACACTCGTCCATGGCCTCATATTTAGCCTCTTTTTTCCCAGGAAAAATGTGTTACGCATCGTAACCCAGCGCCGGCAGCGCTGGGTGGTATGTGGGACTCACTAAAGATACCCACTAAAGAACCTGGGGGTGTTCCTACAGAACGCCATATTGCGGTATCCCGTGGACTCCTAGGCAAAGATCTCCCCCATAGACAGACCCATGCTAAACTGGACTAAAACGGACTGACGATGACCATTTGCAAATCTTACTACTTCTTCTTGTTTTGGAGTCAAAATGGACATAATAATATATATCTAAAATATATTAAAAAATCTTGCTTAAAAACGGGTTATGCAGCGATTTTTTGCGCACTAAAATTATCCTATTCATCCTGGAGAGGTGCAATAAAAAGAGCATATTCAGTATTATTATAATTAAAAGGTATTACGCACCAAACACTAAGTGAATCATGCTGTGGGTGAATGAAATTATTATACTGTGTTAAAAAATATTTCAAAGATCACATGCATAATTATTTTAAACTTTTATTTTGCAGTCTACGGCGGCATACTATTAGTAACTCTAATAGTGATCGGCGTGTCCACTCTGGTAATTTGGAAGGTGGTAACAGACGCGCGCGACCGCCACGAGTACAGTCGCTTCCTTAAGAGCGGGCTCGCGGGCGATGTCTCCCAGAACCCGCTCTATGAGCCGGCCTCCACCACCTTCAGGAACCCCGCCTTCAAGCGGTCTTTTAATAGCTATACATAATATACCATAATAATCTCTCTGTTATGTATGTTAGTCTGTAAGGTATATTTTATATGTATATGATATGGGCCTCTGGTACACTGCGTCTGTGGCAGTGTATACTATTGCCTGAAATAAATGAATTATTATTATGTCGCTCATAAACACGGGTCAAACCCGGGCCTTTTTAAAGGCGTACACGGAGACTAAAAAAGTCCAACGCGCAGAGGCCCTTTTGAGCTTTTACTATAAATGTAATGGGTGACACTTATTGGAGTCTGTCTGTGAGTGAGTCCATCCATAGAAAATGGGCTCAAAGACAGTCTCCGCCAAGTGACAGGACTATTGCTAATTAATGGAAACTACTTGAACTAGGCTATGGATGTGTATTCTAAATGGATGGTTAATGAGGCTATTGCTAGGACTACGGCATTATTATTATTCTTAATATGCAGCGTGTCTAATGTGTTGTGGCGTGTTTATTTTCTCCTCTCCTTGCATGGTTGTCTGGAAGAGATCGCTATTAGCGATAAGACCGCCAGTTGTAACACTTAGTTTTATATTGTTTAAGTTCTTTTTTGTATATTTTTTGTGTTCCAATAAAGTGTTAATCTATTGTACCAAAATAAATGATTTTAAACATAAGAAGTAGTTTTATTTTAAAAAACTGAAACACCTAGCATCCGTGGCCCAGGCCATACGTCCGGTTTGTAATCCGGAGACACTGGATTCAAATCTCACTATGTGGCTTAAAGTTCGCCTAGACGCTACCGTGTTTCGGACTTCGGAAGGCACGTAAAACTGTGGGCCCCGGCTGTTTCCTATAAGATATGTAGGAGGCAGTCGATAGGTCATGTTGCAGGCCCTGGAGTAATCCCGATGACCTGAAACTGCAACACATAGATTTCTACCTCATTAATAAAATGTAGGCACTGTAGCTACAAGTCTTGTAGCTACGGTACAACTCTTGCTTTGCTCTAAAATCCATTTCAGGCGTTATTATAGTGATTTAAAATTTAGTATCAATGAAACTTAATTTATTCTAACAGGTCTTAAAATGGTTATGTTTAGGCATAAACATGTTTAGGTTATTGTCAATAAGACTTATTAGTAACAAGAGGAACAAACAAGTGAATTAAATAAAAAAAATAAAAAACCCTAACGAAATATTTAATTCCCATGTTGTGGTGGCAGTCATCTTGAATTATAAATTTATTATATAGTGCGTTGTATTCTACTAGTTAAGCCCTTTCATTTGATACCCATATTGAGAGGTTATGAAACAAAAAAATAATCCGCCATTTTGTAGCGGCGACCATCTTGAATCAATTTCCACCAAACATGGCTAAAACACTCGACTAACTCTACTTTCTAACAAAAAAATCTACTGCCACAGACAGACAGACACACACATACATACACGTCAAACTTATAACACACCGTCGTTACTAGTATTCTGTTATCTGTGGTCGGGGTTTAAAAATACTACAAGTTTTTGAATAAAGAAAAAAAAGTTCCCAAACTCCATGATAATCCCTGTCGCTGTTCTATAAGCTTACACCGTATTTAGTTTTGCTGTTTTGCATATTGTTTTTTTTTTTCACAAAGCTAATTCCAGTAGTTTTCGTCAATACTAAAACAATTTTTAAGTTCCTCTCCAAGTGTTTAAAAGTTTCAAGTGTTTTTAAAAGTTCTTATTTAAAAGGAAAAATCCCTTAAATAGACTACTAAGAATGAATAACCACTCGCACTTTTAAACCAGGAAATTTATTAAATCAATTTTGTTTTAAGAGTAAACAAGAATCAATATAATTATAATGACGTCAGCGGGGGGTCCTCTTTGCGTACGTGCCAAGCATTTTCCGCGAATTTTCCTCCGGTAAAAGATGATTCATCTCCATGAAGTGAACTGAACTGAGCGGTGCACAAAGGTCGCTATCGCAGTCTGTGACAACTATCAGAGCGGAGCGCGCGCTTGTAAATCGAATTTCGAATACGCGCCACGAATTTTACGCGACTAAAAACTCCTTGCTTTACTAACTTTTTTCTTTACTGACCGCAATAAAAAAGTGATTGTTTAACAAAATGGCGGGATTGTGGTTATCGGTGACTGTGTTAATTTTAATTCAAAATGTTTTTGCAAATGTTGAAATGTGCGAGAATAAGTCAAATTTAGCAAGTTGTGATGAGTGCATTAGATGCGGCGGTTATTGGTGCTCACAGAAAGAGGTTAGTATTAATTATATTAAACCAAATTTAAATGTTGTATTTTCTTTTGTTTTGTCAACAATCGAAAAGAATATTTTCGGAAACGTTTGCGCTCACGCCTTTGTTTTAAATAGGTACGGAATTTTTCATTTAATTTGGCGGAAAATGCTTTCTTATGTTGTACACATTTAAAAGAAAAAGAACACCTCTTATTTTGCAGACGTACTTATTCTTCGTTTTTTTTTAGATAAGTACCTTCATTTTTTTCGATGACTATAATATTACTTAAATCGTTAACCTAATTAAAGCGTAAGTACTTTTCATTATTAATAACAATATTAGTCGTGCCAATTACTTATTCATTATAAGGGTTTTATTATATCTAGGTTGTAGCCTAACGAAAACAGAAAACTTAGGACACAAATTATGACATACACACTTTTAGAGATCGATAACCGTTCAAAGGGGCAGAACCAATATTGAATAGAGACAGGAAAATAAAACGACGTCACATCCTTTTCAAACAGATTATGTTCCAACCATACAGGATATTGGTATCAAAAAATTGAGTTATTGGTCGCTGATGTTATTAAACCATCAAACGGTAATGAAAAAGAGCAATAATTTGATCAAGAGTCAAGAACATTGGAAATAAAAAGACGTCCTGAACGTCGGCGGCTGAAAGGAAGGAAACAATTGAACCAATCAAGGCGGTCGATGCTCAGCCAGTTTTCTATTTTATATCAATGTTAGGTAAAGTTTTGTATTGCTACTACATTATTTCCTTTAACTGGAATATTTCCTACAATTTTTTAAGTATCACGTTTTTAATGCAAGGATATGAACGAGGTGAGCTTAACGAATACTTGATGCTGGTCCATTATAGTTTGATTATTACAAAACTAGAGAAAATCTACCTTACCTGTGAAACCGAGAACGGACGGATTATTTTTTTATTTATGAATCTATGATGATAATATGTATGTATGTATGATGTTGTGACTCTTTCGGCCATAAACGATTGTAGTTGGAATTTGATATATAGGCAGCTAAGAACCTGGAACACTACTTTTCAGCGGGTAATATTGCTAGGTGCAGCTACTACTTTAACTATCTTTACTAAAATTTGAAGGTAATAATTTGATTGCTCCTCAATTTCTCTTTGATTTCATCCAGATGGATGATTCGAGTTCGAAAGATTAGCGTAAAACGATTAAGTTACACGCGTTTTACCTGGTCCTCGTAAGTTGTGTGAGTGGGTGTGTGCCATGAGACATCAGCCAGGGTTACTCGGGGTTATACTTATTATTATCACGGAGATCGGAATGCAACGATCATATTAAGGGCTTGTGTTGCTCTTATACCTAATTGAGAAGTTCTTTTACTCATATTTAGGAGATTCTTAAATGCAAAAAATATGGAAGAAATTAAAATATTTGTTGTTACACGGGTAATGTTAAATATTTATACCTTTATTTTAATGGGAATTACATAATTAAAAATTCAAAAATATGAATTTTAGCTTGTCTCAAATTATATATCTAACTCGCAGTTAAAACTTCAAAAATTGCGTCAGAAATACAATTCCTTAAATATTAATAAGTAGTTTTGTGTCCGTGTCTTCTTTTCAACACAGATATTAGTATTTTATACTTTGAATTAATTGGTAATGTTTCATTCTCCGGAATGATAGTTAACGAAGACACAGCGTAGGCAGCAGTTAGTACGTAAGTGCCATCCTGTCAAACAAACCTATTTCACATCAAAATGAATGAACCTGACCGCTACCAGCTAATTGCGTCTAATTACTCTAATCATTTCGCAACGTTTCTGTTGACGTATCCTACACAACGTAAAATAACCGTACATACACCCACTGGGTTATAGTAGTAGTAAATGTTAGTTATTGGATTTGAACCCACGCGCTATTGTGAGGGAAGTCCTACAGACGTCTTTTTGCACGAGTTGTGTGGTCGACCTCAATATTAGGTCAGTGGTTACATCTACTGGCATAAAAACTTAGTAAACTCCTGGAAGTATCTACATGTTTAGAGGAAAAACCAGTCCTATCCTAAAGGATAAAACGAAGATCTTTTAATTACAAGAACATTTCGTTTGGCTGATAACTACAATATTAGAGAGTAAATAAGTTTATATCTACCTATAGGTATAGGTAGAAGCAGAGTTAAGGTTTAATGAACATCAATCTTGTACCTTACGATTTCACGACTAGTTAATGCAACTGGTTCCACATGACTCATAGATGTCACACCTCTTGACGTACTTAATAAGATTTTATCGCCTTAACGCTTTTTATAGCTACTTGTACGTTTTAATGGGAGCCAATTTTATCGTCATTTTAACAGCCTTTAAAAGAGAGTGATTGAGCTTTAGGCCCCAACTTCAGCAAAATAGAGAGGAAAGAGCTAAAACGACATCTCTTTTCAAACAGGCTGACGACCCGCCAGATGAAAAAAGGCCACCGTCGCCTATCTATATTTTTATAAAAATAATTATTGAATCATAATTATTGTGTCACAATATCACCTTTATGACGAATATATATAATGTGTGCATAATAAACTACATGCCAATTTAATTTTATTAAGTTTTATTATAGGTACGTACATTTGTAATATACACCTGTATTTTATAGGTAAAGTCACGTTCGGTGCTCATTATTCTGATGACTCCGCACAATCACGTGAAGTGGTACCAACCACAGATGACATATCAGGGTAGATGCCGCGAGTTTACAAAGGCCACCCCCAGATTTTGACTCTAGACGATATCGCCACGACGCGACGCCATCGGCGTTGTCGTTGCGACTCTCCAACGACTCTCTAAAAATTGGTTGGCGTCTTTAAGAAATGGAAAAATAATCCTAATAAAAACCTTTCCTCCTACGTTTTTAGGTCCATTAAAAAGTAAAAGTAATGTGTCACATGACTTTGGTTATTTTTTTATTGACGCTGCGTTGTCGCGACATCTATCCTTACAAAGATTATTGTCTGTGTGTACCAATCTAAGGACGATCGATACAATTTCCTGCGTAACCCCATTTTCCGATATCCGCTACTTAGTCCAAGAGGCTATTACTATTTACCTATTTGTCTAATAACATTAGGGTAAACCCTTTGTTTTCGGTGAATCATGTCTACATTAAATCATCCGTGGTATTACCATAAAACAATGTGTATGGATGGCATTTTGCCATTTCTATCCTTGTTGGGCATATTTAATAGTCTTGACTCTATCGAGCGATAAGATTTAATAGCTTTATATATACTGAGAGAGAAACCTAGAGTGTTTATTTTTCATGCAAAAAATGAAGTGGCCATGGTGTTACGTTAGACTAGCTTTCGCCCGTGGCTTCGGTCTCATAAAGAAATGCTTTACGGACTTTCAAATATTTTGTTCCAATATTTCAACTCAATTCGTTCTGTGGTTTGAGCTAGGCGTGAATAGATCAGTCAGTCACGTTTTTAATATGTAGAGGTATATTATTTATTATTCACATAATATGATATGACATTTGCAGTGTTATCTAGGAGTCAGATGTGAAGTCCTACGCAGCATTGCATTGCACTCGTCATCGTGAGTTATCTATTTTAATTCGTCACGACGCGACAGTGCGATGTCTATCACTTAATTTATTCAAGTTACAATGTTTCTCTTAAAATGTAACTACATTAATCTATACTACTAAGTATAGATTAATGTAGTAAATTTCCAGTTCCAGGATGCAACATCAAAATATTTTGCAACAGGAATAAATGTTGATACAACTAGTACGTACAATGTAACTCATCTTATATAGACTTCCAGTAAACTGCTAAACACTACGTGTACGAAGGGCAAACCGACAACATCCGCGCAATCACATTCTCAGAAATTATAAACACAAAATGACCTATATGTGGTTCTGTTTTTCACATTAAAATATTACACAATTTCGTGCTCGTCAGTGTAATCGAGATCATAAAATATACACTTGATGAAACTTGCGTCCAGTGTAATCAATCATTCCTAAATGAACCAGCTGGGATATCCGTTGATTCACTCTTATTATACAGTAATAAGATTCAAAATAGTTTTCTATAAATTGACGAAACTTAAATAGGTGTTGTAAAGTGTAAAGCCATTGCATGGTTTCTCCCACACGTAAAATGGTCAACTTTTTACACGTAATTTGGGACGTTTTTCATTTCGCATGAACTTTGCAATTTCGTCACTTATCATCAGATCTGCAAATATCGTTTTTATGCAATTATTCGGAGATAATCACAACCTTTTGCTGATGATTGATGGGGTTGCGTGGCGCAACGTTGGTATTCTGTATCTTGAACCACGACCGATGACATTTTAGGGTAATCACCACCTCACTGGCACCTATAATGTATGACACAGATTGGATAATAATACACCAACGCAACCTAAAAACTGTTAAAGAGCAGGGCTTTAATTTCTTTATTTTCATCTTGATCTTCAGATGATTCATAACAAGAGATTTTGATGCATGCAATGTGATCGTCTCAAAAGAGACTGCGGAACCCGCTTGTCTCCTAAAATATTACGGAGTGGGCAGATACTGATTTCAGGTCATGTTGGAGTTCTCTTTAGGTCCTTAGTGACCTAAATATTCCAACATTATGTGGGTTACCCCACAACGCGGTGATTTAAACAGTGCAATTAAAAAATCGCTTTTAGTTAAATTGTAAACTTATTTTTGAGTCCAATTAAATTTTCTTCAAAAAGGATGAAGTCCTTCATTTTCTTCATAGCCTGAATAATCAACACTTGATATTATTTCATAGTAGTGCATGCCATTTACATGCCTTCTTGGTTGGTTCTCTGAACTGGTGTGTTTAAAGTCGCTGGAAGTGGAGCTGTATTGTAATTAGAGACTAAATTGGTTATTGTCTTAGCGCTAAAGATACATCACACTTCTGAGACTTGTACCCGGTACCCAACTAAAAACCGGTCAAATTAAAGTTAATTTCAAAATTAAATGTATCTTATTTCAAATTGATTAATCCTAAAATATTATATTTAGACATTACGAAACATTAACGTGCGTTATCAAGTAATATTTATTTTTGTTTTTATGTAATTTTCAAAATTCCTACCTTTAATTTTTTCGTTTATATAAAAAGTGATAACTATTACTTTTTTGAAACATTTAATACCTATAACCTCAATATAAAAAGTATCCTTGTCCACTTTATAAAATTAAGTCACAATTTGTTCTCCACTTTTTGTTAGTCAGTATTGAAAGAGTTAATCAAATGACCGTGACATAAAAGTAGACGTCTATTGCAAGATAATGAAGCTTTCAATTGCAACAGTACTTTGTAGTACCTACACTTACTCGTACCTACATGATAGGTATATGTACATTGTACAAAAAGTGAAGTGCATGCTATGAGGCTTCAAATAGTTTTATAATAATCGTGATGGTCTGGGTGTATATTATGTATATAATTTATAAAATTATGCTTCTTGATTTTAAAGTAGCAATTTGGACCCATTTGTTTTGGTAGACAATGGTATTGAACCAACTTATAAAAACATGTGAACATGGTTTATGTCACCAACTTTTGATGTTGCGTTATATTTGTTATTTTGACGCAATATCAATTTTTAAACTACATAATTTCAGTTATGTAATATTCCAGAAAAATTAATTACTTATTCAGATTAACTTCACCAAAATATCACTTACAACGACAATATTCGTTCAAAATCATTAACTTTATCTTGCAGTACAATTAACTTTTTAAGTGCAGGTTTTAAAGTACTTCAGTAGGTACATGAAAATAAATCACCTCGTTACAAGCAGATTACTAAATTCAATCAAAATGCCACCCGACCTCGTAATAACCATTAACACATGTCTCCAAGATGCGGCGATAACAGAAATGGATGCCCAAAAACAGTAAGCAAATGAGAGATCCCATTGCATATCAATCAAACCAATTAACCCTTGCTCCATTTACCCATTAACACGAGTATGTGTGAAACATCTCAGTTTTTACGTACGCTTGCGCAAGCCCACAAAGGGCACGTTATTTCAACTCGGTATCGCAATATCCAGAGTTATGAGTTGATGGCAGGTGGTAGTTTCGTACTTCATACTTAAAGTATTCGATTGGTATTTTAATGACTTATTTTGGTGGTTTACCTCGTTAATTTGGTAAATTATAATTAAGTAGCTGCCAGCTGCACCTTATTTCATCCGTGAAATCAAAAAAAAAAATCTTCTTCAAAATACCTTACTGGCGTGTATACAACACTACGGACAAGTGCACAAGTGTTATTTATAACTGCTATGATGAAATTGTCATCTCAGACTTGGAATTGTGTTTTTTTTGTGAGAGTCTACTACTTTTACTACGGGCATTTGTTTCAGGTTCATTTGAATAAGATTTTCTTTAGATTCTTTAGTTTGAGTCGTTTACTTCAATCCATTTCCTATAACATTGTTGATGTTATCTCATTAAACAGATATTAGGCACGTTTTCAAAATATTCCGGAAGCATAGTAAATGCCAGTAAAATCCCAGTGTCATTGCACTAAGAGCCATTTGGAGTGTCGCCAGACAGTAGAGTTTTCCAAGTTGTTTACCCTGTCTGGGACGGTTTTCATCCTATTTGCCACGGCTTGCACTATTGTATTAGTCATAGGGGAATGACCTCTGTCTAGGATAGTTGTATTTGTAGAAAATCTTTAAAATCTTTGGCTTCTTTTGTTGTACAAGTACGATTTCTGTGAATCATTAAAATTAGAGCGCGTTGAAATCTTTTTCTCTTAATAAGTTCACAGTTTTTAAATTTTACTTTTTACGAACCTTCTAAATTAATAATCTTCTTTATATTAATATGAAAGCTTCAATGTTTAAGCATTATAAAAAAAAGCATTATAACTATATTCGATTAAAATAACAACATAAGGTATATGGAATATAATTTATAATTGATATCTATCCAATAATTATTATAATAAGTTATCCTACTATGTCGTGTTTTCCACTTTGATATTTATTATAATAATTATATTTTATTAATAATGTTGTTATACATAGATACTCATGATATAATATTTAAATGATGTAAGTACCTATGTATTGATATTTTTAAATTGAATCGATACCATTTTCCCCAATGGAATATGGTATAACTGGAGTAAGTCTTTACATTCTGTTATTAATTTTCTAGCTTATTTTGAATTAGATTTTTTCGTTTATTATAAAGTAATTAGACAGCAATCTCATCTTGACTAAATTTTTTTAATTCTTATTTTTTTGTAATTATATATATCTCTACTTAATATTATTTCCTTTATGTTGAGTCGATATTTTGTATGGTATTATGACTCTCCCTCCTTGTAAATATTTTCACCATAAAATGACTAATGGTGTAGAATTACCGCAAGCAGATAATGCGGGTGATCTCATTATTACTGCAAACAAAGAACAGTTAAAATTTATAAGAATATTAATTAGATCGATTAATAAAAATATCAGGGTTAAATACACATTTACAAGTGACAAATAGTGCACGACGTAGTTAAATTACTTTAAGTCTTAGTTTAATATATTAGCCCAACATAATATTTCTGACATATAATATTTATTTCAACTATGAGGAAGCCTGATCAAAACATTCTTCATTCACTGTATATTGACTTGTTTTTGCTTTTAATATTAACATTATGTACATTTCAATAAAATTGCTCTTAATTATTCAGCAGTACACTGTTCTTGCATTAAGTAAAATATACCTGACAATAAGCGTAGCCAAGTTGGAATGTCAAACAAATAAAAATAAACGGCTGTCTACATTGTTTGTAAAGTGTGATTACTTTTAATTTGCACATCGTTTCCATAGACGTCAGGAACGTTGTGTTCAGATAGCATCTTCAATTTTAAAATGGTTTACCTATATTTATTTATTTGACATCCACATTATGCTCAAGCAGCGTATTTAAATTTACTTGTAAATATGCTCTAGAAATAATTATTTCAATATTTATTAATATTGTCTGAGATTTATTTTTCCCGAGATAGGTCAGGTGCGAATAAAAATAAGCAAAATGATAAAAAAATCTAATTATATTAGATTATATTATATTGAATAACTATTCATAGTCGTAAATTAACTGCATGTCATATCCATTATCCATAAATTATGGAAATAAAATTATTATGAATATGGTAGATATAAATTCTTTATATGCATTTAACCAGGATAATATTCACATAAAATTATATTTATTCTTACGTAATATATTGCATATTATCATGGTAGATTTGTAATTCAGGTAGGTATGGTTTATCCACTTCCTTCACCATAATCTCCTAGCTAGTTAAGGATGTCGCAACCGGGAAACTGCATTCTAAGTACATTCTAAGCTGTTTCTTACCACCCACACTTAAGCCTACCTCAAACTTTCATATCGATATACCTCACTCTTTCTTATCTCTATACAAATGAAGAAGACAACGTGAGTCAAAATAGGGCGAGAATAGAACTATCTACATCTTGCGTTTATTTTAACTCCTACGTTTTATGCACTAACAAAAGGTTTATTGCTCGATTATGGTTGGATATCATTTTATGAGGTTTGCCACCCATGCATAGAAAGTTATTTTGTGGTAAAGTTATATTGCCAATTACGTGGATACCGAACGCAGGGATCATAAACATGTAGGAAGAAAACTAGATTACACTATGTTTGAGCAGATAAATTAGTTCATACATGTTGTTGTATGTGCGAGTATGTTGTGTGTATGTTCATACATTTTGTGCAAAAAAAGAGATCTCGACATATCCTGCCAGTGAATCCCCTGGTAACTTTATCCTTGTCCTTATCCACTATATCCTCCCAACGAGTTAGTTTCCGATACGTAAGGAAAAGCCTTCTAAAAATATAATGATAGGTATTGACTTTTGACCTACGCCATGATAATGAGCTCTTAAACTCATAGGAGTTAATAGGTATCATCACCACTGACGTTATGCATCGATATACGAATGGCAACGTTGACCACAAAGTGCACAGACGAATTTTAAACCTGGTGAAGCTATAGCTTAGGAGCTGGCATTCTGGCACTTTGTAAAAGAAACAAAGAGGGATCAATCGTTTTTATTACTATTAAACTGTTTTTATTTAACGGTTTTTTTTAACGGTTTTATATTTAGCTTACTCCGTTTGTTTTATTCTTTTTTTTTTTCTTGGGTCAAATTTAGTAATTGAAATTTCACCCTCTTCCTGTCAACCGATTGATCTGAAATTTGGTATACGACTTTGGTTTTGGTGACAATACAATTATGTATATTCAATATTATTGTAAATCCAATATGGCCGCTGCTACAAAATGGCGGACTACGTATATTTTTTTAATCTAATCAATATGGGTGTCAAATGAAAGGGCTTGATAAGTAGAATACAGTGTACTACACAAAATCAAAATCGAAGATGGCCGGCGCTGCAAAATGGCGGATAACCTTTTTTTTTCAATCCCATCAATATGGCTATCAAATGAAAGGGCTTGAGAAGGAGAATACAATGTACTAAAAAGCTTAAAAATAAAATAGGTAAAAACATGTTTTTAAGTTAAACGGTTTTATTGTAAACATGTACTAAAAGCTAAAAAATAAAATCGTGAGGCACGTCAAATATCTAAACCTCTAATAAAATTTTTTTATTGAAAATTTTAGATATTTGACGTGCCTCACTATTTTATTTTTTAGCTTTTATTACATGTTTACAATAAAACCGTTTAACTTAAAAACATGTTTTTACCTATTTTATTATATGTCCGAGTTTATGTGTACCGAGAATTGACTATTAATGGGAATCGATTGTTTACTATCAAAAACACGTCGCTCGTCGCTTAACATTACCCGTGATCGGGGTCAATGGCTATCCTATGATGAATAAAAAAAATAAGCCAATAATGGACCACTTGCAAATCATAACTAAAACATTGTCCTAATCTCTAAAATGAAACATCATAGTTCCCTTTGTTCTTCCGATCATCCACCCGGATTTGTGTAGGTTTACCACTTACCATCCAACGTGGGATGTAGGTTCGCCACACCCGTCTCATCTCGCTTGGTAATTATATGCCATGAATATAACATGCTTCACGGGTAAATTGCACACTGCATTATTTAGGAGCGCGTGGATTTCCTCCACTTTGCATATAAGATGCGGATAAAGTTGTGGATCATGTAGTTATCTACATGATCCCCAACTTTAGCCCTTATGGGCTCGAGTTATAATATAAATATATTTTATTGTAGCATCTCGAGTCTCATAATGATACACTATATTCTTGCGATGAGCAATGTGCAATGTTTGTTCATTTAGTACCTCTATACTAAAAAATACAATCTAATTCAGATCAGATAAAAGAGTTGAATTAGAGAAACAAGGAAACGCTTGGCTCTGCAGTGCGATGGCCGAGACCATTACCTACACGTATTTTAACTATATTTTGTTAATTATGTGATCCTCTAAATACCTTTTTGTTTTATTACTGACCTGCTGCTAATATCGAGCTGGATTTATGGAATCAGTTATTGCATTTTGCTCCAAATATCAATCGTAAATCACGTTTCAAAGAAGGATATGGGCAGAACCCCATTTAAGATAAAGCTTTTGCATAAATTAACTTACATTTACTGCAACAAATTATGGCAAGTCAGGTCTGCGGTCTGTTAGCCCTGATCTATAATTCGTAAATTATGATAAACATAGCCTAATGACAAAAAGGTTTAATAATATTATTCATATACAATGATTACAATTCGCGCAAAAAAATCGAAAATTGGTGCCTGTTGTTTGTTGTCTTTTAGTTCTGGTTATTCTTTTTGTTTTTATCGACGATTCTTAGGGTTAATATACACCTATTCAACATCTAGCTTGAAAGCAACACTACTGTAGTCAGTGGAATTAGTTTTGCAACAACCAGTAAATGTGCAAGTAAAAGTGCATCTTTATTACACTTCTAAACTCTAAAGCATGACTTTTGTTGCAAGACTCATTTCACAAACGTCAAGTTTTGTTTTCATCGCGGTGCATTCAACAAAATTGCCAGTGGTTGATGTAAATGCACCTTAACGTAATAGATTAACTTACACAACTATACAATTAACTGTGGCTGCAGTAGGCAAGACAAGTACATAAATACAAGAAGCCTGCTGCGGTCATTATTCGGTGCCAGTAGTTATACGGCGCGGCGCCTGCCAGACTCTACCTAGAGTTAATGTTAATGGAAACGTCTACTTTATTTGCAACACGGTCGATTAATTAATGTTAAAGAATGTTTTTTGTGTTAATTGTACAGTTGTTTATTATATAAAAGGTTGCCAAATTATTCCGGATTAAAAGAATGTGGGATAAGAAATAACAAAATACTTTTTTAATTTTATTCCAAAAATAAACCTCGCAATGTATCTACAAAATAACAGGCTAGATAAAAAAGCATTATTTAAACTTTTTCTGATCTAGAAGATCATCATTTTGTTGTATTTTGTTCCATCTAGATTAAACGTTATTGTACTCGTAAGTAAAATCTGTTCGTAAACCGAGCATGATCAAGCGATTCTCCGTACTCCGTGTTCAATCCATTTCACGGCCTTGTCACTTCTAGTTAATCAATTAAGTTACACTTTATTTTAACTCAATCAATCTTCACCGCATCATTTACCTGAAGGCACGTCGAAATTTCAGATTCACGATCAAAAACAAACACTTATTGTGTACCTGTTCATAACAACCTGCAATTGTAGCGCATTTTTAATTTCAAATGTTTTTCTATAGCCAGCACTAGATTGAGTTTACCTTGTTTGAACACTTGTTTGATTGAGACGTATGGCCTGTGGCACGAGACATTGTACTCAAAACTGGCCCCAGTTATTATAATACATGGTGTACAATAAAGAGTTATTATTAATTTATTTGCGATTCTCTGTATCTAAGTTACTCCATTAAAATTCTTTACTCTTAGATGAGCGATCAGTTGTGTGATGGTTACAGCTCATAATAATATACATAATTTGACGACCTCTGTGGCGCGGTGGGCTAATACCCGCCTGAAACGCAGAAGGTTGCGGGTTCGATTCCCGCATGGGACAAATATTTGTGTAATCCACAGGTATTTGTTTCTAGTCTGGGTGGGTTTTCAATATCTATTATAAGTATGTATTTACAAAAGAAAAGTATATAAGTATTATATCCGTTATCCTAACCACCATATTACAAGCATTAAGTTGCTTAGTTTGGGGTTAGGTGGCGCTGTGTGAAACGTCCTGAAATATTTATATTTATTATATTTAATAATTTATAACTTATGAGTTATAATAATATATTCTTAACGATAAAGCTTCCTACTACCATGCTTTACTACTACTTGTACCTACTTACTTTGGACCTCAAAAAGCTTTTGGTTCTCTTACACCTGTCATCATTGGCTCGTTATATCATGGCATAATCATTGGCTGCATGTCGGTTTGACAAAAATAAGTCCTTATATAAATATGATGCATTTTGATGCCTACGGTAAACAGCAATGCTAATATATAGAGGTATTGTGGATTAACAAGAAGCAATAAATACCAGCTAAATATAAACATTGATTATGTAAACGATTCCTGGCTCTTAATGACTGATTGTCTAGAAACTAGGCGCCAAGCCTTGTACAGGATACAATAATATCGCACGTTAAATAATAAACCGGAATAAGTCAAAAATTCACTTTTTTGGGAATTCGCAGTTAAAGTTTTGGGTCTCTACCTTGTTGATAACTTTTTGATATTTTTCATGAGTGTATGGTGTTATGTTTATTTTCTTCTTCTTAAATTGTAAACAGATATATAGAGGACATAATTTTCGTAATAAATAAATTATATTATTAAAATCAAATGAGTAATGAAGCTTTGTTTTCAAAGTTTTGACTTAATGTCGGTTTTGTAAAAAAAATTGAAATCAATCATATTTTTTTTTGCAAACTAATATTGAATCATTTAGTTTAGTATTAAATAATAAAATAATTTTATTAGATGTATAATATTTATTACACTTTAATAGTAAAACATAAATAAAAAAAATAGAAAGTCCTTTATATAATAACTATTTATATAAAGTTTTATAATAGGGAACTGCTTTCTTTACCTAATTATGTACGTCTGAATAATTATACGAAAGAATAACAATCAGTTGTAATAGGAACTTATTATAACTTAGTAACCAAAAATTCTATAGTCATCACAAAATGCTGTCGAGATCGTTTTACGTAATTCTTGTGGAAACGCTGATTCTATTAAGCAAAAATTTAATACAGAGGTAGATTAAATCTCGAGAAAGGACATGGGATAGTTTTAATTCCAGAAATCTACCTTTAAAAGGGAGGGGGGGAAATGAGGATTAAAGTTTGTGTGGGAAATTAGTAACTACTGTTCATTTAGCTGAAATTTGGTATAAATATAGCTGAGTTTCGCGAAAGGGTATTATATGAGAGAGAATATCTCAGAAATCAGCCTTCAAGCCTCCCCCTTATTGTATGGAAGACCAATAACTGCTTGGCTACTATTTGGGCACAGAATTTCCCGGGATATATTTTTTAGTTTTTTTATTTATGTAGTGCGGCCATGATTGGCCTATTGTAATCGCCGCTTATTATAGTGAGAATGACCCCAAGGCGCGGCGCCAGAGTTCACCACAGACCATAGCAGTTTCTAGAAACTGCAAGATTTTCGTAGGGGTCATCTCTCTAAGCTCATTCGGGCTGAGCAGGTGCTGTCCCAAAATAGAGTTACGTTTACGCATCAGTGCTCCACACTCCCCTAGCAGATGAAGAGGCGTTTTATGAGCCTCATTGCAGAATCTGCAGGTTTGAGTGTCGCATAACCCTAGTTTGGACACATGCATGTTAAGGCGACAGTGTCCAGTCAGGGCTCTGGTTACGATACGCAGATTCCCCTACTTAGCGCTATGATTTGGTTGTTGAACCTGGTATAATAGGCTTTTATGAGTAGCTTTGAGTGCCTCATGCCCTGAGAGTCTTTCCACAGTTTGATTGACTCCTCAAAGCATTAGTTTACTAAGGTTTTCTGCGCTCAGCTTTTAGGTATGCCACAAAAAGGCTCAAAGCCGAATTGAGTGCCTTCTGCCTCAGCGTACGTGAGCCCATCGGCACGTTCATTGCCGTTTATTCCCGCGTGCCCCGGGACCCATCTGAGGACAACATTGTTCCTTGAGCCTAAAAGGCTTATTACACCTGGCTAAATTTAGAAGCCTAATTCCAGTCGCCACTGAATTAAGTCAAGTGTAATCACATTTAGCATCCTAAATTTAGAAGAAAGTATTGTTCATCCCAAATTAGATTCTAAATTTAGTGACTAAATTCAGCCAAGTGTAATAACCACTTTAATCATTCAGTCAGCATACAGTCTTCGACTAGCCTGGACGTAAAAACTTGCGAATCCAACGCTAGGAGGGCAGCCTGGCTATCAGAGTTAATGTAAATGGTTTGGTTGCTGTAATGCTTTTGCAGGTTGATGTGCGCGCATTCAAGAATGGTGAAAACCTCTGCCTGGAAAATGGAGGCGAACCTTCCCAGATTTACGCTTTTGCTACACCTGGGTTGCTCTCCATACACTCCACAGCCTACATTACCTCCGATTTTAGAGCCATCCGTGTACCAGCTCCGGCTCCCGGTTTTTCCCGGGATAGGACATAAAACAGTTCTGGTTCCAGAAACCAGTATTTAAAGGGTGCGAAATTTATGCAAGAAATCCGTTTAACTATTTTTTATGTAATTTGAGTTTGAGGTGGAGAGAGGATAGTTTTATTCCTGAAATCAACCTTAAAAGGGGATAAAAGGGGGTGGGAGTTTGGAAGGACAATCAATAACGGCTGACGCTATTGAGCTAAAACCTGATACAGAGATTATAATTTGATCCTGGAAAATGACAGAATAGTGTAAATTTCTAGGAATTTCAATATACTGTATGGTGGTGATGGTGGTGGTACCTTGATTTCCTGCATGGCGAGCTGGAAGCCTTATCTCCTTGTACGCTGTGCTGGATTTTATCTTCAGTTTCATTTAAAAATCTCTTTAATAATTAATATACAACATTAAATAAAAATAAAAGCCCTCAATAATTAATTTTGAGAACATTACAAGAAAATTAGAGAAAAAGTAAAAAGGTCTTTAACTACGTAAACACGACTTTATTTACTTACTTTTATTTCGACTGGCTTACAATTATCCGTATCAGTACATCAGCATTACATTTAACTCATCTGAAGAAGTTTTAGGCACTGCTGCTTCCTATTTGCAGACGTCATCTTGGATTAAAACTATGGAACTCGAAATTAATACAATACTTTTTTATTAGAAACATAATTAAGTTGACTTGAAATTTTTCGTAATAAACTGTATCAATTGCTAAAGCAACTTTTAGACTTAAAGAGAATTTAGAACGTAAACTGAAATAAACGCAAATACGATTCATTTATACCAACAGTTTTAGTATTAAAGTGAAGTAAAATTAATTGCTTCTGAAAGAAAATAGATAATTTAATACTAAAACGCACTAATACGCAATCTATCTTGTCTATGCATTTACAAATTAAAAATAAACTGCAACAAGTCTTAATAGGTCATGCTGCATTTTCTCCTAAAGTGAAATAATACCAAAACATGCTAGTTAAGAAATAAATAAACATTTTAAGTCTCACCTGCGTTTGTAAATAAACCGAATTATTTTACATTACGCCAATGTAGTAGAAAAACAACGACATTTATTTCAAATCGCGGTCGTTACAAAACTGAATCGCACGAATGAATTGTCGCGCGCTTTTGTAGAAAAGAGAGGGGTGGTCTAAAAACCAGCCATTTTAGTATATTTTGCTGGGTGTGAAAGTGCCTACTGATTCTTTAATCGGATTTAGTGCGTTTTATTGACAAAAGTAGGAATCCTGATTTTTTGAGTTATTCCGGTTTATTATTGAACGTGCGATATGTAGGTATTTGGTATGATTTACTGCGCGGAATTATACAGAGATCACAATTTTTTAATTGACTCTTGAACAATAATCCTGCGCTATAAAGACTGACTTTACCTTGTTAAGTCTGCTCATGTAGGCAGGATTTGTTCATTGTCAGTTTTCATTTGATTTTTTTTAATAAGTAAGTAAACATTACATTGCAACTAACCCCTATGTAGGTATGTAAAATAGGTACTGTACGGAAAAAATAATAATATATTAATTTACATATTAAACTCAACCGATTTAGGCATGAAAAAGGAACAAAAACATTCATCTAAATATACATATATATGAACGAAAAAAGTACAATGATTGACTGACTAACTGATATATATCAATGCACTATGCATTAATATTATATATTGAGTTAGTCAAATTTCTGACCGGATTAGATAGAACTTTGTAATATGGATAGATTTTATGACTCCGCTAAGGTAAGATTTCTACACTCCAACAAAGCTACGACAAGCTATATATAATAATATTTTATGTAGTTATATTACAGTTTCATTCAAATACCTATTATATATAATCATTAATGTAATATTACTTACTATGTTATGCTTATCTTAAAGGATTTGTCTTCTCTATGTTTTCTCTTTCTAAAAGCATTTCTCATTTGTTCACAGGATAATCACTGTACATCCCAAGAAACTGACGACTTCTGCGGTAGCGGTACTAGAGAACCATCGACTAGAAACCCAGAAGTCCTCAAACCTAAGTACATCGAGAAAACTTCCTACATCAACCAGAAGAATTCGGTCACCTTTAAATATAAGAGTCCTAGTTCGCAAATTGTAAGTAAAACGTGGATAGTAGTAGGTATTGCTAATTTAGATTTTTCTATGTAAGGTAATAATTGTGTTTAACCACATCAATCAATTAGAGTGAAAAGATAAGAGATACCTTAGCCCAGAAGTGCGAGTAACCAGGTGAAGTTAAACTTATCTCTTCATTGTGAAGAAGGTCCTCAATATAATAAAAGAAAGTCATCATCATCTCAGCCGTAGGATGTCCATTGCTGAACATAGGCCTTTGGACTTCCATATGCACCGCTTGGAAGAGACCTGTATTCAGCGTCTTCCAGCGACCTTTATACGTCTGTCTACCTTGTGGGTGGACGTCCTACGCTGCGTTTGCTAGTCCGTGGTCTCCACTCAAGCACTTTTCGACCCCATCGGTCATTCAACTACTTCGTTTCGAGTTGCTACACTCCTATTATTTTAAATATTATGGTATTATTTTTTATTTATTTTTTATGTGATGAAGTAGAAGACGAGCAAGACGCTCTCCTGATGTTAAAAGATAACGGCTGCCCATAATCAGTACAGTGTTACCTAGGATTTCACAATTATGTGAAATTCTAGGAGCACTGCACCAACGCTTCTTACTCAAGAGTCATAAGATGTTAAGACTCTTTAACCCAGTAATTTCACTAGCTACAGTGCCCTCCTACCGGAGCACAGTAATGTTTAATTTTAAGCACTCCTATTTAAACAGTACACAAACGACATCACCATCACAATTTACCATCAAAATTATAATGATTATTACAAATGTAATTACTATGTAAATTATAAAGGCAGAGCTGGGACAAGTTTTGTAATGACATACACGAAACGAAACTTACCCACGCAAGCTTTTGTCTGTTTGCAAATAATGATTATGATGAGTGGAAAGTTGGTTTAAAATTTTAACATTTCTTTCATGTTTTTAAATTATAAGAAAAAAATATTGGTGTGGCAAGTGTCTTAAACACTAAAGATATTTTTATTCTCAAAACAGACAAATGTCACTTAGGTACATGAGAACAACAAGCATTATCTAATATATAAAATTCTCGTGTCACAGTTTTCGTTGCCATACTCCTCCGAAACGGCTTGACCGATTTTGATGAAATTTTTTGTGCTTATCCGGTATCTATGAGAATCGACCAACATCTATTTTTCATTCCCCTAAATGTTAGGGGTAGTCCACCCCTAAATTTTTTTTTTTATTTTTTAGACAAAATTTTTAATTTCTATTTTTTTATGATACAACATACAAAAATACATACAATCCTCAATTTTCACCCTTAAACGATCAACCCTAATTTTTTAATAGCCATTTTAGTAATTTAATCATTTTTCCTCTCCGGTCGAAAACTGATCAATCGTCATTTAATTAGTTATTTATTATGAAATCTATGAGAATCGGCCAACATCTATTTTTCATCAACTTAAATGTTAGGGGTAGTCCACCCCTAAATTTTTTTTTTTAAACAAAATTTTTAATTTCTATTTTTTTTTATACAACATACAAAAATACATACAATCCTCAATTTTCACCGTTATACGATCAACCCTTATTTTTTAATAGCCATTTTAGTAATTAAATCATTTTTCCTCTCCGGTCGAAAACTGATCAATCGTCATTTAATTACTTATTTATTATTAAAATCTATGAGAATCGGCCAACATCTATTTTTCATCACCTTAAATGTTAGGGGTAGTCCAGTCCACGCCTAAATTTTTTTTTTTAGACAAAATTTTTAATTTCTATTTTTTTTTATGATACAACATACAAAAATACATACAATCCTCAATTTTCACCCTTCTACGATCAACCCTTATTTTTTAATAGCCATTTTAGTAATTTAATTATTTTTCCTCTCCGGTCGAAAACTGATCAGTCGTCATTTAATTACTTATTTATTATTAAATTATTATTTATTTATGTTTTTTATTTATTATTATTTATTTATAATTTATTTATTTATTATTTATTTATATGGCAAAACAACGTTTGCCGGGTCAGCTAGTAAATATTATAAGAAACATAAAAATAGGTAAGTAAATTTATTGCCGTTCGAAATATGACTGAGAGAGTATGTACATATGACTGAATAAGTGGATAAAAGTATTATATAATTTTTATGTAAAAATAATAAGATTAGCTCATTCTTTGCTCATTAGCTAAAAGTTCGTGAAAATATATTAAACAACATTTTTGACTTAAAAACCACACGACCAATGTTGGTAATTTTGTAATGGGACTGCTAAGAAAAATATATTTTTTAATCGATCTTTGAGGAATCTCTGAACATAGGCATAGGTACATATTATAATTTTTTTTACGATTATATATTATATTAAAAACAAAAATATGCTTTATATGCAAATCAATTAGGGTAAATAGGGTTCACTAAATATACGTTTTCTGAAATATCATTTTCCTGTACCTACTGATACACAATGGGTATTGATCTAAATGTTTCCTCCTAACGATCATCTGCTTAGTTAACCCAGTACCAACATAAACTACGTCAGTTTTATCTTATTTTTTTTAAAGTTTGTAAATAAATATTATTTCTATAAATATTATATTGTGGGTTGCTTAGAAGAGATCTCTCTAAGCGATAAGGCCGCCCATTGTAGACATTAATATTAGTACCTTAATTTAGTTAATTAAGTCTATTTTGTTATTTTTTGTCCAAATAAAGAGTATTTATTGTATTGTATTATTTCGCCAGGTAAACGTCAACATCCTGAACAGCACTCTTCACGGCGTGGACACCGATGAATCGCACTTAGATTTAGATTACGGGAGCTTCGACGAGAGTGCTCACGAGTGCAATCGTGGAGAGTGTTCCGTGGACATCGGTTTTACTGCTACAACGGACTTCTGCACCAACGGCAGCACTACACAGGAGTTCCTCTACATCCAGATACAGGTTAATCACTTAATGCCTATGTTTTCTTCATAAACTAGAGTCATCTTCGTAAGATCGAATAAGTTTTATGGATCAGTGCCCGTAGCCAAGGGCTTATCGTTTTCTTCTAACTAAAAACACTAGGTTAAGAGAGTATAGTGACGCTCTCTCGCTCGCATTATTTGACAAATTTTGATTTTATTAATTTTTGAAAATTCCTTAAGACCGGCCCTGCATAATATTATTGCAAAAATTTTACAAGTATTTTCAGTTTGATATATTAAAAAAAATCCGTTAGTGACATCGAGAAATTAACAAATACAAACAATTAAACAATGTACTTACTAAAATAGATACAGTTTTAGTGAGTGTGTTGACTGAAAACCAGCGCTGCGCAGTGGTTTCTCCCTGTGCCGCACAAAGCTGAGTCTATCCCATTTGACAATAGAATTGTTCAAATTGTGTGTATGCTTTTTTTCATGTGTATTTTTTTGCTGTTTTACTGTTAATAAATTGCTTTTTATTTTTTGTTAGTAAGTTAGTACATTGTTTAATTGTTTGGGGAAGTCAATCTATCTGCAACAGTACGCTTTAATCCAAAATATCTAATCCTTCAGGTGGAAAATTTAGAGGAGGAGGAAGCCTTGTTCAAGATTCACGTGCCGTGCGCGTGCGGGTGCAGTCGCAATGTGGAGCGAAGTTCTGTGATGTGCCACAAACGAGGCGACTATGCTTGTGGAGTCTGCACTTGCTACAAGGGATGGTGAGTAATACAAAACCATAAAACTAAATATTCACACATAAATAATAAACTAAAACAAAACTATCCAACGAATATTATAATTATAAATAAACTAAATCTCATTAATTTCTTTAGCTTGAGAAATTCCTCCCATGTACGTTCACGAAACACCCTGAGCGACCTTGGCTATCTTATTTCATTTGTTCTTCACGGCGTTCGCTATCTCTTAAAATCCCTCAATCTAAATACTCTGTAGGTAAATGCAACAGCTGTCACTTTGATTTCGATCTAAGAAACTAGGATACTGATAGAACACAATTAGGATACTGACCACGCCGAGGCCGAAAACCTCTCAGATCAGGATTAATTAGATCAGCAATAATCCGAATAAACAAACAAATTCAAACATTGTTGGAGACCTTGAAAGCCATGCAAAACATTGTTTTGGGTCTTCCTTTTGCACTTAGGTATTTCCTTTTCTACTTACTTTTATTAGATACAAAGATGAGCTTGGTGTACAAATCAATTAGATTTAACAACGTCATCTTTGTTTCCACTATATTTAGGTACACTATAATGTCATTTCCCTTTACTGGTACACAATGGCCAATGCTCTAAATATTTCCTTCTAACGACCATCTGCTCAGTTAACCAAATACCGACATGAATCACGTCAGTTGCGTCAAAAGTTAATTTAATCCCTACATTTAGCACAAGCTGTGCTTCAAGGAATCGGAAACTGATCAGAGAATATTAACCTCTTTTAAGTATGCCATAAGTAGGTATATCGCTTGTGTCATATATTTTCCTGTTATTCTTCTTCCTTGAATATATAAAGACGTAGGCAGGACTTGACTGGTATTAAACTGCATGTCGCTCCCATAGACATCAGAGACATTTTCTTTGAATTACAGGTTCAATTTTAAAGTGGTCATCTTTATCTTTTTAATAGGAAAAATTGTATGACTTTAAATTTTGTCATGTACAGTTTCTGGTAATCGGTTGTCACCCTTTTAAGGGTCATTGTTACCATCGTTTTGATCCACTTTGGAATATTTTGTTTTACTAATAGGTGAAATTTAGTTTATATTTACTTTGTCATTATCACAAATACTCTACTATAACTTATATAAGGATATTATGTAAAGTTGTCGTATTTTACTCTTATCATGAACATTATTGACGGGATATTAGTATTGAAGGAAGACTTGAATCATCGCACACGCAATACGAACAAGATGGGACGTTGTCCGTGCGTCTCGCAGTTATTCTTGTACATAAAGACCTACTTTAACACAATCGTGCTAATTAAAAATAAATTACAGAGAAATGATACGAATAAGACAACTTATAATATACCTAATTTAATATTCATTTATGAACCTTGAGATGTGAATTTCTAAGTCTTACGAGTAGGAGTATTTCATATTGAGGTTTTCGGAAAACACAATTTTTCACCAACCTGCATAACGCATACGCCTTATTCTCATTTTAATGCCATCTATTCAGTCCGACTCGTTCAGCTTTTTTCGGCATATTTGACAATATTAAAAAACTGAAACTCTAATTGGCCGGCTTATCATTTTAACATCAGTATAATTCGTGCCAGTTTCGTTAATTTGATCAATGTATGTAGGTCATAATATGTTTTTATACAATGCTAATTCTAAAGAAGCTACCCCAGTGTGTTGGTGACAAACAGCAGATGCTATTTTTAAACGCTAAAATGATATTTATTATCTCTGCATGGGTGTGGTTAGCATCCATTTTTTCAACGCAACTGACGGAACTAATAAATTGATGCAATATAGAATAAAAAAATCAAATCATGTAGGTATTATGTAAAAGTGATTTTTTGTTACTCCTTTCCCTGCACGGTTGTCTGGAAGAGATCGCTTTTAGCGATAAGACCGCCAATTGTAACACCCTTGTATACTATGTAACAATATTTTTAAGTTTTTGTTTTCATGTGGAGTTTCAATAAAGAGTTGTGTATTGTATTATGAGGAATAAAAGTGAAAACCGCAATAGCAAAAGTATTACGTTAGTTAGTATTAAAGTTGAATTTAGAAAAATATCAGTACTTAGAGGTATTTTTACGAGTAGGTACATAAAATTTAGACCTGTTTTAAAGAGGTTTTCCTGATATGTTTTATTTGTGTTTGTACAAAGTATTTATCTATCAATGACCTACAGCAGGGTAAGACCTTAGGGCCTGAACAATTTATTATAGTTGGCTCTATTATCATAATGATTCATATGCAAAGCACATCTCTTAAACATTAATTTGACACCATAAAGTTATGCATACAAGCTACATCCCTAGCAATCAAGACAATGATGTCAGGAAATCCGTTACTATAACAATTAAGTACTACGACCGATTAACATACTATTCAGTATTCAGGCTAGAATATTTTAATTGATTAAGGATGTTGTTCCTATTAATTTTACGATATCATTCTGCTTTGCCCTAATTTATTACTTCTATAAGAATTATTTCTTATTGTCTCAAAATAATATGTATTGTTTTTCAAATTTTTGAATAAATGTTTCATAAACTTACTAAACTGTATCTTTTTCAGGTCTGGCAGGAGTTGTGAGAATGTAAGTCATTATTTTTTTTAAAGTAACAAAAATTTTACGTGTAAACATCATAATATTATTTTCATTTCTTTTTTATTTAAATTCTTAACTTTGCACAAAGTAATACATAAATATTTAGAAATCAATTATATAAATAATGTTGGTTAATGTTGGATGATCTTAACTTATACAATTTTAATTATTTTACATGCATCTTGGTATAAATGTTTAACTAAAACATAAGAAATGATATTTGTATTGATAATTTGTTTTATATTAAACTCAGCATGAGAATGTTAAGCATGGGCAAAAGTAGTAATTAGATAACTGACCTAAGAATTAAAAAACTATTTTTTTAAACTAATACTAAAATTATCAAGGCATTTTCATACGTATCCCGATATTTTAGGTATTGTATTATTTTCTAGCATTTTGTTTTGGGCACGCTACCATCTTTAAGTGGTTTGGAGCACTTGGATTTTCTGTAGATTGGCATGTAATCGATCTGTAGTTAAAATAAGTGTTCTTAACCTTTTGAACGCCACTGCACAAACGCATTTTCGTGCCCTGTGCGCCAAGGCACAATTTAAAAAAAAATACCTACGAAAGAACTAGTGTTGCCAAGAGTCGATAAATATTTTTATATCACTTTATTAAGACTGGGTTTTTTGTCGTCTATAGACGTCGTTGGCGTACAGGACCCGCAAGTACTTGTCAAGTATAGGTGACTTTGGCGGTCAAAAGGTTAACTACTGTAGGTAGTTGTAGAATTGTTTGCTAGTATTTTCTAGTACCTTCAACTTTGCACCTGATCACTTCACTTACATAACTTTAATCTTGAATTACCCTTAAATATCGGCTCATGTTATCATCATAATATAATGTCATATTATAGTAACACAATTCAATTCATAATATTCATAGGTGGTGGGACCGACGACCAAGCATACAACTACTTCTAGTACTTCTACTAGCACTTCTTCTGTCCCTTCCACTACTATTTCTAGTTGCCCTCCTACAACTATATTTCCTACTACAGCTCCTACTGAACCTCCGACCACCATTCCTACTGAACCTCCGACCACCATTCCTACTGAACCTCCGACCACCATTCCAGCTGAACCTCCGACCACCATTCCTACTGAACCTCCGACCACCAATCCTACTGAACCTCCGACCACCATTCCTACTGAACCTCCGACCACCATTCCTACTGAACCTCCGACCATCATTCCTACTGAACCTCCGACCACCATTCCTACTGAACCTCCGACTACCATTCCTACTGAACCTCCGATGACCATTCCTACTAAACCTCCCACCACCATTCCTACTGAACCTCCCACCACCATTCCTACTGAACCTCCCACCACCATTTCTACTGAACCTCCGACTACCATTCCTACTGAACCTCCGACCACCATTCCTACTGAACCTCCCACCACCATTCCTACTGAACCTCTGACTACCATTCCTACAGAACCTCCGACTACCATTCCTACTGAACCTCCGACTACCATTCCTACTGAACCTCCGATGACCATTCCTACTGAACCTCCCACCACCATTCCTACTGAACCTCCGACTACCATTCCTACTGAACCTCCGACCACCATTCCTACTGAACCTCCGACTACCATTCCTACTGAACCTCCGACTACCATTCCTACTGAACCTCCCACCACCATTCCTACTGAACCTCCCACCACCATTCCTACTGAACCTCCGACTACCATTCCTACTGAACCTCCGACCACCATTCCTACTGAACCTCCGACTACCATTCCTACTGAACCTCCGATGACCATTCCTACTGAACCTCCCACCACCATTCCTACTGAACCTCCCACCACCATTCCTACTGAACCTCCGATGACCATTCCTACTAAACCTCCCACCACCATTCCTACTGAACCTCCCACCACCATTCCTACTGAACCTCCCACCACCATTTCTACTGAACCTCCGACTACCATTCCTACTGAACCTCCGACCACCATTCCTACTGAACCTCCCACCACCATTCCTACTGAACCTCTGACTACCATTCCTACTGAACCTCCGACTACCATTCCTACTGAACCTCCGACTACCATTCCTACTGAACCTCCGATGACCATTCCTACTGAACCTCCCACCACCATTCCTACTGAACCTCCGACTACCATTCCTACTGAACCTCCGACCACCATTCCTACTGAACCTCCGACTACCATTCCTACTGAACCTCCGACTACCATTCCTACTGAACCTCCGATGACCATTCCTACTAAACCTCCCACCACCATTCCTACTGAACCTCCCACCACCATTCCTACTGAACCTCCCACCACCATTTCTACTGAACCTCCGACTACCATTCCTACTGAACCTCCGACCACCATTCCTACTGAACCTCCCACCACCATTCCTACTGAACCTCTGACTACCATTCCTACTGAACCTCCGACTACCATTCCTACTGAACCTCCGACTACCATTCCTACTGAACCTCCGATGACCATTCCTACTGAACCTCCCACCACCATTCCTACTGAACCTCCGACTACCATTCCTACTGAACCTCCGACCACCATTCCTACTGAACCTCCGACTACCATTCCTACTGAACCTCCGACTACCATTCCTACTGAACCTCCGATGACCATTCCTACTGAACCTCCCACCACCATTCCTACTGAACCTCCGACTACCATTCCTACTGAACCTCCGACCACCATTCCTACTGAACCTCCGACTACCATTCCTACTGAACCTCCGATGACCATTCCTACTGAACCTCCCACCACCATTCCTACTGAACCTCCCACCACCATTCCTACTGAACCTCCGATGACCATTCCTACTAAACCTCCCACCACCATTCCTACTGAACCTCCCACCACCATTCCTACTGAACCTCCCACCACCATTTCTACTGAACCTCCGACTACCATTCCTACTGAACCTCCGACCACCATTCCTACTGAACCTCCCACCACCATTCCTACTGAACCTCTGACTACCATTCCTACTGAACCTCCGACTACCATTCCTACTGAACCTCCGACTACCATTCCTACTGAACCTCCGATGACCATTCCTACTGAACCTCCCACCACCATTCCTACTGAACCTCCGACTACCATTCCTACTGAACCTCCGACCACCATTCCTACTGAACCTCCGACTACCATTCCTACTGAACCTCCGACTACCATTCCTACTGAACCTCCCACCACCATTCCTACTGAACCTCCCACCACCATTCCTACTGAACCTCCGACTACCATTCCTACTGAACCTCCGACCACCATTCCTACTGAACCTCCGACTACCATTCCTACTGAACCTCCGATGACCATTCCTACTGAACCTCCCACCACCATTCCTACTGAACCTCCCACCACCATTCCTACTGAACCTCCGACTACCATTCCTACTGAACCTCCGACCACCATTCCTACTGAACCTCCGACTACCATTCCTACTGAACCTCCGACTACCATTCCTACTGAACCTCCGATGACCATTCCTACTGAACCTCCGACCACCATTCCTACTGAACCTCCGCCGACCATTCCTACTGAACCTCCGACTACCATTCCTACTGAACCTCCGACCACCATTCCTACTGAACCTCCGACTACCATTCCTACTGAACCTCCGACTACCATTCCTACTGAACCTCCGATGACCATTCCTACTGAACCTCCGACCACCATTCCTACTGAACATCCGAGTACCATTCCTACTGAACCTCCGACGACCATTCCTACTGAACCTCCGACCACCATACCTACTGAAGCTCCGATCACCATTCCTGCTGAACCTCCGACCACCATTCCTACTAAACCTCCGATCACCATTCCTACTGAACCTCCGACCACCATTCCTACTAAACCTCCGACCACCTTTCCTACTGAACCTCCGACCACCATTCCTACTGAACCTCCGACCACCATTCCTACTAAACCTCCGACCACCTTTCCTACTGAACCTCCGACCACCATTCCTACTAAACCTCCGACCACCTTTCCTACTGAACCTCCGACCACCATTCCTACTGAACCTCCGACCACCATTCCTACTGATCCTCCGACCACCATTCCTACTGAACCTCTGACCATCATTCCTACTAAACCTCCGACCACCTTTCCTACTGAACCTCCGACCACCATTCCTACTAAACCTCCGACCACCTTTCCTACTGAACCTCCGACCACCATTCCTACTGAACCTCCGACCACCATTCCTACTGAACCTCCAACCACCATTCCTACTGAACCTCCGACCACCATTCCTACTGAACCTCCGACCACCATTCCTACTGAACCTCCGACCACCATTCCTACTGAACCTCCGATCACCATTCCTACTGAACCTCCAACCACCATTCCTACTGAACCTCCCACCACCTTTCCTACTGAACCAAAAGACAAGCTTTGATCATGTGGGAACTCTTTATGGCCACGTTCTTATCTCATGTGAGTTTAAAATTAAGCGCGATAAACCAAAACCTTTTAGTTTTACATACAGACCGTTAAAGAACATCGTCTTAGATAATTTTAATAGAGATCTAGAATCTTTTAGATGGGATATGTTTTCTGAATTAGATAACGTTCATGATATGGTAGCTTCATTTAACCATGGGCTTAAGTGTCTCTTTGACCTTCATGCTCCCCTAAAGAGTATTACTGTTAGGGAGCGCTCTTATCCCTGGATAACTGATACTTTGAAGCTTATGATTAAGTTACGTGATGAAGCTGCACAGGAATATCATGAGTCAGGGCTGGAAATTAAAAAGGAATATTATAAAGCATTTAAAAGAACTGTAAATAATGCAATATTTAATGAAAAAACTGCTTACTATAAATTTAACATAAATAATAATATAAATAATCCAAAACTTCTTTGGAAGAATCTTAAAAATACATTGTTACCTAAACAATCTAGTGATCTACCATTAATTTTTAATGATCCTAATGTAATTAACAATCACTTCCTGAATATTCCTGGAGCCAAATGTGCATCTATTTCACAACTGACTTATTTTGAGTATCATAAATATAGCGATTCTGTCTTTCACCTGGAACAGGTAAGTATCACTGACATTATTAAGATAATCCGTCAACTAAAATCCAAAGCTGTAGGCTATGATGGTATATCTCTTGATATGTTAATTATGACCTTGCCACAGTCAATTGAAACTATAAAAAGTCTGATAAATTCATCTATTGTCACGTCCACTTTCCCCGACCTTTGGAAAGTTGCTATAGTGTGCCCCTTACCTAAAATATCAAACCCTACTGAGCTTAAGGATCTCCGCCCAATAAGCATACTCCCTTGTTTATCTAAAGTAATGGAGAAGGCAGTATGTGCTCAATTAACTAAATACCTGGAGGACAATAACATCTTGCCGGATGTCCAGTCAGGTTTTCGCAAAGGCCGAAGCACAGGGACTGCCTTACTCGATGTGACTGACAACATCTTGTGCGCTCAGGATCAAGGTATGTGTACACTCCTCGTGCTGCTAGATTTTTCACGGGCATTTGACTCACTAGACTTAAATCTTTTAGTTTCCAAGCTCCATTACTACGGATTTGATCGGGAGGCTGTTTTATGGTTTAGCAGTTACCTTATGAATCGCCGGCAATTCGTGAGGATCAACTGTGACGATGGAACGTCGCTGATATCTGAAGAAGTTGCCTGTGGCAAAGGCGTGCCTCAAGGGTCTATTTTGGGCCCTATTCTCTTTATATTATATACAGCTGATATTAAAAATCACATAATTCACTCCAAATTTCACTTCTATGCAGACGACACGCAAGTTTACATTTCGTGTAAACCATCAGATATTGATAATGCTATTATTAATTTAAACAATGATCTTAATAATATAGCCGTTTGGGCAGAGAGAAATAGCTTACTATTAAATCCTGCAAAAACAAAGTATCTAGTTCTAGGGAGTAACCATCAGTTGTCGACCATTAATCCTACAGTCAGTGTCACACTTATGAACAACCCTGTTGAACGAGTTTTTGAAGCCCGTAACCTCGGCTTGCTAATGGATAGTGGTCTGCGTTTTCATAACCACATCGCAAACGCAATGTCCAGCTGTTTCTACAAGCTCAGGGTTATGTACAAGATGAGGCCTTATTTGAAGGAAGATCTGAGAATTCGGTTAGTCGAGTCCCTCATCTTGTCCAAACTTAATTACATGGATTCAGTTTTCGGACCTCGGTTATTAGCTAAAACCCAAAAACTAGTGCAGCGTATACAGAATGCGTGTGCGCGGTTCTGTTTTAATATCCCAAAGAGGGCGCACGTAACACCGTATTTAAACAAGCACTCGATTCTCAAAATGCGGCATCGACGAAAGCTACATTTGGCTACGCTACTGTTTGGGGTTTTAAAATTAAAATCTCCGCCTTATCTTTATGACAAACTTTCTTGGGCTTCAAAAAAAAATCCGCGATCCCAGCATTTGATGCAGCTCGTGATTCCACGGCATAGTTCAGCCTCTTTTAGAGGCAGCTTCCGTTACGCAGCATCAAAGTGCTGGAATAATATCCCACCGCCTATAAGGAATCTGCAAAGCTTGTACTCGTTTAGATTAAAGCTTAAAAAATTCCTTCAGGAACATCAAGCTGAACAAGAGAACTTGAGACATGAGACGAGTGCCTTATAGATATATACATAATATAGTACCTATGTGAATGTACTTAAAAGATATTTTATAATGGATGGTATTTTATTGTATTGTTACTATATATATTTTGTGTTATTATCATTATTTAATTTATCAATGATCATTTATTTACCTACTTATCCAGTGCCAACCTATTTTTCAACAGGAATTTTCTATTACTATTGTTATTAACATCATTCAAATAAATATTGTTCTATTATTGCTATTCAAATATTACTATTTTCGTATACCTATAGGATGTATAACTAATGTAATTTTTTTGTTTTTATATTATTGTTATTTCTTCTAGTTGTTTATTATATATTTTATATTTAGAGGAAGACCTAATATTAATGTGTGCATATCTTAGATTCTTTGCGTTGTGTTTATATATTTAAGAATAGATTTTATGAGATAGTGGCATAAGAGGCGACCGTGGAGTCACTGCAATAAGGTATCAGCGGAAGACCAGCGTAGGCTAAACCTAGCCTACATTAAGCTGAGCTGATACCCTTTTGTGTCAAACTATATTAAATGTAAGTTAAGTTTATGATGTTTTTAATCTGGTCTGTTTTTGGCACAAATAAATATTTTTCTTTCTTTCTTTCTTTCATTCCTACTGAACCTCTGACCACCATTCCTACTGAACCTCCGACTACCATTCCTACTGAACCTCCGACCACCATTCCTACTGAACCTCCGACCACCATTCCTACTGAACCGACCACCATTCTTACCACCATTATTACCACTATTCTTACCACCATTCCTACCAAGGCTAATCATACAACTACGTCACCTACTACTACTAATATTTTTACTACTAATAATTATCTTTCCACAACTTCTTCCACTATCAATACATCTTTCAATGTTACCACCTTTCTTCCTCAAACAGTTCAGGTCACGACCGAGAACAACGTAAGTAACTGAACTGTTTTCATAGAAGGTATTTCATAAATGTACTCTGTGGTTATTGCCATACGATCTACGACTATATTTTGTAAGATATTGTTTAATTTTTTTTTATTAGAAGTTATATCGTACTGACCATGTTTCTAAACAGGTTGTGTTATATTACATAGCATTTCGCTGAACTAAACTTTTTTCTATAACAAATTTCTATTCACATCACCAAAATTTGCATGAATTAATGAATATTAAGTCTTGTGCATGCACGCTAGTGAAAGATGGTTTGCAAATAAAATAACAATTAACAAAAAATTTAGAAGAGGTTTTTAAATTTTAAATAAAGACCCAATGTAAATGTTCCACAGGTGGCACAAACTACTCCCACAACTCAAGTTGCCCTTATATTCGAGTTCATGTCGCCGAAATGCAACAATAACGGTGACTTGGTATCTGGAAGGTGCAAATGCTACAATGGGTGGTAAGACTTATTTTTCTTACATAGTTTTTAAATACCAACTTTTCCTCGATATAGAGATTAGATGCTCACAAAATAAAGTCTGTAATGTCGTTTATTGGTAAAATTTGAAAAAAACATTGTAAAAGTGAATATTTTTAGGTCCGGTGGAAATTGCAGTCACAAGAAGTGCGAAAGCAGTCGCGGGGACGTCCAATGCACTCATCCTTCCAAGAACGATGTAAGTAGTGCAAGCACATAACACGACACACTACAAGCTGGTGAAACTACTTATTACAAGCTTTATATTACTTTCACCTGTCTGTTGTCTGTCTGTCTGTCTGTCTGTAATCAAATCTTGCAAGTTTAATTTGACCCACTTCCCGGTTTCCAATTGAGCTGAAAATTGCATGCGTGTGTAAATCGGATGACAATGCAATATTTTTATGACATCGAGCTGATCTGATGATGGAGCTGGAAGGTGGCTATAGGAACTCTGTCATAAAACAACTCAACCCCATCGAGTTTGGGCTCATTTGATTCGTCTTGACGAGTACTTAATGATGCAAGATGATAATAATAATTAAAGCTTGTTTTTAAAAAGTATTTTTAAAATTTCACTTGTTTATTCTGGTTTCTAATCAGCCTCCAAAACACCACATCTCTCAGTTCATAAAAATCTTAAAATCCCAGTTAGGCTAAGAGCCTGCGCCAATCTCTGTACTGGCTGGTGTTGCCTAATAATAACGTTTGATAGATCTCCATCGTTTTAGAATTAGTCCAGTCAATTTAGACATTCGAAGTTACATAAAGTCCCAACAAGCTGAATTTCTGTGAAGTTGTTCAAAACATAATTATAAACAATGTCTAGAAGTTCCCCATCATTCCCCTGTAAGGAAAAAATTTAATTCAAGATCAAAGGTCAAAACAATGAGTTTTTCGCGATTTTCAGCAAAACGGTAAGTTTTATCATAAAAATATCTCAGACAAAATTGTAGATCATAAAATTGTCTACAAAAAAATATTTAATACTTTTTTTTCTACGAGCCACCGTTTTTGAGATATAACGATTCAAAAAGTTGTAATCTCTTATATAAAATCGTTCGTACACTTTCGTGCTATCAACGCACAGCCCAAACGGCCGGACGGATTGAGCTGAAATTTGGACAGCGTATTCCTTGGAAGATTTCATCGTGCAATAAGAAGCGGTTTTTTGAAATTCCCTCAGGAAAAGGAATTAATCCCGAAAAACGTTTGTATGCAAATCCGTAACCGTTTACCCGATTGAGCTGAAATTTTGTAAAACGATTGTTGGGATTGTGTTGAGGAACATTGAATAGTTTTTATGACACAATTTAACTTTAAAGAGGGGGTAAGGGGGGGTCAAAGTTTGTGTGGTAAATTTAGAACCGCTGGCACTATTGAGCTGAAATTTGGTACAAAGGTAAACCAAGTCCTAAAAAATGATATGGGATAGTTTTTATTCCAAAAATCAACTTCTAAGGCGGGATAAAGGAGGTCAATGTTTGAATACGAAATCAGTAACTAATGACCCCATTAAGCTACAATTTGGTTTAGACATAGTTTGAGCCTAATTTTTTGTAGACAATTTTATGATCTACAATTTTGTCTAAGATATTTTTATGATAAAACTTACCGTTTTGTTGAAAATCGCGAAAAACTCATTTTTTACCTTTGACCTTGAATTAATTTTTTTCCTTACAGGGGAATGATGGGGAACTTCTAGACATTGTTTATAATTATGTTTTGAACAACTTTACAAAAATTCAGCTTGTTGGGACTTTATGTAACTTCACTCTCATTTTTTGGTCTAAATTGACCGGACTAAATCTAGGTGCCAAGTTAATTTATTCGAATATAAAGAACAAAAATATATAAAGCTTTAAAAAAGAGTTTTGCCTATCATTATATATTAACAAACAAGTGACATTTAACAAAAAAAACTTTTTAAAAACAAGCTTTTATTATTAGTTTTAACATCTAGCACCAAAGTACTCGTCAAGACGAATCAAATGAGCCCAAACTCGATGGGGTTACGTCGTTTAATTACGAAGTTCTTATGGCCACCTTCCTACTCCATCATAAGATCAGCTCCATGTCATAATATTATTGCATTGTCATCCGATTTCTACATGCATGCAAAATTTTAGCTCAATCAGAAATCGTGAAGTGGGTCAAATTAAACTTCCAAGATTTGATTACAGACAGACAGACAGACAGACAACAGACAGGCGAAAGTAAATAAAAGCTTGTAAAAAGACAGGGTAGAATAAATATAATCGCTGCTTAACGTAGAGATTAAAGATATCGGCACCGTCAATATATCGATATGGATCACAATAAAACCAGGGCGAGGATCGTTAAGAATCCGGTCCGCTCGTGGAGAATGCCAGCGGCTTAAGTTACTGTTACACACTACAATAGTTTTTTTGCTCATTTACTGGTTTTGACTCACAGCTGTTTCATCAGATCAAATTTAACTAATGGAATCTTTCGAAATTATAGGTCTTCTCTGTTCTGATTTCTGTATCCACTATACTGATATCATTTTAATATTATGCTCATATTGGGATTGCACTTTGCACTAGGAATTGGAATCATTTTCAACCTACATTGTCTTTTTAAACACAATAAGTTCAGTGACTTTAAAATCATACCAGATTTTAAATTTAGGCCCTGGAATGACTATTGGATTAGAAGGATTTAGGAATCTTCTGAATGAGGGTTTTCACCAAAATTTATGCCACCAGTTGGTGCCACTTTGGCAGGAGGTTCAACCCATTATGCGCGCTGTCAAAACCATCCTTAGTCTCTACCCAGTTCTGTCTGATATTTTAAAAGGTGTCTGGACCTGACGTCACAGTGCTGCCTCCTGGTAGCTGTTATTTCAGAAAATCCTCATTGGGAATTATAAATCTCTGCTTGAATTTACCAACATAAGATCTTCTCACTCAAAGATTCTTCTCATCATAACATCATCCTCTTTAACTCTTTAATTCCTCCTCTTTCCTCTTTGATTTATTAATTTAATGTTTGTTCTGTAACTTTTGTGTACAATAAAGCGTTATCTATCTATACCAGGTGACATGCTCAGGCAACGGCTTCTGCGACGAAGAATGCCAAAGTTGCTTCTGTTACCACGACAGAACTGGCTCCCAATACTTCGACCGCAACAACTATTGTTCCGACATCTGCATGGATACGAGCGGCTGTGAGAGTTGTCTCACTTCTACCTCGCTGGGAACCTGCGATCATCCGTCTACTGCCGAGTGTGCTCATAATATCACTGTTTTAGCTTATAACGAGGCTGTTGCTAAGGAAATGGATCGACACAATAGGTGAGTTTACTCAAGTATTACATATAAATGAAACATGTTAATGGGACTGGTTAGAGAAAAACAGAAGATCGAGCTAAGTTGTGTTCCTTGGTCGAGAGTCGAGAGCCATTTGTTAAGCAGTGGTCCTAGAAGAGTTTCTTCTCATTCGAGGTAGTTTTCGAATGGGCATAAGTATCAAAATTTAATTGACTGCTTCGTAAAATATGATTTGCAATAGAGATCAGTTGTAAATATTTGAATGGTTTGCATAAAATGCTTTTTGAGTTATGGATACAAAAATAATATGATTGAAAAAGATGATAATGATAATTAATATCGCAGACAACTTCTACATTATATCATTTTATGATTAATTACTCATTGAAAGTCCGTTGAAATTCTTCAAATAAGTATCAATAGCCTATTTATTATGATGTATTTTACTTAAGCAAATTTGAATCAAGAAATATACATAGGTGTATGACTAATTTTACCAGAAAAACCAACAGGAATTCTGGGTTATGTCCCGTATGAGACACACTTCCGTTATGACACAATGCCCCATATATAAATCTCGTACCAAAAGTAGTAGACACTTGAGACAGACAATTAAAATGATGATAACGTAACAGAGAGTATACTTAATTTTATGTGAGTTGTACCACATGGCAATAAAAGCATCACCCATACCATTAAAGAGTTTCACTTGTATTCACACAATAAAAACAAATTAATCTAAATATACAAAAGGAAAGAGTGACTGATTGACTGACTGATCTATCAACGCACAGCCTAAACCGCTGGACAGATTGGGTTGAAATTTGGATTATTGATAGGTTTTATGATTTTTACCACCGCTAAGAAAGGATTTTGCCATGCGAGCAAAGCCGCGAGCATAAGCTAGTCATACTATAAAACTCACAACTAACTTTTACAACGAAAAGAGAATCAGTACAGTAATCAGATTTTCTCTTCCTTTCTATATTTACAGTCAGGTAATATAAATGAACGCACCCCGTTAGCAATTGTTGGTGCTGTTTGGCTAACCCAACTAATAAACGTTCTATTCAAATATTTTGTGGATTGTGAACGTGCGATAGCACCAAAACTTTGCCAATGACTCGAGGAAAGATAAACCACCAAACGATGGAAAACTGAAACATGAAATTTTTAATATTGAGCACAAATAACACTAATAAACGTTTGGAGTATGGAGCGAACCCTAAATTTCACTTCAGCGTTTGTTTATGTGTTCTGATCCCGCATTTAGAGTCCTGAAAATAGTATTGCAATTTATCTCTAAAAAAAGGCAAGCAAAGTTATATTTGCCTCTTTTTCTAGTACTCGTGTCATGAATACTTGCAATGCTCTGCAAAATGGTCTAACATAATATAGTTTTGACCTACGAATAGGGAAGTTTTGACTCATTTTATTCTTCTCCCATTAAAAAGAACCAAGACAGTATGTTACAATGTCTACAATGTCATTTCCCTTAGAACCATTTGGGTGAGCTGCAACGATACCTTCCCCCTGAAGAGCAACGAGCCTTGCTACGTGAGGTACGTCGCCAAGAAGACCAACGACGGTCACATCGCCGTCATGATCGTCGAGTCTTGTAACACCATCGCTGCAGCTGGAAGGGGAGGCGCTACTGGAGCCAAAGGTAAGGTTACTTTTATTTATTTATTTTTCCTGATAATAAATACAATAAACGAGTAAATTGAGTGCCCGATGCCCGATGGTAAGCTTCATGATGAATGCAAGAAAAGTCAATCAGGTGTCCAATGGTAATATTCATAACCATATGAGACACAGCGCCACCGAGTCTTTTAAAATATACTCGTAGAAAACTGTATACTGCATTACGCCTGCCACCCTGAGGGAAAGCATGCAAAGTGTTGTAGGTACTTCCTCACGAGACCTCTGCAATAGAGATCAAGCACTCCAAAAATAATAAAAAATGCCTGATATTATTAAAAATCCTAAGGACTGAGCTGAAAGGTCAAAATAGTAAGTCTCCTAAAAGTCATCTTAATCACAAGTGCAATAAATAATTCACAATATTTTAGGATCGACCATTCCAAACAATCATTCGAAGACAAAATTTCAGTTATGATGATGACTGAAATAATAATACTCGTTATTGAAATTCCTTTTGTATAATATTGGACGTGTTTGATGATTTTTATATTCCTTAATTTTGAAGGTTAATTAAAGTCAGTATATACTTCGGTATTCTTTTTTTCTTCATAATTTGCTACCAGAGAGAGATCGTTCATTGAATTAGCATCTGGTCAATGCGCCCATTGACGGTCTTCCCTTTAAACAACAAAGATGTTTTTAAACCAAACATGTTGCCGCCTGATAACAATTTTATCCAGTTTATATATTCAGTGAATTCTTGCCCAAAATATTTCTTATCAACATCATATTAAAGACCATTATCAACTAATGTATCAGCATTTATTTACGCAGCTGCACTAACCGCACCGACTTCTCTGTAAATACGTCCAGATACTCTCCATCATTTCGCATCTCACTCTTACCCAAACAAATAAATGCGTGTGTCCCTTTTTTCTAGTATTTTTAGAAAAACAATCGTTTTAATAAGACATTGTAAATGTGGCAGAGTTTTAATCAGCTGCACTATCACTATCCTCGATTTGTTTTGTTTATCTTTGTTTGTGTTCTAATTTGTCTTTATTGTCTGTTCCGAACCGTTGTTTATCCTCATTAAGGGTCTTCTCTAAAAACACTCTTCAAATTGTTTGGAATTCTTGTTTCTATGTTTATGCAACACAAAAAGCTTTTGAAACTTTTACTATTAATGTTTATTGTGATACATCCTTTAAAGGAAACAAAGCATCATATTTTGTTATGAACAATTTTTGACGTGGTTTCCATATCAATGACGCAACAAAGACATCCATTGGTTTGCACATGTTTTACAATTATTATGTTTTATTTTAATGAATTCATTTCATACGTCAATATCTCATGCTTACGGACACGTAGAGATAAACCATTTTAAAATTGCGCATGTGAATCAAGCAAAATGTTCCTTACGCTTCTGGGAACGATTTGCAATTTAATAGTGGTAAAACTATCTATATGTGAAGTAGGAATATTCCTTATATTATTATGTTTAACGCACATCCACCAATGGCAAGAGGAAACATTCCAAACAAATAACTAGTTAGTTTTGCAGTACCAATGGTGACACAGCCCTTGTTACTACGTGACTACACAAGAGTATAAAAATATAAACAATTATATCACCTTGTCAAAGTATGAAAAGCTAATGAGCCTGCTCTGGATCTGTATTCCTAGAGATTTTCATATAATGACAAGGTTCATTTTTGTCTACTCTTAGGTACATGTCCATGTATGAATATTGTAATGCATTTCCATCACTTCCACCCACACTTCAAGTCGTTAGTTCAACTATTTTACGATGATAGCATGGTATAAACGTTATGTGGTTTTCATTTAAAACAGGGCGCAATAATATTGACATTTACTATTTTCTTTTTCTCCCATTTGCTATCTAAACGTTTTATGATTTTTTACATTTGAATGATAATAACGACTACAGTTACTGTTTGTTTGGTTATGTAATATTAATTCTATTATTATTTATGTGAGCTTTATTCACATATAAGCACATAATTATTGTTAAACTCATTGTATTTTATTGTCATTGTTTTTAAAGACAGTGTCAGTCCTTACAGCATTGAATACTTAATACAATTTAGGCTTTTGATTATAAATTGTTATTGGCATGCCTCTTTCTTATTTAGCTTCCTCAAAAATTAACGTTAAACTTTTAACATTTTCTACTTTTCGCCTCTCATATTTCGATACATCTCTGCTTTTACGAATCTTTAGTCCTAGCATCTGTTTTTTATTCTATTCCTCCTCTGCTAATTCTAATGTTCTCTTTGGTTATTTTTCTCTTTAGACATTTCCAAATTTAGTGCAAGATTATTGTTTTATTACTTTATTCATCATAATATGTTATGTTTCTTTTAGCTCCATTAATCGTGGGCATCCTCCTGGCCCTGGCAGCAGTGGCAGTGATAGGCGGCGTGGCTCTATACAAGTACATGCACTCGGTGCCTCCGCTTCCATTCACGGACCCTGACTACCAGAACATTGACGCGGAAGACTGCACCGGAGAGAACCCTCTCTACAAGCCGCCCACGTCTAACTACAAGAACCCTACCTATGGCAAGTGGTAGTTGTGACATTTGGTGAGTTTTTTTAATCCCCTTTATGGTCTTTGAAATGTTTTGAGATTTTGTGGGAATTTTGATTGAAAAGTTACAATAAGATTCACTTTGGGTCTTCTTGTTGATTATTTTTGGGAAATCGTCTAGACTGAAGAGGAAAAGATACAGAAACAATAAAAAGTTGCTAGTAGTAAGGTTAAATTCAAATTCTTTGTAAATGTTCCGCTTTTTGAGAATGTAAAAAAACTTTCAAGATATAGTAGCCAAGGGAAAAAAACGTCTTCGCCCAGCTTAAGGATATCGGAAGCTGATGATTATGATAAAGCAGTTAAATTGATCTTAATTAGAGAAGATTGTTAATAGATATGTATGCCTTCTGTATAACAACGATAAATGAATTAAAGATTCATCTACAGTGTCAAGTGTCATCCATTTTAATGGTAATGATTCACACCACATGCCCTCAAGGCTTGCTCATTACTCATGTCCATTTTAAAACATAATGCAGCCTTTCCTTATTCTCCGAGATAATAAGTTTTTTCTCTATTCACTTTTATGATTGTCTTGTTACTTGTTAGCATACTTTTCTTATGCAGCAATTTTTATAATTCTGACTTTCCAACCTTTACTTACATATTTAAAGATTCAAGGCGCAACCGATTGAAGTTTTTTTTTATGTTTGCCCATCTCGTTGCTTACAAATGGTTATTATGAAATTGGGGTCAAAATCCGTTCAGCCAAATAATTATATATGCATTCAATATTTTTTTTGCAAAATGCATTCAATAAATAATTCGCAGATAAAGATAAACAGACGAGTGTCGAGCTCTTTATACTTACTCGTCAAAATATAAATTTTAAACAAAATTAAATTTTGGTGAAACAAAATTATCCGGAGCACATCTCTAATCTCCAAGTTTATAGTGTAAATATAGAGTATATTCCTATTCACCACTACATCGATTGCCCCAAGGGCAATTACCACTGAATGCAACTAGCAAGTTATTGTTTCCACTTCAAATTGCTTTAAACTACTGTGTAGATCAACAATCCCCTCTTCCCCCAGCGGCAACTGGGAATATATTCCCAAATGCCACCTGGAGGCAATCGTTGAGTGCGAATGGGAATATACAGTTTATAGGCATAATATCTCAATATATCACGTTGTGGCAATTCATTCGCTCCGTAACCTTGCAATACACGTTGTAAACCACTCACTTACAACACGGCGCCGTCCGATAGACCAATAAACATTGCGAAAACTAACCCAAGCTTCGATTCATCATAGAATTGCAGATCTAGACAAAGATGCGTCAGCTTTATACCTCTGCTACAAAGGAAATGACAATTTATAGTGCTAAAGTTGCGCGAAGTATAAAAGTTCTGTGTTGCACTTCCACACTTTAAATGGCGTTATCTCATTCTTTCATTCAATAGATATAGCACTTTCTTTAAAATACAAAATTAAAAAATATATTCAAAAAAAAAACTGAGTGTTCAAATTGGTCTTATCGCTAGTACGATCTCTTCCAGTAGACCGAGCAGGGAGAGGAGAAATTGTTTTATTATTGTAGTTTTCTATTATTTAAACTTTAAACGCTAGGTTCGTTCAAATAAATATTTCTGAATTCACTGTTAAGATACTCATAGATAATATTATAGTGTAACTTGTATCTAGAATTAGTCATCTAACATCTCCGTAAGAAGTAGCGTAACCTTCATCATTATCACCTTTTATCTCTATGTAATGTCAATATTATGCACTCACTTTGATCCCACTAATTACATACTCGTCATAGTTTGCTAACAGCTTATTGTTTCTCGGAAACTATAAGCCATTTTACCCTTGTTTAGTAAATATTTTGCACCTTAGGTTATCCAAAGACTACTCATATTTTCTGTTGTTATCGACATAATAAGGCGAATTGACTATACTTCGTACCAGACTTGACTTCAAGTTTCATCCTATGCTATCTATGTAAATGCTCTATTGACGTTCTTACACTCGCTGTAAAACCTATCTAGCTATCCTACATTCTTGGCTAGATATTCTGTGAGGTCTGAGGCTGCCGATTGTTTATCTATTTTGTCATTATAAGAAATAAAAAATTAATCCCATCGTTAGTCTACTAAAATTTTATCTACACAAATTAACCAAATGAAGCAATCAAATTAAATTAATGACCTTCTAAAATATTTTTTATCACGTTTTAGTAATAATTTACGGACTGGTGTAACACTAAGATATTAATAATATTATTGGTTGTTTGTATTTCCATAAGATAGAAGAAATTCTTGAACGCTAGAAACAAGTTTGACAGATTTATCAAGGTTATATGATTAGTAATTCTCATCATGAATTAAAATTAACATAAGACGATTAAGAAAGAACGTTAAGATGCATTAATGACGCGATCTAAATGTAGATTGACTAACAAATGGACCAGCTTAGTATATCGGCTTAAAGAATTTAAGTTATATTATGATGATATTTTGGAATTAAACGTTGGACATCGAAAAGGTCTATCAAAAACGTATTGAGTAGAAAAACGGTAAGAACTAAGCACGCCGGAATACGGAATTAATTACCTTTAATGTATCCTTAATCCTTATGCATATTTTCGTTGATTTTATTATGTATATTTGATAGGTTTGAAAATATATTCTAAACTAATATAGGTACCCCTCGGACCTAGGGTATAAAAAGAATCTAGAATCTCATTATCACTTAGGGGCTAGGTGATAATGATGGTCCTTTCCTGAGTGTTGTTTCTCAGAAATAAAAAACCTTTTCCGACTCAGCTAGGGCTAGGTTTGACTAGGTTTTCCGGCTAGCTGACGCTTTTAACAATAGGACCGCAAATTGAAAAAAAAAAACTTAAGTTACAAAATTGTGTTTTAGTTTTCTTTATACCTATTTGTGATGTTTCAATAAAGAGTTTTCTATTCTCTTCTAGTAATAGTAATAAAATATATCTATATTTAATTGAGAAGCAAGTAGCTCCTGTTCATATTATCGCCAGCATCCTATAATATCTCTATCATATAATGTTAGAGGGGAGTGGCCGTCTCGTGAGGTCAAGTTTTAACAGACTGCGTTCACTGAACCCGGCCTAAGGTCAATAAATATATTTTTGTACGTTGTGTACCTTTCACATTAATCAGCTAAATCAAATAAAATATGGCTTGCCAATTGAAATTCACTTATTTATCTTTTGAAATATGTGGTCTTTCCTGAGATTTTTTATAGAGCACAATGTTCACTTGATTATAAGCGGTACGAGAGTTTAATTTTAGTCTTACGTAATATTGGATTGCAATAGTCGCACAGTGACTTAAGTTAGATGTGTAAGAACCTACATACATTTGACTTAAAGGACAGGAAAATTCTACTAGGTTTTATTGTTAGAGGAATTAAGGTTCTAGGTAGCTCAAGCTACATTGGAATTCTAGGTCATACAGGCAACTTAAATGCACTGTGCAAGGATTTTTAAGTGTTAAGTTGTAGTTGTATACAGCTTAAATTGTACCTTATAGTTTAGTGTAAGAAACCCCACGATTTTCCATTGAAATGAAACTAAGTACAATAAATTAGACACACTCGCTGTTTCTACTGTAATAGATAAACAAAATGATGCACTAATGCGATCTAAATGACACACGCTATTATCACAACATTTGTGGCTACCTCTGTAATTGGGCCGTGTTTACACTAACAGTCACTAAACAATTATATATAAGGAGTATATACCTTATATTTTACAGGTTAATATGAATAATGAATGTTATTTGTTTGAAATTCTAGCGCGTCACTGTTATTTTTCCTCCAATATGAAATTAAAAAAGCTGTTTATTTTTTTGCTTTAATTAAACGATTTTACAATGCAACGTTAAACGAAATCTTGCGCAAAATTTTTATTGATTGATTGATGAACTGACTAAATATAAAGTATTGTTTTTTATACCTTATGCAAGAAAATTAGATAAATGCTGTATACTGATACATAATATATATTGTAAGTGGTACAGCAGTCTATTAGATGTATATTCCAGCATTATATACATTAAACTATATTTATTGTGTTATCGAAGACAAAGCAAGTGTTGACGTACGACCGTATCCTACATTTTAATAGATTTATAATGTGTTGTAAATCATGCGATAACTGACACGTTTTATTGTTTTGTTTTATAGAGAAGCGTTCTTTAAACACACATATACATATTATAAGTAGCTGCCCATTTACAAATTCGTATTAATATTTTAAAAATTAGTAAATTTTTTATTACTAGCAGAGGCGAACTATTAAATCTATAAGCTGTTTGCAATAAAAAGCAATATGACAAATTATATGAAAGTTTATATATGTATATACCTATTATACTTAGATAATTATTATTCATACGCGGAAAATTTAACCAAACGCCCCTTTACCAAAACCTATTTACCGAATTGCGTAGGACCTAAATCCCAATCCATTTTGTACTCGTACCTACTTACCTACATACGCCGAGAAGAAATCTATGTGCACATCCAAAAACCCACAATAATTTAATAGAACATACACCTACCACATTTATTGCCCGTGAACTTGCATCATTTCTATGTATAAACATAAATCATCATTATTGGTTGGTGTCAATAGGTACCTATTAGAGTTTCCTGTTTATCCATTGTCTTTGTTCAAGGATAATTCAATGGTAATCCTAAAATATATGTATGAATGTAAGTTCATTTATTAAATATTATTATCTTAAACTACAGTAGGCTAACTGCCTACTAAGTAGGTATATAGCTTACTTATTGAATGAATTGAGTAGGTTAGTTTCAGTCACCTACTTATTATGTTCATTATTAATGAAAGACACCCAAACATTTTAATTAAATAAAATTACACAACTTTTTTAAAATTTACACAAAACATGGCAATTTATTTCAAAGAATTTTTATTTCAAAAACATGTTGCACCTACCAACAAAGTTAATCTGATTAACGATTAAAAATTCATGATTAAAAATCATAATCAAAAAAATTGATTAAGATTAAGTAATTTAATCAAATATAAAATGATTAAGATTATCAATCATAATCATTAATCGTTAATTTGATTATTTGATTAACTATTTATTAACTACTTATTTATTTATTTAATTTACTGGATGACACTAACAGCTTGATACGCAAAATATGTATGCATCAAAGTTGTTATTGACTCGACGTAAAGAAAACATAATAAGGCCAAATAAAATGTAAAATATAAATAAATCAACTAATTCAAAATGTAAATATTCCCTATTCCAATTTCTACTAAACATATTCCATTCATTCATTCATTTTCCGAATTTTATAACAGTAAAAATTTAAATATCAGTAATCCCAGAGCTTTTAACAGTCAACAATGAAACCGATAACACACACCACCAAGAAGACGAGTTTTTTTAATTTCAATTCCGACTCTGGCAGTGAAGCGGAATTTATTGATGCTAAAAAGAGAGCAGATATGATAATTTAAATTTTTTTTGCCGAGGGAAGCCAAGAACCAGAGCTTCTACTAAATTATCCTGTTATAGGCAAAGCGTTTATTAAGTAAATACAATACACCAATGCCGTCCTCTGGCTCGGTAGAAAGAATGTTTTCTTTTGCGACGATGCTAAATAAGCCTAGATCACACAGATTATCTGACGACTTGTTTGAAAAAAGAGTAGTTATGAAATGTAATTTGAACAAACAAAAAATAGTAAAGATTAGTTGATTGAAAATATTCTTCAAAATTAGAATTCCTGAATTTAAACGTTAGAAATTATTTTTTTGTTCTTTGAATGATTAATAAAAATATTTTAAGAAATCTGTCTCTTTATTTAACATCATTTTTTTACTGTAAAATAAATTACATTGATGAATGTATTAGGTTTATAATCAAGTTAATCAATTAATGATTAATAATTAATGATTAAAGACAATAATCATGATTAAGATTACTTTTTTAATTTACTTTAATCATGATTAATGTAATCAGATTAAAGTTAATCAAATTAATTAATTGATTAAAAAATTAATTGATTACTGCCAACACTGCACCTAACGAACTGAATTTTAATATATTGCGTATTTTGGTAAATAACTGAGCTAAATAACCAAGTTTAATGAAATAAATCGCGCAAGTTATTTAATTAACACCACGACAGGTGCCCTATAAGGCTATGTGCCAAGGCGCAAGGCTTCTACGCCACTCAAGGGCACCTCAAAAATGTCATACAAATGGCAAAAGACTAAAGCCGAATGCAACTCAAATTGGTAGTTATTTTTAACTTTAAGAACAAAGTAATTTGAAATACGGTTAGGTATTCTTACACTATTTTGCGGTTATTGGGGTTAAGTTTGACCACAGTCTGACCTGTAGGAAAGTTATAGCCAAAGATGTAGCTTAGTAGTTAAGAGAATGAGAACCTGTGTGTTTTAAAAGAAAGCATCAGAGCTCTTAGAAAAATTCCCATAATAAGATATCTTACATCTTTATCGACATTATGGTCAAAGGCTGACCTAAATATACTTAGTAAATAAAAAAGCCGCCTTAAAACTCAAATTAATCAAATCGTATTTTGTTGGATAAGTACAAGACACAAGATAATAAGAAACTAAAAGACTAATCAACATTTGTAAAGAAATGAGACAGTCACGAATGACCACTTAAAAATTCGTATCCTAATTTCGCTAAGTGCTTTCAATTTGATAAATTATATTTCGAATGACTAATGATTAAAGTCGAGGTCAAACGTTCACGATTCCTTATCAATGATTGTGTAGCGGTACTAGCTTAGCTCAGCCTAGTTTTTTATACACATAGTTTTATAGTTATAGAATATGTACCGTAATAATAGTAAGATTGAATTGAATGACTATTTCATCTGCCAAAGATAAATTGTTAAACATAAATAAGTACCACATACATTATTTAGGACATAACGGAAATAGCAAATTAAAGAAAATAGAGTAAATGGAAACTCTTTTTCTTTTCGAGTGAACAATTTCGATAAAATATAAACATACAAACAAAAAAAAAAATCGGTTGAGGCGTCTTCGAGTAATATAAACTGTACATAAAAAGTCAAAAGAAAAATATTCCGTGTTTTTTTTTTTTTACATTTTTATACACTAAGAGCTAATCTTAAGAAATTAACAGCAACAGCAGTACTTAACCTACATAAATAAATAGATGTAGGGTCAAAATAAAAAGGAGAAATTAGAGGTGTAACATTTCTAACGGATCTAATAATCTAAGCCATAAATAATATAAAAAATATTGGCAATAAAATCATTATAAACGAGTCTGTGAATGAGATTAACAGATACTACTCGTATAAACAAGTCTATAAATTCGTTAACTAGATTAGCTCTTTTATGATTAGCTCTTCAATATTACAAAGAACATCTATTTTATTGAATTAATATAAGAATGTGATTTTTATTGTACTGTAATATTCGTAAAATTGGTGAGATCCATAATTTATAATGCAGTATAATGGCGGGTTCCACTTAGTCGTATCTTTTACTTTTCTACGCGTGAGCATTTTACCGTTCGACACACTAAGTCGAATTCTTATTTCACTAAGTCGAATAAAGATGCCATTCTTTTTTTTAACTGACTTCAAAAGAGGAAGAAACTTGTGGTACTTACTGAATATGGCATTTTGTGTGTGTGTTTTGTACCACTGGAGGTTAAGATTAGTTTAACTAATATGTACTACCATATTTCTAATAAAAACATCAACTCTATAATATTATGGACCTACCTATTATGTTTATTTTAATGAATCATTGAAATAAAGCAGGTAAACCATATTTTTCGACATAGTAAAGTTACACATTGGTTCACTCTTTTCTACTTTAATTTAATATAACCTAGGCCAAATAGTTTATCAGTGAAACAAACATTGACCTTACCCTCGGAAGGTCCAGTACAAATTGGGATGCTGAGGTCACCGCCAATTGACATAATATGGGCTCCGGGCACGCATTACTTCTCGCGTCATAATTTAAGTACATTTTATTACATAGACGCTGATATCAAGCGTTTCCGCTTTGAGATAGGACTGTTTGTGTAGAGAGTAAACAGACGTTTGTTTGTATGAAAAGTATATTTTTTTTAGTAAAATCTGTCACTCAACAGATGGTAGCGTTGTAGCTCTGCCAGATTGATACAAATGACACCAACCTATTGAAATATGAGAGGACGTTACAACAATTGAATTTACACAATATTAAAAACTGCTGCACCAATTTTGATGAAATTTACTATGTTTACCTCACTTAATTTACCTATGCCAATAATGAGTGGTTCAAATTTAAAATTAGATCAGAAATTTTGTATGATTGTCCCATATCAACCTCGCAATAACATTAAAATTATTGAATATGTTTTTTTTTTTGCTTAAGTATACAAATTTTCGCATATTTTCTTCTTTCAAAGCGTCCTCAATGACCTGCAGAGGTAGGTATTTGACATTCAATTAGTACGTGAGTCACGTCTCACAAATGGCTTTCGATGTACGATTGTTAACGTACATGTGTTATGTATGAAGAACATCGATTAATGACTCATCCACAAATTATATATTATATACATTCACGTATTCATTTGGAACAATCAACATAAAAGAAGAATTAATACGAAATAATTACATTAAGTATGTAAAATTAAGTAACTTTGTTGTCTAACTAAATTAAGTGGCATAGCAAAGGACTATGACGTGACCTTAGAAATTTTACATAAAAACAGAAAATTATAGTTTATAATTAAAAAATTACAAGGCCTTACAATATTTACTTCTAACTTATAATAACATATTATTATTATGTTGTGCTTTTATACTCGCCACTTCACCACTCGTGGATTTCTAATCTTACTGTACATGATGAACGTGTACCTAAAATATTGTATCCAAATGTATGAATGAAGAGTTTATTATTTGGTTTAAATACACGGGAAGAATAAATTTAATGTATAACTAAGAAATTTGTAAATTTTACTTGTTAGTGTCATTAAGTTTTTCTACTTTTACATCATTCTAACCTACAGTCTTAAATCGGTGGAGAAAATACTTATTCCTGGGCAATAGGTGCCTATAGGTACCAAAATACATTTCGTTAAGAAGTTCGCGTGTAGCCAAAATGATCATCGCATCATTCTTGGAATAACTTTCGAGATGGAAAGTAGGCAGGTCATCAATAGCAAGTTCCGCTTTGTTCATTATTCGTTACACTGGTTAACTTTTGGCACACTGATGATTCAGCTGTCTACCTGAATGTTATTTTACTTGTCTGCACTTAACCGTATCTAAGTTGTGTTTTTATGCTTTAATTAGTTAAGTTAATGTACAAGACGAGCGGACAAAAACATAGTCAAATAAAGTGACTTTAGATATAGAGCCTTGATTGTTACAAATTCAACTTGTTTCTGAAGCAAAAAAACACAAACAAAAACCAACGCAAAGCAAAAACGTAGTTTGTAATCTAGGAGTAAAGAGAGTGGCTGGTTAGTACCTCTAGAAAAATTTTAGTAGCCTATTTATCATCCAAATTTAAAACATCAAGGATTAAGTGGATTAGGTACTTTCATACATGTTTTTACTTCATACTCTTTTGTATAATTATTAGATATATTAAATCAATTACCTAAACACTTACATTCCCTTTTCTTCGTGATCATTGTTACCTCTTCCTTTAAATAACTATACAGCAGCATCGCACCAAATCTTAAAATGATTCTAGAACAAAATAAACGGCCGCATTTCTTTCCGGTTTTCTCAAGACATGAATCGAACCAGTTCCATCGACAATCGACTACTATTTAATATTCATGAGTCCGGTATCGGATATCGGACTACTATAAAACTTGCAGTTACGAGCATTCAACTTTACATTAAAAATATTATGAGAAACACGGGTTATGAAACCGATAATACCTTGTTCTAATTATTAGATCCTTTATAAACTCCTGAAGTAGAGTTAGTACTTGGTAACCATAGAGAATAAACTCTACCTTAATCTTACTTTGATTGATATAAGGTGGTTATTTTAATATAGCAGAATCTAAGAAATTTATTACCATAGCGAGTTTTCTTTAGATTCAGAGAAAAAAGGGGTATCCCTTTTTTCCCAACTTTTTCACCAACTGCAACCAACCACCAATTCACCAATTTCAACTTCATATAGGTACTAACCGAAAATTCCGATGAAGATTCCTTGGTCATAATTTCTCTACTTTTTATTTATAAACAAGTTTTAAATATGGACAAGACAACCTTGACTCTACGTTTGTCTGATGTTGAGGGATTGGATCTCAGCCCATTACAATGAATATCAGAATGTATAATATACACGTACTTACGTATATCTAAAGTCTAATATACCAAAAAATCAGCCGTTACAATTCAAATATACTTAACAAGTGAAGCACAAACTTCGTCTAGATTCCATTTAGACCTTTTGATCTGGAAACGCGCTTCCTAAATCCATTTAGCACTTCCCGATATATCCCAGTCTGACGAAAGCAAGACGCATTCGTTTTGTAGTCCTTATGAATGCCGGTCATTTTATACCAGTTTCTCTGGCCACTCAATATCGAGTCGCCCCGATAAGGGGTCAAGCCCTCGCAGACTATGCATAAAGGACATGTTGTATGCAGTTGCATCACTGACGAAACATGCCTCATTATGACTTTATGACTATTATCACATTCCCCGTGCGATTCTTGTTAAGGATCACCTTTTACGGGCACTAGAATCTAGTCGTGTCTTGAAGAATTAGCGTTAGCTTTATTAAAAGTTAGTTCTTAGAAATATGTGCTATAAATTTAAAAAAGGGTTATTTAGCTGGTGACATCATTCAGTTAAAATCAAAAAAATGGTTACTAATCGACCCTGTCACCTGTTCAAGTTTTACTTTCATTATGAAAACAAATTGAAAGAAAAACCAGCAAAAATCAAGTCTGTCTTAAAACAGCTGCTTACCTTAACCGCTTAACTGGTTAAACCAGTAACTTTGTATATTTATTTATTTTATTGACAGTCTTTAATATTAAAATCAGCGATAAGAAATCTATAAAATACAAAACAGCCTGTGACCAGAAGCCCGATCAACGAAGACTGTTTTGGGTTTAATACCATTTTAATCTGAAACAGTAATAAAGAAAACATGAAAGATAGATGATACAAGTTGACTCCTGTGCCCTGGGCCCTGGGTCGGGAGATACCTTGACTTTTATATTGAAATGTGAGAGCAATCAGTAACCTAGTTTTATGAACATTTAATTGATTGAAGCTTTTAATTTTATGTTTATTTACTTTTTATTACAAAGTTCAATGGAAATTAATAAGCATGTTTGTTGTGCCGTGAAAAGGTTTAATTTAATGATAGGATACGATATCGAATAATGTGAGTCACAAAATGAAATCGATGGTGTGACCACCAAACATCGAAGCAAAAAATTCTTCTAAGAAATCAGCGTCATCTCGTTCTTAATTCGAGGTATATACAACCTGTTTAGCAGAAAGATTATAAAGTTTATGACTCATATCACGCATCTAAAAACTTACCTAAATATTATTAGGGTACCTACTTACCTACGTGAGCGATGTTGTCGATGGTGCGACTATCTAAAACAAGCACATGGTGAAATGCTTGACACCTAAAAATCAATATTGTCAGGGTTCAATTAGAAATCGTTTACGTTTGCATAATTGCAGTTCTGTGTGCAAATAAGGTCGATTCATGTCATTTTCGTCATCTACGTTTGCCTAGTAAATTTTCCCAATGCAAAAATTATGACTAGGTTTAATATGTCATAGATACTTACATAATATATTATGTACTTAGTTTTCTTCTTCGCTTCTAATTGTTTTGTCAGGAATCAGAGTTAGTTAAAATGTTAGAAGAATATTTGAACGTCGTGCTCATCATAATATTCACAAATACTTGTACATATTCACTAATTAGTTAAAAAATAAACTATACATGCCAATTTTCAAGAAGTCCGTTTTACAAAATAAGAATTGTAAAGCGGCCTCGGATTTAGACAGCGTCCTCGTTTTAACACGATATTGCTTACAGCCATAACAAAATACCCTAGTGTTAGAAATGCTTGTTAAACCAGATCCAAGAGTATTCGTAATCACTCCGCGACCGGTCGGATGGCCGTGGGCGTCTACGAGTAGATGAGTCGACGGTTACTTACAGTTGGAGTACCCTCACTTTACATGCCTACTACGTAATAAGTACCTATCTGGCGGCTTCAACTAAAATAATTACTTAATTATCTACTTTAAATAAACTACAGTCTATAAATAACAGTTCACGCAATTTTGTGATCATCTAATCGACCAAGCATAAAGTTTGTGTCCTTCTTACTTCATTTTAGCGTTCTAAAAGTTGTCTTAAAAGTCACATAAAATATTGAGTTATCGTTGTATAAGTTAAGCGATCTCAAAATTTTGCCATTATTTTGTATCTATTAAACCAATGAACCTTTAAAGAATAAATATAGAGCAAACAATTTGCTAGAAATTTTATTTGAAACATTTTTTCAAACACAACCATTTGTAATCTAGATAGCCTAGGAACCAATAAATACTTATTATAACAGGCCAATATATAAACGCCCACGACTTTACCTGTAATGACCACAGTATTAATGTCGGTTGCGACTATTTGCGAGCCAATATTTTACGTGGCACTTGCACCATGATAGGTACCTTGCGACTTGCGACACTCTGATTTGTGAACGAGAAAATTACAATAATTAATAACTATGGCATCATTTACCGCTTATCTAGTTCTATGATATCTACGAAGTTGTGTTTACTTGCTGAAAAGAATCTTTGACTTTGTTATGTTGTATTCTAGAGCTATAGGTATATATAGAGGTATAAGTTTCAGCCAAATGGGTTCAGCATGTAGGTAGGCAGGTACTTATATAAATATCGGAAATTTACATCATTTTCAGGGGTTAAGCCGTTGAAAATTATAATAGTAGAAAATTAGAACAGTCTTTCTTCGGATCTCATTCTGCATAAACACTTTTCTATAACACATTCTCTATAACAGTAGTACCTCTCAACCACAAGAGTTGGTCATACAGATGGCATACATTCGATTGTGACCGCTAAGGCTAACCCTAACATTGACTCACTAACTGACTCACCGCGTTCTTTTCTCATATAAAAATGTTATTTCCCCATAGGTGTGCGCTGAATCATCGAAACCACGGGGTCAAGACGGCGGCCGAAAACTAAAGACGACCACTATTAAAATGCAAGTCAGTTAGCTACACGTCAGGTATGTGTAGTTAGATTGATAGGTGCAGTTTTAAAATGGTGGAACCCTATTTTTTGGTATTCGGCCCCATCATTCCACTGCACTGCCTGTGATCAACACTGAATGAAGAAATTGCACTCGTCCGGTGTTCGTGTCGCAAATTGTAACGTAGGTAGATATTATGAGACTGACGAACTCTACGTGCCACATGACGTTTTAAATTATAGATATGTCTAACAGACTGTTTTTGCAGTTTTCAGGGTAAAATTATCCTGGTTGATCATTCAAAAATTTATGTGGCTGCATGTTTTGCGCAGCGTTTTAGATAAAGCTAAAATTTTTTAATAAAAAGCTATGATGTATCCTTATAATTTAAAATGTCATTGTAAAACTATACGTGCCATATTTGCGAAACTATTATGATATTTTTTTTGATAAATTTTGAAACATCACTATTTTGTTTATATCTGCCGTTGAAAGGAAAAATGGTATAACTGATTTTATTTACGAAATTGAGTTCATACTTTTTTTTGATGTTAAATCAATTTAAGTTATAATGTTTGTTTTTAATTATGACGTCAGAGTTCGTCACGTCACGTGTAATAAGTAGTTGTTATTTAATTTCTGTGATATAATGATTAGTTGAGATTGAGATGTATGAGTCACGGTGTTTAGTTAGTAGTTAGTAATGTATAAACACTTAGTATCGCTGTATGAATGTTGACGCATATGCCGTAATAGAAGCGAGTATCAACTGTATTATAAATACTGATATGGTTACAATGATATGCCTTATAACTTATAGTATACATTTATATAAGGCTTATACTATCAGTAACCCTCGCACTCCACTTAGTGCTCAATTCCACACGCATTGTATAATTCTAATTAAAAATAGGATATTGACGTTTTGTATTTGAGAAATTGATACTGCGATACCGAGTGCGCCGAAAGTGGAGCTGGTTCTACTGCTATAATGGGAAATGGGAAACCGGTAATATGTTTTCGTTCATATTAAATAAAGTTTACATTTTCATACACAATTATAAAAAAAAATGAGATTTTTAAAGTGTCCAATGAATAATTATGCCTTAAATCAATCCTTAAATTTTCACCTAGATATGTTAACTTTAAATCAAAATATGAATTAACAATACGAATAACTTAAATTCCCTTCAAACACATTTCACGCCATATTAAGAAAAACGAAAACATTTTGTAGTTATCTCCCTTACTATAAGCATACAATTGTATTATATTATTATGTTTAGCTATGCGATTAAATATATTGACAGTAAGTCGACTTAAGTTTTATTAATGTCAAATGCTTTTGTGACAGCTTTTGAGCTTAACTGTATATTATTGTACAATTCTAAGGTTTATAAACCATAATAATATTATAGTATATGATATTAGTAAGATAATATAAATATATTATTTTGTATTCTTTGTAGACAAATTATTTGTATATGTATTTTTATACGTTTACGTGTTATAATATTGTGAATTTAATATTTATGTCGAGCACTTGCAAGACAACGGCATAATTTTATATATAGGTACTAGGTACCAGGTACATACTTTGAAAATTACATAGTTAGTTTTTTCAATAAATGTAGGTGTTTTAGTGTGATGTTACAGGTTACATACGAAAATATTTTATAAAAGATCGAGCTCATGGAAAAATAATGAATATGCTATTTTTTTTTCCCATTATGACAATAATTTTAATGTCGTCTCTATTGTCGTCAAACCATGTTGTTTTAGTGCAACAGGAATTACCTGCAACAAACTTTATGACTCTTTAATAATTATTAATTGCGTAGGCAATATGTTATCAACGTAACGTTTAATTGAAAAACCACAAATGAACTCAATACATGACTAGGTACATGGAACAGGAAAATAATAATATCATCCTATTAGTGCTGGACGTTTATGGTATGTGTGATGTGTGATTCCGAGAGTAGTAATAGGTAGGTAGTTGGGATTTGTTTTTAAAAGAGACACAGGAAGGAAACAGCACATTTATGTACCTACAAAAGTAGATGTATGTATCGAATAAAGTACTACTAGTAGAGACCTTTTTGTGCAAACTATATTTATAACTGATACATATTTATTGTAAGGTTTACTTGGTTTTGTATAATTTGAACTTGGTAACTATAAGTTTAAGATTTAAGTTCCTACAATTATGTTAGTATAAGTTGGTATAAGTTTGCTTTATATATACCGTAGACAATTTTTGTATTTATAATAAATTAAAAAACGTAAAAAGGTTAAGAAATTTATAACATACACAATTACGTGATTTTTCGTTAATTGTCGACATTAATATTATGATAAATGTACTGAATTTCGTAGACTGTTTTAATGCTTTCATGGAAGACAAAATTTAGAATATAATCTTAATTTTTTAATTGGTCTTTTCAACCAAAGTATGGTAAATCAGTATTTATTTTATGAATGAATAATCTTGTTATTGTGAAAAAGGTTTATTTTATTATTTAAAAATAAAGAAAAAAATTCTTTGAAGCTTATTGCTATGTGAAACTGTACAGTATATAATATTATTATGTTAATTAATAGGTAAATACTCAATTCACCTATGAAAATGTGATTTTAAAATCATGTTATATCCTTGTGTTTTGTACCAATGTAGGTACTTGCCTTTTTTTTTCAATTGTACAGTAGAATATAATTTTATGTTTAGGCTATGATTTTATAAAATAACCATTATTTTATTAGTAGTGCGTTGTACTTCTCTATTAAATAAACTATGTAAATAGTATTTGTTAATGTTCGATTATTATGTATAATGTAAATATAGATAGAAGATTCTATAAAAAGGTGTACTGAAATATCTAAGGCGTTCTGTCCCTCAAATAAATGAAAAAAAAACTCATCTCGTATCATAAAGTGATCGGTTACTAGGTCCCTTTTAAATTCCAATAACTTTTGTAGAGAATTTGATTTGATGGATAGATTCACTTTGGAGTACCTTTTAGTGGCATAATGTATTTAGAACTAAATTATTAACATCACATTAACCTCAATTAGTTTAGAATAAGCTTTTGGAAATATTTACAAAAATCTTCAGAAAAACAGTTGTATAATTACTCGTATCACAATGAGAAAATTGTTCTTAAAAGCAAATTCAAATTATTTTAATATAACAATTTAAAAAATGTGCACCTAAAAACTCAATTTGCCAAATTATGGCATTGTTCCCGCAGACGGATGAAAAAAAATAACATTACCAAAATCAACCGTTTTCCTGAAGAATAGTTACTTACAAGAAGAATAATTTAGTTAGATGGTAGATCTATATAATATGTAGCATCGCATTATAAAATATAGATACAGTAGAATCTCAAAATAACTAATCTCAATAACGTTTAACCGAAACGCATTTTATATTTTTGTAAATTGTTATAGCTGTAAGCTAGTCAATAAAAAAATAAATAAATTTTTGTGTTTTTATTTATGACTAACTGCGCCCAGCTGTTTTACCCACTGTACTGTAAGCCTATGTGTTATTCCAGGGCATAAGCTATCTCTATACCAAATTTCAGCTTAATCGGTCCACCCGGTTTAGGCGTGAAAAAGTAAGTAACAGAGATACACACTCACTCACAAACTTTTTTTATAGTTTTATTAGTACAATACCTACGGCTGTGCCTACGGTATGTACTAATCGAGTCACCCAAAATCCTGTAACACTGTGACTGGTTGCGCAAAAAAATCAATTATAATAATGTAAATAACTAGCTGCGCCTAGCGGTTTACCCGGTGTAAGTAGTAGCCTATGTGTTATTCCAGGGTCTAAGCTATCTCTATACCAAATTTCAGCTTAATCGATCCTCCCGTTTAGGCGTGAAAGAGTTACAAACATCCAGACATCCATTCTTACAAACTTGCACGTGTTAATTTTAGTAAGATATTATAGTTAGATAAATATTCACTTCGAGTCACACTTATTGCTCGTTGAGATTTATTTTTCCGAACGAGTAAACACTACCTATTCAAAATCCGTGTTACTAGATGAGAATTAAAATTCACGACCGAGAACGATCAGTCTAGAGTCTAGCCTGATCTCTCGCCGAATTAGGTTTTGGAGTCTTTAAATCCTACAGACTGATATATTTTAAGGGGTAGGGGGTTGAAACTTTGAAAGTTGATTCCGGAGCGCTTTCCGGTGACGGGCGGTATGGAGGGGGGCGAAAATTTTGTTATTTTTCGCCTAGGACGCACCGTATCTGAGTTATTTGAATTTTTTGAAAACCTTTTTAGCAGTTATCATCGGCAAGATAAAATCTCACAGGCTTCGCTGGCTCGGCCACATAGAGCGAGTGGGGGAGGAACGGGGAGTGAAAAGGGCATACTTGGGACGGGCTATCGGCAAGCGGCCGGTGGGGCGTCCAAAGTACCGCTGGAAGGACGAAGTGATGAAAGACCTGAGAGCGCTCCAAGCTGTCTTGGGAAGCGACAGCGCAGGACAGGCAGGAGTGGCGTCTCCTTGTGTCGGAGGCCAAGACCAAGACTCAATTTGGATCGCTGCGCCATCTTAGTTACCTAGTTTGATCTAAACCTTATTAAACACTTACCGTACTTACACTGTAGAGTCAAATCACACTCCGAGACCGATCAGTCTAGCCGCTAGCCTGATCTCACGCCGAATTAGGTTTGGAATTTTTAAATCCTACAGACTGATCGAAGATATATATTTTTAGGGGTAGGGGGTTGAAACTTAAGAAGTTGGTTCCGGAGCGCTTTCTGGATGGTGGTAGTATGGAGGGGGGCTAAAATTTTGTTATTTTTCGCCTAGGACGCACCGTTTCTGAGTTATTTGAGGTTTTTGAAAAACTTTTTATCAGTTTGATCTAAACCTTATTAATCCCCGACGCTAAAACGACGGGGTGATTTTGATTTAGTTTTTTTTGTTTAAAAGTAGAGTTAGTCGAGTGTTCTTAATTAAAATTTGTTTATTTGCCTAAAAGTTTACACTGGTATTCTTACTTACTAGTGGACCCCACACCAGGCGCGGATCCAGGGGGGGGGGGGTCAAGGGGGTCATGACCCCCCCCAAAATCCTAGTCGGAAAAAATTCCGATCATATCAACTGGTTTAACACTACTTTCACAGTTAGAATTAGGAAATTTTCTCTTAGCTGCAAGCTTTACGTACAAGTTCATAAAACTGTTTCGCTGTTTTAATTATTTTTTACCTTTTTTTTCGGTCCTCGCCTACGAATTATCTGTAGGTTCTCGTAGCAAACTGCACAGTATCTTTTGTATTTGGGATTAGTTGGATTATATTAACTGCTGCAAGCTGTTCGCGCTTTATGTCGTCTTTGCAGCTAAGTCTTTGCGCTTGCAGCAAGCTGCTTGAATGTAAAAAAACCTTGCATGTAAATTTTCTCGGAGCTCGCAGCGAGCTGCTCGCGCTTTTAAAATAAGAATATTTAGCTTCCTTGCCTCTTGGAGCAAGCTAAATGCACGTCATACGTGCTGAAAATTTAAAATTTTTCTCGGCGCTCGCAGCGAGCTGCTCGCGCTCTATAAATAAGAATATTTAGTTTCCTTGCCACTCGGTGCAAGCTAAACGCACATCATTCGTGCTGAAAAATTCAAAATTTTCACGGCGCTCGCATCGAGCTGCTCGCGCTCTATAAATAAGAATATTTAGTTTCCTTGCCACTCGGTGCAAGCTAAACGCACATCATTCGTGCTGAAAAATTCAAAATTTTCACGGCGCTCGCATCGAGCTGCTCGCGCTCTATAAATAAGAATATTTAGTTTCCTTGCCACTCGGAGCAAGCTAAACGCACATCATTCGTGCTGAAAAATTTAAAATTTTCTCGGCGCTTTTATAAATAAGAATATTTAGTTTCCTTGCCTCTCGGAGCAAGCTAAACGCACGTCATACGTGCTGAAGATTCTAATTTCTCGGCGCTCGCAGCGAGCTGCTCGCGCTTTTATAAATAAGAATATTTAGTTTCCTTGCCACTCGGAGCAAGCTAAACGCACATCATTCGTGCTGAAAAATTCAAAATTTTCTCGGCGCTCGCAGCGAGCTGCTTGCGCTTTTAAAAATTAGAATATTTTGTTTCCTTGCCTCTCGGAGCAAGCTAAATGCACGTCATACGTGTTGAAAATTTCAAATTTTTCTCGGCGCTCGCAGCGAGCTGCTCGCGCTTTTATAAAAAGAATATTTAGTTTCCTTGCCTCTTGGAGCAAGCTAAACGCACATCATTCGTGCTAAAAAATTCAAAATTTTCTCGGGGCTCGCAGCGAGCTGCTCGCGCTTTAATATAAATATGAATATTTAGTTTCCTTGCCACTCGGAGCAAGCTAAACGCACATCATTCGTGCTGAAAAATTCAAAATTTTCTCAGTACGAGCAGCGAGCAGCTCGCGCTTTTATAAGTAAGAATATTTAGTTTCCATGCCTCTCGGAGCAAGCTAAACGCACGTCATACGTGCTGAAAAATTCTATTTTCTCGGCGCTCGCAGCGAGCTGCTCGCGCTTTTATAAATAAGAATATTTAGTTTTCTTGCCTCTCGGAGCAAGCTAAACGCATAGGTATCATTCGTGCTGAAAAATTCAAAATTTTCTTGGCGCTCGCAGCGAGCTGCTCGTGCTTTTAAAAATTAGAATATTTTGTTTACTTGCCTCTCGGAGCAAGCTAAATGCACATCATTCGTGCTGAAAAATTCAAAATTTTCTCGGCGAGAGCAGCGAGCAGCTCGCGCTTTTATAAGTAAGAATATTTAGTTTCCATGCCTCTCGGAGCAAGCTAAACGCACGTCATACGTGCTAAAAAATTCAAAATTTTCTCGCCGCTCGCAGCGAGCTGCTCGCGCTTTAATTTAAATATGAATATTTAGTTTCCTTGCCACTCGGAGCAAGCTAAACGCACATCATTCGTGCTGAAAAATTCGAAATTTTCTCGGCGCGAGCAGCGAGCAGCTCGCGCTTTTATAAGTAAAAATATTTAGTTTCCATGCTACTCGGAGCAAGCAAAACGCGCATCGTTCATACTGAAAATGTAAGATTTTCAAGACTACGCTGAAACGAGTCTCCAAAAAAATTCTTAGTTTGAAAATAATTCTAGCCGATGACCCCCCCCAAAATTATGGTCTGGATCCGCGCCTGCCCCACACTAGGAAAGCCTGTATCGTGGGTTCCTTAAGGCCAAGATTTACAATTACAAACAAAGAGTGTACAAAATTTCGACGACAGATAGATAAACAAAAGGGATAATACATATTATATATATAGTACGATAATGTTTGGTGGAAATCGATCCAAGATGGCCGCCGCTACAAAATGGCGGATTACTTTTTTGTTCTACAATCCTCAATATGGGTATCAAATAAAAGGGCTTTACTTGTAGAACACAACGCCAGGCGCGGATCCAGGGGGGGGGGGGGTCAAGGGGGTCATGACCCCCCCCAAAATCCTAGTTGGAAAAAAAAATCCGATCATATCAACTGGTTTTACGCTACTTTCACAGTTAGAATAAGGAAATTTTCTCTTAGCTGCAAGCTTTACGTACAAGTTCATAAAACTGTTTCGCTGTTTTAATTTTTTTTACCAAGCTACTTTTTTTCGGCTGCACGAATTATCCGTAGGTTCTCGTAGCATACTGCACAGTGTCTTTCATATTTGGGATAAGTTATTATATTAACTGCTGCAAGCTGTTGGCGCTTTATGTCGTCTTTGCAGCTAAGTCTTTGCGCTTGCAGCGAGCTGCTCCCACTCTATAAATATTTAATTTTCGTACTGCTCAGGAGCGAGCAAAACTCGGATCATTCATCCTGAAAAATTCAAAATTTTCTCTAGCTTCTCGCGTATCATTCGTGCTGAAAATTTAATTTTTTTTCTCGGCGCTTGCAGCGAGCTGCTCACGCTTTTATAAATAGGAATATTTAGTTTCCTTGCCTCTCGGAGCAAGCTAAACGTACATCATTCATGCTGAAAAATTCAAAATTTTCTTGGCGCTCGCAGCGAGCTGCTCGCGCTCTATAAATAAAAATATTTAGTTTCCTTGCCACTCGGAGCAAGCTAAACGCACATCATTCGTGCTGAAAAATTCAGCAAGCAGCGAGCTGCTCGCGGTTTTATAAATAAGAATATTTAGTTTCCTTGCCTCCCGGAGCAAGCTAAATGCACGTCATACGTGCTGAAAATTTCAATTTTTTCTCAGCGCTCGCAGCAAGCTGCTCGCGCTTTTATAAGTAAGAATATTTAGTTTCCTTGCTAGTCGGAGCAAGCAAAACGCGCATCATTCGTACTGAAAAATGGAAGATTTTCAAGACTACGCTGAAACGAGTCTCCAAAAAAAAATTCTAGCCGGTGACCCCCCCCCCCCCCCCCCCCCCCCAAAATTATGGTCTGGATCCGCGCCTGCACAACGCACTATGATAAATTCAGAATCCAAGTTGGCAGCCAACACAAATAGGTGAATTACATATTTTGAAGGCTTTGCGTTGGAGGTTTTTTAATATTCACTTATTAACACGCGCTGGAGACGCGTCCTAATTTGCGCTTAGCTATAAAACATTTTTGTTAGATATGTTACTTTTTAACCCCACTCCAAAGCGAGACAGAATTATAATATAAAGAGTTTTAGCTAAAATAAAACAAACATTTCCAAAATTAAATAACTTCTTTTATTCAGAGTCAAATTTGTTTCCTACATACGTGTTACAATGACGTCGTATCATAATCGACTTTACACTAACAATATAATGTACGCGTCGACTGAACCGTTGGTGCACAGTGGCTGTATAATGTACAGTAATACTTTACATAACGTCACAAAAAAAGCTGTGGCAATACTAAAGGTAAACTAGCCATCAAACAGCAAACTTTTAAAATACTTTTAGAATTTCGTCTACCCACTCCAGTTACATTCATCAGCTTATAGATAGATCTATTTGGTTGAAAAGTCGATATAATATTCTTATTATTTCTTTTTTCTGATTGATGGATTAATGAACTAGTATCCACACCTTTTTGTGCGAAGTTGTTTAGTGGTACAGAAATACAGTATACATGATACATCGCTAATTCCCTCGCTCGAAGAATACAACATGTGCATTTAGTAGTTAATTACCCCTCAGCGACGGCTATAAATAAACCAGAGTTCGATTCGACGCTTCTGCAGTATCATTGCATTCTCCAAGCGAGATCGCGACTCACTACCGGTTTCAATACAGACTTTAATAATATAGACTTTTATATATTTTACATTAACTATGCAAATATGATCACATATACCCATGAACCGACTCAGATAACAAGGACTACTGTAGACGAGTGCGATCCTCGTCCTACGATCCGATGCCACAAACACCTAATTTTAATCAATAATCAACAATTATCGCCCACCTCTAACACTACACGCTTTATTAAATACGTTCAAGTGGAAAAATAATTTTTGATCTTCCATCGAAATTAAATTAACATCATCGCAGTCGCATGCGCATCTAAACCGAACAATATTACAAGGCAAAGTTCCGCGCGACTGGAGACTTTACGCTGATCATATTATAAGCTTTCTCGAGGCCTGAATGATATCCTAGCATTTCGTATAATACAAGGAACGCTTCTAACGGATTTCAGTAACTAATTATAACCAACCACTACCTCAAACCAACCAACCTTAAACCTCTACGATCTAAATGAACGTCAAGGCGCTAGTGTCTTTGTAATAAGCCATTGCAAACAGCTCAATACTATAGAAAATTAGTTCCAAATTTTGCCACATCCATTAAAATCTTAAAGAAATGAAATGAATACATCAGCCTGAAGCCCCCAGTCGCGTGTAATTGGAAAGACAATACCTACTCTCCGTACGCTTATAAGAACACTTTAAACAGCTTTATATACTACACAATTTACACATTTTTACGTTTACATTTTTACACAGCGATAATAATTGTTTTGTAGTCTTCATGGTAATATACTCTACATATAGAATGCTAAATATTGTCGCATATTTAAGCTTTTAACTTGACACCGACTGGTCGGTTAATCGTCGAAATAAATCGATCTGTGATCCCCTCTCTCTACAGTTATACAAGTGATTATAAATCTCTGTGATATTAGTCACTATTCCGTAAGTAGCCAAATACACAACTAAAACTAATTTTTCAACTATTCTATAGAAGTTAATAACAATTAAAAAAAAAACAGACACAATAATTGATGTACCAACTCTACAACCAAAAACAAGCTCAAATAAACTATAAATGCTGACAATATTGTCTTTTGCCTGGAATGACACTTGACGTTTCTTAAAGCTGCGTACACACCCGCGATACAACGCGTGTGTGTGCAGACCTTTATCCATGTTACAAATCGTACATCAATGATAATAATTTTGACGAGCGATCACAATACGGAACAAACTATACAAAAAAACTGTGAATTATTAGTAAATATACTTTTAGAAAAACATATTATGGCAAAATATTGGCGAAGTGCAGCATTTAACGATTAAGTCAATGACGGATCTAAAAAGTGAAAGAAACAAGCGAATCTGTATATGTATCTGTATATGTATATGTAGTACGTTTTTTAACTCTAGTAATAATATACATTCCGTAAAATTTTATTTTATTTTTTTAAATTTTTAATAATAACACAAAAATTAAAATTACTGACGCTTTAGAGAATTGTCTGCACTAAAATAGTTAATCTTAATATGATTGGGTTATTTTAAAAATGTTCCTTTACTATTAGAAACCGTCATTGTATTATGTTTAAAAAGATCCATTATATTGATAAAACTTTAGACAATCATACATTATGCTAAACCACTCGCGATGATAATATAAAACTGGTACAACCTAAGGTATTACGGACACATTCTGTGACTGAACATAACTTTTTTAATATAATTATTTATTTTAACGGAACATGTAACAGATTTCGATATACGGTACTAAAACGAACGCTCTGCTATAGTCAGTTGTGAATTTTTTTGATATTCGCAACTTAGAACTTTTCATTGCAACCATTTAAAAAATTAAGCCAAAGTATTCATAAAAACTGTTAGTTGTCTAACATTCGAACATTTCACAAATATACTAATTGCTTGATTTTTCTCACTTTATATGACTTGACTAAGACATTAGAAAAAAATGTCTGACTGTGATTTTAATGTAATTTTTTTTTTTTTTTTTTTTTTATACAACGAAGTAAGAAGACGAGCAAGACGCTCTCCTGATGGTAAGAGATAACGCTGCCCATTATTAGTACAGTGCTACTCAGTATTTTACAAAGGTACAATTCTGGGTGCACTGCGCCAACGCTTCTTACTTGAATGTATCTTTTGTAAAAAAAAAAACGTTACTAACACTTTCAAATGCAGAAAAGTGTGTAGAGTAACAAAATTTTTGATTAGTGGCAACTTTAAATCTCATTATCTTCTAACAAGAGATCAGGGCCTAAATTCTGCACAAAAGAGACGAAGGCCAAAAGATATTGAATTAAAAAAAAATGAAGTTGCATTTGATTTTGTACTAGTATCGTAAGAATTTTCAAGATTTTTTTCAAAATTTGACAGTGGACGTTAGCAAAAAAAGAAGCGATTTTGGTCCGGAATTATTCCGCAGTTCTATCTAAAGCAGAGAGTTCGTTTTAGAGCCGTCCAATCAAAATTGGGCACAAAACAGTAGAGGGTGAGAACATCGAACTAAACGTGAATATTTACACAAATAACGCGCATTATAATAAAATATTATAAGACATAACCATCTTATGTATTCATTACGTTATATATTATTTATTACACTATGGCATTGCAACTTTGCGACTGTTGCGGCTACACTCGATCTTAAATTTATTAAGAAAAAAACATTATATGTGTTAATTTACAGACAAAACAGACCATAGGTATATTTATACAAATCCGTAAATTAAAATCTTGTTTTTTTATTTCTTCTAGAAATCAGGCTCGGTACTGTAACAGGCGTTTATGCGCTGTGTCAATCTTAGAACGGAAATGTAATCTTTGAAAATATTTATACAGAACATTTTTAGAAAAAAAAAATGTCAATCTGCCAATAAACACATTTTAGAAAAAAATATCTAAATGACGCTACTGCTCAATACAGAATGATCTTTACAAGCAAATGACGAATAAAACAGCCTTGTCAACGCGTTTGCCATATCACATGAATACGAGCCTAAACGTGTGGTAATCAAGGTACAATATTATGAAGTGTGTGAGGTCAGTAACTGTAGACCCAGTGAGTGCAGCCGCGTGACCCAGCGCTCCCCGCTTGCGCCGACACCAACCCAGTGTTTATGATTCCCTGCTGGACAAACAAACATACATTATAACAAGTTTATTAAATTTAAAATTTAAAAAAACTCCCAACGCAATATTTAATTAACCATTTTGTGGTGGCGCCCATCTTCTGCATCAAAATCGGTTCAGTGGTTTTTAAGTTATGAATAATTAAAATGTGTCGAAATCAGGAACATTTCATAGGAATCGTAAGTCCAGGCAGTGGTGTGACGTCACGCGCTGTCAGATGACAGTTCGGAACGTTTTAGCCAGAATTCAAAAAATCATTTTTATTTACGTATTTTTATATTGAAATTTCATATATTCTTGCATAAAAATATGATATTCGTGTATGAAATGGGTCTATCTATCATATAAAAGCAATTCCAAAAATTAGTCAACATTCCTATTTTCCTATTATGGGCAGAGTTATCTTTTACCATCAGGAGAGCGTCTTGCTCATCTTCTAACTTCTTTGTATAAAAAAATTAATTGTAACAGGCACCAATAGACAGGGCTCTGCGTCGCAGTATCTAATCGCGCCGCAGTTCTAAAATAAAATATGTCCAAAACACTTTTGGCAGAAGAATGTGCCACTGCGCGCAAACATTGGCATGAATTTGATGACATTATGTGGGCTGCACCAGTGACAGAGAAATTAAAGAGTGGAAGATTATCCTGGTATGGACATATTATGCGGAGGGATGAAAATCATGTTACCAAAAAGTCCATGAATATGGTGATAGGTGGTAATCCGGGAAGGGGGCGCCCGAAAAAGGTTTGGATGAACTGTGTGAAAGAGGATATGAGTGCTAGGGGAGTGGATGAAGATATGACGGATGATAGATCAGAATGGAGGAGAAAAACGTGTTGTGCCGACCCTACCTAGTGTGGGATAAGGGCAGGAAGAAGAAGAATGCGGGCTTGATATTGTGTAGGTAGGTACATATTATGTTAAACAAAATATAAAGGCGATTGAACATTACCTTACCTCATCCAGTGTTGCTGTGAGTGTTGCGGCGCGTGCGTGGGAGTGGCCACCCTCTGCACTACCTGTACACACAAACAGCATCATTTTAGCTCAGCATTCTTACTGTTTAATGGGATAGAGATTAGTCAGGCGACAGTGACCTTAGAAAAGTGTCTTTGCGAGATTTCGCACTTTCAAAGGATGAATTATTGTCCTTTCCTTCTTCATCTTACAAAGATAGCTCTTTGAAAGAATTCAGATAGAGCTTTTAGATAGTTTCAATATGAGCTGCAAGCTGTAATTACAATACTTATTGTTTGCTTTTGGTTAGTTTGTTTTTTCCTTTTATAATGTATTAAAAGCGTATTCTTAAATGCATGCAGTGTCCACATTGAGAAGGGCATTTAGACCTTACCTTGTCTTTAATGGTTTTTTATATTGTTATAGGTAGTCTATACTGTCCCACTGCTGGGCAAAGGCCTCCCCCAAATCCCTCCACGCATCTCTATCCTGCGCCACCTCTGGCCAGTCAGCCTGGTGCGCGTCTAGATCGTCTCGCCACCTTTTTCTAGGTCGGCCTCGACGACGCCTTCCGTCTTGTGGTGCCCACTCTGTACAGATCCTTGCCCAGCGGTCGGGGTGCATATGACTGACATGACCCGCCCAATCCTATTTTAGTTTGGCTGATGTTTTAAGTTCATTTTAAGCAATTAAATGTACCAGTGAAAACCAAAAAAATACCAAAAAAATGTAGGTACCTGTTGTACGAAGGCTCTAGTGAGGTGCGGCGCGGCACGCTCGGCGAGCTCGAAGGCGCGCCGCACCTCCTCTATATATGAGTAAGCTATATATAAGTAAGCTGTAGGTACCTGTTGTACGAAGGCTCTAGTGAGGTGCGGCGCGGCACGCTCGGCGAGCTCGAAGGCGCGCCGCACCTCCTCTATATATGAGTAAGCTATATATAAGTAAGCTGTAGGTACCTGTTGTACGAAGGCTCTAGTGAGGTGCGGCGCGGCACGCTCGGCGAGCTCGAAGGCGCGCCGCACCTCCTCTATATATGAGTAAGCTATATATAAGTAAGCTGTAGGTACCTGTTGTACGAAGGCTCTAGTGAGGTGCGGCGCGGCACGCTCGGCGAGCTCGAAGGCGCGCCGCACCTCCTCTATATATGAGTAAGCTATATATAAGTAAGCTGTAGGTACCTGTTGTACGAAGGCTCTAGTGAGGTGCGGCGCGGCACGCTCGGCGAGCTCGAAGGCGCGCCGCACCTCCTCTATATATGAGTAAGCTATATATAAGTAAGCTGTAGGTACCTGTTGTACGAAGGCTCTAGTGAGGTGCGGCGCGGCACGCTCGGCGAGCTCGAAGGCGCGCCGCACCTCCTCTATATATGAGTAAGCTATATATAAGTAAGCTGTAGGTACCTGTTGTACGAAGGCTCTAGTGAGGTGCGGCGCGGCACGCTCGGCGAGCTCGAAGGCGCGCCGCACCTCCTCTATATATGAGTAAGCTATATATAAGTAAGCTGTAGGTACCTGTTGTACGAAGGCTCTAGTGAGGTGCGGCGCGGCACGCTCGGCGAGCTCGAAGGCGCGCCGCACCTCCTCTATATATGAGTAAGCTATATATAAGTAAGCTGTAGGTACCTGTTGTACGAAGGCTCTAGTGAGGTGCGGCGCGGCACGCTCGGCGAGCTCGAAGGCGCGCCGCACCTCCTCTATATATGAGTAAGCTATATATAAGTAAGCTGTAGGTACCTGTTGTACGAAGGCTCTAGTGAGGTGCGGCGCGGCACGCTCGGCGAGCTCGAAGGCGCGCCGCACCTCCTCTATATATGAGTAAGCTATATATAAGTAAGCTGTAGGTACCTGTTGTACGAAGGCTCTAGTGAGGTGCGGCGCGGCACGCTCGGCGAGCTCGAAGGCGCGCCGCACCTCCTCTATATATGAGTAAGCTATATATAAGTAAGCTGTAGGTACCTGTTGTACGAAGGCTCTAGTGAGGTGCGGCGCGGCACGCTCGGCGAGCTCGAAGGCGCGCCGCACCTCCTCTATATATGAGTAAGCTATATATAAGTAAGCTGTAGGTACCTGTTGTACGAAGGCTCTAGTGAGGTGCGGCGCGGCACGCTCGGCGAGCTCGAAGGCGCGCCGCACCTCCTCTATATATGAGTAAGCTATATATAAGTAAGCTGTAGGTACCTGTTGTACGAAGGCTCTAGTGAGGTGCGGCGCGGCACGCTCGGCGAGCTCGAAGGCGCGCCGCACCTCCTCTATATATGAGTAAGCTATATATAAGTAAGCTGTAGGTACCTGTTGTACGAAGGCTCTAGTGAGGTGCGGCGCGGCACGCTCGGCGAGCTCGAAGGCGCGCCGCACCTCCTCTATATATGAGTAAGCTATATATAAGTAAGCTGTAGGTACCTGTTGTACGAAGGCTCTAGTGAGGTGCGGCGCGGCACGCTCGGCGAGCTCGAAGGCGCGCCGCACCTCCTCTATATATGAGTAAGCTATATATAAGTAAGCTGTAGGTACCTGTTGTACGAAGGCTCTAGTGAGGTGCGGCGCGGCACGCTCGGCGAGCTCGAAGGCGCGCCGCACCTCCTCTATATATGAGTAAGCTATATATAAGTAAGCTGTAGGTACCTGTTGTACGAAGGCTCTAGTGAGGTGCGGCGCGGCACGCTCGGCGAGCTCGAAGGCGCGCCGCACCTCCTCTATATATGAGTAAGCTATATATAAGTAAGCTGTAGGTACCTGTTGTACGAAGGCTCTAGTGAGGTGCGGCGCGGCACGCTCGGCGAGCTCGAAGGCGCGCCGCACCTCCTCTATATATGAGTAAGCTATATATAAGTAAGCTGTAGGTACCTGTTGTACGAAGGCTCTAGTGAGGTGCGGCGCGGCACGCTCGGCGAGCTCGAAGGCGCGCCGCACCTCCTCTATATATGAGTAAGCTATATATAAGTAAGCTGTAGGTACCTGTTGTACGAAGGCTCTAGTGAGGTGCGGCGCGGCACGCTCGGCGAGCTCGAAGGCGCGCCGCACCTCCTCTATAGCCGGCCCCGCACCCGCGCCGTGCTTGCGGGACAACTGAAACAATATACACAATATTATGTTAATACACAAACGACGAAATTATACAGAACAGGGGGAGGGAGGGATTTATCCCGCCTTCTAGGTATAGTCTGCTTGCCATCTACGGCCGCATCGACGCTTAACATCAAACGAAATCGTGGTCAAAGGCTTAAATATAATAAATAAAAAAATACACAAACATAAGATGCTAACTGGTTACTAGTGCACACTACAGGTTGGATAATAATTATCCATCCGCCTGTATTGTGTTGTACCCACAAGGTGGACAGATGACCTCATAAAGGTCGCCAGAAGACGCTGGATGCAGGTCGCTTCCAACCGGTATATAAGGAAGTCCAAAAAGGAGGCCTATGTTCAGCAGTGGACGTCCTATGGCTGAGATGATGAAGTGAATTGTAAATACATATAAAATGTAAACAAGCGGATTTATGTTGCAGCTTGTGATTTCTTATGTATGTTTGCTGGTCTTACTCCTAAAAAACGACTGAACCGATCAAATTGTTATTTGATAAAGTCTGGAATAGCTTACAAGCTACTTTTTATCCCGGTTGCTTCACAAGGTCGGAACTTAGGGGTTATCCTTAAATTATGTCACACGTTAAGGGAGGGAGGGGGTCGACGAAGTGTGACATTGTGTGACAACGGGGTGGGAGGGGTTCTAAATTTCGTGACATCACATTTCAAAATCTTTTAATAAGCTTATTGTTAAAACACGAACTTTAGACTATTGCTGAATGAAAAGAACGGTTCCGAAATTAAACTGATTTCGGAACCGCTGTTCTCATTCAATAATTTTTAAATGTAAATTTACAAAAAATGTGACGTCACAAGAGGGAGGAGTCTCACAAATGACCAACTGTGACTAAGACCCCGTCTTTGTCACAGTTGGAGGGGCAAAAAACGCGTAATTAACAGATATATACAACATTACAAGATCCTGTAACTCACCTCATTGAGTAGCGGATAGATAAGTTGTTGCAAGTAGGGGTGTTTCCTCACTTTCTCCTCACCGTTCGGCCCTCTGTGGTCGAGAGGTGACGACTGAAATATAAAACACATTCACATTAATAAAATAATAAATAAATATATATTGCAGAACTAAGCAACTTAACGCTCACGATCATGTTATGACGGCTAGACGGGGAACGGATATTACGTAATATGCTTTTTCACAAATACATGCGTATGATAGATACAGAAAGCCACCCAGACCGGAAACAAATATCCGTAGATCAAATAAATTGGAATCAGATCCGTAACAGTGAGTGAGTATCAGTATGTTAATGTATACGTACAGCCTTGTTGTATGCGTGCGTGTTGTGTATGGCGGGCGCGGGGTCGGGCTCGCGCTCGCGACGCTCCACCGCCGCCGGGACCGGGACCTGCCGCGACTGAAACAATATCACACACATTTATATATTACTTACTATATTATTCCTAGCGTCCGTGACCCAGTGGTCACACGTCCGGCATTTAATCCGGAGACCCTGGGTAAAAATATGTGTGCGGCAAAAAATTCGCCTAGACGCTACCGTGTTTCGGAAGGCACGTAAAGCTGTGGGTCCCGGCTGTTTCCTATAAGATATGTAGGAGGCAGTCTGAATGTTGCAGGCCCTGTAGTAATCTCGGCGACCTGAAACTGCATCATATAGGTTAACCACACAACCAATAAATTGTGATTTCACTCTGACAGTGTAAGTAGGGTAACCTGTTCTGTTGGAGTATAAACCCCATTTATTATCATTCACATCTGTACATTACACATCTGAGATTTGTGGACGACATCGTCGTCATGGCAGAAACGCTGGAAGATTTGCAACAATTGGATTCAGCTGGGATGGGCTGCATTTGGAGAGCTTGGAGATGGGGTGACGATATCCGGAAGGTCGCGGGGAGCGGGTGGAGGAGGAAGACAGAGGACCGAGTTGAGTGGCGTGCCATGCGGGAAGCCTATGTCCAGCAGTGGACGAACGTAGGCTGATGATGATGATGATGACTATATTATTCAACGCATCAATTTTTAAAAATTTTGAAGTATTTCGGACACATTGCTAGGAAAAATGGAGACAAATTGTTGGTCACCGGCAAAGTGGAAGAAAAAGACCACGTGGTCGCAGCCCAATGCGTTGGTCCGACCAGATTCGCACCACGCTCGACTCTACCGTCTACGATGCTCTCCGGGTAGCCGGAGATAGGTGCAGATGGCGCTCCATTGTTCGGACGAGAGTCATAGATGGAGGGTCATGACCCTCAGACATGAGGACCACGACTGATGGAGGAGAACTATTATTAAATATTTTACATATAAGACAGGACCATAGCAGTAAGAGGTGAGCGTCACTGTGAACTGACCCCTCTAGGATTATAAATACTCAGTGTGGTTTTGGCCCAAAAAAATGAATATGTGTGTGAAACGAGATGCGAATGCGCATCGTCAATCGTCACCCAATGTATGTAGGAACGTGGAATGTGAGACTCTCCTGTCGATAATGATCACCCATCTGAAAACCAGGAACAGGAACACCTGTAGATCGTCATGATGCCGCCGCGTACACCAAAGCATTCACCGGCAGCGTCCTCGATAAGACCTAGTCTTACGTCTTTCATATGTCTGCTTGAAGAGCTTAATACTATGTACCTTATTTAGATTCAATGATCCTTTTCCCTGCTTATTCAAACTACAAGAACACAGAAACGCGAAGTCCCTAGCATACAAACCAACCCTAGATGTAAGTAAGATACAAGTAAATAAAATAGAAACAACCAACCAAGATATAAGTAAATAATGTAGAAAAAGAACATAAATAAAGAAAGCCCTACCTGAACCCTAAACCCATCCCCAAAAATAATAGTAGTTAGTATAGTACATAGCAAAAATGTATAAAAGATGATGTTTGAAAGGAACGGATGAAGCGCGGACGTACGAGAAGCATACAAGACAGAACTGGAATGAATGTGTAGAGAAAATAGACTCTGCCAATGTCAGAGGTTCATATCTATAAAAAAAAACCCTAGATGTAAATGTTCCCTTACCGTCCGTGGGTCTCGAGTCTCGATTCTCGATACCGCCTCCGGGACCATACAAATATATAATACTCTATTATATATAGTAAACATTCCCTCACCGTCTGTTTGTCCGTAGTATTGTTGTTGGTAGGCGCGGGCTGCTTGAGCGTTGGCTCGGGCGGCACGCTCTCCTCGCTGCGAGCGAGCGCGCCGTTCTGTTTGGTAGGACTCGATACCACCGCCGGGACCACTGGAAATAATTTAAGTTAAGTATTAACTATGTAAACAAACAACTAAACTCACGGAAATAATAGTCGAAGCTAGGCTCGACCCTGGGTGAGCTTCTGTGAGGAAGTTATGCAGGCAAAGGAAGAAGCAGAGCGTCAACGAGAGGCTGTTACCACGCTTGATATAACCCTTTCTTCCCCGGATAGGGGGGATAGCGCGGTAGGCGTTTCCCCAGCATAAAAAAAAGGCTCGACCCTGGGTTTCGGACAATTACAATGTCCTTCATCAGGAGCTCACGCCTCTCGGTCGTGACCCTAGCTTCTGGAACAATTCAGCGCTGGCTGAAGGACATCGTAATTGTCCGAAACCCAAGGTCGAGCCTAGCTTCGACTATTATTTCCGTGAGATTAGTCGTTTGTTTACATAGTTAATAATATGGATAACACTCAAGTTAGTTTTCAAAAACGTATAATAAATGTTGTTGTTAGTTTGAGTTAAGCATATTAGATGACGCTAATATAATTTTTCATTTTCCCCTGATTTACTGATATCCTAGATCACGCAAACGAATGTTCGGTGACATTTTGCTAAATTCTCAATATCAATTATTACCCTCTATACCAAACTTAAATTAGTTTGAATTACATGAAATTATACACACAATTTTACATAGATATGATAGATATTTTGGACAGATACAGTCCTCAAGGCGTTAGGGTGGTATTTTTCAGTGCTCAACTAATCTATTCAAGTAAGTAAGAGTAGTACCTGGCGAGTCGTTATGCCGTCTCTTGTTGTCAGCGTCTGAGTTGAGATGGTTGAGCCGCGCCCCGCCGCGGACCGTCATGATCCACGGCTCGTCCGCCTCGCCGCCACCGCCTCGACCCTCCTCACTACAACAACGAACTCATTCATAAAACAAGTGAAATTTAAAAAAAAAAACTTTTTAAAAACAAGCTTTTATGTCACTCTTAATCACGGGCTAAGCCCGGGCCTTTTTATAGGCGTACACGAAGACAAAAAAGTCCAACGTGCAGAGGCCTTTTTGAGCTTTTAATATAAATGTAATGGGTGACACTTATTGGAGTCTGTCTTTAAGTCCATCTGTAGAAAATGGGCTCGAAGACAGCCTCCGCCAAGTGGCAGGACTATTGATTATTATTATTACCATCTAGCACCATAAAGTACTCGTCAAGACGAATCAAATGAGCCCAAACTCGATGGTGTTGCGTCGTTTAATTACGAAGTTCTTATGGCCACCTTCCTGCTCCATCATCAGATCAGCTGGCCTCATCAGATGCGCCGATTTATACATAGATTCAAAAATTCAGTTCAATCGGAAACCGGGAAGTCAAATTTAACTTGTAAGATTTGATTACAGACAGACAGACAACAGATAGGTGAAAGTAAATAAAAACTTGTAAAATATATTGAACCGGCTTCGGAGTACCCTTTGCCCCAGCATTATGGCGTCCTGGAAGAACACCCTCAGCCCCGCTAGCATGGACAATGGGTAGACTTATCTTGCTGTCAAGTTAAACTATCATCCTATACATTCACAAAAGTACAATGTATGGGATGACATTTGACTTGACAGCAAGACAAGTGTACGAAACGTCTGTGCTAGCGGGGCAGGCGGCGGGGTTACCCACTAGGTAACCCCGCCGCGCCAATCTTCGGCAGGGGTCTCCCAAGTCCCACCTATCGTGATGCATTTTTTTCTGGGTCAAATAAGGCCAAGACTTGATCTAATAAGTATCTTGACGTCACACGTTAAAACATTTCAGAGCAATGTGTGACTTAGTTTCCCCAACCAAGCATAAAATCTCAACCATGTTTTATTCACAAACCAAAAAATACTGACCTAATATTTTTTCTATTTAATGATAGACTTTGCTAAATTAAATTGACTTTGTTGATATTATGAAATCATCACAACATATCAAAAGTGGTCACACTGCACTCCTGGGTATATAACAGAACCTGATTGTCACGAAACCTCGTCAAACATGCTCATAAATAAGCTATAAACGAAAACAACTGCATGTTTGCACCGCTCACTTCAACACTCTACTTATGTAGCTGTAAAAATGTACCACTCTTACAAGCTAAGAGTTTTATACATCGACAATAATATAATACTCAAAAAGACGTTATCGTATTCATTTTATTCTAAAAGATGATAGTTATGTATAAAGAAAAACGCTTCAGCACTTCATTCCATCTAAATACGTCAAACGACTTGCCGTGCGTTTTAAACGAACTATATAATGTTAACAAGATGAACATTGTAAACACATAAAATAAAAATTGTATCTTCCTATGAATTTCTTGCTCGTTCTTCCAATAGAGGTGCTTTACGAACGAGCGGTAGCGTTCAAAAATAGAACTAAATATGTAAACGTAAAATAGACTTGCAAAAGTGTATTGTAGCCTATTTGAAAAATAATGAGTTTGAGTAGACGTAAGGTCCGGCGTAGCCGTAGAACATGTCGTATAGTATAGCTTACGGACTAAAGTCATCCAATTTCTATCTGTCATCGGACCAAGAGTAATGAGTAGAATACAAGTAAAAAATACTCACGAATCTGAGTTTTCGGATTCCGTTTCACTCTCCTCGCTCCGCTGCGCCTTCCATTTCTTATACCTATCTATAAGATCCATTAGATACGAATTCTTCTTAGCCTTTCTAATAAATTGGAACTTTAATAACTCTTTTGCCGTTGGTCTCTGGAAAAATGAAAGAATTTTGTTAAATAAAACGTATTAGAAAACTTCAACATCCCACTGCAGTGGGAAAAAAATGTTTAGAACCTGTTGGATAATCTTTCTTCCTACTAACATTGTAAATATGGATGTGTATGGATGATGGATGTATGTATGGATGTATTATAAGTATAGATTGTGTCATGCCTAAACGTCTGAATCGATTGAGTTAAAATCTGATATCTTCTTACTAATATTATAAACGTGAAAGTTTGTGAGAATGGATGTCTGGATTTATGTTTGTTACTCTTACACGCCTAAACGGGTGGACCAATTGAGCTGAAATATGGTATAGAGATAGCTTAGACCCTGGAATAACACATGGGCTATTGTACAGCGGGTAAAACCGCTGGGCGGAACTAGTTATGTATATAGTATATAGGTTAGACCCTAAGATAACATTTAGGTTCCTTTTCATCGGAGAAAACCGCTAGGCCCAGCTAGTACTCGTAGTACTATGAATGAATCCAGTGACTGGTGTCTTAGCTATATACAATCTACGTACAGAATTTAGTGCAATAGGTTTAACCATTTAAACGTGAAGAAATAGTAAACATACACACAAATTATTACGTTATTCATAAAATTCTAGTTGGATAGCAGTCAAACGACCTTCACCAGTATTATAATAATATAATATTATAGTCGCAATAAATTAAAATAGCTAATATATTTGCGTAAGGTCGTTTCGCCAAGATGCATATTATCCACACACCTCATTCTATTTAAGTTTTATTTTATTTTTTTCGTAATATTATTACCCTCTTATATTTTAAGGCATCGTTTAGCATCTAGATTAAGTTTTATGTTCTAGATTATTTGATAGAACATCAGGTCATGACAGAGAATTTATAATGTGGATTAACTCCAAATAGTCCAAGTTTTAAAAACAGGTGAGTTAGAGTAACAACATGAATTAATTTATTCTTTAAATATTAAGCTTGATAGGTACATTTCATATCAAAGATTCAAAAACCTCAGAGCAGATAGCACACGAAACCCCTATTAAAATAATAATTAGGGTACTCACATTTTCAGGGTCTTTATTTAAGCACGCCTCGACAAACTCTTTAAACGGCTTCGAGTAACTCCCTGTGAGTTGTGGAGGGTTGTTCTTAGGTATTAAGAATAGCACCCTCATCGGGTGCAGTTCTGAGTTGGGTGGTTCACCCTTGGCCAGCTCTATGGCGGTGATGCCGAGCGACCAGATGTCCGCCTTGCTGTCGTAACATGACTGCTTGATCACTTCAGGGGCCATCCAGAACGGTGTGCCCACGAATGTGTTCCTTTTGCTCGTCGTGTTCGTTAGCTGGCCGGCGACACCTGGAATATCAAGAAATAATAACGGTCAATAACCTCCTGAAGGCTTCCTTCACCATTCTTGAAAACACTTTAAAAAAAATTATGGCCATTTTCAAATAAAGCTAATCTAAACAAAATCAACGTAACGGTTTGTTTTCTAATAAAGATCACGTTTACAAATGAGGAAGCAACCGTTACATCGCCTTATGTGATAGTGGAGATGCTCAGATAGTGGGAGGCACAACTATAAAAATAAAACTGGCCGTGGTTAAATGAAATTGTAAAGGAGTGGGAAGACGGGAGACGAAGTAACAACACCGAGTGGCATGCAAAGACTGGTTTATTTACAACTACCTACATATGAACATTATTTATATATTATCATAATCTACCCACAACCCCTCTCTTCAAAATACAATCAAGATTCATTTGAATGCCCCATTATGTTTACAAATCTGCAAACAGTAAAATACGTAATTATACACATTATTGCTATATACACTCTTTCATCTTCTTCTCCTTGATGAGAAAAGTATGATACATAATTAATAATAATTATTATACAAACATAAATTAAATTCAAATTCCAAACAAAATAATAAAATACATTCTAAACTCATATTATAAAAATTTACCAATATAACACAATCATAAATTATAAAAATAAATAAATTGTTGGATTACATTATTATAATTAAATTTACTAATCAAAAATAAATATTTATCATTCATTATTATTATAAATTACTACAATATCATTAGGTACATTTTGCCAATAAAAAGAAGTTATAAATCTATACATTTTACAGTTAACGTTTTCCATAGGTATATTATAATTGTCCTTATCACGTAGTATGATAAACACTATAACGTATCACCGGAAGCCATCAAGTGTATCCCCAACGATCAGGTTGTCTCACGGTCCTGCCATAGCGAGTTACATAATCATTATCAGTTGACTGTGGTTCTGCCATACTATTACTTTGTGGCGCACTGGAGCTACGCGGCGAGGAGATGCGTGTGCCTATCATTACATCATCGTCATAGCTATACATTGGATTATTATCACTGCGTAAATAGCTGTCGAGAGCGATCTGTCTCCGATTTCGGCGAATGATATTGCCCGTGTTTATTAATTTCAACAAGTATGATCTAGGCCCACTCAAACCGGTTACCTTTGCATTTACCCAATTCCTCCCCATGCGAACTTTGACCTTATCGCCTACGACTAACGGTTTAAGATTCCTGCTGCCCTTGTCAAAGTATTTTTTCTGTGTAAATTGTCGTTGTTGCAATTCTTTATGTATTTGTTTTTTGTCATGCAATTTTGGTTCTAACAACAACGGCGAACAGGGGATTATGCTTCTTATTTTCCTATTGTTTAATAACTCTGAAGGAGAAGGTAATTTATCACTAATAGGAGTGTTCAAAAATTCTAATAACGCTAATCTAAAATCTGATCTTTCATACAGAGTCTTTCGTAACATATTTTTCACCGTCTGAATAGCTCTTTCTACTTGACCATTAGACTGCGGATATCTAGGTGATGATGTCTTATGTTCAAATTTCCATTCTTTACTAAATTCTCTAAACAAATTCGATGAAAATTCTGGCCCATTATCCGAAAAGAATATCTCAGGAATGCCCTGCCTACTAAATATATTTTTCAATCTATCAATAATACATTTTGAGCTCAAATTCGCAACCTCCTCAACCTCCACGTATTTACTAAAGTAGTCAATCACCAAGAGATAACTTTTATTATTAAAATGAAATATGTCGCCTGCAACCTTTGCCCATGCCCGTGTAGGTATTTCGTGCGAGATAAGCGGTTCCTTACTATTTTGTTTTTTATACGTTAAACAAGCCTGGCAATGAGAAATCATATCTTGTATTTGGCTATTCATGTTTGGCCAAAACATTAACTCGCGCGCCCTTAATTTAGTTTTTTCTGTACCCAAATGACCTATGTGCACCTTCTTTAACATATCCTTCCGCATGCATCTCGGAATCACTATCCTGGTCCCTTTCCACACTAAACCATATGCCATAGTCAGCTCATCCCTAAAGTCCCAATAGGGCGTTATCACATCCTTGACTTCACTCTTATGTATCGGCCATCCGTCCTCTATTATCCTTTTAAGTTCCTGCATCTCTTCATCATTATTGGTGTATTTTTGTAACTCAATAAAATGTGTATCTGTTAATGAATTACTAGCTGCGATAGCACACACTTGCGCTGTCACGTCCAGCTGATCGCGCGGACCGCTATCCTGCTCATCGCTCGGTGCCACCGCGCGCGACAGGGTATCAGCTATATACAAGTATTTGCCCGGTTTATATACCAAGTTAAACGTATATGGTTGGAGTCTTATCAGCATTCTTTGTAGTCGCGCAGGTGCAACTACTATTGGCTTATTAATAATACTCACCAATGGTTTGTGATCCGTCTCTATCGTTACGTCACTCTTACCATATATATACATATAGAATTTTTCACAAGCAAAAACACACGCGTATAACTCCTTCTCGATCTGTGCATAGTTTTGTTCAGTCTTTGTTAGTGATCTCGATGCATAACAAACTGGCATCCCATCCTGCATCAAACAAGCACCTAAACCATTCTTACTCGCATCTACCGATACCGTGACCGGCTTGCTAACATCATAAAACTTCAAAACTGGCGGGTTCGTGATACACTTCTGCAAATCAAGAAAACATTTATCATGTATTTCATCCCAATGCCACTCAATCTCCTTCTTCAATAATTCTCTCAGCTTGTGTGTTTTCTCCGACAGATTTGGAATAAAGTTGCCTACATACGTCACTAGCCCTAAGAAACGCTCCAAATCCTTAACATTCTGCGGCACCGGCATGTTTTTTATAGGCAGAATGTGTGAGTCATCCGGCCGAATACCAGACTGTGATATTATATGGCCTAGGTATTTAATTTCAGTCATACCGATCACACATTTTTCTTTATTTAATTTTATATTAATTTCCTTACACCTTTCCAACACCCGACGCAGACATGCATCATGCTTTTCCTTTGTCTCCGCATAGCACAACAAATCATCCACAAATAATGTAACACCCTCTATATCATCGAAGTATTCATAAAGTCGCTTATGAAATACTTCTGAAGCCGATGATATCCCGAATGGCATTCTCAAGAACTTGTATCTACCAAAGATAGTATTAAAAGTGCAAAGGTCAGTGGACTCATCGTTTAACTTAATTTGCCAGAATGAATGTTTACAATCTAATGTGCTAAAGAATTTCGCTCCTGATAGTTTTGCCGTTATCTCATCAAGTGTCGGCAATCTGTAATGTTCCCTTTTAATATACCTATTCAAGTCACGCGGATCTAAACAAATACGCACATCTCCATTAGGCTTCCTCACCACTGCCATACTATTCACCCAGTCCGTCGGGCCTTCCACTCTAGCTATTATTCCCTTTTCTAGCATTTCATCTAATTTCCGCTTAACATCATCCTTCAACGAGATAGCCAACTTACGCGGTGCGTGCACGACCGGTCGCGCGTCTGCGGCCAGCCTTATTTTATATTCACACGGCAGACATCCTACTCCATCAAATACTTCTGGATACTCGTCAAGCAAATTTCCTAACTTCCTCTCAGTGACCGATAATACTCGCTTCACTAAATTCATTTCTTCACACGATTTCTTTCCCAGCACGGGCGGTGATGTCACATCAGCTATTATAAATTCTACTATGAAAGGCCTATCCTTGTATAAACATTTAAGCCTACATCGACCTAACACTTTTATCTGACCGCCCGAGTAACTGACTAATCTCACAGATGTCGGCGTCAAATCGCTCTCGATAATACCTACCAGAGACATAAACCCATACGGCAAAACATTTACATCCGCTCCAGTGTCCAACTTAAATTGAATCAAATTGTTATTTATCAAAATATCCGCACACCAGTCATCTTTAGCTTTAAGATTTAACCCACGTACCTGACCCGTTGAGTTACCCTGGACGGCGTATACGCGGCACACTTTTGCGAAATGATTCATACGTTTACACTTTGCACATCTTTGACCATACGCGGGACACTTAAACTTTTCGTGTGAACTACCACAATACGCGCACTCATGTTCCGTTATTTGTCCTCCTTCTGCGTACTCCGTCCGGGCGCGCTGTCCTGCCGCGCTCGCCGGCGGCGGCCGGTGTCCGGCGGGCGGCGGGCGCGCGCCCGGCGCCCGGCTGCCGGGGTGCCCGCGCTGCTGGTTTCCTCCGCCTCCTGTCCTGTGTCCGCCGGGTGCGCGCGCGCTGCATTGGCAAGCGCCGCAAGAGCCTCCCGGCTGCTGTCTCTGCACCCAGTGCATAGCCAGCTCGGTGTTGCCGTCCCACTCTCTCACCTCGTCGATAATCTTCCCATCCTGCTCCGACCCCATTGTGCTAGCTTGTTTCCGGGACATTTCTGCTACGTTACATATATCTAATGCTTTTCTGAGCGTTAAATCGTATTCACGTAATAACCTCTCACGCAACACATTCTCTCTGAGACCACAAATCAATCTATCCTTTATGAGATCTTCCTGTAAATCCTTGAACTCGCACGTCAACGCCAACTTGTTTAGTTCAAATGCGTACTGTTCAACGGTCTCGTTTTCACCCTGGTTGCGAGTAAAAAATCTGTGTCTTTCAACTGTGAGGTTTTTCTTCGGAATAAAAAATGCATCAAATTTTTTGAACAAGCTATCCACCGTAACGTTCGCTTCCGCCGGGAATGTGTCACTGACATCACGACATTGTTCACCGATGATGTGTAATAATATGCTCACTTGTACATCTTTGTCTTTTGATCCTAATTGACACGCCTTGAAATATATTTGAAAAGCTTTCTTCCATTTCGTCCACTGCAAACTCAAATTACCAGATGTAATGTTCGTTAAGTCCTTCTCAAAGCAAAATGGCGGGGGCGGTCGGAGCTGTGCACTGAAATCCATTTTTTCTTGACAATTTCTTCTTATTACGCGACTAATATTATATCACCGTGCTTCCCGCGTCGTACTGTACTCGTTTTTAAAGGTTTTTACGCGATTCGAACCGACTGCGCCATGTAAAGGAGTGGGAAGACGGGAGACGAAGTAACAACACCGAGTGGCATGCAAAGACTGGTTTATTTACAACTACCTACATATGAACATTATTTATATATTATCATAATCTACCCACAGAAATCCCGGGAGACAAAGTAGAAGCCGGTTTTATATGAGTCGCCGTTTTGGCTTCCCAAGAGTAAGGTCGAGGATTTGTGGATCGATCCGCGAGGGACTGCCACTGTCGGCAGATATTCTACTCCATATAAAAGTTGAAAAATATATTGCACAGTTTTATTATCAGAAAAAGAGAGATTTCCTTTAGCTCGGAGTATATCAGGGCAATAAAGGATTTGAAAAGGCGCTTTCAAAATAGAAAGTTTTCTCGTGTTATTTTATTACACTTGAGCTGTAAACTCGGCACTGCGCCGTTGAATTATTGCCTAAAAGTGTATCAAAACATTTGCGCGAAACAGTCTACTGTGTCGGAAGCGCTAGTAAAATTTTACAGTGCCTTTCTGAATGCAAAAGGGCGTTCAGCGTTTGCTTTGACACGGAACAAAGGCCGCGTCGCAAATGTTCAAACATTGGCCGAGCGCCAACTCGCCGAAGCTGTGAGAGAGTGAAGACCAGTACCGTATCCTGATACTACCGGCACGATTGACATATCCCCGATTGTGGTGCTGGTTGTACTATCACCGGAAAAAAGCCCAAACTAAGCCCGAAGATAAAAGTCAATAGCCTCGACTTTGGTCGAGACTCAGTAAATCAGTTAAGTAAACACCCCAAACGATAAATTATGTGACATGTGGAATATGTTTTGGGGTGTGTTGCGGAAACTTGGAGCAAATTACGAATTATTTACACTACGCAGGCCAGTTTACTTCCAATAATCCTTTAGGCAGCACACATTTAATGATCAATGAGCAGTTCCCTTACTGTTCATTAAGCGTGCTCTGCTGATGAGATGCGGGCTTAGCCATATTGTAACATCTTATATCAGCGGGGCTTAGCGAGTGTCGTCTTGATATCTTTATAAGAATACGGTCGGTGTCCTCATTCCTCATATTATGGAAGATGGAAAAATACGGTCCTTTTATCCAATTGCGTCCGTATCATACATATTTCATCGAGCACACGTCTTTTATTTCGATGCTAGCTCGATGGAATGGTACGGCTCCCTCGAGAGCTAGTGGTCACTAGAACGTTATCGATTTCAGCTGACTGTGTAAATATTTGAGAGAGAAGTGGAATTGCAGCCTTTAAAGAATCTATTTCCAGCTGCACTATACCAATAGAGTACTGTGTATAGAGAATTCTAAGTTTATAGTTCAACATCAATCGTGATCATTCAGAAATGATTATAATAAAGTGATGGAAGGTGAAGCGTTAACAATCAGCCAAGTGGAGTGAGATGAGCGTTCGATATAAATTCTCGAAGCTGATCGATCTGCTTGTGAGATAAGGTTTACAGTAAATAATTTCGTGCTGTGAGTTCATGCATCGGTTGTTTTATAGCGGCATAAGGAGCGGCCAGCCATCCGTTACGATCCGTACGACTCTGGTATCACTGCTGCTGCACATCGATAAAAGTCCGATAAAAAACTTTACTGCGCGATAGAACACTGAATAACTTGAGATGCTTTACATTTTGCTTTGACTTTTTATAGAATTGGTCTAATAAAACTCGATGAAAGCACGGTTGGCAGATTTATGGATTTCAACGCTATGAATTTGATTTATGTGGCTTCACTTCAAATGGTCGTTTGAGATAATATAAAATGCAGTAGATCACAGGTTTACGTTAATGAATCAATCACATCAAGATAAGTTCGAGGCAATTAGTTATCTGTGCCTATAAATCCATTAACTTGCGTATAGTTAACTAAATTTACTTAATCACCACACTTAGACTAAAAGAGTGTAAAATGTAGTTACCAAAGTCAGCGAGTTTAACGTCTCCCATTTCGCTGAGAAGTACATTAGCTGCCTTGATGTCCCTGTGTAGTTTCCTCTCTGAATGCAGGTAGTCCAACCCCCGCAGCACCTCTCGGAGTATGACTGCTATGTGCATCTCTTCGAAGCTTCCTGCCTTCATGAGGTCGAGGGCCGAGCCCCCGCCCAGGTATTCCATTATAATCCATAGTTTTGTTCCCTGGAAATAAAGAAATGGTAAAATTAGGAAAGGTGACAATTTTTTACTTCGATTTAGTAGGGCTAGTAGTCGGTTTAGTAGGGTTGACATATCAACCAATTTTTAATTGCACCTTAAGCAACCATGTGTTTCATAAATAGAAAGATAATAATATGTATAAAGAAAACTACCTAAACTTTGAAAACGGTTTACCTTTAGCATTAAAACATAGCTTGAAAAGTTCACGTCGCCATCATAAAAGAATAAAAATATTAATTTTAATAAGAATTTAGATATAATAAAATAACCTTATTACAATTTTCTAAATTAGAAGCCCACGTTATTAAAGTATTACTGGTATATTTACGAAGGATTTTCTAAGAAGGACCGCTGAATTATCTAAATCGGCCGAAAAATATGATCCCATATTTCAGTGTAGGCGCCGCCCACAGAATTTATTCACAATCTTTACGCCTCAATAAACGTTATTGGAGGGAAATGCTAATGTTATGTATGAGGATCATTTGCATGACCACTATTTATTGCACAGGTGATTTGAGCAATAACTTTTCAGGGTGGAATAACAAAAAAATATATAATATGGGTTCAACAATTTTACGTGTTAGAGCAAGTGTCATTGCTGTCCAAACAATGGAGTCCCTCTTGAATTGTCCTTACTGTCCCACAACACACAATCTGCACAGATGAGGACATTTTTGAAGCTAACGACTCATTTCCCAATCTATCTCCGCTTTATTTGCTGCTCTTATTAGTAATGACCCTAATAATAATACTCTGATTAAGACAAACCAGTACCTATACAAAAATATACAGGCTCCAAAAAATGAAAGGAAGCTGATAAAACTGTAAGAATCAATAACGAAACGGCCACGTCTAAAAACAAGACAATATTTCACAATTAATTCGCCAATTGGAACACGTAACAGGCAAAAGGTGCTTCGTTTGTTTAACTTACTTCTTCCGAAGTAAGCGTGATTTATTAGGGAACTTGAGACAGCTTACATCGATAAACGGTCAAGTTTTTACAAAGTAGAATTACAAGGAATCTTACAAAGATTTCATTCAAAATTGCGTAAGTATTTATTATAAGAAATAATGCGTTATTGCTTGTGGGTAAACAATCTTATGAAATATTTTACAAGGATAAATACGAATAAGTAGCCTATTATGTTATTCTAGGGTCTTGACTTAGACTCTAGAATAACAAAACCATACAAAACCACGGCCAAAACAAAACCTAAAATTACAGCCAAATCGTCTCAGTTACCGATGTGAACTGGTAACAAACACACATTATTCTATACGCAAGTAATTATAAAAGTGGGATAGGATTTAGTTGAAATTGCGTAACATAAAAATATCTAATTAAATAGTTATTAACGACTAAAGTTTTTTACGAGGCCCATCTTTTACGACACATTAATGATGATGTAAAAATGCTAATAGCACAACATTAAAAACACGACGTTCACCTTCAATTAGTGTAATGCGTATTGCATTAGAATCATTTTACATGTCAATCATAGAAATGCCACTAGAGATACGCCTACGAGTCTCACAAATCTGACTAAAGATAATCACGATAATATTTATCATCGTCTATTTCTACTGGATGACAGACTTATTTTCGTTTATCAGACGTCCTTTGTGTGGAAAACGCACTCGGCTCTGATTTACCTTTATAGTGCTGATATATTTCGGGCATAAATAAATCATAAAATCTCATACTGTGATCAGAACGGTTGTCAATCTAATCCACTTTGGCCTACCAATGATTGAATGACGAAGTTGCAGAAAACAACTGAAAAGTGGAAGCTGGCGCCAGTCGGGACATAAATAGACATTTAGAAGAAAATGAAGATGGGGGGAATAATAAAACAATACTAGAAAAACGTATTATCATGATGATACATAATGTACCACAAGAAAGTAAGGGAAATTACAGGACATTTGTTTTGAAAATTACAATGCACTGAACTTGTATGCATGAGTTAGGGGCATATTACGCTGACAAGTTCAGTGCAGTGTTGCCTGCAATTTTAATACATGGCTTAAATGCAGGGGGAGGGCATCGGCGGATTTTTTGTATATCAACACTGGTTGTATTTGCTACCCCACTCGTAGCGCCACGTGACGCGCCGTTTAGTAGCGGCCAGTTTAAGGAACTACGCGGGCCTCACGGAATATTCTCTTTAACAAAAAAATCACGACTTCTTATTTTTTTATAAAACTGTTTACCGTATTATTATATAATAAAGTATACATATAAAATATCTAAATTTATTAAATCGATTTTAATATACCCAGAAATGTAAAATAATCCTCAAAATTATGATTATTTTTTGTTCTAGCGAGGGATCAAGTTATACTGGTCAGGCAAATTGCCTCTCTTTCTAATAAAGCGTTTTCTCCAAATAGCTATCCTTGTCTACTGACTCGTATTTAGCCAGTGTTGTGAATATTTTGACGATTGAATCGATGCATGATAATCGATTAGAGGACAAATGCATACCACATCTTCGACCAGGTCTAATTGCATGCTATCTTTAGGAACAACTAGCGCATAATATGTTCTGTAGACCCATGTTGACGATTCATAGTTCAGTACGACTACTACGGAAATTCATTTATTCCTATCCAGTTTTACCCATTGAAAAGTACCTACTGTTACCTATTGTCAAGAGCCTAGAGAGACTTATAGAGCCTAAGCTACCTATTATACCAAATTTGATTAGTTCAGCTGTAAATATGTTAAAAATAGCTAATGTGTAATGTGTATGTTCATTAGAAAATATTCCAAAATAACATTGCAAGAAATGAGTTTTAAGGGGTTTGCCCACTATACCGTACCATATGCCCGTTTGCATTTCTTCTTTCTCTCGTATTTTGCCCGTGTTTAAAACAGAATCTAATCACGAGAATGCAGTACCAATATCATTTTTGCATGCCTATCAATATAATATGTTGCTTACATGTTCAAGCATCTTTACGTGTTAACCTTTTTCGTTGAACTGGCAACAGATGAACTTAGATGAGTTTTCTTTATTAATAATAAAAATAAGTTTATATTATTATCTTTTTATCGGTCATCATTCGTGGCTATAAACCCACTGCATTCTGGTCCCCAGTCCCCACACGCAGTTTGGCAACATCGCATGCCATGGATAGACCTGTCAGTATCAGCAACATATTCTCAGCGATATTTATTGTTAACGCTCCGTGCAAGGCTCGCAACGATGTTCTCTTACTTTTTAATACATACAATACTGCCGTGGTACATATATAATATAGGTATAATGCGGTTATCTACCAAAACCTAATTTTAAGCTATGAGCAATAAATAAATGAAAATAAGGTTCAATGGCATGGGCCAGATGTTTATCTTTGTAAATAAACGGCATAAACTCACTTGTATTTATTTCGGCTTTGTGCCGACCGGTTCGATCCTGTACGAGGATCTACTTTAAGGAGTAGCTGCAGTCGGCACGAAGCCGAAGTAAATACAAGTGAGTTTATGCCGTTTATTTACAAAGGTGAATACTCACGAATCGTTTAGTGTAAAAAGGGCCTGATGTTATTTTTCGGTTTGGCATGTTCCTAAGACAATTATTATTATTGTATGATACGGTATAATGGACAGTCGCCTTGAAGTCCATGTCATTTATAAGTTGACAACTAGAGCAGATGATTTTTTATAGTGGTTATTCTCATAAAATTTTATCGTGGCAGTATAAGTATCGTCACAATTTATTTTTTAACCCCCCACGGAAAAATACGGGGTGTTATAAGTATGACGTGTCTGTCTGTCTCTGTATTACGGATTTTATTTTTTTATTTTTTGAGATTGTTTTTTTTTAGGTAGAAATAGTCTAGAGTGTTCTTAGCCGCCATGAAATGGTGATTACATTTTTTCCACAACTCCCTCAACATGGGAATTAAACGAAAAAGTTTGATTAGTAGAAAACTACAAACTATAATAAACAGATTTTAATAAACTAACATCTGAAAAACTAAAAGATGGTTGCAACCACAAAATTACATATTTTGAATGCGTTGGGGGTTTTTTAAATTTTTAATTCAATTCACTTGTGTTGTAAAAATTGGGTAGTTACCGTGTTCCCCCCTATTCGTCCCACTAGTGGGGCAGGTGGAACTGTCAAATATTTTTTGCTTCTCACGCGCCCCACTGATTGCGTTTTAGTGTGGCGGGGGATAATATTAAAAAAGTACACTTCACGCGCCCCATCAGGGCGCTGTAACTCATGCAAAAATATAATTTATTGGGCACGACTAAATGATGAATGGTGTTATTAATGCAAATATTTTGCGAAGAACTAGGAGATCAGAAATTATAAGAAACTATGTACTATTTAATAGACAAACAACACATAAGAAAAGTATCCCATCTGATAATATATTATTAAAATCTCGTATTGCGGGGATTGGTGACACTTTCCTAATTAATTCGAACTTTTATGTACCTTTGTGTAATTTATATGAATGGGATAACATGTGTTTTTTTTTCATTAATAGACGCAGGTACAGGCAAAGCAGTACAAGTCAACGCATACTCGTATATAAGACTTCATTTCAATTATGATCTCCTGGTACCTTTTTCTTGTTATCTACCTTGCAAATATGAGAAAGTGATGGAAGAAATGAAGGGTCTTGAGAAAATCTTCATTTCAAATGACAGCTGATCAAAATTAAAATATCAATATCTCGGAAAGTTCTCGTAGTCTTAGGCTGATGGTGTCTTGGAAGAACCCGCCCTACCAAAACGCGATAGAAATAGAAATATAGAAATATTTATTGCATAAAATGTGGTGTATACAATAATAAGGTCTTAAAAATAAATGAATGTGCGCACATTTTGCCAATTTAACTTGACATGCAATTTTAAATTAATTCAGTACAATATTAAGTCAAAATTATATTAAACAGCAAAAATAAAATGTTGTCGGTTACAATTATTAAAATGTCAATAATTATCTCAATGGTATTCGATTAAATTTCAAAATAATATAAAATACAAAAATATATCTGTCAAAATTCAATATTATTATTATTATAGTTTATAAATGAGAAATTCATTGATTGAATAATAGTTCTTTTTATGTAACCAGCTTATCAGCTCCCTTTTAAACGGTTTAAGTTTTAGGTCTTTAATGTGCTTCGGGAGAGAATTAAATACATTGATACACGATCAGTGGGGTGCGTGAGACACAAAAATTATTTGACAGTTTCACCTGCCCCACCAGTGAGGCGGATAGTGGGGCACGCGGGAACTACCCTAAAAATTTGATTTCAATGAAATTTTAACATAAATAAAAAGTACACGGATATTTTAGGATGTATCAAAAAAATATGACACGTGAAGTTGCGTAAAGTTACCGTCATTTTTCGTGACAAAAGATCATCTCGTATAAAAAACCTATGGCGAATGCGAGTCAGACTTGCGCACAAAAAGCTACGTATCATTCATTATCTTTACAACAGGGAGACACTTTTATAATATTATGTCTATTATTTATAATATTTACAATATTATCATATAACCTCTTGTTTAGTCGCATCACGCGGCGCTGCGAGTAGGTTAGTGAAAACCTACAGTATTGATATACAACTATAAAATTTGCTAAAATATAAAAATGCTCAGATGCCATTCCCCTGTTTTTTTTTTCAATCGAGATACCTACAAATTTAAAATTTTCTTTTTTATGAGCGGATGAGAATATACCATCCACATCATGAAAACGTCATTTTTTGTTATAGACTAAAATAAGTTCCGAACAAGAAATGAAAACTCTTTTTAAAAGTTATTCACAAAAAACATAAAAACCTGACCTCTTTTTAACCCCGAAGCAAAAACGACGGGGTGTTATAAGTTTGACGTGTCTGTCTGTCTGTGGCATCGTTGCTCATGTACTTTGTCTTACTTCTGGGTCCCGTACAGATGAACGGATTTTGAACTTGTTTTTTTGTTTGAATGTAGAGTCGAAAGGTAGTCGAGAGTTTTCTTAGCCATGTTTGGTGGAAATCGATCTAAGATGGCCGCCGCTACAATTTGGTGGATTATTTTTTTTCTTCACAACCTCGTCAAATGTAAGGGTATGAAATGAAAGGACTTGACTAGTAAAATATATGCATTACATTTAATACATTTAAAATCTAAGATGGCCGCCGCTAAAAATAGCTGATTAATTATTTTCTCCATAATCCCGTCAATGTGGGCATCAAATGAAAGTTGAAAGGGCTTGACTAGTAGTAGTATGTAGTATATATTATTATGATAAATTTAAAATCAAAGATGGTCACCATCCACAAAATAGGTAATTTTGAAAGCGTTGCGTAGGGGGCAATTTTTTTTTAATTTAATTCACAAGCTTTTTTTTACATTCGCCTGTCCTGTTGTCTATAATCAAATCTTGCAAGTAAAATTTAATCTACTTCCCAGTTTTCAATTTAGCTTAAACTTTGCATGCATGTGTATAAATCGGATGTCTTTAAGAATATAAATTTATATATGGAAAGAGTGACTGACTTATTGACTGACTGATCGCACAGCCGCACGCACAGCCTAAACCGATGGACGGATTGGGTTGAAATTTGGAATATTAATAGGGTTAATGACGTAGACCTCCACTAAGAAAGGATTTTGCCATGCGGGCAAAGCCGCGAGCATAAGCTATTATTTTATATTTGAGTTGTTTAAAACTAAAACGCTATTTTTGCTATAAGATGAAATCGGAACTAACAATGTCTTTGGAAAGCAAAAATCTTCCTTTATGATTTCCGACATTAACACCATTTAAAACAAAAGATCAGATTTGCAACCGTGCGTATGTTCTGCCTCTTAGTCAAAAATATTATATTATCGCTTTGTAATCGATTACTTGGCATAATCGAGTTTTAAATTGAAACTTTTTCGTTGCCCATCACTAAAACCAGCGTAGCCAATAGGAAAAGTGGGCGGAGTCGTCAAATTGTGAAAAAATTTATTTCAAGGAAAACTTTGTCTATTGCCCCTCTATTGGATATGTCCTCGATGCTTAAATGCAACCGAATTGGGCTGGTGTATCAGATAAACTTCAAGCAGGTCCCGTTCACTCGCATAAAAACTCATTAATATAGCAAAACATAGCAGACCTACATACATGCATGAAGCACACGCGGAAGGCGACAATGGAGCAACCGGAGCGAGGTTCCGCTGCGGATATTCACGCTCCATCAGGCGGTTATATTATTATGCTCTCATATCCCACAAGTCCGGGACTACTAGACTCTAGAATCACTTATACTATGAACAACAGTTTACTTTTAGTTACATGGAATTTAAAGGACGGCTTAAGAGGCAAAAATCTTTAAATTGACTCCAAGTTTGAAGATTTACGACTGCTCATACATTACAATAGGAAAGAGTAAGGCTCTACTAATGTGCTTTAAGACAATCAGAAGATGTAGCTTTCGGATTGTCTAATTTAATCTTACGATAACGTAGCCCCAAAACTCCTCTATATAGGTATGTGTATATCATACTATATCCTGTTAAATAAATGTATAGATGACGTACGAATATTAGCGAAAGGTTCTTTAGATCATTCCATTCACGGTCAAAGTTGCACGTGTCAATACCGCCAGACTGAATCACTGAACGCATGCAGTTATGTGCAATCGCCACGCCCATTACAATATCATTGATACGGGAATTTACTTTGGCATTTTGTTATCTTAAGTGTTATATTGAAATAGGTTTCAATGGTTCGACTATATATTATAGCTACAAACATAAAACCTTAAAAATACTTGCTGAAATCGCAGAACTACCTAATTGAAGCGAAAAAAGTTAATGAAGACCCTAAAATTCTATTTATGCTTCAAATTTTTCCCGTAAAATTTTATACTAAAAGAGGTAGTCTCCATTCGACGATATTCAAACAATTTGTCACAAAAATATTTTATGAAATGTCAGAAGACTGCCTGTCATGGCTGTAATAGCTTCTTTATACTCCGACCCACGCGAAAACACTATGTTATTGAAAGACTTCCAAGTTCCATGTCTTTGATGGTATAGCATAGCTCGTTTCGGAGATCAAACAAAACGGGTAAACGAAAATGACTGTGTTACAACGTAACAGGCAAAGTGAATTCCCCAAATAAGCAATAATTTTGGAGGAATACATCTTTTGTGAAATATAGGCGTTAGTAAAATTTCCATGGTAAATAAGGGACGCGAAGGCGCGGGCGGAACAACATTCAAATAGCGACCCTTTTCAGAAAAGTTTCTGCTAAGTTTGCTCGTGTCACGTTTTTGTGAACCTTTACCAAATTAGATGTGCCGGATGCCTGAACGTAACAGTTAACAGTATTAACTTTACATTTTTGGTACTGGTGTTCGTGTTAAATGCTTTTGTACATATCTGGCTACATCCACGTTTGTTATTTTTGGGGTTTCGCTGTTAGTATCGTGACAGAGTAGTGTCTAAGGCTTTCTTGTAATCTACTCTGACTCAGTGAGCTAGAGAAATGTACCTACCTACGCATTTCAAGTTTATATTTAGAAACATAACTTAATAAGTGGCCAGACGACTTTTGTACAGTAAAAGAACATTTGGCAGTCTGGCAGCAGTAAAAACTGGAATTACCTATCCAGACAACTCGAAGTAAATGGGGGACAATTTTATTGCCTAGAACAATAATTTAGAAATGTGTTGTGACGTCAACAGTCGGCATGTTCTGTTCATTTACGGACACAATGATGGGGCATGAAACAGGCAGTGGTCGGTTTGGAAATGGTAATACATATAAAGCTTTGAATCCAACATAATATCAGTAAGCAGACTTTTTGGCAAGTTTGGCTTAGAAGCGTCCTCAACAAAAATGAGCTCTGGTGAGATTAAGTTTATAAAATAATATTAAATGTATAAAAAAAACTTTCCCCTATGTTGTTGCTTAAGTGAACGCTACTTTTTTCTGATTTTTCTACTTATTCGTATACTCACATCCGCATTATATACATATACATAATATTATTTATTATACACACATTCATATTGAGATCAAAATGACAATATTATGTAAACCTCTAATGTGCCAACAATAACACAAATATTATATTTCGCTGAACGGTGATTTACGCAATAATCTCGTGATATCAGTTGGCATGAAATGTAGCATTACGTGATAGATCTACGTAGACATGTTATGAAGATCAAGGCAAGGAGACCGACGAGGTTACATACGCATTATGCGGTTAGTCGGACGGTCAGAGGATTGCTAGCAACTATTTCAACAGTTCTTTATGAGATGGCTAGCTTAGGCTTCCCACGTTCCTGTTAAGAAATCCTTTCTTAGCGGGTGCCAAATGCCCCATTCGCAAATATCAATCTCCAAACCATACGATCAACGATCTGTGCAACGTTTTAAACTGCGCGTTAGTAGATCCGTCAGTCAGTTACGCTTTAAAAATAACTCAAAATCTCATGCCAAAGTAAATTTAAGACATTTAACCTTTTTCCCTTTAAAAATAAACGAATGACCCTTTCGTGGAATACATCATTATTTCGCCTTCACGAGGAATATGGAGATCATTAAAGCTGCTAAACCGATTGTAAAGGTAAGAAAAAAATTGAAAAGCGCCATATTGCCTGACGAGGCTAATGCAAAGGAAAATTTTAACGAGGAAATAAAACCTCAAAGGCTCATTCATAATAAGCTTTTTCAAGCTAGCGAGTGTGTTCATGCAGGGCTTATGTAGGTAACCGTTGCTATGGCAACCCGATGGCGTCGGTCAAAGACCTCACCGTCGCGACATTAACAAAGAAAAACAACTAGAGATGTAGAGGTAAACTATAAAAGTTAAACAACAGAAGTATACGAACAACGACTACAAATTCACTAGAAGTAGTTTTATTGAAACAGGTTAAATATACAGTAAGTTAGCCCCCTCACCCCTCCCTTGTGTGTCATATATTACATACGTGTACATAGAAATGTACGCCTCCACACAATAACTCACATGGTAACAAAGGTGTAATGTGTGAGAAATATGTGTTTGCGTACATGTCCAAGCCAAATGGCCTAACTATGTGTAAGCTCATATGTATAATGTATGTCCAAACGAGTGGACTAACGCTAGCTAAGCGTATATTATGTCCAAAAGATTGAGCTAACCTTGAGTACATACTTAATTACATTTTTCACAAAGCTCGATCCATAAGTGTAGATAATATCATCTACGAGCAAGTAGACTTACTATGAGTGCATCATTACCTTTTGCATAAAATTTAGTCCAGTAGTTTTTGGTCCATGCTGACGAAGTACTCGGACCAGTCGGATATAATCAAACGCGACGAGATTAAAAAGGCAACAAGTCGTTTCATTATGAGGGTGAACTCCGCGTTAAACTTGTTAATTCATCGTAACTCCATTCGTTATGATGTAGCTTCATTACGTAGACGGGTAGACAGGCGTTAGAGCGGTTAATTACTTTTTAAACGTACAAGTCAAATTACAACTCAACAAACATGTGAATTCTTGCAGAATTTACTCATGGGATTTCGCGATACGAGAAAAATGTAAAGAACGTTGGAAGTTTAAGACAATTTCTGTAAGATCAATATCAAAGTCTTGGCTCTTTTATAAGAAGGAAATGGCGAAAATATTTCTGAAACCGAGAATTTGAAAACTTCAAACCGCTGTTATTCAATTGCAAAACTTGCTACCACCTAATAAGTAGACATAGGAACAGCCATGTCGTAATTTCTAGACGTGCCAGAAGTGTGAGTCAACCACAGAATCAGCTCACGAAATGAGAGCGCAGCGCTATCAAATACGCATTGTCATTGGTTTATGTTTTCTGACTGCTTGGTTACTGGCTACACTGGCGATGCAGGTATTGGCCGATCTAATCGTAAAAGTATTCAATGCTCGCTACAACACTAACAGGAAATTTCTTCGAGTCGAAGATCAATATCGCACCGTTACGAGTTGGCAGTGTTGAAAAGATACGTTTAATATTATAAAGATTTATGTTTTTACGTCATTTAATTCAGTTACCATGTGCGCCTCCTTGTTTGTGTTGGCTCCAGTGAAGCGGAGATCAAATGTTTACCTAGTCGATGTGTTTCGCAAACTTTGAACCTGAGACGAAGCTGGAAATGTCTCAATACTCACCGTTCATGTGCTCTACAAGATGAGACTACAACAACATAAAATGGGTGTTATGATTTAGTTTTAGAATTTGAGGAAACGCAGGTGAACAAAGTTAAAGAATTTAATAGATTAGAGTCTTGAGAGAACATCTCACTACCACGATAAAAGGAATTTTGAAACAAAAATCGTACCATTTTGATACCTACCGAAATCATAACAAAGGTTTGTTAAAAATAAGTTGTTTTCATAATATGTTTTTCATTATGTAAAAACAACTGGAAGTACAGTTAAAAATAATCCCATCAAAAACATAAATGTGAAAAGAGAGCCAAGTTCAATATTACGATGTATGTACTCATAGTTACCTATGATTTGGTAGTTGACTTCAACGACAAAAGAAGTGAGATCTAAATGGGTGCCAAGTTCAATGGTCAGTCCTGAAAAATATTTACAACATAAAATATTTTATTACAACTTAAAAGATTATTTCTTCTTATCACTTAGAATTAATATTATTTTGAAGCCCAAAGTTTGACTTGGCTAGTTCTCATGGGTACCATACGACTAAGTATCATTAAGATAAGACAATAGATACTATATTGTACACCACATAATGTTACAGAAAATACATAAGTACATAATTACAATTAAAAATTACAATGTACAAGTGGCGGTCTTATCGTTAAAGAGCGATTTCTTCCAGACAACCAATGGATGGAGGGGACTAATTTACACGATAAAAGACGGTGGCGCACTAATTAGCATTAAGTGCGTTTAATAGTGATCAAGCTAAAGTTAAGAGAGTACCTACCTAGTATGTTATGAGAACTGGCCAAGTCAGTCTTTAGGCTTCAGAATAATATTAATTCTAAGTGATAAGAAGAAATAATCTTTTAAGTTGTAATAAAATATTTTATGTTGTTGTAAATATTTTTGACGACTGACCATTGAACTTGGCACGCATTTAGATACCACTTCTTTTGTCGTCAAGTCAACTACCAAATCATAGGTAACTATGAGTACATACATCGTAATATTGAACTTGGCTCTCTTTTCACATTTATGTTTTTGATGGGATATTATTTTATTCGAGGGGTCTAAGCTATTTTTTTTTATACCAAATTTAAAGTCAATCGGCCCACCCGTTTAGGCGTTAAAAAGTAAAAAACATTTCCATACGTACAGTAGGTATAAAGTTTTTATTTATATTTATAATTATATTAGAAGGAATAGTGGACTCGCGCACACTTCGTAGTATCTAACAGAAAATAGCCGCCTACACAAAAATTATAGCAACATGTATTGCTTTATGCGTTCCTAGGCGTTCCAAACTATAATACATTTTTTAAAAATTAATAATAATTTAAAATGATAAAAAAATACTAGTTTCCGATTTTTCCCTTTGTTACTATGACATTACCTATCGGAATGCCAAATTTCAGCTTTCTAGGTCATCTGGAACTGGGATTTACTTTTGATCTATCCCTCAGTATGTATTAACTTCACCGATTACTGGATGTTTATATCTAAATAACCGTTTGAGCTGTGTTATTGGAATTTGGAACAGAGATATAGTTCGTATATGTAAGTATATGTGCCAAATTTGACTTGTCTATGTGTAATAGTTTTTGTATAACGAGGATGTAAAAAGTCGTCAAAACGCGCTTTGGACGGTTCGTGTAATATACACACGGCGCGGTCGCCAGTTCCTTTGCTTGAACTTGGCTTGACTCGCTGCCGCGTGTCTAGATAAGAAGGTATTATCTAAATCTTCATAATAATATTATAATGTATATTATACGAGCCAGAGGTTCGCTGCCCTACATTAGGTTTTTATTAAATCAATACAATAACGTAATCCGTTATGTAAACATCTCGATGAGTAAAAGTAAACATTTTAAAAAGGGTTGTGATAATGTGATAGGTTTCAATGATTTTAAAGGTATGGAGTTAAATATAGACTTGTGAGCCTGATTCAGTAACAGACAAGGAGGCGGGGGTAATGTTATAACATGGACATAAACCACCCACTGCTTTGAGGGTGGATTTCTGTACTTCGATATTTAATCAAAGTCTCAAAGTAAGCACTGAACTTGGGATCGAAATGAACACGTGCTAAGAGCCTTAGAACAAAAGCTGTATCGGTATGTAAGTATCCCTTTGTCTTGGTATGAAGCTGAACCTATATTATTCAATTATAATCGGGTGACATACAGTCACTGATTTTTTTTAATACTACTTTAACTACAGCCGACCTGATGGAAAGTGCAGATGCGGTCGACGCTGAATCATGTAAAATGCCTAGAAAGGCAAATATTCACTCTACTCACTCATTGAAGAATCCCGAAATGTATCACGCAGGAAACACGGATGACGGCAATGTGTTAGTTACAAATGATGCAACCAGTTCTTATTGAAAAAGTACATAGAAGCAAAACGCTTGGTACGTGCAGTTGGTAGCGCCACAAAGTATGAAAGATATTTGTCTCTATTGTGCGATGTATCCTGAGAAGTCTACCCCAGAGCCAACGGTTCATCATTCGTTAACTAATTCAAGGCTGTCGTCTCCATGGAAACGTATCAAGCGCTGCCTCCGCCCAACATTCCGCCTTCATAATTTCCCGGACGATTGGCTCCTGCGTCTCGCCTGTAAACAACTATTACACGGCCAATTTAAGTTTGCTAAAATACTAACTGTTTTCCTCATCTTCTCTATTATCTCAAATTTCGTCGTTCTTCAAAACACCGAATGCATTTCGCTTGGAGAAGTAGATACAGTTAAGACCTCGCGCTATTTTCTATTTTAATACACAAAATAAAACTTTACTCCCTTGACTCATATTTCAACATTCATAATTCAACACGTGAAGCTGAAAAGGAATGTTGCTCTCATATTTCATAGTTGATAGTCAAGAGACGCAATCGTTTCATCTCCTCGCAAAATTTTCCTCAACTGAACAACTTCGTCGGATTCCAAATTCCAACATGCGATGAGGATCTACGAGAACTTTTCAATCAACTACTGAATTAATTCGATGCACTTCAATTTACACGGAACGTGGCCGTTTGATTTAATCTCGTTTAAAACGTGATCGAAAAAGATTTGAGGTATCAGCTAGAATCAGATAAGTTGGTTTCTTTGGAATTGCTCCCGAAGCCCTAAGGGAAGCCAAAATACGCTCGAATTTTCATATTAGTAGAAACAATATTCCCATCCCTTTAACCATAGGAAAGATAAAGAATGTTCGTATCGGGGGGGACAAATCGTGTTCCAGAATTTTATTACCCATTGCGATACGGGACAGATTCGTAGAAGTTTATTCATTGATACGATTCAGAGAAATTTATAGGATGTGCGGTACAATGTGTCGCGTCGCGTATAAATCATAGCATTCACCGCACTCTCTACACACAATTTTATAGCCGCGTCTGTTATAATTTACTAAAGATAATATTTACGAGTGGTTCTAAGAATTAATCAACCTATACGTGTATGTTACTCTTTGTTAGAATGAATTGTCTCAACTTCTAGAACAAGAAATCCACATCTGCTCATCCTTATAAACGGGCATTACTTAGCAAAGTTTTGACGTGTCCAAGAAGTTATCTCATGTTGAGACAGCCGTAACGCGTCTCGACGTCTCCCCATTTGTCATTAAGAGACTGTGGCTTCCGAGACTCGGAGTAATCCCGACGTTACAGGGAATTATCCCGGAAGGATGAGTGTTCCGGGAAACTTCTTGCGAATAAACGTACGTCGTACGCCACGCCTTCCGTACGAGTCGCTTCCCCAGAGACCAAATAAAATGTTTTGACTTAACGAAATGTTATGAGATGATAAAGAGCTAAGAGCTCCAACGACGCGACGCGACGGTTCGCTGCCAAAAGATAAGGAACGTTGTCGAGGTAGTATGTCTAGGCTAGCAAACATTTCAAAACGGAGGCACCTCGACAGCGATGCGCACTGCCGCCCGGGGGTTTTTCGTGCAAATAATCTCATCGTTCGAAATATCGCAAAACACGATACAAAGGGTCGTCATAATAACAAAATAAATTATTCATAGGACGTCTACCGGCATCAAAGTCGCGTCAAAAGATTTGATGATAACGGAAATAGAATCCGTGAGTCGTGAGTGATTGTTTTGTTGCATGTCCGCATGTACCCGTGATATCTGTACGCAGAGATCGTGCTCCATTTTACTGAGAGAGAAACGAGCAGGTAATACAAAGTGACGGGTGTCGGGAATGGCATTCGTTGTAACACCTCAAGGGCCCGCATTCGAACTCTCCCCACCGGCCGTAAAAGCGTCACTTCCACCGCACCATAAAACTCCCCTTGAAAACTTTCCTTGTGGACCCGTAAACCAACTCAGGTGGATTTTTACTATAAAATATTAAATGTCGATAGGATACTTTGAGAGTCGATATGCGCAGGGTGACATTCGTAATAAACTCGAGTTTACGAGACTAAACGAAATAAAACCATACATAAGGGTTACAGATTCACAAAATAATGCGACACAATACCTAATAGCGAGGAGAAAGACCGAATCCTCGAAGTTTTCGACCACAACAGATTCATATGTTACCGAAGACTGTGGACAAAACATTTGGTTGAAAGGAGTACATTCTTAGACACAATAACTGTTTACATGGCGACCCCATACCACATGAAAGTTTTGAACTCTATTGTTTGACTGTGCTATGACAGTACCAAACCATACCATAGAAGTAAGAACGTACACATCGACTACTTAAAATAAGAATTCAAAAACAAGATTTGACCATTGACATAGTTCGATCATTGAATATTCATAGGAGGTTCAGTAGGTCAGTTAAATTAAAAGAAAAAACAACTTTGAATATAAAAGAAACATTATATTCATGATTATGCAAGAAAAAGACAATGAGCCTCATGACCCAAGCGTCATAATCAGGACGTAATATACATTTTATAAAGCAAATTTTATTTATTGTTGCAAAAAACGCTATATTTGCTGTGGCAACACAAAAGAATATTATATACAAGATCGTTATTCCGTCGTCGTCGATACATGTTATTCCAAAATAAAAAAATGTCGGGTTGTACAAATCTAAAAACAACTCATAAACAACGCCTAATAGCTTTAATCTTTAGACAATAATTGATCTCCTCAATATGATAGTGATGAGATTAAACTAGCGATACGATGTGTCAATAGCCTAACAATCGCACGTGTTGCGACGAACAATCAAGGTGAAAGTATATTATTATGCCGTCACATTACAATATCGGCTTAGTGGGAGATGAATGCGAGGGCGTGGAATGGCGTTAAGCTGGGCTACACACTAAACAAACGGCGACGGACTCGTGTTCTTACTAGTGTAACCACGAGTAATTTCTTTCAGTAGTAAAAGAAATTCCTCGTAGGCATAACGGTGTGTCCATGAGTCCCGTCGTCAAACAAAAGAAAGGGTTCGTTGGCGCTGTGTAGACAACTTGGCAAAAGCCAATATAACTAAGGAACATGCTGAGCGATCGCTAATTTCTATTCGTTGGCCTTTATTTGTTTGGTATGTACGCTGCTTTAGTCGCAGTGTGTCAAATACAAGCTGATATTACGCCAGGAATGTGGCAATATCCATAACTTACCTGTGTTAGACGCCAGTAAGGCATTCAACACATATTCCGCATTGTGGATCGTAATGATTTGAATAAACAACTCGCAAATATGCAAATGCGAGCAATTTTGTCATCGATCAACAATTTGTGACAGTCGAAGGTGATCGCGACTCATTGGACAATCAGTACTGGACAATATTTGATTTATTTAGTGCTACATTATGAATTTGATTTCTCTGTTATCTTTCCAAACTTAATTTACGTTCAGCGAGGGTCCATGCATATTTATTAAGCGTTTTACAACAACGTAAAAATCCATTACCATTAATCTAATTTTAAAGTCTCCCCGATACCGGTGTAAAACAACCCATCAAGTAAAAGCAAAAATTACGTGGAGAATCAAATTTTTTATCGCGTAGGACGTCCCGCCCAGGCGTAGCTCTCGTTTTATAGCTTCGGTAATAACTTCAAATTTATTGCGTCATAGAGGAAAATCCCTTCAGAGACGCGTGCGCATCACCCATATTGGGAATATGGGATTATTTATTCGCGCGACATATTACATTTAATAGGGCATTAAACATACTTATATCTGAGTTATTAGATGTTATCAAATTCGACTGTACTGTTGCAGCCATTTATGTGGTCGTTACGAGATTGTGCGAGATAAATAACGATATAGGCCGATGCTGGGTAGAAATAATGCCTGCTGATGTAGAGACGTAGACGCAAGACATTTGATAAACCCCAAAGATATTTCCCCATGGAGCAGGCTTGTGCCACTAATCGCGTTGTAACGGAACGGTAAGCGCGCTCCCTCAGCTTAGGGTTCCCTGTATTGACGGAATGCAAATGTAAGGAGTAATCTCATTTCGAGTCCCGTTGGAGTGAGATAATTGCTGCGTACATTGCACGTATAATTTGCGTGTTGATTAAAATAGCTGTACTAAATTGGAAGGGCATTAATTCACTATTATATATTAATCCATGTCCAATTTTAACTTGGAATGTGGAACATTGCACCTGGTGATTAGTTTTGGTGTAACGTATTTGGCACGGTCTGTGGCGAGACAATGCCACGTCCGAGCATTGCAAACAATGGTGCTGCTGGTCACTAATGGACTTCCGCAGTTGCATTTTGAAGAGCCACGTTGAATCAGCCACATCGGCAGAATCTACGCCAAACACGTGCACTTCTGCACACGAGGCGAGCGAAGATCTTAATTTGTTTAGACAGTTTCGAACTATGGTTAGATTTATTGCGCATAAACAATAGTGTTAGGGCGTTTAGGTATAAGGCATAAGTTAAAGCTGTTTGCAGTAATAACGAATCATTTGTTATTAACGTTCAGTATGTGTTTAAGTTCGCAGAGTTCCAGGTTTATGGCTCTCCATCACATCGTTAAGAACAATTCCTATAATTAGCTTTTCAGTCAAGAGTGCTGCGTTTACTTTTTTATGAATTAACTTTTTTTAGCTGGAGCTGGAATGCCTAAGGCCTAAGGAGACTTTATTTATTCCTTCATAATTTAGGAACAAGAAAAAATAAATAAATGATATCTGTTAGACTAGTAAACTTTAAAAGTAGGTCAAGAGTAAATTAAAAGTTACGTTCAAGTCTAGAATGTACACAAATCTAGAACACTTTGTGTTCTAGTTCTAAATGCACTAAGATCGGTTGGTCATTAAGAAAGCAACATTCAAATGACAATGAGATCATGCACGAGAACAAAGCCAATGGTCCTTGACCAGAAACACAACCGGCCGGACAACATACCTTTACTATTACAGAATCGTGATCTATTGCATATCCTACACTCTACATTGATTCAACATTGACCGAATATTTCAATGTGTCGTACAAAAATCATACATAAAATGGTATGATGTGTCATCTTCTTAGTAGTATGTAAATTAGAATATTTGAATTCTAGAAAAGTAGATAAATTGTAAAAATTGATGAAAGTTATCGCATTAAGATAATTTCAACAGTAGCTAAGCACAGAGTTGCTAAGCACTACAAAAAAGGGAATTTCGAGAAATAGGCTACAGGTAGGCCTTTTCTATTGAATGCTTATTCAGAATAACATAAAATTGAAAATGCTCTGCGTCAAACTCTACACATAACCATATACATAGGTACATAATTAAGTATTTTCGAAAAGTAGAAATTAAGAGGACGTTGCTTTGGAGACAATCTCTCTGTTACTAGATATATGTACAAGATATCTTTATGTGCCTTCCTATTTAAAAAGCAAAAAGTGGTCATATCAATGTTTTTGAAAAGTTTCTTTAGTTGACTTGTAGGTAGCAGACCTTGGAGTCGACAACGATGGTATCAAATAATTAAAAGCTGTACTTTGTTCCGGCAAGGTGAAGTTTTCCCAAGGCGTTCCCTGCAATCGCACGAGTGTCGTTTGCTCCAAGCTCCAACGGTACAATGGCTACAATGGAGTCACTCCCACGCGTCAACAAGCGTATTATGCGTCGCATTACCACTTACCACTTCGTTATTGCACGAGTAACTTGTACCTACTGTTTGACGGGTTACGCCAATGGATAGTCAGTCTGTGGCTTGTCAGGTCTTTATAGCCAATTGCCTTGTTAAAGCTCTGCCGATAATTATCGTATGCCTAATTAGATAGGAAGGCTTGTAGTTCCTACATTTGTGACTTCAGTGGTAGTAAATAGTGTTATTTAGTACAGTATCAATACGAGAAACACCCTTTGCAAAAGATTAGTGAAGAAAAATCTTTGATCTCATCTAAAATAGGCGCATTCGAAGACTTCCTTTCTTCTTAGAGACATAATATGGTAGTTCATCAACTTTGTTCTTAATAATATTATGCGACAAAATTGCAAAACGTATGTATATTTTGTATTCACATTTAATTGTTTTAACTTTTAGAGAAATTAACTTTCCGCGTTAGACAATAGGGTTCCCCCTTCAGATCTTCTGAGTTTATTGTCTATGGTAAGCATGCTTTTATCTGTGTACTTGCTTGCGAAGAACATGCCTACTTTCTAATGTTGGATGATAATTTAATTCGTTGTCTCCATAATTATATGACATGTTCAATTGTGTTCTTGGCGATGAGACAACTAAATTACGCTAAGAACATAAATAGGTACTCATATAGCACTAAGGTGTACTCGAAAATGTTATATTATGTGATGAATTTGAAGCTCTACAAGTAGCACAGTAGACTCAAGGCCATTTCCATTTCAACAGGGACACTTTTAATATCTTACTTAATTCATTAAAGATTTTACGTTTTAAGGTTTGTGCTAGACGATAACAGGGTCATATATAAAATCCTCATATAAATACTAGTATGAACATTTGTCATTGAATAAGTAATAAATACTTAAGGTCTCGATAATAAATTACCAAAAAATGCGGATTATTTATTATTATGTTTAGTAACATCGTTGCTATAAATATTGTGTCATCCAACATTATTTACTTATAATCGAGGTTGGCATAGTCTATTAGCATCAATATTGAAATAACCGGACAGTCATATTAATATGTGGGGTTTAGACTCCAACAGAACAGGTTACCCTACTTACACTGTCAGAGTCAAATCACAATTACAGATTGTGTGGCTAACCATGCATTATGTTGCAGTTTCAGGTCGCCAAGATAACAAGACATGAACACCACATGATGACCTGCCTCATTTTTTTTTCTCTTGTTGAAGAAGCCGGAACCCACAGTTTAACGTGCCTTTCGAAACACGGTAACATAATATTGTCGTAAAATATACCACAAACCGAGATTTGGAACCCAGGGCCCCCAGATTGCAAGCCAGACGTACGACCACTGGGCCACTGAAGTCATTTATTAAAAGTGAGACAGCGAAAGAACCAGAGATAGCCGAATGGATTAGCAAGCTGAAGTAGCAATGGGCTGGTCACAACCGCTGTGGTAGACTTTTATGGAGTCCATAAGATTGCATAAGTTTAATTACCAGTTGGTTATGTTACGTGCATTTATGTCATCTAGGATTTATATTATGGTAAGCACAGACTACATCACAGCATAATATAAACAGACACTGCACGCTTTTTATTTTCGAATGAAGGAGCAAAATTCCTTTAATTAATTAGACACCCCATTAGACCCCACCACCATCAGATCCTTTTAGTTATTTAGATTTTTATATTATGGTGTCAAAACTAGAAGAAATGGAGGAAGAAGAGAATTACAGGAGTGTGGCCCTCCACACTCCTGTAATTCTCTTCTTCCTCCATTTTCCCCGGATAATTGTCGGGAAGAACTGTCACCGCGTCGTAAATATTACTAGCGTTACAGACGTCTATAGAAAGGCCGCGTGGCAATGTCGTCGGTCACGCCCTCATGAGTCCCCATTGTGTGGTCAGCAGTTAGTAAATAATAACGAAATACGTTTCCCCGATTAGTGATAATTTATCATCGAGCAGGACATACGTCTAAGGACTATAACCGCTGATTTTGCCATTATTACGTGTAGAAAAAATATTGTTTAGAGTTTAAGGAATTTCTTTTATAATATAGGTTCACTCTTGTTTTTAATGCGTAGAGTCTGCCTTTATTATTATAACTGTGATGGTAAGGTAATGACCACATTCTGCTGTTACTAGTTTAGCCGGTTGCGATACAAGACTATTCGATCAGGAGAAACACACACAGTGATCTAATACGAATTAAATATTTTATAGGTCTATCTGATCTCGGCAATTTCACGTTCTAAAGGGTCCCATGTTATTGTTCATTCAAAACACCAGGATTTCAGGCTAAATTTCTATTTTCCGCCTAATAGATTCAGTATTTTTGGTCTGAAGAGGTGGGTAAGTTAATTATGTGTAATTAAAAGATTTTGTTCACAAGAAGTGATCTCTTTCGAACAAACTGGGTAAAGCTTTAGCTAGAAACATAAACACACAATAGGTCCACCCGTTTAGGCGTGGAAGAGTAACAAACATACTGGATGTATTACGTGAAAGTTTGACATTCTTTCACGTTTATAACATTAGTAAGATTACAACAGTGCCTTGTCGCCCATCATTTTCCACCTCTTCTTTCTATGTAGGAGGTAGCACAGGGTAGGCTATACCAGCTGAAAGATATATTAGTATTGCCGGAGGCCAAAGCTCACTTTGGGCTCTCGCGGCGTCTTTTTTACGGATGTCACCGATAATGAGTTTATCGACGTATTTCCATTGAATTTACTACTCGGCAGTTTTTACAATGAGTGTCAATGATCAACAATGGACTCCCTTCAAAGACAGACAGATCCAAGTGTTGGTTTTTGTGCCATTCATTGTCTAATTTCCATTGTACTGGTACGAGAGTGCGCGTGTAGCATAACATTTAATTGAACATCTTTTCTTATTTCCCACAGGTTGTGGGGGTTACTTATTAATGAAAAAACTTGTACTAAGGCTTTGAATATAGCTAGGTACATATAATACGTATGTAGATACTAGGTACATACTACATACACAAGTGGATTTAGCAATAGAGGCAAGGATGAGAAAAAAACTCAAACATAATATAGATAGGTACGGCTAAATATCCTCTCAAATCTATGAACAAAACTTTTAAAGTACCCTTCGAAAATAACTTATATTAGATCTTCCACCATTCAGGAATATGGAACGGCGCAGCCAATCTACGCAGAAATATACTTTTCATTTTGTAAAATATATTGACTGAACATACAGCACAAATAGCATAATTAAATTAAGGTTCATTACATACAAAGAATTCATCAAACCACCCTTCATCCTCCATCTTAATAAAGTAAACTCAAAACATAATGAAGATATAATATGGAATTTGAGCAAGGGTTCGAATTAAAACAATTCTCATCGTATTTGCTAACAAATCCAATTTCGGTTGTAATTTGTGGTAGATTTGTGGATACAACCCACAAACGGAATTAATTTAAAGAGAGCAGGAATTTAACAGATTTGTTATTTTATTCTAATAGAATAGACTTTTTCTTTCACAATGTTTCAAACCAGCGAAATCAATGCTTTACAATGTTTTGGCTCTATCTCAGTTATCGACAAGTTTTTTTTTTCTTTCTTTTTATCAAAAATATATTAAACAAATATCAAGCTTGCTTTCAATAACTAAAACGCACATTTAAATTGCGACCAATTTCGATACAATTAATTAGTCGGTAAAGAGCGATGGCAGATCTACCGCTCTACCTAATAATGTTTCTTCTAAAATAGGCTAAATACAAATGACAAGATAGCTTTCGCCAGTAATAGATCTCTGTTACTTCGATACTTTATTTAATACTTAGTGCAATGTAATCTAAGGGGACATTAAATAAAAACCAAATATCGAAGAAAACCTAAAAAGCGAAAATGAAAAAGTCAAGATTATCAGTTTTTAGGCAGGTGTACACACCGGTAAAATATGACTACGAATGTCAAGGGAGAGGGAATGAAATGACAACAGAGGGTGTGTTAGTTGTTATTCCAGTGTAAGTCTAATATACTTGTTTTGACTATATTAGAGAATTGAGAATATAATGTTTACCTACTTGTTGGTGCCGGCTGATAAGTGTTTTTGAATGAAATTTATGAATGTATATTACATTTTAGTAAGTAATTCAAACTTGCTAAGTAATTAAACACACATCACTGAGTATAACTATAAACTAACAACTGAGTATAACTATGTATCCGCGTAACATTCTGTCGTTCTGTTGCGAAACATCGGTCACCGAACGCCAGATCCAGATCACCGTAGGTAGTGTACCAATGGCCTAACATATACGAGTACATACTGTACCGTGCAGCAGTCTTAATGAAAACATAAGAGAAATATGTAAAGTTTATGTACCTATGTAATATTTTTATTAATATTATGAATCGATGTCATATCGCCGGGAGGCTGGGTTGAGGGACCTCACCTGCTGTGAGGGACCGATACAATATCCTACAATTTATTGACCTTTATTATTCCGCTTTAGTTTTTATTAAAAGGGAAACATTGCTGATACAAAAACTACATTTACATAACACTACGACGACATGATTAGTTTTTGTGGTTAAAAAACTGTTTTGTGAACCAAAACCTTTTTCTTTGTCGGTAACCGCACTGTACGTAATTCCTAAAATATTCCATCGTCAAACTTTTACTTATTATCTAACCCGCGTTTCACTGAAAGGTATCGTAAATATTTACCCACAAAAAACCACGAGTACCTCTATAGTAGACCAAATTTCTAACTTGACGAAATACATCTCAAAAGATTTTTGCGTGAATAGATAACAACTATGGATCTACGAGAGAAGTACTTGCTAGGGAAACGGTGTTATGTTGTAAGCATCCATCATAACAATATAATCCATACCAATTTCCCGCATCCCTTACTTTAGCGCCTAGAGCACGAATCACGTGCCTACGCAATGTTTAGCCCTACAATTTGCATTTCCAATAAAGGATTATAGGGGCAGATATTGCTCAGGCGAAATTGTGGTTTCGTAATAACAAGCCCCGATCTGATACAAAGTATCACAGGCACAAAATGGACTAGGTCGGTGTCGCATCACGATCGCTGCCTTCGGGCAACACCGAGTACTGAAGCCGGTTTAATCTAACAACAATCGCCTTAGAAAGGCAAACGATTTTATAAGCTTACATTGAAGGTATAAAAAGGAGCAAGCTACAATGTTGGTAAAGGCTTTGACCAATGAAATGTAAAACGAAAAAGCTCGCACAAAGAACGGTGTAGCCAGTACGATAGAGGCACTAGACGAGTACGTCAACGTAAACAATTTAAGAGTGGCCGTTGCACTTGAGGCAACGCAACGAGGCGAATAAACGCGACGGGCGCTAACAGGGCTGGGTAAACACAGAGAGCCAGCTAGAGACGAACCGAACCCCTCACTATTTAAATTGGACGAACGAGTTCCACGTTCACTAAAGTCGCTAAACATTTATCTTAACGACGTTTCTTTTTTAAAGGAACACAGCTCAAAGGACCACTCGAATTAATGAGCCGAGCGAGATAATGGAAAGTGAATTTATTTTATTGCCCGGTGAGATATGGCGGTGCATTGACTCTACTTTTGAATTTTCATAAAACAGACTTCTGATATATGCAAAAATCTAATCAAAATCAAAGGCAATAGGTACATGTAGAACGTACAAGTACCTACACGTTTAAAATTAGGTTCGCATGAATGGAAATAATTTATGCCTTACCTATATCCGGCAATAGGCTGAATAAACAGATCTTTATAGACCATTCCGCCGTTAATAATGTTCGTTTAATGGCGTAGTCGTAACAATGAGCGAATAAATCGTCTAGATATGCGTCCTTGGAAACTCTGGATCAATGAGCTTAGAAATAAATAGTTCTATGTTCTGGTTAACGGTCTCGCGGGTCCCACGATCACACAAATATTCTATACGAATATTTGTTTTACGATATCGTGTTACTTCTCTTATGCGACAAACTCGAATATATGGAAATGTAGACAGATATTATAATATGACGCATGGCCATCGGTCCACGATGCGACTCAAATCGACAAGCATTCAAATTATAATTTATACAGCTGTAATATATTAAGCCTTGAGAAAACAGACCTTCTTCGAAGTAAAGTACCGGAATCATGCCTATAATTACCTGAAACAAAAAATGTTACAAATATATTAAGACGTAAAATATGCCTTTGAAAAAAATGGGAAGTACTTTTCGTCTACGATCTATGAAATGAGGATGAGGGCGCTGGAGTCGTAACTTTTAAGACAAGATTAATAGGTAGCTTAGATTAGTGGAACTGCTAGATCCATTTTTAATCACATTCGTTACGAACAAAAACTATAATTTTAAATGAACGCGTCTGTGAGATGGATTGACGCAAATAAACGTATAAGAACTGTCCAAAGACATAATAGTGATTAGAAAAACAGTGTCTTGGCAAAGAGGTATGGTATTCAACGCCAAACGTTCAAAGAGCCCAAACTTTTCCCATTAGTGGGGGTGTAACGGGAACACCGAAACAGGGCACATAAAATGTCACTTGGACACGAAACGCTTACTTGTGTCACGGCCAAGTTTGCTCTGAGAAATTCTCGTTAGCATTGTTGATAGGATATGGCGAAAGTTGGACATTATACGCTAAACTAACCGCTAGGGATAGAATAATAGCTGCTAAACTCTTGGAATAGTTTCCTAATACAATATAGAAGCATTGAGATATTCTGACTCATCTAGAGAAGCTTGTAAAAGAACTTTTCTGTTTGCCTTTGAATCATCTTTTGATGTAATACGAAACGTAATTGAAAAACAGTCTAGAGCAACTAATACGCGGTCAATATCATCGGTCCAAAGTAACGATAATAAGAGAAACCCGTACAGTGCTAAGTCCTTGTAACCAAGTGAATGAAGGTAAGGTAAAGCTACAAAGGGGGTTTAGAGAACGCGTTAAACAATAATCTAGCCAATCAGGTGTAGTTCAGTCTACAGCAATAATTATTAACGCCAACGACTGCAGACGGCGCAATGACCTGACTCCCAATTCGACATAGATTTTAGACTGAATCATACTTTATATCTCCAACGTAGGTGGCGATTTTATTGTTCATCAATAAATGAATTAGTTATGCGGTTTTCAGCGGAAAACCACACGGTCAAAGCCTGATACTAGTAGGTACATCGAATGCGTTATACTGGCGATAAAGCTTTGCTTGTGGCTGACTATTCACTGGACAAATCTATGACAAACGGTAATTCAGTTACCTATTTAGTTGGTGTTCTGAGTTTTGACAAGAGTTCTATTGAAACCAAATTCACATTGAAATTTAGACAGATTTCAACTTCATTCGTTTAATCATTTAGCGGCAAAGTACTGGTCAAAGGCTAACCCATAGTAAATTAAGAAAACGCTTTGTAGTAAATGGTGCAGCATTAACCTTTCCCGAACCAAGTCTATTATGGAAGACATTACAAGTGCGAGGATCGCAAATCATTACCAGGAATACCAAACTGAAAGGAGCCCTACCTCAACAAGGAAATTATTATCGCGGCCATAAATCAAGCCTCAACTTACAAAGACGCCATGTAATGTGCACTGTCTCCGACAATTTTCATCATGTTTTACAATGTTACTTAAAATAATCGCGATGACAAATTTTATTCACCACTATCATTGAACCACTTAATCCATAAATCGATAAGATATTTGAAAGCAATTTTAAAATATTTTAACGATGATTGTACCAATAAAGGGCTACTATTTCGCGTAGTACCTTCCTAAATTATTAGTAAATATTTATTAGACGCCTGGCAATAAAATGATAAATGTAGATGGATATACAATCAGATAGATAGCCGGGAGTGGTACGAGCCGCTCCGTCATCCGGGACAATGGCTGCCGTCCTTGAATTACCACCGGAACTATTGTCACCGAGCACAATGGATGCGATTTGCCTAGATTGCCTTCGGCGAGGCACGCGTCGATTTAACGAGGCAAAAACAAACTATCAAAAATCAAAACTGAGTTAACCAACAGCGCAACGCTACAATTTTAACTACGTTGATGGAGATGAATGTTTTATTGAATAGTCCCAATTCAGCGGCAAATAAACTTCGTATGATTGGAGCTACACTGCTGTGTTGTGTTGTAATGCATCAGAATCAAGCTAAAGCATCCTAGTGTTATTGTGTGGCTGTATGATGTGTGGAGTATGTAGCAGACGCGCAACAACACACCACACCTCAGTAGTATATGGCTCTAGTTTCAGAACTCTTCCACACCATCTAATCTGAGGCAAATTTGATCCGGCTTATAAAACGACGGTCCGGCGTAATTCGGATTATACTCAAATCAGACATAAGCCCGGAAGCAAGTCTTCGGGGATTAGAAATTTGAGTGATTTGTCAATGTCATACGTGAACCTATTACGGGTGGCAATGAAGATGCTCAGGATGTGGGTTATTATCGGAGCAGCGCATCGCACTGCACGCGTGGACGTGTCATTATGATTAATTGTGGTCTCCGGTGCTTCAGTGGCGGCCCTGCGGCGGATATAACATACCCGAGTCAATTTTTCAATTTCCCAGTCGCTTCACCGCGCAAACTATTTCACGTCACTGTTTTCAAAGGGAAATTTATATTTCACCATGAATTTATAAAAAAATATGATAGTTTCTATTAAAAAATATATATATTCCTAAAGTTTCTATTGGTGAAGTACCTAAATGTTGTAGCAGCATACAGTTTACACTACATTTCTACTACATACTCTACTATTATAAGCACTGGACTAGCATCAACAGATTCTGTTCTTTTAAATCATCTCAATAAGCCTGTGTTAGGCTAAACTGTATTAAGATGACATTCCACATGGATTTGTCAAAAAATTACTATGTTTTAAGAGTTTAATTAACAGAGACGGTATCTGACGCTATGATTCATATTCTTTCACCTCTGCAGTTTCATCTAATTACACCAAATCGTCTGCAAACGCAAACAAATAAATGGCGATATTCCGTGACTGAAATTCCAGAGAATAGAGTGAGCTGTTTGTTGTGTCATAAATCAAAGAACATAGAGTTCTGTAATTATGTACACCACAACCGTACTTACTTGAAATAACAGTATTGAATCTATAGAATTCATACATTGTGTAATGTAAAGTTTTTTGTTCTATCTGTAATCTGTGTAAGGTGCTGTTGCTGAGTAAATCTCTTTGGAATAAATAAATCTCTCTGAAATTTTCATTTTATTTTGGCAGAATAATACAAGATCCTTCATAGTACTTGCCTATATTATAAATGCGAAAACATGAATGCTTGATTTTTACCTCTTAACGTTAAAAGAGCTGAACTGATTGATTTGAAATTTAGTGTACAGGTAGCTAACAATAACTAACAGTTAACATTTTAGCGAGTAAAACCGCTGGACACAGCTGGGTTGAATGATGGTATTTAAAGTAAAGCAAGGCCGATCACTAGTGAAAAATATATGGATAAAAGCCCTTTCATTATGCCCTATTAAATTTCTGTAAAACCCTTCAAGGTCGCCTAATTAACTTCTTTCAAACTCCTAAAGACCGTTTAAAGTTTCCGCCAATTCATCCGTGCCCATTATAAGAATTAAATCCTTTGAAACACAATCCCTGGCCTCTAGTATCCTTGCCGGAAAATAAACAGCAATAAAGCTGACCTCGTTAGGTTCCCATTTAAGCGACAGGTAAATGAGGTTTAGAGCCATTAAAAGCCGTGCACTCGTTTATTACTAGCGGGTGGCAGGAATAAATATTCACAACCGCTGTGTAGAAGTCACAAGAGCGCTTTACGAGGACTCCATTGCCAAGACTGAATAAATTAATGCAGGACTGAATTAATGCAGAATAAAGCAGAACTGGTAACTGGTAAATGAGAAAATGCGTTCGGTACGCACAATTAACATTTACTTCTAATTTTAACTAACAATACTACAGCTACAACCTATTTAAACTACAACCCTCACATGGTAGGAAACCAACATATTGACATACAAAGTACTGTATTGAGTTTGCTGAATAAATGAGGCCACCTAGGTTTATATTTCATAAACTGACGCATACAAACAAATCAGTATATTTGTCGAAAACTACATCATTAATACGACAGGACAATAATAAGTGTTGCTCCTATGAACGCTGGGCACAGACATGATGCCTTATGTGTGTGAGGCAAGGACACGATCAATTACGACATTAGTGAATTTTAAAAACTCATTACCTATACGTGTTAAATGAGTTCAAGCTCTCTTTCAATAAGTGAAACAGAGAAGCACGTTAAAACGGCTCCACAGATTTCAGTATCTTTTTTAATCCGAATTGTATTTTAGGGTTGCTGGTCAGCTACACAAGATAGTCGACTTAGTGTGAGTAGTTCAATACCTACTTCATCTACTTCCAACATTTCTATGTTCTTTGCATAAACGAAAGCATTTACCGAAATAGGCTGTCATTAGCAAGAAATGCTCTATAAATGACTGCATCGTATGGGTAATGTAGGTCGATGGGGCAAATGGAACCAGCAGGCACTGGCTCCCTTCATAAATAAATCATTCCTATCGGTTAATTATAGACCTAATGGTATAAGTTACGAGGGATAAGGAACTACAATCTTGTATTATATTACACATAGGTAGTAATTTAACTGGAGGTTGTAAATTATGGGTGTATCCATGATAAATGGAAAATGGACATTGACATCATCCAAATGATTGTTTATTGCTTAATTGAAAAAAAAGAAGACAGAAATTTAAAGGATGTAGAAAAAGGATAATGACCAATGTCGGCAATACCTGGTGCTGCGACGGTAACCGCACACCACCAGGTGGGCCATCTGCTTGTGGATCAGTATTTAAAAAGGTTAATATACCACACCAATAGTTGTACTCTGTGTATAGCATTACAGTACCACGTAAAAACTTTTTTGCATAACCCTTTACTGGCTTAAAAAAAGCCTACCAATATAATCACTCTGATTAATGTTTTAGGAATGCGTAGAGAACAAATATCCAGTATTTGTGTAGATATGAATATATTGGTTATTCATAACACTCGATATCAATAAATGCTACGTCACGTCACGAGCCTCAAACTCATAAAATCTTTCCAGCCGACAATTCAGCGGGTCGACGTATAATCGGAGCACTTAACTTTCTGCGTGGAGTGTCGCTGATAATGATAAAGTGAGACATAATTAACATTAGCGTTAGTGATACGTGGGGTTTGTACTCTGTATTGAAGCCTCGTAGTTAATGTGTCACGTTCAATAGATGCTTAGGACAAATTGTCTTTGTTAGCGAAGGAAAAGGGACGAAACGTTTTACGAAATCTTCAGTTATTTCAGCGTGTTTTGCTCTACACACTATGCAAAAAAAAATTTACACAAAACATTCGAAACACACGAAATTTCAAAGTATCATCAACAAAACATAACAAAACAATATTTTTAGCACGCGCAGAACACAACAGTTAAAATTGGATGGATAATTAGACCACCGTTGGATGCAAACTGCTCTATCTATCAAAACCTAGCCGGATTTTGATACAATATGAGGGGGGAATATAATATCCGTCATAGTTAGTGAAGCCGATAAGCTGTCACCGCACCGTATGTGGTTTATGCGTCACTGTTGATCGATCCGCCCGAGGAGTACCTACGAGTACGAACCATTGCATCGGGGAATAGAAAGGTGGCATTGTTTGCAGCCCACACAAAGCAGCTGAGAAGGACGCGGTATCTCGAGAGTATTGCAATGGATTTGTCTTCAAATGAGCTGATGTAATGCTTGAATAATTTTGCAATGACTTGAATGTTTCCAATACCCCGGACCAAAAGGAGAATTGCGGAGCGGAAGTGAATAATGAATATTTGTTAAACAACCGATATAGAATTTCGTTACTTACAAATACAAATCTCTTCACAAAGCTTTAATACAGAAATCGAACTTAGTATCTCTTTAGTTTAGTGGAGAAAGGATATAAAAGTTGAACATCCATATCGTTCGAAACCCTATCAAAAAATCCGATGATATTTTACGATACTATCTCTAATCTCTCCCATTAGAGCCACACTAATATTGCAGTTTGCGTGAGTCATGAGACCGCCCGCGTTGTATTTAGGTTAGACGATAAAATTGTGTCGCAACACTACCCGTTACTCGATGCTGATCGATGTCAAACGATGATGCGGGCCTACTTAAATAACCAGGATAACTGATACCAATAAACGAAAGCTTTTCTGTTATCGTCAATTGTATTTCTCTTTTATATCTCCATTGTCAAACGTGGATGTTTCAGTGTTGATGATGAATAATTTCACATTACATTCACGAACCAAGCGCGTAACCAAATAAGTCGTCAGACATGTCGACAGTAAACAATAATCGTGATTCATACGACGATAATGCAACCGCTTGTATACAAACTGAAAACAATGTGTTTATTCAGGTGTTTATTATGTCGATGCTCGCGATATTATGATATGGGTCGTTTCGTAACAATCTCGTCGGACCGCCGCCCGAAAACGGCTTGTGTAATTAGCCGAAAAACCAAAGGCCGGACAATTAAGGGACACTGCAAAAAACCGTCAAACTCACCAGGGATTCAATTATTATGAAGCGTTTGCGCACGTAATCTGAAACCTGACCGCGGTCGCTTCACCAATATTACCGCTGCAGGTTTTTTGTATCGCGCACAAACGTGGCCAACGGAACTACCGGAATACTCACAAGGCTAATGAGGAACGGTATAACATTATTTATGGCGTGTTCGATAAATCATACCATATTTCCAATGAATTATCGCCTGTTTGAAAGCATATTATTCTACAAGCAGCGTATTATCGATAGCAATTAATTAAGGGCTAATAATAGAACACCGCAAGTAAAAGCTTTCAATTATGCTACTGACATGAATACTAACAATATCGACGCAGTTGGGCAACAAACCGGTGATGGAATATACACATACGTTCGTAATTGAACATAGTTACAATTGAATTGCCTCTGTAATGAGGTTTCTCGATTAGACAGTCCAATTTTGTGAAATCCTACTCATGTATCATTAATATGCTTCATTTATTGCCAGATTCCTTATGATGGGCAGGTCTATTTGAAAGGACAAAAAATCTCAATTTCAGGAAAGAATTCGTGTGAAAAGTTCAATAAAATAACAAATAGACACATCAATAAATGCACTCGGCAACTCTACAAGAACCAATATCTTCAGTATCCATTACGCATAAAAGCTTTTAGCACCAAATCAAACTATCTCCAGCGGTAAATCAACACTGGAACTGAAAGTAGCACTATTCTATTGTAGTAGAGTGTAGACGTTAAATTGTTCTGGAAACTTACTCCCACTAGTGTTGGAAGTTGAATGGTAGTGGAAACGGAAGGAACGAGCGAGTGTTGGGAAATTGAATCCCATTTCTCGCCCAATCCATTAGATTCACCTTTACGTAGACGTCGCGCCGGACGTTCCTAAACAGAATTAGTAATAAAGAGATCACAGAGGTACATCCAATACCTTTGAATGCATTTATTCTGTTTGAGATTTTATGGAAAAAATCATTAATGTATTTAATAGTAATAAAAAACAAAGCTGCATCCTGTCTGTCTGTCTGCCCCTATGTAGGAGTTTGCTTATGTCATTAAAACTACGAAACGGAATTTGATGCGAATTTTTATTAGATAGACTGATTCAAGAGAAAAAGAACTATGACCACGATATAGTAGAAAAACACTGATAATATTGTTAGGCGCTACGAAGTGCGCGTGATCTTCTAGTTGATAATAAATTGGAGATTAAAAAGGTACGTACAATACCGGTTATTGCATCTATTTTGGAAAAATAATGAGATAAATATTATAGTTAATCGAACGTAGTAGGTTTTAGGGTCAAGTCAAATATAAAGGCAACTTTATGAGTGTCTGACGCTACTAGAAAACCGTTATAAGTTATATTCCGATCTTTACTAAATACATGTTATGTAGGCAAAGTCAAAAGGGCAAAGATAATGTTTAACATCATATTATCAAGCCATTCGCTGAAAGATATTGCCGAGTTACAGGTGTCATGAATTACGAAGACTCATTAAACAGAATAATAATACACTTCTTCTTCTTCCTGCCCTTATCCCACACTAGGTAGGGTCGGCACAACACGTTTTTCTCCTCCATTCTGCTCTATCATCCGTCATATCTTCATCCACTCCCCTAGCACGCATATCCTCTTTCACACAGTACATCCAAACCTTTTTCGGTAATACACATTATCTTATATTATTACCTAACTAAACGAAGGCTGTTTTACCCGCAGTTTTTTTTATTCAACGAAGTAAAAAGTCTTTTATCATGTTAGCCTTCCTGATCCTAAAATCTTAAGCGATGATGCGGTCGAAGATGGTAGCATAATAAACCTAAAAGGCGTAGGAAAAACCCATCCCTAGCTTCACTGATCATTATGCCGGAACACAGCCGAAATGACCTCTTTCTTAGCGACGCAATGGTAGATAATATTATATTAGAATAATAATATTAGAAGTGTGGAGCAGATAATATAGAATTTTCGTAACAACCCATGCCATGGTCGACAAACTTGATACCAGCAATTAGATGGCGCATGGGTGCGCAAACGCAGCGGCACCAACACATGCAAATCGTTTATTGGCACGACAATCAGATCGCGACCAGACCGGTCAACCGTAGCCGGTCGTTGACTCCTGCAATGGTGACACTCAATTATGATTTCCATTGCAGTGGAAATTATATCATTGCAGTGGAAATTGTTTATTCGTGCGCGATATTCAGGGAATGTTTGATTTTGAGGACCTGGAATAAACAGGACTTTTATCGGTTGTAACAAGTTTACGATACGTTTTTTCTGTTCTGTCATATGGAGTAACACGTATAATTGAACATTTTTCTTTCAGATTTATTTATATCAGTGCTGGCGTTAGCAACAAAAGAGCCTGAAAATTACTGTAATACCAGAGGCGATGCTGGTAACACTGCAAGACAATTTTTAAGTGGTACATACGGATGAACCCTCGATCGAATCTCATTCCAAATTAATTCATTTCGTCACTTTTTACAAACGCAAGTTATAATTTACTTATTATGTAGTTAGGCGTTTGATCAAGCTTTCATTACTGACCTCGTAAAGTATTCCAAGTTAGGGAGTACATCATCAAATATTTAAGAATTTGAACGCACTTATCTACTTACCAGTTTGAAGTGAGGGGACGCAAAGTTTATGACAAGAGGGACTTGGATTAATCCCTACTGAGGTTTCCTACACAAAATTTTTGGAGCTGTAAAGTAAATTTTCTGCTCATAAATTTATCAGTAATAAGTTTATCAAAATATTTCCTAGGATGCCATATTAATATAAAAAAAACTTACAACTACCTTTTACCTACCTCTACATAGAAAAGTCAACTAGTAATTTCATTTCTACATACATATGTGTCTTATGACCAGTGGCTCATTTACAATAGTCAAGATATATATACATAATGAGTTAAAGAAAGCTACCTAATTTAAAACAAGACATTATACAGAACAGGTACATGGAAAGACACCATCGTAATATTGTTGTTTACCAGTAGCTGACGTACCGCAAACTATTTATAAGTAAAACGTAATTAAACAGAACAAACAGCTGCTCCCTCAGAAGGGTAATGAGTTCAAGTGGTCTCGTGCACCTGTTTATTTTGTGACATTTAAATGCCACTTAAGCCATTTAAGTAGGCCATGAGAAGAACGCAATACCTAGTCATGATAATTATGAAATTATCCACGATTTAGAACTGGATTTTGGACTGTTTGAGATATTTGTGATAACAACCGAATAAGCATTGAAAGAAACCATACATATAATTGGGGTTTATACTCCAACAGAACAGGTTTCCCTAATTACACTGTCAGAGTCAAATCACAATTTATAGGTTGTGTGGCTAACCTATATGTTGCAGTTTCAGGTCGCCGAGATTACTACAGGGCCTGCAACATGACCTAACGACTGCCTCCTACATATCTTATAGGAAACAGCCGGGACCCACAGTTTTACGTGCCTTCCGAAACACGGTAGCGTCCAGGCGAAAATCTTTGCCACACTGAGATTTGAACCCAGGACCCCCGGCTTACAAGTCGGACGTATGACCACTGGGCCACGGACGCTACATATACTACACCCACATAAACAATTCCACAAATATATGGCCTCGCGCCTAACACCGCTAACCAGTATTTATTGACGGTCCACTATCCCCATACAACGAGGACCTCGGTGACCTCGTAACGTAGGGCAATTTAAGATCCCCTCATAAAGAGGCACTTCATCATCACATCATCATGTAACGCAAATAGCCGTGCCGACCCCAAACCTTGCGCAGACGACGCGGAGGGGCGGCACCACAATGGATCATTTCCGCGAGTTGACGCCTCATCATCTACGTAAGAGGATGGACCTTTTATTCTAATCTTTAGGGTAGCTCATAAACATGACTGCATTTTGAATATTCTCACGATAACAAGTTGTTACGACATGATCGTTTTATCTTCAGATTGGTACTCTGACAAGAAATTCATTAATCAAATTTAACTGCCCGCACCCGAAATTTGGAAAGGCAAGATCCCATAAAAGCCGGTAAGATTACTCCAAGATCCGAGGGACGGGTGCGGCGGGCCATCGTCGGTCGTGTTGAAGTTTTTCACAGGGCCTTCGTCAAGTCAAACAAAGAGGCGGAACAAAGCGGAGAGAGCGGCCTTTGTACGGATATGTCGAGTACGACGGCACTTAACTCTGACATCGGTGACAACGACAACGGCCCGCTTCTTACCGGGACTGGGAGTATGCATTCTTTCGATGGACTATATTTCACAGAAATGGAACGGTTCAAGTTTGTTTGACTGTGCATTAAAACGTCTCCCTTACAAACATACTCGCTGGTTCTTGAATTCCAATCAACCTGTCAGGTGTTATAAGTGATTGCTGACTACTGACTACGTTGAGCCGATTGTTTTGTAAGCCTCGAATATATTTCAACCACATCAGGTCGGTGCATAAGCGGGAACGACCCGGGTTCGACGATGGCGGTTTTATTGGCCTGCCCTAATTGCCTCCCGTCCCGCAGTAACCACGTTAACTACGGCGACCTAGATAGCCTCATCAGATATTTTTAGCAAACTCCGTAACAACCGCAACCGCAAGACAACGCATAATAAATGATTTTTAACGCTTTTAATTTATTTATTACTATTTGAAGTGCAATTAGGGTTAACAACTTTTAAACTTTATGACTACTATCTCATGCAGTCTTATTAATATTAAAAGAGTCACACATACATACCAACAGGATCTTGAATAAAAGTACATATTTACTTGTTGAACTGTATTATATTTTCGGCAATTACATAGTTTACTATTTTTCTGTTGCTATTTTATCACACGCTTGCATCTCGCCGCCTTGTCATCATGACTTCTGACAGACCATAGTGCCATAGACTATGTCATTTCTTATATTTTTTTATTTTTAATTTGGTTGATTTGCTTTTTCGCATCGTTTATTAAGCATTTAAATCGTTATGTATCACAATTTCTAACAATCGGCCGTTCTGCCATGGGGATGTCCCTATCCCCAAACACATCTCGGCCATTCTTTGTTGGTGTATGTCCCCATACTACCGACAGTACATCGTATTCGGGATAGTAAATACATTTGAGCAAGTACATTTTTTTTAAATATCGACAACTAATGGTACAGAGCAATAATTTGATTTAGATTAAATAAAAACTTTTTAGTTAAGCTTCATATTCGCGTTGTGTTGTTGTAAATCATTTTAATAAAAGAAAAACTCAAGTTAATTAATTTTAAATTTAACACGTTTTTTTTTTGAGAATTATGTTAGTAAATGACTACCGCTCGTTCGCAAAGCACCTCCATGAGAAGAACGAGCAAGAAACTCATGGATATTGCTGTTTGTTTTATTAAGTTTAAAATGTTTACATCTTATTGTCATAATTAATTTTTCGTTTGAATGGCACTACGTCGTTTATCATGCGAAATTACTTTCTTAGTGAAATTGGCATTTTATTAAAGAGATATTATAATTTGATTACTTTTATCATGATTATTTATTTAAAGACAGTCATCTGCTGATATGCCGACGAAGGAGCTTCCAGTCATCTCCATCTATATTATCACGCTGACTTATCAAATGGCATAATGGGAGTGAAAATATGTATCTTCTATCTTCAGTATCATTTGCTTAGTCTGCATCACAACAACTGGTAACATTTCTATTATAATTAGGTACATTATAGACGAGTTTCATAAGCATTGTTGCCTTCTGATACCTCATGCCACCCAATGTTCATTAGTGGGCTGACTGTTGTAATATCTTTGTATATATTGCTTATTCAATTGAAATTAAATTTTGTATTCTTGTGATATTCTGGAACCAATGTAATGTTTGGTTGTTCCTAAATCCTTCAGGCACCTTTCCTTTTTTATTTTTGTATCTCTTTTTATAATTTATGACATTTCCTTAATGTTATAAAGATCTATATCATCGATATATTATACTGCTATAACAATCACATCTTTTCCATTTACAATATAAACATATGGATTTATTCTTGAGCAAGGCATCCCAAATTCTAAAGCAATATTTAATTGTCTGTGCCAATAGTTTGTTCGCTGGCTCGTGTCTATTATACATTGACATATTTAGTTTACAATCATAATGTTCATCCTCATAACCAGGTTATAAATGTAAGTTTCTTCAGTAACTTTGCTGAGTAAGAATGCTGTGACTCCATCCATTTGGTGTATCTGTTTCTAGTTCCTTCTTGGCATCCAATCAGGTATCTTATAGGCGAGTGGTAGACCACTGGAACATAGACCTCAATGTAATCAATGTCCTTGTCTTGTTTATAAATATCCTTTATCATCGGTCTATGATATAATGTGTACAATACCCATTGGCATTCATCTTGGTTTTATTGATCTATTTGCTGGGTATTGGCTTGGTTAGCAGATTTTCCTTCTGGTCAACGTTTTTGATCTATAAAGGATATTCTTTATTCCTAGTATAGTACATCTGAAAGCTTGTTTGATATCTTCAGAATTCTTTGTATATCTTCATTTTATACATTTTCTTGCATTTACATAATATTTCAATAATTAAAACATAGATTTGACATTATGAGCAACAGTATCCATGGCAACCATTATTCTTCATAAAGGCCATAGATATTCTATTACATTCAAGTAGATATTATATGGCCATATAAATTAAGCTAACAATACCTCATTCATCTGCGTTTCCAGTATTTAGAACTTCTTGAAGACTGAATCATTTTCCGGAAAACTCGATAGGTCATTGCTTAGCACTAAGATTTGTCTCTCTTAAATAACGATTCTCATGCTTTGCTGTTGCATTCTTGATATCATAGTACGATTAGTGAAGTCAAATGTCTGTTACGGTGTGTCGGTGTCTCATCAACAAAATCTTCATATTGATCTGAACCATATGATATCATCATCGCATATTACCAGCTCTGGTCACTGATTACTTTGCTAGCTCTATCCAACAATCTTCGCCAACTTTGGCCAACCAGGACTTTGGCAGCTCTAGCCATCAATCTTCGCCAACTCTGGCCAACCGGAACTTTGGCAGCTCTAGCCATCAATCTTCGCCAACTCTGGCCAAAAACATATATTTCCCTCACCAGGGTCTCATTTACAAAACATTGCCAGCTCTGGCCAATTTAAAACAGATATTTCCCTCACCAGGGCCTCGTTTACAAAACATTGCCAGCTCTGGCCAATTTACAACAGATATTTCCCTCACCAGGGTCTCATTTACAAAACATTGCCAGCTCTGGCCAATTTACAACAGATATTTCCCTCACCAGGGTCACATTTACATAACTTTGCCAGATAAAATCTGGCCAACTTAGAACATATTACTCCCTCACCAGGGTCACATATATATTTTATAGTAGGTATGAGTTCTAACTCGTAACAGTCACCAAGTCTTAATGTAATTCACATAAAAACACAAGGGACTCCCATAACCCATACATAATACACAAGTCGCCATTTTTTTTTTAAATATATATGTCAATAACTGTTAATTATCATAACAACTCAAACTCTTTACTAACACTTGCTAATATTATAGACATTGTACAATTGTACAGTCACACAAATGCTTCATAGTAATTCCACAAAAATTGAGTTTCCATACCGGTTACAACAGTATTTTCTATCATGACGCTGTCCAAAACATAAAGTAAGTCCCTTCAGAAAGTTACTGATATGTTATTATATGATAGTGACAATTTGTGAACAATGACTCCCTTTGAGAGCACCATCTTATTAGCATGAGGAAATGTACCATCATTTAGGTCTGAACAATATCAACATACCCAATTTATCAAATCTTAAAAACAACATTCTATTCTAAATGACAATACCAAAATTTGCCATCACTTGTCATGCATTGTGGTGTTTACATTGGTTATGTCTGTCGCGGCCAAAGGACCTCGAATCTGTGGGAATTTCTTCATCCAAGCTCATACAATTATTAGTTAACTTTTAAGTTTGTGAAATGAAACTTAATACCATATTATATTATAAAATGCAATATCATCAATATTTAATTATGGTCCTCCAAATATAAACTGTCAGTTAGTCTTTATATTTGATATGCCTTCTACTATATCACCTAGTTTTCAAATGGATCTAAACGAGAACATTCTGTGCATGTGTACCAATGTGTATATATGTAACCTATATTTACATATATAGTAAAAGACAGTTTCAGTTCATCATTTGTTTGTTGGTCTCTTACCATCCATTCAAAATAATATTATTAACAGTGTGGAAGACTAATTATATCTTCATCTAAAACAATTCTTATTCACCTATGAATAAATATTAAGTAAATTCTCATTTACATAATACTTCCCACAAAACTCTTCATGCTTTAATGTTATATAATTTAAGTGACTTCATATACACATCCTAGATATACACACCATAGATGGACCATTGATATTCATTGATCACTAAATCCATAGATGGGCCATTGATATTCATTGATCACTACATTCATAGATGGACCATTGATATTTACTGATCATGTAATTTCACACTTACTTTTGAAGTGTTTCTATGAACAAACAATGTGTAAATATGGTAGCCTGAACATACTTTTAAACTAGTACTACTAGCAATCTTAACTTAATGACTGGATACTACTATCCTATAAAGATGGTACTAGATAGTCCAAACGACAGGTAACCATTGCATACAGTTACTTTTAAATGTAATCATATCTAAATAATTTACCTAATTAAATTTCAAATCTGCCTTACATAGAAAGTAGGTAGTAACAATTGCAATAATTAAAAAAATGTCTTCTTTACAAAAGGTTACATGCTCACGTTTATAAATCATGTAGTGTCATAACAATAATTCTACTTTATGACATCTGGGGCAAATCCAGAATTCCAACTATGAATACAAATTATCACAAAATTATTTTATTATTTGTTCTTCTGTACCATTCAATAATATGAAATCTGAGCTATGTAGTGAGCAGTGTAAATCCCCCCATTAGTAGTTTGGTGGTAACCCGTAAATCATTCTGTAATAGACAAACTGCCCTAAGAGCATTCAAATGATTGTACACATACATTTCATTTACTCAAGTCTATGATAACAATTATGTAAACCCTTCCAAAAAGATAATATGTCATCTGTTATAATATTGTATCCTTATTCCTTTTGCATATAATGGTGTTATCACTTTATATGTGGAAGCTATTTATTGGCTCTTCACTACTTTATTTATGCACCATAGCTGTAGGCCTCCCAAATAATATGTAAGAATATATATCCATAAAATATCAGTTTGATGAGTCAACATCATTCATTGTGGAATACACTACATTTATTAATAAGTCTACATTATATACTCAAAGTTCAAATTTCAAAGTTATTCATTGCGAGAGTATGTATACAAAAGATAACAAGTTATTATAATATGGTTGTCTGGAAGAGATCGCCATCAGTGATAAGACCGCCAATCGCAACACCTCCCTCCGTGCAACCCTAGTTCCAAGTTTATATTGCTGCACCTGTGTGAACAATAAGGAGCTTTCTATTCTATAATATAATAGTCTGCTACAGTCCGCTTTTCAGCATGCAAATTGTAATAATAATAAAAGACACATTTCAAGGTACAATGTTATGTTTAGACGGACCTAAGACTGACAGAACAATATTATAATATCACAGTCACTTCGACCTCAGTGGGAACATTTAGTATAAGCCGTGCTTTTACTGTCATTTTACTTCACTAAACACTTTTTTTTCTTTTACTTTCCGAACCAAAATATTGTTCTGGTTCACTGATATTAAAATTCAATTTGATTCTAGAAAACTCTGTATCCAATATTATAGCTATAGTAATTCAAATGTAAAAATACTTTGTGTCAATACCTACTGGGTATAGGTACATCATCTCTACATGTATACAGATATATATAATTAATGCAGATATAATTTACTTAAAACATATTCAATGTTTTAGTTTTAAAAATGGTTCTCTAATATCATATTTCCTTGCTTCAGGGGCTAAGCTTCAAGATTTATTATTAATTGCCAATGGGAATATGACTGACTAATAACTACAGTAATAGACTTTACGGTACACTATACATTCCGTCTCAGTATTAAGCATAGAAGATTAATAAAATAATCTTTACGAACCGAATTGTTACAAAGTCTAAAGTGAACTTAATGTGAACCGATGCCATATTTTGTAGGTAACATTGACAAACAGTTTCATAATACCTTAGGTACTCAAAAGCCACACGTTGAACATTCCTCTTTTCAGCTTGTAGCTCCAACGTGTGGCTGGGTGCCGCAGCTCTGCTAATGTCCACCTTCTCAAGGTATCATAAACACTGTGCTAGGAAAGTCTGCGATAAGGATATGGTCAGTAATAATTTCATCATAAATGCTAGAGTAAGATTCTCTTACTTCCATTGGAAAACATATTGTACAATTTAGCAAAATTCAAAATATATTATACTATCAGCTATTCTTGACAAAGAAGCAAAACTTGACAGATCTTCAATCTTCTTCTTCTTCTTGATATTCGTTCATTGACCAATTATTATGATTCTATGACATTATTATTATTTTTTTTAACTACACAATCTTAAATTATATTTTTGACATATTATTAATGTACATGACTTATATTCTCCCTCTCTTCTATACTTTCACTACACCCGACAGGGTCCACAAATGACCTAGTAAAATGTATGTAATATGTAAGATCCTTTTTAAGAAAATTATGTGGAAAGTGAATAAAGTATTTGAATCTGAATCTGAATCTGATCAGTGCGGCCAGTGCCTTATCTTCAAAACTGACCTCCTCAAGCATGACAAGAAATGCCTTAATATGAACAGTAATTTATTTTATTTATTCCTTTATCTTCTCACCAAATCAAATAAGGTTATGCAAAATTTGCTTATTCTAGCAACTTCGCTATAGCAAAATAACTATTATTTACCATTGATTACAGTAAAGGTTTGTTAAAATTTAGTTTAATTTAACATAAAGGTCCTTGCTCCGAAGAGCAATATCACATAAAATATCAGCAAGATTTCTGTTTAGATTGTGCAACAATATTATGTAAGTAACAAAACATTGTACACGAACCCACCATAATATAGAGGTAGAACTGTCCGTTTTATTTATTTTAATAATTAATTATTATTAAGTATACTGTAATGTGTGTGTGTAATTAAACTATTACACTACAGAAAATTAAACCAATAAAATTTGTAAGACTTCTGAACTCTGAACTACACAGACCAGCAAAGCTATCGTTTGATACAAAATATTAAACACAATAATAAGTGAGCAAAATAAATACCTGGGCACAACCAGTTGCTGCCAACTTACCATAGCGTTGCGTCGAAAACGTAAAGCAGTGCACATCGCTGACGCGCATTTCACCGCTCAGCCAAATTTCAAGATCGATCTACAATTACCTAGTAACTCACTAGAACTATTAATGAAAAAGTATAATAATGGTGACATACCCAATCTCTTTCAGTATCCATTCCGTCAAGAACAGCTCTTACTAACAGCATTTGGACATGTTAGCGTTCGTCAGGTTCGTTTCACTTCTGATATAAAAGAGTCACACATACATACCAACAGGATCTTGAATAAAAGTACATATTTACTTGTTGAACTGTATTATATTTTCGGCAATTACATAGTTTACTATTTTTCTGTTGCTATTTTATCACACGCTTGCATCTCGCCGCCTTGTCATCATGACTTCTGACAGACCATAGTGCCATAGACTATGTCATTTCTTATATTTTTTTATTTTTAATTTGGTTGATTTGCTTTTTCGCATCGTTTATTAAGCATTTAAATCGTTATGTATCACAATTTCTAACAATATATATTATACATACTTACAACAAACCGTGCAAAAAGTAGATACATATTGTACGAAATACTTTCTTCCATTGGTGGCAAATTCATTACGTCAGCTGTGATATACGAGCGAAGAGGGCAATCAAGTAGGGCTAAGAAAAGCGTAGGTCGAAGGCGCAAATTTCAATTTTCCAAGCGGACAGTCAGCTGTGTCCGGTAATACGGAATTTATCTCAGGGTTAGGGACGGACACCCTTCGCCTTTCAATCACCTGCCTCGGCAGTCAGAGAAAACCAAAATGAGAATTGTGAAAGCCATTGTGTAGTAGATGCTAGGCGAAACGTGTATTACTCAAACGCAAACTCTAAACCATTTGATACGTTGAAAATAAGTTTTCAATTCTACAAATTACTAGCTTCTAGATACGGTTCAGGTCCATATGCCCAAGCAATCGTAAAAACTAGCACCTATCTGTTACATGTCTTGTATGTACAGGTGGAATTACATTGCAAGATCCGGTTTTGATGTAGGCTTGCATTATTTGCAGTGAGAGACAGCTTCCATATAGGCCTCTGTTACATAATGCTTTCGTTTGTAAGCGGAGCGCATCGGCTCGAGTGACGCACGATCCTGCGGCCAATTTAACTGAATTTATAGCAACTGCAAGGTCGACTAAGGATAACGAACTCGAAGCGGACATATCCTTTTAAACAGGTACGCACTGTGCAGTCAATGCAGATTAGTTAAAAGCATTAACATACATATAAACGCAACGCACGAGATAACGGAATGTGATTTGTGATCGTGATCGACAATGTAGCGTGTATTTTCGATAATTTGTGTTGTTATCGGGTGTTGAATATTCAGAGAGAACCGTATTCAATTAATAATGATGACCGCGTCTCGACCTCGATAGCAAATTGGACCCAGAGCTATTGAACAGAACTGAACTGAACTATGTAAAGAGTGCAACAAAAAAAGGTTTCTCCTAGCGAAATGGCTACATCGTAATCTTACTTCGGATTAATTGAATAGCCGCGAGCGCGAGATTATTTCTGTGGATCCCGCTAGACAAAAAAGGATTAAGAGCATCGCAGTAATTACGAGTAACACGTTCAATTTTAAAGCTCTAGAAAAAGTAAATCCTATAATGACTCAGTAAATGAAGACTGCAAAAAATTTAGAGATAAAAAGGTAATATTACAATCTAAATGAAAACTATATGGTGGTTGACTTTAAGTAAATATTAAATCTGAGAACGAATTTATTAGTTCGTGAAAGTCTACTTTAGCGTTGTGTTTTTCGGTTCTTCGTAATGATATTTTGATTCCAACAACGAAAATATTTACGTTTTACTAGCCAATTTGCTTCAGGGCTTGTTGCTTAACTATGTTTGAGAAATATATACGGAGATGATCGCTAGTTAAACCAAACTCCGGCGGAACTTAGCTCGTTAAACTTTATACAATCAAACTAGATCCTTTGTCGTCTGCGCGTTCGTAGACAAAACGTCTACTGAGGCACATCTAGCTTAATTTGAATAGACTTTGCCGCACTCACTCAATCGTACGTTGAACCTTTCTCATCTGGATGCTAGAGAAGCGAGCAATTTTTTGGACTTTGAACCCTGGAAGAGATCTAGTGTTCACAAGAAAATGTTCTAGAATAAGCTGAAATAATTGTCGGTAATAAAGGAATTTTACAATTTACTCTGTAGCAATCTTCACCATTATGTTTTCTACTGGCTTTCCCTTCCGTGGTGGTACTTGACGTTACATCATCATTTTTCTCGGTTCTTGTACAGTTTGATAACCTGCGTGTTAAATGATTACTGAAAATCATATCAATTCGAAAAACCTTAACTCTCCCAAAGAGCATCGAAGGCATCAATCACTTGCCCAAATAGCAGATTAAACTGGTTTTGTTCCTGTCAGTTTCATTAGTGGATGATATTCAATTAGGCCGGTCGTCGAGTCGTCAGCGGGCGGAATAACAGAGCGCGGGCGTGGTGTAGCCTCGGCGCTACGCCACGTAATAAGATTAGCTGTTGGATAGATACAGCGCACAACAAGAAATACAGCTCATCAAAAAATCGATTAATTTTTTGTATGTTAATTTACCAAAACATATATACCTAATATGAACTTATACCTAATCCATTCTGTCTCACTACTAGCACATTTGAGGACCCTTGGACATTTGTCCATATTCTGTCAATTATTCCAATGCCCTTGTCAATTAGTATCTACATATGTTCAATATTCTGTTGGACAATTGTCCAATATTCTTCTCTAAAAGAAAAAAACTTAAACCAAGCATGCGTTGCCGGCTACCTTGGTGTGGTAAAGAGTAAAGAGTTCCCGGTAAACGTGCCATATTATATGAACTTAACTGTACTCCTGTAAGTGCTCTAATGTAGCGAGTGGTCTATTACTACTAGTGTCCGATCAAGTTTCCTTCTGACCCATTAAAAGTACTTGAGTTGACTTCTCAGACCTCTATTATGGTAAGTGGTAAGTCCGTTGTTATATATAATTTCTTAATCAGTTATCCATTTGCTAAGTGATCATTGGTAATACGTTTCATTATTTCCCAAAGGAGTCAGCCGGATTCACGGTAGAGTGGAGAATTCGTTTTAAAACGTGATTAGTTTCAATTTCATTTGGAGAATCTCTACGGGAATAACGAAAGCAATTTCATTTAGTTAAGACAACGACCTAAATGCGATTAGTGGTTTTAATTTCTTAGCGGTTGGAATAATTAGACTTTTGAGTCTGAGGCTGGAAAGTTTTGAGAACCCAATGCTAATTGGTTTAAAGTTCGATGATCGGACTAGAGAAGACTATTACCCATATAAAACTGTAGATTCTAGATTCAACCTGATCTGTTTGAGATTTTAAGGTGTCTTATTCTCAGATTCTCAGTGCAGTGGTACACGGCCGGCAATAAACTAGTTATCGGCCGGGGTGTTGTAACGTCAACGCAGCTAACTCGTCCTTGCCAATTTATGACTTGTTTTACTGCCTGCTCCGGGAAGGGATTGCTGAACGAACGTTGAGCAACTCCGAGACGTGTTTACTTTTATAAATACGCACTTGAGTAAAATACTACGATTATCTTATTATAGAGATGATGATGGCGAGGTTAAATGCTTTCCAAGGAACCTATTAAAACTGTTTGTGTCAATCACTAGCACTGCAATTATAATGTCATCTATTGGCAAGTTCAATATTTCGGCTGTTTCTTCTATTTCGTTAGATTTTTTTGGTTACATATTTAAACGCGTATTAACTATAGTAACAAGTATAATTTTAAAAATACTTTACAAAAACAAGCTTTAATTATTCTTACCATCTTGCATCATAAAGTACTCGCCAAGACGAATCAAATGAACCCAAACTCGATGGGGTTGCGTTGTTTAACCCTAGAGTAGGTACTAATCATCGCCTGACAGGCCGCGCACGGTCAGTTTTTTTCGATTATTTCAAAAACGCGCCCGCGAATCAATTTCGGCTTTCGGGCCAATTCAGCATACACCGAACCGCAGCCGTGAGCGCGCGGGAGTCCAGCGGGGACGCTCCGTTTTCGAGATATAAGCTACTGGATCGCCTGGGAGGCGATCATTAGTATTAAACGGTAAGTTTTATTTTTCGTTAATTTTTTTGATTTGCGTTTATTTAGCATATAGCCATGGTATAACTTCGCAAATGTTTATTTTCCTTTAAGATGAATCTCAAAGAAGAATAAATAGCCGCTTCTTTACTAAATGAGAACTCTGACAGCGAAACTGAAGACCACCTGGAAGTCGACCCTTATGGCACTGACGTTAGCGCGGCAGATGCTTTTTTCGTGTCATTCCGACTAAAAGATATCTTTGAATCCCCGTCATTTCAGTACTAAATCAAGCCACAAGTAATGCGTCAGGTTCACCAGTTCCAGAAAACGCGTCAAAAGAATAACCACCAGCGGAAAATCGTATGGTTTTGCCCTGACTTCAAATTAGTTCGTAGACAAAAATTTGGTGTTACCATAAGTTTTATATATTGTTTTATAAAGCTTATATATCGGATAGTAATATTAATGCCAAAAAAATAAAAAAATATATAGAAGTATTTTTTTTAAACAGACTTAAAAAAATGTTGTGTTCTGATAAAAAATGTTCATAATTGTATGTTTTAAGCATCGAGGACATATCCAATAGAGGGGCAATAGACAAAGTTTTTCTTGAAATAAATTTTTTCACAATTTGACGACTCCGCCCACTTTTCCTATTGGCTACGCTGGTTTTAGTGATGGGCAACGAAAAAGTTTCAATTTAAAACTCGATTATGCCAAGTAATCGATTACAAAGCGATAATATAATATTTTTGACTAAGAGGCAAAACATACGCACGGTTGCAAATCTGATCTTTTGTTTTAAATGGTGTTAATGTCGGAAATCATAAAGGAAGACTTTTGCTTTCCAAAGACATTGTTAGTTCCGATTTCATCTTATAGCAAAAATAGCGTTTTAGTTTTAAACAAATCAAATATAAAATACTAGCTTATGCTCGCGGCTTTGCCCGCATGGCAAAATCCTTTCTTAGTGGAGGTCTACGTCATTAACCCTATTAATATTCCAAATTTCAACCCAACCCGTCCATCGGTTTAGGCTGTGCGTTGATAGATCAGTCAGTCAATAAATCAGTCACTCTTTCCATATATAAATTTAGATTCTTAAAGACATCCGATTTATACACATGCATGCAAAGATTAAGCTAAATTGAAAACTGGGAAGTAGATTAAATTTTACTTGCAAGATTTGATTATAGACAACGGGACTCGGGACAGGCGAATGTAAAAAAAGGCTTGTGAATTAAATAAAAAAAAAATTGCCCCCTACGCAACGCTTTGCAAATTACCTATTTTGTGGATGGTGGCCATCTTTGATTTTAAATTTATCATAATAATATTATATACTACATACTACTACTAGTCAAGCCCTTTCAACTTTAATTTGATGCCCACATTGACGGGATTATAGAGAAAATAATTAATCAGCTATTTTTTAGCGGCGGCCATCTTGGATTTTAAATGTATTAAATGTAATGCATATATATTACTAGTCAAGTCCTTTCATTTCATACCCTTACATTTGACGAGGTTGTGAAGAAAAAAAATAATCCGCCAAATTGTAGCGGCGGCCATCTTAGATCGATTTCCACCAAACACGGCTAAGAAAACTCTCGACTACCTTTCGACTCTACTTTCAAACAAAAAAAACAAGATCAAAATCCGTTCATCTGTACGGGACCCAGAAGTAAGACAAAGTACATGAGCAACGATACCACAGACAGACAGACAGACACGTCAAACTTATAACACCCCGTCGTTTTTGCTTCGGGGTTAAAAAGAGGTCAGGTTTTTATGTTTTTGGTGAATAACTTTTAAAAAGAGTTTTCATTTCTTGTTCGGAACTTATTTTAGTCTATAACAAAAAATGACGTTTTCATGATGTGGATGGTATATTCTCATCCGCTCATAAAAAAGAAAATATTAAATTTGTAGGTATCTCGATTGAAAAAAAAAAACAGGGGAATGGCATCGGAGCATTTTTATATTTTAGCAAATTTTATATTTGTATATCAATACTGTAGGTTTTCACTAACCTACTCGCAGCGCCTCGTGATGCGACTAAACAAGAGGTTATATGATAATATTGTAAATATTATAAATAACTAGCTTACCCGGCAAACGTTGTTTTGCCATATAAATAATTTCCTAGTAATTTCTAGTGTAGACAAAAAATAGCTTACTTATTGGAAGTATGTATGTATTTTAGAATGTGTATATTGTATGTATGTAAGAATGTGGTATATGCGTGAAATAAGCATTATTTTATGGAAATTTTTTTCAAACAAAAGTAAAAAATTAAATTTTATGAAAACATTGTCTCTTATAATTTTTTCATACAACCAATATTTCCATTGACATTTCAAAATAAAGATTCATAATGATTGATTTTTTGGAAACTATGAAAATCTTAATTGTTCAATTACATTTTTTTAATAAAATTAAATTAAAATTACATTTTTATAATATCAACAACATTTTCGATATAAAAAAAAGTATACTTACAACACAAAATCCGTTGTTATTGAAAGCTCGTGTCACGTGTTGAGTACTTTTGAGGTTATAAAATCACTTGATTAACTAATCGTGCAAAATACACTCAAAATTGATAATTTAATTATTATTGATAAAATAGAAATGATTAAAAGTTAATATGAGAGTTACACTGAGATAGCAAAATAATAATTGTCAACGTTACTACTACACTTGATGCATAAACAATAATGATGGCCGACAACTGTGTAGGGAGTGAGAAAGAAAGGAGACCGGCTTCGTTCTCATCCCTACTCCGTGCTGTTTACTGGGTCAGAAGTGACACCTGTAGACATCTGGCGGGGATAACTAATTAAATGACGATTGATCAGTTTTCGACCGGAGAGGAAAAATGATTAAAATACTAAAATGGCTATTAAAAAATAAGGGTTGTTCGTAGAAGTGTGAAAATTGAGGATTGTATGTATTTTTGTATGTTGTATCATAAAAAAATAGAAATTAAAAATTTTGTCTAAAAAAAAAAAAAAAAAATTTTGGGGTGGACTACCCCTAACATTTAGGGGGATGAAAAATAGATGTTGGCCGATTCTCATAGATACCGGATAAGCACAAAAAATTTCATCAAAATCGGTCAAGCCGTTTCGGAGGAGTATGGCAACAAAAACTGTGACACGAGAATTTTATATATTAGATAGACATAATATTATAAAAGTGTCTCCCTGTTGTATAGATAATGAATGATACGTAGCTTTTTGTGCGCAAGTCTGACTCGCATTCGCCATAGGTTTTATATACCAAAATACATCGAGGACATATCCAATAGAGGGGCAATAGACAAAGTTTTCCTTGAAATAAATTTTTTCACAATTTGACGACTCCGCCCACTTTTCCTATTGGCTACGCTGGTTTTAGTGATGGGCAACGAAAAAGTTTCAATTTAAAACTCGATTATGCCAAATAATCGATTACAAAGCGATAATATAATATTTTTGACTAAGAGGCAAAACATACGCACGGTTGCAAATCTGATCTTTTGTTTTAAATGGTGTTAATGTCGGAAATCATAAAGGAAGACTTTTGCTTTCCAAAGACATTGTTAGTTCTGATTTCATCTTATAGCAAAAATAGCGTTTTAGTTTTAAACAAGTCAAATATAAAATACTAGCTTATGCTCGCGGCTTTGCCCGCATGGCAAAATCCTTTCTTAGTGGAGGTCTACGTCATTAACCCTATTAATATTCCAAATTTCAACCCAATCCGTCCATCGGTTTAGGCTGTGCGTTGATAGATCAGTCAGTCAATAAGTCAGTCACTCTTTCCATATATAAATTTGGATTCTTAAAGACATCCGATTTATACACATGCATGCAAAGTTTAAGCTGAATTGAAAACTGGGAAGTAGATACTTGCAAGATTTGATTATAGACAACGGGACAGGCGAATGTAAAAAAAGCTTGTGAATTAAATAAAAAAAAAATTGCCCTTTACGCAACGCTTTCCAAATTACCTATTTTGTGGATGGTGGCCATCTTTGATTTTAAATTTATTATAATAATATTATATACTACATACTACTACTAGTCAAGCCCTTTCAACTTTAATTTGATGCCCACATTGACGGGATTATAAAGAAAATAATTAATCAGCTATTTTTTAGCGGCGGCCATCTTGGATTTTAAATGTATTAAATGTAATGCATATATATATTACTAGTCAAGTCCTTTCATTTCATACCCTTACATTTGACGAGGTTGTGAAGAAAAAAAATAATCCGCCAAATTGTAGCGGCGGCCATTTTAGATCGATTTCCACCAAACACGTCTAAGAAAACTCTCGACTACCTTTCGACTCTACTTTCAAACAAAAAAACAAGATCAAAATCCGTTCATCTGTACGGGACCCAGAAGTAAGACAAAGTACATGAGCAACGATGCCACAGACAGACAGACAGACACTGACGTGTCCTTATAACACCCCGTCGTTTTTGCTTCGGGGTTAAAAAGAGGTCAGGTTTTTATGTTTTTGGTGAATAACTTTTAAAAAGAGTTTTCATTTCTTGTTCGGAACTTATTTTAGTCTATAACAAAAAATGACATTTTCATGATGTGGATGGTATATTCTCATCCGCTCATAAAAAAGAAAATATTAAATTTGTAGGTATCTCGATTGAAAAAAAAAACAGGGGAATGGCAGCGGAGCATTTTTATATTTTAGCAAATTTTATATTTGTGTATCAATACTGTAGGTTTTCAGTTTTCACTAACCTACTCGCAGCGCCGCGTGATGCGACTAAACAAGAGGTTATATGATAATATTGTAAATATTATAAATAACTAGCAAACCCGGCGAACTCCGTTTCGCCACCAGATGGCTTCGTTTGTAACATTTCGTTTGGTGATTAAAAAATGAAGAATTTTTTGTTTTATATTTGAAAAGGAAAAAATTTATTTCATTTCACAACAGTAATAAAGTCATTTCGATTAAAAAAATGAAGTGTTATTTAGTTGAACTTCTCTAAGTAAATGAAAGTGAATCCAAAGTAAATACTGAATCGAAGCGTTATACGTGTCCGCAAATTATCCGTTTCATTGAAGTGCTCTTTGGTAAACCACTGGTTATGTGTGTTGTATATTTTACCTTGCAAGTCGGCATGAAGCCGCCTTCTCGAATGATATTAGCTCCAAAAGAAGTCATGCGAAAGCAGTTATTGTATTCAAGGATGTGTTGAAGAAAATGGCTGGAATCGGGATCACTTCCATCGAACAATGGTTTCAGTGGCTGTGGTGGTGTAAGTAATGGATTCAGTTTGACTTTTCCACTTGCGCAGCATAATCCAGCCGTTTCTCTTTTGAACTTTAACGCATTGCAATATCGGCATATAGTCGTCATTGGTCCAATATCTAAATTTTCATCATCACTGTAGTTTGCAGTGGGATCATATTGGAATGCCAAGCGATTGTATGATGCCAATGATCTTCATGTGCTCACGCGTTGTCTCAATCGGTCATTTTCTCTTATTATATTTTGTCTCTCTTCACTTAAGATCTGTGAATACACTTGTTGCTGGCTTGAATGTCTTGTGCGGCGGCCGATGTTCGCACGTCGTCCTCTAGGCATTTTGGACTATGGACAGAGTGATGAATAGGGATGTTGACTAATTTTTGGAATTGCTTTTATATGATAGATAGACCCATTTCATAAACGTATATCATATTTTTATGCAAAAACATATGAAATTTCAATATAAAAATACGTAAATAAAAATGATTTTTTAAATACTGCCTAAAACGTTTCGAACTGTCATCTGACAGCGCGTGACGTCATACCACTGGCTGGTCCTTACGCTTTCTATGAAATGTTCCTGATTTCGACAAATTTTAATTATTCATAACTTAAAAACCACTGAACCGATTTTGATGCAACTTATGCTGTGCCCTTAGTTGGAGCATACTTAAACCATAAATAAAGTCAATAACCAAAATGAATCTTATATTTTCAGAGAGACATTTTAGTTATTGACTTTATTTTTGGTTTAAGTATGGACCAACTAAGGGCACAGTATAAGTTGCATCAAAATCGGTTCAGTGGTTTTTATGTTATGAATAATTAAAATGTGTCGAAATCAGTAACATTTCATAGGAAGCGTAAGGTCCAGCCAATGGTGTGACGTCACGCGCTCTGATTGGCGTTCGCATTCGCGTAATAATAAGTAATTTTTTTTTAAATTAAAATTGATTTTATTCAATTTTGGCTTGTAAATAGATCCTTAAAATGTGATTTTAGGTTTTTAAATACTGTCTTTTATGTGAAAAACATAACTTTATATCAATTCGTTACATGTGTCAACATCCCTATTTAACCTCAAATTCACGATCCACATAATTTACACAGTTCAACTTACCACCTTAAAGACAAATGCCTGCTGTTGAAATTTAATAAAAATTTGCCCAAGACCACGCTTTTTTTTTGTATTCATCCAAGGAGAGCCTTTGGCTACTACGTTGCCAGTATTAATTCGAAATAAGGTTGCAATAAAACTTATATCAATATCCTCCGCGCCGACACGGCCATTACCACCTTAAAGACAAATGCCTGCTGTTGACATTTGCCCAATACGCGCGTGGTTTCCAATTGAATAACTTATTTTTTTTACTTTTTTTTCATTTCTTTTGAAATTTTTCCTGAATTTTCTTTGCTATAAACCTCGCGGAGCCCGAGACCTTTCTAACGAATGCAAAACCGTGAAAATCGGTTCGTGCGTTCTGGAGTTATAGCGTCAGGGAGGAAAACCCGACTTATTTTTATATAGTAGATAGACATAATATTATAAAAGTGTCTCCCTGTTGTATAGATAATGAATGATACGTAGCTTTTTGTGCGCAAGTCTGACTCGCATTCGCCATAGGTTTTATATACCAAAATACGAGATGATCTTTTGTCACGAAAAATGACGGTAACTTTACGAACCTCACGTCACGTGTCATATTTTTTTGATACATCCTAAAATATCTACTTACTTTACTTTTTATTTATGTTAAAATTTCGTTGAAATCAAATTTTTAGGGTAGTTCCCGCGTGCCCCACTATCCGCCCCACTGGTGGGGCAGGTGAAACTGTCAAATAATTTTTGTGTCTCACGCACCCCACTGATCGCGTTTTGGTGGGGCAGGTTCTTCCAAGACACCATCAGCCTAAGACTACGAGAACTTTTCGAGATATTGATATTTTAATTTTGATAGCTGTCATTTGAAATGAAGATTTCCTCAAGACCCTTCATTTCTTCCATCACTTTCACATATTTGCAAGGTAGATAACAAGAAAAAGGTACCAGGAGATCATAATTGAAATGAAGTCGTACATACGAGTATTCGTTGACTTGTACTGCTTTGCCTGTACCTGCGTCTATTAATGAAAAAAACACATGTTATCCCATTCATATAAATTACACAAAGGTACATAAAAGTTCGAATTAATCAGGAAAGTGCGACTCAAATAACCGCAATACGAGATTTTAATAATATATTATCAGATGGGATGATTTTTACAAGCTTTATATTACTTTCACCTGTCTGTTGTCTGTCTGTCTGTCTGTCTGTCTGTAATCAAATCTTGCAAGTTTAATTTGACCCACTTCCCGGTTTCCAATTGAGCTGAAAATTTGCATGCGTGTGTAAATCGGATGACAATGCAATATTTTTATGACATGGAGCTGATCTGATGATGGAGCTGGAAGGTGGCCAAAGGAACTCTGTCATAAAACAACGCAACCCCATCGAGTTTGGGCTCATTTGATTCGTCTTGACGAGTACTTTATGATGCAAGATGATAACAATAATTAAAGCTTGTTTTTAAAAAGTATTTTTTAAATTTCACTTGTCTTATGTGTTGTTTGTCTTCTATTTAGAAGTTCCCATGTACTATTTAGTACATAGTTCCTTATAATTTCTGATCTCTTAGTTCTTCGCAAAATATTTGCATTAATAACACCATTCATCATTTAGTCGTGCCCAATTAATTATATTTTTGCATGAGTTACAGCGCCCTGATGGGGCGCGTGAAGTGTACTTTTTTTTAATAATATCACCCGTCACACTAAAACGCAATAAGTGGGGCGCGTGAGAAGCAAAAAATATTTGACAGTTCCACCTGCCCCACTAGTGGGACGAATAGTGGGGAACACGGGAACTACCCAATGTTTACAACACAAGTGAATTAAATTAAAAATTCCCCCAACGCATTCAAAATATGTAATTTTTTGTGGTTGCAACCATCTTTTAGTTTTTCAGATGTTAGTTTATTAAAATCTGTTTTTTATAGTTTGTAGTTTTCTACTAACCAAACCTTTTCGTTTAATTCCCATGTTGAGGGAGTTGTGGAAAAAAATGTAATCACCATTTCATGGCGGCTAAGAACACTAGACTATTTCTACCTAAAAAAAACAATCTCAAAAAATTAAAAAAAATCCGTAATACAGAGACAGACAGACATGTCATACTTATAACACCCCGTATTTTTGCGTAAGGGGTTAAAAAATAAATTGTGACGTTACTGCCATGATAAAATTTTATGAGAATAACCCTCTATAAAAAATCATCTGCTCTAGTTGTCAACTTATAAATGACATGGACTTCAAGGTGACTGTCCATTATACCGTATCATACAATAATAATAATTGTCTTAGGAACATGCCAAACCGAAAAATAGCATCGGGCCCTTTTTACACTAAACGATTCGTGAATATTTAAATTCACCTTTGTAAATAAACGGCATAAACTCACTATTTTTTTATGCATAAACTTATTATTTACTTTGGCTTCGTGCCGATTGCAGCTACTCCTTAAAGAAGATCCTCGTACAGGATCGAACCGGTCGGCACAAAGCCGAAATAAATACGAGTGAGTTTATGCCGTTTATTTACAAATATGAACATCTGGCCCATGCCATTATTGCTCATAGCTCAAAATTAGGTTTAGGTAGATAACCGCATTATATATATACCACGGCAGTATTGTATGCATTGAAAAGGAAGAGAACATCGTTGCGAGCCTTGCACGGAGCGTTAACAATAAATATCGCTGAGAATATGTTGCTGATACTGACAGGTCTATGCATGGCATGCAATGTTGTCAAACAACTGCGTGTAGGGACCAGAATGCAGTGAGTGTACGGGTTTATAGCCACGAATGATGACCGATAAAAAGATAATAATATAAACTTGTTTCCGTTATTAATAAAGAAAACTCATCAAAGTTCATCTGTTGCCAGTTCAACGAAAAAGGTTAACACGTAAAGATGCTTGAACATGTAAGCAACATATTATATTGATAGGCATGCAAAAATGAAAATGGTACTGCATTCTCGTGATTAGATTCTGTTTTGAACACGGGCAAAATACGAGTGAAAGAAGAAATGCAAACGGGCATATTATGGTACGGTATAGTGGGCAAACCCCTTTAAACTCATTTCTTGCAATGTTATTTTGGAATATTTTCTAATAAACATACACATTACACATTAGCTATTTTTAACATATTTACAGCTGAACTAATCAAATTTGGTATAATAGGTAGCTTAGGCTCTATAAGCCTCTCTAGGCTCTTGACAATAGGTAACAGTAGGTACTTTTCAATGGGTAAAACTGGATAGGAATAAATGAAGCTAGGACATGGGCCTACAGAACATATTATGCGCTAGTTGTACCTAAAGATAGCATGCAATTAGACCTGGTCGATGTGGTATGCATTTGTCCTCTAATCGATTATCATGCATCGATTCAATCGTCAAAATATTCACAACACTGGCTAAATACGAGTCAGTAGACAAGGATAGCTATTTGGAGAATACGCTTTATTAGAAAGAGAGGCAATTTGCCTGACCAGTATAACTTGATCCCTCGCTAGAACAAAAAATAATCATAATTTTGAGGATATTTTTACATTTCTGGGGATATTAAAATCGATTTAATAAATTTAGATATTTTATATGTATACTTTATTATATAATAATACAGTAAACAGTTTTATAAAAAAATAAGAAGTCGTGATTTTTTTGTTAAAGAGAATATTCCGTGAGGCCCGCGTAGTTCCATAAACTGGCCGCTACTAAACGGCGCGTCACGTGGCGCTACGAGTGGGGTAGCAAATACAACCAGTGTTGATATACAAAAAATCCGCCGATGCCCTCCCCCTGCCAAAATACGAGATGATCTTTTGTCACGAAAAATGACGGTAACTTTACGCAACTTCACGTGTCATATTTTTTTAATACATCCTAAAATACCTACTTACTTTACTTTTTATTTATGTTAAAATTTCGTTGAAATCAAATTTTTAGGGTAGTTCCCGCGTGCCCCACTATCCGCCCCACTGGTGGGGCAGGTGAAACTGTCAAATATTTTTTGTGTCTCACGCACCCCACTGATCGCGTTTTGGTGGGGCAGGTTCTTCCAAGACACCATCAGCCTAAGACTACGAGAACTTTCCGAGATATTGATATTTTAATTTTGATAGCTGTCATTTGAAATGAAGATTTCCTCAAGACCCTTCATTTCTTCCATCACTTTCACATATTTGCAAGGTAGATAACAAGAAAAAGGTACCAGGAGATCATAATTGAAATGAAGTCGTACATACGAGTATTCTTTGACTTGTACTGCTTTGCCTGTACCTGCGTCTATTAATGAAAAAAACACATGTTATCCCATTCATATAAATTACACAAAGGTACATAAAAGTTCGAATTAATCAGGAAAGTGCGACTAAAATAACCGCAATACGAGATTTTAATAATATATTATCAGATGGGATGATTTTCTTATGTGTTGTTTGTCTTCTAAATAGTACATAGTTCCTTATAATTTCTGATCTCCTAGTTCTTCGCAAATAGTGGGGGACTTTAGTGCCAAACCTGTTTTTTTCTTGCAGAAGCATGAAACTTGGCACATTGATTCCTTATGTCAAAATAAGCTGATTTCGATCGGTAGCCTAATGGAAGAGGCCCTCTGGTAGCGGGGAGGGGGGGTGGAGGGTGCGCTCCACCCGGCTTTGTTTTAAAAATTCTGGAAGACCACGCATAGCTAATACGTCAAGTTTGGTATCAATTTCGGATAAATCGAGGACGTAGATTTCATTTCTAGTATAAAAAAATGACATTTGTGATGATTTGTTTAACAAAAAAATTAAAAATTAGAATTACGTAACTTCGTTTTTATTGTTCAGATTACTGTAAATTCAAAAATACTAGTTTTTTTAATTAACAAAAAATATGTTAATAAAGTCTAGTTTATGTAGATTAAAAAATATATAATTTTATATTACTTATCTTAATAACAAACCGCATAAAAAATCTTTTGTTGTCCCGGGCCGCAATTTTCTTTTAACCGCCATGAAAAGGGTTGTTAGTAAAAAACTTACTATTTCATGCAGAAGTTTAAAACTTGCCACAATTACAATTCCTTACGTTAAAATAAGCCGTTTAGAATCAGTAGCCGTCGGTAACCAGCCTTCTGACAGCGGGGAGGGGGGGTGAAAGGGGCGCACCACCCAGCTTCACTTAAAAAAATCTGGAAGACCACGTATAACTAATACGTCAAGTTTGGTATCGATTTCGAATAAATCAAAGACGTAGATTTTATTTCTGATATTAAAAAAACGCATTTTATTGGGTTTTAACCAAATTATTACACAAAAATAATACTTAGTTTTTTTTATTTAGAGGCACTTTAATTCTAAATTATAGTAATATTTTGTGATAAACATAAATATTTTTTAAACGTTTATTTCAAGTAGATTAAATAAAATAGAACATTTTAATTAATTTTTATTAAAATGAACTCGTACATTTTTTTTAAGATTCTAAGAGTCACTATTTTCTTCTCACCGCTGCGCTGCGTTGTAAACCCCCATCAACTGGAAAATACGACTATGTACATTCAATAAACATATTATTGATATAAGAACTTGATATTGTCAAACATAAAATATAGAAAAATCCTATGGCACATCATAATTTACTCTCCCTGAGACAAACTTTAAAAAAATAGGTGCGATAAAACGCGATCAAATCGCGGAACGGAAACTGCTAAACATTGTTATGAATCAAACTGTTTCAACAAAATGTAATCTAGCAAAATTATAAATACTCCAGGCTTAAAGCTTTTTTATATCAGTATGTTACATTCCAAGACTGATTCTTCCAAAGATAATATTGTTATTATAGCTCATTACATTTTAAGACCGTCTTCATACAGTTTTGCATCAATCTCAGCAATCCGCCCTTTATTTATAAATTAAATCAGTTTCGTGCATAATATACTGGCCACCAAAACGGTGTTAGATGAATAAGGTGTCCCTTTGTTTGCTTATTGCTTCTAAAACCAAGCAGGAGGCTGGAAAATAGCAAGACTCGTATCCTTCGACTAGCATAAAAGTACCGCACACAAACTTAACTCTACCTATATGGTTTTGATATGATGTTTTGCGGTCAATGAAACTGCAGATCAAGCAGTAATCACTACTCGACAATCAATAACTATGTAGGAAACACCTTATCACAAAAAAAACACTATTTGGAAAATATACTTCTACTTCCATGATATGGCTGTATACCAGCATTTGTTACACGCAGTTTACAAGGAACTTTGTTTGAGAGAGGCTAGGCATAATTTCTTGGTTAAGTCTAACCCATCCTCTCTTTTGGTTTAGGAAGCAAGAAACAGACCATTCCTTTGTCTGAAAACCTTTCAGTTGTCAGAATATTGTGCATGGGACTGATTAAATAAATAAATGCAAGACTTATCATAATTCGTCATAAAATGTTTTGAACTATATTATTATTATATTATATATGGAGCATCCGTCTTGGAAAACAATATAACGATATAAATAAGCTGTAGGTAGGTGCCAGTAGTATTTATAATTTTGCCACATTACATATAATTGAAAAATAGATGCATAACTTTGGTTAGCCGTTTATTATTAAAGAGATACGACTTTCGGGCCTATTTTTTAAAAGTTTGTCTCAGGGAGAGTAAATTATGATGTGCCATAGGATTTTTCTGAATTTTATGTTTGACAATATCAAGTTCTTATATCAATAACATGTTAAATGAATGTACATAGTCGTATTTTACAGTTGATGGGGGTTTACAACGCAGCGCAGCGGTGAGAAGAAAATAGCGACTCTAGTGTCTTAAAAAAAATTGTACGAGTAAATGTTTATAAAAGTTCTATTTTTAGTCCAGTCAATTTAGACATTCGAAGTTACATAAAGTCCCAACAAGCTGAATTTCTGTGAAGTTGTTCAAAACATAATTATAAACAATGTCTAGAAGTTCCCCATCATTCCCCTGTAAGGAAAAAATTTAATTCAAGATCAAAGGTCAAAACAATGAGTTTTTCGCGATTTTCAGCAAAACGGTAAGTTTTATCATAAAAACATCTTAGACAATATTGTAGATCATAAAATTGTCTACAAAAAATTAGGCTCAAACTATGTCTAAACCAAATTGTAGCTTAATGGGGTCATTAGTTACTGATTTCGTATTCAAACATTGACCTCCTTTATCCCGCCTTAGAGGTTGATTTTTGGAATAAAAAGTATCCCATATCATTTTTTAGGACTTGGTCTACCTTTGTACCAAATTTCAGCTCAATAGGGCCAGCGGTTCTAAATTTACCATACAAACTTTGACCCCCCTTACCCCCTCTTTAAAGTTAAATTGTGTCATAAAAACTATTCAATGTTCCTCAACACAATCCCAACAATCGTTTTACAAAATTTCAGCTCAATCGGGTAAACGGTTACGGATTTGCATACAAACGTTTTTCGGGAATAATTCCTTTTCCTGAGGGAATTTAAAAAAATCGCTTCTTATTGCACGATGAAATCTTCCAAGGAATACGCTGTCCAAATTTCAGCTCAATCCGTCCGGCCGTTTGGGCTGTGCGTTGATAGCACGAAAGTGTACGAACGATTTTATATAAGAGATTACAACTTTTTGAATCGTTATATCTCAAAAACGGTGGCTCGTAGAAAAAAAAGTATTAAATATTTTTTTGTAGACAATTTTATGATCTACAATTTTGTTTAAGATATTTTTATGATAAAACTTACCGTTTTGCTGAAAATCGCGAAAAACTCATTTTTTTACCTTTGACCTTGAATTAATTTTTTTCCTTACAGGGGAATGATGGGGAACTTCTAGATATTGTTTATAATTATGTTTTGAACAACTTTACAAAAAATCAGCTTGTTGGGACTTTATGTAACTTCACTCTCATTTTTTGGTCTAAATTGACCGGACTATTTATTTAATCTACTTGAAATAAACTTTTAAAAAATATTTATGTTTATCACAAAATATTACTATAATTTAGAATTAAAGTGCCTCTAAATAAAAAAAAACTAAGAACTAATTTTGTGTTATAATTTGATTAAAAACCCATAAAATGCGTTTTTTATTATCAGAAATGAAATCTACGTTCTTGATTTATTCGAAATCGATACCAAACATGACGTATTAGCTATACGTGGTCTTCCAGATTTTTTTAAGTGAAGCTGGGTGGTGCGCCCCTTTCACCCCCCCTCCCCGCTGTCAGAAGGCTGGTTACCGACGGCTACTGATTCTAAACGGCTTATTTTAACGTAAGGAATTGTAATTGTGGCAAGTTTTAAACTTCAGCATGAAATAGTAAGTTTTTTACTAACAACCCTTTTCATGGCGGTTAAAAGAAAATTGCGGCCCGGGACAGCAAAAGATTTTTTTATGCGGTTTTTATTAAGAAAAGTAATATAAAATTATATATTTTTTAATCTACATAAACTAGACTTTATTAACACATTTTTTGTTTATTAAAAAAACTAGTATTTTTGAATTTACAGTAATTTGAACAATAAAAACGAAGTTACGTAATTCTAATTTTTAATTTTTTTGTTAAACAAATCATCACAAATGTCATTTTTTTATTCCAGAAATGAAATCTACGTCCTCGATTTATCCGAAATTGATACCAAACTTGACCTATTAGCTATGTGTGGTCTCCCAGAATTTTTAAAATGAAGCCGGGTGGAGCGCCCCTTCCAACCCCCCTCCTCGCTGCCAGAGGGGGTGCTACCGAGGGCTACCGATCGAAATCAGCCTATTTTTACATTAGAAATCAATGTGCCAAGTTTCATGCTTCTGCATGAAAAAGACAGGTTTGACCCATTTTTGTCGCTTAGTGACTCCACTAAAAATATTTGCATTAATAACACCATTCATCATTTAGTCGTGCCCAATAAATTATATTTTTGCATGAGTTACAGCGCCCTGATGAGGCGCGTGAAGTGTACTTTTTTAATATTATCACCCGCCACACTAAAACGCAATCAGTGGGGCGCGTGAGAAGCAAAAAATATTTGACAGTTCCACCTGCCCCACTTGTGGGACGAATAGTGGGGAACACGGGAACTACCAAATGTTTACAACACAAGTGAATTAAATTAAAAATTCCCCCAACGCATTCAAAATATGTAATTTTGTGGTTGCAACCATCTTTTAGTTTTTCAGATGTTAGTTTATTAAAATCTGTTTTTTATAGTTTGTAGTTTTCTACTAATCAAACCTTTTCGTTTAATTCCCATGTTGAGGGAGTTGTGGAAAAAAATGTAATCACCATTTCATGGCGGCTAAGAACACTAGACTATTTCTACCTAAAAAAAAACAATCTCAAAAAATCAAAAAAAATCCGTAATACAGAGACAGACAGACATGTCATACTTATAACACTCCGTATTTTTGCGTGGGGGGTTAAAAAATAAATTGTGACGTTACTGCCATGATAAAATTTTATGAGAATAACCCTCTATAAAAAATCATCTGCTCTAGTTGTCAACTTATAAATGACATGGACTTCAAGGTGACTGTCCATTATACCGTATCATACAATAATAATAATTGTCTTAGGAACATGCCAAACCGAAAAATAGCATCGGGCCCTTTTTTACACAGTACGTACTGTATTGATACTACGGAGGAACACTGATCCCTGAAATACAAGTCTTTGACTTAGTTCAGGGATCAGAACATTCCATACGTGAACTTGTCTTAGCAATCTCTGTAATATAATTAAGTCAAATTTAAACTGTTATTATAGTACTAAGTATATTTAAGATACGAAGTAACTATTTCCATCTAAATACTTTTGTAATAGATATAAGAACCATTTTAGATTAAGAACCATTGTAGATTGGAAAATAAATAAATAAAAAATAAATAAATAAATTTTTACACTAAACAATTCGTGAATATTTAAATTCGCCTTTGTAAATAAACGGCATAAACTCACTATTTTTTTATGCATAAACTCATTATTTACTTTGGCTTCGTGCCGACTGCAGCTACTCCTTAAACAAGATCCTCGTACAGAATCGAACCGGTCGGCACAAAGCCGAAATAAATACAACTGAGTTTATGCCGTTTATTTACAAATATGAACATCTGGCCCATGCCATTATTGCTCATAGCTCAAAATTAGGTTTAGGTAGATAACCGCATTATATATATACCACGGCAGTTTTGTATGCATTGAAAAGTAAGAGAACATCGTTGCGAGCCTTGCACGGAGCGTTAACAATAAATATCGCTGAGAATATGTTGCTGATACTGACAGGTCTATGCATGGCATGACAACATTGCATATGTTGTCAAACAACTGCGTGTGGGGACCAGAATGCAGTGAGTGTACGGGTTTATAGCCACGAATGATGACCTATAAAAAGATAATAATATAAACTTGTTTCCGTTATTAATAAAGAAAACTCATCAAAGTTCATCTGTTGCCAGTTCAACGAAAAAGGTTAACACGTAAAGATGCTTGAACATGTAAGCAACATATTATATTGATAGGCATGCAAAAATGAAAATGGTACTGCATTCTCGTGATTAGATTCTGTTTTGAACACAGGCAAAATACGAGAGAAAGAAGAAATGCAAACGGGCATATGGTACGGTATAGTGGGCAAACCCCTTAAAACTCATTTCTTGCAATGTTATTTTGGAATATTTTCTAATAAACATACACATTACACATTAGCTTTTTTTAACATATTTACAACTGAACTAATCAAATTTGGTATAATAGGTAGCTTAGGCTCTATAAGCCACTCTAGGCTCTTGACAATAGGTATTAGTAGGTACTTTTCAATGGGTAAAACTGGATAGGAATAAATGAAGCTAGGACATGGGCCTACAGAACATATTATGCGCTAGTTGTACCTAAAGATAGCATGCAGTAAGACCTGGTCGAAGATGTGGTATGCATTGGTCCTCTAATCGATTATCTTGCATCGATTCAATCGTCAAAATATTCACAACACTGGCTAAATACGAGTCAGTAGACAAGGATAGCTATTTGGAGAATACGCTTTATTAGAAAGAGAGGCAATTTTCATGACCAGTATAACTTGATCCCTCGCTAGAACAAAAAATAATCATAATTTTGAGGATTATTTTTCATTTCTGGGGATATTAAAATCGATTTAATAAATTTAGATATTTTATATGTATACTTTATTATGTAATAATACAGTAAACAGTTTTATAAAAAAATAAGAAGTCGTGATTTTTTTGTTAAAGAGAATATTCCGTGAGGCCCGCGTAGTTCCTCAAACTGGCCGCTACTAAACGGCGCGTCACGTGGCGCTACGAGTGGGGTAGCAAATACAACCAGTGTTGATATACAAAAAATCCGCCGATGCCCTCCCCCTGGTTTTAAGTCTTATTTTAAGACTAATGTTAATTTTAAAAAAGAATAATCGTAACAGTTTTTGAAAGGATAGATGTTTACCTATTAATTTATGTTATTTGTATAAAAATACCTAGTCAGGTCATAAATTCTGTCACATGTTTAATATAAAATTATTGGAACAAGTTTATTTATTATGTAACCATTTATATACCAAAATGAACTTAACAAAACATAGATTCTTATGACAATAAAGTTTATTCAAAATGACCTCCGTGATTTTGAATACAGGCCTTCAATCTGCGCGGCCAGTCGTCTATCGCAGCACGAACGAGGTCCATGTCAATATCGGCTGCTGCCTTAATCAAGGATGTCTTGAGTGACTCCAAATTGGGATGAGGCTTTGAGCACGCCTTTTCCTCCAAGTGTTGCCATATCTTGTAATCTAACGGACTCAAATCTGGACTGGAGGAGGGCCAGTCTTCGTGCCGGATGAAGTCGATTTCACGCGCCGCCAGCCAGTCTTGTGTGCTCTTCGCTCTATGAGCTGGCGCCGAATCTTGTTGGAATACCCAGTGCCTGTTATTGAACATGGTATGAGAAACAGGTTCCACAAGGTTCGTCAGGACTGTATTTTGATACACAACTGCATTCGTTTTTACACCTTTCTCACAAAAATGTACCTCTGTTAAGCCCCAATAAGAAACTCCCAACCATACCATGAGCGAGGATGGAAAATGACCTCGTTGGACACGCGGAATACGGTTGCTCGCTTCTTCACTACTGTGTGCGTACACCTTATCATTTTGTTTGTTGTAGCTCTCTTCTACGGTAAAAATTTTTTCATCCGAAAAAAGAATTTCTCGATATTTTTTTCTCGCGTACCGCTTCAACAAAGCGCGGCATCTCTTCAGTCTCAGGTCCATTAGACGAGCATTTAAACGATGTCCTGTTTTTCTTCGATATGCCCGAAGCCCTAAGTCTTCATTTAACACCCTTTTCACCGTGGTTCTGCTTAACCCCATCTGAAGGGCCAACAGTTTCTGCTTACGTTTGGGATTTCTTTGAATTCGCGCCTTCACAGCTTTTATCACTGCTGGAGTCCTAACAGACCGAGGGCGACCACTTCTTGACCTGTCATCTACACTAGAGTCTTCATTGTATCGTTTGATGGTACGATAAACGAATCTTTTGGTTATATTCAAATTTTTCAGTATGTCAAAAATTTGAATTGGCGCGTAACCGCAACGATGCAACGCAATAACTGCAACACGGTCTTCTTTAAGCGTCCACTCCATATTTAAAAATGAGTAAAATTCTAAAAAGTATACATTTTTATTTTCATGAACAATTCGAAATTCGAATTCAATAAACTTTTTTGTGGCCAGCATTCTAAAAGAAAAGTTTTAACTGTGTGACAATACTTATGACCTGACTAGGTATAATAAATAACTAACACAATAAATTGGGTTTATTTAAAAAGTAGCCTCCCAAGCGATCATTAGTATTAAGCGGTGGTAAATTTACCTAGTCAGGTCATAAGTATTGTCACACAGTAAAAACTTTTCTTTTAGAATGCTGGCCACAAAAAAGTTTATTGAATTCGAATTTCGAATTGTTGGAACACTTGGAGGAAAAGGCGTGCTCAAAGCCTCATCCCAATTTGGAGTCACTCAAGACATCCTTGATTAAGGCAGCAGCCGATATTGACATGGACCTCGTTCGTGCTGCGATAGACGACTGGCCGCGCAGATTGAAGGCCTGTATTCAAAATCACGGAGGTCATTTTGAATAAACTTTATTGTCATAAGAATCTATGTTTTGTTAAGTTCATTTTGGTATATAAATGGTTACATAATAAATAAACTTGTTCCAATAATTTTATATTAAACATGTGACAGAATTTATGACCTGACTAGGTACATTAGTACTCTAGGGTTAATGACAGAGTTCCTATGGCCACCTTCCAGCTCCATCATCAGATCAGCTCGATGTCATAAAAATATTGCATTGTCATCCGATTTACACACGCATGCAAATTTTCAGCTCAATTGGAAACCGGGAAGTGGGTCAAATTAAACTTGCAAGATTTGATTACAGACGGACAGACAGACAACAGACAGGTGAAAGTAATATAAAGCTTGTAATAAAAGCTTGTAAAAACTTAGAACGAGATGAGTTATAAAGATTATTTTGGTAAGATCTAAAATGACTAGAATAGTTCAACCCAAATCAGTCCCAGTTTCGCATTGGATTAAAACAGAGTTATCTAAACTGAACTAGAATCCGACGGATCTAATCCGATCGAGTAATCCAATCAAACTGCGAGGTAGGCAGACAGTAATTCAATGCAGCCAGTTATGGATTTAGCTTACGGTTAGGTTTCCAGCGGTTGCAATCCGAGACACTAAAGCAAATACTCGGTGTGAAGTAAATTAACTTACACTGCCACTTTTTAAAATTAAGTTTACTCTAGATTCTGAACAACCTTTCATAACGTTTGGTTAACTTTTATGAAAATACACTAAGTTCAAAGGTAGCGTAAATATGAAATACTATCTCCATTTAACATCAACACTTTTCCAGCGAACATTTTATTAAATTTTCTGTGTCATCTGTTCTTATCTGAGAATTTAAAGCTTCTCTTGAATGGTGAGATGGCAAATACTGGAGAGGAGCCTTTACCAAATAGCCTCAAACGGCAGTGAACCAGCCAGGCGGGGCGGATCGTTAGCATTCATCGCACAAAACCATTCTGGACGCAGGGCTTACGAGGATTATTACATTGTAATGGTGCAAGGGACATAACAATGAAGATTATGATGAAACGGCCTGTCTGACCACAGGCTTATCATGCTTCCGCCTTTGTCCTCAGGGTTATTATTGAGAAAATAAACATAACAAGTGTAATACCAAAAGAAAATAAAAATTGGGACATTTGATATAAGAACAAGGTAAACAATCGTAAAAGGTCTAAAATAAATTTAATGGCCTCATTAACCAAGCCTTAGATTATCTTAAAGTGGCAATTATATGCAGTAAAGATCTGCTAAACAATCCTAAAGCAAATGATAGCTTCAATAAATTCGATTAAGTGGGAGACGTAAATTAATTCCAGTTCCTAAAAGCGTAGACATAAATCTAAAAGGGTAATTGTGCAAATGAGCTTTCGCCTGTGGCTGTGCTTAGGAGCGTCATGGTTATGACAAGCTTGAATTATTTCGGAAATTCTCTAGTATCCAAGAATTACGTCAAGTTTGATATATATTTTAGTTAACACTTGGTTAAATTTTAAGTAATTAAATAAGAAGTTACAAAAGATATTATTCAACAGGTCTCAGGTATTTCGGTATAATTTGATGAGTGACATACACAATTTAATTTATTTTCAGAGGTAGCAAGGAAATTAAAGAAGCCATTAGTATCTATTGTGGAGCACTCGTCAGGCAAGGAGGGCGGAGGGCAGGAATCAAAATGTAATTTGGTAAAAAGCGAAGGACCGACGTCTCGACAAATTGCGGTGAACTTAATACCTGACGATGGTGCCGGTAATAGAATTAATTTATGACAGGCAGATGACAGGGATAAATCACGAAGCTCAAAAAATGATATTTCTTACTTTTTGAATTGAAAAAGATATCCGTTTTCAGAAAGATATTCGCATGAGAGTACTTTTGTTTTATTGGTGGTTAAATTTATTTTATTGAATTTCTTTAACGTTTGAGTCTCGAGCTTGTTTATTCGGAACGCAGACGTGGTGTCTATTCAAAAATAAGATTAAAGACACCGCGATATAAAGTTATTGAACTTTGAAGAAGATCTCTACATATTCCATACTCAGTCAAACATTTGAATAAAAGTTAATGAACCAAAAGCTTGTTGATAACTAACAAATCAATACCCGAAATGAAAAACAAACTTTCAGCACAAATATTTTCTTTAACTAATTCAATCTGCCGCTAACTTTTAATAAACTCGATGAAATTGACGAAAACAAATCATTATCGATAACAGCGACCTGGAAAGTTAATAATTGATTTGGAATGGAATTGTCGAATTCAGACACCACCCCAACATGGCATAATGCTAACTTTCGAAACTTGACCTTCCAAGTTCAGTAGCGGGCCCCTCTCAGCTCCCTTCACCTCCCCGAAGCCGCGCCCCGCCCGCAATGCAGTCAAACTGAAGGACAACTCCAAAAATAAACGCCTAAAATAACTTGAATATCCATTTATGTATTAAAAACAATCAGTTCTTTATCACAACAAAGCAAATACTAATTTCGGTAGCAATAACCGAGCGTCAACACAGAATGGCGAGACAATTGGCTATTTAGTGGCGAGGCACGGGGGACGTTCTAATGGAATCGCTGCGAGGAGCATCCATAAAGTTGTCAGGGCCTTGACTCCACCCGCTATTTGGGCAGGGTCAAGGTAGTTTTAATGCTGTTACAGTTCACATGGCACACCTTAGATTTCGTTCATAAAATATATCCCCACTCAACCGTTTCTTCTATATCTGGCAAAAAAGTTTGCGCGTAGACATAATACAACTATTACGCATAACGCACAGCTAGAATAACACGTTAGCTTTTTAAAAGTAAGTAGTAAAGTTTTAGAATTCATAGTCTTGAGGAAATAAATGTTTTCGAACATGTGTATTGAACAAGTTCCTGCCGCAAATGATCGGTATGTTGGCGCTACGCAGGTATGTGTCATTAAAACCGGTTTCAGTAATTTATTCAATAGACACGATAAAGGCCACGATAGATAATTTTCATCTCAAACATGTAAAATTCCAATACCTTTTAGAGCATAAATCTAAAAAAATAACATTGATCGTGTTTAGCTAACAATGTGAAGATTCTTGACATTTTCCTGCAGAGGCCGGCAGCACGGGTGAGTCACCGGCGTCCTTCACCTCTGCTCGCCCGTTCCGACATCCGCATTCAGAATGTTACCCGCTGAAGCTAAAACCCTCGAGCTGCGAGCACCGCTTATTCACGTCACATTTAAATTCATTCATGGCACTGACGCAAACGGAGCGAATCCCTAACTAAGGTCTTTTGAGCACTAAACACAGAGTATCTGTATTACATTTTTAGAGATTGCGAAATATAGTAAAACAAAAGTTATTGGTGCCTAAGATAAAGAAGTTTTGCATTAGATGCCTATATCCCTGGATATAAGTAAAAGGAAATCATGACTAATTGACTCTTCTACTCTCTAACAACGCACAGTTAATGCGGAATGGATAGAGTTGAAAAGTGTCGTAGAGATTAGAGATAGAGACAGCGACGTAGTCATCCGTAAGGAATATTTTTTCAAAGTGAGCGTATCCGCAAGAAAAACTAGTCATCATATAGATACGTAAATAGAACCTTATGTTCATAAGGCTTACATGATTCGAATAGCTGACCTTTCTAATAGTCTCCAGTGAATCGTGAGCAATAGAAATAAAGGTTACCTGAACGTGACCACAACTGCGAGTCGTTAGGAAACGTTGCTACGGTTAAGCAATGTCAATTTGGACTACTTTCTATAAGGCATTGAGTGGTTATTATTCTAAATTATTGTTAATTTGAAGTAATTGATTAAAATAAATGTATTAAAATAAACTATAGTTTTAAACCTAAGATTGAGGAAGCGAATGTAGAATCAATTTGTGAAAAGAAACAATCACACGACGGACAAGAGATAATTGTTAGTTTAAAATCCATAGAGGAATGAGAAAAGGTCAAGAGAAAGGGCAGACCTTAAAAATGTGTGGACTTACGAGGTTATGCTCGCGTTAAGAGGATATCTATGTCACAATATTTATATCTGTGCCAAATTTTAACTTAATCTGTTCAGCAATTTGAGCTGTGCATTGATAGATCAGTCACGCTTTCATATGTTTACATTGCAAATCAAGCACTAAATGCACAAGAAGGCGTCATAAAAGATCCCATATTCATCTAAAGATGAATCTTCAATTCTTCGTATAACCAATTCGAAAACAGCCGATAGTACAGGTCATTGAAAACCGCAACGTTATTCGTCACCATCGAGGACATATCCAATAGAGGGGCAATAGACAAAGTTTTCCTTGAAATAATTTTTTTCACAATTTGACGACTCCGCCCACTTTTCCTATTGGCTACGCTGGTTTTAGTGATGGGCAACGAAAAAGTTTCAATTTAAAACTCGATTATGCCAAGTAATCGATTACAAAGCGATAATATAATATTTTTGACTAAGAGGCAGAACACACGCACGGTTGCAAATCTGATCTTTTGTTTTAAATGGTGTTAATGTCGGAAATCATAAAGGAAGACTTTTGCTTTCCAAAGACATTGTTAGTTCCGATTACATCTTATAGCAAAAATAGCGTTTTAGTTTTAAACAAGTCAAATATAAAATACTAGCTTGTGCTCGCGGCTTTGCCCGCATGGCAAAGTCCTTTCTTAGTGGAGGTCTACGTCATTAACCCTATTAATATTCCAAATTTCAACCAAATCCGTCCATCGGTTTAGGCTGTGCGTTGATAGATCAGTCAGTCAATAAGGCAGTCACTCTTTCCAGATATAAATTTAGATTCTTAAAGACATCCGATTTATACACATGCATGCAAAGTTTAAGCTAAATTGAAAAATGGGAAGTAGATTAAATTTTACTTGCAAGATTTGATTATAGACAACAGGACAGGCGAATGTAAAAAAAAGCTTGTGAATTAAATTTTAAAAAAATTGCCCCTTACGCAACGTTTTCAAAATTACCTATTTTGTGGAAGGTTAATTTTAAGGTTGATTTTAAATTTATCATAATAATATATACTACATACTACTACTAGTCAAGCCCTTTCAACTTTCATTTGATGCGCACATTGACGGGATTATGGAGAAAATAATTAATCAGCTATTTTTAGCGGCGGCCATCTTGGATTTTAAATGTATTAAATGTAATGCATATATTTTATTAGTCAAGTCCTTTCATTTCATACCCTTACATTTGACGAGGTTGTGAAGAAAAAAAATAATCCGCCAAATTGTAGCGGCGGCCATCTTAGATCGATTTCCACCAAACACGGCTAAGAAAACTCTCGACTACCTTTCGACTCTACTTTCAAACAAAAAAACAAGATCAAAATCCGTTCATCTGTACGGGACCCAGAAGTAAGACAAAGTACATGAGCAACGATGCCACAGACAGACAGACAGACACGTCAAACTTATAACACCCCGTCGTTTTTGCTTCGGGGTTAAAAAGAGGTCAGGTTTTTATGTTTTTGGTGAATAACTTTTAAAAAGAGTTTTCATTTCTTGTTCGGAACTTATTTTAGTCTATAACAAAAAATGACGTTTTCATGATGTGGATGGTATATTCTCATCCGCTCATAAAAAAAAGAAAATATTAAATTTGTAGGTATCTCGATTGAAAAAAAAAAAACAGGGGAATGGCATCGGAGCATTTTTATATTTAAGCAAATTTTATAGTTGTATATCAATACTGTAGGTTTTCACTAACCTACTCGCAGCGCCGCGTGATGCGACTAAACAAGAGGTTATATGATAATATTGTAAATATTATAATAGACATAATATTATAAAAGTGTCTCCCTGTTGTATAGATAATGAATGATACGTAGCTTTTTGTGCGCAAGTCTGACTCGCATTCGCCATAGGTTTTATATACCAAAATACGAGATGATCCTTTGTCACGAAAAATGACGGTAACTTTACGCAACTTCACGTGTCATATTTTTTTGATACATCCTAAAATATCCGTGTACTTTTTATTTATGTTAAAATTTCGTTGAAATCAAATTTTTAGGGTAGTTCTCGCGTGCCCCACTATCCGCCCCACTGGTGGGGCAGGTGAAACTGTCAAATAATTTTTGTGTCTCATGCACCCCATTGATCGCGTTTTGGTGGGGCGGGTTCTTCCAAGACACCATCAGCCTAAGACTACGAGAACTTTCCGAGATATTGATATTTTAATTTTGATAGCTGTCATTTGAAATGAAGATTTCCTCAAGACCCTTTATTTCTTCCATCACTTTCACATATTTGCAAGGTAGATAACAAGAAAAAGGTACCAGGAGATCATAATTGAAATGAAGTCTTACATACTTGAATAAATATCTTGGCCACTTGGTTACATCCTCTCTGAAGGACGATGCAGATTTGGAACGGGAGAGGAGGGCGCTGTCAGTGAGAGCAAACAACATGGTGATACGAGTATTCGTTGACTTGTACTGCTTTGCCTGTACCTGCGTCTATTAATGAAAAAAACACATGTTATCCCATTCATATAAATTACACAAAGGTACATAAAAGTTCGAATTAATCAGGAAAGTGCGACTAAAATCACCGCAATACGAGATTTTAATAATATATTTTCAGATGGGATGATTTTCTTATGTGTTGTTTGTCTAGTAAATAGTACATAGTTCCTTATAATTTCTGATCTCCTAGTTCTTTGCAAAATACTTGCATTAATAACACCATTCATCATTTAGTCGTGCCCAATAAATTATATTTTTGCATGAGTTAAGCGCCCTGATGGGGCGCGTGAAGTGTACTTTTTTTAATATTATCACCCGCCACACTAAAACGCAATCAGTGGGGCGGGTGAGAAGCAAAAAATATTTGACAGTTCCACCTGCCCCACTAGTGGGACGAATAGTGGGGAACACGGGAATTACCCAATTTTTACAACACAAGTGAATTAAATTAAAAATTAAAAAAACCCCTAACGCATTCAAAATATGTAATTTTGTGGTTGCAACCATCTTTTAGTTTTTCAGATGTTAGTTTATTAAAATCTGTTTATTATAGTTTGTAGTTTTCTACTAATCAAACTTTTTCGTTTAATTCCCATGTTGAGGGAGTTGTGGAAAAACATGTAAGCACCATTTCATGACGGCTAAGAACACTCTAAACTATTTCTACCTAAAAAAAAACAATCTCAAAAAATAAAATCCGTAATACTGAGACAGACAGACACGTCATACTTATAACACCCCGTATTTTTCCGTGGGGGGTTAAAAAATAAATTGTGACGATACTGCCACGATAAAATTTTATGAGAATAACCCACTATAAAAAATCATCTGCTCTAGTTGTCAACTTATAAATGACATGGACTTCAAGGCGACTGTCCATTATACCGTATCATACAATAATAATAATTGTCTTAGGAACATGCCAAACCGAAAAATAACATCAGGCCCTTTTTACACTAAACGATTCGTGAGTATTCACCTTTGTAAATAAACGGCATAAACTCACTTGTATTTACTTCGGCTTCGTGCCGACTGCAGCTACTCCTTAAAGAAGATCCTCGTACAGGATCGAACCGGTCGGCACAAAGCCGAAATAAATACAAGTGAGTTTATGCCGTTTATTTACAAAGATAAACATCTGGCCCATGCCATTATGAACCTTATTTTCATTTATTAGTGAAATTACTGGGCTAAAGAGTCTTAACATCTTATGACTCTTGAGTACAGTGCACCTAGAATTTCACATAATTGTGAAATCCTAGGTTACACTGTACTCATTATGGGCAGCCGTTATCTCTTAACATCAGGAGAGCGTCTTGCTCGTCTTCTACTCCATCACATTAAAAAAAAAAAAAAAAGTAAGTGAACATCGTTGCGAGCCTTGCACGGAGCGTTAACAATAAATATCGCTGAGAATATGTTGCTGATACTGACAGCTCTATCCATGGCATGCGATGTTGCCAAACAACTGCGTGTGGGGACCAGAATGCAGTGAGTGTACGGGTTTATAGCCACGAATGATGACCGATAAAAAGATAATAATATAAACTTATTTTCATTATTAATAAAGAAAACTCATCTAAGTTCATCTGTTGCCAGTTCAACGAAAAAGGTTAACACGTAAAGATGCTTGAACATGTAAGCAACATATTATATTGATAGGCATGCAAAAATGAAATTGGTACTGCATTCTCGTGATTAGATTCTGTTTTGAACACGGGCAAAATACGAGAGAAAGAAGAAATGCAAACGAGCATATGGTACGGTATAGTGGGCAAACCCCTTAAAACTCATTTCTTGCAATGTTATTTTGGAATATTTCTAATGAACATACACATTACACATTAGCTATTTTTAACATATTTACAGCTGAACTAATCAAATTTGGTACAATAGGTAGCTTAGGCTCTATAAGTCTCTCTAGGCTCTTGACAATAGGTAACAGTAGGTACTTTTCAATGGGTAAAACTGGATAGGAATAAATGAATTTCCGTAGTAGTCGTACTGAACTATGAGTCGTCAACATGGGCCTACAGAACATATTATGCGCTAGTTGTACCTAAAGATAGCATGCAATTAGACCTGGTCGAAGATGTGGTATGCATTTATTGTCCTCTAATCGATTATCATGCATCGATTCAATCGTCAAAATATTCACAACACTGGCTAAATACGAGTCAATAGACAAGGATAGCTATTTGGAGAAAATGCTTTATTAGAAAGAGAGGCAATTTGCCTGACCAGTATAACTTGATCCCTCGCTAGAACAAAAAATAATCATAATTTTGAGGATTATTTTACATTTCTGGGGATATTAAAATCGATTTAATAAATTTAGATATTTTATATGTATACTTTATTATATAATAATACGGTAAACAGTTTTATAAAAAAATAAGAAGTCGTGATTTTTTTGTTAAAGAGAATATTCCGTGAGGCCCGCGTAGTTCCTTAAACTGGCCGCTACTAAACGGCGCGTCACGTGGCGCTACGAGTGGGGTAGCAAATACAACCAGTGTTGATATACAAAAAATCCGCCGATGCCCTCCCCCTGTTCGTCACTTATACTTTCATGGTCAATGACATGCCAACCTGCTGTGAGCTGTCATAGGTCCTGACACGCACAAGTTTGCGTGTCAGTATGTCGACACAATCCCTGAGTAATACCCACTCTACGGTTTTAATAATCGCATCGGATTTGTACAGATTCATTTACTTATAAACATTTAGAATGTTATGAAGTAGGTGTTTAAGGGGTTAATAGTCGCTGAGATGCTCTGTCTCGCTTGCACGATATAACTTAGTCAAATAACAATTGATAAATCCTCTTTTTTGGAAATGTGTTAAATTGAAAATTTTGCTTATATTTTTATACAATTTTTAAAAGTATTCCCAGTTTGCAACCTTAAATAACAACAATGGCATTCTCAATTATAAAAATATCTATCTTTAAACATGCCTCAACCATCTTATTAAGTATCAAACTGGTTATACTTCTAAAAATTGTATAAAAATATGAGCTAAATTTTCAATTTAACACATTTCCAAAAAAAAGGATTTATCAATTGTTATTTGACTAAGTTATATCGTGCGAGCGAGACAGAGCAACTCAGCGACTATTAACCCCTTCAGTAATTGAAGTTACAACACCCACATCATCAAGAGCTTTTCATACGCCATCCGCAGTTCATTATGCCACAAAACATAACTCTCGAACTTCGCAACTTCTCGCCGCGGTCTGTTTTAAATGCGAAGTTAAAACGTGAAAGCAAAAACATAAAATTTTCAAATTTCAACACGACAAATTATGTTTAAAATTAAGTTGCGAATGTGAAGCCGTGTTGCGGCCTAATGCCGACAGTGTGGCTGTTTGCTTACATTCATGCATACATTGCATCGTATTTTGCAAGGCACGCATAACAACGCGTTGGAAAGTGTGTCAAGATTGCAATACCCAACACGCAGGTAGTAGACGATGCGCTAGTGGGGAACACAATGAATACTTGATCTATTTTAAAACGTCGCCCATAACGATACTGAACATACACATAGGGGACCATATGGAATGAAATTCATTCAGTTTTAGCAAACATTGGAGAGAGTAAAGAGATTCCATAAAATGCTCCCCATAGTAAATAGTATCGTTACGTCTAGCCTGAGTAAGCTACCCATGACCCATACGTTAATAAAATGGGATTGAGTGAGACAATGAAAATGCAAATATCGATCATAACAGAGCAGACATCATTGTCTGGTCTCGACCCATTCCATTCGCGCACTGGTAGGGTCAATGAAATGGTTGCTAGTTACGTAAACCTAGCTTACACTAATGAAATTGCCCTATTTTAATCTGAGTCAGACTCCAGAATTATAATAATTTATGAGAGACTCTAGACTGTAGACTCAGAATTAAGCCTGGACATATTATATGTAGAATGTCGCATTTTGCATTTGGCCTTTTAACTACACATTTAGATCCTACTTTATTATATAAGTACTAGTACTATTTTACAAGTATACTTATTGGATTTATCTGGCGGTAGATCTTTGGAGAAAATCAATTAACGAATGGAATAAGCATGATGGCCATTTTGAAATCCCCATACCATATCGTGTTTATTGTTATTTCACTTATACAATATGAGTGGTGAGTGGGTTATACGATCATGTTAGCCCGCTTGATGGGGATTGATCCGGAGGCTTTTGTTTTCATCAGTCTGTTCAATTTCAAATGCTGACATAAAGTTCAAGCATATATTTAAATCACGTTATTTGTAACGCAAATACATACATACATATATTATACAAATTATGTATGTTATAATTTAAAGTTAATAAAACTAATTTAATTTAGCTCAAGGATTAACGTTCAGGAAATAATAAATAATGCATAATTCTAAGTCTCTCGACTAGATCGACTTAATTAGCTTACTATGGTATCCAAATCCATTCCAAAGCACCCACAATCCACTTAGTCATAGAGTTCGCGCCGATCGATCGAAAGAATGGCAAACGAGCACACAAGGTGATTGATCACTTACAACCATTCGTGCTAACGTACTACGGAATCATGATTATTTTTTTATTTTTAGCCTAACTCACGAATAAGGATCATTAACAAAAATTGCAGCAGTAGAGCCAATGTTAATAAGTTCGCGTTATTAAATAAACAATGCAGCAACAAAGGAGCAATTATGCCATGCAAATATAAGTCGGATAGTATTTCGCAGTCGTAAACAGGTCGGCCACAAGGAACTGGACAGGTTGGGTAGCATCTTCCGTCCAATTTTCCGGGAAACGTAGCTGGAACGGCAATTTGATTTGAATGGAAGTTGGAAGTGCAACAAGATTTTAAGAACCGGTTCCGTATTTATGCCGTGATCTCAGCTTGACCCCCGAAGCCTTCGTGATTCGTGACGGGTTTCGTTTTAACTACATTGACGCCGAGCACGCGAACGAATTACGCGAGCGGGTGAATGTTCTATAACCCAGCCTGTAGTCCCGAGTATCGTGACAATCAAGTACCAAAATCTTACGCAATGACTGCTAATGGGAGATTTTATCAAGCGTTGATTTCAATAACGTATTTAATAGGTTTAGTGAAATTGCACGTAAATTGCACAGTGAAATCTTATTTCGCTCAGTCACGACATTATCAATGTTACCTAGACCTCACATTATAATGGATACCACGGGCGTACAATTACAAAAGACAAGTGCAATTTTGCAAAATGATAGGTTATAAGTATCCTGGTATTTGATGGCAAGCCGACACGACGCGACACGGTGGCGTCGCTTTCTGATATTCCATCTGGGTAAGCGCAACAATAATGCGAAACTGTAGAACGATTCTGTGCGTCACGCTGTTGGACGCCGGCAATAATGTCACGCAATACAAGCATTCATAAAAACAAAACGCGCTGCGTTACCAACGCAATTCTCGCTCACAATGAATAATGAAGAGAGAAGAGAAAATCGAAAGCACTACAGCGGCCACGAAGTACCTGCTCCACTTAACCCGAGAACATTTTATGACAGGATGTCTACTGTTAGAGAAACATTTCGTAATGGAGTTTATTACAATTGATCCTTGTCTTACAAAGGTTCGAAGATAAGAGAACCACGGTCCTGTTTTGCAGACAATGATTGATGTGACCAACCTCGGGTCCTTCGTGATAAAACATAATATATGCCATGGTCTGTGAGATTTATTTCTTCTACTCTTTATGTGTTTCGATATGAATGGTCATGCCTGTTTCTTGCCATTCTCTCCGTAATGAAGGCAATGAATGTCTATTGCAGTGAATTGCTGCAGCAATAATATGAATTGGTCATTTTCTTTATTGTACATGCCTTAAACAACTCACCTTTAAGTATGATCCGTAATATTTAGTGACGTAAGGACTGTCACATTGCGACAGCACCATGATTTCCTGTTGAATGTCCTCGATTTCATCTTCGGCCTCTTCCAAGTCGATTATTTTGATGGCGACTACTTGTTGGGTTCTGTTGTCGACTCCTTTAAACACCTCGCCAAACGAGCCCTTGCCGATCTTCTCTTGTTTCGTGAAGATCAGCTCAGGGTCGACCTTCTGTAAAAAGGAAAGAAAACGCAATTAATTATAATAACAGTGAATATGACTAGGTACCTACAGTAACTGTACCTTAGAAAGATCAGAACTGTTTCGAATAAAACTTGAGGAATCATAGAGTCATAGAGGGTTTTGATTTGTGATCTCTTTGAGTTAAAATTGTGTTAATGTAATTACTCGCACAGTAGGTAATTATAATTAAAACCTGTTTTGAAAATGAGAAATTGTTCTCTGTAATATCATTTCCAAAAATATAATATCCTGATAAATTACTTCCACAACATCAAAGGTAATAGGCGAGATAATAAGTAATTTGGTGTATCACGCTCGAGATTCTTGCTATTTCGAAAATTAGATAAGACGCGGGAAATATTAAGACTTGTGAAGCCTTACTTTGATCTCCTTATTTTATACTAAAAATATAATGTTCAAAGCGATGATTGATAATAAATTATTCACAGAGTGATAAATATTCAGCCACACGAACAGTAATTTAGGCATACTCGTAAAGTTTATATCTAAAAACTAGCTGTGCCCAGCGGTTTTACCCGCTGCACTGTAGCCTATGTGTTATTCCTAGGTCTAAACTATCTCCATACCAAATTTCAGCTCAATCGGTCCACCCGTTTACACGTGACTAGCTTATGCTCGCGGCTTTGCCCGCATGGCAAAATCTTTTCTTAGCGGAGGTCTACGTCATAAAACCTAACTATATTTCAAATTTCAACCCAATCCAATCAGTGGTTTGGGCTGTGCGTTGATAGATCAGTCAGTAAATCAGTCACTCTTTCCTTTTATATATTTAGAAGAAGTAACAAATATAGGTACTACACACACTCACTCACAAACTTTCGCATTTGTAATACCTAATATTAATGTGATAGCCCATATTATAAAGAAAACAACACACATGGTAAAAACGTTAATATACCTCATTTGAAATTAGTTGTGGGCCTTACGTTTTAGTTTTGTCGTTTATTTATTCATTGATCGTGAAATTAAACTAATCTATTTAAATTTTATTCCATGACGAAATATATTTAATCACCTTAAAATGTGATTGGAATTCGGTGATACCAGATAAAAATAATTCGTACTAGATATTCCATTAGAAAAACCTTAAAGATAATACAAATAAGTAAAGATAAGTGGAACAATGCGACAAAATATAATCTTTCCTATTTTGAAACGGCTTTTAATATAGATATTCAAACACAATATTATTATTCAGTGAGGATTAGAATTGGATTTCGTCGTATTAGCAAGCGGATAAAGGATTAGGTGTAAACTTGTGGAATTTGAGTGATTTGTGGAGATTACGAGCGTACTCATACGTAAGTGATAATTAATAATTATAGAGCTATTTACACTTCAATGATGCAACGATATGCGAGAAATCTGCTGTACCCAATGTACCTATAGGAGAAGAAAAACTGAATACTGAAACTGAACTAAATATAATAAGAGCAACAGCTATAAGGTAAAGTAAAGCTAAATTAATCGACACAAAACGGTCTCAAATCAAATATGAAATTTATAGGTCTCCAAACTACTTAAAACTGTTTTGACTTATGACTACTATTGGCTTCTCAATGGATGAAACAGACACAGAACATTCCCATAACCCACGATCGAAGACTAGGCATATTAATGTTATTATGTTAAATGATTAAGACTAAAACAGGTAAAATAAGATTCTATAATAAAATTAATGCAAACAGATCAGACGCCATTTGAATCTCATCAAATTCACAAATTTGATAAAATATTTAAATAATTCAAGCGAATAGTCGAGACCTCTCGGCATTTGGATGACATTGGCCATTCAGTCAAGGCCTCGCTCTCGGGGATGCACGTGATGCATTTACCAAAGACCAAAGCTAAGTTTCTACTTCAAGCTTTAGCTCTTTGTAAAGCAGCCACGTAGAGCAATTTTACAAGATTTATAGAACATCCAATGGACTTATTTGTCATTTGTCCGTTTGGTTATATTTCTTATCTTTGTAAAAGTTGTTTGAAATATATTTTTTTCAAGAGTTCACACTTTAAACTACAGTGATTTGGTGTGATTTACTTACTACAAAGGTTAACAAAAATAAAAATATAGAAATTGACATGAATCGCATGGTTTTTCTATAACTTTTAGGATCATAAGTAAACAGCTTTTTTGCTAAAAACATAATATAAGAGAATGTGTGATAATATAAGAGAATTAAAGATCAGGTCGTATGCAGACTATGGCAATGAGTAGGGCTGGTAGCCAGTACAGTTAATCCGAACCCTGGAGCGAGACGTGACCTGACTACCAATGAGGGATCCACCGCGCATAGTGAGACGTTAATCACGATCTCTACTCGTAATCTACTGCCTAAATATTATGGGAGTTGGATTTAGAAAGGTCGAATAAAATGATGGTATAGGCACTAAAGTCTCAGTCTTAATAATATATTGAGTCAATATGGATTTATTACATGAATAAAATCCGCGAGCCTCTCACGATTAAATCAATTTAAATTTTAGGTGAAGGCCGACTGCTCAAAAAGCAGAAAAAGCAGTTTCTTGCATAAAAATGTGCCTACGTAGCGAGCGTAACATCATTATTCCCTGTTAAAATACCACCCTTAAAAGGGCCTGAAAAGGGGATGATAAAGCGAAAGGCTCAGTGCTGTACGAACAAAAAGGCTTATTGACTTGGTAGGCCAATTTTGCACGCGAGAACGTAAATAACGGGGCTCATTTTGAAGAGAACTTCCTAAAAGATTTTGGAGATAACATTATTTCTTCTTTAAACACAGATGTAGGAAACTGTTTTCCAGTTATTTATTTTAATTTTAACCGAATTAAATATTTTTCGATATGCTTCAATTTTGTAGTTTGTCATTTTTATAGGTACTAAGGTACCTACCATATCAAAACAAACAGTAATATTAATTAAAGCAATAATGCGACAACTCATCAAAACTTGAGCGTTATAACACTGAGAGAAAACCTTTTAAAAGATTAGATTTATGCGGAAAGTTTCCATCGCAAATTAAACGTTCCTAAGATAAAGAGGAAATAATAATTTAACTTTTAAGCTCATAACGATGATGAAGATTATTTATTATCTGCCTTCTGGCGATTTTATTAGGTCATTTATAAGGACAGGTGGTTATTGTCTCTACGAGTATACCTTAGTATGTAATTTGATCTTTGGGATACCTACAGCGTTTGAGGGCAGACGAAAACATGTTTGTTTCCTAATCAAAAAACGTAGCTGCTGAGAACGGTTGCCTGTTGTCTTAGCTATATTAAGTCTTCTATTCCATAAAAAACGATTTCTTATTCTGTTCAACTCTTTGGACATCACAAATCTTCGGAAATCACAGTCACAAACATCTCAGTTTATGGTGGGAAGTCAATCCAAGGACTTGTTCATAAATTTCATACTTCTAACAACGTCTACGTCAACGTGTTTCTAATCTCTTCACTCCTACTGATTGAACTAATATTAGATTTTAAAAGTACCTAAAACCCTGGAAAAACATAGGTTACTTTTCAATTGATAAAACCGCTTGACACAGCTAGTTGAATAATCACAATGACCCGTCTGCTTAACATTCAAAACCTTTTAGTACCAAACATGGGCGTACCCAGCTTCTGGTCTAGGGTGGGGCAAGCAATGGTGGATTCAGATTTTTTTTAATGAACTTGAACTTTATGCCTGTATGTTCATTTTTTAACGTTGAGCAAGTACCTATTTAAAAGGAGCGCCATGCTTTGCTTTCAGGTAGCACAGCGCGATAAGAAATTTAAAATATTGTTCCTCAAAATAGCGCGAGCAGCTTGCTGCGAGCGCCGAGAAAATTTTATTTTTGATAACGAAATTAGTGCGGTTTACTTGCTCTGAGCGGTAAGAATATTAAAATATTCTTATTTAAAATAGCGCGAGCAGCTTGCTGCGAGCGCCGCGAAAATTTTATATTTTGACAACGAAAAAAGTGCGTTTATCTTTCTCTAAACTGTTAGAAATTTAAATATTTGTACAGCTTGCTGCGAGCGCCGAGTATTTTTATAATATTTCTGACTAGGAAAAGTGAGCCTAGCTCGTTCCGAGCTGAGAAAAGAGAGAGCTGAGCAAGTAACTTGGAATTTCTTACTAATAAGAGCGCGAGCAGTTTGCTGCGAGCCGGGAATTTTTTTAAAATCTTGATAATGAACAGTTTGCAAACGACTTATTTCGCGCCCCAAGAAAAATATTATATTTCTGACCAGAAAATTTACTTATAAGAGACTACTACTACTACTTTCACTACTTCTATGGCTACTATAACCTACTTAAGAACTTGCTGCAAGTGCCAAAAAAAATATTATGAATACAAAAAGTGTGCACGCTCTTGAAAAAATTAAATATTCTTACTAAAAAGCTAAATAAAAATATATGATCCTGACTATGAAACGTGTGTGATCGGCTTATTGTGAGCGCCAAAAATTTTTTTTTTATTGTACAGATATAATTCAAGAAAATCGATTTCCAGGGGGGGCAGCTGCCCCCCCCCCCCCCCCCTGGGTACGTCTATGGTACCAAATTCTTTGAATAACGAGTACATTCATATGTCTTATCAGTTAACACAAAGTACGTGAATCTTCGGTAGTAATTCGACACGTGTTGGTATTGCACATGAATGCATACTATCTTTTCTTAAACATAGTATTGCGTACATTTAAAAAGAGCTTGATTAGTTTAATTATAATTAAATAATTTGTTAAATGTAACGGTTTGTACGTACACACAATCTAAAGAGGAAAACGTTCAGTTTTAAGGTTACATGTGTTGCCAAGCACCTAACATAATGATTTAACAAGTGTATAAAATTTATATTAAAACGACTTCAAGCACGCTTACAATACGCAAGGACGAGGACATACTTTTTAATTTATAACTTGAAATGCGCTCAACCGATTTTCGATAAAATTTAAACGTATGGTAGGTATAATACATTTCTGGTGGTCCACCTAATTTAAGTTACCACATCTACTTTTTTTAAAGTCTGTTAATAACTTTGTCAGAGAAGCATGCGGAAAAAGCCAGGGAAGTAAAAATACTGCCTATTACCATCCACGAAGATAAGTCCATAACCATTTTATTTTGAAAATATGGAACCTGCATCATGAATAAAGCTGCAAGTTTTAATTTCCTTTCAACAACACGACATTGCACACAACGTACGTAAGGACAGTCACCTTTGTATCAGAGCTCGAGTACCGTAAAGAGAACAGCCTCGGTTACGAGCGCATTTGCTATTCATTAGATACTACCCTTTATAGGAAACTGTCTTACACTGACACACTATAAAAGGGCCATTGGCATGCGAACGACGCACACACGATTTTTACTGGACCTTAGTACGTTCGTAACATAAATTATGGACGATTTTAAAGGTACGAATTACGAATGGTCGGAAAGGAAACGTAAATTTTATGTTTATCAGTAGGAAATCTTAAGTATCGTCATGAATCTAGCAAACAGATACAATGGCGATTAACACCTAATTAAGGTTGACTCATGGAAATGATATGCTGGTATTTCGATAGTTCTCATGGAGGTCTTTAGTGAATATCAGAAGGTGCCATGTACAATCAACTTCATGCATCTATTATTATAAGGGAAAAGCGATCGTGTCGAATGACAAACAACGCGTGCGCAGCCGTCATCCGACACGCATTGTAAGACATCAGGAAGTAATAAGTACACCACCTACCTATACGCGTATAGACCGAATACTGATGGACCGGGTAACTCACGCACATTGCACCAGGACATGAAATCGCTTTAACGCAATGCAAGGAAATATAACTACTTAAGTTTCTTTCAACACCTCATCAATTATACGGCAGCTGTTATGACTGACTTACGTTTGTCCCGGCATTTCTGCTTTGCGAAGGCCGCACAGGCGCAGGGCGAGCAGGTTGTGGAGGCACTTTCATTTGCCTTCGATCAAACGATGACACATTGTTGCCAGACCAACTCCATCGCCCCGGCCCATTGGTGCCGTGTGGAAGAGAATACGATGACTGCGGTCTCATATGCCTCGAAGTAGGCCCTGAGAGGATAGGACCTCCCGGACCACGCTCCGGGACGGGCATCCCCGGTCCTTGTACGTAATGATAGTGTGGTGGGCTCGACACCGCAGCACCCCACATGGTACAAAACACTAAAGTAACACAACAGCACTACACGAAACACTGATCACCTCATCACACCAACAAAAACCACGCACTGACACCAAGTCAACATTCCCAATATCACTGTCTTATCGCCACAATGCGGTGATAATTTTAATTAGCCAATCGATACAGTTTATATGAATTTGACAATGAAGATATCGCGCACTATACTAGTGACTACCAGTCGGTAGCGAGTAATCCATGCTACTGTCCACGATGGAAAGACTGTTTGACAACATGAACGCTTCGAAAGCCACCGTCACCGGACGCAACCGAGACGCGTAAAGAATTAATTTGTATCGATGGACGATTGTTTCACCGAATAAGGTAACTGAATGAACTTGAGGTGAACTGCAGACCTTTGCAATGGCTGTTTGGTTCTGTATAATCAAGTCCTACAAAATTTATTACGATGATTCATAAAACGAAACTTTAAGAGGAATTTCATAACTTTAAAATTCTTTAGGAAGTCCAGCTGTGACCCAGATAAGAGTGATTCAAAGCAAACGGTCACATCATTGCATGAGCCATCGACCATGTATGTAACATGGTTATTCCATAATATAAGAAGAGCAACGAGAATCATTAACAAGCAAGTTATAAGTTCACATCACTGAATAGACGAGATTCAATGGCAACTTAGATCGCGTCAGAGGATACCGTGGTCACTCGCGCACAATTTCCGCACCAATGCGTAGGCACCTCAAGAGAAATCTGTTTCCCGACACGAGTTATCCATCGTGATGGACGGCGTGTGAGTACCAACGCATTTGAATGTAGACTGTTGGCGTGTTGCGGCGTTCCACACCAGCCGTCCAGGCGATTGCATTATGATTTTTTCGCAAGGGACGGCGGAGGTGAAGCGGCCGCGCGGGAGGCAGGCGAGCCAGCGGACCGTGCAGCAGCCGCTGCTACGGTGGCGGTGGTGCGAAGCGCAACGCAACCGGGCTCGTGAACATTCCATAAATTTTAAAAGCACTGATTCATAACCTGTCAATAGGAATGCCAAATTAAGTTGGAAAATTTTGATGAAAATATCTACACGAATATAAGGTCATCATACTTTTACACAACGAAAAGAAAACCAAGTCTCGCTATCAATGCCGGTCGTGATTCATCAAAAACAAAACACGAATCTTATAGGCAATCTGTCAAACGCATGTTCCAGTTACGCGAATGCGCGAAAGTCAGAAAGACAAGACATTACAAAACTTTCGTTGGGTCGCGATGGTGAGTGTCGAGTTTGTTCAGTTTGGCCGCACAATAAGCGGCATTAGTATTCCGTGGGCAGACAATGGGCCATGGCATCGGGTGGACTCGAGGAGTCACCGCCCGCGATACCGTGCGTCGAATACCAACTCTCATCAGCTCCAGACATTCCGTGCATTTACGGCAGTGCTACGCATCACCATAAAACGTTCGACATTAGGCAATGCGGCCCACATACATTATTTGGTTTACGGTCCGTTAGCTCCTTTTATAGGATATGTCACGCTTTTAGTAGCGTTATAACAGGCGAGTCCTAAAAATTTAACCAAATCAAATTGTAATGATTTTTTGTGGAATAAATTCACCGACTGTAAAAACAAAGAAGGTACGCAACAGGTGTTTAATTATTCTCGACGTGTGTGGGTTTTAAGAAGGTTTCACACAGGAAGACGTGTTTTGTGGCTTTATTACTCTAGAATAAGTAAGGTAGCTTATTATTCCCGAGCACTATCAATGTACACAAAGAGAACTTTTAAGATCCTGTGGCGAGTATAGCCAACAAAATTCAATTTCTAAAGTACAAAAACTTTCAACACGAACAATAGCTTTACGTAATCTTTATGATCACTTATCACTAGCAGCAAATTTAATTTAACACAGACTTCGTTACTTAACAAAACTGGGACCATATGGCGTTCAAGACAAAGTTATAACTTCCAGCCGACACTCGGCGAAGCCTACGCGTGACTAAAACCGACGATCAACAAAGAATCACAATACCTCTTATAAAAGAACGAGGACACCACAACCAATCTTAGGAACAATAGTTTTAAGCACACCAATACCTATTTGGGAAACAAAGGGGAAAATATCACATATTTGAAGGTTGACGAAGGAACTATTTTCATATTATTATCAAATCAAAAGACATTGTAAAGATAACACTGATTGAAAAGTTAGTCGGTAGTAAATGAATGTTTCTTGTTCTGAGTGCGAAGTGAATGGAAACATCTCAACGCTTGATATCACAAGATTTCGTAGTCGCCGATGGAGCAAGCGAGCGATAAGGTATGTTATCGTGATACATCACATTCCTTGCTTTATGCTATACACACTGGTATAAAAAGATAAGACTCTTGTAAAAATAACTGCTGCGCAAACAAAACAAGGTTAAACTTCTTTGAAAATCTAAATCTCTTCTCTCTCTGAATATCTCTCTTCTTTGAATATCTAATCTTATTTTAATGTAAAGTTACTCGCACACCTCATTAAATGCAGTCTGTGCCTATAAATGTAATGACACTTAGCATGTATTATATATAAAAATGTGTGTAATTGTTAGTAAAGGTGTACATTATGTTGGCATGCTTTAATAAATAAATAAATAAACAAGATAATCGTACTCGTACCGAGGATCTAGTAAAGGTGTGCCCCTTATCTTTCTGAACGTTGATCTGAAGAGCACGATAACATTATATGAAGCAAATAAACTCAGATTTAAAGAAAGGTTTTCTGCATTATTCAAATTTTGAGAACGAAAATGGAACAGCTGTTCTGTTTTCCATACCCACAAATAGAAATGATAAACTTAGCTAGAGCTGGTGCAGCCAGCAGACTACTAAATACCGACCGTTCCAAACCAGAGTTTGGAAGCTTTCCGAACATAAATCGTCTAAACGCATTGGCTTCCCAATTTATAGTTGTGAGTCGTGATTCAGTTTTCAGAACGGATAAACCTCTATTATTGATAAAAGTACGAATAAGACTTTAGGAGCCTTTGTTGAGAAAGTTACCTTCTATGTATTCAAGGCATATCGATAGGTTCAACGGGCCTATTTTATAAAGCAATCATACTTATATTTCAACCATGTATGACATGCGCAACAGTGAGATTCTCTAAACAGCCACATCTGTACAGGTGTGCACCAGTATTTGACTTGCGGATGGCACAAAACATCCCATTTGCGTCACATCGGAAACACATTAAGCCAACCGACGATGCTATAAGAGCGCAATATCCGACCGGCACGGCACACGGAGACATTACCCACCGGCAAGCTCGGGATTACGTTTAAAAAGTCATATGAAATATCGTGAGCATGGAAATGGAACGATAACGTGAATTTAAATGCTATTTTAACCTCTTTTTTAAAGTAAATATTGCAAGAAACTCTCATCTAGCTGCACGATGTCGCATTTATTTTGGAGTGGAGTGGGCAATACTTATTCTTACAAAGGAGATTTTAACTTGTGCATTATCGGTCTTCAACTTATAGATATTTATTAGATCTTAGCACTTATGAGTGTAAATATAGCTCCATTGGTCATGAATTTATTCTTAATCATTCAAGAATTATACAGACACAGGTAATTGAGGAAAAAACAAAAGGAATTATTGAGTAAACGGAGATTTAATGAAAATGCAAATTGGCAGACGAGATTATTTATATAAATGCAAATTGATTTGAAATGGCCCTTCTGCTTCCGTCTATTCAAATGGATTTTGTTGAGAAAGCGAAACAAGAAACGAAATAATGGTAACTGAGATTTTACTTGTGATTCCGAATCTCAAAATTGAGAACAAGATAAGGTTTTATTAGAAGACTATGAATGGCTGTAGCAATTGAAAGCATTGTGTGGATATAATGTCAAATGGTTTTACATTTTCCACCAGGACAATGAGGTAGGGTATTACAAGTATTTATTAACCACAGTTAGAGTAGCCAGTAATATTTAACCCGTTTTGTTCCAAGGTCTAAGGTCAATTTAACAATAGCATTAAATATAGCTTTGAACGGCAACGAAGCAGTTCAAGTGAACGAAATTGTAGTAGAGCTAAGAGCTCTCGATTACTCGGCGAGAACAGTACGAGACAAGAATTCAATAACGGTAGTGTTCATGAAAGGCTTTTCACCTGAAGAAGAATGAAAAATAAAATGGCTATCTTGCAACGTCCAGACATTGGAAAGACGGGAGATAGATCCATTTAGCTAGACGTGACTGGAGATGCGCTTCGACTAAAGGTCATTAAATTTAATTCCAAAGTAAAACATACATATATTACGTGCCTACAACTTGCAGTTACAATATTTTATTTTTAAATTGATTGTATCATGTATGTCGTATGTATGTAATCAGCCTATTTAATAAGAATGCTTTTCCTGGGTGTCTTTTTTTTCGTCATAATTCAGTAGTTTAGATAATTTTTGTATGGAACTATTTGGAGAATTCTTTTTTGCCAAGGATGGCTTTTTTAGCCAAAGTTTTATAGCCTTATATTGTGCAGTAGTTATTGCGATTAATACCTATACCTACTATATATCTAGTAGTCGTGTGTTATATATAGTGTTAAGCAGTTTAATAAGTAGTTAATGCATTTAAAAAGAATTTTGTTTGGTTTAAGGTTTCCTAACACGGCTCTATATCACGTCACACGTCGCAGTCGAAGTTCCAAACAAACAGCTGTGAAGTGTGAAGTTGCGCGAGAAATTTCTGAGCGTTTTCAATGGATTACTTTCGAAGCACTAGACTGAAACCTCGTACGTTGAATGTTTTACGATCTTGAAAATATAGAAACGCAAAATTTTTGTTCGAGGACACGCCACTTCAATAACGATTTTAGATGGGTAGGTTATATTTTTAAAATTTTACCAACTAGGTACATTAGGTAGGTATATTATTATGGAAACGGAGTTTCATAATTTAAAAGAAATAGTTTTAAAACAAGTGAAATTTTAAAAAAACTTTTTAAAAACAAGCTTTTATTATTATTACCATAAAGTACTCGTCAAGACGAATCAAATGAACCCAAACTCGATGGGGTTACGTCGTTTAATTACGGAGTTCCTATAGCCACCTTCCAGCTCCATCATCAGATCAGCTCCATGTCATAATAATATTGTATTGTCATCCGATTTATACATGCATGCAAATTTTCAGCTCAATCGGACACCGGGAAGTGGGTCAAATTTAACTTGCAAGTTTTGATTACTGATAGACAGACAGACAACAGACAAGTGAAAGTAAATAAAAGCTTGTAAAATAGGGCAAGAATTATTCAAGTATCGATTTATACACTAGAAGCTATTCAGCAAGGTTTCGCTGGCCGCCAAAGTAAGACTCCCAACATAAATTTATGTAGGTGTACAATATTTTATTCGGCGTCATCTTACTAAAATTACGTAAACAGCATAATATTATAAATTAGAGTAACTTATTGTACACAGCCAGTAGCAAGTAGCAAGTAAAAACATCACGTTCAGAAGTAAAATAAGAGTTGAAACTTGATATTACATACATACAATGGACTACGTTTGTGGTAACCTAACCACGTCATATATTAATATATGACGTATTTATAGGTTGTGTATTTTTTTTTAGTTACCTTATTGTGTTTTCCATCAGATGTTTTACTGTTTAGTGTACAGTGTTGTTTATTATCTAATGTCGGTATTTCCATTCAAATGCCATCAGTGCTGGGTAAATGCCGTTAGATTTCTATTTGTGGTTTGAGGTTTGACAAGTTACCATTGAGGAAGTGTACTCGATAACCGTTGTATCATATTAGACATGTTCGATGGGATAACATAGTTGTATTATTGATTGTACTCAAATATGGGCAGGTCAGAAACTAAGCGGAACTAACGCAGCCAAAGCGGATACTTAGGTGATCATTAAGTTTAAACCGAAATTAGTTTTTTGTTAGCATTAAGCTGATAAATGGTTGTTCAAACAAACTTGGTACCTAACTAAGGCTTGCAAAGGTTCTAGTCTTACTAATAAAGAAATTGTTATTTTGGAAAAGGATAATGTGCTAGAATTTTGAAGATGGCCGAAGAAAGACTTGGATGCGATCCGTAATTTCAAGTGGTCCAAAAGGGTTTGACTTGAAACTATCAAATAACTAAAAACGATGAATGCCAAAGAATCCAATAGAACCCACGACAAATGTGTATGATTTTCGAAAGTGTCAATAAATGTGGTCACGCAACAAACGATTAGATTCAGCCGCTCAAGTTTAACGATGTACATTCACATAAAATAATAACTACAAATGATGAAGTGGTTAATCTAACCACAACAGTTAGTAGCGAATAACCCTGCGGAACTTATTAGACCATTAGAGATTATCTACGAAGTTTAGAAAGCCAGCTTGAAGATCTTAAATCTTGAGATCCTGTTTTCCGAAGGCTATAGGCCTGTAGCCTGTAGGTAAAGTGTGGTAACTAGTTTTCATACTTTCTCATATTAAAATTTATTTCAAGTGGATAAGACAAGTTCTTCCTGTGCAAGACCTCGTAATTGAAATAGTTACTCAAAAGTTGTCTCAAAAGTCGTGGAAAATTCTGAAATTTAATTTTACCAACGCCCTATAATGTACTTTCAGAAAGTATCTTCCTAAAACCGGAGATCACTAATAGCGTAATTTGTTCAGTTGATCAAAACAACATAACAAAATTCCACATACCAGGAAGTTATTTAACGTTATTTGCCTTTAGATATTAGCACTGTTTATCCGCAAGCATTTTGTGCCTATTTTTACATTTTGCCAAGGCTATTTTACAGCTGTTGACATCGATAAGATCCTCATTATCATTAGAATACATCGCAAAATGCGTAATACAATATAGTATCTTATTCAGTAAAATAAGTAAGTCATATATAATGCAAATTTGTTTGTTAGGCTTTCAACTTTCAAGCTAATGGGAACGTAACTTATCATCATAAAACTTTGTACAAATAATGTGTTGTAAAAAAGGTCTACATTTGATATAGGGATTAAATTTGATGTGTGTTGTTGATGTGTTCGTACTGATTCTCTCTCATTCTTAAGAGTGTTTCTCATAATAGCTTGTCGTAGTTATCGTTGCCGTCTCTCCATTGAGAATAAGGACTCTTTACAAAATCAACTTTTCACGATTTCACTCGTTCCATTCCTAAATCGGTGGTATGGATTCAAAGATATTATGGCTAACGCAAGCAAAGTCACTGGTAAAAGGAGGTATAACATTAAAGCATAGTTAAACTATAAACTATACAGGTATCTTCGAATGCTTCATTGAATATTCACGCCTACGCGAATTGTGACGAAACACTTAGCGACATTATGGAAAACGTGTTAGTATTTGTTATTGCTGTCTTGGGGATAATAACTATCGTTATTTGAATACTGACACTATTGCATCGGAGGTTTAAACATTTCGGTCAATGTCATTGGGAAGTTTAACATTAAGAACCCTTGTAATGAAAGTAAGGACGTTTGTGACTACGTGCTTACGATTTGATAGGATCATTCGTTCTATTTTTCACATAATAATTATCTACTGGTAACATATTATGGGCACATTATACAGGCTAAATGATGGTTCAAGTCAGCAAAGTGCGTAAAGGTCGATCTAGTAACTGTGACTGTAATGAGCCAGCGTATCGCTTATCATGAATCGTGTGATCTTCTTCATATTCTAGTATAAAAAGCAGATAGTGGACTCATACGTAGATGTGTGTGAAACTTTTGGACTTAATTGATAACAGTATCAGCTGAAAATCCCAAATTTTATCGTTATAAATCTTTGAGAGAATATTTACAGTGTACACAATGAAATTATAAATTATACACACGAGATAACTTTTAACTACGAGTATGATTTTGTTTTGTGAATAGTCTTTCTCAGATGATCACTCTATCATCATACATCATTGTCATCCTGTTGTCCTAACCTTATCCAACATGAGGTAGGGTCAGTATCTTCTTCAATTCAAGTCTATCGAAAGTCGCCAATCTTCTCATGCATATTCATCTAAGGTTCAGTCTGGGACTGGGAGGAATCTGAAATTTTGACTTTAACATCTAAACATGACGGTCTTCCACGGTCGTTTCTTTCTCGGCAAACAGGAGGAGAGTAAGTAGGCAGGAATTGTAAAATAAATTTCAAAAAACAACATGCAAATTGCACATCGACGCGGACATTTCATGAGTCGTAAAATAAAAGCCATTCGATTAAATCACGTGGTTTAACTTATGACTCTGTAATTCTGACGATACATACCTATAGCATTCCTCGTTTCTCCATGCCTGTCAGTAAGGAATTAACCGAAGTAGGTTCTACTTTTATTGCCAATTTAATTATATTGCGGCATTTAGACCGCGTAATTACAATATCGATTTTAATCATAACAATTAGCGTTCAGTATATCTGCGGTTTGCGTGTAGAAGATCCCTAAGGCCAAGGGCAGATGTACACGCGAAACCAATTAATGCGAACCGTTGCAGTGTCTGGCAATCAATTGCTTTACCCACTAAGCAAAACCGGATACTTCCACTTGCTTGTTCATGATCGATGAGAAACAAATCGCTTGCCGTTACAGCGGTACTGTCAGATAAAAGGAGTAGTAGCATGGTATGAATGTGGCTGACAATAAACAGGAATTGGTCTTGATATCTACTATACATATACGTCATACTTACTACCAATAAGATATATATGCCAAATTTAAAAAAGTAACACTGCAAAAGTAAACTGTGAAGATCAAACACTTCGCAGTTTACTTTTACATGAATGAAATGAAACACGAAGGAGTTAACTCGTCCACCTATCGTTCGGATATAATCAGACCAACTTGTGGTGGGTGTATACTTTTTTTTGCGCTAATAAACTTACTCCTAATTCTGCATTTATGGTCTTTCACGCCATTCCGTCATTACACTAACATATCTACTAGCTAGGTAGGTATATCCACTCATCCTATTTATGCAATGTGATTGCAATTTAATTTAACTTTTTTGACATTATTACAGGAAGAAGTCTGCTCACTGGCAATACAAAAATTACGTTTAATCATTGATGGCATGTCCATTTTTTATCGTGAGCTTTCTTCCGACGCGACGGCTCATGATGTAAACGCATGCCTATTTTTATAATTTGGTTAGCGCGACAGGTAGTCAAAGCCAGTCAGACTGGTTATCTGGACAGTGAATAACTAACGGGGTTGTAACATAATAGACATGTACAGAGTTATACGAGTAACGTGACCATTTATATTGTTCGTCACAGCGGGACACCAGCAAATTTTTGTATTTCAAAAAGCTTTCCGGATTTTTTCTAACCCTATAAAAAGGTCATCTTGGTTTTTTGGTATGTATATCTAATGAAAATCTTCAGAATTTTTGCCCATGTCATATTATGAAAGCGGAGAGACAATCTAAAATCGAAACCTCTTTTACCAAGCCTCAAAGCGGGATTTGTTTTCAGCGGTACAGGCAGTTTCAAAACAGGATTGTCTCACTGAAATCGGAACGTATGGTCACGTTATATAATCACATATTATATATGAGTGAGAATTTGTTAGCATTGTGCCAGAATTATGAATAAACTTATCAACTTCACGTTTTTGTTTGGACAACCACATCACCCACTGATTTGGTAGGTCGAACAAAAAATGTGTGAAGGTTGAAATCATGATTATTAACGTAATTATAAAAGAACTTTGCATGCGTCAGTTCCTAGCATAATTAACTAACCAACAGATTTGAAATCAGGTGTAACTTGGCCTGGCAAAGAAGTTTGTCAATGTCAGTTTATTTTACGATCTCGTAGTTGTTAACAACACAAAACGAAGGAAGGAACTAGTTACTCCCGGTGATTTTACCTGCTGAAGTCTAATATTATTCCAGGGTTTTTTTAAACTATCTAAATACCAATTTCAGCTCAATTCACTAATTGCCTTGTGTGTCACTACACACAAGGCATGAATCAGAATAAGGATGCTCTAAATGTGAAAAACAGTTACCAAATTCGAGCTAAGTGAATACCTAAGTCATACTTACTAATATTTATGATATATATCATCCCCTTGGTTCAGTCACGAATCACCAATGATTTAAAATAAGTTGCCAATGGCCTCAAGCATGTTCTGAGCAACTTGTAGGCTAGAAGATGAACAAGTAAAACATGGCATAAAAACTACAATCACTCTTTGATAAATGAGATGCGCTAGACGCAAGCCTGTGATCGAATGAAGTTCATTAACTTAGGTTAATCACCTACCTACTAACTACTTACGCTGAGGTATTTTAATAGAAAATTTATGTGTACAGGATAAATTACACTTTGCACGTCAATAAAGCCTGAATAGTCGACGGTGATTTTCCAACGGGAAAATACATAATGATGCATTTTTTTCTTAGTTTCATTCAAGTCACTTTTTCCATAAATGGGACAACCTACCTAATAGAAATAAGAAACAAAGAAGTCTGCAGCACCTCCATGGTTTCCCATCAAGCACAATTCAAAATCCAAGTGAAAGTTAACAACTAAATTGGGCAGTAAATTCTTGTATGGGAATTAAGAAACCCACTTATCAATGACGCTAATTTATTAAAAATCCCATGGCGTCGCGTGGAAACATTGCTTCTGATGGCAATAAAATAATCATAGAAAATTAACGCTGAATGGAGAATACGTGGGGAGTCCACATCATGTAAATTGGTTAGTTGCAGCAAATAAAACTGTTCGCGCAATTTATTGGTGGGACTTTTCTATCACCGATGTGGCGTGCTATTAATATTGATAGGCAGAGCCGCAAACCTGTATGAATATTTTAAGGTCGTCGATATTACGGCTTAGCGGGTGGCGTCGGTGGCCGAACCTCATTCCTCACGTACCAGCCCTACGGCACTTTACAAATCTTCCTTTTACTTTACATTCAAAGACACGTTCCCGTTTCGAGTACCGAAAAAGTCGCCCTTATGACAATAAAATCTACAATGGATCTAGTTTTATTTCCTTTTTTAGTTTCACGAATTTTTCGGCTTATTAAAGTAAAAAGTTAAGTAGCTCAATAAACTGCCTTACAATAATCAGGGCTATAATCTATAAGTAAACTACAAAGTATTAACTTAACCTTTTTTATGAATTGGGAATTCCAGGTCAAGTTCTAGTATTTGTCCTACTTTTCTATAAATCGCTTAAATTAGGTTTCTTTTATATTTTTATGATTAATAGTTTCGTGTAGCAAAAAAATGCTGGTCGAATAGCACAATCAGTTGGTCGACGTACGTAGGAGTAACAATAACTCGATGCTTTCCAATCTCGCCCCACATTCCTTCACGCGTGTTTATTTTATTTAACCAGCTCGCTTCGCTCTGACTCGTATCAAAATACAAAATGCAACTTTTATAAATATAACACAATATTCGGGTCAACCTTTGAGTGCTTGTCACAAGCGATATTCACCGCTATTTCAAATTAAATTTGGCCGATGGACAACGGTTAACGGGGCTCTTTACGCGGCGAGTGCATCACAAATCATAATAGGTCTACGTCTTTTGGAAGTATTGAATTGCCCACTTTAGTTGTTTACGCCATCGGCCCTGACCTTCTTTAATATATTGACGTAGGAAAGCTCTGCTATCTCCAATCGTTTTTGGTTATCGATCTATTAGCACGAGGCGTGTCTAGGTCGGAATAACATTGCAAAACCGGGCCCGCCACGATGATTGGGTGTGTAGGGTGGTGATCCATCGTCTTCGTTATTATCGTTGCTAGAAATTAACACAGCTAGCTATTTTGCTTTTCCATTAATGGTTTTTACTCCAGCATATTTCAGTGTTTATACTTACTTTGAATTGTAAAAGACAAAGAGACAAAACAAACTAAGGCATATGTTTACAATGTACCTTAGGGCAAACGCGAGAGTAAACTAGACTCTCTTTGGATATCATCCAAGTTACACACGAGTTACGAGTACACTGTGGAGTGGTACCGTGTCGGGCAAAATTTAACGTCGAGACACGAACAATGTATGCCACGACGAATGGAACTTTCCACCTTGCTTTTTGTTTTTCGGTGGCACGAATAGCGTCTATGCAAATACGCTGGAGTTCGAGCGGCCCTACAAATTTGATTGTTGATAAGTCCGGGTTATTGACCCTGTGCGCACGACTGAGTAACAGAGATTTTGCCCGAATCGAATTGACGCGCTGACGGCAACCCATTCTATAATGGGTCTTCCGACTGCGCCAGGCAATCAACTAGCGAATCAAACTGTTAGCATCTGCTTGTTTGTAACGTTACTTTATGATCCAAACATTTATTGCAAGGCCGTCATTGCCTATTTGCTACATTGAATGAGATGCAAATGGATAATAAACACACATTCTTAGCCATCTCAAATGACGATCTAGGTTTGTAGCTGTAATCCAGTTCACGTGAAATCCGTATACTAACTAACCAAACTAAAACCAATTCCATTAGTCAGTAACAACATTCAAGTAACCCGAACATTTCTATTGTGTTGCGACTACATTTAACTTTGGCCTGTTAGGCCCTACATTTGTTGAGGTACTGTTGGCACTTAGTTAGACCTTTCAATGCGAACTCGTGTTAAAGTAGCTTTTAACAGATACAAAGGCTGGTGGGGATCTGCTTAGATTGGTGGGCCATGTTCACGTGCTGACAGGCGTGCGGGTGCAATCGGGGCCGATGAGGAAACCACGGTCCATATAGATAAGGCCTGCCACTATATGCAAACCACACAACAACCGCTAGGTACTAGGTAAGTGTCAATTGCTTTACATAGAGCCGTTGTGTTCAGAATCCGAAAACTGTCAACAAAATTTATGAGCAAGACGTGGACTGTAGTTTAATTTTATAGCTGTCTTAAATCATAGATGAACGCAAAGCTTCACGAATTCACGACCTAAATGCAAGCGTAAAGCTTGCTTCTGAGGTATTTCAAGGGTCAAAACCGAAATTATAACAGTGCAGTCTCACGCAGAATACCGGTGCCAACCGGCCACGCACCGAGCGAAGCCCGAGCCGACATTCAGTTCGGAATAACAATCGAACCGTGGGAAACTGCCTCTAAGCGCAATTGTGAAACGCTTACCGCCACTAAGAGGATGTTTCGCCGTACAACATAACCGAGAAATTGCCGAATATCTAGTGCATTGTAAGCTGTACGAGTCGAGTGAGCCCGTGGATAGCAGTTGTGTGAAATAACGGTAGTTGCGTCACTGCACCTCAAGCTATGCCCCGACCGCTGACATTTACAACTCTCAAATTAGAGAGATGTTATGTAATATTATTAAGCTATTGATATTTCGAGTTCAGTAAAGTAGGACGTGATACTATGAATGAAACATTGAAGTAACATAATGGTCGTAAAGGGGCTACACTCAAAGTTTTAAAAGCATCCCTCGTGCTGAAGTATAATGAACTTGCTTAATTACCGCCACATTAGGGCACCTGCTGCAAACCATTACAATTATGAACTACTCTAGGTTGTATGCATAATATTAGTGACGTAAAAGCAGGTGATATCCAAGAAATAGATTATAGGTAATAATACTTTTAATCCTACCTATTCTTGTTTGTTTCCAAAGGTGAAATATCAAGGAAATTACTAGGCATATTATAAATTATGATAATAATTAGCAATTCATGTTTAGGGTCTTGACTCCAGTCTCCAGTAGTCTTTATTTTAAAATCCCTTAATATTCTTTTATCTACTTAACAAGGCAATGATACAGAGAAAATAGTTTAAAATGATACCTAAGATCGATGTAAAAGTATCCAACGCAAGATGGATTTTTTAACAGAGTTCTTACACAATTTATGTTACCTAAGTTAACACTCTACATTGAGTTGAGGTTTTTACCGGGGGTAGACTTCCTTTGCAGGAGGTCGTCTAGGTGGGTACCCCAACAGTGCCAGTTATTCTACCGCCTGAGCAGTGATGTGCAAACATTACTGTGCTCCGGTAGGAGGGCACTGTAGCTAGTGAAATTACTGGGCTAAAGAGTCTTAACATCTTATGACTCTTGAGTAAGAAGCGTTGGTGCAGTGCTCCTAGAATTTCGTGAAATTAGTGAAATCCTAGGTTACACTGTACTGATTATGGGCAGCCGTTATCTCTTAACATCAGGAGAGCGTCTTGCTCGTCTTCTACTTCATCACATAAAAAAAAAAAAAAAAAAAAAAGTAATTATAAGCAATAATTTCAGATAAGATTGTAGAAGAAGCAAGATTTTTATGTAATAACAAATTATTATGTTTCTAGATGAGGTCAAGGGCAGAGTGAAGTAAGTTGGAATTAATGACTCTGTCACCAAATTAGCAAAGTAGGTAGGCATATTATTCTAAAGAACCCGCGCGAACATGCATGTATTATTATTTATTATACATATTATAACCCTTCCTCTTGAATCACTCTTTCTATTAAAAAAACCACATCAAAATACGTTGCATTGATTTAAAGATTTAAGCATACCAAAGGCACAGACAGACGCTGGGTGCAACTTTGTTTTATTACTATGTAGTAAAGAGAAGAGTCCAGTAAGAATAAGAATACTATTAAGAATATCATTTCATAAAATTTTAAGGTATTTATAACCTGGAAGCAGTCAGTTCCTCAATCAAAGTGCCAAAACCATGTGGTTGTAGTTGTAACTAAAATGTGCTGGGATGACAATTGTTGTGGAAACTGCCAACATGTAAAACAACTGCAGTTAATCCAAGTAGGTACATACATGTTTCTAGTATCACCACTGAGTCTGAGCTTGGCTAGAGGGGCTGATCCCTGTTTGCGTCATCATTGGAATAAAACCAAAATTATGCCTACTCAGTACTAGTTTTTAAAATTTTGTCATAGGTCAACTTGCCTACACTTTGTTTGTGGCATATCCTATCATTTAATTAGTGTTATAAATAATGCTGACATAAAAATACAGATTATTAGTTTCTATGAATTTGATAATTTAAAAATGTTGTTTTTCCTTATTAGAACTTTTTCTTTATTATATTAAGAGCGTTTTCATATCGGTTGACACTCTCTCGCTCCCACTATTTGACAAATTTTGGAATAAAATTCATAGAATTAAATTAATAAAAATTCCTCAAGCCCCAACCTCAAGGTAATATTATTGCACACATTGTAAGTGTTGTGGAGATATAAAAAAAAACTTTATATTGCTTCCCGTGCCATTTATAATTACAATATTATTATAATACACTCCCTTCAGTAATTCTGAAAGTAGGTAGGAAGGTACAAGACAAATTACCTAAAAAAAAATATTATAAAGCTCAGCCTTGATAACTTTTTATCAACAATTTGGGTTTACCCAAGTAGGTAGATAGAAATTGTAATGAAATTGATAAAATTGTCTCAAGTCTAAATGGTACCTATAATATGAATGATTTGGACCTTGACAATAATGAAATCACTTTACTTAAGTACATATGTAGGTATACTTAATCTGATAAGTGTAATGTTGGCCTATGCCTGAATACATTAAACCTACCTAAATACATAAACCCTAATTAGGGTTCCGTACCTCAAAAGGAAAAAACGGAACCCTTATAGGATCACTTTGTTGTCCGTCCGTCCGTCTGTCTGTCAAGACCCTTTTTCTCAGGAACGCGTGGAGGTAACAAGCTGAAATTTATAGAAAATACTAAGGTCCATTGTTTTTTTCATAGCTACAATAATAAAAATGCATAAGCTTCTTCCATTAGTTATAATATAATGGTAATTCTATTTTATTTTAAATGTAGGTGTTCTATTATATTTGATTTTGAAACATAAATGTTTTGGGTACCTCAAAAAATCATATGGTAGAATATTCAAGTTAAAAGTTTAGTAAAGAACACAAAATTATTAGATACGTAGGCGGTAGGCCTATTCCAGTTTTATCAGAAATGTTATGTCACTGACTGTGCACGGCAGATTTACCTGACTGAGATGTAAGTAGTCAGTCTTTAGGTAGGTACTCACATTCGTCCATATTTCAGACCAAATGGTTCAACAATTTAAGCCTGCAAGGATAGGATAGATATAGGATTGAACCTACTAATTAATATTTTCCTACATTGCAGAAAGTAACCAAAAATAATTTCCCTGTAGAATTTTTACTCTCACAATCTCACTCTCTCAATCACAATCAACTATATGAGCAGTATACAAAATATAAGAAGTTGCATGGTCAATTTACCACCACTTTATTCTGAATTTATTCTTTATTCAGGTATAAGTACCTACATAATATTTTCACATAATAAGAATCTCTTAGGTATGATATCATCCAAAAAATATGTGATAAATAATAAGATAAGGTGTGTTTTCATGTACCTAACTACTACCTCCACCTGTGACATCATTTTTAAAAATTTTATTGCTTACAAAAATAACCTTCTCTGATGCCTATTTCATTACCGAAAAAGAAATTGAACACAATATTGTATCTCATATTTTAAATTAGAAATGATAAGGACTAGGGCTACAGAAGGATTGTGAAAGGTGTAATCTACATTATCTTTATTCTACTAATCTTTAGAAGCAAGATATAATGAACAGGTAATCGACGATAGTGTACTGAAGAATTTATGAAGATAATTACACAAGTACCTACTTAGCAAATTAGGTACCTTTACATAATGAAGTAACCCTTACATGCATTCACAAGATGCACAAAGTTTTCTCTAGCTATAGATAGGTAAGAGATAACAGATGACAAAGGAATGGTGATGCTGTGAACAAAAGGCTTACCTCGCTGAAGGCCATCACTCCGGCCGGGGCTGTCTCTCCGTCCGACCTTCTCAATAAACTTTATCACGGTATCAAAACAAATAGTTCACGCTTTTGTTTCCCAACATTGGAAACAGTCCCGACATCTAGCATCCTCGCGGCACAAATACATCTGAACTGAACAATTTCACTCACTGCGCAAGAACAAAATTTTAATTTTGGCTAGAACGAAAACACCTGACCGAATCACAAATCACTGAAAAAACCAACATTCCTCAGGTGGGTTAGATTCACAAGAAACCGGTATTGCAAACACTTTTACAGTAGTTGTTAACACTTTTTGAACACAAAGATTTTTACAGAAATATTTTATCCGCTAGACCATAGCGAAATAAGTTCGGATAATGACAAAACGTGAGAGTTATCACAGAGAACCATCAAACGGAGATGAACTCGCCATCTTGCTTCATGTCAAAATCAATGTTACCAACGCAAAAACGCGATAGCTGTCTTCAAGTTAGCATGCTAGACAACATGACAAAAAAATACCGACATGAAACTATCTTCATTACAGTCTCGGTCACGCCAATAAAATCAAGTGACACAAAAGTGAACTAAAATTGCTAAAATAGTAGGGCTGTGCTGCCATCTATTAGTGATGATAGTAACTAAAAAAAGCTTTTAGCGACTGGGGGGAAAACATAGGCCAGTGACTAGTGACCACTAAAATAATAGCAACGGGTTTACTAACTTCATGTAAACATACCTTAACAGCACCCGTGGCGGTTATTTTCAATTTATTATATAGTTAATTAATGATTCGATTCATGTTTAATATTGATGCCTTTTATGTAGATAGTATATTATAACACACTATATTATGTAGGTACCTATGTAAGTATTGTAAATTAATTTATAGCCTCACAAGACAATTCGGGACCGGGCAAATGGCCTTCATACTTCATAATAATTAGTTGTTGAGTTTAAATTATCTACACTAGCACTTCAACTGCAATTTAATAGATATCTAATATCTAAGTACCTATATTATGTAGATGTACCTATTAAAATTAGATAACGGGCCCTAATTTACGGCACAGGCTACTGGCTACTAAACCTGTATGAACCCATGAGCGCTGGGGCTGGGCTGGGACTTGGTAAAGTACCTAATCTTACTAATATTATAAACGTGAAAGTTTGTAAAAATGGATGTCAGTATGTCTGGATGTGTGTTTGTTACTCTTTCACGCCTAAACGGGTTAACCGATTGAGCTAAAATTTTGTTTAGAGATAGCTTAGACCCTGGAATAACACATAGGCTACATAAGTACTGCGGGTAAAACCGCTGGGCGCAGCTAGTGTAATCATAAATTATTAATACGTAATTTACATTGCACATGGACGAACAAAATATACTAAGCAGAAAAAATGGTACCCGGATGCAGTCCGCCGTCCGCCTAACTGGGTGCATCTTTGCCGTACCAATGCTTTACACCCTTGGCTCCGAATTACATCCTTTTTCCTTAAGCATTTAATTATACTCAAAGAGTTTGTCTCTTTGATTATACTTTTACCTTTTTGACATAATCAACAGTGAAATTATGTCACATAATGTTAGGTATACTTCATCCACCGTACCAAAATGTGATCCAAATAAATTCTTAGTTACAAAATTATTGCGTTAATGAATCAACATTATTGATGAACGCTATTGCGTTAAGTATAACCCAGTTTGATTGAGAGCTGGGTTACAGAAGGTAAGAGTAAATGGGGTTTATTAATTTCCGCGTGTAACAAGGTTGACGACGTTGCGGCGATGTGACGTCACTGAGCTGGGGTACCAGGCGCCGGATGGTGCGCTGCTCGCTGATGAGCCAAGGACCCCTAAATGTAGGTTAAACAACTGGGTTATTGCACTACCGGTTTACATTTAGCCTATCAGTCCAAGTTAGGCTTTCGACTCGCGAACACGTCATGATCTAGGGAAAATGTTCGTTGGCAGGGTTGTCGAGCGCCGCAAGCGTCCATGGCTGTAACGATGGAACTAGAGGAGAGCGTGTCAGACTCGAAGCTGCACAAAGATAGCGCGGCTAAGAAAGAATTGCGACCGTCGAGTGCTGTCACGTTTTCCAAATCTGAACTCGCGCTTGCACCGCTCCTGAACGCAGGTATATTAAAGAATGCTTATCTCGATGATGGTGTAGGAGAGGATATCATGAATTTCTCGTATTCTCCATAGTAATATGAGGATACCTCTTCAAGTAGCCATACTAACTACTCTTCAAGTAGCCATACCGAATACTGACTCTTCAATTGCGCAGCTATCTATCCAGGGATTTAAAATTTTTAACAGATATGATGAGCGTTACGCGCTACGTTACGCGTACTTACCTATTTCAGACCAACAGGTTAAACTAAGCGTAAATGTTAATGTAAAAGTCAATTCTATTTTTGTAGACATAAGAAATATCTCATTTGTAAGATACATACATAAAAATGAGGGTTTAAAACGCCTAAGATGTCATCTTATAATCGTAGACGTCCTCACACCACAGACGACGTCCACTCTATCAAGATTGAAACGACAAAGAACCTTATAATATCTTCATCTTCATTAATTCTAAATGTGAAAGACCTGTAAATTAAGAGTGGTCGAATTTAACCACCAAAATTTATGTCGCAGCAAACAAACACAGTTTTCATCTAACTTAGATAACACATTAAGTGAAATGGTGGCATTTAACGTGAAGGATCTTTATAGGTCTTGCCGGATATAAAATAAACACTAAGATACTTCTAATAAAATAGAATATAAAAATATACTTTATAATTATATTATAGTCCTATGTCCAGTAGTGTATATGTAAATGTAGGCTGATGATGATTTAATTACAATAAAACTAACAGAGCTTACTGAACTTGCTAATCTTCTTTGATAGACCATTCCTCATCTACCGAACAACTTAAGCAATACAAGAGTTGGGTGAGCAACGAACGATGGCATGAACTGAAGAAGCTAGCCGACTCCGCCATGAGAGACCACAAGGTTTTTATGATCAAAGGTGGAGGCTTCCCAGCCATCCGTAGAGCGCTTACTCAAAGAGGCTGGATCGAGAAATATGAGTCGCATAAGGTAAGGACAAATACATTTACTTGAAGTAAACCAGCCCGATGATCAGACGATAAGGTCAAATATGTTAGAAAGAACTGGACCAGTGACGAGACTCACACAAGGGCGGAAGGTATACCATGTATATGAGAAGGCTTTGCTCAGCAATGGATAGAAACAGGCTGAGTAGATGGATAAAAGGTAAGAATAAATAAAGCTGTAAAAGCCGATGAGTGAGAGTAACTTGGGTGGAGATATAACGGATCAAGTAACGAATACCTACGTAGCGGTGCTGAACGGCAGCGATAGACATAGATGTGCCGACTGCCGACTATCACCAAAAAAAATTGGATATTAGATTATAACAACTACAAGTCTAGGCGTTCAAAGGGAGAGACCTACGTATGTGTGCATGTATTACATGTGACAAGGTACCACGACCTATCCCAATATTATTCCGTGTTTCACTCTGGTTGGAAAGGCAATTTAGTTTAGGAAAATACTGGTTAACGAGACAATACTGCCTGCTCTTTGATGACGAACGCAGTGAATACAATGTTCAGTAGATTTTCACATCAAAATCTTTGAAAAGGTGGCACTTTTATTATAGGCAGTAAGCAAACCTAATTCTCGTCAAGAGTCAAGGTGACTGATAATTTTCTGAAAAACTTTTATCCCCACTCTTTGAAACTTCCATTTTACTTGGAGGCAGACAAAGTTTCGTGTGATAAAAATAAAACAGCCATTTATTTATTTCCGTCGGTTTATTATAAGCCATTTATTATAAGTCAATTTACGACTTAAACTACCCCTTTATCAAGTGTCAGCCATAAACAGTTTCAAACACGCAACCTGTAAACCAAACTCCCAAACTTTTCAAGGTCCGCCAAGTTAACGTAGACCCGAAGAAAGCTAGTGGCAAAGAACTCAGCAAAATCGAACGAATGATCCTGTTCAAATTCATGGAACACCACTCCGTTGACTTTCTTTGGACTACGAAGCGTGATAAATACGACTGGTTGCTTAGCAACAAAGATGTTATTATTAGCAGGTGAGAATTTAGATGTATGGAGGTATAGCGTGATGGGACGTGCTATCTTTGTGAAATAGGAACACGGAATCGACGCGCCTAATTGCTATGTAAACGAACTTTAGTAACGAGCTTTCTAAATTTGGATATTGCTGTAATCTTCATTATAATCACTTTAATATCGTTTTCCAAAGATTTTGCAGATCAATATTCACAACGAAAGAAGGCCTGACTACATCTCTGACTCAAATGCATTGGTATACCGAACCAGGGGTGTCTGTGACCAAATTCCCGCGATGCTACAACATACACAACACAGACAGTCTTGAGGAATTCATCGATGACTTTAGAATAACTGCCTGCATCAGCGTCCTCAAATGGCTCTCCTTATCATTCGTTGATTCAACCGAACCAGACTTAGTAGCTCACACGGGGAAGGTTCCCTTCAGCGCAATAGAGTTCGCAATAAGCAGACTGAATGAATACATACAATTTTTTACGCATAAAGACATAGACGATACAGAAGACCAAGTTCACGTGTGGGAACACGAATGGGACCAATTTTTAACTCATCATTATCTCCTGGTTCACGAGAAGGCTTTGTTTCTTGAGGATAAAAATATTAACATCAGGTATACAGGTTTCTCTTACGACTGTCGTATTGGTTAACTTGGACTGGTCGCATTCATTACAAACCGACAAAAATGTTTTTAGAGACATAGAACGGTCTTTGGGCATTTCTCAACTTGGTCGCATATCTCAACTGTGTTTTATAATAATTGACAGAAAAAGAAGTGCCTTATAGTGCTAGTCACCAACACAAGTTAGCCAATACGACCTGTGAAGTGTATTTCCAAATTATACGTTCAACGTAATAAGGTGTTGACGTTTAATCTCGTAAAAATTATTTAACACTTTTTGTATATCAACATTCAACATTAGATCACATATTTGATGCTATAAACCATAAACATTGCATCATCAAATGCGATCGGTGTATTGTTAACAAAATGCCTGACTATTGTGAAAGAAACAATGGCAATAACAATCTATGGCATTTTTTTCTATCAGATCCATTTTTATCCTGTTTTTATTGTCATAATAACTGCTAGAGCGTTAAGTAGATTTGTTTTCATCATCATCATCATCCACCGCCATTCACGTATTTTTTTCCACTTACTGCTGGGCATATGCTTTCTCATTTTTGTTATTCAACCTTGTTCTGTGCCAACATCGTCCACGTGTGACCACGTGACCTTACCTAAAATTTTGACTAAATCGTCCATCCTTTCTTCTGGACGACTGACACTATGTTTGCCTGTCCGCATTCATTATTCAATCAGCATCTTTCTCTATATTTGTCCTCACCATTTCTATTCACTTGTCCTGTACCACTTAAGTACCAAACGATTTTTACATTAAATTAAATTTGAGGTTTTTCCTATTATACTTAATTTTAACTAAACTATAATAAACAATTTGTTGTTCAGGCAATTGGAGCGCAAAGGAGCAAAAGTCCTTGCGGCGATGACCAAACACTGGCCCCAAATAGAAATAGATGGAGTCCTAAACATTTGGATAGTGAAACCAGGGAACAAATGTAGAGGACGTGGGATACAACTCATGAACAATATTAAAGACATCATCGGCCTCATCAACATACCTATTCAGAAAACTCGATACGTCGTACAAAAATATATTGGTAGCTAATATTTTATATTGAAATTATAATTAATTATTCCTAGCAAATGGCTCAATAGATTTTACATGTTCATTGCTAAAGGATAAGCTAAATTGTATTTTCTAAGAATTAAATTTGATGTTTGCTTTTTATGATTTATTATGATTGAATTAGCTTACTGCTTGTTCCAAATTAATAATAGTTTTTGTCTAGGTCATTTCATAATTAACTGTAACACAAAAATGATGCTTGAACATTTTTTTAATTGCTTTATTCTTCGATATGGTGACGTTTACTTTTATTTCCAGAAAACCCTTTAGTAATATATGACACAAAATTTGATATACGACAGTGGTTTTTAATAACAAATTGCCAGCCTTTAACTATATGGGTGTACAAGTACGTATAACTCTTTCACTAATTCATAGTTTCTTATTTAAAAATAAATGCCTATTTTACATGTTATCATATTCATGTAATTTCTTTCTCCTTTTTTCCATTATTAGTGTTATTTTTACGTTTTCAGAGACAGTTACTTGAGGTTCAGTTCACAAATATTTAGCCTATCAAATTACCACGAATCAGTTCACCTCACGAACAACGCAGTTCAAACGAAGTACAAAAACTACAGAGAAAGGGACAAAGCTTTACCAGATGAGAACATGTGGGATTGTCACACTTTTAAAGCTTATCTTAGGTAAGAAATGCTACGGTAGAGAAGAAAGGCAATATGAGTGGCATGCCATTGCATTGGGGAAGCTTATAGGGACGAACATAGGCTAGCTGTTTGGTATTCCAAGTTATTCAAAATAGTGCCCGTGATAGTATTAAGACCTTGGTAGTAGGTACTATGTGCCTGATGGTATGATTTGGTTGTGACTTATCAGCTGTTTTACCCCATAAAAAGTTCTAAGCTACCAAATATTAGCTCAATTGGTTTAGCCATGTAGTGATAAATCACATTTATCCGCACTTTCGCATTTGTAAGTATGAAATAGTAGAATTTATCGTCACCGTTTGGATTTAACAGTAACGTCAACTGGTCATAATGACAACATTTTATTACTATGTTGAAGCTAGAGAGCTTGTTTTGCGAAATACGCCTAATGTGTGGGGCATCAAGCGAAATAGTGGTCAAACAGGAGCATCGGAACGATTCAAAAGGTTCTTATTAACATCAAATATTACAATTTCAAGGCAGATCGGAAAGTATGAAATGTGGGACTCGAAAATTTACCCCGGGATGAAGCAATGTCTAATAGGCGCAATGCTAGCATGCCAGGAAACCATGGACAAACGGCAGAACAGCTTCGAACTCTATGGAGCAGACTTTATGCTGACGGACGACTTTACTCCATGGCTCATTGAGATCAACTCTAGTCCAGATTTAGCGCCGACGACCTCTGTTACAGCTAGACTGTGCCCGCAGTGCCTTGAGGATGTTATAAAAGGTAGGAACCAAAAAAACAGGCAATTTAAGCATTTTCGAAAGATTTGCAGAACCAAGACAAACAGACAAACACAGTGCTCGAGATATTTCTTGAGCGCTGGATCCACCAATTCACCACCATTCTTACTTTAATTTTTCAAATGATTTATAATTCTAAGTTTTCATGTGTTATTGTCATGTTTAAATAAAGAGTAAGGTACTTTTATATCTCTGACGGTTAGCAAGATGTAATCCGTGGAAGCCAAAAGTCATTTTGAGTAGATACAGTATCTTTGTTTTTTTAGGGAAATGCTCATTAAGTTCGGTCGAATTTGGTACCAATAATACTTTTTTTTACTTTTCAGTTGTCCACGATCGTCGTTATAACCCCGAAGCCGACACGGGCACATTTGAGCTCGCTTACAAACAGAGCATACCTAAAGCCCCAGCATATCTGGGCCTCTCTTTATGTATCAACGGCAAAAGGATGATCAAACGCTGCAAAGAGAAGAAACACGACCACAGGAACGTGACTCCAGCTCCTCGAGTGCCATCCGGCGACCATATCGCTGAACTAGACTCTCCCGTTCCAACTGAATATAGCGGACCAATCATTACAGATTTCCTAACCTGGTTGAATCCATACGATGCTTTACCCACAACTAAGGACGGCCTCGTGTTAGCACCCAAGGAATCTCTGACGGTACGCCGCGCAGTCACCGTTGTCAAGTCCGGTATTACCCTCAAAAACTCGAAGCGACGTAAGTCATCTGCGCACTCTTTTAGGACACATCGAGGAAGGCGAGAAAAAAACACCGAGTCTAAACGGACGATCGTGCGACACTCTTGTTGCCGGCCGGAGGAGACCACCGACCACAATGGGAAGTATCGGACCGAGTCCGCTAAAGCCGATAAACCCAAGAGGGTCGACAAGTCTGTGGGCAACAAGCGATGTTACATCGATCCGGATGAGTGGGAGCGAGAAACGGCTAGTATCCTTCGATCGACAATATCCGTACAGAACAAACTTACCAGTAGATCGGAACCTGTTAGACAAACCAAGTCGAGTAATCCTAACACCAGCCGTAGAGTATCAGTAGTTCCTCTCAGTTCGCGAAATACAGTAGACGATTCGGATCCCATTAAAAAACTTAGCGCCATCGGTAGAAGTATTTGTAAGCTTCACGAGGAGAGCAGAGCTAAGCAGAAGTCTATAACTTTTTCGAAGAGTTGTACCTCGATTTATGCCCCCTACCGCGTTGTTATAACTCCGCTTAATGATGAGCCATCCTCTGCTTTGAAAAGAAAGAAATGAAAACCGCTACTTCCTACTCCTTAAATATCTATTTCTGTTTGTAGAAATCTTAGTGTTTGTTGGTTATAGGGCTACTACAGGTACCTACTTTATTACATAGCTTTACTTATCTGTACTTTTACTTAACTACATTAAAGAATAGTAATTATGGTTAGTAAGTAAAAATAACTTTAGTCAAATTGTGTGTTCAAATGTTTCATTAAAAACCTACATTCATTGTAACTTACTCATGTTCATAATGTTGATGTTTTATCTAAAAGCTATGAATTTTAAAATAATGTTTATGAAAATGTTGGAATTTAAAAATTTACTATTTTCGCATTTGTTGGCAAATTAGAAATTTTATAAAAATACAGTTCTGAAATATTATCAGCACTTTTATTTATTTCAGATTTCCCTGACCTCTGATAAATATTGGTTCTTACGAGAAAATACTTATTCGTTTTTACTGTAAAAATATTTAACCTACATATTGTTAGTGTTAGCAAATTTTGATGTTATCAAAATGACATTTTTGCTAAAGTTTGTTTATTTTTAGATTCTATAATTATCAGTAAAAATACAAAAGGAAAAAATGAAATTTTCATAAAAATATAGCCAAAACAGCAATGGTTAGTATAATTTCATTGAATTTAGGAGCATGTTCATTAATTTATCGATTTTGTACCTTATTAAGTTTAATTTATTTTTCTGTTTTCCCGATCAAAATCTTATAGACAAAGGAACATAAAATAAATCATACAAAAATAATGATTATCTCAAAGAAATCATGCCTAGCCGAAAGAAGATATTTAGGAAAAAGAAGGTAAGAGAACCATCATTGCCAACTGTAAATAAACATTGTATAAGTTATATCTTCTTTAGAGAATGTTTGCCTTTTAATATAGGCTGGATCACCATGTTCCCACACCAAGAGAAGATCAATCAACGCTTCAAAACAAAACGCATCTGGAGATACTAAATCTGGGCCATCTTCCAGCAACCAAAGAAGAATATCTGTCAGTACCTAAACGTATTTATAATCTTGATAATCACAAGCTGTACCGATATACCTACTTTTAAGGTTAATTAAATATATAAACTATTTTTCAGAAGAAAACTGTTAATGAAGAAATCGTAATATCCCCGTTTAATAGATTTGCTACAAGTAACAGTATTTCAAATAGCAGGACCGTGGATCCAAATAAAACAAAAAAAATGACATACCAAAGCTCATACCGGCCGTCGACGGGCCTTTCCTCTAAGGAAAGGAGCTTTATAATATGCAGTTGCCAAGCGCGCTCAAACCGTTACCTAAAGCTTAAGAAATTAGCTGCAGATGCTATCAAAACGAATAAGATATTCACTATATACGGTTCCTGTAGCATGGTCAGACGAGCGCTGGTAGATAGAGGATGGGTGGAGAAAATCACGCCCACCAAAATGAACCTGTCAAAGATACGAAATGGTAGCTTTACAACGAGATGCGAGGTACTCACCGAACTTGAAAGGTTGCTACTATCTAATATCGTCGAAAAATATCCCCCTAGCTTCATTTGGCGTACGATAGATCAACGAGAGCCTACGGAAATTGATATGGATTACAAAAAATTTCAACCCATCACCTACCCTATCACCAATAAATTGAAAATCGACGCGCATTTTACTTCCAAACAAGGGTTGTGTTCCTCAATGAAAAGAAATTACTGGTTTTATATTGAAGATATCGCTGAAGTCAACGGGCCACGTACTTACAGCTATGATGTAGGCGAAGTAGAGGAATTTGTAAAGGACTTTAAAGTCACCGCTTGTACCAGCTTGCTCAAATGGATCCTGTCGATGGTGTCCAACGAACGTAGAGTATTCGTGGAGTCGGGAAAGGTTTCGATAAATCTTGTGGTATTCGCTCTGAATAGATGCAGAGAGTATTTGTTTAGGAAGCAAAACAAGGATATTGACGTAGCAGTGCCTGCCACTAGTCAAGGTCAGTGGAACGCCTTTCTGAAAAAGTATTACCGAATCATAGCGAAAGACGACGTGTTTCAAGCCGACAAGGACAACAAGCTGCCTCTCTACTTGGGTTACGCAAAGATATTGCTGAAGGAAATACACAAATATCGACCGCAATTAAGTTGTGAAGGTTGTCATAATATTTGGATCATTAAGCCGGCGCATAATTCACGAGGGAGAGGCATCAGAATGGCTTCTAAATTGGGAGTAATCAAGAACTTGATGGATAAGGCAAACTCTAAATACGTTATCCAAAAATACATTGGTAGGACTTCAATAAATTACTAAGTGGCATCTTGTAGATATAATATATCCTAAAATAATTGTCATTCGATTTTAATTTTTCAGAAGAACCACTGTTGATACACGAGACAAAATTCGACATCCGTCAATATTACTTGGTAACAAGCACATTTCCTCTGGTGATATGGATGTATCAAGAGTGCTATTTAAAGTTCAGTTCCCAAAAGTACAACTTGAAAAACTATCATGAATCGATACACCTCACAAATAATGCTGTGCAAAGAAAGTACAAGAATTGTCAAGGAAGACACGCAAACTTGCCCTTAAATAATATGTGGGACTCGAACACGTATAGAAGCTACTTAAACAGCATCGGTAAAGATAGAGTTTGGGATAAGATCATTTATCCAGGAATGAAGAAGTCAATAATAGGCATCATGCTGAGTTGCCAGGATTATATCACTGTGTGCAAGAACCGGTTTGAACTGTACGGTTGTGACTTTATTCTGGACAAGGAATACAGACCGTGGCTGATTGAGATCAACTCCTGCCCCGATCTTAATCCTACTACTGCAGTTACTGGTAAAATGTGTCCCGCAGTTCTCTCTGATATTATCAAAGGTTAGCAGGTATCTGCAGACGATAAATATAGTAAATAAATTAGATATATATCTCAAGCCAGCCGCCAGCCAGATCAGATCAGTTGGTTCATCAGTTTAGGGGTAAAAAGAACTAACACGTAGGTCGTAGGTACAGTACATATCGTTACTCAGAAATAGGTTACTAATCCATCCATTATCCGCAGTTGTAGTCGACTTCCCCAACAACTCCCGCGCCCCGACGGGCAACTTTGAGTGCGTGTATCGTCAGCCGATGACTATCCCTCGGTACTGCGCCGCCCCTGAACTCACCGTGCGAGGATATGCACTCAGCAACGAATACTTCTACAGAGGCCCTTTGAAAATGGCAGACTCCATCCCAGACGCAGACATACGAGTAGAGGAAGCACGAGACATGAAAATGCTACTCAATAAACTAAAACACTTCTACGACACCGACATCATGGTTGAACCCGATGAGGACGATTCAAAAGTATTCCTCAACCGCAAAGAAGCCGAAACGCAGAATACTGAATCTGGGCACGAGTTGAGTGCCGAAGCCTCCATTATAACTACTCAATTGGACGACCTCATGGACAGAATCACTTCGGAACACAGTGACACGTCTGTTACCTCAGAAGAATCTGTGAAATTGGAATCGCAGTTGGTGTCAGACATTGTAGCTCCTCCCGCTAAGAGTTTAACGGACGTAAAGTCATTGATGGTTAAATCGGTGAGCCGATTTGCCTCCATGGAAGCTATTGGAAGCAAATCTTTCAAATTCAGCCTCCTCGATGACGATCCAGAGAGTGGAGGAAGCCAACAGAAGAAAGTCTCCAGTAATAATTTCGACATACCGTTGAAATGTGAACAGAGTGAAGCTATCTCATACGTTAATCTGGTACAAGCCACAACCAAAATTCTTTCATTCATCAATATGAAAGAAAAAGAATATTTATCTAGAATGTGCAATAATGAAACTTCCTCCGAATTGGGTAGATAAATTTTAAGTACCTACTACCTATTAAAGTCAAAGATCTTTATTGAAAGAAATACTTGTAGTTTTTCTTGTATGTTTATAATTATTATAAGACGTATAAATTTACCGACTTCTGGAAGTTTAGTTCCCTCCAGCCACTCTTCAAACGGTCACCCCCGTGTGGTGTGTGGACGTGTGATGTGTGGAAATGTGGAAAAACGTTTCGATATTTAAATTTGAAGCCAGTCTAGAGAAATCAAATTTACGTCGATAAAGTAATCACTTCCGGCAGCGTACCGGAGATTACCATAAGTAAAAATTGTTTAAACGTTTTTGTTCAAGCCACTTCAAGCATGAAAATAGTCTGTGGTCGTGGACGCGAACGAAAGGTGTCAGTCGGAAAAATAAAAATGGCGTCGTAAAATCTGTCAAAAGGTCACTTGAGCAATGTGTGATTGTGCGTGTTAATTTTATAAAAATAATTGTAACTGTGATCTAGGATATATATTTTTATATCAGTGCCTATTAGTTCATTATGGGCCGATCAAGATCACGTAGTAAATCACCGCGGCGGCATCATAAAAGCAGCAAACACTCGAGGAAGAAGAGTCGGTCGAAGGATCGTTCTGAATCGCGTACTCGAAGCTCTAAACATGCAGAAAAATCTAGGGAGAGAAGTTCTAAGTCAAGGTAGGAGAGTGGGGATTAGCATTTGTTTACAATGACACTAAGAAAGCAACAGCTGTTATGATATGGTTTCGTTTTTAGGAAGCGTTCTCATTCAATGTCATCAGTCAGCAGTAGCGATGGATCATATGACGGCTCGAGGAGTCACAGGAAGAAGAGTAAAGGACGTAACAAGATGGATGAAGTAGATAGGCTGGCAGAAATGGAAAGACAGAGACGCGTTAGGGAAGCTGAGCAAAAGGTACTTCATCATCCATCCATCACTATCTAAAACACCTATTTTAATTGTTTTGTCAGTAAACGGGCTACGACAGTGCCATTTCTTTAATGTAAATTAATGCTATTTAGTGCTGACAAAGTTATTTTCAAATGGTTACTAGATATTTTTGATTTATATCCCGTTATGTACTAGGTTGTCGAAGAAGAAGCAGCAAAGAGAATAGAGCTTCTCGTAAAGAAACGAGTAGAAGAGGAATTAGAGAAACGGAAAGATGAGATAGAGGAAGAAGTAGCAAAGAGAGTGGAGGAGGCCAAACGGAAAATGGAAAAGGAAATGATGGAGGAACTGGAGAGACAAAGAGAACAACAGAAGAGAGAGGAACTCGCCAGACAGGTAACTTGTTCGTTCACAAACCAGTCGTGTGTCAATGCAACACCGTCTTGCATTCACACACGACACAAACCACGCGATCATTTGAAATGTCGCTCAACAATCACAGTATAAAATTATATGTTTTGTAACAACATTAATAGAACTAAAGACTAATAAGTTATATTTGGATGATATCTGTTAAAGGTCCAGTCAGGTGTAGTTCGAGATTACAGATTACAGATGTTACTCAATATTGTTTATGTATGTCGTTCATTGAGACCCGTCTTTGTACGCCACCTCCATTCTGTAACATTACATTTGCACCCTCACGGCAGACTTGCCTGCCGCTTGCCTCCTGTAAAGTAAGATTGCCGCGAAGGCCCCGGCTAGCATTTTAAAACTGTTCGCTTGACTGTCCTTGGCAGTCACGTAGTCTATAAGTCAGGTCGGAAGACTGAACGACACCAAGACGCAGTAAGAATTTAACGGAGATGCAGCCACAGGATCCTCAAGTGAGAGCTGAAGGTATTTTTTGAATATATTTTTTGTATAAAGACATATCTTACAACCAAGGAATGCTTATCAAAGCAACAAAGATGGTCATCTTATTGTATTCAGCAAATTTTACTTACACCTGATAAATAATTACTCTCTTAAAATTTTTAATAATGTTGACATAAACTCATTACACAGGAACACTGACAAATATTCATTTTAGCTTAAGTAACAACTCGACTAAAGTCAAAAAACTTAAGTTACCTATATGAATTTGGTGTTTTCAATGTGCATTTAAATTATTGAATCAAAGTTATAGGTCAGTTAATTTCCATAAGATTGCTTCCTCAGTATAATATGTTATTATACATATTTACTCGTAAACTGTATTATACTTTCCTGTTAATAATAGCGCAGTTATGACCTTGCTCTTACATGTATATCATTAATATACTACATAAAGACAACATCATGATACTTATAATATTCCATTCTTGAACTGTATGATTCTTGACTTTGATTTAGAAAAGTTGCAAATTTCAGACTGAGTTGTTACATAAGCATTGTTTATTTATTTTAGGAAAATTTAGAACATTTATTTTCAGTTACATATTTGTTACAGTTTTGTAATGATGAATGATTGTATGTCCCCGTGTCTAATAGGACAATATTAACATAGAGTTCCCATTATACAGGAAGCGGAAGCTCGTAAAAGGAAAGAGCTGGAGGAAATCATGGCAGAAAATAATAAAAAGATTGAGGAAGCACAGCAAAAGCTGGTAAGTCAACGGTTTATTGGATATTTCTTTCCTAATCAATTTGGCTATCTGTGTCAACTACTCCAAAGTATGTATTTAAAAAAATCCATTATCTAGCCACCCATAACACAAGAATTGATTTCATTGTACTAAAATTTGGTATGTTTGGTTGTGCTAAAACTTTGAATGAATACAGTAAATGGCAAATACTTTTCAACTGCTGTGAATATCTTTGTTATTTTATAATATTACTGCATCACATTGGATATTACAAAGTACATAGAATCTGATTGTCATTTTATATCTATGACCTACTGTTCTAAAAACCATTTTGCATAACCATTATGTATTCAGCGGGGCAATGCCGCCAGCATTCTTGCCACCTTTCCCTCCTCCACCTGTTTATTAGATTAAGTTTTGTAGTTAAGTATTAGTTTTTAAGTGTTTAGTTTTTAAGTTTTTACCTTTTAAGATTTTTATGGTTAAATAAATAAATTATTTTATTTTGCATAATATGTTTTATCTTATATTAACACTGTTGCAGTTGCAATAAATTTTTCAATTAATCTTTTCTTGGATTTTTGATTCTTTCTTGTATTCTTTATCTACGAATTTAGTTAAAAAGTTATATTAGTTATGGTTTAAATATCTATTATAAGTATGTATTTACAAAAGAAAAGTATTTAAGTATTATATCTATTACCCTAACCACCATATTACAAGCATTTAGTTGCTTAGTTTGGGGTTAGGTGGCGCTGTGTGAAATGTCCTGAAATATTTATTTTATTTATTTATAAAAATATTATATATATTCCAGGCTGAAGAGCGCCTCGCAATGATAGAAGAACAAAGAAAGATGGAAGAAGAGAGGATTAGAATGAAGAAAGAACAAGAAAAGAGGATCAAAGAGGAGCAAAAGAAAATTCTTGGCAAAAACAACTCACGGCCAAAATTATCCTTTACTCTGAAACCATTATCCTGAGTTACAAATGGGGAATGTGAATGCTGCGGCTTATAGCATTCAGAACTATGAGAGTTAGTGCGTACATCAAATGTTAAGGGCTGGTAGTATTATAATAGCTATGGGTGTGTTTGTACTGAGTGCGGGCTAGGATTGACCAATCAGAACATTGGAATCTGTTTGATATCCATCGAGCATTGTTATTGGTCAATTTTTGCTTTATCTTATTAACACATTGGCTGAAATTAATTTTGTATGGGAAAATCCTTTGACAAAACACTGTGTTTTTCAGTGCTCGCGTTCCAACCTCAATCAATGTGTTAAAGAAATTAACCCTTAGCAGTATATTTCTGGATTTTAGTGAAGCTGTTAGATATGCTAAATCAACAAATTGGTCAATATAATTATTTTTAAATAAACCTATAAAACTGTGTAGTTTTATCAGGACTAATGTGTATGACATATTTTTAAAAGCAATATTTATCTGTGATTTCCACAGAATGGAATGACTTAAATAATTTTAAATTATATCTATAGTAGGTAGGTATGTACCAGATATTATATTTTTCTACCAGCCCTTGATAAGCTTAATTTCATCCCATTTATCATATTGAAGTAAGAAACGTTTTTAAAAGTTGACCCTTATTCCAAAATATTCTCTTGTGTTGTAATTATAAGGTTAAATTAAGTACTTATTTCATATTTTTCCAAATTTTTGAGTGTCCATGATTCCATACTTAGTGTAAATAGTAATTTGCTATTTTGTAGGATAAAAAATTGTATGTAAATTAGGTAGTTTTGGGAGATTATTGTAATCAGAATACGTATTTTATTTATAAAGTGGAATTTCCGTCAATTCGATAAAGCTTAACAACTTTTTAATTATGAAATTTATAAAATTGTCTGCAATCTAAATGAAAAGTGTCCAAAACTTGTGTGAGTCGCTGTCATTACGCACTAGAAAACCCTATAAAATAATATTAGGAACGTACTAGCGCCTTTGAAGGATTCATTTGATTGCAGACAGTTTTTTTACTTGAACTACCCTCAAATCTGGTCGCACCGCAACGCATCGTATACCAAAAATCCGCCTGTAATACTTTCGAACCTTTTATATTATACTAGCTACGCCCAGTGGTTTTACCCGCTGTACTGTAGCCTATGTGTTAATCTAGGGTTTAAGCTATCTCTATACCAAATTTCAATTCAATTGGTCTACCCATTTAGGCGTGACAAACATACATACATACATTCTTACAAACTTTCACGTTTATAATATTAGTAAGATAAACCAACACATACTAGGGCCACAATGTCCGTCTGTAGTGTGCTTTAGTTCAAATAAAAGATTCAAAAATGATGCAGGCCTGTTTTTGTTATACGATTTGGCTGTTTGTGTCAGTCTTTAGGGTGCAATTTATTGTTTTATATTTTTATGAGAAAGTAAATTTGAACAAAATACATTAATTTGATATTTCTTAATACAAGAACATTAGTTTTAACCACAATAGTAAAAGTACAATGCATATTAACAATAGGTGCCTATTTGTGTTCCCATCTTTAATAATTGTACAACATTTGCCTTAATCGTTAAAGCAATTTGAGATATATTTATTGTAGTGCGTAATAATTAAATACCTGTCTGCCTTCCAAATACTGGATCTAAGAAAAATCTAAGGCTATTGGTTAACTTAACAAGATAAATGTAGGCTGACTAAAATAAAATGTTATCAGATGATATAACGTCAAAACAATATTTTCGTTACTGAACTTTGCCATGTAATATATATTTTTAATAGTTTGGTTAAATTAGCCAGTCAATTGGATGCCTAGGCCGTTCACTAAATGCCGGTATCGAGTCGAATGACTGAAGAACAAATTTAAAGAAACGTGAGCAGAAGTAATACCACAAAGTTGAGAAACCTTTAACTTTACCGCACTATGTATCTAAGAACATTTCGTGTTTATACAGTTATATTGATCATCTTTTAGTTAGCCAATAGCCCCTCTGGTATAAACGCAGGATCCAGTACACAAAAGATATTAAATGACTTGACCGTTATTTGAAAACCTAATTATAAAACATGAGATAAGCGACTTCCGTTTTCTACGGTACTTGCGAGTACTTTACTTCCGTCCGACACGAAAATGGCTCCTTTCTGGCGTGACGTCACGTCCTACCGCCACCGTGATAGTCAAAATGGCTGAGGCCATGTTGAATTTTGCTTCATTAGCGTCCTGTTTTCCGTACAGTAAAGACGTTTGAAACGTCGATTCTATTCTTTTCTACTTCAGGATTTTTGAAATTAGAAGTTTTTAGAAAATCATACACGTACTGTGTATTTTTTTTTTTTTTTTTTTTAAAGCGGGTACTTTAAATTTTTTACTTTTAAATAAACGGTGTTACCGTTCGATTTATATTTATTGTTAAAGTTCTTCATAGTGTTTTTAGATTCCATTGTATAATGGAGGGTATCCCGTCCACATCGAAAACCGAGGAGGAATGCAACATGGAAAAGACGGCAAAGAAAAGGAAAGTTCCACGGCGATCCAGATCGAGTTCATCGAGCAGTTCATCTTCGTCTACGAGCTCCGATTCCTCCTCGAATCGCTCCAGTAAACGCCGACGCCGTCGCCGTCGCCGCGAAAGCAGTAAGTTCGACAAGTTGTTTGCTGAAATCTCAAGCTTAAAAAGTCAGATCGAGAAACGTAATTGTGACATTGACGATTGTGTCAGTCTGGATCCGGGCGATGATATTGAGAGTTGCTCACATGATTACCCAAGTTCATCGCGGTCTCAAAACCCCATGGCTGAACAAGACTTTACCTTTTCTTTGAGTACCAAAGCCAAGGAACCGGCGATCACCCCAGCATGCCCTAATCTTCTTAATACCTTAAAGGATTTGCAGCGATTCGACAGCGCAGAGTGGAATAGCATTCGTTATTCAGACGTTCAAAAGCTTTATTTACAAAATCCCGGATTTACAAACCTCGAGGCCAATGAAGAAGTTAAAAGATACGACAGTTCAAAGACTAATATCAACATGGAAAAGGCTTTTGCCAGCATAACGTGTGCTCTGCTGAAACAGCGCAACGCGCTACAGAGCGATCTAAACACGTTCCTCACCAAGGTTCGACAAGGAGACGTTCGAGACTTGAGCCAGGAGTTGAATAATACTTTGTGCAATGGTGAGTACCATAAAACATTTAACGACACCATGCAAATGGTATGTGGTCACAGAGCTGAATTAGTGCAACATCGCAGAGAAACAATATTGTCAGTTGTCAAAGATCCTTTACATAAAAGCAGTCTTCGAAAAGTTGCACCGAGCTGCTCCCACTTGTTTGAGCACGAGAAATTTTCAACCTTATTGGAGAAGGCAGGTGGTGTGCGGAAAGTGTTCTGGAATAAAGACAGAACCCGCTCACAACTATCTCAACGAGATTATACACCTCAGAATAAAAAAGGGTCAAACGAGCACAAGCATACGCAGCAGAGAGTTGCTGCAAACAAAAAATATGATTCTTTTCGTGGGAACCCCAAAAAGAATCAAGGCAAGGGCGATACTAAAAAAGGCCGAAACAAGTCACCTCCCTCTTCCCACCGGGAAAGGAGGACAAATTCTAATCGAAAATACTGACAATCAAAGCAAATTCAAAGCAGGACAGCTCCACGTGCATATAAAGCACTGGATGGAGTTAAAAGCCCCGCCTTACATATTAGAGTTAATAAAAGGCTACCGCATTCCATTTGTCAAAAAGCCTCCACTTTACGTTCCGGACACCAAACATGGGGTAACTCCTCATTCGGACAACATGACAAATGCCATCGGCAAGCTAATAGCCCAAGGAGTACTACAGGAAGTTCGGGCGTCGCCCAGCTTCGTATCACCAATGTTCCTTCGAGCAAAAGCCGACGGCTCAATGAGACCTATTTTCAACCTCAAGCACCTAAACCAGTATGTAGAGGTCGACAAATTCAGACTCATAAATCTTCACAAAATACCGGATTTCATCCAAAAGAACGACTGGGCCACAAAAATCGACATTCATCAGGCCTATTTTCATGTTCCAATGGCGAAAAGTCACAGACGCTTTCTGCGAGTCCAATACAGGCTGGACGACAAAACAGACCCGTTACTCTACGAGGTAACCTGCCTACCCTTCGGGTTAAGCTCCGCTCCGAAAGTATTCGCATCGATAACAAATTGGATAGCCAGTTATTTTCGAGACCACGGCGTTCGCCTACTAGTTTACCTAGACGACTTTTACATAGTTCATCAGAACCGCGACAAGCTCGAACAGCAGGTTGCCTTTGCCATCGCAACCCTAACAAGGTTAGGTTGGCAGATAAATACAGAGAAATCGGTGTTCAAACCGCAGAAATCTCTCGAGTTCCTCGGGATAATTTGGGATCCATGGCAAAATACAAAATACCTTCCCGAAAGATTGGCTACCAAAATCGAATCTCTGGCAAGAAACATGATATCCGAAAAAGTCACAACGCTGAAAAAACTTCAGACTATAATTGGCACCCTGAATTTTGCGAGTTTTGCAGTGCCAAGGGGCCGGTTACACTACCGCTCCCTACAAGGACTGGCCAACTTTGCGCTGACGGCCGCGCCTCCTTTTTACCTGAATACGGACATCACTCACGAACTAACGTGGTGGACCGAACATTGCAGGGGCACCTCTCCAATACACATGCCGCCCCCATCGCACTACCTTACAACGGATGCCAGCGACGTGGGTTGGGGAGCAAAACTGAACAATACAGCCCTATCGGGGAACTGGCCAGCTTGCCAAAAGAAACTGCACTGCAACCAGAAAGAGATGTTAGCGATATTGAATGTCTTAGAGGATCATTACCAGCTCTTGAGCTCAAAAGCCCTCTTAATACAATGCGACAACAAAACTGTTGTGTCGTATTTACGGAACGAGGGAGGAACAAAATCGGTGGCCCTCATGAACCTGACATCGGAAATTTTTCGCATTCTGGACAACTACAATATCCACATGTCGATACACCACATTCCGGGAGCATACAACTGCGAAGCGGATCACCTATCGAGGAACAGACGTCTCCCAGAGTGGCACCTATTACCGACAGTCACCGACATTATATTCCAGAAGTGGGGCACCCCAACGATCGACCTTTTTGCATCGAGTCAAGCCCACGTGGTGTCGACATATTGCACGCTCAACAGGAGCGATCGTCAGGCGACAATGTACGATGCACTAGCGAAGCCATGGGAATTCAACCTAGCGTGGGTTTTCCCACCACCGTTTCTAATACCCCGCGTATTACATCATCTAAACACGGCTCACGGGATATTCCTCTTCGTAGTACCACGATGGGAGAAAGTTTATTGGAGACCAGATATAAAAAACCGGGCTGTCTCAGCCCCATTCACGATCCGGGAACCGCACCTAGTGTTGGTAGACACAACAACAGGCCTACCACCCCCTCAGGCATCCCAGATGACTCTGGAAGTTTGGAGATGTGCGGGTGGAATGAATACCTAACTGACTGGTCACCCGAACAAAAATCTCTTCTGTTGAATAGCTGGCGACCTTCTACGGTAAAAACTTACAAACCAGCTTGGAAACGTTGGGTGAATTGGGCTAAACTGGCAAATATAGACCCTCACAGACCTTCAGGTTCAGAATTAGCAAGGTTTTTAAGTGATCTACATCAAAAAGAAGGCTTATCATTATCTACAATACTAGTACATAAGTCTGTGGTAGCTACTTTCTGTGATCCAAATCACAACTTAAGCAACAATTTCCTTGTTAAACAGATCATCAAAGCTATTTCAATAGCCAAGCCTAAAGAAAAAGTAAAACCCCCCATTTGGGACATAGACATACTATTCGAGCATTTTTCTACCATAGATCCTAACACAGATAGTTTATTTGTAACGTCACAGATAACTGCCGCTTTATTACTACTTCTGTCAGGGAGAAGAATACATGATTTGACACTATTGACCATGAATTCGACTTCATGTAAAATTTCAGAGGATCAGATAATTTTATGGCCTAGATATGGCTCAAAGACAGACACACCACGGCGTCAGCAGTCTGGGTGGAAACTAAAGAGAAATGAAGAAACCCAAACGTTGGATCCGGTACATTGGGTTAAACACCTCATTAATCTATCAACGTCCCGGCGTGAAATGGCCAAGAGTGATAGTTTATTCCTATCTACTTGCGGCAAACCAAAGGCAGCGACACGCACCATAATAGCTGGCTGGATCAGAAAGCTACTTCAAAATGTCGGAATCCAAGCTACTCCAGGAAGCTTCCGATCAGCAGTTGTATCCAAATCTTGGCTCGAGAACTGCCCAGTTGACGAAATTTTGGCAAGGGGTAATTGGCGTTCGGCTAATACATTCAAGAAGTTTTACTGCAAGGAGGTAAATCTAACGACCCCGAATAGCAGTCTACTTAAACAAAACCTATTTGTTCCAATTAATGATTAATATATAACTGCATTTGATGGAGAATTGGTTCCATTAATTGCAATTAATTCAAGAGTGCCTATGTAATAGATATGAATAATTTTTATTTTGAATAAATATAAAGTTCAATCAGGCAACGATTTTGCTGATTCATTGTAAATTGCAACAATGCATTCATACTAAGCAATTGCTCCTGTACCACATAACTAATATTATTGTCTACGTGGTTGACTTGTATAGATAACTCAATATTATAACTGTTGTCTATATACATCATTGTAAACAACCAACCATTCTTAATGTGTTGGATAATATCATATAATTGTCATAGTTCTGGGCTTCTTGTTATTAAATAATAAAATTTCAAATCATACACTTAGAACTGTAATTTTTTAATACTATTTATTTCATCATCATCATCAGCCTATTTTCGTCCACTGCTGGACATAAGCCTATTTATTTGATACCCATAATCACTCTGATTAAGAGGTGAATAACTTACACTTGATTATCAAATCGTAACACATTTTCGATCACACTTTCATAAGTCACATTAGCACCTAAAGTAGGTATGCCACTAATAAGTGTCATCTACCGCCACCAGACGATAACAAACACTTCTCATGTTTTATAATTAGGTTTTCAAATAACGGTCAAGTCATTTAATAGCAACGTTTTACCTGAAAATAAAACGTTTATTAAATACTTACCTTATTTGAAAACCTAATCCACTTTACCTCTGCCTGGTGGCAAAACATGAGCATAATGAAGCAAAATTCAACATGGCCTCAGCCATTTTGACTATCACGGTGGCGGTAGGACGTGACGTCACGCCAGAAAGGAGCCATTTTCGTGTCGGACGGAAGTAAAGTACTCGCAAGTACCGTAGAAAACGGAAGTCGCTTATCTCATGTTTTATAATTAGGTTTTCAAATAAGGTAAGTATTTAATAAACGTTTTATTTTCAGGTAAAACGTTGCTATTAAATTCAGGCTTGGATAACAATCGCGCATGGGCTATTTAGCGTGTAATACTCGTATCAAGTATTCCGCAGGACTAATATGCACAAGACTTAATTTCCGGTTTATACGTACGTCAAAATTATCTTACTTGCATGTACTTGACTTTGTTTTTTTTTTTTTCATATAAATTATAGATATTATATTCCACATCTACTCGTAGATCTAAAGGAAATCAACTCAAGAATCGACTAGCGTTATGCACTCCGTCGAATTCCAGTTTTTCGCTATTTCTGAAATAAAGTGCTTTTTTACTCCCTTTAGATTTTTGATCAAGATGTGCAATAATATACAGTATACACAGACATTTCGTGCGAAATTTTAGCCCTGCTGAATAACTAATATTATAAAAGTGAAATTTCAGAACAAAAGTCAGAAGATTGTTGTCCACATAAAAATATTGATCAGAGGGCCTATTGGCAATTCACACCCACTACGATTGATGACAACTGACAACTTCAATGTACATTACTGCGTTTGTTATTTTGCTCATATGGATGAGGAGGTTTAAGCAAGTAATGTACGCAATTTACGCTATGGATTCTAGAGTCTTACATGTCGTTGTGCGATAGCCAATAAGCCCTCAGATTTTAGCATTTTTCAGCAGATTTCTGCAGTGTTAAATATTATAATTATTATATTAGATAGTGAATGATGAATGAATAGATATAGGTTCACCGATAGATGTAAAGCTTTATGTAAATATTTTGATGTAAATGTTATGTCCATTTATTACTTTCATCGATAATTATAGGCGTGACGACAAGGTTATTTTTTTATGTAATTAGTCCGTAATTTAAATTATAAAAAATATTCGATATGTATTTTTTTTTCTGGTTGCCAATATCATTGAATTTGACTGAGATATAAGGAATGTAAAACTGTGGGGGGTGACGTGCTACGTCACACCTAGGTACAAATCGTACCTAGGTGTGACGTCATTACCTCCTTCTCCGTAACTTTAAGGCCTGTAACTTACTCGTTTTTCATTAAATTTACAAGAAAATTAATACGTGTCCAAAATTTTTTAATAATCTACATTACGAACATTTTTTTGTCGTCATGCCTATTTCACATGTATCAGTGACCGAATCTTTAATTTTGTTAATGTAGTTTACTAAATTGACTATCAAATTTACGAATATAAAAATCAACACTCCCTATTGTATTTGATTGTAATAAAATGTTTGCACTCCTCAATTATTTTTTCCTAGTTTTTAAAAGTGATATCTAAACTTTACAATTTAACTTTTTTGGACCTAAGTTCGCTGTATAGCACAGATATACATACTTAGATTTTGCTTGCAACTTATGTCCGGCCAAGTTAAATTTTGAATATTTTTGTAGTTTTAACTTGGCTTACAATCTGTGCTTACAAAAATAGACTGGAAGCAATTAATGAAAAAAAAATGCATTTCATGTTTAAGTATTTATTGTGAGCATAACTGAGCCAAATTTTATTGGCTCAGTTATGCTCACAACGTTATGTTAACATTGCTCCTTTTAACATAACGAAGACCAAGACTTTGAATATTATGGTATTCTCCTGCGGAAATGCAATTAAAACAATGATATTATTTAGTGTCTCTTCCGAAATTACATAATTGTAACATTTCATTTACTCCTAATAAACTTTCATCATTTAAAAAGTATACCTTGAGTTTTATTAACTTCCTTGAGATAATAATTATTTTGTTCCAATTTAAAAGTGGAGGAAAGTAGAAGTGATGGATGATCTGTAATATTACAGGAATTTTACTTATTAATTTGTAGCCTTCATGAACTTGGTTTTTATTTAAAACTTAAATTATTGCAAAATATAAGTATTCAAAATAGCATTAAAAAGAAAATGGTTATAATGGCAAATAAGTGATAGCTTCAGCGTTTTGTTAAAAAATGCTGCAGTCAAAAGTGACAATCTATCAATGTCATTGATTTGTTCAATGCTAGTGATGTACAAAAAAATAATCTGTTATCGATATCTTCACTAGTGTTATAATAAATATTATGTGATTAAATTTACCATTTTATTTTAGTGTAAAAAATAAATTATTAATTGATAAAACATGACTAAACTTAAATGCATGTGAATGTTTCTAAAAAATACCTCGTATTTACTTCTTTTTGTAAACAGGGGGCCTAGACAAGCGCGGATCGTTTGTCGCTATCGATAAAAAAATGTACTAAGATGACAGTCGTTTTCGTTTATTTTTCGATAACGAATGTCATATCAGTACATTTTTTTAGCGATAGCGACAAACGATCGGCGCTGGTCTAGACCCCCAGGTGTGCTACTGCGCACAATAAAGCGTTGCCTGTTTTTATTCCTTGTTTGCAAGGTTATTCTATCGCTAGAACAGCGATGGTCGATACTATATAAGTTTGTAACGCGCATCACTATTCAACGTCGATAACGTTTACGTGTTCAGTGACCTACGAGTCTTTTTATTAAATAATTTGATGAATTAAACCGCATTATTTAATGAAAGTTACTCGATAAGTACAAAGTGCAAATTCACAATGGTTGATTTTATAAAAGGTGCATTACTGTCTCTTTTATCAGAGAAATGCTACGATGAATACTTCGTCAATTACAACTTTCTAGATGGTAATTTATTAATTAAAACAATATTTCTCATATTATGTGTTTCTCCAACAAGAAAATTAATAATTCGTGCCATCGATATTTTTTTCAGTACCATGCTTTAAATCTACGCTAAGTAAGGGTTTGGGTATCGGAATTATCGCTGGATCGATACTAGTGAAAGTGCCTCAAATTTTGAAGATATTGAGCAGCAAAAGTGCCGAAGGGATCAACATCTATGGAGTCTATTTGGAATTATTTGCGATTACCGCCAACTTCGCCTACAGCTATGTTATGAATTTTCCTTTTAGGTAAGCTGTTCACAATATAATTTTTTATAGTAGGCTCATCCCTATAGATACTTACTCTTTTTCATCCATAATAAATAAAAATTGTCTCAAATATTCGTCTCCTACCGCCAACCTTATAACTGTATTCCAAATTCAGATGAATTAATTATTCTTTACTTTAACTTTTAAAATGAAATTCATTTTTTTTTCAGTGCATGGGGAGAAGGAACATTCCTAGCGATCCAGACGGCTATCATAGCAGCCCTAGTGCTGCAGTATGGAGGGGCTCCGGCCAGAGCCGTGGCATTTATAACTGTTTATATTGGCATTGTATCATCTCTGATCAGTGGGTTTACTCCCGTTGATGTCCTGTGGACTATGCAAGCTATTAATGTTCCTATTATTCTTATTGCTAAGGTGATTTGTGATTTCACTTATTAACTTTTTCAAGTACACACCTACTTTAATATAGACTAGACATGCTCAGCTCTTAAAACTATGTACTACATGTCGAATTTAATTGAACTACATATTTCATTTTCTCGTTTGTCAACTCTCAAATGAAATTGAGAATCATCATTATAATATAATATGCCAGGTTATACTGGTGATAAATATAACAAATGATTTTGTTACGATGTTATATCATTGTAACTAATTTGAAGTGCCTTTGTAAACTATCTTTTGTAGTGAGGCACAATGAGTAAAAATACATTTTGTTTTTGATTTCAGTCAATTCAAGTGCTAACAAACTACAAAAACGGCAGCACAGGGCAGTTGTCTGCGATAACATGTTTATTGCTCTTTGGAGGCAGCATAGCAAGGATCTTCACGTCAATTCAAGAGACTGGTGATCTAATCATCATTGTCACATATTGTGTGTCCACATTCGCCAATGGGGCTATAGTGTTCCAACTATTCTGGTATTGGAATGTAAGCAAGACTGGCAAGAACAAAAATAAGAAAAAGAATAAATGAAAATCTATTTATTTTTAGTACCAATCATGAACTGTTGTATTTTTTGTTACTAGAAATAGAACAATTTCCTTTTTAAAACTTTAGTTTTATTTACAAAGTCTGTGTAGAGCTTATTGCAATAATATTATAATTACCTTTTCATTGTAGTGACTGGCACTTTAGGTAGGTACTTACGTAAATAATATTGAGATAACTTTGATAGCAGTGAAATTCAGATTAGATAGGTGCAATATTGATCAAAAAATCCATGTTGCAGCTTACTCAATCACTGTATAGCGAGTTCAGCCATTAGCCTTATCCACAGATCATAAAAGGTACTATAATTCCTATTAATAAAACAATTCCAACATTTTCTATTTCATTTTTTATTTTTATAATAATAGTCCTATGGTAGTTCCACTTATAACATAAGGAACAATGATAATGGTTTCAATTTGTTACAATATTAATTTGGAATGACTACTATGTCTAGAATTATATCATTTGCGCCTTTACCAATAATGAATGATGAACACACTTTTGTACACAATTAACCTTAGTCAAACAAATAACTATTTACAATTTGTGAATGACAAGAGCAAAAGACTAACCACTGATACCTGAATCGCACAATTAATTTTGAACATCACAAAAGCGTTAATTACCAAGGTAATTTGGTATCAGTGATTTTACACAAGCACCTTAAAACTATCGTAGCCCTCTATGGCGAGTAAATGCGAGTGGTCTATTCTTTTGGCTCAGGTTCGGCGGGCTTTTCTTCTGGGTGGGCGTTATTTCTCTCTGGTTCGTTACCGTCTGCCCACTTGCCGTCGTATTCCTTTCTGTCGACGTATCTTTCTTCCTCGTACTCGCCTTCACTGCGGTGGCTGTCGCGCTCAGAGTAGCGGGAGTAGCTAGAAATAAAAAAATATTTTAAGCATTTTTTCTAATTAATCAGGATATTATCTTTGTATAGGCGCGCCCACGCAAGAGGATAATTTATTCTTGTTTTATTTACAGTGCTTAATAAATAGAATTTGTAATTTTGACAGTGTAAAATTAATAATGAAACAATAAGCAGTGCTCTACGTTCTCACGGACAATAATATAATTAATCACATAATGAATGACGTCTGAGCGTTTTTATAGGAAGTACTTATACATAACTTGAGTGTGGCTAAGTAAACAAAACGAAAGGTACAATTAATTAGTTTATGATAGGTTACCTATCTCTATCCTTGTCCCGTCTCTCGGGGCTGTATGAGCGGGAGCGGCGAGTCCTGTCGGGGCTGCGCGAGCGCGAGTAGCGTCCGCCGCGCCTGTCGCGGAAGTCACGGTACCCACCGCCTCTGTTGTTATAAACGTGAAATAAGTATGTGTAACTTGTCGTTTAGAACACGTATTACTGTTAGGTAAACGCAACCTAGTTGTATAACACATAAATATATGGATAAGATTTATTTGTGGTGGATTGGAGATCTATATTTTATCTTTTTATTATTATATCGCACATACAGTGCTATAACGTCACTCGTGCAATATTTGTATACGAGAAAATACACCTTTCAGTTTGGTTTATTCATAAATTGCATATGTGACGATATTGCATCGATTGTACGATATATTATGCTGACCCGCCCATAGGGCGTGTGCGACTCTTGAGCAGTTTGACCGACGACATTGTAATGTGTCGCGTGGTCGCCTAGACATGACCGTCGCGGCACACATCCCGCAATAGTAGCACACGCCCCATGTGGTTTCAGGCCTAAATAAGTTAAGGTAACACACATTTGAGTAATTAAGAAAGTAAGATTATAAAATAGTAATGAATACCTGAAAGGCCTTCCCCTTCCGCCGCCTCCCCGTCTCGGTCTGAACGGTCTTCCACCGCGCGAGCGATTGTCGCGCCATTCTTGGGGGAAACGCCTGTTGTCATCCCGTCTGGAATATATATTCCAGAAAAATAAAATATAAAATTGCATACTTTCTACGAATGAATTTTCTATAAATCACCGAACTGTGTGTACATTTTTGTCAACTTTTCACGAATAAGCTAGACCTTATAATTGTTAAGAAGGAAGCTTAGACATTACACCCAGGAAAAATGTGTCATGCATCGTCACCCTATCATTATATGTGCCCCGGTATGCGGGACTCCCACGCCAAAGATACCCACTAAAAAACCTGGGGTGTTTTCGAAAAGACTCATCCGTGCAGGTAGCCTAGAATAACACTATACACGACACGCTAGGCTATCCATCAGCGCGTAAAACAGCCGTGCGCAACTTTACTTTATAAAAATGTACATAATTGACCTGAAGTCGCCGCCCCGTCCTCTGCCGCGGCCTCCGCCGTTGTTGTACGTGTGGAACCGAGGCCGGTAGTAGGTGCCGCGCTCGAACCCGCCACGACCGCGCCAGTTGCCGCGCCGCGGGAAGTTACGGCGGAACCTGTGGAAATAGATGTCATGAGATAAACTCACGTAGTCATTTATATGTTTTTTTATGGAATACAGCTGTATTAGTAACATGGAAGGATCTGAGGGTTCTCAAAGTCCATGTTTTGACTTTTTTTTAGCAGTATAAGCAAGTTGGCTACATATGTATGTACGGAAAAAACTATTTAGTAAGTATATGTGAATTGTCTATTAAAATTTTGCCACAATGAAAGAAAGATTAAATTCCTAATGTGAATGAGCCTCAATAAACACTTCTTCTTCTTATCGAGTCATAGTATATGGCTACATGATATTACAATTATACATTATATATTTGATTTATTTTGTTGAGAGAGTTAAACCTGTTTAAGCCAGTATTGAGCCAGAGAAGTTTCATTTAAGAAGAAAATCAAAGAAGATTCAGTTAGGAAGAATAAACACTAGCATTGGCACTCCTACCCAATAGCATCTACGCATGTCTAGGCCCACAGCAGTCAACTCACCTCTCCCTAGATCCAGAGCGGCTGCGTGACCTACTCCTGGAGTAGTATGACCGGCTGGCGTCGGAGCGAGACCGCGAGCGAGGCGAGGCGGAGCGCCGCCGACGGGACGCAGCTGACCCTGATCCAGACGATGCTGACCGAGATCTGGAGCCCGAGCGGGAACGGTACTTGCGGGGGCGTGACCTGTCACGGAGTTTTAGTAAAAATATATGCATACATATTTTGGTATTCTTTATTTTCTGCAATTCATTTACTCAAAGGACTTGTGTCTCATCTCAGAACAGACTTTTACAATCTTGATAATACAGCAGAAGCAGTCAATAATGCGTTACCCAAATTACGTTTATTTGCAATAACTATTGTAACTTAGTATGGCAGGCATACGACGTAGCTCGAAGGGGATTAACAATGACGTTAAACTACGGTAAATAATATTATAATAATAGGGGATTTATACTCCAACAGAACAGGTTACCCTACTTACACTGTCAGAGTCAAATCACAATTTATAGGTTGTGGGGCTAACATATATGTAGCAGTTTCAGGATGCCGAGATTACCACAGGGCCTAACGACTGCCTCCTACATAATATCTTATAGGAAACAGCCGGGACCCACAGTTTTACGTGCCTTTCGAAATACGGTAGCGTCCAGGCGAAAATCTTTGCCACACTGAGATTTGAACCCAGGACAATGTGATAAAATGTGTGTAAATGTGATTGCAATGAGTGTAGCAAGTGAGTTAGGTATCATACCTGCTCCTAGACCTTTTAGGTGATCGTCGGTCATCATCGGAAGAGTTAGAGGACCGGCGGCGCGGCGAGGGCGGTGATCTCGGTCGGCGGCCGGTGGGTGAAGGAGGTTTGATCCGCGTCACAAACTGCTCCGGGCGTCCGTCACCGACTGACACAGGGGTCTCGCCTTCTTGTGCTAGCCGGAATGAACCGAACTTGTCCAGAACTATGTTGCCTTTGCGCACCTGAGAACCCATTTTGTTATGTTACATATATTCTAAGAAGTGAACTGTAAAATAAAAACTATGGGGGAAAACATCTGTGGTCGAATTAATCGTAAGACATTTTCCCCTTACAATCTCGAAATTACGGCGACTGATCTAGCTACACACTACACCGATGAATAATATGAAAAATGTAATTAATTCACAAAGGGATTCACTCTTTGTTTGATTTTTGATGCTTTAAAAAATGACAATGAAATGTTAAAAAAAATCTCTTTTTGTTTTTAGAATGACTATGTTGTTGGTCAACAAAGTATTACACAAAAGCATACTGAAAATTTGTTAAGAAAAAGATCGCAAATCTTTAATTGAAAACATTTTCAAAAGTAAATTCAACAATTTAATATTGCAATATTACTCTGAGCTTGTGAAAGCACTAGCTGTAGGGCACAGTAGCTATCGAAATAACTGGGAAGAGTTAACATCTTATGACTCTCAAGTAAGAAGCGTTAGCGCAGAATTTTTTACCTTTGTAAAATGCTGGGTAGCACCGTACTAATTATGGGCAGCGTTATCTCTTACCATCAGGAGAGTGTCTTGTTCGTCTTCTTACTTTGTTATATAAAAAAAAATTAAATATCAGTGAGGGGGGGTGAGGCTGATTTACTGATGCTTTTCTGATTTGGCGTATTTTATGGGGAGACTGCGAGACTCGACCCATTCGCTGCGGTGGCGGACGTCAAACAGAGAGATGGGAAGGGTGAGGAGGGGTGAGGGAATGAATGAAGGAAAGGATCTTCGTGTGATTCACAGAGCCAAAAAATGCGTTCGGATATAAGTAGGTGGGATTTTGACTTTAAATTTAAAAAGGCGGATAATGATGATTTACACCGAACAATCATTTAGCCCAGTAAATGAATAGATTATACCGGTGGTTGTGGATGATCGGTGCCGGGTGGATCGGGTTCCCGTTTGGTCGGCGGCGGAGCACTGGGCAGTGGCGGCGGCTCCTTCAGTGCCATCGCACGACGGATCGACTGACTCTTGTCTATCACTCCGGGAGATGGCTGTAATGTACATTACTTATAAACAATATAATTCACTATCATAACTAAATTCAGAAGAGTCTACCGGGGGTAGACATCCTTTGCAGGAGGTTGTCTAGGTAGGTGGGTGTACCCCAACAGTGCCAGTTATTCTACCGCCTGAGCAGTGATGTGCAAACATTACTGTGCTCCGGTAGGAGGGCACTGTAGCTAGTGAAATTACTGGGCTAAAGAGTCTTAAAATCTTATGACTCTTGAGTAAGAAGCGTTGGTGCAGTGCTCTTAGAATTTCACATCATTGTGAAATCCTAAGTAGCACTGTACTAATTATGGGCAGTGTTATCTCTTAACATCAGGAGAGCGTCTTGCTTGTCTTCTACTTCATCACATAAAATATGTTTGGTTCTGACTAAGTGAAAAAGTATTAACTTCATAAGAAGTTTAACTAAGCCGGCCAAGCCGAAAAGCCGGTAATATGTGCCAACTTAATCCCTATAGTGATTCAAACCAACATTATGATTAAGTTTATAGAGAGATCAAATGCTACGTTACCTTGCCATTATCTTGTGATTCATCAGAACTGTCTTCAAAAGCGTAGCGCTCCTTGTATGCTTTGGAATTGGTGTCCTTCTTTTTAACTCTACTGAAACAAAAAAGGTCATTATTATGATTTATTCCACCTTTTAGGAGTGATTAAAAACACAAACATTGTCCAAGGATTTTTCCATACATTATATTTGGCACCTGAACTACATAGCGAATTAGATATCAACACAGTAAGCGAGGAAGTTAAGCAGTTCTCCACCATATACAGACAGCGCTTGCTCAACCACCCAAATCATCTGGCTACACAGCTGACATCTATAAGCTATCCGAAGAGGCTAAAGAGACAGCACATCATGGAGCTCGACGATTGAAATTGAAGCAGGGAAATGATCACTGGATTAATTCCCTGAAATGTCCAATACCTCCAGCAAATCCGCTCATAGTCTAGAGACTGATTGCAGATATAAACGCAACACAAAAAAAAAATATTTGGCACCTGGGATAGTTCTATAAAACGGCGCCGCAGACGATGTGTTTAGATCAGGCGAGATCGTGGTCAGAGCCCAACTTATAACGAACTAGCTTATGCTCAGTTGCGGGTTTGCCCCCGTGGCAAAATATTTTCTTAGAGGTCAACATCATGAAACCTATTTGTATTCCAAATTTTTAACCTAATCCATTTAGTGGTTTCAGTGCGTTGATAGATCAGTCAGTCAACCAGTCGTCACTCTTTCGTTGTATATATTTAGATAAAAAAATCTAAGATTTGGTTGGGTAGATATATATATTTTTTTTATACAACGAAGTAAGAAGACGAGTAAGACGCTCTCCTGATGGTAAGAGATAACGCTGCCCATTATTAGTACAGTGCTACTCAGTATTTTACAAAGGTACTGGGTGCACTGCGCCAACGCTTCTTACTTGAGAGTCAGAGTCATGTTAAGACTCTTCAGCCCAGTAATTTCACTAGCTACAGTGCCCTTCTACCGAAGCACAGAGGTAAAAGGTAACTAACGGATCCTTGACGGCGCTCATGGACATCTTCCACTTGGGCTTGTCGAGCGGCGGCGGCGGCGCCTGCTCCAACAGCGGAGACAGCGAGGGGCGACGCTTGCTCAGCACCTCCTTCTCAACTAACATGTGATATGCACTCAGCTTCGACTCGATGTCTTCTAGCCCGTGGAGTTCGTCGGCCATCCTGGGAGATTACACATATGTTACATTACTCTATCAACAATTTAATAAATATAATATTATGAATATAATATTATTATTCCCTGGGTGAGACTCTCTCGTTCATATGATATAAGAAATGTTGAAATTTAATACATTTGTAATTCGTAGTTTACTTTTTGAAATGTATCTAGGCAAAGCAGTAGACAATATATATATTTTTTAAATAATTTCCAGTTTGCTATCATAAAAATCAATATTATTTGTAAAACAGAAAACACATGCCTGTTGGAATTTGTTTGCCATTTTTTCAGTGTCGTCAAAAGAATACTAATTACTACCACTATTATCCACAGCTTTACGAGATACATTTAAAACAAAGTACATTCTACGAATTTATATTTTGATATAAGTCATGTTGTATGAGCGAGAGTGTTGCAGGCAAGGCCCCGCAGAAATATGATAGTTGTAGTGCTTCGAAATACATATAAGGCTACTGTTGCTGATGAATAGTAATGAATGTGGTGTTACTGCAGTCATCATACTACCTCTTGTCATGCTTCCTGTCATATTCCCCGTCTTCACTTAGATCTCTCTTAGATTTTCCTTTTAATTCTTTCCTGCAATAGAAAAACAATATACATTAGAAAAGGCCTGTGTAGCAGTGCAGTAAAAGAATAAAAAATGATGATAAACAGAATAGTTTTGGAGTAAAGGCATAATAGTGATGTTGGCTGACGCGTTATGTCACACCCTGCTATAATAATATTAATTGGGGTTTATACTCCAACAGAACAGGTTACCCTACTTACACTGTCAGAGTCAAATCACAATTTTTATAAGTTGTGTGGCGAACATATATGTTGCAGTTTCAGATCGCCGAGATTACTACAAGGCCTGCAACATGACCTAACGACTGCCTCCTACATATCTTATAGGAAACAGCCGGGACCTACAGTTTTACGTGCCTTCCGAAACACGGTAGCGTCCAGGCGAACTTTTTGCCACACACTGAGATTTGAACCCAGGGTCTCCAGATTAAAAGCCGGACGTATGACCACTGGGCCACGGACGCTAGAAATGTTCCAACCATAGCAAACCGTGACGTCATTACTCCCTCACGAAGAACTTCAGTGCGTTGTTTTCATCGCTGGTTGTTATTAAATTTACAGAGTAAAAATATGTCTTGTACTTCACAGACACTTCGTAGGATTTTCACTGAAAATACGAAACGCTATTTCCCTAAAGAGATGAATCCTTAGAAATTATTCCTTTTTATTGTTAAACTCTATGATTGGTGAATCTGTCCTAGCTTTTGATTGGGTTCAGTAATGCTAAAATTGGAAGTGATTGATGTGATGTTTTACCTGATAGCATCCCTTAGTTTCTTGTCTCCAATATTGTCCAAGTCACGTAGGCTGTATTCTGAATTGTTCTGTGACTGTCGCGCTAGTTTAGCTTTTCGTTTCTCTTCCCTCTCTTGTTCTTTGCGCTTACGTTTTGATTCCTTCTTCTTTTTTCTGTTGACAGAAAAAAAATGTGTAAGCTAATAAGAATTTTAATAGTGAAGATACAGCACTTAATTGGGTTATGAAACCACTACCAAACTTGACATTTAAGATGTCTGAAATTTAATTAATTATCACTAATTTTATGCTCACTGGACAATAACGTGTTTCCAAGTTCAAGCGGTCATTAGAACACCTAGCACCGTGAAGCCAGTTTGGAAGAGATATCACCCCGCCTACTTGTCCGACAATACGTGGCAATGATCGGCATCACCACTGTTGTTATAGACGTCTACCGGTTACGGTAGCCGCCGGTACGGTAACTACTCACGATCAGCAGGGATATTCACTTATCCAATAGGAAACCGAATCGACAAAAATATATGAAATTACGTATTACGTCGTATCGATTTAATAATACGTCATACATACATTTTTGACAATTCGGTCTTCGGTTCGCTTCCCTGACGGATAGGTGAATATCCCTGCAGGTGATCCGTCTTCTTGTGAGTTGGTGTCTAATTTAAAAACTTACTTGTCCTTCTTTTTCTTCTTCTTCTTGTCATGTTCCTGCCCCGGTTGCGGTTGTTGTCCGAGCTCCTGCATTTTCCGGTTGCGTTTGTACTGCGCCGTCTCTTCAAGGAAGTTGCGCACTTTGTCCTCGTAGTCTGAGTCTTCTTTGGTCATTTCTAAGAATTTACGCACCTACGGACAAATATTAAGCAAGTATTATACAGGTAACATTGATTTGTATGTATGTTTGTTACTTCTTCACGTCAAGATGCTGGATTAATTGAGTTAAGATACCATATGTGGTTGTCTTGGACTGGATGGTAACAAATAGACCGACAAGCCAGAGATAAAAAAAGATCAGCTTTTAACAGAAGATGGTATCGTGGGCGTCGTCTAGTTACTTGTTGGGTAAATTAATTTTCCACATGGTGTCTTACGCAAAATTAAAAGGATCATGCCGCCAAAATAACTGTGGCAATTGATGGTGTAAACTAAACAGAGGAAATCTGAGATTAATGAATTGCATGAATCGTCATGCTCAGGAAGGCAGTGAAATTGACAATAGCTGAAAAGTCCAAATTATGGACCATTACTAGAGTATGTATAAGATTCCGATGAACTGTAAACCTTTCCTTTTTGTAAAGTCTGTTAAAGTACCTTCAATTCATAATCAATATCAGCTTGCGATCGAGGCGGTTGCACGGGTTCCTCAACAGGCGGCGGCGGCGGTTGGTACCCGTACGGATGGTTGAACTGAGAGTTGTGGGTGCGCGACGCTGACTCGCCGTCCCCCAGCATGGCCATCCGCTTGCTCAGCGGGGAGAGAGACCGCTGCCTGTTCTTGCTCGACTGGGAACGACGCTTCTTCTTCTTTGGACCTTCTGAATCTGAACACAGCAAATTAAACATCAAATACTTAGGACATTCATGTTATTTAACTTAGGTCTGTGCAAAAAATAGAATTGCAAGTGTAGATAGAATTGTAAATCATGGTTTAACTTAGCAAATAGTGTTTTAAGTTTTATAAAAAAGCAATTTAAAAAGAAAGTTAAACGAAGAAAGAATGCTAGGAGGATTTAAAATGAACAACACAGCTTGAAACAATATAGGGAGTTAATTGAGAACAGAGAGTTATTCAGCAAGAAAAGGATTGGCATAAACACAATCAGAAAAAAATTTATTTTCAGTACTTATTACTTATCACACTCTTTGGCTCAGGTTCATAGCATGTTTCATACTAACCACTGGTTTCTGATGATGATGAAGACGATTCCGAAGAAGAGCTAGAGCTTGAAGAGTCGCTTGACGACGAGGACGAACTGCTCGACCTCTTCTTCTTGCCTTTACCTCGCTTCTTCTTCTTTTTCTTATCCTTCTTCTCCGTCAAGTTCAGAAGCTGTTTGATCGTCTCCTTCACTTCGTAAGATTTCGCTCCTGTCAACCCTGGCAATAGTAGCTCAGCTGGTTCTATCAAAGGCTTGGCAGTCGACGTTTTACTCTTCAAAAAGTCCAGCGAATTCTTAGCTTCTTCATGGAACGGCATGATAGCCAAACAATCCTCATAGGCCTTCTGCGCTTCGGTGATTTTGTTCTCATCTTCGTAGCTGCGTCCTAAAGCTACCAATGTCTCTCCTAGATACTTCCTTGCGTTTGCGTGATTAGGGTTCAATTTTAGTGACGTTTCAAAGTCTTCTATGGCCTTTTTGAATGTTCCACTGTTGGCATATAATGCTCCTCTGGCGACGAGTCCTTCCACATTTCTAGGGTCTATGCTCAAGGCCTTATTTAGGCATTGGAATGCCTCAGAATGTCTTCCTGCTTTGAAATGTTCTATACCCTCGGCGACGGAACGGAAAGCCCATTTGCTTGCTTGCGCTTGACGTAGTTCATCGGCGTACTCTAATGGTGGGAATCCTCCTCTGTTGAAAGACAATTTTATAATTAGATTACACTTTACACCAAAATGATGAATATTTTTTGTAAGTATGAGTCTATGATAGAAATTACCTGAGCGATGAAAAGTTGGTGCAGTGCATGTTAGAGATCCCAAGTATTTCAGAGAGGTATTGCACGCAGTTGGGGTTATTGAAGCCAGGGCTCTTCTCCAAAATAGCTTCATAGTTTTCTCCTTTCATATCAACTGTTTTCCTATAGAAAGAATATATTATTAGAATCACGAATACCAGTCCACCTAATGTTCTTATTTATTCGACTTGAGATATTTTGCATTGATTGTCTTGAAGTTTGTCAAGAATAATAATTATATTGAAACAAAAGCCCTATGTGTAAGTCACACATACGTTATCCTCACCTGTTCCCATGGAGCTGTTCAAAAAATGTTTATTGCTTTGCACACACAAATAGAAACATCATAGATTATGTGATGGCGCCTCAATAATGTGACATTAATATTACCAAAATGCCTCAGCTACAGTCACAACATATTGCAGTGGGTGGTGTGACTAACGAGCCTTTGAATCGTCGCTATACCTAGAAAAGAACACCCTAAAATAATGGAGAGAGCTGCATCGTCCGTGAGCCGTCGCCGCGACGCAGTCGGTCGACTCGACTACATATTGTGCGTTCGGGAGATCTCAGTCATCTACATTCGTTATTGCAGGTACCGACTTCTTATTACAAATTAAATACTCCGACATCCGATAAACGCTCATTACAAATTCCAATCATTGGTCTCATAATGCTGGAATGTTAAACAATAGCTTTAATACAGAATAACATGTCTTTTTTACATTATATTTGATTGACCCTAGAGATTTGTACTGACCTTTCTTCTATTTATTATGAGAAAATGTGAATCTACATGATTGTGAATCCTCGATATATATATTATGTGTGCAGTAATTCCTTCAATCCTTGTGATAAAAATCTCATCAGACCACATTTAAAACGTCATGCAAATTGACTATTGGTGATCTAGTGTATTGGTACTGAAATGCCATCTAAAAACCAGTGAAAACATTCATCCAACATGAGTCTTCGTCTTGCAAGCATACCTACCACTCCTCTTCAACATCATTTGTTATTGTGTGACATCAACACTCATAGCATTGCAAAACAGATGTTTTATTTATATTTGGTAGTTTGGAGCCATCAATTTTCTGTTTGTTCCATTTCATGTGTCATAATATTTTCTTTTCCTTTGACCTTCAAGATTCCATTGAATAATAAGTCCTCATTTTCCATTTAGATTGAAGCAAATCCATTGCATAGTCACTCTTTTGGCGAAAAACAAATACCACTTATTTGAAAGCCATACATATCTGGACTACAATGATAAATAAATAAATACATAGAGAAATAATATTTTGCAAGTGTAGAGAAGCAAACAACCTGTAAGACAGTGTGAATGTGATCAGTAGTGTGTTAGTGAGGCTACGTACTTGTAGACTAGAGGGAAGTCATCGGTGCTGAGCAGGCCCAATGCAGGCTTCGGGGGAGGATCATCGGGACCCCGAGTCACTCCCTTCATGCCGCAGACCATTTTGTCAGTGTCCGGTATCACTTCAATAACTTCGCAGCAAACTGTGTCATTCATCAGGTAGTTTCTTGACACATTTTTCTTGTCCACAGCGGGTATGATATTTGTCACTGGTAAAAATGCCTGGAACAATATAAATTGTATGTATGAAAGGAAAGACTGACTGACTTGTTGATCTTTAAGCACTCTGCTTAAGAGCGTATATATCGAGTGACGCTCTCTCGCGCGCACAATTTGACGAATTTTTTTTTTTTAAATTTTCAAAAGATCTTATTATGCAATTTTTTTATATATCGAACTGAAACCACTTTTAAAATGTCGTGTGCAATAATATTATGGAGGGCTGGTACAGAGGAATTTTCAATAAATTAATTCCATGAATTTGTATTTCAAAATTCGTCAAATTGTGCGAGCGAGAGAGCGTCACTCGATATATACGCTCTTAAACCAGCAGTAAAAAAGCACTCTGTAGAAAATACTAATCAATAAATCCTAGTATTAAAAACATACATATTATGTAGTTTTTTTTTTAAATGCATTACAATAGGTATCTTCTAAGTTCCTATTTAGTAGAATGGTGTGCACTTGACTAAAGATCTGCCTACGTGGATTTATGTGGGATAATGCTTTGTCTATTTTATCTCCTCATGTTTTTATTCCATTTCTAACAATCTTATCACAAGTTCACTAGAAATATATTAGTTCTTATTGAAGAAGATTATAATGACCGGTAAATATTAATTATCAGTTCAGTCATAACAGAATACAGTTTTAAAGGAATATTCAAATAAGACTATAAGTGGCCATAAGTCATGCCCTTGACTCTTAGTTACTTTTTGACTGCATTGCAAATTACTTAATTTTAAAAGACCTTGCTACTTAACAAAAGGCATTAAAATTTCAAATAAGCTATTTGTGTACAATATCCACTTGATATTATCAAGTGTATTCATAATAAAATTCAATATGGCTGGCGCATAAATAATTATGCCTGCGTGTTGTTAACCAAGCTTATCTGCAATTTTATATGCATTGGATAGCAAAAGAATTCTACCTTGCAAATTAAAAACCATTAGTGTATTCCACATTTACAAATTTAAACAAGTAATTTGCTTGTCTCTAAGTTTTTATACATAACTTGAAAACTACTTGACTGATTTCAATAAAATTATATGGAACGACTTGAGAAGTACTTTTGAAATGTATGTACTTTTTACAACAAAAAAAACCATATAGGTTCAGGCTACTTAGATAAATTTAAAAATGTAAATAAATATAGTGAATAATAAGTAACACCCTTTGACAAAGTCACTAAAAATCATACGAAACATTTTCCACAATAAGAAAACAATAATTTATAAGGTTTATAATTAAAACAAGACAGTTGAAGTGACTCAGTGTGTAACAAATATAGCTTTTTAAATTTCAAAACATTGTGCAATACTAAACAAGTAGCAATCAATGTTTATCAGAATCAGATCATATTATTCCTTCTAAAATCCATGAAGTTTGATGATGTTATATACCTATATTACATGCTCACAGTTAGAGAAATAAACAAATGTAACTAAAACAAGTAGTACACAACCTTGTGTGCTTATTTTTAAAGTCTTGAGTCTTGTATAATCAATATTATGTACTCCAAGACCTTGCAGTCCTATACTGGCATAATATTTATTGATTTCCTAATACTTTATTTGTTCTGTAATAGTTAATGGATAGACATTACCATTACAATAATAGTGATTCACATTACACATGCCAAGAATTGCTTAAATGATGAAAATCTATGATTGATCAAATAGTATTACTCGTATAATCAATGTTTTCATTATATAGAGAAAAAATCATGCAGTTTCATAAGTGAACACCATTCCTAATATAAATACATTTTTTTTATACACACGAAGTAAGAAGATAGATAGATAAAGATAATAAATAAATTTATTGCCAGAAAAGAACAATACAATTTTGCTTATCATATAGGTAAGTATAACATATAGTGTCCTTAAAGCTAACCAGTTTAATTATTTTCCGTGAGACTCAAACTAAGCTCAATTAAGGCTTGTATCTTGAGCCTCAGAGTGATTACCAAGTCTGATAAAGGTGAGCAAGACACTCTCCTGATGTTAAGAGATAACGCTGCCCATAATTAATCAGTACAATGCCACCTAGGATTTCACAATGATGTGAAATTCTAAGTGCACTGCACCAACACTTCTTACTCAAAAGTCATAAGACTCTTTAGCTCGGTAATTTCCCTTTTATTTTTTTAAATTGTGTGGAACAGTTCCACTTTCCATAATACACCGTCAATAGTTAATTTATTTTCATAATTCTTTTATCAAAATCTAAGCAATGCTGTTTTGAATTCCAAGAGGAAAAGAAAAACCTCTAATTACAATACTGCCCTACAATGCCTAAAACCCAGTAATAGAATTTGAATGATATAATTCAACCTACTACATACAAAATAAAAAATCATACATTAATTTTCACATTTTCCTGTTACTGTGTATTAGGCACAGTAGGGCAGAACATCAATAATAAATGGAAAACAAAATAATCTAATATTATAAATGCAATAGTTTCTAAAGTGATTGTGTATGTTTGTTACTTCTGTACACCTAAACAGGTGGACCTATTGAGCTGAAATAAGGTATAGAGATAGCTTAGGGCTTGTTCACGTTGAACGCGCAGGCGCGAAATATCAAACATACGACGTGCTATGAAAGTGTTCACGTACAAACGCACGTGCGGTGTAAGCAAAGTCTGTCGCGCCCGCGCCCGCGCGTTCCTACGTGAACAAGCCCTTAGACTCTGGAATGACACATAGGCTACAGTACTGCAGATAAAACCACTGTGTGCAGCTAGTTACATAATAATTACCTTGACGTTAATGTCAGCTACGTATCTGGAAGTTGGTCCGGCCGTACACAGAACCTTCAACATCATCCCGGATGCTGTTCTGTTGATCACCGCTCCTATTATAAGCTCTCCTGTCTTCACATTCTAGGAGGAAAAGAAAATTTATATTCAATAACTCTAGAAAGGTAACATACCCAGGCAAACACTTTTTACCAAACCGTGTCACCAAACAGTGGAACAATTTGCCCGAAACAGTTATTAATGCAACATCAGTGAATAATTTTAAAAATAGACTTGACAAACATTTAAAAAAACAATAAACACAAGTGCAGTGATATGCACGCATCAGCTCACAGAGCTGCTTGTGCATTATTAAATAATAATAATAATATGGATTGTTTTTCGAGGTTTTCAACATCAATGTTGCATCATAGTAATCAGTTTAATGTTACAGAATCCCAAATATAATCAAGAATGATTACAATCATAGTATTTAACACTTTGTGAAAGACATGAATGCTGTGTTTTTGAGGTCGAAATGCAGGTGCTGATGCACACAAACATTGTTTTTGTGAAATTATTCTTGCATATTCAATAATTTCAGTCACTGCAGAAGGTACACAAAAAAAACACTGCAGCCTAAATGTTAAAGTTATTATTTTAACAAGTTTATGAACATGTTTGAAGTTATGTGATACCAGTTAAAAGCTGCTTTCCCAAATAAGGATAGCAACAAGTGACTGCTGACTCATGTATGGTTTAGTAATGGTCAACCAGTGAACTTTCTTGTGTAGGTGGCCCCAAAAAATATATTTAGACAGCCTTAAAATTAAAAGACTAACTTTCATTACAAGAATTATTCTCGAGACAAAGAAAGATTAGATACTTACATCAAAGAAATGCCTGAGTCTTGCAGACTTATCCACATTCAAGAATGTTTCAAATGGTGGCATCAGCGCAAACAAGTCTGAAACAAATTTTCCACAGGTTAGTTGCCATGACAACATTGAAGAAACACTATGAATAGGTAATTTAAGAGAAAAGACTTACTGTCTTCAGGAGCCGTCGTCTCTGAGCTCAAGCTTGACGATGAGGGTGCTTCATCCATGATAGAAGTATCAAACAAAGCGTTGGCTTCTTTTGCTATGAATTGGTGCAGTTTCAACCTCTTCCCGCGGTCTTGGAACGTCAGATGTTTATGCCGCGTCTGGTACACGGCAAAATCTAACCCGCCCACACCAATTTTAGAAAGATCGTCCTCTCCTCTTTCGGACTCCCACGTTTTTTGCATCTGCTGACCATGATAGTTGATGGACTGCGTCACCAAGGACGCGTCCAGTTTTGTTTCCATTTTTAAAACCTGAAATGCAAATGATCAGTCTCAATCTAAGCAGGTTTGAAAATATGTGGTAATAATCTAAATGTAGAAGTTTTGGTAAAAAGTGAGAGTTTCGGCCATTTTGATGCAATATTTCAAGCGAAATGCCGATTAAATAAATCAGCCATTGTAAGGCATTTATGTAGGTAAAAATAAATACTTACCAATATTGGCTATATTTTCATGAAATCATTCACAATATGAAGGGTATTCGACACCAATTTGCAATTTTTCACTCACACTATGCACAAGACACAACCACAAGTCAAAAGAAAATGGCGTCAATGTCAAATTCAGTGTTGCCAGTGCCCTATCTCAATTAGTAACCTCGTTAAGTTCAAAAAGTAACATAAATCGTTACTTTTACAAGAAAAGTAACGCTTTTTAAATTTTTCATATTTAGGAACTTAATCAATTTTAATATACGCTTACTTTATCATACATTTTAGTAATAGTCCAGTCAATGAGTTCTCAAAAGGGGGCATGTAAATCGAAAAGTCGAAAGCAGAAAAACTAACTTTGGAACTTTGTTTGGACTAGTTAGGAGATAAACATACTAAAAGTCCCCACCCCTCCGAGGTGAGCCCGAGGGGGGGGGGAGGCCGAATGATGATGATGATGTCAAAAACTGTATATTGTACGATATTTTGTTGTACTACATTATAAAACCTCATAAAATTCTCTACAACTTTGGCCTTTACACTTTTTATCTATCTCCATTCGTTGTCCAGCTATGAGCTTCGAAACATGGTCTATTTTTAAGACGCTAATATTAGTTTCCCGTACAAAGTCGTTAAAAAAATCTTGCAAATAAAATTTGACCAACTTCTGGTTGTCCTACTATAATAAAACTTTGCAAATGTTTAGAAATCTAATGACAGTTCAATAATCTGGTACCAGGGAGCTGATCTGATGATGGAGCCAGGAGGTGTCTACTAGAACTTTTCAATGGCTATTAGTAAATCCGTCGAGTTTGGGCACATTACACTCGAATTGATAAGACCTTTTCATAACGCTTGCTGACGAGGGTCTGATAATGGACCAGGAAGTGCCTAGGTCTCATCAATTCGAATGTAATGAGCCCAAACTCGCCGGTTTTACTAATAGCCCTTGAAGAGTTTCAATATATACCTCCTGGCTCCATCATCAGATCAGTTCAGTGGTACCAGATTCTTGAACTGTCATCAGATTTCTAAGCATTTGCAAAGTTTTATTATTGTAGGACAACCAGTAGTTGGTCAAATTTTATTTTCAAGATTTTTTTATCGACTTTGTATGGAAAACTAATTTAAGCGTCTTCAAAATAGACCATGTTTGGAAGCTCATAGCTGGACAACGATTGGAGATAGATAAAAAGTGTCAAGGCCGAAGTTATAGAAAATTTTATGAGGTTTAATAATGTAGTACAACAAAATATCTTAAGATGTACAATTTTTGACATATAAGCAAAAAACCTAAAAATGGGACCTTCTTCGGCTTTTTTCTCGGGCTCACCTCGGAGGGGTGGGGACTTTTTGTATGTTTATCTCCTAACTAGTCCAAACAAAGTTCCTAAGTTAGTTTTTCTGCTTTCGACTTTTCGATCCACAATCCTTCTTTTACTAGACTATAATTAATTCTTCATTTTTCAGTTTACTACAATAAGAACTTTTAAAAAATGTTGCTACTAAACCAGAGGGCCTATTGGCTTATTCTCACCCACTACGATTGATGACAACTTCAATGTACATTGCTGCATTTGTTATTTTACTCATATTAATGAGGAAGGTTAAGCAAGTAATGTACGCAAAATTGTCTATGGATTCTAGTGTTTTACATGTCGTTTGGCAATAGCCAATGGGCCCTCGGATCTCTTTTCTATCGACTTAACTATTATTTACCATTAAAAGGAAAACGTTATTTTTTAGTTCGTTTTAAAATAAAAACCATTGTCCCGGAAAGTAACGTGAAAGTAATTTATCTAAACAAGTAACATAAAGGGTTTTTGATCCTTTACGTTACTTTCAAAGTAACGCAAAATGTTACAAAAGTAACTTTCTGGCAAGGCCTTTCAAATTATTGACATTTGAATTTGTAATTTGATCACTGATTAATATATATATATATATAGTCCGTTCACAGTTATTTTACCTCTAGCCTCTACATTGGCTAGCTTGAGAATTATGTTGCCATGTCACGTGAGTATTGACTTCCCCATTTTAAGTATTGTTTTACAGTACTGTTGGTAGGTATTTACATGAATTTCCTGTTTCCAACCTACCTAATATTTTATATCATATTGATAGCTCGCAGTTGCCACCCGTTCATGTGTTAGCCATCCGATATTGTTATAGATAAATTCATTTTCTTCATAGAAAATTGAGTTTATGGGCATTGGTAAAGCTTGGGATTATAATAATAATTATTAAAAAAACGAGATAATCAAAACACATTTATTCAAAACACATTTATTATGCATAATAACTTGGAATTTAGGTAAATTATGTTCCACTGCATGGTATCCCTAATTCACATACCTGTGGGCCTATTGGCTATCGCCAAACGACATGTTAACACTAGAATCCATAGACAATTTTGCGTACATTACTTGCTTAAACCTGCTCATTAATATGCGTAAAATAACAATCGCAGCGATGTACATCGAAGTTGTCATCAATTGTAGTGGGTGAGAATTAGCCAATAGGCCCTCTGGTTGGTTGACGAACATTTGTAAATGGAATTTACGGCGCATTGTTGTCCTTTTCTCTTTAACAAAAAGCACGCACTGATAAAACAATATTACTTCTACTGCTTTGAATCCTTTTCGGCACGATATCAGAGATAATTGAATCCTGAAAACTTTAAAATACCCAACCAACCAACCAACAACATAAAGAAAATAATTGTCACATCTGTCAGAGACAAAATAACTGTAAACGGACTATAGTAGAAAAGTGACAAGGGTAGAATTCAGTGTTGCCAGATTTTTGTCTTAGTTTTCGCTCAAATTATCTCGAAAACCCCCAAAATTCAAGTTAAAAAACTCCACAGTAGTATTTTTTTCTAAATGTATAATATAATATCTCCGTAAATATTATACATAAAGATGAAAGAACTTACAGCAGCAAGGCGAGCGATAAGGGCTAAGGGACACGTATCTATGTAGGTATTTCGCAAACAGGATTACGCGTCTACCGCTCCACCTCACTAGCGCCTATATTTAAGTCAAAAGAATTAATTCATTTCTATCTTGAATAGTTATATTTTACAGCTTAAATATCTTGACTCAAACTTAATAATTATTCCCACCAACTATCCTCCCATAACTTACAAAAAAACAAATTTGGGGCAGTTTCCCCCAATCTGGCATCGTGGTAGAAATTTATGTAGAGTCCTTTTCACGAAAGAGGTCCCGCGGAATTTTGCAGAACTAAGATAATTTTTTTCAATAATTACTGAACTTCATATCCTAAATATTTTTTTTTTGTTAGATTAAATAAATACAAATTTAATTATGAAATTAAATAAGAGAAATTATGAGGCGTTAAAAAGTTATAGATATGTTAACTTTTAAAATTTGCGATAGTGGTGCCCCGCAAAAAGGACTCCTTTCGTGAAAAGCACTCTATTGCGTGGTGTTACTAGTACATACAATCGATTTCGAATTTTTTCGAATAATTTTAACCGATTTCGCAAAAAGGAGCAAAGGTAAAAATTTCAATTTGTCGGAATCTTTAAGAGCGTATATATCGAGTGACGCTCTCTCGCTCGCACTATTTGACAAATTTTTAAATATAGAATTAAATTATTGAAAATTCCTTAAGAACAGCCCTCCATAATATTATTGCACACATTTTCAAAGTGTTTCCAGTTTGATATATTTAAAAATGGCATGAATTTTTTTTTTGAAAATATTTTTTCTTTCAAGTACAGAAACTTGGGCTACTATAGAAGATTGGGCTTATTTGTTACTCTTTCACGCCTAAACGGGTGGACCGATTGAGCTGAAATGTGGTACAGAGATAGCTTAGAGTTAGACCCTGGAATAATACATAGGCTACAGCTGGTAAAACCGCTAGACACAGCTAGTAAATTAAATACTAGAATATGACATTTTATTAGCAATATAATTTTCCCATTCATTTGATCTTTAAAAGGAAACACAAAATGAAAATAATAATACCTCCAAAAACATAACTTGTAAAAAATACCAAGTCTCGCAACTCGCAGTTCTTCTACCGTAAAAAGTTGTGAGATCCATGTATTACCAAGTCGGTAAAATCTTTCTTTCTTATTCTATCTTTATCTTTCTATTATCTATCTTTCTTTCATTTTTTTTCTTTTTTTTTATTCTTTTGTGTTTAAAATTAATAGATCGACTTGGCTATTTATATGCTCTTTGGACTTGGCCATCGCATGAAAACACAATGTATCTCTCAAGTAATATACCGACATAATAGTGCGATTGCCAAGTCAATCTATTAATTTAAAACACAAAAGATTTTACCGACTTGGTAATACATAGAACTCACAACTTTTTACGGTAGAAGAACTGCGAGTTGCGAGACTTGGTATTTTTTACAAGTTATGTTTTTGGAGGTATCTCACTACTTTTTGTTTTTTTTTATTCGTTATAGGTTAGCCTTTGCCCACGATATCGCCTGATCTTAAGTGACGGTGCGCCCGTAGATGGGAGCAGACTAAACCTAGAAGGCGGGATACCCTCCCTGGCTTTATACATTATTACGGCATATACCTATATTATGGCATTATTATTTGGATTTTACAATTTTTACCGTTGACTGCAAATGTAACTTTGTAATCCTATACATTTATATGGGATTACAATATTTATGCAGTTTATGTATCTCGAAAACTAGACCGAAATTGCATATTTTGAAGTGAAAACTTCTTTAGCGGCGCTGAGCACTTTTTTGTATGGGTAAAAACTTTCAAACTCGCGTCAGGGTCACGTGATGCTGATCGAAAAAGCGTAAGATCGAGGGGAAGGGAGAGGAACTAGTATCTCCCACTCTTTCTACCGTGCCTGAGTGTACTGCTCTGTTTAGGCGGCACAGAGGGCTTAGACAAGCGCGCGCCCGATATTTTTTTTTATATTTTATATTTTTATATTTTATATTTTTTTTATTAGACAATTAAATAGGTTCGAATCAAAACTGTTTGTTTCTTACTTAAGTTATCATAAACCAATTGTATCAGTTGTAAAAATTTGCGATGATGATTCTGATAATAACGATAGTGTAAAAGTCGTCGAAATTATGGATGGAAGTTGATTTTTCTGAGAGATAAAATTTAATGTTATATATAAATAACGATATAATATTATAAATAATAACATATAAATTGTCATATTTGTGTACGATAGCGCAATAAATAAACATTGTATTCTACCTCATAAATGATAATAATAGTAGTAGTAGTGTGTAGTAGTATCATGAATGATAGTATTTTTATACTTATAATTAAACACAACGTTAATATTGAAGTTTTCACTTCTGCCGGCACTCCCGGAGTGCTACCTTTTTTTTTAGTTTTCCTATGGTTTATACAATAAACTCTAAGTATATACCAAGTTTGAAGCTTCTATGTTTGCTAGAAGTGCCTTAGACTTTTGATGATCGGTCAGTGAGTGAGTGAGTGAGTGAGTGAGTGAGTGACAAAATTACAAAACTTTGACTAGTTATAATTCTTAAACTACTGGTTCAAATTGAATGAAATTTGGAATAAATCGTGTTTATACAATGCATATTCGGTTGTTAAAAATTGAAGCTTCTAGTTTTATCCGCAACGAAGTTATAGGGGGTCGAAAATGGTCTGAACTGCTTCCAGAAAAGGATGGTACGGCCGTGCCGCTTTTTTTGCTCGACTTGGCGGGGGCACTGCCGTGCCCCCAGATCCCTTACCTATGCTTGCGTAAAGGTCAATGTCTTAATTTCTACCGGCTGTATACTAACTATAGTGGGCTTGCTAAGGGTGCTTCATTTATTTTTCAGTAAGCACAATCCTTTAATTTTCAGGTCCATTGGCAAGTATGTATCTACAAGTAAAAGAAGAAAGCAAATACAGAATCACAATAACGTACTTACCTATTAACTAAATTTACCATCGATATCTTGTATACTTCAAACAGGGGGGTCACATCATCGTGGCCACCTGTGCGACAAAAAACAGCTTACGGATTTACATTATTTTATGAAAATACGCGATATATTGAAATTTTAGGTCATAAACTAGTTGAATAACATTGTATCGTCTCAAATTGCTTTAAAATTTTGGAAAAAAACGAAACACATAGGTATTATTGTCACAATGAAGCAGTTTGACAGAGTTTGACAAACAACATAAACCGGCCACGCTGAAAGGGACGAAAAAAAAAAGTTCTCCTTTTCTTCACACAGAATTTTCCCTATTGCCATCACACTTACACTTAAAATGGGTACTTCTAGTTGTATTACTTCTGTGACTTCAAAGCTAAAATAAAGCGTCATTGGAGGTCTCACTTCAATAGAAGTGAGGGATACCTACAAAAGAAAGAGGGCGCAATGAGCTTACTGAAAAATGAAATTAGACATTCATAGTCAGCTTTCTTGTCATATTAAATACTAGCTGACCCGCGCGCACTTCGTTGCGCGTGAGAGTCAATTAATAAAGCGAATTTGGTGCTGCTATGTTCACTATGATAGTATTTCCATCCCCGTGACTTTGTAAGCGTAAAATAAGGCATGGCTATATATTATTTGCTCCCGCTGTGGGTAGCGAAGAATATCGGGTTGGGTAATTCTATGCAGTTTTGTTCGCTACCGTAGAAACCAATCCTATGTCCTTTCCCAGAGGTCAAATTATCTCAGTTGAGCGGTAGTTTATCGCCTTCATAAATTTTCACGCCTCTTTTCAGGAATTAAAACTATTTGTGGTCCTTTCCCGGTAACTCTTTAACTTATCTCTACTGTAATGTACCTCAGCTAAATTATTATTCGTTACTAATTTCTCACACCATCCTTCCCGCGACTCAAATCAATTCCATGGTTCCTGAATTCCCATTAAATCTCTGATCCTCCTTCCCCCTCCTTTAATACTTAGTCTCCTTAAAGTTAATTTCTGACATAAAAAAACTATTCATTAACAGAACTTAACAAAATATCAGCTCATTTTCGGTTCAGCGGTTACTAATTTCCATGCAAACGTTTTTGTGAAAAAATTCCTGTTCTGGTGAGAATTTCACAAAATCCCTTCTTATCGGTCGCCTACGTTACATAAAGAATACGTTGTCCAAATTTTAGCTAAAACGAAGAAGCGGTTACCTTTCCTACACAAACTGGATCCCTCTTTCCTCCCCTCAAAGGTTGATTTCTGGGATAAAAAGTATCCCATATCTTTTTTTAAGACTTAATCTACCTTTGTATCAAATTTAAGCGCAATAGGGTCAGCGGTTCTAAATTTCCCATTAATTTCTGTCAAAATAAATATTTAATGTTCCTAAACACAACTCAAACCATGATTTTACAAAATTTCGATTCAATCGGTTTAGTTGTTACGGATTTGCATATAATTGTTTTTTGTAAATAAATCCCGTTCCAGTGGGAATTTAGCAAAAGCCCTTCTCGTGAGTCGCCAAAACCACCTAAAAACACGCTATCCAAATTTCAGCTCAAATAAAGAAGCGGTTAACGATTTCTTACGCAAACTTGCACCCCCCCCCCCCTTTCCTCCTCTTTAATGTAGATTTCTGGGATAAAAAGTATCCCATTTTTTAGGACTCAATCAACCTCTGCACTAAATTAATTTAAGCTGAATAGGGTCAGCGCAGCGGTTCTAAATTTCCCATACAAACTTTGACCCCCCCTTATAAGTTAATTTCTGATATAAAAACTATTAAAAATTTCCTTAACAAAACTCAAACCATCATTTTACAAAATTTCAGCTTAATTGGTTTAGCGGTTACGGATTTGCACACAAAAGTTTTTTGGGAATAATTCCCGTTCCTGTAAGAATTTCACAAAATCCCTTTTTATCGGTCGTCTTAGTTTATGTAACTAAAAACACGCTCTCCAAATTTCAGCAAAAACAAAGAAGCGGCTAACGATTTTTTACACAAACTTGCACCCCCCTTTTTTCCCTTAAAAGTTGATATCTGGGAAAAAAGTATTGCATATCATTTTTTAGGATTAGATCTACCGCTGTACCAAATTTAAGCTCAATAGGGTCAGCGGTTCTAAATTTCCCATACAAACTTTGACCCCCCCTTTACCCCCCTTAAAAGTTAATTTCTGACATAAAAACTATTCAATGTTCCTAAACACACTTCAGACAATCGTTTTACAAAATATCAGCTCAATCAGTTCAGCGGTTACAGATTTGGATACAAACGTTTTTTAGAATTAATTCCCGTTCCCGTGGAAATTTTGCAAAATCCCTTTTTATCGGTCATCTACGTTACATAAAAAATACGCTGTTCAAATTTGAGCTTTAAAAGATGGCCGGTTACTGATTTTCTACTCAAACTTCTACCCCCCCCCCCCCCCCCTCTTCCCCCTTCAAGGTTGATTTCTGGGATAAAAAGTATCCCATATCATTTTTTAGGACTCAATCTCCCACTGTACCAAATTTCAGCTCAATGGGGTCAGCGGTTTTAAATTTTCCATACAAATTTCGACCCCCCTTTACCCCCCCTTAAAAGTTAATTTTCGTCAAAAAAAAATTAATGTTCCTAAACACGATCTAAACAAACGTTTTACAAAATTTCAGCTCAATCGGTTCAGCGGTTACGGATTTGCATACAAACATTTTTCGGAAATAATTCCCGTTCCCGGAGGAATTTTGCAAAAATCCCTTTTTATAGGTCGCCTTCGTTACCTAAAGAACACGCTGGTTTAAATTTCAGCTTAAACAAAGAAGCGGTTACCGATTTCCTATTCTAACTTTGACCTCCTTTATCCCGCCTTAGAGGTTGATTTTTGGAATAAAAAGTATACCATACAATTTTTTAGGACTCAATCTACCTCTGTACCAAATTTCAGCTCAATAGGGTCAGCGGTTTTAAATTTTCCATACAAATTTCGACCCCCCTTTACCCCCCCTCAAATGTTAATTTTCGTCAAAAAAAAAAATTAATGTTCCTAAACACAATCTAAACAATCGTTTTACAAAATTTCAGCTTAATCGGTTCAGCGGTTACGGATTTGCATACAAACGTTTTTCGGGAATAATTCCCGTTCCCGGAAGAATTTTGCAAAAATCCCTTTTTATACGTCGCCTTCGTTACCTAAAGAACACGCTGGTTTAAATTTCAGCTTAAACAAAGAAGCGGTTACCGATTTCCTATTCTAACTTTGACCTCCTTTATCCCGCCTTAGAGGTTGATTTTTGGAATAAAAAGTATACCATTCAATTTTTTAGGACTCAATCTATCTCTGTACCAAATTTCAGCTCAATAGGGTCAGCGGTTCTAAATTTTCCATACAAACTTCGACCCCCCTTTACCCCCCTTAAAAGTAAATTTCTGACAAAAAAACTATTTGATGTTTCTAATCACAATCCCAACTATCGTTTTACAAAATTTCGGCTTAATCGGTTCAGCGGTTACGGATTTGCATACATTCGTTTTTCGGGAATAATTCCTGTTCCTGAGGGAATTTTAAAAAATCGCTTCTTATTGTACGATGAAATCTTCTTACGAATACGCTGTCCAAATTTCAGCTCAATCCGTCCAGCCGTTTGGGCTGTGCGTTGATAGAACAAAAGTGTACGAACGATTTTATATAATAGATAAGTAAATCTTTAGATAGATATAACTCTTTTATTTAAAAACCGATTTAAATAAAACCAATACTATTTACAAATTAGAGAAATTTGCAACGTTTTAGCGAAAACTGCATACAATTCGGTTGTGCCGTTTTATCACACATAAGTAATAACCTTTTTACAAATTAAGCCTAATAAAACTACTCTGGTAAATTTTCGTTTATGGCCACATCGATAGATGGCGTATTTTTAGTTTGTCGCACTTTTTGCTTTTTGATTTTTTTGAATTGAATTTACTTTATATTCTATTACTTTTACTTCGAAATTTTGATGTAAATTAGGGGCGATGTGTCCGATATAAATGATTATTATTTATTTTATTATTTTATTTTACGTTTCCCTTGGAAAAATTGACAAAATGTTTTACGATCTAGATCGCGCAAGCGACTTTTTCGCGTCGTTTTGTTCATATGCGTATTTTCACAGTTCACCTTAGTAAAGGATCACAATGAATGGGGAGAAATTTCCATTCTTATTATATGTATGGATACGCCTCTACCTCTACTTTGAAGATGTGATCTACCGTGAACACCAAACTGAAGCAAGAAAAATGACGTCAGGGTTGTTTGCTATCTCACTTACTCATTCTGAATATGTACACGTAGGTTGAAGATAGTATTTTGTTTTTAATTTGTATGACCTTCTTGACCTCTACGCAACTTTAGATAAAGCCCTAATATGTGCTCGTATGTGTAAGCTAGTGGGCTTACTATGAGTGTTTCATTTATTTTTTAGTAATACTACATTCAAATGAAAAAGGACGCAAATTCAGGATCGCAATAACGTACTTACTAGGTACTTATTAAGTAAATGTACCGCCGATATCTTGCATACTTCAAAGCCTTAAGGCGTCATCGGAGGTCTCACTTCAATAGAAGTGAGGGGTACAAAAGAAAGAGGGCTAGGTAATGGTCGACACAATGGCAACACTGTTTGGACTAGCGCTCCTCCGCACAATGGAGCCAAACTTATGCTCGTTACACACTTGATCATTTCGTCTTTTAGGCTATTATAAAAAAACATTATCTACCTATATATACCTAAAAGTCAACAGTGTTACAGTCGAATTGAGAAAACTTCTAATTTTTCGTCAGTTTATAAAAATGTTAACATTTTCTATTCTTATCTATTACTAGTGGACCCGCGCGCACTTCGTCGTGCTTAATAGAAAATTATCAGTCTTTCTCTACTATATTAAGCGTGTATTGTATACATATAAACATTCTTTGAATCACTCTACCTATTAATGAAAACCGCATCAAAATTAATAAATAAATAAATAAAAGTTTATTTCAAAAACTACAGCAGTTTTAAGCTTATGAATTAACTTAAGAGACTAGTCTAAGTTACGGATATTGTATAGTAGATAAAAATACATACCTATCTATATGTATAAATTCGTTGCGTAGTTTTATAGATATAAGCATACATAGGGACAGACAGACGCGGGAAGCAACTTTATTTTATACTATATAGTGATTCGCACATCTAGATCTAAAGGGAGTTAACTCAAAAATCGGCTTTTTTTAGTTAAGCACACCATCGAATTCCCGAACCAAAGGCCTATCGGCCAATAAATGCGATTTTAAAATATGTCTACTACTCGATACTAGATGGCGGAAAGAGTCCCTTTAGTTGAAAGTGTGAGTCCCATATACCGCCACCAAAACAGGAGCATTAATAGTTGTAATAAAAAATTCAAGCAAAGTGCACATGCCCCTTGTAAGCAAATTGGAGTTATTTTGAGTAATACCTGTATTTTTGAAATTTTTATTGGAGTTATTTTGAGTTAACACTTTGTAGGTGGTTGCTACTGTATAAACAAATACAACATTTTGAATTGTGCCCGTATTGCTGGCAAGGTGGGTATATTTTTTAATTTTATTTTGAGTTATTGCCATATTGGTGAAACTTTTTTGAATTTTGAATTGACTCTGTATTGTTGATTCATATTTTAATCATTCATATTTCTTTAAACACGTAACCAAATTAAACTCTTCTGTAACTTGCAATAAGAATTAATTCAAATACGTGTTATTTTATATTCAACCTTGAATTTGAGGGCTTTTTTTCCCTTTTACAACAAAATTTCGAGTTAACTCTCTTTAGATGGTATCATCCAAAATCCAAACATTACTTACAATACCTCTAATGATGGGGTTAAAACGTAAAAATTATGGCTAATTAAATAACTTGGAGCCTATTATTAGACCCTATAAGTAAGTACATTGAGTATTGCCTTTTCAGGAACCAATATTAATAAGGCGTAGTTGTCTTTTAGTAAATATGGTAGAATCTTACTAATATTATAAACGTGAAAGTTTGTAAGAATGGATGTCTGTATGTGTGTTTCTTACTCTTTCACGCCTAAACGGGTGGACCGATTGAGCTGAAATTTTGAATAGAGATAGCTTAGACCCTAGAATAACACATAGGCTATAAAATATTTGTATCTGCGGAAGCTAGTAATTGGCCTTCATTGTCTTATATAGCTTTCTATTATGTTACCTAGCTGTTAGCTTTCTTAAAATAAATAAAATAAAAATAAAATAAAAAAATAAAAAGCGGGTAAAACCGCTGGGCGCAGCTAGTAGTTATTATAAACGTGAAAATTAGTAAGAATGTATGGATGTCTGGATGTAGGTTTGTTACTATTTCACGCCTAAACGGGTGGGCCGATTGTGCTGAAATTTGGTATAGAGATAGCTTAGAACCAAGAATAACATACAAGCTACAGTCTAGTAACAGGATAAAGAAAACATCACTCCTTCCATAATTTCTATACAACATGAAACACTAGTGAATGACTTGAAGATAACGTTATGTAGTGATGAAGTCTCATTTGTTTGGTTGATGCATTACGTCTAAGCAACAAAATTCAGGTGCACAAAATTACTATATTTCATCAATCCGGAGCGATGATAGTGTAATTAACAACTTCAATGAGGATCCTAATTTTAGCTTGCCATACACAAGTAAAATTCCACTAAGTAAAATAAGTATTACATTGTATTTTATAAAATTTTGACGCTAAGAATAAATTAGAACAAGCAGATAATAGTCGTATTCATAGATTTAATTGAAATGTGATTTATTATGATTTTTTCAGAAGAAAGTTCTTAATTTTTTTATGAATTATGAAATATAAAAAAAAATGTATAATTATTATAAGCAACGTGAGATACGGATTCTCTCACTCATTCATTGATTTAATAGACAAAAAACAATGAACGATTTCTTTGCAATTAGTGCTTTTTTTGCTTAGTTCCATCCTAAAAACCCTTTACTGTTGGTCAGATCGATCTATCACTCGGGACTAATTTGAAATAATACACATTTTAATTGCATTTTAATTTCTGGTTACTCTTCAAAAGAGAGCTAACTAAGAACTTGATTCACCAACACAGGTTCAACTCAAAATAGCAAAATAAATAGGCATACATTGTCTAGCAGTAGGGAAATAACTCCGAAATTTGAATCTATAGCCCAAATACTCGAGAAAAATATGAAATTCCTGTAACATTCTTGTTCTAGTTGCGTAACAAAAGCAAATTTCTAATCGTGACACTTCTGCAGTGCTCAAGAAGTCAGTAATCAGTTTTTCGCCTTTCCTGAAAAAAGTGCTTTTTTGAGTTAATACCTTTTTAGATCTAGGTGTGCGAATAGTGATTCGCGCTAGCAACTTATAATGTCCATTTTTCTGGAAACTTTTTTTCCGGTCAAAAGGCAAAAGAGGAAAAAGTATAGAAGGCGCAAGGCGCTATTGTATTAATTCACTGCTTATATGGGTACATCTTTTTAAGATATGTCATTATGAAAACAACATTAATAAGAAATTAACACACCGCACTAGGCAGCCTTATTTTTTTACCTAGAGCCTTTATAAAATCATTGCGACCCTTAAATATAAATTTACATAATTATTTAAATCAATCGCACACGCCCAAAACCACGCATTATCAAGTGTGTCTCAAGCTTTATTTTATTGAAGCCGCATTTATTTTTTGTCCGTATCAGCTTGAGTTTTTCACGTGAACGCCTCTGTTCGCGACGCAATTTTATAACGTTTGATGACGAAGCTTATAGAAAAACATTAAACTATCTTCTGCCTGCGACTTATTCCGCGAATATAATATTTATTTTCTCTATATTTATACTAGCATATTATTAACACCTATTCTATTATTTTACGTAAATTTTCTTTTACAGTTTAGATACGCTAAAAAGATGTACGCACGTCACAGACTTATGTAAAAGGTTAACCCTAATCCGCTACGCCCTGTGTACGAAGACTTTTACAGTCGTAGCGAATTAATTCGTAGAGGTGCTACGGGCTACGGTGCTACGATCAACGCGCTACGCTCGTCCGTTGAAGTCTTTCGCTCAATTTTTAGATAACATGTTTTCTGATTTTACAAAAGATTTTCACTGAATACCACCGATCGCATTGTCTAGTATTCTATAGGAGCATTTGAATAGGTTTTTAACAATCAACAAGGACACATAATGAAAGATCAATTCATACAGAAAACTACAATTTCCATTAATAACAGTTATTTTGACACGCAATATACGCTATGTATTGGTGCCGAGTTAAGTTAGGTAGTTGTGATTTGGGGTGTTGGTTTTTATGTGTTTGGTAATAGAGGTGATGTTTGTTTGTGTTTTGTTTTCGCGTGTGTTTGTTGGGTGTTGTTTGGAGTGTGTATGCAAGGTGTATTGTGCGGGTTCACACAATGCCGAGCGCGGCTTTGTGTCCCGCGTTCTCCATTGTATGGGGACATATTACCCAACGTTACCACATTGTATCCACGCCGCTGTCTCTGGCTTCTTCCTTTGATGAGACACGTATCTTATTTGTCGTACGCAGGGCGATGTAAACGCGCAACTCTTTGATATTTTTATTTTTAATCGTTTGTGAAGAACTAAATATGTAGCTGTGCATTGCACATTGCAGTTTTAGCCGCGCTGATCTTACCAAGTTTCACGTCAATCGGTTCAGGCTTCAAAGTGTGAAAGTAACAAACAAAAATATGTCCATAAATTACCCTTCATAATATTATTAACCTAGAGTTTTACCTGCTAAATACTCCTAATTAACTACGAAAAAATCGATAAAATCGATTAAACCGTTTAAGCGTAGAGGTAACAAACATATGTAATTATCATGACCAGTAAGTTGGATGCAAAAATAAGCTGGGTACTGAGTGCTGTGGTTTCCTAATCTTAATAAACTACTGTAATTGGTCCACAGATACCAAACGATTATTCAGAAAATGGCTCATTCTCATTTTAGCTCAAATTTGATGGTCACACGGTTATATTTCCTAAACGGTTAAAGAAAGAGACATGAATTTTGAATAGGTGGATAAAACATATATTAAGCTACAAAATAAATAAAGATTGTCATAATAGACGCAAAAAATAATACTAAAATTTAACATGAAAGGTCAAAAACGGGGGCATTTTTCGTATTCTCATGGTGTCACACTTTCCGTTGCAGTGAAACATTTGGGCACTACTTTAACAAATTTCGGTGTATCTGTATATAACATATACCAAAATTTTCGCAAACAAATACACTTTACGGTACACAGTCTCAAAAAAGCCTTTCATTATTATTTTGAATTTAAAAAGACATAATGCGATGGTCACACGATTTTTGGTGCTTTAAATTTGCGTAGTTTAACGGCTGCTGTTAAACACAACATTAACAATCTAATACAGAGTTTGATTTATTTCAATGATGGCCATGTTCTGCAATCGTAAAAGTAGGATCTAGGACTTATCGAGCCGTGGAAAAAATATAATTGCCAAGTTTCAATTTATTCATGGGTATACCGATCACTTGCATGGACAAAATTTTTATGCATTGTATTTTAGTTATTTAAATCAAAGCTAGCTTTTCGAAACGCCAAAATATGCGAGATAAAGACGTAGTATTTTATTTTATACATTATACATAAACTTTCCAGAATTTCACCAAAAAGGGATATTTTCGTCACCAGCGTGGCATCACCTTCATAGCGGTTTTTACCATGAAGGTGATTTTAGCCACGAAAGTGATTTCTTTTTTTATTGTTTTGTTTAGAAAGGGCCTTTTTACCAACTAAAAAGTACTTTATCTGTTATGTTAGGGTTTTAATACATACATACAAAGTTTCTGACTAATAAAAAAGTAAAGTGAAAGGTAAAGTAATATCTCAAATTACGCACATTTTCTTCTGTAGTGAGGTTTGTTGTTACGTAGAATGTCGTTTTATTGTACATTTTTGGTAGATTTAGTATTTTAAAAGGGGTTTACTTGAAAAAGCTGTGAAAAAATAATGACTGAATCACTTTCGTGGCGTCGAAAATTTCAAAACTGTTTTTCTTCGAAATGAAACGTACGATTTAAATGATTTATATAAAAGTTTACTCGTGTTATCCAGCTATATACAATATTATACATAAACATTACAAATAAGCAATAAATAAGAATTGCCATGAAGGTGACGATGAGAATCGATTCCATGAGAATGAGCCAAATCCCAGTGAGCCTTACATCAAAAATCTTTGAAATCAAACTAAATATGACAGAACATAGCCTTATGAATGGGACGACAGATTCGAGTGGGCTTCGATTTGATTCCGCTCTGATGCAGCCCAAAAGCCGACTGTCCTAAGTACTGCATGCATGTGGATTCTGTAAGACAACAACACGAATTTGTAGCAAAAAGATAGCGATTTGTAGGGTATAATTTAAGAGAAATATAGAATAGAATAGAAAACTCTTTATTGTTCACACAAATACAACAATATAAACTTAGAACTAAGATTACACAGAAAGAAGTGTTACAATTGGCGGTCTTATCGCTAATAGCGATCTCTTCCAGACAACCAAGCAGGGAAAGGAAATACATAAAATAGAGCGACGGTGGTTATAAAGATATATTTTATTTATTATACACCACTTCTAAGGAACTAAAAGAAGCGAAATATTACAAAATTAAAGTTGGACTTTATTTCGTAACGGGATGGTTATTATTTAATATTAATAGGGAAGTTAATATTAAAAGCGTTTCTTACTAAATAATTTGTTAAAATTAGATGATAAGTGACATAAGTTTGACACGAATTCAAAAGTGAATTACCCCCTACAAATTTATTAAATCACACAATTGTTGCAAGCTTACACAGGATAAAATATGTAAGTGAAATTTAAAAAAACTGTTTAAAAACAAGCTTTTATTAATTATTACCATCCAGCACCAAAAGTACTCGTCAGGACGAATCAAATTAGCCCAAACTCGATGGGGTTGCGTTGTTTAATTACGGAGTTCCTATGGCCACCTTCCAGCTCCATTATCAGATCAGTTCGATGTCATAATAATATCTATTGCATTGCCATCCGCTTTATACATGCATGCAAAATTTCAACTCAATCGGATACCAGAAAGTTGGTCAAATTAAACTTGCAAGATTTGATGACAGACAGACAGACAACAGACAGGTGAAAGTAAATAAAAGCTTGTAAAAAGTAAAAGACAATAGTAAGTATAAGTAAAAGCCTGGAAATACTGATGGACTGGACGGGTAAAACCAATTTTACTGAAATATAACACAATGTTATATTATACAATAACCTTGGCAAAAAATGAGAGATACATTTATTGCATAATCATCATAATCATAATCATAATCATAAATCATTTATTCCTCAGATTTAAGGTTAATATACAGTTCACATTTCTAAACATAGTTCAGCTTAAATCTGCCTTTTCAGGCGTAGGACAATTAATTATATTACATTTGAATTGCTATTTATTAGAGTAATTTTATACATAATATATTAAATTGTATTCATTTGTTACATTTAGATTAAAATAAATAATTACATAAGAAATATTAATTTAGTATTAGATTTTATAATCAAAAAATTCATTCAAACTATAAAAACATTTTTCGGCAAGCCACGTCACTAAATTATTCTTAAATCTATTAGATGTCATATTTTTGAATGAGTCAGGAATTTTATTATATATTTTAACACACATTATATTACAATTATTTGACGTCAATGTTAGTCTGGTACCTTCACGAAATAATTTATTTTTATATTGTGACCGAGTGCCATGGTGGCTGCTTAATGTACTAACTAGCTGAAACATGTCTTTATGTTTGTTAACAAATAGACCTACTTCCAGAATATACAATGAGGTAATAGTCAGTATTTGGTATTTTCTAAAAAATGGTCGACATGAATCAGTCTGCTTTAGTCCAAATATTGCACGAATACATCTCTTTTGAATAAGAAAAATATGGTCTATGTCAGTACTTCTACCCCAGATTAAAATCCCATAACGCAATATAGAGCTCACACATCCATAGTAAGCCGTGATAGCAGCTTCTCTTGTTACAGTTTGTGAGATTCGCCTTAATGGGAAAACAAAACTGTTTAATCTTGATCGCAGGGACTCAATATGATGTTTCCACAAGCAATTGGCGTCCATAGTTATACCTAGGAATTTTGTACAGTTTGTTTGCTCAATAGATTTATCGTTATACTTAATATTTAACTCTGGGGGAGCACTTTTTACAGTATGGAATTGTATACATTTTGTTTTTTCAACATTGACCTGGAGGTTATGAGCTGCTAGCCAGAGAATGGTATTTGAAACAGCTTTATTGACCTCCTTTTCATAAGTTACTTTGTCCCCAGCTAGCCCCTCTACAATAATTGTTGTATCATCTGCAAATAGTATACACGGGTGGTTTAGTGCATTTGGAAGGTCATTAATGTATAAAAGAAATAGGAATGGTCCCAGTATACTCCCCTGAGGGACTCCAAATTTATTTGGCAGGAAGTTCGAGGCATATGCCTCAACAGTGTTGGATTCCTTGTTGAGGGAACTAATTTGTACACACTGAGTTCTACCTGATAAATATGAATTAATCCATTTGTATGCTGGACCCCGTACACCAAAGTTGTTTAGTTTCTCAAGCAATTTACTGTGACACACAAAATCAAATGCCTTGCTCATATCCATGAATATTACTGTCACTGGATTCTTTCTTTCAAGGCCTTCCATAATGCACTTCACCAATTTAAAAGCAGCCAAGGTAGTGCTTCTATTTTTCCGGAATCCATTTTGCTCTTCTGCTAAAATGTTATATTTGTCAAAAAAATAATTAAGTCTCTTCAACATAACTTTTTCAAATAATTTGGCAAAAATTGGTATCAGAGTAATTGGTCTGTAGTTATTCATTACTTTGTTATCACCTTTTTTAAAAATTGGCTTGACTACCGATTTTTTTAAGGATTCCGGAAAAATTCCCTCCTCTAAGGACAAATTTATAATATGAACAAGAGGGTGCATTATATACTTTACACTCATTTTTATGATATCAGTTTTTAAGTCATCATAGCCTACCGAATTCGAATTTTTAAGTGACATTATTAATTTCTGAACCTCTATAACGTCAGTTGGATCAAGAAATATGCTTTTATTATGTGATGTAATATTTTTATCAATTAAAATGTCATTTATATCATCTCTAATGTCAGTATTTGTTAAATTAATAAAAAAATTGTTAAATAATTCTGCTATGTCTTTAGTATTTGTAATTTCTTCATCATTATAATTTATTTTGTTAATTGTATTTATGTCACTATCTTTATAAGCACATTTCTTAATAATATTCCACATTGCTTTGGCTTTATTAGAGGACTCATGTATATAATTCAGATTCGTGCGTTTTCGTGATTCAGCAATACATTTTCTTAACAATTTAGAATATTGTAGGTAATAACATTTATCATTAACATTATGTTTATTGTGTATATATTTGAGATACAATTTCCGTTTTTTTAAACAGCTAGTTTTCAAGCCCTTTGATAGCCATCTACGTTTAACACTCTTGGCACTGTTCTTTTTAATTCTTATTACCGGAAAACATAAATTATAAATAAGTGAGTATAATTCCAAGAATTTTTCATAGGCTAGATTAACTTGTTGTTCGGCAATTACATCATTAAAGGTTAAGTTAGAAAGGCAATCTACAAATTTTCTTCGGTTATCTATACTAAAGTCCCTTTTATTTTCATACCACCAATGTACCACCGTTGATTTTCGACGGTCTACTTTCCATTTAAATGTTTGAGCCGTATGATCTGACAAACCCAAATTGAGGATTGTAGCTTTGCCATCATCTATATCACTAACTATCTGATCAATACATGTTTTAGTATGGGCTGTTATCCTTGTGGGTTCTGTAATAAATGCCCTTAAATTACAGCTTTCTAATATACCTGTGTAGTTCTTTTGATAAGGTGAAGATTTTAATAGATCTATGTTGAAGTCACCACACATGATTATCTTCTTACGCTTATTTCGGCCTGTAGAAATCAGTAGTTCTTCAAGCTTTTCTAGAAACCTATTTGGATTGGACGCGGGAGTTCTATATACACATAAAACGTATACGGCATAGTCTATTAATTCTACTCCACAACATTCAAACACACATGGTTCGCATATATCTGGAATGGTGGTTAAGATCTTGTATTGTATATCGTTTTTGACAAGGATAGCGACTCCTCCTCTTTTCGTATTTTTTCTTGAGTAGAAAGCTGCTGTTTTGAATCCTTTAATTTTTAAATTACTCTCTATTCCATCCATTAAAAATGTTTCAGATAGACAAATAACATCAACAAGGATCCCATTTTCATTCATGTTATCTATCGTACAGTATAGTTCTTCTTGCTTATTTAAGACTCCTGCTATATTTTGGTGAAGCATTGTAATTGAATTTCCTACGTCAGTCTCGAAAAAATTCTATCGATTCCGTTTGAGTAGCTTTCTCGCAGACATCTTTTGGTGTTTTATTTCCATCTTCTATTATTGCTTCACAATCCTGTTTCTCACTTTTTTTGAATGTACATAAATACCTCTTTTTATACATATCATTAGCAATCATGAACATTGTCTTACTTGCAATATTTTGTATGTATTCAATCCCTTTTCGGGGAACCCAATTTATATAGCCAAGGTCCAAAAACTTGCAATGCTTAAACTGTCTTGAAATGTAGAAAAGCATTTTGTTTAATGGATATTCATTTAGAGCTTTATTTCGGGCAATTTCTGCTAATATAACATTAGTATGACAGCATTGCTGAATGTTATAATACAAGTTAGCTTCAAGATCAGAGGGCCTAGTATCATTGCTTCCGCACAATATAATACAGAAATCATCTTTTGTCAATTCTTTCGTCAGAGTTAACATGCCTGACAATACATTTTTAGTGTCAGCTCCAGGTTTGATGTAACTTGTAATGTCAAAATAATTGCCGTAACTCTTTCTTAGCAGGTTCGGTATATGCTTTCCTTCTTGATCAGAGAAAATCAAAATCTTTCTCTTGTTCATACTTTTATTAGTTCTCTCCTGGCTGTCCTTCAAAAATTGATTTGAATACCTTCCTTGGCCATAATTATCATTGTTCATTCCACGAGTATTTTCCTTTGTTGTGACTTTGTCTTGTTTGCGATATTTTCGGCTTAGTATGTCTAATTTCAATTTGTCTTCTTTTTGTATATTATTATTCATGGTTTCTATACTTATATCTTTTGATTCAATACTGGGTTCTGCAGGTTGAATGTCGTTTTTGTTACTTTTCAAATTGTTACTGCTAGTATTTTTTTCAGAAACTTTTCTAGGAGTGGTTTTACATATGTCTGTAAGTGTTGTAATTTTTTTCTTAAGGCTAAAGTTTTCAGATATGAGGTTTTCTATTTCATTTTCAGCAATTGTCAATTTTTCTGCATAATTTTCTACCAAGTTTTCTAATTCTATTAGTTTGTTTAGATAATCCGTTCTTAGGTTTGGGCAGCTTCTATTCATTTTTTCAGAACAGTTTAATATAGGTGATAGATTTTCAAAATCCTGGTCTACTGGTAACGACTCAAAGGAATTATCAGTACGTATATTTGATTTATAACGTACTTCTTTCGTTTCTTGTGTTATTATTGGAGTCGCAGTACACGTCATATCGTGCGATTTATCTTTCTGTACATCATTTTGATTGCAATCTGTGCACATCCAAGCAGTTCTCTTATCGGTACACATTGAATTAAATAATTTAACTGTCATGTTAGCACAATTAAGATGGTGAGCATTTTTGCACTTGGTGCATGTCAGAAATCTTATGCTTGTTAATAACTTTTTGCACGTACTGCATCGTGGTGCCATGCTGAGTATTTTTAATAAATAATTATGAGGCAAAATTATTTTCGATCATTGGGTATTGAACCGGCGCTCTCTCGAACACTCGACCAAGCGTTCTAACCACTCGACCAAAGTAGCTAATAATCTTACTGACGAAATTTTCGTATGGTAGCGTACTGTAATTGTGACATCAAGGTGATTTCGGTTAACTTTTTTGTTGAGAGTCACCAAATTTCGGGTACTTTGTAATATTTTAAATTTTTTGGAATTATAGAGTTATTTTTTCGTGTTTCTTGCTTGTTTTTAGGAATTAGTTAATCACATATCACTGGTTTATATTTAAATTTATTTTTCTTTGCACAAATTAATTGTTAATAATCACTTTATCTACTTTTGTTTGTTTTATCAATAATCCAGACTTAACTTGATTTGTTATTGTTGCAAACACTTGTACCTATATTTTGTAACACAAATAACCACAACAATACAAAACTATTATGATATTAGCACTGTAACTCATATAAAACATAAATAATATTGAGGGTACAAAAATAAATTGCCCGAGTACCTACTTCTAAAAAAGGTGGGTTGTGTCCTTGCGTTTCGCTTGGCTGCTCTCTGATTCCATCGACAATTTCTTCAGAATTGTATTTAGCATAATATTATATAACATAAGTATTTAATGATAATAATAATAGTCAATTGATTTAACAAGTATATATCAAATTTTGCCATTAGAAGAGGGTATGTAAAAAGTAGGTAGAATACATTTTATAAATACCGTCTAGAGCCTAGATGTTTAAACTGAGCATTTAGTTCATCTTTGTAAATAAACGATTTTAACTCACTTGTATTTACTTCGGCTTCGTGCCGACCGTGAACTGAACATTTAGTTTTAAATAAAACAATATCGTTTTTTTTTTAAATTTAGAACCATCATAACACAACTTTTGAATCTGAGTTCTATAAAACTTAGGCATAATAACATCGATTAAGCTCACCAAAAGCTCAACAAAAGCCTATTGTATGAATAATAAAATTACATTGTATTTTGAAGGAGGGAAGTGCATTATGCAACTTGCAAGGGTATGCGAAAGGGTGACCATAGTGTAGGTGCTTGGTGCGCAGGATATATGCGCGGGAACCTGCGAGCTCGCGTGTCGCCGGCCGGCAGTCTATGCCCGACATGGAATGAACGCGACCGCGAACTCTCGCGCCCTCGACCTCCTTGCTTCGAACTTTTTCGTCGTGAAATTTTTCCCGCCGGGTGCTCATTTGGAATTTTCTTCTTTTTTTTCTCGTGATTGTGATTTGTGCCAGTTATATTTGTGCTGTGGATTTGAAGTGGTTTTGTGTGTGGTGGTTTTAAAATTGGAAGTTGGATGGAATAATATTAACAAGCGGATTTTCGAGGGTAAGTTTAAATATTTTCGTAATTGTTATTTCTTTTATTCATATTATTATTGCTCGCTTGATTTATTTATTTATCATTTAGAACTTTATGTAATTAACTATATTACCTATTTACATTTTTTTCACCTATAACTGCGCTATGTAGATGTTTAATTTTATTTTGCCAATGTACCACATAATATTATAATTATTAGCAATTATATTGAGAGATTTTGATTATGTATGTACCTTCAATATTTATTTAATAATTGCAAGTATGCTTATTTTTTTCAGTGTGTAGGTATTTTGGTATGATTTTTTTACTCGTATTATCTAGTTAGATTTTTATTTGTTCAAGTCATACGTAAATACTCATGATCAAGTTCATCTTGAAAGACTGGCTGGCCGTCACCGCTCTTACTGAAGAATGTATTATGGTGCCATTGGAGGATTATGGTTAATGGTTGTCTAATCATATTATATTACAGTTTTATGAGTAAAACAAATCTGAAATCCATAGGGTTCAAAATATATCGTATTAATGGCAAATTACAGTGAGGAAGCTTTAAACTTTAATATTTTCATTATGGCGTGATAATGATGCATTGAAACGCAGCTGAAGCTGTTTAACAACGCATAACAAAAGCTCCCAATGAATTTCCATCTCATCAAAAGTGGTCGGCTGCAGACTGCAGAGTGCTTCGATGAAGAGACGAACAATGGCTGCCTCGAAGCTGTCAATTTAAACACATAACAAGCGTAAACAAAAACCGATCGCGCGCTCATCGATAATGGCGATAAAGTTGCAAACAAAATAATAGTAGAGTCGCGGAATTAACGCTCCTATTGTGTTAGTACAATAATCCGCTATCTAGGCCAGCCTCAGTGCTGCAGACGAACCTTTTGTCTTTCATGTTCGCCGTTAATAATGGCGGGCACCGAAACAGCGGCGCACAATGCCGCGAAATGTGCGCGTTTTCATTTGCAAGACAAAACGCGCTTTGTTGTCGTGTCCGCTCAATACTAAATTTATAGCCGCTGGACCGAGAGCCGTATTGACGGCCACTAACGAACGGCCAAGCGCCATAAATGCATTTTGATCGGCAGATATGCGAGCACGTGACTCGTGACAAATCACTATCATTCATACGATTTTTTTTTCGGGGAAATGCATTAAGCATATAGCCACATGTTTGGGGGAGTATGAGGTGGTTATGAGAACCAAAGTCCTACCACCAGTATCACTGGCGGAATACCCACACACAACAGCTGTATTAAGGCTACGCGTAAGCATTCGTCCGTGGTCTTAACGGCGACAGTTTTCTCTATTCTCTGATGAGAAGACCTCTCTTCGGTTTATGTTTTCTCGATGTGTTCACGTCATCAACGAGGCGAGCAGAAAACTATGCACACTACCTCAATTCATACTATTATCTGATCCAAAATTAAAGCACCTGTACTGTACCTATCCATATAGTTATAATCTTCAAAAGCAAAGAAAAACCGCCGAAATCGAATAAAAACCTTGATCCCCACATAAAGTTACACTTGAGACCCAAAAGAGGTCGGGTCACAAAAGCGTCGTAATTGGCCCGTTCTTTTTCTACTTCCCTGAAGCATTCAGAGCCAATGAAACGTGTGCATTTAAATGACGTTCCTCTTTGTGGGGTCACACTAAAGTTGTTCTGAAACCGCCAGCGAGGCTGACTTTTGTTTAGGATGTGGAGGGGGCTACTAAATGAACATGCTCTCTGCTTGTTAAGGAATCATTAGTCATGCATATTTGGGGATATGATGATGTCGGCGAGACTTTGTATGCAACTACATTGGTGAATTATTAACCTGTGATATTTTCATTAACAACAAAGATATAAGTATTTTTTAATGCAAGCAGATGAATAAGAATGTTAAGCAATAACGCCTGCCTATTTCAGATACCGATTTTCAAGGAGTATCTGCTAAGCATTATCAACCGTCTCGGCAGATATTTGCAATAATATGCCGAAATTTGATCGATCTGCCTCGCTCACTTTTCGTCATAAGCATTCAAAAAGTGCATTTGATTTGTTTGAGAATGTAACGGCGACGCAAGTGGGACTAGGCTATTACACTAATAAGATGGCGCAACCGGAGCTAATTGGTCACGGATGCAGAATTTATTCCGAGGGTTTCGAGGACTTACATGCAGTCTGCAGGAATTTAGATACGGAGATTTCCCGGGAGCATGCCCCAGTTCCAATGTAAAATATTTTGTATTTTTTCATGTGAAACATATTTGGAAAAAAATGTTTCATTTGTTATTTGCTGATTTACGAGAAAAAGGCACAGTGTTAGTTAGTGGACCACCTGCTAGATAGGTCGACGACATCGAAGTGATCATAGGAAGATTCGATCCGCCCAGGACAGAGGTCCTCCAGGACCTTCTCCAGAGGCAGATGGTCTTTGCCCAGCATTAAGACAAAATTAATTGATGATGAGCACCTATTGTAGTATGTACATTGTACATATTTCATATTAGTACTAATCATAATGCACTAGTAAGATCAAAAGTTTTATGTTCTCTAAAGGCAGTTGTTCAATTTGACACGACAATGGTAACCTTAATATTTAAAGTTCCATTGAACTACTACGTGCAGCTATTCGGGAAGAAATGCAGTTCCCTCCAGCACGCATCACAAAACATACTTACGTAACCACAGATCACTTTAAGATTAGATCGGCCATTTTAGGATTTTAAATCAAAATCTTGCATCGCCAGTTGCGTTTCTGTAAGGAACTGCGCTATATGTATAATTATTACTAGCTCTTTGCAGCGGTTATGATTGCCACAAAATGCATGCTATTCTAGATTCTAGGATTTCAAAGCTACCTTCCAAATTTCAGCTCATTTCAGTTCAGTTTATGGAGGTGCGCGATTACATTAGATTAGAAATTTGCCGCCCCCAGTTAAGTTAATTTGCCGCCCCCCCCAAAATTTGCCGCCCTGGGCACTCGCCCCGAATGCCCCTAGTGTAAATCCAGGGCTGTGAGCAGTGATGTACAAACTTTACTGTGCTTCGATAGAAGGGCACTGTAGCCAGTGAAATTACTCGGCTAAAGAGTCTTAACATCTTATGACTCTTTACTCTTCGGTAAGAAGCGTTGGCGAAATGCAGTGCACTTAGAATTTTACGTCATTGTAAAATCCTGGGCAGCATACTGTTCTAATTATGGACAGCGTTGTCTCTTACCATTAGGGGAGCGCCTGCGAGCAATTTCTTACTTCTTTATCATGAGCGTTCCTTTTTCAAACTTATTCTGTGCACGTAACTATACATCCTTTTCCCGTATTCTCCCTCTCGCGCACTCCCATTCATTCTTCGTAGCTTTTGTAGGCGAGCTTTTTGTAACAATGGCCACCTTGTGAATAGTAACTGTCGAAATATTGTTAAGGTGATGTCATTGACGCTGATGGTTCACGTTTAAACGCGAAAGTGAGACGGGAATGGGATTTGTTAGCCAGGATTTTATTAAAAAGTTGTGGGATACGCGTGCTGCAATAGGTGGACTTTGAATGAATGAGTGAATGATCTTTTTATTGAAACACCACAAAATATACAGAACTTAAAACTATGACACATTTTTTAATATCTAAGTGTAACAATTAACCTGTCTTATTGACATTACTTATACACCTTTCTTGCTGACCAGGCAAACTTAACAGTATGTTACTGTTTAGGCATAAAGAAGTAACAAACACATATTATAATACTCACATTTGTACTTTTGCATTTACAATATTAGTAACATTGAAAATAAGATAATATCCATCAATTACAAACTATCCTTTTAATTTGTATCTCCATAGTAATCTTTAAGATCGTTCTGTACTACGACAAAATTTACAGGCCAACTTGACACCAGCGCACAGAAAACCCAAGAGTTATTAAAACCCATTTCCCTAGCTCTGGTTTCCAGTAAACAATGGTTAGGAACTAGGCACCGACGAGGGGGTTGATCGGTATTTGGCGTTCGCATTGTCGTTGAATAACTTTTGTTCCCTATTGTGTTGAAAGTAGCGTCACAAAGAGTCCCATCACACTAGCGCTGGTGAAGCTAAACGCTCGACTTCTGAAGGAACTGATGGACTGAAGACTCGATGATATTGGGTTTGTATGGGATCTTTATGGCTTGCTTTAGGCCGCGCTATTGCTTGATATGTGAACAGAAGAATAGAGTATGAAAATTTTTATAATTTCAAAATTGATGGAATTCATTGTAGGACCGCTTTAAGTAGCTTAAACAGGTGGAACTCTGAATATCATATTTTTGCTACCATAATAATATTATATGTAAGTGTGTCTATACCTCATTGATGTAGAATATTTGGTCTACCTACTGACTACTGTTCTAAAAATTATATTTTGTAGTATAGGTAAGTATCAAGCTAATAGGTAGGTCCTTGACAAAAATGAGCACTTCTTTTACAAGCTTATTTTGTTAAGTATAGTAAAGTTAAGCTTTAGAATTTAGTAGGTATATCTGATACAATCGAGTAATACAAAATGTAGGTACTCACCTCTTAGACCTACGTATTCCTATAACACAGTGAAGCTAGAGAAACCACCGACCCCTCCACCCCCAGATATCTTATTTCGCAGCCCTTTACAAACTAACAATGGATGTTTTCAAAAGTCTGTACAGAAAGACATCGTCGCCCGCGCCCGGGTACCAAGCCACGATTCTATCGCCGTCATTGAAAGGATCTCTTTGTGTGCATTCTCTTATCAACTATTCCTAAAATATTTCTATTGTGATATTATTAAGTTTATTAAGGGAATGAAAGCGTTGCCATTGTAGCACGAAAAGTGTAGATTCTTGATTGATTGCATGGTTAATTTTATGGGCCATTGAGGAAAACTAAACACATTTGGAATTGATTTTTGCAAAATACGATTTTCAAATAGCACGTTGAACTGCATAGTCCGCTTGTCCATTTTCTTTGGACCATAATATATTGGCCTTCGATTTCAGACAAATTTAAGAAAAGCAAAGGCGGTATAGGTATCCATATCCATAGGTAGTAACCATTCATCATCAGTCTGCTTGTTTCCCGCCTAAAGTACGAGAAAAACTCCTACATACATATATGTATGTGTATACAAAAGATGCAGTTGCTTGTCCTTAGTGGGAACAACACTGAAGTCCATTATCACCAGTATAAAAGGACACATATCTATGGAAAGCTCCTGCAACACCAGCCTAACCCATATTCTCAGTGCTTTGCGTGTCGTCCTCATTCTGCGCTTTGTCTCGAGATGTGAGTTCCGATGTAGAGCTTTTGTTGCGACTGACGAATAGCAATCATCGCGATTTACTAACAACTAACACTTGGAAAAACTGACGCGCGCAAAAGAATAGGGATGTTGAAAATGTTAAAAAAATTAAGAAAACATCTTGCGCCAGTGAGCTATATAGGTACATGATTATAGAGTGTAAATAGGCAATAATACTAGATATTAATTTTTGGTTTCACAATACACCTACATATTTATATAATTAAAATTGGCTCAGTTATGAAGTTGTAAATTTTGGGGTGGGCGACAGCGTCACATAAAAGTAACTTTTATAAAATGTTCCAGCAAAGTACTTAAAAATTACGTCAGGAGTCATGACCTTTTGAGGAACTTTTGTGTTGTATCTTAGTATTATTTATTCTATATACAGTCACTAAATCTAGATTAGTCAGAATTTTCGTTCTTACTGCAAATCACGCACTAGCCACTAAACAGACATCACAATAGGGTTTCCCCTTGTAAAAAAACTAAATAGCCCCTTCCACTGGGTGACAACAATCGTAATAAAGCGCTCCTATTATTCATACCGTATATATTAGCTTAATGCCGTTCAATATTGCTATTCACAAGTTAATTTAGGGGCGCTCTGGCACCCTTCGGCGATTTTTTATTATGATATTTGGTCAGCTATGTATGTTGCCCGCTAGAGGGCGCTTTAAAGTAAACTTCAAGTTAACACAGCTCCGTATTTAATAAAAGTTTTTATCAAATATAAGCTGAATTACAAGAATTATGTGTTAAAAAGTGATAAATAAAGTTAAAAACTATCTGTTACAAATAAATTAATACCGAAAATATAACAAGAAAAGTGCTAAAAACAGTCAAATAAGTTACGACTTTTTTAGGCTCAATTTTGGCGTAAACATACACAAGAAGTAATTAAAGTGAATAATCTAAAACAAAACAGTTAAATAAGTGAACTGCAAAACAAAAACCTCATTATATTGTGAATAATAAATGGACAAAAGTGGAAACATAACCTCAAATAAAGTTCAATGACCTCGAACTACTTGGTGACACGTCAAAGTGAATAAATGTGAAAAACTACGAACAGTTGCTATAATTACCTAAAAAAACGTGCAAGAAAACAAAGACTGAAGAGAATAGTGAGAGTTATAAACAAAACTGACCTCCGAAATAGATAAAAAGTGCACAAAAACTAAGAAAATCAAATCACAGTTTTTGGAAGTGTGAAAGAGGAAAATAACACTGTGTAATCCATAATATAAACTTTAGTGATGTTCAAAGACATGATAAAATGTTGGATTTATAAATAGCAAAGGAAAATTATTGCTGTAAGTTGCACAATATTATTTGGTCTAAGTGGAAATAATAGGCTTGAAAAGACTACCAACCAAAGTATAATATACTTTATATATAAAATCTTATTATCTCCATAATAAAAATAGTTCATTATGTCTAATTTAGAAAAACTTATACGAGAACTTAGACTAGACATTAGTAAAGATTCAGAGGAATCACTAAAGAAAGTGGAAACAAGGATAACAAAAACTATAAATGAACATACCGATAGAAAAATCGATGCCATTCAAAACGAAATAGAAAAAATCAAGAAAAGCGATTGTGAAAGAGACATAAGACTACTAGAACTAGAAAAACAAATTCGATTAAAAAATGTAGTATTCTTCGGAGTGAAGGAAGGTGAACATTCATATGAAGAATTAGAAGCAAAGATTATAACCACTATAAACGAATATATGCAAATTAAATGTGATCAGTATGAAATAGAAAGTGTGAGAAGATTGGGAAGAAGAGCAGAAAATAAAGTCAGGCCTATAGTGGTTACATTCACCACATTAGGAAAAAAGATACAAATATTAAAAAACAAGCAATATCTCAAAGAACATCGAATATATCTGAAGCAAGACTATCCAAAACAAGTCCTGGAAACTAGAAAAACACTAAAAGAACAACTTATAAAAGAAAAGGCAGATGGAAAAATAGCATATATTAGGTATGATAAGCTCGTGGTAAAAAGCCCAACCACACCTTCGAACAAAATGGCAATGCAACCATCAAATCACATGAAAAAAAGATTCTTAGAAGACACACCACCAAATGCAACTGAGAACTCGATGACGAGACCGAATCAAGAAGGGAACTCTCAAAAACAAGCAGCTAAAAAGACTAAAGTTAGGGAAAATAACAATCAAAAAATTCAATATCCCATTAAAAAATTTTTCCAAATTAACAGAGAGACACTTTCAGAGAGATATGTATCGGCTCGGTCTTCGGAAGGGTCATCAGAAGAATAGCAACTACCACAGCCCCTCCAGCGTCAAACAGAAAACACGGAAAAGAAAAACATAAATAAGGAAACCAATACAAAAATATTACATAAACAAAACTTAGACCTAGAAAAACCTCCCCCAATACGGCCAGTCACCGCGGGGGCAGTAGACTATCACCCTCCAGTAAATAACAAAAAATACTATATAGCCAGTTTCAATGTAAGATCACTATCCAATGACATAAGATTACTTGAACTAGAAGATGCAATAGATTCAATCAAATGGGACATCATAGGACTATCCGAGATAAGAAGAAAAGGACACCAAATAGAGGATAGAGGTCCCTACTATCTCTACTACTATGGACAGACTAAAGGAAGCAAAGGTGTTGGGTTCTTGGTAAAAAAGCAAGAAAAGGTTGAAGTTCTGGACTTTATACCCATTTCAGAAAGAGTAGTCATACTCCAAGTAAAAATAGAAGATATGGAATACTCCTTAATACAAGTATATGCACCAACTGATTTGGCTAACGACGTTGACATCCAATCTTTCTATAAAGATCTAGAGACCGGAATGGAAAAATGCACAAAGAAAACTATATTAATGGGAGACATGAATGCAAAAATAGGACAACCTGATGTAAATGAACAGCTAATCATGGGACAATATGGATATGGGAATAGAAACAAAAGAGGCCAAGTGTTTGCAGAATTTTGCATGCAACACAAACTTAAAATTATGAATACAGTATATAGAAAATCTGAGAAAATGAGATGGACATGGCTATCACCTAATGGGAAAATTAAAAATGAAATAGATTATATAGCCACAAATATAAGTGAACATATAGAAGACTTCAACATTCTTAGCAACTTAAAACATCCTAGTGACCATAGAATGATACGAATAACTCTATCAACAAAACCAAAAAAGAAATCACGATCACAATATAGACAGAATCCAATAGGCTCCAGTATAAACAACGAAAAATTACAAGAAGAATTATCCAAGTATAAAGAAGAAAAAGAAGATGAGACAGTCCAATACCTTTATGACAAAATAGAACAGAGTATAATAAAAAGTACAGAAAAACAAAAAGAAAGCTCCAAAAGAGAAAATAAACTAAAATTAATAATAACCAAGGACATAAAGGACCTGAAAAAACAGAAACACTACTTAAAGAACAAAACTAAAAAAACAAAAAGAGAAAAGGAAACCCTAAGCAAACTATACAAAAAAATTAAAAAGAAAATAGCGCAAAACTTGAAGAAATTTAGACAAAAAACATTGTACAACCACCTTGAAAATAAAGGAGGAGTCAAGAAAGCTTACAAGAAACTAAATAACAATAAACAAATACTGACCCAACTATACAATAAGTCAGGAACAATAATTACAAATAGAAAAGATATAATAAATGAGGCTACAACATTCTACACGAATCTTTATAGCAAAACACAAGAAACTCAGGAAGAAATAAATAATCACTTGGAACAAGAAGAACCTATTCCACCATTCCTAAAGGAAGAAATAGAAATATCCATCAAAAGGTTAAAATCTGGAAAAAGCCCTGGACCGGATGGTGTGAATAATGAAATGATCGTTAGTGGGAAAGAATACTTAATAGAACCATTAACAAAACTATTTAACCTTATACTAAAATATAATGAGATACCTCGACAATGGACTACTTCAGAAATAGTTTTAATATACAAGAAGGGTGACCCAAAAAACATTGAAAACTACAGACCAATTAGTCTGATATCATGTCTATACAAAGTCTTTGCATCTACTCTGCTAAGAAGATTAACAATGACTATCGAGGAAAACCAACCAGTAGAACAAGCGGGCTTTAGGAGTAAATTTTCAACAATAGACCAAATCCATACACTGAAGCAAATAATAGAGAAATACACAGAGTATGACAAACCATTGTACATCGCCTTTGTTGATTATTGTAAAGCATTTGACTCTATATCACATAATAGTATATGGCAAGCACTAACTGAACAAGGTATAAATATCGGATACTGTAACATAATAAAAACCATATATAAAAATAGCATCGCTCGAGTCAAGACAGAGACAATGGGCCCGCCATTCCCTATAGAATGTGGTGTAAAACAAGGAGACCCCATGTCTCCAAAGCTTTTCATAGCAGTACTCGAACACATATTCAGAAGATTGGAATGGGAAAAAATGGGAATCAATATAGATGGAAGGAAACTAACCCATCTTAGATTCGCAGATGATTTAGTTCTACTAGCTGAACAGCCGATAGATCTACAATACATGCTAGAATCTCTATGCCAGCAAAGCAGCCTAGTCGGTCTTAAGGTAAATAAAGACAAAACCAAACTAATGACCAATAAATTGGAAGTACCAATAGTGGTAGAGGACAAGCTAGAATATGTACAAGACTACATCTACCTAGGTCATACAATATCATTTAAAGATTGCACTGAAAAAGAACTAAACAGAAGAATACAAAGCACCTGGAATAAATATTGGGCCATGAAAGAGATATTCAAAGGAACATTCCCAACATACCTAAAAACAAAGGCAATGAACATCTGCCTTATGCCTTGCCTCACATATGCATGTCAAACCTGGCCATTACTAAAAAAGCATATTAATAGAATACAGATATGTCAAAGAAGCATAGAAAGAAGTTATATGGGACTCAAATTAAGTGACCGGGTGAGAAATACAGAGTTAAGAAAAAAAACCAGAGCGAAAGATGCTGTAGACCATATACTAAGACAAAAATGGAGATGGGCAGGACACGTCCAAAGAATGGCGCATGAGAGATGGCCTCATACAATTACAAACTGGACACCCAGAGATTCGAAGAGGAAGCGAGGCAGACCATTAAAAAGATGGCAAGATGATATAACAAAAATAGCTGGGAAGCTATGGCATAGACCAGCCAAACAAAGAGATGAATGGAAACAAATGGAGGAGGCTTTTACCGCTACAGGCGGCTTTTGCACATAATGTTATAAATGTTATACAAGAAAAAAACTAGTTTATTTAAGTATTTTATTGTGTGAGAGAGGAAATAAAAGCTTTTTTATTTTATTTTTATTTTTATTTTATTTATTTATTATGTATGTGATAAGAGATATATATCATATACATATGGTCAGCTATGTATGTAGATATATGTCAGCTATGTATGTGATATAGATATATCGCAATATGCTCCCACACGACAAGCCGTCGATTTGCTCAATTCTTTAATTGCTCATTATCCAGAAGTGGACATTTTCCATATGCCACTAAACACATTCCTAAAATGCTGTGTCATTTATTTAAGCACTTCGATGTAATATATGTTATATAGTAAGTATCTAAATTCTAGCTCTTAGTGCGATTTGGTTTTTAACTGTTAGCACTTTAAGCATTTGTGTAATAAATAAATATAAGAATTTTAGCGAACATACTATCTATCTATTCATACTACCCCTATAAGTTACATATTTACACATGTCGTGTTTGACCAAAGTCACACCTGATAAAAAGTGATGACGGGACCGAAAATAGTGCATGCAGAATGCAGGCTTAGGAGGAACGTTAACACTAGAAGAACTTTGCGAAATTCCAGATGATCTGTAAAAAATATGTAAAAGAGACACGAAGACGACGATAGACTTTCGTTCTTATAGATTTTCGTTCTAAGATAACTACAATTGAAGATTTTCATGAATCTTAAAACTATCTTAGCAACCGGTATGACATGTAGATATCCTTTAGCACTTCTCCATCTTTCCTACTTGTATTATACCCAATGAACTAGGAAACATCCCTAGTTCATTCATTATACCTCAACATTTTTCATGATTTTTATCATAAACGAAAATTCATCTTCTCAATTTTCACCCGTATCCTTCAGCGTAGGTTCCACACAAAGCAAAGGTCAGATAATGTAGCGAATCTCTCCATAGGGTGGCCTGCCTAATCTACCATCGGATGCCATCCGAACTATTGTGTCACATCGCGCTATTGTTTAGGAGAACCGATAAAAAGGCTCTTTGGCCCTTTTCCAACTGATCATCATGAAAGACGCTTATGCATTCATTAAGTGCATCTTTTGTTGAAGAAAAGCTTTGTAATTTTTGGTTTGTCATTGCTTTGGGGGAGACTAGAAGTAGGTACACATACCTTTATCTACTGAATATTGAAAAATAATCATTAAAAACGTTCATTTTAATTTTGTGGCTTTATTTTAATTTTCTTAGACAATGATGAGGTGATGATGCCTACCAGAATTCATCCTTGGCACACTGTCCCCTAAATGATTTGGAGTATTCAAATACTAGTATTCAAAGAAATAAAGGAAAAAGCTTTATTTATGGCAAATTACAACTTGGTTAGCGTATGAATAAGATGGTACAATATAATACATTCCGCAAAAAAGCCCCAGCTCAGCATAATGTAGGTCAAAAACCACCTATGCTGGTCTTCCGCTAGCATCATCGCCTGTGACATCACAACTAGGCATACAAAATTAAGACAAAAAGACGTGTGGCACTCGGAGACTGCCCCGGTAAAGCTATTGCATAGCATTTTTATCTATAGATGGAAAAACAAAAAAGCATCACCGCTGTGCCGGTCGGAGTGGGGGGTGTTAGGTTTTTTTCGTTACGGAATTTCTGGATTCGGTCCCCACGCTCAAGGCCCGCGATAGAAGCTATGCAATAGCTTAAAAATAAAATTATAGGTACCTATAGTAACAGAAAGAAAAACAAACTTAAGAAACTGTAATAAATTTAAAGTTTAAGCCAAATGTACCTCTAATATATATCTCTAATAGCATAATGTGATAAATGCGCAAACAAAAATGATACTAATGTTATTTGGAGTTTCTGTAGATTGGTATATTATGTGGAAAGTAATGATACAGTCTATAAATATTTGTGTAGAATTGTCCCAATTACTTCTCAATAGAGTCATTAGTCAAAAGAAAAATACAAAGATAGACATGCCTATTAACTACTTGTATTGATAATATTGCCTAAGTATGTACCTTCCTCTTATAATTCCATTCAATGGTAAGGAAATCTTCAGCAAACAAAAGTAGCAAAGTGTGTTCAAATATGAAAAAGAAAAGTGGCGCATGCCATTGTCAAAGGAAATCGCTTCAGCATTCGAGGAATGGAGGGAGGACAATGCTAATGCTAAAGTAAACCTGGAAAAGGCTCTTCATGAAGAAGCTTTTGCAAAATTATTGTAAGTTTATAAAATTCCATTTTAATGGAGGAACTGTTTCACATTGCGAGAAATTCGTTTGGAGCAGATTGGGTATTTTTTTTCATCTACGTGGTCAGATATAAAGATTTCGCTATTTTCCGTTTAGGCATTTCTGTAGTAAGTGAGTATTTCAAGAGCTTCAACGGCTCTTTCACCTTGTTCTTCCTTATTAGTATCTAACCTAGCCATGCACTATAATAAATCAGTATCATTAGTGCAAAGACGTCTTCTGCTAAGGCCTCCTTCGTATGGACCTTCCACATGCTCATACTTCACCACAGTTTTGCCTGCGTAGGCCGATTTGTACATGGAACACCGTGTAAAATTGTATAACCATAGATAATTTAAAAGCCAAAACTGTGGTGAAGATTGAGCGTGTGGTATCCCATTATAACTGATAACTCACCAATGTTCAGTTACTCGCATTTGGCACCCAGAAGAATCCTCTGATTACAACCAGTGGCTTTAGCATGCCACATGGAATTCTGACAAAACTTCAAGAGTAGAACTGTCACCCCATACATTCACAAAAGTACAATGCATGGGATGACAGTTCTACTCTTGACATTTTAGCGGGATCCCGTGTGGCATGCTTAAGCCACTGGTAGAGAGTAGAGGTACACTATGACAGTAAATGCTCTTAGTAATATGATAATATCAAAGGAGTACATTTAACTAGCACTACGCGTTTTCCTTTCCCAGAACCTCGACATAACAAAACGGAAAATCAATGAAAAGCCCACCAGAGCTTTATAAAATAGAAAATGTTCTTCATTGTCCCGAATCCTAAAGTTGTGCCTCCAGACATAAAGGGCCCGCACATCGTAGTTAAAGTGACCGCGGGTGAATGCGATCGCTGAAGCGGCAGGATTGCACCGCTCTATTGTTGCTCAAACACGTTTACTGCTGCTGGATCTTTGATTATATTACACTAGCCGAGGTTAGAGACTTTGCCCACGTGAAAAAAAATCTAATCAGAGATCTTCGTTGTAAAAATTATCTACGAGTATATTCCAAATTTCAACTGGTTCAGCGTCATTAATTGAACAGTTTTTCCTTTTGTATATTTAGAAGTAGGTCTTTTTTAGAACCCAAATCGTTGCATACGTAGAGCTCATTCACCTTCATTTATTACCGTCGGGTCGTCATATCTATAAGGAAAACTTGAAAGAAACATTTCTAAACATGCATTTAAAGCGCTATATTTTGTAAAAGTGTAAGCTGTGGTCCTAAAGACAGAGGCCAAAATCATATTAAATTCAATTCATTACGTAGGTAATTCACCTAAAAGAGTTTATTTTTCCATAAAACTCGTATTTCTACATATCTACTTCTATTATCCTCCGTACGTGTAAGAGTCCCTGTCTACATGAATACCGTAACTATGCACCACACTCCCAATAGAATATAGTAACTGGTAGCGCGTCCGCAAAGTTCTTTTGTCACGATTATCGTGGCAAATCCGATCGGGGAAGTGTGGCGGGTGCTTTCAACGGCAAACTGCATTATGAGCTATCTGAGCTATTGTGCGCCGCAACTCTATAATCTAGCTCGGCATGGAACGGAACGCAACTTGTGCTGGGGACCGCTTAGTGCGATCGATTGATGATTATTTGCTTCAATCGATTTAGCTGCTATGTTGTGATAAATGATAAAATTTGGGATTTTTTTTGTTATAGTAGAGGAACGTTAGGGGCGAAAACAACTTTATAAAAACTGCTGATAATGTTTCACTAAAACATGTGAAGATTGTCCAGTCACACCATTCTACTAAAAGTTAAGACTTCTCTTAATTATGACGAATACCTAAGTGCGTTGTAAAACTAGGTAACTGCATTATAAAATTAACAGAGTTCTTTTGTGTACATTACTAATATACTATGCAAGTATGTCATAACATAATAAGTTTAGTTTGAACAGAGCGCTATCACGTAAGCGCTCAAAAGTCCCAGTTTCCGAAGCCGCGAGACAACGGATCGCGATGCGAACTTCCCAACTCCATTCGCCAGATTATAGCCGATCCATTGAAAATATCCATAAAAGTCGAACATTATCCGAAACAATGGAGGGAGGGCCTCGGTATTAGGTGCTTGCGCTATTGAACAACTTTTGTCCCATTGTAGTCCAGTGAGGGTAGCCGAACACAAAGACACCGCGCAGACATAGACCGAAATTCATCAACAACCCGATTGTTTGCTACATAAAGGACGCCATTGTCGACAAATATGATATCGTGGTACAATGTGGATGTTATAATTAGAGCACTAAGATTGCTAGCTGTCTTAACGCTCAATGGATTTTGCAATTAATTGATATTGTTGTAGCTTTCATAACTTCAAGCTTCACATAGCGTATGTATACAAGTTACAAGCTATAACAGTATTTACTTTAACGGCAAAGTGTATCTTCTTGATAACTAGACTCATAAGAGTTAGGGTTATAAATCTGCCTACAGCCTCTGACTGCATGATATGCAACTATTTTAAAATTTCATCATCTAAACACTCAGTTTGTATTGAAAGACAGTTTGAGCAGTGCTAAAAAGCCGAGGACGTTATAGGCATAGAAGCATGCGGCGCGGATTTTTCCAGAAGACCGAGCAAAGTCTCACAGACACACTGAAGCCGCGTGCGCCTGGTTAATATTTACGCCGCTATTTGACTGAATGGAGGAATTGTAAAATTGTTAATTAAAATATGCCATTTTATAGGAGCATTATTTTTTTTACTTCTTGATAATTAATAGAAGTCAAAATTTTTCTAAACGGATAACATTGAGACAAAATGTCCAACCTAGTTTTAGAAGGATCTAACTACTCATGCCCAATGTATATTTTAAAATTATTTCACTAAAGGTATAATGTTGACCTATTACGCTTTCCAGCAATAAGTTTAGTCCTTCAATTAAATCCAACGAAGTCTTACAGGTGCTATAAACAATACTTATACAAATCAAAAAGCTTTTGTTAAGTTAATCGAACTTTCCAATACACGCGACCGAAATTTTGTTATGAGTATTGAGTATGCACGTGAATAGTTCTCAAGTAAACTTAGTTTACTAAATATTGCTTGTATTACCGCATGGATTTTGAGGCCGTCGCGTCGTCACGAGCTGTGACCTTCAGGCCTATTAAACTCACAGGAGTAATAATTACAGTGGAAACAATCAGGAAAATTAAAAGATTTAAAGATGTCTTAATTTTTTTTTTTTTAAAACAATTCCGTAATTAGAGAGAAATAAATACGTTTTTGAGAAAAAAAATCTTATCAATGAATTATCTCATGAATTTTCATGGTGTTTAATAAAATCTACACCTGAGTTTAGACTCTAGAGCTTTTTGTCGCACACTTTTCTCTAGGTATTTATTCCAGGGTCAGTTCCATGTTTATATAACCGCCTAAAGAGATTTTTTTTGAGCTTTGACTAAACCAATTGTTCTAAAATTTGGTAATGGTATATGTAGCTTTAACCCTGGAATAACATATAGGCTACTTTTCAACGGCTAAAACAGCTAGACATAGCTAGAATATTAAATGGTAGAAATTAACTGATAACACGATGATGACGCAAATACATAATATAACAAATAGCAAATTCGCTGCTTTCTTTCGCAGGACATATTGGGACCGACCCTTAGAAAACTTATAGACATAAGCATAACGGAATATACCACACGCTATCATCTGGATACTTATCTTATGTCGCACATTCTTTCATCAAACATTGTCAAATGATAAAGCCCAAGGAATTGCATCAGGGGGCGAGGAAACTCAATATGAAGTGCATGCCAAACACTTGATGGCGACGCATTTTTGTGGGGACAGGGGACAGCCACGTATTGGTTTTCATAGCGATAACTGTAGGTTATTATATTCACCATTCAGTAGTAATTTACTGTATTTACGTAGGACGTAGGATGTCTATTTGGGCTGTAAATATTCCGTTGTTTTGCAGAAGTTTTTTTTTTTATTGTGGAAGGATTTTTTAAAAGACCGACATGCGGTTTTTGAAAACTAGTGCTTCCAGACTCCCAGCCTCTGTGTTTCTACACTAAACATCTGAAATAAGTAACCGATAGATAGTAAAGCCGCGTCTTCAGCTCGTGTTTTGATCTACACAATCAACAAAAAGCTCCTTCAACATTTAAGCTTGGTTTTTTTGGTCTACACTTTCAACAATTTTTTTATGTAATAGGTGACAAACAAGCAGACGGCCCACCTGGTGGTGAGTGGCTACCGTCGCCGTCGCCTATGGATACCTGCAATACCAGGGATACCGCTGGTACGTTGCCAACCTTTCAAGACTCTATTCACTTGCCTTACACTTTCAACATTTTAACATTGAACAAAATTCTAGACGATATTTTATTTTTGCTGTTGTACGTGCTTTCAATCGGACGTGGAAAGTAAAAACATTGTTGGTGCAAACAAAAATGTGTAGTTTGATGTTTTGTGAAAAATGTTTATGTTGATTTCGTAGACAAAAACACAATCTGGAGACGCGGCTTAAAACAATAACCTATTATCCCTCTTCATTAGCGTGATTAGATAATAGAGATAGTACAAAAAACAAATCAAAATGTCTATTCTTCTCTTTGCTTGTTTTCCCTCATTAAATCATCTCCCACATGAAGAAAAACCCCGAATAACTCATACATTATGTACAAAATGTTTTAATAATTCCCGTAGTACGTTATATTGTTCGCGTTGATAATAGGAAAATCTGTCAACACGGGAACAATGCAGCAAGTTACATGGATCAGGAATTAGCTGTCATTGTCCGCGGCACAATGGCGTTGACGGCTCACTCATAATTAGGTAACAACTATTTAAATGTACTATTATATTATTATGTTCGTAGTTGCAATTGATTGGTTACTTTAATATAAACTTAAATTTTCTTTATACCTAAATGATGCTATCATGCTATACGATATCTTAAGGAATGCAATTTCTTCGATGGTTTTCACATAGAAGTTTTTGAACTTGTGTAAGATGCAACATTTTTTTTTCATGGGTATTAGCTTGATCGCTTTGCATAATTCTTAGTATTCTAAGTGAAATTTGGTAATGCAGTCCCAAAATAATTTACAGCTTAAAAATATTATGGCGTGATATGTTCAATCAACATTGTCACTAACTTTTCATCATAATTTTCAGCTTATATTCGTTCACTGCTGAACATAGAGCTTTTCGATGAAAATATCCCTTCAAACGTATTAGGTACCTCATGATCTTTGATAGAGATAATATAATGGGACTAACTCATGCTCGCGGTTTTTCCCGCGTGGCAAAATCCTTTCTTAGCGATGGTCTACGTATATCGCTTCTGTATTCAGTATTCCAAATTTCAAACTAAGCTGTTGAGCGGTCTAAGCTGTGCTGATTTATTAATCAGTCACTCTGACTATATTTAGAAGATTACCACGTAATAGGTATAATGCAATATTCTCTCTTCTTCTTAGTCGTGTTATTCATTACTGAAGGTCACCTAGTCGCAGCGGCTAGGTGATCGGTCGCGGGGTCTCTTTCCTTCCACATTCCCCGTCACAATCAGCTTATCCAAGTTATCTGGCTATCGACGGGCAATGTAACCAAAGTATAGTTCTGGTAACAGATTGTTGAAAGCCTAACTCGTATGCGAAACTGGTCCAGAATAGATTTATTCGTAATGCGATATTACCATATCAGTAATACAGTATAGCTAGTAGTACCTATTGATGAGGCATATCAGGTCAGCAATCGCGGATCGCTCCGGTTTACCGGTCACTTCACCCTTTATCACGGAGGCAGTATTTGTTTCCGGGCGTTCGTCATCACTTCCTGTACGTTTGACGCCTTCCGGTGATTTAGTGTTTGGATTGCTATGATTTATCATTATGTTTGTGACTGAAAAAGCTTTAAAGCTGTGTTCATATTCTACAAATATTATTAATGCTATAAGTTTTGTGGATGGATGCAGATATATGAATGTTTTTTTTTTATATCACGTCTAAGCTGAGTTTATTTTTATTTGTTATAGGTTAGCCTTTGACCACGATCTCGCGTTATGTTTAGTGACGATGCAGCCGTAGATGGTAGCAGACTGTACCTAGAAGGCGGGATAACACCCTCCCTGGCTTCACTGAATATGGTTACGGAGCACAGTCATAATGACCACTTGGCGAGTTTGATTGAGATGAAAGTTGATACATGGCTAGTTCAGCCCGTTTTATAATGTTTATTTTTGCATAATTTTCGGAATAGGTCGTTTTAGCTTTAGCGATAAGAATGCAAATCTGATTTTTTATTTTGTATTAAACCTTGTTCGGATAAAAGACTGAGTTTTAAATCAACATTATGTACCTCTAGATTAAAATGAGACACAACAAGGAGAATGCGTTGAATTATTTAGATACTGAATACTTTGCAATCGAACAATAGAATAGAAAACGCGCACAAATCATCGCAGAGCCATTATTTGACTACTTCATTTGTTTTCACACAATGTTGTCTGAAATTGTGATCCATCACGGACTGAATAACATCACACTGAATAGTTAGTGGGTGGCTTATGTCTCGCGACCAGCTTAACGAGACCTGTTCAAACACCCTTTCGAACCCTTCTCGTTTCGGGGATATTTTGTATGGTAAAGGGGGGAGGAGGTCTTCCATCACTGGTGGTGTGGAACCATTGTTGCTTCGGATTCGAGTGCGAATTGTCACAGGCAGCCAGACGATTTTATCAATCGCTTATTATTCAACTTCTAACAAATGGATGACTCATTTATGTATGAGGAGCGATGGAGGGTGGTTTTTGTGATTTTTATGATGCGGATTTTTTTTTATTTTTCCGTTTGTGCTGGGGAGCAATTTTAATTGATATTGCAAACAATCTGCGAATGAGTACTCGTATATGATAAACTTTTAGATTTTTTTAGCATTTGACTCTTGATTTAACTAGAATTTTTTACCACACATAATAAGTATTATACTATGTAAATAATAATAGAAGAATATATTGTATCAATAAAGTGTTAATGCCAAAGCATCAAGCTCCTTAATTACTCTTAACCACCAAAAACTTCCACTACATCGTATTATAAGGCATGCTCAGTTCATTGTCAATTTTTTTCATTGGCAAATGGCAAATCACCGGCAAATGCACCAACGTGTGACACAATTTTCATACATAAAATAAAAAGCACCAGTTTACTATTTAGAGTCCTTTTCACGAAATAGGTCCCACGGAATTTAGCGGAACTAAATTTAAATTTTTCGATTATTACTGGACTTCATATCCTAAATAATTTTTATTTGTTAGATAAAATAAATACATATATAATTAAGAAATTAAATATGAGAAATTATAAGGCGTTAAAAAGTTATAGATATTTTAACTTTCAAAATGTGCGACAGTGGCGCCCCGCGAAAAGGATTCCTTTCGTGAAAAGCACTCTACTACAGCCATACTATTTATGGTATTTGGTGCGTACACAGTATTCAGTATACGCAGTAAATGTCTCCATTGTCGGCGGGTGGAGTCATTGTGAGCAACAATCGCTCCATTACGCCGCCATTGTGACAGTGTTAACATATCGCTATCTTGATCAACGCCATCTTTTGTCCGAATACGTGTACTTTCGATCGAACTGGTTTTTTTTTTCGTTTATGGATATTGACTAGCACTGTTTTATATTTGTCTGTATTACAATAAACAAAGATATTGTCTTATTTTCTTAAAAAAAAAAATTTCATGGTTATAAAAACTGGGATTTGGGGGGGAGGTCTTTGCCCAGCAGAGGGACAGTATAGACTAGACAAAAGAATTATTTTATGATGTAAATACCGTTTTATAAAGTTTTATTTTAATAGTTACTGGACTTATATTTGTAATTTTATAATATTTCAACTATTACGATAATAAATGATAATATCAACCATCACAATAATGTAGTTATAAATATACCTATATTATTAAATGTAGAAATAGAAAATAACAATTTCGTAGCAAAGCGTAGCTAACTGCGTAGCAGCGCTACGAATGTCTTACTAGGTTACGAGCGTAGCGCAGTGTTACGTAGGACTTCGTAACTGTTGAATACCGGGGAAGCCCAGAGTCCAGAGTAATCCTGCAACGGTAATGTTCACGGGTGATTTTTTAACATCAGGCGAGACTGGAGCTTGTCTCGGTCATCTGATTGAAATAAATAAATACGCTTACTTTTTTTTTCTATCTATATTATTTGGCGGTATTAAAACTTTTATAATAAATTATCATCTATAAGTAATAGTTCGTTCGCTTTTAGCGATAAGATTGCCTATTAATATATTTCGATTATTATTAAATATGTTTTCAGTTTTAAGTTTTAGCTTTAAGTTTTCTATAAATTTGTGTTTGAATAAGAAATTACCTAACTATCTATACCATTTAAGTATATAAAGTATACCAGTTAAGCTCAATCGTTCGCACCTCTACCTACTACCTACAATACTCGTATATCTCGCATGCAACGTACAGATATTAATTAAATCGGTAGGACGATGACGTGGTCAAGTTAGGTGGTCAGCCATTGTTATACATTACAATGACTGGTTAATGAGATCAGATCCATCCTGGGCTGGACAATGCCCACCCCCGCCCCGATTTTATTAATTAATTCATTACAATAGAACCTGAGTTTGGAACCACTATTCGGCTTTGTGCGGCCGATGACTCGGCACTACTGACCTTTAGGTTTATTGCTTAGTTTTGATTCAATTATCTAAGATGGACGTTTAGTTAGTTTCTATATAGGATCATAAATTTGCTAATATTACAAATTTGAAAGTTTAGATGAATGTGTGTGGGTGTTAGATCGTTACCTATTCAAGTCTAAGTTGAACTGATTTAATATCTTGGCCGGAACATTTCATACTCAAGAGTTACGTAGCGAGACTCAAAACTAACAAGTATAGGTAAACGTTATTTTCATAATTTTGACTAATCAAAATTACTTATAGCTTAGTAAATAAAAGAGGCAAAGAGGTTTTTTTATATTTGTACATTTCAAGACTTGTACCTCATATATGTACATCCCTATTAGGTATATTGTGTCCGGACGCGCTGCAGCCAACGGTTATGTTAGTTATAAATTTTATCACCAAAATAATATAAATACTTGGTTTTAGATTTTTTTTTATTTTTTTTATTTATGTTTTGCGGCTGTGATATCACTGCGGCCATGATTGGCCTATTGTGATCGCCGCTTATTATGGTGAGAAAAACCCATAGGCGCGGCGCCAGAGTTCACCACAGACCATAGCAGCTTCTAGAAACCGCAGGATTTTCCTAGGGGTTATCTCTCTAAGCTCATTCGGGCTGAGCAGGTGCTGTCCCAAAATAGAGCTACGTTTACGCATCAGTGCTCCACACTCCCCCAGCAGATGAAGAGACGATTCATCAGCCTCATTGCAGAATCTGTTTGTTGTTTTAGAATAGACTACAGTATCCTTATTGTCTTAGAATGATAATAAACTATCATTCGTTATTATTGCTCATATGTACATCGAAACTCATATACATAGTCAAATAAAAAATATGAACAATAAATAAATGTGCGAGTTTCTTGCCCGCTCTTTTTACAGAAGTACCTACTTTCCGAATAGGTGTTAGTCGTAAAATAAATTACTTTTTAAAAATGACTTACAAAAGTGCTTCACTGCAACCTACTTAAATGAATGCATTTTAATTTCGACCAAAATTAACCCGTTCCAGATTTTGTATTAAAAAATTCATTAAATTAATACGACACGGCTGTACTCATGTAATAATTCTTGTTTGAGTTTTTTCAACTACGATTTCGGACAATTAAGTACGATGTCCTTCATCAGAAGTTCATGCCTGCAGTACCTAGTCGACGTTTACTCGAATTTTTAATGAATAACACTCACGATTGTTTCCAAAATCGTAAATAATTTCATGCGTATTTATTCAAACGCTTATACGTTTATCTATAAGAGCATACGTAATCTCAAATATTCCGTAGTACCGAGTGCATACTGATGATATTCAATTCTAATATTTTAATATTCGAGTGCACGTAGCGGTGAGCGGTAAAAGATTGAATTTTGATACGTTCTGTACGACTCGAACCACCCTTGCGGCGACCATTCAACTTCGGCGGACCGTATTGCACACTGGGGCATTCATCTCGCCGATGCGATGGCGACATTCATGTATTTATCTGGTTTAGAAGATTATGGATATGTATAGATTCATTATTTTTATATTATTTGATGCTTACCTATATTAAAACGTTTATAATGCGATAGAGAATTTTATACCTTATTTCGTGTAAAAACTGCCTAATAATTTTTTACAATAAATGTGTGACAATAAATCAGATTTAAATATTTTTAATATCTAATAATTAAATTTACAATGCCTAATGACGGATTGCTAGATAAAACGTAATATCTTTTAGCGGTGAGCGGTAAAAGCTTGAATTTTGATGCGGCGACCTTTCAACTTCGGTGGACCATATTGCACACTGGGGCATATATCTCCGCGATGGGGACATGAATGTTACGTCGTTATGTTTATAATATAGTTTTGAAGATTATGAATTGGACATCTATTGATACAAATATCTATCTAGATTGGGTGTACCTATTCATATTTTAATTAACGCTCCATTCCATGCATATTATAGACCTGTCAAATTTGTAATAGTAATTGCAGATAAAGTGATTAAACTTTTCATTAATACCTACTTCATTTTATAAAAGCTATCTCAAAAGACTTATTAAATTAAATTTCTTTATTTGTCAGATAACAAAGCTCCATACAGTTATGACGTATATAATCTACTTAATTATACTAATACACTTGTAGTAGGTTAGGTACTTACGTACTAATAATATTAAAATTAGTTTTATTTAATCTGTCTGGTTATAATTCCGGAGGTGGGCGTTGATGTCTGCGACACAGTTTTTAACTAATGCGGACATCATCGTCTCTGCAATGTTTTGTGAACCCTTGTTATTTATTCTAAATAAAGATGATTTGATTTGATTTGAATTTTGATCCAGTGTAACTGGATAGGACAATCATATTTGTCAGCAATGGTTTTGAGAATGCAATTGCTACTGCCGCGTAATCTGTTAAACAGAGAGTTGGTCTTCTTTCGTATTATGGCATGGAAACCATCTACACGTGCATGCGCGAACATACCTGATGCGCTACAGAAGCGCGGCAGTTTTAAAAGGATTCTCAAGGCATTATTGTATTGGACACACAGAGCGCTATAAGCCTTCTGCGTATATTTTACCCATAGGCTGCTCGAGTAGAAAGATTGGCAGTATGCTCTGAATAGTATTAGCTTCACTTCATTAAAACATCGAGCAAATTCAAGAATTTCTTTTACAGAAAAAGTAGGTTTCGTATGTATACTGCCAGCATCTGTACGCAAAGTAAGAGTAAACACCTAAATGGATTCACATAGCCACTTCAATTTGCACAAAACCCCACTGTGCGGATCGCTGGCGCACTAACCCTGCAGAAATCATAAAGGCGAGAGATCAAACGGCCGGCCTTTTTGACCCGATAACGAAATGATGCTTCTGCCCACAGTGGACATGTGAGTGTCCCATACAATTAGTGTACGAGTAGGCTGTAAGGAAATTTACTTGGAAATTGCTTCGTGACATGAAAAATTATACCTTAAATGTACTTTAAAACTATTGATTTTAAAATCGTTTATCAATAGAACGCCACATTATCACAGACTAGTGGACCAGCGCGCTTCGTCGCGCTTACTAGAAAATTATCGGTGTTTCTCTACTACATATATTATGAATTATATTTAAAAACCTTCTTCTTGAATCACTCTATCTATTGAAAGAAACCACATCAAAAGCAGTTGCGTAGTTTTTAAGATTTAAGCAGCATATACAGGCAGACGGAAAACGATTTGGTTTTATACTATGTAGTAGTGATAGTCGTATCAGTTAAATTTACTGCATACATTTGGTAATCAATTTTACACCGTTTAAGACCTGATTTACTTAGGCTACTTTTCGTCACCAATTGCCAGAAAAATATCCCTTGTTTTTTCTCTTGACGTCACTTCTTTATTACTATTTCAATTTGGTATAGAGATTTTTTTTCTAAATCGGTTCAATAGTTTAGGCGTGAAGATGTAATCAGACAGACATAAATACACATTTGCATTTATAATATTAGTATGGATTCGTAGCCTTACCAATTACTCGTTTAGCCCAGTGAGTTTTCAAATCAAGTTGTGAAAGAAATTTTCTTCTTGCGCAGTTATTGTTTTTTCTTCATTTATTGTACCTACTTAGAGAAGCTATTGTTTTTTACTTTATTTGTGCTTGTTCTTTGGCTGGTTAGCTTAGTTCAGTTTGTTTTGAAAACTTTGTTGTACTTAAATCCAGAATGTTCCAGAATTCTACAACGTTTACAAAGTTTTTTTGTTTCAGGTATCAAACAGTTTAGAAGAATCCCACGTAAGTTTTTTCAAAGTTTTTTTTATAAACTATAGTGTTTCTCTTTCTATAAACAAAAGGTCGGGTTACTTTGGCTCTAAGGGGGTTACCGCTAAAATTTCGGCCTCTATGCAGTGATGGAAGTAATTATACTTAATCGATTTAGTTATGTTGTTAAACGTGAAATAAAATATTTTTCTAGTTATAACCAAATCGACTATGTATTTGGCAAAAATTACCTTCAGAGCCAAAGTAACCTAACGTAGGTACTTGTAATCAATGTGACACATACATACATGATAGATATTATAAGATCCTTTTGCAAAGTAAAATTAGCGCAGGCTATAAGACAAAAATATTCCTTTAGTCATTAGTGTTTAGATGGATAGGATAGGATCGGATAGAAACTGTCACATAATAGAGTAACAATGTTCTCGAGCCTTAGGCATCGTACACCCAATGAAGATTATCAAAGATATCCGACAATTAACGGAGATGGTCATACACAAAGCTGGACGGCGAGGCCGTGGAAGCAAGGCCACCGCACCATGTCAAGTTCGCAGCCACCACGCTACATATTCCAAAGCTCGCTACAGTAACAATAATAGCAGAGCCCATTGTTTGGGCCCGTGGCACATTACGCTTTTGTCTCTGCCCTCTCCCGTTCCTCACAATGCGGCCAGGAAACAAGTGAGCCTTTATTTCGCCTCTTTTTGTCTCGGAGTATCGCTGCTTATTGTCTTCATTCGATTGTTCGGAGCTCTTTAGAGGGCACATTGTTGTGGACCGAGTCGTTAGTGCTGAGCTGGCGGATGTGATGTTCTAAACTTCTAACTGATGCCTCCATTTTAATACGAGACCTTTGATGTGTGCTTTCAGGGGGATGTCTAGTAATAAACTATCGTGAATGTTTGTTTTAACCAAAAATAGTTAAGCATGCCACACAATGAAATTGGACAAAATATGCGTTGTCACGATATTTTAAACATTTAAAAACTGGCATCATTTCATAGTAAATGGAAGCGTTCGCACTGAAATCTCAATAAAAATGGTTAAGTGCATTCAATGAAGTACAAGCTACGAGTAACCGGCTCATCTATTCTCAATTATTGTCAACGTACACCTGACCGCATACTTAAACCGGCATACCTATACAGTTCTGTCGACCACCGTTCGAGGGTTCCCATCGGCGCCAAACAATCATCGTCACCAACCTTCACATTCGCCCACTTTCTTAGGGTTGCCACTCATCGATATCCGTCTTTATCTCCGAATGGTACAAGCAGGCTCTAGTCGGCATTGTTCGCGTTGCCATTGTGTGGGACGCTTTGTTCGGGCACGCTCCGTTTTTCCTTTTCGCTTTCGCAGCGACGTTGGCGCCTGAAAAACACAGGGTTGTCCGTAATATTGTGTTTACATAATGAGTCTGTGTATTTTAAGCTATTGTACGCGGGACCTAGTTTAGAATGTCTAAAGGTAAGGGTGGGCAATCTAGGAGATGATTATGTACGAAAACGTAGCGACCTATCTGGAATCTCTATTGAACACAATCTTATTCGACTGCGGCTGCTTTTGTCTTTAATATATTTTTAAATAATCAACTAGATACCAATTTAAATGAAAAAGGCATTCTTTTTAATCAGTCCCATCTTACTGATCCACATAGACATGTAAAACAGCAATCTATGCCCTCGAAGATCATATTTCAGACAAAATTAAAAAAGTATGTAGGTAGGTACTTATATGATAAGTCCTTTCTTACCTTGTACGGCTTACAAGGTCCTGGGGTCAAATCTCAGTATGGAAAATATTTTCGCCTGGACGCTACCGTGTTTCGGAAGGCACGTTAAACTGTGGGTCCTGGCTGTTTCCGCTTGCTTGTGTTCTGTATATACCTAATATAGGCGGCAGTCGTTAGGTCATGTTGCAGGTCCTGTAGTAATCTCGGCGACCTGAAACTGCAACAAATAGGTTAACCACACAACCTATAAATTGTGATTTGACTCTGACAGTGTAAGTAGGGTAACCTGTTCTGTTGGAGTATAAACCCAAATTATTAATTACCTTCATTAGACATTTTTCCTGAAATTGTATAGACCAATCAGCGACACAGTTTTGTCCAGATTAAGTAGGTACAAACCAAAACCACAATTTAAAGAGTTCATTTTCCTCATTAATCCACACAAAAAGGGTAACATTTAACAGCCGCAGCTCGTGTCACCCATTGTTCCGTATTCTTTGCAACAACTGTAGGTTTGCGCCAGATTTGCGCCAGGTTTGCGCTACAATGCCGTGCTGTTTTGTCACCTAATTGTTCCTTACCTCGTCTACACGAGGGCTTTACTGAGGACCTATGCAATTTGACGCAGCACACAATTGATTACTTACTCTTTTGAAAAGGTTTAAATAAAACAGTTTAAAAACAAATCGCCAACATCTATAATAGATATTAGCGATGAGACCGCCAATTGTATTTTTTTATATAATTTTTTTTTAAAGTTGTTTTTGTACATTTTCTTTTGTGTTTCAATAAAGAATATAGGGCTAATCTATCATATTTAGAAACATTTAATATGGAATCTGAATAATTAAAAGGAAAGAGTAACTGACTGATCTATCAACGCACAGCCTAAACTACTGAACCGATTGGGTTGAAATTTAGAATACTGATAGGTTTTAGGACGTAGACCTCCGCTAAGAAAGGATTTAGCCACGCGTGCAAAGCTGCGAGCATAAGCTAGTGTTATATATAGCGAGCAATACACAAAATTACAAATAAATCGCGTGGCGTACAACTGTGTAATAGCAATGTATGGCAATCGTAACCACTTGTTGAAAAACTCTTAAAAATTTTGAAACTGACTGGTTTTTTGTGGCTTTGTGTGAATTTTGAGGATTAAAATATGTACCTACCTATATTAGAAAATGTAATTAATATATCTTGAAGAAGACGGAGGACCACGTTGAGTGGCGTGCCACGGGGGAGGCCTATGTCCAGCAGTCGAAGAACGTGGGATTATGATGATAAAATAGAAAACTCTTTATTGCATACCATAAATACACTGAAATAAGCTTAAAAGTATGATGATGACGATGATTATAAGTTTCCTGTCATCCATATCTACTTTTAAAATGTTAATAACATAGTGACTAATGGACCCGCGCGCACTTCGTCGCTCTTAATAGAATAGAAAATAATCAATGTTCTACTATATTGTACATGTATTATACACATTATAAACCTTCCTATTGAATCACTCTATCTATTGATGAAAACCCCATCAAAATCTGTTGTTTAGTTTCAAAGATATAAGCATACATAGGGACAGACACATACTATATATATATATATATATATATATATATATATATATATATATATATATATATATACTATGTAGTGATTATTTATTTAATCTAAGTAAAAACCAATCATAATTCAAAATAAACAGCAGTATCTTTGAGCCTTTCGTTTAAAAGCTGAACACACCCGAGCTGAAATATAGAGCTTCATAAACCTATTCATCGGCTCAAGGAGTGAATCTTTATGAATGCGACCAAATTGTATGAGAGTAGTCCTCTTTCAAAACTTCTGTGAATAGTGTTAATTCGCTATAGCGAGTTTGCGAGCGCTCGTCAATGGGGCATTTGGAGTCTTGAGGAGTGAGCCTTACTGTTGAGCCTGGGTTCCCAGTTGCTTTTTTTTACCGGGGAGTGATACAAATTTGCGAAAGTCGTTTTTGCTAAGGTTGTTTTTGCGAAAAACAAACAAGTGGTACGTTTTTGCGAAGAGGTCGTTTTTGCACTAACACACAAGCACACACGCGTAAACACACACACATGCACACACACGCACACACACATGCGCACACACATGCATACACACACACGCACTCACACACACAGACACACACACGTGCACACTGGACACACACACACACACACGTGCACACTGGACACACACACACTCGCTCGCACACACACATATGCGCACGCCCTCACATTTGACACGAGTCAGTGTGTGCCTGTGTGAGTGCGTGCGCCTGTGTAAGAGTGTGTGTGCGAGCGAGTGTGTGTGTGTCCAGTGTGCACGTGTGTGTGTTTGTGTGTAAAGGTGTGTAAAGGTGTGTATGTGTGTGTGTTTGTGCATGTGTGTATGTTTATGTGTGTGTGTGGTGTGTGTGTATGCATGTGTGTGTGTTTGTGCATGTGTGTGTGTTTGCGTGAGTGTGAGTGTGTGTGAGTGTAAAACGACCTCTTCGCAAAAATATACCACTTGTTTGTTTTTGCAAAAACGACCTTCGCAAAAACGTACTTTCGCAAAAACGTACTACTTGAATATTTTTCGCAAAAACGACCTTTGCAAAAACGACTTTCGCAAATTTGTATCACTCCCCCGCGCAAATAAAAATAAAAATACATACGAAAAGAAAATACAAATCGTATATGGATATTATTAGTTTTTACCAATAATTATTGTAAGTATACTTACTATAATATAATCTTACTGTATAAACAAACTTTTTATTTTTCCATTCATTACAGGTTAGCCTTTAGCCATGATCTGAAATGTTTTTTACAAAATTGTAATAAATAAAATACACAATGAATAAAAAAGGATAGTCTGAACGGATTGGGTTGAAATTTGGAATACTGATAGGTTTTATGACGTAGACGTCCGCAAAGAAATTATTTCTCCGCACGGGCAAAGCCGCGAGCATAAGCTAGTTCATATACAAAAACACCCCTCTTTTAGTTCATCTCAATAAGATGGCAACACCAAGTCACAATATTGTGTATGGAAAACGCGGAAAATATGAATGCTTAGTGAGTAGACACCGGAGGCGATATTCTAAAGAATCCCCGATGGTTGAATGTTGGCCGGTTTCTTTGGCGTCAGTTCTGTGGCGCGTGTGGCGTCAGCTCTTTGAAAACTTCGGCTTTAGTTCCCTGTGTAGATTCATGGCTGTAGTTCGCTAAACTTACCTACTGGGAATGTTAATAAAAAGCTTTCATGAACTGACTACGGAAATGAATCGAGCATGACCACTGCGTACCTATGAAATTGGCGATCGGTTTTTAAAATCCCTTTGATGAGATCTAGTCAATGATCTAGTCACCGATCTTCCAGTCCTATGAACACAGTTTCAATGTCTTTTTTTCATAAAACTTTAGTACAGGAATACAGGACACCGATTTGAAGTTCTTTTTACAAGCTTTTATATTACAAGCTTTTATATTACAAGCTTTTATACGCTTAAGCTTTTTACTTTCACCTGTCTGTTGTCTGTCTGTCTGTCTGTAATCAAATCTTGCAAGTTTAATTTGATCCACTTCTCGGTTTCCAATTGAGCTGAAAATTTGCATGCGTGTGTAAATCGGATGACAATGCAATATTTTTATGATATGGAGCTGATTTGATGATGGAGCGGGAAGGTGGCTATAGGAACTCCGTAATTAAACGACGTAACCCCATCGAGTTTGGGCTTATTTGATTCGTCTTGACGAGTACTTTATGGTAATAATAATAAAAGCTTGTTTTAAAAAAGTTTTTTTTAAATTTCACTTTTTTACGACGATCTTGCGTGACTTTAAGCGACGATTCGGCCGTAGATGGTAGGAGACTAATCCTATAAAGTGGGATAAATCCCATCGATGTGAATAAAGGACAAGCATTTTTCTATTGAACTGAATTCAGTAGAAATTACCGTGCGTTTGGCCTAATCGTAAAGATACATTTACGAGTACTACTCTGTAGAACACTACTCTGTCTCTGTCTGTGTGTGTCTCTCTTTTACTGTGTTATACAGAAAATGATTGTGCTCATGCTGTTATCTTCTCGAAACGTTCCAAACATCGACAACGGCGCCCAGTCGCGGCTCTTTCAACCATATTCCACTGAATGGTGTTAATTTACCACTGAATTGGCAACCGAGCGGCGGATTTCAATAAACATTCACTCGACATAAGCAAGAAATTCTATATGGAAAATGTGGAAAACATAAATGGCGGCGGTAAAAAGCGACTCGGGCCCGGGGGTGATTTTCTAAAGGCTTCGGATGAATAGAATACTGTTTAACATTGCTCATTGAGCGGCATTTTCTGATTCCTATTCAATATACGAGACGCTTTGTACAAACAGTTCTCGGTACCTATATTTTTTGGAATAGGCAGGCAATAAGAAAGTTTTTAAACATCTTCATTTGAGAAACTTCCTTTTGTTTCGTTTTGAAAGGGAAACCGTATGAATGGATTCTTGAAAGGAGTAACGCTAAAACGTAGACGAAAATATTGTTTTTATACTTGTCTTGTTTAGGATTTTGTACCCAGACAAGACGCGCCTGTAATGGCTTATTACCATGTCTTAGAGATTTATGAGCTGATATAATAATATGTTATTAGGTGTTATAACAGGATCGACGTAATCATTTATTTATTTCCACTAAACACTACCTAACATTTCAGGTTTAACCTAATTCATCATAGGAGAGTAGGTAATAGAAAAATATAAGCCGCCTTCTGACGCAGTCGAATAAGAATAAGATTCGCAGTAGTTTCTCCCGCGCTGTTATGCCCGATCCACACTCTCCACGTGGCTACGCGTGGGAACACAAGTTCGAAGGTGAGGACGGTACGCACGTGTCTCTTCGTCTTCCCATTTTCATTCGCTAACCCTTATGGCGATAGCCTCTCCGAGGAGCCTCGCTAGAGTCTGGAGCGGGCATTATATAATCAGCCAATAGGATAACCTCATGAGGTTAACATTCACAATCTATGGACTTAGCCTTTGACATTGACACTAAATGACTTCCACCTGCCAATTTTAGCGCTTTACATAATTTTCAAATGTATAGGACTATTATTGTGATACCATTTTTCGTAACATTCGTTATAATTTTTAGTCTTTATGATATTTTTGTGAGAAGCATTCATCTAGTAGAGTTCGTAATGAAGGATCTGCAATAGCACACGGGATATTCCCAAGTCCCAAGTCAAGTTTATAAGAAGAACCTTAGGATGCCGCTACCATTTAGTCTGAAGAAGGAACCTGCGTCAGAATACACGTTGAAGCCTCCCCCTTACGCAGCATATCCTAATACACCTAGAGTCGATATGAAATGCTACGCGAAATTTGGACTATTCGCGGCTATGCTTGTAATACAGATATGCGCCTTCGTAATATGTTTTTGGAAATACGGTTGATGTGTTCGATTACTAGTTATCGCTGATCATACCATCTTTTACTATACGTGGTCGGTGTGTAGCCTTCGGGGCGCTATGAAAAAAAGACTTAGAAAAATTTTGATCAAAAATACTACGCTTTATGTAACCTTCGGGACCCGGTGGGATGAGGGAGTATAAGGGTGGGGAACCCTCCGCGAGCAAACAAAGGTCATTGACCTTGACCCAGAGGTCATTGACCTTGACCCAAAATAAGTGAAATTGGCCCAATTATTAATGATCTTGACCCAATCGCCACTGACCTTGACCCAAAGGTCATTGACCTTGACCCAAAATAAGTGAAATTAGCCCAATTATTAGTGATCTTGACCCAAGCGTTACTGAACTCGACCCAGAGGTCATTGACCTTGATCCAAAATAAATGAAATTGTCGTACCTATATTATAATTACATGACATATACCTATGTAGACCAATCAGTAACCTCGTTTACACTCTTTTTCTGGCGCTTCGCCGGCCGCTGCCGCGGCACGCTCGCTTCGCTCGCTCGGCTCGCGCGTTGCTCATAAGTTAACCCTAACACTCCTCCTCGCTTCGCTCGTCGTCGTACCTATATTATAATGTCACTGAATTTGACCCCAAGGTCATTGACCTTTGTATTTGGGCTAATTTCTCTTATTTTGGTTCAAGGTCAGTGACCTTTGAGTCAAGGTCAATATGACCCATACAAACGTCAGTCCTGGTGATGTTCTTAACACAATCCCGTGATAAAAAAATACTGTTGCCGGAATACGAAAACACATGTAAAATATTCAAAGTCCTGATTCCCTTCACAACGATTGATCTTTGGCAACGTTTCCTCGAAATTCGGCTGGGCGGAGGAAAAAATGACCCGGATAATTTTTATCTTATTTTTGGATGTCTTATATGATAAAATAAAAAAAAATACAAATTTGAAATTTAAATTTTTTGATCAAAATTTTTCTAAGTCTTTTCTCCATAGTGCCCCGAACGCTACACCCCAACCCTATACGTACCTACATAAAGGTTCCTTTATCTTTTAATACAAAACTTGTAACCCAAGCGGCTTAGATGTAGCTGTGTTTGACTACGGGTATAATACTAACTACTTTTGGAATATTTCGTATTTACGACATCATTCCCGTCGGTCACGGGGTGGACGATCGTGGGGGAGGCCGATGGGAATAAACCATAATAAATATCCCACACGTATGGGCAATACATAATTTGTAACGCATATGATTGTCTCACAATTTGTGTACGTATCGCTTTTGTTTGTTATATTATCATAATATAATAATTAATTAAAAGGTATAGGTGATTCTTAATTTTATTTTTATTAATTTTTGAAGTGAAAACTTCTTTAGCGGCGCTGAGCACTTTTTTTGTATGGGTAAAAACTTTAAAACTCGCGTCAGGGTCACGTGATGCTGATCGAAAAAGCGTAAGATCGAGGGGAAGGGAGAGGAACTAGTATCTCCCACTCTTTCTACCGTGCCTGAGTGTGCTGCTCTGTTGATGGTGTAAAAGTCGTCGAAATTATGGATGGAAGTTGATTTTTCTGAGAGATAAAATTTAATGTAATATATAAATAACGATATAATATTATAAATAACAACATATAAATTGTCATATTTGTGTACGATAGCGCAATAAATAAACATTGTATTCTACCTCATAAATGATAGTACTTTTATACTTATAATTAAACACAACGTTAATATTGAAGTTTTCACTTCTGCCGGCACTCCCGGAGTGCTACCTTTTTTTTAATACAGGTATATCTATTCTATGTTTTCCTAAATGATATATAGGTATTTAGTTATTGTTTTCTTACATTGTCTAAGGCGCTTTCAGAAGGAGCAACGAAGCAATTATTTCAGCAACTGGGTCTGGCAACTAACTACCTATTTCATAAATCTATAAATGCTACCGAACTTTTATTCGTGTAGTTTGTTTATTTAAGGCTTGTTTGATGTACCTAGCTATTGCAGTTGCAGCAAGTTGCCCCTACTAGTTGCTGCAATAGTTGTCTGGAAATCGCCTTACCGCTTGCCGCTTACCTATAACCTTTACTAGATAACTCTATGAAAATGCCTACTAAAATGTCCATGTAATAATGTATTCCCGTGATTGGAGTATTGAATTAACATCCATACATTCGGCGTCACAATCCGGCGGCTGATGAGCGGCTCATATAAAATGCCAGCGGATGTGTCGCCGATGAATGTCAATGGAAGACGCGATCTGCTTTCAATTTTCACGCTATTCACGCGATGTAATACTGGGATGGGTACCTTTTTGTGTGAGTGCGTTTGATGATGTTAAGCGGTACAATAGATAACTGTTGTTTTACTCAGTGACCCTGTACGCTATCGTGGTGACTATTATACAATTAAGCGACAAAGATAAAATGTTCTTGGAATCATAGAGCTAAAGTAAATACGAGTACCTAGACGTTTCTTTTAATACTGATACCAGCGGATGCGTTGCCGATGAATGTCAATGGAAGACGTGATCTGCTTTAAATTTTCACGCTATGTGATACCGGGATGGGTACCTTTTTGTGTGAGTGCGTTTGATGATGTTAAGCGATACCAGGCGATACGATAAATAACAGTTATCGTTCTACACAAGTTGAACATGTACGCTATCTTGGTGACTTTTATACCATGGATTATAATTTATAATACTTACTATTTAGCAACATAAATAAAAACCTACTTAGGGTTCACCGACAGGGCTCCACACGTTCCTAGAGTCATGAAGCTGAAGTTAAAAGACGTTTCTTAAATTTGTCGTGTATAAGAACATTTTTTTATTTTATTCTATAAGGAATCTTGCAATGATGCACTGAGAGCATCTTTGCGAGATACTATATTTGAGGGAACTACCCACAGCCGAAACCTACCTACCACCTGTAGGTATAGGGTGTGGAAAAACCGCACACAACTAATTTTAGTCATTGGTTTTAGATTTCTGAATTCGAAAACGATTCCTATAGATACTCGTATCTATTGGATAAAATCGTGTTGACCCAGACGGGTTTCTCGTATTAAGAATCTCTACAATTAGATCCAATCAATATTTCAGGTCACTATTTCAGTAAATTAGACTAGTGGAACGTGTAACGTCACCCTTCGTGGGCTATTTCTGCTATAATCAGAATCTGCTTGATTTTCCTTACCTATACACCTATACTATCGTTAAAGTTTTTATTTCACATTATGTCTTTGGATTCTTAAAAGATCCTGTCGTGTTTTCACCATTCTATGAACTCGGGCTTTTTTTTTCAGATGTTTCATAAATAGTCAAAGGTCGGTGTATTCCCGTTGTCCCCGGACTCCGTGTCCCCGTCTAACGGGGACAGCGCAATTACTTATTCCATAAGTGCATAATAAGCTTTCTAAAATTGGATTTTTTACCTAATCACCACATATACCACCTAATTGACGACCTCTGTGGCGCGGTGGGCTACTACCCGCCTGCAACGCAGAAGGTTGCGGGTTCGATTCCCGCATGGGACAAATGTTTGTGTGATCCACAGGTATTTGTTTCTGGTCTGGGTGGTTTTCAATTTCTATTATATGTATGTATTTAAATCAAATCAAATCAAATCAAATCATTTATTCGCTCACATGGGTGAATACAAGTTTACAGATGTTATTGTTACTAAAATTATAAGTGCTCCATGTGTCACCTTCAGGCATGCAAATTTTATAAAAAGTTAATTATTGTTAAACATATTACTTTAAAAGGAACAATAAAGTCTCACATTTTAAATTGTCGGATTTACAAATTTTGTCAAATATTAGCATATTATATAGCATATAACAGTTCCAAATAATAATATTTTAATTATAGTTTTATATTTCTAACATTCAAAAACTTATTAATAGTATAGTCTTAACTTCGATCAAAATTATAATTTGTCCTCCAAAAACTCCTTGACGTCATAATATCCCTTTTCCAACAGTAATTTTCTCAGATTATACTTGAATAAATAATTGTTTTTGGCAAGTGGTTAAATATACGGGGAGCCATACAAAACACACTGTTATTAAATTGACTTGTATTATTAGTTGGAAAAGATATTTTATTTTTATGACGATTGCTCTGTAGGTGTTTGAATAAAAATAAATGCAACTTTACAAAAACAGAAATCTCATAGATATACAGACATGGCAATGTCAACAACTTAAGATTAATGAAAAACGTTTTACAACTATCTGTCGGCTTAAGATTACAAATTGCTCTCACACATTTCTTCTGTGCCTTAAAAACAGTTCCTTTGTCTACGGCATTTCCCCAAAAAATTATACCATACCTTAACACTGACTCCACATAGCCATGGTACGCAGTAGTCACTGCATCTTGATTCACAACCTTACGTAGCATATATAGTGCATATGAAAACTTGTTAAGTCTCGAGCTCAGAGACATGATATGAGTGTGCCATTTTAGATTATCATCAAGATGTAGCCCTAAAAATTTAGTATTCTCTACTTTTTGAATTTTTTGCCCATCATACACTATGTCAACATCTGCTAAAAAGTTTTTTTGATTTCTGAACGTCATTAGACTGGTCTTGTTTAAATTTATTAACAAATCATTATATTTTAAATATCTGATAATGATATCAAGAGTGTTCTTTATTTCAGATTGTAAATGGGCTTTATTATTATTACTAAATATTACTGTACTGTCATCAGCAAAAAGCACAACTTTTTGTTTAATAGTCTTTGGAAGGTCATTTATGTAGATTATGAATAACAGAGGGCCCAAAACGCTGCCTTGAGGTACACCTCGCCGAACTTCGGAGAAATCCGACGCATATAAACGTTCTCTCCCCGTTACCGAGCATATACGCGAAATTTGAACAGACTGTTTTCTGTCACTAAGGTAAGACTTCAGGAGGCTCAGTACATTACCTCTAACACCATATTTATCAAGCTTTTCTAGTAAAGTATCATGATTTACATAATCGAAAGCTTTTGTTAGATCCATGTATAGTGCAGCTACAAATAATTTGTTATCTAGATCACTCATTACAGATTGAAAAAGACTAAATACGGCAAAATTAATTGTTTTATTATTTCTGAAACCTACCTGTTCATTGCAAAATAATTTTTTTGTCTCAAAGAAATTATACAGACAATTATAAATAACTTTCTCAAACACTTTTGAAAATATGGGTATGAGTGCTATAGGTCTATAACAGTTCATAGTTTCCTTATTATCTTTTTTAAATAAAGGTTTTATTAAGGTAAATTTTAATTTATTTGGAAATACACCAGATGTTATGCATAAATTAATGATAAAGCTCAATACGGGAGAAACCAGACTTGAGACTACTTTAAGTACTTTGGTGCATACATTATCATAACCTGTACTGTTGGTATTCTTTAATGATTTAATGATTTTATCTATATATTTACAAAAGAAAAGTATATTATAAGTATTATATCCGTTATCCTAACCACCAAAATAACAAGCATTAAGTTGCTTAGTTTGGGGTTAGGGGGCGCTGTGTGAAACGTCCTGAAATATTTTTTAGAAGAAAAAAAATATATACCACCTAATTACCATTGCTCACCTATAAGCATTCTTATTTTAGATTTATCTTTATTTATTTATTAATTTTTTTGTCAAGCATTTTGAAAAATATCAGCTCAATCTACCTATATCCAAACCGATCGTTTATAATTATTATTTATTTCTTTAGTGTAGAGTGTAGATAGAGCCTGTTGGACCACACAATGGAAACTGAAGTTTAGTGACTTATAAAATAGTCCCGAAAAGCCGAAAGCACTATAATTATATTTAATTGTGAAAGCTCACAAGAACTCCTACGAGAAGCGAAGACAACGCTAAGTAACATCAAATATTTTATAATAATGTTAATACAAAAGAACCACCCACGGGTGGTGGCGCGGTTGCGTCCTCAATGGCGGGCTTTATTCGCGACAAAATACATTTTCCCACTACATTGTTCGAATTTATAATGGAATATAGTCCCGAATTGTTTTTTACTTAGCGTAATAACTGCGGCAATGTTGTTTTTGTTTGGAACACCCACTTTTGTGTGCGCATAATGGGTGTATTCATTCAAACGGGAGGAACTGAAAAGTGTCTCTTTTATCGAGACTACAATGGGAGGGAATCAAAGAAATTACGAATTCCACGAACTAATGTTCTATAGCGAGGATTATGAAGGCATTGTACGTAGAAAGCGGGGAATAAATAGAGAAACAGTTTTTTTTACTATTTTGTAATTAAGTTAGACACCTTCTACTTAGACAATAGGTAGGCTGGAATTTCTTTATCTAGCTTTTTTCTTAAGTACATCATAATATTTATTAAAAAAAGCATATTGAACGTACCTATATTTTTTCAATATTTACCAACTTTTACTTTAATTTGGTCCTTCGAGTCGGATTTTTTGAAGCATTAACATTAATTATGACAACTTTGTACATTATATTTCATAAGAAACGAATTCCTTATAATTCTTAACAGTAAATACATATTATTTTACTTTTGATATGAGTTAAAAACTTTAACGAAAGCTTACATTTTTCTAACGAAACGTTAATTGAAATACGTGTGCTGCCATCTAGTTGTAATAATTTAATTTGCAGTGCTGCCATCTTTATTCAGGGAATGCAAACATTCTTGTTTCGCATCGTGGCAGTCTCATTTTAGTTCGAGGTAGATTTATAGATGGCGCTGTTTTAAACAGTTCAGTCATTGCTATAAAGCCATGTTCACACATACTTCACAAAATATTAGATATAGATTTTAGATGATAGGGAATGACGTAATGAATGGAATCTTATAATAAAAAAATATCGAAGACACGAATGATGCTTATTATCCTCTGATCTGATTGCTTACTTTACTAATGGTACTAGACACTAGCGATTTTTATTACGAAAAGTGTGTGTTTAGCTCGCTCTGAACAGTTAGAAAGTTCAAATATTCTTAATAATAAGTGCGCGAACAGCTTGCTGCGAGCGCCGAGAAAAAAAAAATCTTGACCATGGACCATGACATATGTGCAAAATTCGTACCTCTACAATGCTTCTGGGGGGGGGGGGGGGCTTGGCCCCCTGCCCCCTACGGGCCCTTCTATGCATAGGTTTAACTACTGTAAGTATCTACATAATAATATAGGTATGCATAATATACGAGGTAGGTCGGTAGGTAGGTACACACAGTTAAACACGAATTCATTTTTTAGAAGTAACAAAAATAAAATGATAAACAGTAGTGTATAAATATAAGGACGTTAAGATAAGATTAAGAATCGAAGTAGCGTTGAAAACAATAACAATTGATAAGCACTTAGGTATAGTATATGGATGATACAACGATCTACCTTTAGTACTTAACTATACAGTCCGTGCATGCAGCAATGTTTTATCTGCAATACAATATCCCTAACTTAGACTAGTTTTTAAGTTAATTCATAAGCTTAAAACTGCTGTACTTTTTGAAATAAACTTTTATTATTATGTACAGCCACGGTAAAGAGATAGTACAGTGATTTTAAGTGGTGGCAAAAGTTCCCAGTCGTCACCGGGTGACCAATGGGAATTTATTCCCACCTGCCACCTGGGGACCGATGGGAATATACCTTAATTAAATACTTATAACTTATAGGTAAAGTTACTGGTGGTAGGCTTCGGCCGTGGCTAGTTACCACCCACTGGACAAAACTGTGTCGCCTCGCCAAGCGGTCATTGTGACCGTGTTCCGGTTCCGGCATGACGTTCAGTGAAGCCAGGGGGGGATTTATCCCGCCTTCTAGGTTTAGTCTGCTAGCATCTACGGCAGTCTCGTGGTCAAAGGCTTAATAAATTAAGGCGAATAAAAACCTTTTAAGGGTATAAAATCTTTATTATATAAACTGAGTTGATTGAACTGAGTTCGTATGTTACTATGTTGCCAGTAAAATATTCTTTTTCTCAAGACTCAAGACCGGGTTCTCTGAACTGTCAGTAAGCGGATTGTAACTAGTAGATGACGAGATGCTTTAATTAAGTATATAAATTACCCTGCAGCTAAAATATTGCAAAAACAAGAGAGCCCTTATTTAAACTTACATTTACTAGAGGTATACTTACTAAGGTAGGTAATTAATTTGTCGCCTATATTGTTTTTATTTTCTTCGTGAATCTTTTATCAATACCCAATCTCCGACTCATATTATTGGAAGAACGCCAAAAATAAATTAGCATAAACATGATCAACAAATCGAAACATCTACGTAGCATACGTACTCAGTTCACACGACTCACGACATAAATACAAAACTGCTGACAAAATTAACCTCTCGAGCAGTGAAAAATAAACTTGCTATTTTTATTTTTCACATTCATCGGAGTTATTTGCAAAGCTTGTAGGCGGACTCGATGAAAATATTATTGTAACGTAGCAACTCCGCTCCAATAAGTCATCTTTTTAGGGGTTTCGCACCCTGCAGGGGTAAAATCGTGACCCTATAAGACTTCGCTGTCTGTCACCAACCCATAGGCGGATCCAGGATTTGGTTCTGGGGGGGCCAAGGTGCTGACGGGCAAAAATATTACAATTTTTACTACGAAAAGTGTGTGTTTAGCTCGCTCTAAGCAGTTAGAAAGTTTAAACATCCTTAATAATATGTGCGCGAGCAACTTGCTGCGAGCGCCAAGAAAAAAAAAAATCTTTACCATGAAATATGCACTGAGCATATAAATAAATATGTGCAAAATTCGTAACTCTACAATGATTCTGGGGCTGCCCCCTTGCCCCCCCCTAAATCCGCCTATGCACCCACCTAACCGTGATGGTTAAGACAGTCGAAATTTTCTCTTGAATTGAATTAGATGATGTAGCTATATCTGTTACCCCTATATCAACATAATATTATTATACTATAAACAATAAATAAATAATAATAAAGGGGCGTTTCAAACAAACGTGATTTTTATGCGTATTTTACGTGATACGGGTTTTTTCTAAACCCTTATCTCTGGGCCCTAAGACACAGGCTCTAGCCTAATTTAGGGTACCGCAGACTAAAACTATTTCTGTCAAATTTATGCATGTCTTCTCCTATAATATATACAACTTTTCGGTGTTATGCCGTTTTTATTTATTGTTCAATAACGGCAACCGGTAGACCCTTGAAATATTCACAGAATATTTATTTACTTACAATAAAATTATTGACTAATAAAATGAAACACCATCATACATATAAAAATATTTTATTAAAAACATTTTGGTAACATTTAATAAGAACACTTAGGTAAAAATAAATCGACTTCAAAATCATTTTAAAAGAACAGCCTGGACTGGTAGTTCACGGAGGAAGCCGGAACAGCAAAAATTAAATAAATAAAAAAAACAATGATAACACTCTAGGCAGAGACATGTCTAATTGACAACCAGAATTAAGGCATCGCAAGAATAATTATTTAAGTACGATAAAATACCTACGACTATTATTATTATAGTTACAACAAAAGTCCTAATGTCTATAATATATCAGTTGTGAGTCGGCCTCGCTGACGCGGCGACCCTGTCTCGGCAGAGGCAGTACATCTACATCGAGTATTATTGCCGCTAACATATTATAGTCACTCCATACACGACGTTCTGCCACTACGTCCTAACATACACTACTAAACACATAACACATCCCAATTAGACGAAGCTATGTTAAAATTTCACCTAACTAATAATTATTATTATATATTAACATCTTCGGCTAATTTTGATACTAGAATGATATTGAATAACATCATCTCATATTGTACTCTTAACATTACGCTGGATTTATTAACATTTAGAATGAGGAATTTGTTACAGATAATATTGCAAGCATTATTGAGATTGTGCACATTACGTGATTTTATAAAATTAACAGTGAACTTAAACGTTAAGGAAGATTGCTTACACTGAAGTAGACAGGTGTGCGAGGAACCCACGCTCTCTACGGCTAATAAGGAACAGTCATCTAGAATATAAATTACGAGCATTGGCACTTTCAATATTAATTCTTAATTACACTCTCGAAATAGCACTGCATATCAATAACCAACTTAAAAACTAAATTCAGATCAGTCATTTATGATATCACATCAAAATAAACGGGGAAATACATATGTGATTATCGATTGGATATACTATATAATAAATATTATATTCTTTTCAAAAGAGGTATTAATTTTCTTAAGGGTTACTAAAAATATTGAGCTCTGCGCCACACGGACGCACTATATCACGATAATACGAGAACAACATTGAACCAATAAGATTTGGTACTTGGAGTGATCTCCCAGTTAATTCTATTTCGCTAAACCTACATAATGCTTATCAGATATACGTAATACCCACGAGACGCGCGCTCCCGAACTGTCGCCTCACGGCGGACCATTGGCTCGGCGGGAACACGCGTCCTGGCAATAGACCCTTCGTCCTTATACAATTTTCATTATAAAAATACTGTCATTTGACTACAGTTCATGAGAAAAAATATTTATCATATGAATGAACAATAGATAATATAATACAACACAACATTATGTATAATATCATGTATAATGATTTGACTAAACAAAATAAAATGCATAAAATTGAAATGATTTAAACATCGTAAAATCACTCGAAGACACTTATCAATGGAAGGTAATAAATTGACATAATTTTAGAAGATTTTCGATTTAAATAAATTAGCACAACAACCAAAATATTTGGCAATGTGAATTAAATAAACATTAACAACTACTACCCTCGGCTGCTAACTTAACAAAAAATAAACTGGAATGCAGATATTGCATCGCACCTCGGCCTACACCGGCAGTTAGTGTCCGAGCATCCTTCAGAGCAGGTGGCCACAGGGATACTTCTACTTACGGAGACACTCACAACATTACCTACTCTACAACTGTGCGTATCGCTCCAAATACTAACTTTTGAACTACATTCGATTGCAGCTTGTCATTACAATAAAAACTAAAAATAAATCTGAATGCAACATTTGATTTTACATTTACAACCAATAACAAACACCTTGTGAATGTGTGTGTGACTGACGATATAGCACACTGGGCGACCGGAGACGCGTCCAAACGGATAATTGATTGCTGTGACGATCGGAGGCGCCTTCGGTACAAGACAATGTTACCATTGTTAGCTGCATTCTGAGATCCATGCTATATTTTCAGTCATTACGCATTTAACCAAAAATATATATTAAATATTAATAAATATTATTTATCTACTTTATAATATGTTCGTGTTCATAGCCCGGTTGATTGACTGAAGACAAAAACAGCTACTATATTAATGTATATCTACTACGCATGATTCGACATAAAGCGTTTGATAAAATGCAATGTAAATTCCGAGTATAATACACATTTATCTACTACGATTAACAAACAACCTGCATTGGAAGAAAAGTTTTCTACTATGGCGTAAATCAACAATAGTGGTCGGAAAAACAATTTGCGGATGTTGGTCCCTTCCAAAATATTAGCCAAACCTTTGCAAACTCTGTATATAAAGAAAATATTGAAAACTACAACTGTATTGTCTCATATCAACATTTTTTATAAAAATAACTTTGTGGGAATTATTTAAACATTATTGTGTACAAATACTCCAGTTACAATTTAAAGCTGATCACAACGTAGCTGAACTAAACTTGCACAGAAGACAGGTCCAATATTATTAAGTTATTATGTTATACATTTACTTACATTGTAATCAAAGAGACTCACACTATTATATATCTTGACTAAATTAAGAGACCACGATAATATTATTATACTTTAAATATGCACATATATAGAGATATTGCCAGTCTGTTAACGACACTTACTATAATTTCACTAGAGCCCAGCTTCTGGGCATATCCATGACTCAAACGTTTTAAAACGGTATGTAACAACTACTAATACCTTACAATACCTAATCACTGCATTAATTTGTGATGATATGCACTGATAACCCATTTTGACTATGTTTACAACGGGCGCCTCATAATAAAGAGTTGTCGAAGCTGTTCTTATCCACAGGAAACATTGATTTGGAAAGTAACTTGTAAGATCGCATCGTATAGGTGTACGTCATGTCATCACTATTATAACGTAATGTTCGGACGGTAAATCCAACAATCATAATTAGACCTTAAAATTAACCTACAGCTTGGCTTTAAATTCGTGCCTATCTCGTCAAAATCGTAAAATTTAAATAACATCCGAGAAGCAGCCTTTTGGTTTAAACAACGACCATCCTATTGATATATGACTGTGGAATATATCTAAATAATAATCCTATACTAATGAATATTAAAAAACAATATTTAAATAATAATTGTTACTACATAGTATGTTATGGTGGGAACTATAGTGCACAATATACGTAATCTATGATTTAAATATTGCTTTAAAATTATTGGATACAAACATCAGTACGGAACTGACTTCGTATTTATATACTAATCAATATAAATTGTGAAGTTCAACAATTTATAGTTAATATATTCTTTGGATAACAAATCATTAACATTTCTAAGAGGAACTAAGTAGTATTATAATTAAGTTTAATTTATTTGAGATGTAATTGGAGTGTAGATATTTAGATCCAATGTTGTCTTTTTAGTTTAGGGACCTAGAAATGCGTTCTTTTTGGAATAAGTCTGCAAAATCCAGTGGCATTGCAAGTTAATAGAATTAATTAAGCCTATTATTATCACACAAATAAATTATAAACAAAAGTCATGTATCGTCACGCTGTCCATTCACAGAATTTGTCAAAATTGTCTCGCATTAAATTAAGATCACAGTATTAAGTCACGTTTCAAATTGTAACTCTAAGAATGTGCGAGACGATATCCACGTACATATTCCACAGTCATCCGTACTGCAGCGACACACCACCTCACAACTCACATTATAGGTCTGTCACATAACCACACACTTTAGTTCCAATCATAAATGATCACAGATTGCTCACTTTCATCTTTACAATTCATTTTAAAACTAATTTCAATTAAAAATCAAACTTAATAAAATTGTAAAGGAATATTTGATCACATGCGGAAATAAATAATAACAAAACAATAAAGATCTCAAAATTCAAGTCAAATAGACAACAGTGAACTAAAGTGACAGGTGAAGGATCAACAGTGACAGAGGCACCATCAGCGGGCGGTGCCGGGGTGGGTTCGGGTGGTGTGTCTCTGCGGTACCCACTCAACGTTCGTTTGTTCTGAGTTGTGAATGTGAGTGGTCACATCAGTCGGTGGCGGCGACGACCCAGGAGAAGCCGCACGTGCGACACGAGTCCTTTACGTACTGTGTGCGGGTTCCGTAGGGGCCGAGGCGGTGGTACTGCGAGCGGTTGGCGAAGAACAGCGCGGGGTTGTTGGGCGGCAGCTCCGTGGCGCGGTAGTTCCACCGGGAGTCGCGCAGGTTGCCCAGCAGGTTCAGCACGTCGCGCCCTCCGTACGCCACGCGCACCTCCTCCGCCGGACGCGGCGTAGGCGCTACCACACACTCGAATACTTTCTGAAATTAAACCACTTCCTCTTGCTACTCTATCTCTCGACCACAATACATAATTATACATAATATAATAGGTACTGCAATAACGCTGCCAATGAGAAAATTATAAGAATGTCTATTTATAGAATCTAACTATTCATAATATTTTTTCCGTCTTTAGATTATGCAGGGTTACGAGTACGACTTCGAGATTATAATTATAACCTACGGTCGGACTGAAATCTTTCCATTCAATTCACGCGTCGATAATGATACCGATACACAACATTGATAGCGTAATATAGACATTCGCCATTACGGAATATTATGAAAATAGAGAGGTCAAGGCCAGGACGAACGCAAACAAAATATAGCACGAAAAGTAGAGCTCACCTTCTCTGTTGTCTGAGGACTAGACGGCAGGGAGTCACTGTTGACCGATTCCGACTTGAGCGATCCCAGCGAGCCGATACCGCTAGATTCACTGGAGACAGACGGGCTGGGGCTCGACTGAGACTTCGCCAGGCCCGCTATGTCTATGATGTGACCGAATGAGCTGAACGAGTTGAAGTTCTCTGTCTCCAACCCCGCCAGTGGTAGTGCTACGCTCAAAGCCATGTCTGCGAACGGAAAATTACGACTGTATTGCGATTACACGTGCATTTAACTACGGCGTTAGAGCACTGGCTGTGTTGACAGAATCCGCTAACGCGCCAATTTTTACATTTCCACATTCACTGCACTTTGTAGACACTGCACACTCACCTCCGAATAGATTAACAACAGAAAATATCAAAACTGCACGGTCATCAATGAGTAAAGTAATATTTACCGAAAAGTGTTATCCCAAAAAGCACAAGCCTCGACGCAGTTGGAAGAGATCGAACATTTATAAAGTGAAGTTAGTTGCAAACGCCACTTTGCGTTGCGTGATGTCGTCGAGCGCGAACCGGAAACTGACTCTGTCGATAAAGTAGTTTATTACGCACTAAGCGAAATACCCAAACATCGCGTGTAATAAAGGAAAAATACTTTTTATTTATTGATTTATATTTAAAAATCATGGTTAAAATGTATTATTAACAATAATAACAAAAGAAAATACAATTAAAATGTTATTTTTCATATGTAGAAAGCGCCATCTGTGTAAGATTCAGGTACTGTTAAGAGCTAAGGAACATTAGAAGTGCTCGTCTTTTTCGCTAGATGGCGGTAGTTCAAAAGTAGCACGGTTGCGATGTAGTTGCACGCCGTAAACGCTAGATGGCACTCTACAAATTGGAAACTGCTTTCAACTTTAGTTCTGAGGCAGTTTGTGAATTGTAGATGGTGCTTTATTCGAAAACTCATACTGTATTCTGAATTGAGCAATCCGGTCTCAAAAAAAACTGCTATAGGTATTTTGTCAATAATTTCCTGCCGATTGATGATATATTATTTTGTCCAATAATTATAATTTTAGAAAGAGTTGTGTATATGGCATATGGGATGGGACTCCCATACAACAGACAGACGGACGGACGAACTGACAGGAGAGTGACTGACAGTGTGTGGGTATGGTCTTAGTAATAGGGTCCCGTTTGGTTCCGGAACCTTAAAAATAGGAACAAACTGTCTTCTTCTTTAATTTTTCTCAAAAACTACAACAGAGGGATTTCAAATCGATAGTGGTTGGTGGTTATCTACTGAACAAGCGTGTTCGGTTTTAGACCTTTTCGCCACTTTTTTACAAGCTTTTATTTACTTTCACCTGTCTGTTGTCCGTCTGTTTCCGATTAGTTGAAATTTTGCATGCATGTATATCTATAAATCGGATGACATTGCAATATTATTATGATACTGAGATGATCTGACGATGGAGCTGGAAGGTGGCCATAGGAACTACATAATTAATAAATATTATTAATTAAACGACGCAACCCCATCCGGTTTGGACTAATTAGATTCGTCTTGACGAGTACTTTGGTACTAGATTAATAATAATAAACTTTTGGTTTAAAAAAGTTTTTTGTTTTAATTTTATTTGTTTATGTGTACAAAGAAGTAAGAAGACGAGCAAGACACTCTTCTGATGGTAAGCGATACCACTCCCCATAATTAGCAGGACCAATTACAGTGCTACCCAGAATTTAACAGTGATGTAAAATAATTATAGGAGCACTGCATCAACGCTTCTTACCTAAGAGACATATAAGATGTTAAGAATCTTTAGCCCAGTAGTTAATTTCACTAGCTACAGTGCCCTCGTACCGAAGCACAGTAATGTTTGCACATCACTAGTCAGGCGGTAGAATAACTGGCACTGTTGAGGTACCCATAGACGGATTTAGGGGGGCAGGGGGCCAAGGCCCCCTCTCGAAGCATCGTAGAGTTACGAATTTTGCACATATTTCATGGTCAAGTTTTTTTTTCTCGGCTTTTTTTCTCGCAACAAGCTGCTCGCGCACTCATTATTAAGGATATTTGAACTTTCATTTTGTTCAGACCGAGCTAAACACACATTTTTCGTAGAAAAAAATATAATATTTTTGCCCGTCTGCACCATGCCCCCCCAAGGACCAAATCCTGGATCCGCCCTGGAGGTACCCACCTAGTCGACCACCTGCAAAGGAAGTCTACCCCCGGTAACCTGCAGGTGAGATGACATTGTGATCAAACGCCAGTTGAGGGTTTTGTATGATGTAATGTATAATATGATACTGGAAGAAACTATGGAAGTATTTTTTTTTTTTTTTTAAATTTATTTTGATCAGGAAACTATGGAAGTAGTAGGTAGACCTACACTAACAATAAACAAAATAAAATGTTGAGTTTGTTTTTCTCAATAAAGGCATTGCCTCTAAATAATATAAAAAAAAATTGCTGAGATACATAACGCTTTTAAGATTCTGTGTTGGGACGCGTGACGTCACACCACTAAACAAAAATGTGCTTAGATTTAGTGGTGTGACGTCACGATCATACAACTTTAGTGCGTTGTATCTCCCACTTATCAGATTTACAAATAAAAAAATATGTGGCCAATATTTTTCTTTATTCTTCATTATAAACGAAAAAAAATTTTAGTCAACATCCCTATTACTTTTTTGCATAACACGATAAGGTTCAGAAACACCTTTTAAATTTATATATTACTAGATGCGCCCAGCGGTTTTAGCCGCTATACTGTAGACTGTAGCCTATGTGATACTAAGCTATCTCCATAGTTGGTTATAGAATAGAATACTTACTCTTTATTGCAACCAAACAAAATTACAGTTTTACCTAATATTAGCACCTACCTATACCTACCTACCTACCCACCTACCTATATACCTACCTACCTGGTATACGTATTTATTATTATACTAGGTTATGCTCGCGGCTTTGCCCGCATTGCAAAATCCTTTCTTAGCGGAGGTCTACGTAATAAACCTATCTATGTTCCGAATTTCAACCCAATCCGTCCAGCGGTTTAGGCTGTGCGTTGATAGATCAGTCAGTCAATCAGTCACTCTTTCCTTTTATATATTCAGATTTCAGCTTAACACACACACACACACACACAGACACAACCGCGCTCACGCGCGGGCGCACACACGCATGATGCATGCTAGGTACAAGTATTTCATATTATGTTATATATTATATATATAAATATAAGAAATTAAATTAAATTTACTCTGATATTGTATACCTACTATGCTAGTCGTACATGTATAACTCTGGCGAGGAAGTCCTGCAGCCCATAGCACGGGTCTAGAGCCTTGTTTGGGTTACAGGTTTCTCTAAACATTCTGTATTCATGTAATGCATTTTTACTGAATAAATTTATTTATTATTATTATTATCGGTCCACCCTTTTAGGCGTGAACAAGTAACAAACTTACACATAAACTTTCGCCTTTACATTATTAGTGTGTTCATTAATCATTTGGTGTGTAATATTTCAATGATAATTTTTTTTTGGAATGGATGTGGTTTTAAATAAATAGGCCAAGCGCTATTCCTCATTTTGAAATACCATCAACGATACCCTACACGATGGGACCAGACAGAAAAAAAAAATCATCCCCATCTTACATATTTGGAAGGTACCATAAATTAATTAATAAAAAAAAAACTGCCCTTATCTGTGCAAATTTACTGCTTTCTAGGACTTATACTCGTAGTTTCTCCGTAAAGCCACGGACGGACAGATGGACAGACGGACGCACGGACAGACGGGCAAAGCGAAACTTTCCTTTTTTAGGCTTCCTTTTTGACTACGGAAGCCTAAAAAAGACACCTAAAAAAAATACGTCTTATTAACATAAAATAATTAGATACCTAGCTTAGGTACTCCATAAATTTAAATTTAAAACGCAAGGCCGCAAATAGAGCTCCAAACTCGTACCTACTTATTCTAAGTTTTTCAAAATAGGGCAGGAGTCAAGTTTTGAATGGCGCAGATTCTGGTATCTACTAATTTCCGAAGCATAATTCAAGTAGATGTACCTAACTGCTAAGGCTAAATCTAGAAATACACTAGTAAACTGCTGCTAAAAAAATCTAGTAGGTAAGTTAATGGCAAAATAAAATTTACCACGTTGTTAAAATTAGATAAATAGGTAATAGGTAGGTACTAGATCTAGGATCTAGGTCATTCCGAAAGTAACCAAATTTCATAGACGCTTAATTGGGTTCAGTCCAGTTTATTGTATAAAAACTCCTGTATTAATAATGTAAATTTTTTGTTAGTATTTTTAGTCAGAGTCTATTCATTATAATAATAGCTACCGTATTTTTCGTACCTATAAGAAAAACTTTTCTTACAAGAATTGAGGAAAATTGTGATTTTTCTGACTTATTTTCATATAAGATTTTTTTATCAGTTATCTATTATGAAATAGACCATTATTTACCCACGTAGGTAAGTAGGTAGGTACCAGGTACCTATCTCAAGTTGGAGTGCTCATTATCAATATAAAAGACGTTTAACTTTAGATACCACTTATCGACCTCTGAGAGGCCGCAAGAGGTCCCTAATTGCCCCAAATCGGGGGCTTACGATTTGTAAATATTCTTATATCACCACTTAGGACCGTCCGTTCAATAAAATAATAATAGTAAACATCCGTGCAAATGGCCGGCGGGGCGCCCCCTCTCCCTGTACCGAGCGAGGGTAGTGGGGGGGTGCCTTATCGATTCGCGCGCGCGCCACACTGTATCTATCCTCTCATCGATGCCCGAGCGGCGAGCTTACAAAGAAAGAGATAGGTTCCACAGACTTTGATCCTTTTGTTTTTGGGCAGCGTCCGGCGATGCGGGCGGGGTAGAAAAATGTGAAGGGGCGCTGATTGGCCGGCGGAGCCCCGCCTCTGCGCAGCCTCCGTGAGGAGCCGCGGAGCCTCTGCCGGCTCAGTTCAAGGGCGGTTGCCGCCACCACTTGTTTGGGTTCGCTTCAACTTGTCTATCGATAACTGATAACGTATGAACATTGTCTTAACTCTAAACTCTTCAATCTAACGTTGAATGACTTTCCTTTTGCTGTAGGAAGAAGTTCGTTTCCTAACGTATTGAACTTTAAGTTGCCGGTCTTTGTTCTCATATATCGAATTTTTTCATTATTATAATAAAATCTTCTTACACAGGTGCACCAAATACTTTTAATACGTTACGTTTCATACCTTGAACACAGACTAAGAAATATTGAGAGATTTATGTTAAAAAGTTAACTCTACACAAGTAACAACAAAAGCTCTACATAAGCAATAACAAAAACCGCAATTTTGGTTTGCTAAATAGCTGTGCCACGCATAATATTATGTAAAGTTTGGCCATAATAAATTTGCATGTTGTATCCATAGACGGCAGGAACGTATTGTCATACTCACAAATGCAAGTTAAAAATGAGTACTCTCTGCTAGAGTTAATGATAGTATCCGTTACATTACAAGCTCATCTTTAACTTTGTCTACGATCATAATGGGCTTAGTTGAGGGCGTTTGCGTCTACGCGGTAAAAAGTTTTCACAGTGATTTTGTATGGCACGACTTTAGTTCCAATTTCGGACACGTCTATTGTCATAGTAGTCAGTGTGTATAAAAAACTAAGCGCCTATTAGGTAGACACGATTTACTCATTGAAGTACTGTTAGAGGTCATTGGAACATGTAGAGATTTGTTGTTAGTACATTTTTGGGTCGATTTTTTACAGAGCAGTGCTTTTTACTTTTTATTAGTTTTTATATTGCGAATCATGGTCTGCTTGTGGATTCTGTACCTACCCAAATTGCTTTGGCATAGCTGTCGTGTTGATGTAGATTTTTTTTTAAATTCTGTGGTATTTGACAGCTAGAGATTCGAAGGCGACGCGTCGCTTTGTACCTATAACATTAATTCAATCGTAACACCTAAATTACTTTTCTGTTATTTTTAACGAACAAAAAGAAATATTTTGTATACTTACCTTAAAACTAAATCATAAAATAACAAAAACATTGGAATATGAACCATCTAATTCAATCAATTTTCTGTCTGTGTTTTTTTAGTTATAGGTGATCGTCTACAAATTAATATTTTTCTTCATTTTCGTTACCATAGATTTTTATCTACTATCTACAATTATATTATACTTATCATACACCAATATAATATAGCCAGATAGATAGATACATAAAATAGGTACAAAGTGAAGCCGCCCGAGGGACCCCAAACAATATCTGCGTGGTCACTGAAGCGCAATAAATACCCAAATAAAGCGCAAATAATACCCAAATCGCTCATCACGACCCTCCCTAACTATAACTCTAACTATAATTCTATCTATAATGGGCACGTATGAGTGTAATCAGTGTAATTATGTTTTGCATATGACTGATTAAAATGATTTACCATTGATAGAGTGATTGGGGGTTTTTAAATTATTATTATTGATTTTTGGGAAATTGAATTTATATAAACCAAATAAATATAAACTTCATGCTCGTCGTGAATACGGCACGTTTTAATTATTAACTTGAAAATATCTAGCCTATTACAAACATAGAGTCTGTCTTAGATAGTAAGATAGTGGAGAGTTCTATTGCTTCGCTGTTCTCCTAGGAATAAACAAGTGAAATTACAAGTGAATTAAATTAAAAATTTAAAAAACCTCAACGCAATATGTAATTCACCATTCTGTAGTGGCGGCCATCTTGGATTTTAAATTTACTATAGTGCAAGCCCTTTCATTTGATACCCATGTTGACGGGGTCGTGGAGAAAAAAAGTAATCCGCCATTTAGTAGCGGCGGCCATCTTGGATTTTTAATTTACTATAGTGGGTTGTATTCTACTAGTCAAGCCCTTTCATTTGATACCCATATTGAGGGGGTCGTGGAAGAAAAAAGTTATCCGCCATTTTGTAGCGGCGGCCATCTTGGACCGATTTCCACCAAACATGGCTAAGAACACTCTCGACTAACTCTACTTTCAAACAAAAAAAACTAAATCAAAATCCGTTCATCCGTTCGGGAGCTACGATGCCACAGACAGACACACACACACACACACAGACAGACAGACACGTCAAACTTATAACACCCCGTCGTTTTTGCGTCGGTGGTTAAAAAGAAAACTTTTTAAAAACAAGCTTTTATTAATACCATCTAGCATCACGAAGTACCTCTCGTCTCGTCGAATCAAATGAGCCCAAACTCGATGGGGTTGCGTCGTTTAATTACGAAGTTCCTATGGCCACCTTCCAGCTCCATCATCGGATCAGCTCGATGTCGATGATAATAATGTTGCATTGTCATCCGATTTATACATGCATACATTTTCAGATCAATCGGAACCCGGGAAGTGGATCCAATTAAATTTGCAAGATTTAACTACAGACAGACAGACAACAGATAGGTGAAAGTAAATAAAAGCTTGTAATAACGAGGCATCATGAGAGCTGTCGGTACATCCCCTAAATAGTGATGAGTGATGACGCCACAAACTCAAAATCATTTATTCAATAGCATTTTAGCAAGTCTCTACTGCTCGTTCTTAAAGACTCTACAGCTCGTTCGAAAAGCACCTCTATGAGAAGAACGAGTATAAAACTCTAAGGGATTGTTTTTAAATACATAATTAGGATGTGTTTACAATTTTTATCTTCGTAGTTTATCTACATTTTCTATATAGTTGTACAGTAGAAGAAAGACGACGGTGGTATTAGGTTTATTTCATACAACGATATTATGCAATGACCAAATCGTTACCTATGTAGTTTTTATATTTATTAATATTTACCCCAAAGTGAAAACCAACAGCAAAAAGCGAAACAGCGATTTTCCAGGGTTGGCGCGGCGCCATAAATTATTCGCAACAGAGGGCCGGCTGACCCCGACCTCCAGTCGATTAACCATCGTCTTCCTTCAATTTCATATTTATAAACGAGGATTACGCAAAAATGTAATGGATCACCTACAGGACTTAGGCCGGCGTTGTCAGGAGCTGACCACAGTGCTAGTAAACTAACAGTTGGGAAACTTTAATCTTTTAGAATTAAAAATTGTGAATAGAATAATAGTATTACGTATGAATAGGTAGCCTGGTAATCAGGTGGGACGTGGGTATCTAATAAAAGGAAAGAGTGACTGATTGACTGACTGGTCTATCAACGCACAGCCTGAACCCCTGGACGGATTGGGTTGAAATTCGGAACATAGATAGGTTTTATTACGTAGACCTCCGCTAAGAAAGGATTTTGCAATGCGGGCAAAGCCGCGAGCATAAGCTAGTAATAATATAAACCTATTCAAAAGGTATTAAAGCACAAAAAAAATATGTTTGTATATGAAAGAAAATAATAAAGTCATGGATTAATACGGCTTATTTAATATCTAACTGATCATTGAAAAATATTGAAAAAATTGTTGGCCTGCATCACGGGACCGTTATAAGGTACCTTCTGCAATTGCAGTGTTTAGTTAGAAACTCCTACGCATAACTGTATAATAGGTATTATGTCAATGAGAAATCTATTGTTAGAGCTTTGTGTTTATTAGTCATTATTTCACGGGCTAATTTACCGTTAGTATGTAGAGTAAATCATGGAAATAGGATAAAGGCATTAATGCTATTAGTTGTCTAGATTTATCGTTCGTTTTAGACCTTGATGGACACTATTATACAAGGTCTAGCAGGAAGTGTGTCTTGTCTTGCTGTCAATTAAAATTGTCATCCCATACATTTTCAAACACAGAATGTATGGGTGGCATTTGTCAGGTGGATGGTAATGCTAGTTCATTATATAATAATGAACTAGCTTATGCTGGCGGCTTTGCCCGCAAGGCAAAATCGTTTCTTAGCGGAGGTCTACGTCATAAAGCTTATCTATTTTCCAAATTTCAATCCAATCCGTCCAGCGGTTTAGGCTGTACGTTGATAGATCAGTCAGTCACTCTTTCCTTTCATATATTATGTATTTAGACAAATGTAATAATATTTATTTCTCAAAATTTGTATACCTATAGGGATTAATATCTCATGTAAAGTTCCAACAATATTATTTCGTTAGGTGCATGTTTGTGAGTGTGTATGTTTGTCACTTCTTCACGTCTAAACGGGTGGACCTATTGAGCTGAAATTTGGCATGTAGATAGCTTAGATCGTACAGCGGGTAAAACCACTAAGCGCAGCTAGTATAATATAATGTTAGCCTCCTTGCATTATAATAATATGGGGACCGTATTATTCGTAAAGAAAAAGTTTTCTTACAAGAATTAGGCATCCGGTGATTTTACTGACTTATTTTAATACAGTAAAGCGGTTAAAACCACTGGGTGCAGCTAGTTAATATAAATTAAGATGAGCATCTCGCGCTTATGAAAGCGTGCTTGATTTTTTTTACATTTTATAACAAGTGAGTTGATCTTGTAGGTTCTTAAGCAACTGTTCCATGAGGGCTATTCTGTGGCGGGGGTGAAACAGGGGCAAATTTCGGAGAGGGACGCGGCAGGGTCTGATCGCCGCGCTCATCCATCACGGCTCACGCATGTGAATTGGGGCGTTTTATCTCCTGATACCCTGGACACCTATTTAAATATTTCGTCGCTTAGACGATATTACATGACGACAACGCTAATGCTGTCACACTTGCCTAATATACCCTATAATATACCTCTCTATGTAGGTACAAACCTACTAATATTTATATATCGCACCTTTGGTAAAACGAGCGCATAATTATAATTGTCCAAAATGGCAAATATATGTCAAGTATGATTAAGTAAGGGCACAATTGCAGTTTATGCAATTTAATATAAGAGCTATTTTGAGAAATTCCTTGCTTTCAATGTAGCAACTACAAAGAGATGTATCTAATGAATGTGCGATATGTTTATTCATGCAAAGAAGTAAGACGAGCAAGACACAAGACGCTCTTTTGATGGTAAGAGCTAACGCGGCCCATAATTATCAGTGCCACTCAGGATTTCACAATGATGTAGAATTCTAGGTGTACTGCACCAACGCTTATTTCTCTTAAACCTACACTTTTCATTTTGTCTTACATTTCCTAAAAAACTTGTATAAAGGTATTAACGAATATTTGTTAATTTATCACAGTAAACCGATTTGTTTATAATTTGGTATGTAGATAGCTTAAAACAGGCTACTTTTGGGATACATAGCCCAATATGCACCTGATAGATATTTTTTTACTATGCAGGTTTATATATCTCCTGTGCCTATTGAAAATAGCTTAAGAACTATTCCCAGACCTATAAATACGAATATACACTCAAAAAATCTAAGTATAAAGCGATTCGGACGAACACTGTGACATAAGCTTTTTACACTATAAGATTTAGGTTTATCATTTTATTACAATCTATGTATGTATCTTATTATATAATAGTTGTCAATTCAAATAGGCATTCAATTTATTAGCTGAAAATAAAACATTTTGATTACAGAGACGTTTTAATAAATACCTCTAGAGGTAATAAGTGCATGAATAAAATGAAACTTATCAAATGAAAAAAGAGAGAATTCAAATTTAATATGTTACATAAAACAGAATTAATAACGTAATAACAATATACAAAATGGGTCCATAATTCGGTTGTTAAGGTGAGTTTACACAAGTAATTGTAACCGTGTTTGCATCGTTAAATGCGCAGATAAAATAACCTCAAAAGTTTAGTACCTGGGGCGGTATATTCATTAGCCGGGGGTCGGCAGATCGGGTTTAGCGCACTGATGTGTTGATAAGCTTTCATTTTATACGTACGTTGTAGATGACAGTGAATGAGGTCTCTTATTTTGCTTACTATATCTTCATGGTCTAAACGTCGTATTTACGAGTAGCTGGATACTAATCATTTAAACTCAGGCAAAAGAATGGGTTCGTTGGCAATCGTTGGTGCTGTGTCGACTTCGCGAAAGACCCATTAGGTATAACACATAATTATTATTCGTTGACCTTTTTTTGTTTGGTGTGCACCCAGCTTAAGTAGTTCGTATCAAGCGATTTTATTTATACTAGTAAATGATTAAGTAGGGCAATCCATGGAAACGAACATTTTTTACCCATTAAAAAAAAATGAGAAAAGGTTTACTACGATTCATCGTAACACTCGATACACATACTCGAACACGCCTGGACCGATTTAGAAAATTCACATTTTTCTTTAAAATCCAATTTTGATTAAAAGTGTACATTACACAGATGTCCCATTTAATTCGATTGCCATGCTAAAATGTTTTCTACAGTCTAGTTACTCGTCTTTGTTTTAAAATCCTTCTAGTTAAGGTACTGTCCACAAAGATGATGCGAGTGTGGTTTGAGGGCAACCTCAATTCTTTCCAATGCCAATTAGAGTAGACAATATTGCGCAGAAGGATTGGTCCTATTAGTGTCGGATATTGTTATGAGTTTGGCGAAGCAGCAACTTGGGGCAGAATGGCCTAGTTCGGGAGCTATTGCTTGATTTTGTACCGAGAGTTTTATGATTAATTGATAGGAAAAAATATATTAATAGGATAGGACAGGTAACAAAAAAGTGTGAATTTCGAAAACGTTTACCCACTAAGAAATGTCTCTGGTGAGATTTTTGTTTCGTTTAAGTTTTGCCAGATTCTAAACAGTCTATCGATATTATTATTGAAATGAAGAGAGAAAAGAACAATATAACAACGGTAAATTATTAACATTATTTTTTAATAATGTACTGTTCTACTCATAGAGGTCCTCTCTATATGGTTAGTATTCTTAAATTTAATAATATTTCTCTGTAAATTGATTCGCAAAAGTGCTTTATAATCTAGCCTATTTGAATAGATGAGTTATCTCAGGGCGTGGCGTCCTGGCGTTTTCAGGAGATATATAGGTAGATACATAGATATCACTTAATTGAAACACAGCAAAAATCTAGATGTTTAGGTGGTATACTCTAGGGTCTAATAATAAATAGGTGAGTATAATGTAGACTAGTGATAAGACAAGCCCTTGTCCCCGTCACTACACATTTGGAAGGGCTAAAGTACACAGTGGTCATGGAACTCGGTGCTGCGGGCGCACCTCTGATGCGTGATGTAATCGGAATAATCTGATTACCTGATACCTTCTCATTACCACTGGGAAATATTTTTCTATAGGCAACAAGTAGTAATATTTATTATAATGCTACTGACTGTACGCGCCATTGTTTCTAGCATTTGTTAATAAAACTTTAAAAAAATAAAACGAAGTAATATGATAGGTACGTAGTACGTACCACCTCTTTACCTCTAGGAAATGTTCGTAATGATGGTAAAGACTATAAGATAAGATTTTAAATATTAACCAAAAATATAATATCTGTGTACTGTGTATAACTAAACCATCTCGATATACATTACAATATTTACCTCTAATTAGGTAAATATTGTAGGCGAACACTATTATGAGCAAAACATTATGATCTATTTTATTTGATTCTAGTTATAAAAAGGCACTAAGTTTTTTTAAATGTAAGGAAATAAGAAAACGAGCAAGACGTATGATGGTAAGAAATGTCGTTGCCCGTATAACCAGTACTATGCTACCCAGGGTGTCACAATTATGTAAAATTTTAGGTGCACTCGAACGCTAGGTACTAATAAACCTAGATTTTGGAGTGAATTTTCAAACGATCTCGATTTGCAGCACTGCAGACTGCAGACACAAAAAGTATATATTTTTAACAATCTCATCTAAAATAACACTGCGTTTACATCCCTTAACATTAACAACACACATCAAAACATTAATCTCTGAATGATGGATGTGCGTCTCTCACAACTACGGAGGCCGCAAATTCTTCTTGTTTTTTACTGAACCCTCGCACAAGTGTTCCTTCCCACGGATCTCTAAAACAGTTCTCGTCAAATTAATTGCATTATTTCGTGATAGATAAGTATTAATGGTAGCTATCAGGGTTTCGTCCACTCATTACTTAATAGGGTTAGATCGGTTATCATAAGAAAAATACTTGAGGACCTTTTCTTATATTAGTGACAGATAAGTATACAAGAAGATGGCGAGCAACAAAATGAGCGTTTATCGTTGTTAACCCTTTCAGAACTGGCGTGCACAATTGTAGACATAAGTTACAATGAAAAAAATTGCATACCTTAATCTTAATACTAAGTAGAACTGGAGTCCACATTTATGCACATTAAGAAAAACTAGATTTTCCGAAAATTTGAAGACTAAATTTTTTTTTATTATTTTTTTTAATAGTCTCCTTACTATACTTTAGACACACGGAATTTACCAATTCCACAGGATGACAAAAATAATTCAGTTCTGAAAGGGTTAAGAAACGACTACAACACCAATGGTATTGCCAACCTATTTAAGACCCTCAGACACGTAGTCCCTACACACAGTAATGACACAACATACACGCAACATACTGAATGACATTTATATAGCACTTGCACAATCTATTTTAACTTATTGTATACCAATATGGGGTGGGACATCGAAAACTAAATTTATAACAGTTGAACGGGCACAACGAGCATTGATCAAAGTAATGTACATATTTCAAAAAGATGAGATTTCCTACAGAAAACATATATTCTATCAGTAATCTGTTAACTGTAAGAAAGCTATATATTGTAAACTTATTATTAAAAAAGCATAAATCTACACCAATGATCATCGACAAAAATATAAAAAGGAGAAGCAAACCACCTACCTATACCAACTAAAAAATGTAAAACAGAATTTGCCTTTAAACAATATCATCATCCTTCAGCAACATTATATAATAAAATTAATAAAGAACTATGTATATACGCAAAGTCTTCATATCAATAAAAAAAAGTAATAATTAATTGGATCAAATCTCTTAACTATGAGGAAGTAGAGCAATTATTGAAAAAAATAGAATAGAATAATATATAATATACATATATATATACACACACAAAAACACACACACACCCACGCGCACGCACGAACAAACAATATGGAAGAGCAGGCACTCTCAACACAGGCACTATCGCCTAAAGAGAGTGCCTGGTTCAAACCCACCGATTGTAAGAAATTGTAACTGAAATAAATTATTTTTCATTTTCATTTTTTTTCATTTCATTTTCAACTCGGTGTCGACAATTGTCGACTCTTTGTCGGTCAAAAGCAAGGATAAAACCACCTCTGGATTTATTGAACACTGATAGAACACAGCCTTAATAACCTTTTGGCGACACGGTTTTGTTCAGTGGGGGTTAACTAGCCACAACCGAAACTAGTGTTACGAGTAGAAAATCGCATATAACTAATAATATTAGAGATAATATCTGATTTTCCTTTTGTCGGTTTTTGCAGCATTCGAACTCTGCCACATTGTCCCTGGTCATAAATTTTTGTTTTGCGGCATTATCAGTGCAGACACAAAATATGTAAATCGAAGAGTGAACCATTGAAACAAAGCTCAAAGTTCGCGTGTGTTTTAACATTACAACACTTCTAATTCTGGCGTGCCTGAAAGTTTACGATAACTATTCCTCTTCGTTACTTATCCCGTGGTTGCACCCTTTAATTATAGAATCTCGTCGAGATGTAATGGTTGTGTGAGTTATTGTGCTAATTATTGTTATCGCTGCGTATTGGGGTGTAGTGCAATCAGACAGAGTTTATCATACACCTTGTTATGTTTGGTGATGGTATGGCCAAAATAGATAGATTTTTATAATTCCTTTAAATCACTGGCCCGTTCTTCTGATTGAGGCATAGGAGGCGATATAGTTTTAAAATACCTCTAGAATTTTTTAAAATTGACTTGCGAAAGCTTTGCATTGAGGCCCATTTGAATAAATATTTTTAGAATTTGAAAATAAAAATGTATTGAAAACCTTTGGAAACCTTTTAGAACTGGATTAGTCGGGAGAGTTGGGAGAATTAGTTAATTGTTTGACCGTCAACGCGTATGCAATACCACTGGTAGGCGTCGAGAGCCATCCATTACCAGCAGCTTGTTTCTCTCTAACATAAAAAAACTAGATCTTAATTAACTAAAACCTTTCATTAACCCTTTGACAACCACCAATTCATTTGTTCCCCCACCGTTTTGTAGCACAATTTCCCGAAATAGTGTTATACTAGAATCCCCTATGGAATAGTGTCCGCGCCGCGTCGCTCGGCTGTCCGAACTCCATAGGGCGAGACATTTCACAAGCCACTGCTCTGACCTTTGCCGTTCGGGGACCAACGCGAAATGCCATCATGTTTTCATTTTTTCTACAGGCCGCTCTCCACGACACTCGATTAATTTTTCACGGTACGCTTGTCAAAATGTGATTTAATACCGAGGGTAGGCTTTGACGTGTGATGCGTGTACTGCCAACTTATTTGACCCGGTGGTGGGACGGGGAGCTAGAAATTTTGTGAACGCAAAGGAATCAATATTTAGCATTTTTTGATAAATAAACACTAAATTGTTTTCTTTATAGAACCATCTAATCAAAACTGTATTTACCTCTCAAAGTTAATGTTGCACACCGCCGCTGTACAGGTTCCCAAAAATTCCTTTCAACCAGTTGCCTGTAAGATATTTCTTTATACGATAAGCACGATGATTGTTTTACTTTAGTTTTGTATTTATATCTATTTCTTAAACCTTGTAATGTAATAAAGAATTGAACCTTTCTAGGCATCTTACGTGATCCATCGTCGACCGCATTTTCACTTTCCATCAGGTGGGATGTGGTCAAACGTAGGCCTATCTCGTATAAAAAAAAAAAAAATTTTGGAAAAGTGGCCTATTTGAATAATTGAATTTTGAGTGTGACACACTATTGTTATTATCAGTGAACTTTAACAATTTCTTGTAACTTGCTATGAAATAAAGAGTCATTCTATTAAATCTGTAAAAAATATATGCAAAAATGACTTATTACAATTATTTATTTTTAATAGTTTGTAAAGACAGTGTCGCCATTACCAGCGTACCAGTTTATGTTGGTCATGCTTGTCCGTTCGTATGTTTGACGGTCCGAACGGAATGCAGGGGTTGTTCGCTTCGGTGTGAATTGGTTGAGTTGACTCTTAATAATGTGGACGCGGCATCGATCGGGTTATGAGTTATGACTTGCGTTTTTATCTATGTGCCATTGATGCGATAAATAAATTGTGTTAGCTATTGATATTAGTTTTTAACGGAATTAGTAATAGGGAAGTTATCTATTCGATATGTTTGTATAATGTATGTGTATGCGGGATGGAGCTGCAAGAAATTTACATGGGAAAGTTCATTGAGGCTTTCAAATATCATATTTGAAATCGAAATTTCGGAAACATATATATAATGTATATCAGTATAAGGCTCGCTGAGTAATTTCACTGGCCACCTTTCCCTTCCAACAAGAGCAAATCGCAGTAGAATATCGGGTTAGGTCGTTGTAACTACGATCTTACCCAAACTCTAAACCTTAGATTAAAAGAAAATGGGAAGATGCGCCATGACACTATCGTTGCTAAGCCAAACTTGGGCCTGTTGGGTCGGAAAGTGTCGGTTGCAGCGCCAACTCGCGCCTAAGTAAAATTGTGCCCTGGGCCTAATTGAAGCAGACAATGTCAGAAAAGTCAGTACCGCATCTTCCTATATTTTAAAATTATGCCCTAAACGGTATTACTTTTTCAAAGGTAGAAAGTGTTTTTAATAGTAATCACTGTAATTCTAGTACTATAATAATACTTGACACTAATTAAGTAATACCTTACCTATGTCAGAAGAATGTGTTCAGCACACAGAATAATTATTATTGTATTATAATAAAATAAGATGTTAAATATTTACCTGCTAGTACAACAGTGTTAATATAACCTATCTATCAATAACACCAAAAATGTAACCGCAATTTCCAATTTGCCGCGTCACTCCGGATTCCAATAGGAAGCGAGGATAAATGGAGTCACATTCCAATATGCCACCGAGCGGGTCCGACTATTCGGCTTTCGGATTTTCGGCATTCGGGCTTTGCATTTGATTAGACATTTAACTGGATACGTCACTCGACCCCCGCTGCCAAAAAAAAAAAGACTGCGGGACACAACAATCGTGTAAAGCCAAAACACTGTACATATTAAGTTTTAATATTATAGCAGCATTTTAATGGTGCTTGCACATTTATCCGCATCGACCGAGCCGAAATAATTTTTGTATAGGAAATCTTCTTCCGATTCGGACGACTTGACTCCAGCAAGTGTGTGAGGTTTCATGATTCATGACATCATATAAAGAATTCAAAATGCGATTCCTTCGGCGCGGTCGATGCGGATATGTGCTTTCACCATAATATGTATTACGAAATATTTTTATTAAACAAGTGAATTAAATTAAAAATTTAAAAAAACCCCCAACGCAATACGTAATTCACCATTTTTTGATGGCGGCCATCTTGGATTTTAAATTTTAAATAGTGGGCTGTATTCTACTCGTTAAGCCCTTTCATTTGATACCCATATTGAGGGGGTCGTGGAAGAAAAAAGTAATCCGCCATTTTGTAGCGGCGGCCATCTTGGACCGATTTTCACCAAACATGGCTAAAAACACTCTCGACTAACTCTACTTTCAAACAAAAAAAACTAAATCAAAATCCGTTCATCCGTTTGGACGCTACGATGCCACAGACAGACACATACACACACACACACACACACACACACACACACAGACAGACAGACAGACAGACAGACAGACAGACACGTCAAACTTATAACACCCCGTCGTTTTTGCGTCGGGGGTTAAAAACCTCATTAATTAAAAATTGGTAATGTCTATTCCTGTGGTGAAATGTTCTAATGGTTTTTCGTTTTCGGATATTCGCGTTGGCCGCGAGCGCACATTCGTGAAATACGTCGGTCGCGAATTCCCCTCTCTAATGAGATTCTAAACGCTGTTGCGGCCACACATTAATTAATAAATTAGCGTTTAATTTACGATGGACATTAATTTCACACTAAAATGCGTAACCTAGTTTTAAAATTAGGCTTCCGTGGTTGTAGCCTTTATCGACAACTAACCGCGAGTTGTCTGTTTTACGTAGGTACTGAAAAATATGTATAAGGTACGTACACTGAAAAAAAAGTGATTGGTTTAAACAAGATGTTGTTTCCATATGAGCCTACAAAAATCATTATTGCTGCAACTAAGAATAACGTTTATCATGTTAGTTATAAAAGATATGGCTTAGTTGCAATAGCAAGCTAAATATGGTTGAAAAACAACCTATATTAATTGATAATCTAATAATGCATCATAATAAAAACGACTATAACTATATGCACTGAACAAGACAGTAATCAAACTAAATAACTACTCTTTATAACGGTGGTACAGTACTTAACTAACAAAACTAAGAGAAAATCAACAATTTTGTCTTAGTTGCAGCAATAATGATTTTTGTAGGCTCATATGGAAACAACATCTTGTTTAAACCAATCACTTTTTTTTTTCAGTGTAGTACGTACTATATGGTAGGTACTTTGATTTAATATTGAATTAATTAAGTCTGTAAGCTGTTGAGACGACAGGTTTACAATTTGTCGGATTTTTAAAAGTAAGAATGGTTGAATGATAACTCTTTCATTCATTCCTTTACTTTAAAAAAAATCACGTAGTAGGTTCCAATTTTGGGTGTTTAATAAATTTAAAAAAGTAGTATGATAAATTCGGCACCATAGAGATAGAGGTAAAAGTAGGTTTACACACCACTCATTACACATGATATGCTAAATTAAATTTTACTTTAGGTCCATCCTCCAGAGGATAAAACTGTTTTTTTTTCGCTGAGATATTGAATAGTAAAAATACACTTTCCGAGACGGGGGGATGAAATAATAATTTTCAGTTAACTATGTACTTCTAGATCAACTAACTCATTAGAAAAACATAAAAAATGTTTTTATAAAAATTAAAAATTATAGATACTTTATTAGGTATTACCATATGCAATTTATTAAAAGTATAAAATTGGTAACACTTTTAAAAATAACCAAAAATGTTCTCTCTCTTAAATAATTAAAATAACGAGTCAAGGTGCGTACCTACCTATACAAGTACACACGCACGTTATAGGTCAAGAAAACGCGCTCTAGGGTGAGTGTTCCAACTGCATACCTTCTTATTCTTTGCTACAAAACGCCAAGTGTGTACAGACTCTTATATGAACACGTCTTTACACGTAATAAGGTGAAAGGCGATGCGCGGCCCTTTCAGCGTGACATTAAGGAGTCTACACACGGCGTCACGTCAATCGTTATATTGCCTGTACGACGCTCCCATTGCCAGAACTGATTTGAAATATTTCCACGGAACCACTTATTCGCACCTCACACGAGAGTATGGGAAATCGAGTTAAAAGGTTTTGATCGTTTGTTGTGACTGCAAATTAAAGGATTGGAAATTAAAAATGTTTTTAAGATTAAACTTTTAAATTTTATTTCAACTTTGAGTCGAGTTTTGAGCAGTGCAGCGCAGCGGTGTGAATTGTGCGTTTATTGTTTTTTTAATTTTGTACGAGTATAAAAGGTAAAAAAACACTGGCTCTCACTGATTTATCAACGTACAACATTTTTATATTGCACATGTTGTTTGAAACTTCGATTACAAATAGTTTTTAAATCAGACAGAATATTCTTAACGCGAGATAAAATTGTGCAAGCATAAGCGTAACTTATTAATGTACAAACCAAATGTGCAAACATGAAAATTACATTATAATATCTAGTTTATGGTATTTTTACACTAAACGATTCGTGAGTATTTAGATTCCCTGAAGAAGATCCTCGTACAGGATCGAAACTGTCGGCACGAAGCCGAAGTAAATACAAGTGAGTTTATGCCGTTTACAAAGATGAATCTAGTTTATGGTCATCACTCTACCTTTTGAAAGTATCAAATTCGTCAATTCGTAACGCTCGCGCTCTCATAGGGTAATCGTTCTATATGGCGTTTTGTACACATCTGACGAAGGCATTCGCGACCGCACGTGTATCGCGGTTGTACTCTAATGGGGCGACGACTGGCACTCATACCCTATGATAGGGTTACCAAGTTTCTAAAAACAGTAGGACAAAAATTTGTATTAATCATACTAGCACATGACCCTGTTCATCCCCTGAAACGTAGCCTATTTATGTGTTATTTGCAGGGTCTAACTTTCTTACGCACTTCCTACGTACTACAACAAAAACAATACACAAATTTCACAAACAATCGGTTCAGCCCTTTTATTGTGAAGAGGTAACAAATTACACATCCACTCGATCATATTAATGTGAAAAAAATTCAGTAAAACTTAGCTATGCTGCTGCAAAAATCTCGCACGTTAAAATGTGACAAAAATAGGCACCATTATTATTAGTCAAACTTTCACTTATTTTAAATTCAGATCATCGTCATCAGCTTATGTTCGTCCACTGCTGGACATAGGCCACCCCGTTGCACGCCACTCAACTCGGTCCTTTGTCTTTCTCCTCCAACCGCTCCCAGCGAACCTCCGGGCCGAGACAAGGTCGCCACTTTAAAACACGTCTATCCCATCGGGTATCGGTTCTACTGCAAAACTCAGATACCTAAATGTTTTAAACTTTTAAGGAAATGTTTAAAACTTTAGTGCTACTAAAACCTAGAGTACTCTATACATCCAAATTATTTAAGGCATTGCCGCTAGCGAAGTGAATGATACAGGTAACTAAGCCCTTGCAACACGTGTTTGTTTTTATTAAACCTAGGTTTTTTATTAAAAGTAATTCAAAAAATATTATATCCGGAAAAAAATAAAGACTTGTAACCCCCACCTCTCAGTCATGCAAGAAGCAATCAGAATACTAGCGTTATTATAAATGCGACTTTTATGCGAGTAACGCGCCGAGACGACAAGAGCTGAATGGGGTTCGCATCGTGTCACCTGCCATTGCGAGGTAATTTTATGACATTTTATTTTAGAGTTCAAAACCTCTTAAATTGCCGCTGTGTTAGGTATTTCTTAGTCCTCTCACGAAATTGAACTTTTCTTATAACAGAAAATTATATTTTTTATTTGAAGGCTTAGCAAAGCTCTATGAAATTATAAGTTTCTTGCCTGCTCTTCTTATAGAGGTAGAGTTTAATAAATAAGTAATTATTTTGAAAAATTACCTTGAAAAAGTTTTCTTTTACGCAGCAGATGAACCAGAGGATTTTTTTTGATGTCTATTTCAGTTACAATTTTATTACAATTAGGTATTCGATAGAGACTAAGTAAGATATTCTCCAGATAGGCTAACAACATCCAGAGACAAGATGTTAAAAGTCTCATAGCTCAGAAATTTCTCTGGCCACCACACATTATGCCGAAGCAAACCGCGACAGAACTTTACAACGCTGTGTTCCAAAACACATGAAATAATCAATGTGCACCATTTATTTCATGTGTTAGTGTAGACCCGTTGTGGCCTCACTTGTAGACGTAGAATAAAGAAGAGAGCATATAATTTTGAAGTATTGAGTATACGCTATTCCTATAAACCTCAGAAAGGGCTCTCCTAAATCGCTGATTGGTTTAATCATAAACACCATAAAAATCAAAAGTGTAAAACAGCAAAACCCAAGCAGCTGTCGTACCCCAGGAGGTCGTAGATTGGCGCGAAATACCTACAGAACTGTCATCAATTTAGGGAAAAAATACGATTAAAATCTTGCGCAAGCCGAAAGGGATTTTTTCTCTGTGCAGCTGTGCGCGTGCTAGACATGGTAGAAGCCACCTGCCTCACGTGGCCGAGAGATAATATATATAATAGGTGGTACAAAGGAGTCCGAAGATGCCATTGTTAGTGTTTGACTGCGCATTGATTTAAGGTACATCCTATTGTGCAGTTTCGGTTGACGCTTGAGACAACGCGGCACACCTGTTTATGAATGATTGGCGATTCGGTGAAATGCTTAAAAGAAAATTGGCGCGTTTTGCTGATAAATTGTGGACCGTTAAATATTTTATGCGACAACAAAAATGTTAGTAGTTATAATAAGTTCTGAAATCAGTGGTTAAATAGGTCATTATTAGTAATGCAAGTAGAAAATTCATTAAACCTCAATATCACATAGCTAATCAAAAATGTAATGAGCAGGGTATACCCATATTGTATTCTTCATCAATGCCAGCTAAAAAAAGTTTATTTTAGTACAAATTCCAAATAATATTAAAATGGACATTTTATATATATAAGCACAGGTAATATTTACCAATGCTCGTGAATTTGTGCGAGTATTATTGCAATAATATCTTGAAACTTCTGTAATAACAATGAAATAAGATTCAAGAATTGGCATTTAGATAGATATTAGTCATAAAGGTCTCGCTTCCTAATAATAATATTTTAATCTCTAGAACATATTTTTTAATTCCGTCACAGCAGTAAACGTCACTAGAATATGAGCCACTAAAATAATGCCACCCATTGCACAACATGAAATTAACCATATCCGAGTAATTCCCGAAACCCATTCATAGATCACGCACAAAAACACTGCACGGAGCACTTAACGATACTTATAGAACACCTTGATTTATATACTGCCTTTGTAAGTAAGGAAATTTCGACTTAAAATTGGAAAAGATAAGGTTGAGAATTCCTTGTATGGTTTGAGTCAGATTTTGAAGTCCAGCAGGGATGTCCAGAATTGCTTCAATTGTCACCGCGCGTCGTATTTTATGTTGTTTACGACAGTCGTATTTCATTAGTTTTGTGTCAGTCAGGACTCAGGAATCAAGCCTCGGAGCCTGTTGGAGAAATTAACTTTTAGTGCCGGGTTGAATATATGGAGTTTGAAGACCCCCAACTATGGGAAATTGGATATTGGTGGTCTGACAAGAACTACAACTACGAGTACTATTTATTATGATATATGTATTTATTATATTGTAAGAATATTTGTTAGTACATAATATACAACTGAGTACCTATTTATAAAGAAGTGGTGGTATTGTAAAGGATTTGTAATATGTGCCCATACAGACATTTGCTTTTGGTTCTTTCTAACTCTACTATCGATTTTAGCTCGTATAAATTATTCTTACGCAAAAACCATAACCTATATGTAGTTTATGGTTTTCTCTGACTAGATATTATTATGACTGTTTTATAAAGATATTATGCCTATTGTAGCCTATTTGAATAAGTGCATTTTTTATTCCAAGAATATTATATTAATGGACGAAGAAAATATACGATATAGTTTATGGTATATAATTTAATACATGTACATGTATTTAATACAGCTGAATCTAAAAGTAACCATAAATTTACGGCGCGCCCTCACCGTCCTACCTGGCCACTCGGTACGCAGAACAGCACAATACAATTTTTTTGCGATATCTAAGTTAAAACGCATTTTTCGGCGCAAATTCCAAAAGGACACCTGGTCGGAAACGTACCCCGGGGGTCCTCGGTCCTCGTCCCGATTGATAAAGCCCGTCAAATGTTCCACAATGAAATAAAGAGTGAGTCCCATTCGTTCCGACGTCGTCGGCGACGCGGAGTCTCTAAAACAATCAATGATCGACTTTTGTGAATGGAGCGTGAAACAAAAATCTTTTTGTGAGGACCAGCGATGGGTGGGCAGGAACTCAGGTGAATTATTCTACTATGCAATGGTTTTCTCTCATTCTTAGCGAACTTTTTTATTTATAGTAACAAACAAATAAATCAATTGGGGTTTATACTTCAATAAGATATAATGTGGCCAAAATGTTCGCTAGAGTTTCGCTAAGATTTTTTCCAAGGTCTCCAACATGACTTTAATAACTGTCCCCACATATTTTACAAAAGACTACCGGGATCTATAGTTTATCGAGTCTTCCTTCCGAAACATGATAGCGCTCAAATGAGATAAGTACCACATCTTCGAACCCAGAATCCTCTGCACTGATGCCAGACCGTACGACAAAAGTCAATAGAGAACATCCCTAAACACATGACTTAAAAGTAATCCCATAAATGTTAATCAGTGATGATTTATTCCACACAATTTATTCTAATCCACACGAGGAAAGTCCTGATTTATTCACATTTCTAAACAATTCAAGTCGCGAGTTAAGACGAGTTGATTGATCTGTTAATGAATATGCAGATATGTAAAATGATGATAAGATCCCGCAAATAAACTCCACGGGGAGTGATTCCCGACGCCTATTGCGAGGCTCGCCACCTCTGCAGCCAGATTTTAATCTCAGATAAGTGGAACGGCCCTGGAGCAGTTTACATAAATTCTAGAGTTAGCACCTTGTTAACAAAGTGCACAGTTTGATTATGAGATCGTTTGATAACTGTTTGTTTCGGGGGCGTCTTTCGGTGTTATGGCTAGACGAAAATTTTTGCATAATTTTATATACTACAGATTCACCAAACTGGGTGGTATGAAGTGACACCACGAAGTGTGCTCTGCAATTGGACTATGACAAAAAAAGAATGTTTATAAATAAAGTCGTACATTTTAATAACAGAGCGTATTAAAGAACATAATGCGGTAGTGTGCCTCTATACTCGTATTAGGAATGTCTCACTAATGGTTCTACCGAGCTTATAGATATTATAAATATAGAATGACAATAAGTTAACAAATAGTAAATAAGCCCATTATTGGTCAAAATATCGTAGCGTTGTGAGGTCAGTAAACCGATGTTTTATTGTTTCAAAAATGTTACATAAGAAATTTGGTGTACGTAACTTTTTTAATCGAGCAAATCGATGTCACATCGCAAAAAGATACAGGCATAAAACAGAAAAGGGTGAAAAAGAAGAGAAGAAATAATGAAATATCTTCATCCAACCCTTCTAATTAATGGCCATCAGTGTCTGCTTCAGGCTCGAGGGTTGACGACGCTTTCAAGTTTTTTAATATGCTTCCTCACCTTCGGAGAACAGTGGGTGTAATTGCTTTTTTCCTTTGCCAACTTTCAGGCACCCCTGACGCTTAAATATTATCTAGATTGAAGACAGTACACCTGGTTTGGCAGGAGACGAACTTTGGTTAGTTGCCCATCCCTTGCCTTGTGGCATAATAGTGAGTTATTTTCCTCTTAGTTTAGCAATTGCATAAACATCATCTTACTAATATTATAACCGTGAAAGTTTGTAAGAATGTATGTATGTATGGATGTTTGTTACTCGTTAAACGGGTAGATCGACTGAGCTAAAATTTAGGTATAGTTATAGCTTATTGGCGAGACTTCTCAGCGTTGTCGTCGCGAGTCCATATCGGCTGTTTAGCGACCAGCGTGTATATTTGAGTGGTCATCACGACAACGATGTCATAGCGACTCTCCAACGACTTTTGTCAGCTCGAGAGTAGCTGTTGCTCGATGTGGGATGGGCCTAAATATTATAATGTGAAGCTGGGTAATGTAATCCCAGGGCTTAAAAAAATGTTTAATAAGTCGATGAGAATAATATTTTGTTCTTCGTCTGGTCATTAACTTTGTCCTTACGGGTTAACATGACCAAGCTAATCTCTTAATCTCTTTGAAATCTATATCTAGCCTACCGTAGATGAGATCTTAAAAGGGGGCATTTAATATTTTTGGGAATGTTATTAAAACATGGAAGTTTATATACTGTAATGTTCGGTAGTTGAAATAAATCTCCGGACAATTAGCGAAGTTTCCGATGTTCTAATGATTATTTTAATATCTTTCATACAGAAAGGTTTCGACACTTGAAGCTGGAATTTCTTTTTAACGAAAAATCTTTACTCTTTATATTCTCTTAAACATTACGCGGTGCTTTAAAATCTACTATTTTTAAGTTTTAAACAATTTATGATACCTTACGACTTTTTGAACTTTGCTTTTGCTTACTTTGTTTCTTTTAAATCAAATTCTAACAAGTGAAAATTAAAAATACTTTTTAAAAACAAGATTTTATTATTATTACCATCTAGCACCATAAGGTATTCATCAAGATGAATCAAATGAGCTCAAACTCGATGGGGTTGCGTCGTTTAATAACGGAATTCCTATGGGCACCTTCCAGCTCCATCATCAGATCAGCACGATGTCATAAAAATATAACATTGTCATCCGATTTATACAGGTATGCAAAATTTTAGCTTAATCGGACACCGGGAAGTGGGTCAAATTAAACTTGTAAGATTTGATTACAGACACACAGACAGACAGACAACAGACAGGTGAAAGTAAATAAAAGCTTGTAAATATAAATATTCTAAACCCAAAAAGTTCTGTGTTCCTTGACTGCATCTGGGTGAATAGTATCTCTATGACTTATTTTAGTGCATAGGTTGTTCTGAGGTCGACATACGAATAGAATAGATTTACATCTATGTATACGAGTCACGAGTCTGTATTACAGTAACCTTTACTTATTATTTGTGTTGCTGAAATACTCCTAATAGGAAATTATATAAACTTAGGTCTCTTTACTCTAGTATTTTAGAAATTACATAAACTTAGGTCTCCTTACTCTAGTATTTTAGAAATTACATAAACTTAGGTCTCCTTACTCTAGTATTTTAGAAATTACATAAACTTAGGTCTCCTTACTCTAGTATTTTAGAAATTACATAAACTTAGGTCTCCTTACTCTAGTATTTTAGAAATTACATAAACTTAGGTCTCCTTACTCTAGTATTTTAGAAATTACATAAACTTAGGTCTCCTTACTCTAGTATTTTAGAAATTACATAAACTTAGGTCTCTTTACTCTAGTATTTTAGAAATTACATAAACTTAGGTCTCCTTACTCTAGTATTTTAGAAATTACATAAACTTAAGTCTCCTTACTCTAGTATTTTAGAAATCACATAAACTTAGGTCTCTTTACTCTAGTATTTTAGAAATTACATAAACTTAAGTCTCCTTACTCTAGTATTTTAGAAATTACATAATCTTAGGTCTCTTTACTCTAGTATTTTAGAAATTACATAAACTTAAGTCTCCTTACTCTAGTATTTTAGAAATTACATAAACTTAGGTCTCTTTACTCTAGTATTTTAGAAATTACATAAACTTAGGTCTCTTTACTCTAGTATTTTAGAAATTACATAAACTTAGGTCTCCTTACTCTAGTATTTTAGAAATTACATAAACTTAGGTCTCCTTACTCTAGTATTTTAGAAATTACATAAACTTAGGTCTCCTTACTCTAGTATTTTTTCTCCTTATTAAAATTAAAATTAAAAATCTTTATTCAGACAACATAGGTCCACTGGTTAGTACTTAAAATAAAAACTTAAAGACTAGGGTTATTATTATCTAGTTGTTAATTAGTATTATTATTGTTATCTAGTTATTTCTTTATCATTTTTTGTTTACACAAAGTTTCACTTTTTTTATTATTCTTTCCTTTAACAGAAGATTTTTTCAGAAGAAATAACAGTAGATATATCTAATTAAGACGATATGCGAAAATCCAGCCTTTTTCTTGGGAGATAGCAATAACCGCGTGTAGCGGATCAGGGGAGAGATAAAAAAGGTAAGACGACAATCCTTTTTGCTGAAAATTGAATAGTAGGATTACGTGACATAGCGGGGTCGACAGGGCTGCCACACTATTAGTAATAAGCTATTTTACAATACTTACTCCAATATCATCATCATCATTTCAGCCGTACCACTGCTGAACATAGACCTCCCCTTTGGACTTCCATATGTAACGGTTGGTAGCAACCTGCATCCAGCGTCTTCCGGCGACCTTTATAAGGTCGTCTGTCCACCTTGTGGGTGGAAGTCCTACGCTTCGTTTGCTAGTCCGTGGTCTCCACTCGAGCACTTTTCGACCCCATCGGCCATCCGCTCTGCGCGCTATGTGGCCTGCTCATTGCCACTCGTAGATAATTATTATGTGGTCAGTAAAGGATAACAATAACGAAGTGATCAAATCATTACGAAAGAATTCTGACAGTGTAGTTATTATGATATTTATTTCGTAGAAGTAGAAACTACAATTTATTATTTGTTTTAGGGGGCTATATAAATTATTCTATTAATTAAAGTGGATATATAATTAGCACATTTGTTGTGTTTCTTCAATAAAAGTAACCTTATTATACGAGTACAATACTTCCGTTATTGTACAATACCTGAAAGTAAGTAGGTAAGGTATGTTAAATGAAAAGACATATAAATTTGTGAAAACAGCATTGATATTAATTTAATGAAAAGCATTTTTGACAAAACATTCTCATCCATATATCTAAAGGTGACCAACAAAATAATGTTGCGAAATACTTTGTAAATACTACAATCTAGGTAACACTGGCAATATAATAACACCTGGCAAATCATTAACATCAGGTAAATCTCTCGTTTTGTTCATATTGCCTCATACCAATAGAAGTCCTCACAAAGTATGCAGACGTAAAGTCGTAATAAAAATACGTAACATTTTAATGTAAGTTGGCAACCCTGTGCAATATTGTTGCCAGTTTGCGGCCTGATTACGCCCGCCATTGTGTCGCGGACGTACGACGCAATTAAGTATTAGGATAGCTTTATTTCTACTATAACTTTACTATAAGTGTTATACTCGTAATAGTAGAGTAGTGGATTTAGTATGAAGTTACTTGTTTACCTTTATTTTGGAACGGTTATTTACGGATCTCCTAATTCTTCCTTACGTGGTATAAAACAAAGTCGCAAGTCAAAGTAATACCTCTGACTTACGCGTTAGGTCACCAAGGGATAACCAATAACCACGTAGGTCGAATTCACGTAAGTCGAGATTCAACTTAGCAATTTTTAAAATAGGAAAAAAAACATAAAGATAACTCTTTATTGATACCAAATACCAAAGTAAAGCTAACACCTAATCAAAGTTCCTTGTATACCAGTTGACGGTTTTATCTCTCAGAGCGACCTCATCCAGACAACCGTCAAATTTCAGTCTTAGAACTTCATAGTACAAACGTTACACGTATCTCTAACCGATAAGTAACCGGCGCAGCGTCACTTAAGTGGTCGCCAACTCTCCATTAGGTGGCACTTCTATGCACTAATACAGCAACTTCTTCTTCTTACCGCCTACTTACCTGGAATTCGACATGGATTTTAAAACCAAAACTAGCTAAATCGACTCAGCCGTTATTGAGTTTCGTGCGTTCACGAGATAATTTTTTCCGCAAGTTGTCTCTTAATTATACCTATGTATGTGCTAGATCTACGTGTTACACGTATTTCTAGCCGATAAGTAACCGGCGCGGCGTCACTTAAGTGGTCGCCACAGCTGACAGATGAGCACGACTCGCAGCAATCGCTCGAGTGGTCCGCTAACGAACACGCGTGTCAAAGCGAAACACTTCATTAGGTGAGTCTCGGCACTCCTCGGCTACTCCGCGCCACTGCGGTGCCTTGAGTGTGAGGGAATTTTGACTCGTTGCGTTAGGTAACTGGCACAATTGATTTTTAAAATATAGTAAGAAAAAAAAAGTATGAAATGTAGTATTGATTTTTAGTGTAATATATAGTTTAGTTTCAAGTGGTCAATTGTGACCGTTCCGACATGAGGTTCAGTGAAGCCAGAGAGGGATTTATCCCGCCTTCTAGGTATAGTCAGTTACCATCTACGGCTGCATCTTTGCTTAACATCACGCGAGATCGTGGTCAAGGGCTAAACTATATAGAATAAAAAAATATTTAAAAAATGCTGGATATTACACACATTGTCATCTAACCCCAAGTTGGGAAACTTAATAGCTGTGTTATGGTGGCTAAATTCCTGATTGCCCATTTTTAACTTTTAAATTGCATGCTTTTATGTTGCACAGAGCATATCTCACGAGGAATTTCCAAAAAGTTAATTATATGAATTTATATTTCAAATTGTATTAAATAGAGCGAGCGAGAGAACGTCCAATGGAGAAAAGTCTCTTAAGATAACAGTAAAGTCGGAAATGTGTGTAATCATTTTAAGAAAACACATTTTACGCACACACAAAAAACCGATGCAAAGCTTTCGGAACCGATCAAAAATTGTGATTGGAACGAAAATAAAAAGTCGCAAAATAAAAAAAGTTGTGAAAGATTACCTTAAAAAGTCGAAACCATTAACTGTTTTAGTGGAGTCAAGTCGGTGTCAGTACCAAGTACGCAGTCCTTAGTGGTCGTCTTACTGCACCGCGCCGCGCCGCGCCGTACTAATTAGACGAGCTCTCATTAGAGAGTTATGCAGTTTGCGTCTGAGAGCTAAATGTGATGCTAAATGTAGGAAATAAAGCACTGAGATTGGTGTGATGATGACAGATTGGTTAAATGAAATTTACAATAATATTGTAGACTGAAAAGTGCTTGGTGGTGTGCGCTCTTGTGTTATTTTTGGGTTATATCGATAACAACTAACAACCACTAAAATTAAATTTCAATACACATTTATTCAAAAACCTACTGCAACACTTTTCTGGTGCCGATGTTTTTGTGGTGAAAACCGCTCGATTAATATCGATATAAATTATTTTTTATACACCCTTTTGGGGCAAAAAAAAGCGTTTGCCCAAATCGTTTCAGGTGCTACTATACTACTCTCGTATATACTAGTTCCTCTCGTATTAGTTACATATTATCTTTCTTTTTTGGCAAATCCGTCATTTATTATGTTACAATATTTTAATACCAAAGAAACACGTAATTAATCCAAAGTCACAGCATTCAGCTAATTAGAAACCTCGAACCAAAAAACGTGATGAAAAAAAAACGTGCTATAATTTCCCTTCCCGGGTAATGCGGGCAAAAACTGGCATATTTGTAAGTGGGGAAAACTCTCAGGAACAACGTTTATCTACAGCACATTGGGTTAATGAATGGGGAAGAAAGCGAGGCATTATTTTAATTAGGAAAAATGGAGTGCTCAGTCTTGCAATCAGTGTAGGGCAGTTGCTAAGCTCTCTAGATATTATTTATGTAGTGGAAATTATCACCTAAACTTATCTAAAATGCATTTAACAATACACACTGAAGTTACAATTAGCATTAAATCAATTCATATACCTCTTACCTCTAAGCTGAAAATGTATACCTTAGAAGATTTAAAAATATCATAAATTTTTCCTGTATTTTGTTCTCTGTAAGTATATAGGTAGGTGTATAAAAGGAAAACGACACTCACTAATTGATTAACTAATCTATCTACGTACAAGCCATTGAACTTATTAGGATAAAATTCGGTACAAAGAATAAGACGTAGACCTTCGCGTAGAAAGCTGGCTTTAGTCTCTATATTAATCTAAATCAAAATCAAAAGGAAGAGATCGCTCAAAGCGATTAGGCCGCCCATTGTAGACCTTAACTTAACTTATAATTTGTTTAGTTTTAAGGCTTTTCTGTAAACTTTTGGTCTCAATAAACAGTATTGTATTATGCGTTTTTGAAAGTATTGTGTTGTAAAATGTGCTTTAAATGATTAACTTTAGATACTGTAATTACACTGTAATGCAGTACGGTGTCTCACCTACATAAGGGGACGAGGGGATGCCTGTCGACTGGAGGCAAGCTACCATCGCAATAAATGCTTTGATTAGTGTAATGGCTCACACCGACTCGTGCAAGCTTTGTTTGTTATGAACCTAATTATATCATAATAGTTATGTCTTTGTATTATGCACTATAGGTATACACTTTTTTATTAGTAGAAGGCTTTGGATGTAGCAAGTTACCACGCATTGAACATAGGTCGTTTTCCGGGCACGACGTTCAGTGATATCAGCGAGGTATTAGGTAACATCGCTTACTAAGACATAGGTTGTCTTGTCTACGGTCTTCTTATAGAGAATAAGGATAGTGCTGATAGAAGAAATCTCTAATTGTGTTCGAACATCCTTTGTGATCATAAGAATCTTATAATGTACGGATATGTGGCAACTAGTTATAATTCAAAGTCCTTAACTCATCTTACCCATCTTACCCATAACCTACCCATGTAATGTTTTGGTTTATCTGTTAGTTACGTGTGTGAATATATGAAATAAATAAAGCGTGCATTTAGGTGAACTCATTGATTACAAATGCGAGCTATCTAGAAACATGACTGAAAATTTTTTACCTCATTTCTATCATAATTTCGTTCGCCGTAATTGTATAGAGTTTACCGAGTACAACCTGTCCATTAGTCGATAAATAAACACAACAAAGTACAATTTTAGCTGCGTTAACGTAGCTCCACCTACGCGCGGCAACAAAGCGTCGGAAAGGTGGCGCAAAAACGCACCATCATACTCCAATCATTTACGATATTGACAACAATAAGCGGGGACTTTAAAAAATGCCAGTTATTAATATTTGTTTTCTTTGTCCCGCACCACGTGTCCCTACACCTGAATTCTGCGGATGACATCGCCAAAAAAATCGCGAAAAAAATTCGGACGAAAAAGAGCAGAGGCGCAAACAGACAACAGCCAGTTTGAATGATTGCTTCCCTGGAAGAGCGGCAAGTCCATTTTTCACAAGTGCCATTCACCGCTTTCACGTTGCCTACTGTGTATTTTATATATTTTTTATTTATCGAGCTCCCCGTCGCCCGCTGCCAAATTGATATTCGCCGAATGCGAATTTACGGCGTCCAATTCCTCACTGTTTTATTCATTTTAGTGATTTCGTGATGGTAAACACGCAGGTAGATGTGTTTAATTTCGAAATGAATGTTTATTGGCGCGTTTCCGAACGTTTTCAATGATGTGCCGTTGTGTGAGTGACCGTGTTTACGCACTGTAGTTACATTTCGTTTTTCGCATTTCAATTTCAGTTCGTTTGCTTTTTTAACTGAGTTTGTTGCGAGTGCATGGAATAATTATGATCATTCACTGAGGACTTTAACCCCTACAATTTAAAAGTTCCTGCTTCGTTCTTACAACTTCTTCGTTGATATACAGAAAGTATTTCAAGTTTCAAACTGTGTAACGAGTAAACGTATGTGTAGTGTCCATGGAGCAGTCGGTCTTACGTCCGGCTTATCATCCGGAGACGCTGGGTTCAAATCTCGATTTGAGGTAAAATTTTCACCATTACGCAATGTGTTTCAGTAAGCACTGAAACTCGTCAAACTGTAGGTCCCGGCTGTGTATTTGTAATATCAAGGGGACAATCACTAGGTCATGTTGCGTGACGACATTAAATCAAAACAAATTATTCAAAGACATTAAATAAATTTTCGATGCGCAATGTTAAATAAATAGTTTTGTCGTATCATCTCGTAGAACATCTCACATTTAGATAATTATATTCTAATTATTTATATTGCACTTTATTCACTGGTACACATACATGTTCCCGCGCTCCGCAGCCATTACGGACTATATCTCTTGTCTATGGCTGGTTACACTGTCACTATCAACCGGCTATACATTTGCCAGTGGCTGTAGCATGCCACACGGGATCCCGCTGAAATGTCAAGAGTAGGTAGAACTGTCACTCCATACATTGTACTTTTGTGAATGTATGGGATGACAGTTCTACTCTTGAAGTTTTGTCGGGATTCCATGTGGCATGCTACGGCCACTGTAGAGTTAGAGTGCTTTTCACGTAGGAAGTCCCGCGGAATTTAGAGGAACTAAATTTATTTCAGTCGATTATTACTATGCTTGATGTCTTAAATAATTTTTAGTGGTTAGATAAAGTCAATACCTATTTAATTAAGAAATTAAATATGGGAAATTACGAGAAGTCAAAATGTTACAGATTTTTTATAACTAAAACGCGCGATAGTGGCGCACCGCAAAAGGGACTCCTTTCGTGAAAAGCACTTTACACTACAAGTTCTATATGATAACTTATTTAGTCAAAACTCAAAAGTCTTCGCAGCTAAGATAAATATGACAACTACGAGTATATTAATCATTAACATTGAGTTTATAACATTCTAAATTTAATTCATAAACAATTTAGCTTGTCCTCAAAGTCGCAAAGTGCCTATATACAGAAGGGTCCAGGATGGTAGGGGTGATCATAATCGATGCAGGGTTACCACAAAACCCGGTGATCCAGCTGATGTCTAATGACGTAAAAAGTATGTCCCCACAGCGTAATGCCGGAGGTCAATATAGAGAGTAGATTACCAACAGATAGGACACATTTGCTCTCGAAAATATAGATAGGTATTAAAGTCTAAAAGTCAAAGCCGCAAAGTGGAAGAAAGGTAGGGAGGCTTTTGCCCTGCAGTGGGACGACCATAGCTAATAAAAAAAATATGTATAAGTCAGTTTTCTCACTCGTGAATACCATAAAGTATTTGTTAGTATTCGTAGTAGAGGTTCATTATATACATATTATAATGGTGAAAGTTTGTATGTTTCTAATCGTATTTGATCATTTAAGAACATACCACTAAATCGATATCCTATTGGAATTCAGAATAATAAACTTTCATGGGTCAGCTTCGTATAAGAATGAGAAAATAGTGTAACTTAAAAAGAAATTATTAGTGAACTAAAAATAATATAATATAAAAATATTATGAAAAAAATATTTAACACATCTCATTGCTATTATAAATTAATTTAATTAATAAACAATAAACAATTGTATTATGTATATGCAATCACAGAGCACAAAATTCAACAGTTTCTAGTCTGTTAATAGTGTGATATGATATTGGTAGAATTATTATGGTCACACAAAGTGAACTTTCGATCTAAAACTAGGTTATTTTTACTATAACATAATATGTTCCATCTGTACCTTACTTATTCTTTGACCGCCACGAGCCAGGGGTCGCGAAAGCACCGTCATCGGCCGGCAATTTGAATAGTCGCTTAGCTGCCGACATGACTGATGTGATGAAGAAAGGTTGATGATCGCTGTCACCCTTTATATCATTTTGCTTGACGCTCTGTATATCATTTTGCATGTTTATGCCGCGGGGAATTTGTGAATGCGGCGATTTGTTGAATCTCCTGGGAATTCTAATAGGTTAAATTTTTTATTTATATTGTATTTTTTTATGAAAATAGGAGGAGTAAATCAGGTGCATAATGGTAAGCAGCATGATTGCCCTATATACTAGACACATTGCCATCCAATGTTTTAAAACTCAAAGTTCTGCGCGTACCTACTGTAACTCACTCTTGAACCTGAGATATTAATTGTTGAATCTGGTAATGCCCAGCAGTTTCGCTTTTATTATATTTTTTTCATAAGCAGACGGCTTGGCCTGTCTAATGGTGAGTGGATACTATCTTCTATTATAAATTGACTTCTGCAACACCGTGTATTGCCGAAAGCATGGACCGCTGATTGAAAATGATTTTATTGGGCAAATGTAGCATTCTTTTTTTATTAATTATAATAGGTTAGATACCCTTTGACCACTATCTCGCGTGGTGTTAACATGACGATGCGGCCGCCGGAGATGGTAGCATACTAAACCCAGAAGGTAGAATAAATCCCTCCGAGGCTTCACTGAACAGCATACCGGAACGCTGTCATAATGTCTGCTTGGCGACGAGGTTTGATCCAGTGCACGAAAAGTCATGCTCATAATGTCATTTCCTGATGATAATGTAAAAGCGTAATTTTCCATAAATTCCGGTAACATATAATTTCGCAAAGGAACCCCTTTAATGTGGACACGGGTAGCGATATGGCTTGTCAGGTGCGGGTGGGGTTATTAAATTATATTATCATGGGTTTGTTGTTATTTTTCATGCTCTTTAATTTTGGGATGCGTTAATTTTAAAATAATGTCCGGTTGTTAATATATTTACAGAGAAAAAAATTGCTGGTTTTTTCATTGAATTTTTTCGTGATATACTTTTTATCTTGACGTGTAAGACTTGCTGTAATCAAATTTAGTTACAACTTATTAAAATCATGATCAGCAAAAAATAAAAATAAAAAGAAACAATTAATTTTCTATTTGTTCAATTTTGTATCTACAAAAAGAGGGATTGTAATAATTGTATTGTGTATTTACCCGCTGAAAGATTTGCCTATAATATGTGTTACTCTAAAGACTTAGCTATTTAGATACCAAATTTTAGCTCAATCGGTTTAGCTATTAAAACGTAAAGAGAAATCAAACATACAGCCATACTTTTGCATATTTATAATATTAGTAGAAATTAAAATAGTATGAGAAGGTTAATATAGTTTTAAATACGAGTAACTTCGTTTAATGTGACACAACACGTAAATTAAATTTAATTACATGAACTAAATAAATCTTTTTAAACATTAGTATACTCGTCGACTATATTAGCATACATTGGTCAATCAATAGGTACATAAACTACGTCTGATAATAAATATTGTCCGACACGGTGCATTGTGATGCTAACAGCGTCTGCATATGCAGATGTACTTCCGTCGCCACATCTTGCCGCTGTGGTTAACGTGCTCCTACACAAGAGATAACCATACATTTATTAGTGTTTTTTGTTCTATTGTGTTTTGTTCTTAAAAAGTTCTTAGGTACAAGTTATTTAAAGTTGAGTTAATTAAGTGATCTTAACTTGTTCTATTTTGCAATACCATTATGTTGCCATATCTCGTGTCACAGTTTATTTGTCGAACTCCTCCATAACGACTTAGCCAACATTTGTGAAATATTTGTGTATGGACCTATATTTTGTAAGTTTTAAGTCGTAAAGCATTTTACACGCGCAGGCAATTTGTGAGAGTCAGTTAGTCATTATAATCGAGTAGTTACATAAGTACTTATTTAGTATTTGTATTAGAAGAACTTAATATTTAATTTTTTTTTAATTGTCTTCATTTTGGTTTGATTGAGGTTGGTTTTATCTTTGCAATTGAAATCGACAGAAATTGGCAACGCTTAGGGACCTAAGCCTAGTCCCATCCATCAAAACAGTCGAGCCGCAGGTTACAAATTCAGTGGCGAGTAAATTCGCGTTGAATCTGCAATGAGTCGCAACGACAATCGTCGTCCGTTTGCGGTGGCCGGCACCGTCTGCGGCCAATTCACATTCATTCACGGCCCATTGGCAGCGACCGTCATTTGAATTTAGACAAAATATTGCCTGTAAACTGCTTCAAATACGATTTGGGAGCGTCGCGTCGTAAATTTTCATTGCTTACATTGACTGAGCGAGCCTAAAACTATGGTATATATGAATAGGTTGGTACCTATAGAAGTTATAATATATAGGTCAAAATCAGTATTTTCTAAAAAAGTATAGTTCAAGTACATTAACGCCGTTGCCAATATTGTGAATATGTGTATGTACACTATATAGGTACCGATTTATTTTCAATTTGATGCTGTTGTTGAATTCGGATAATAACTATTAAGCCATATCATAAAATTAAGTTACCTAGTCTAAAAATGTTTAGTTACCGATCTCTAATTGAGCTTGTCTATTAGCACTTTGTAACATGTCCCAAGAAAATTTAAAGAATCGCCAAAAGGCGCCCGAGTTTCTCACCTCGTTATTATCTAACTAAATATTAACGCGCAAAATTTTCGCCTAGGAAATAAATTAAAAACGTAACAACAAGGTTGTAACGAGCGGCGAACAAAGCCGCCCAATAAATCAACGCGGGCAGGTGAGCGGCGAGGCGAGTGCTTGTTTGTGCATTAAGAAAGCCCGGTTTCCAGGCCTTTCTCGGCCCTTTCTTCGTTTTAAAAAGCATTCGATATTTTCGTCGAGTCATCGACAACACATAAATATTGGAAATAGGGCGGCCCCTTTCTTGTCTTGTGAATAATTAATGCCGTAGCTTCTTATGTCGCGACTTGTTTTGTTGCTGGAAATTATCGCTATCGCGCGGTGGAAATTGGCTGGTGCAATATACTGGCAACGGGTTGGGTGGTGGGAGGGTCGTTCGCCACGTTTTATTTCTTTCTCGAATGTTCTGTAGGCTGTTACGGAGATATATGTTTACGAGGAAGCATGGAACTGATAAAATATGGGTGACAATTGCATTTAAAACAGCAGTTTTCAGCTATTGTTTTAAATGTTATGTAATAATTGTTTTCAACTATGGTTTTAATAATATAGATAAGTATTTTTGTTTGTTGAAAAAAGTTCTAAATTCTGTAACAAGTCCAAAACTAGCGGTAACAAGTTAGTTCGCGAGCGTTAACACCAACAGATAGGAAAGTTTACGCAACCCGGGGATAGTTTTATCTATTAACACAAAACCTTCATAAAATCAACTTTACGAAGTTTTTACAAGTTATTTGACCCTATAAACAATAATTATATTAGCTTTTAAGTAAGTCTATTATTATCTTGTTTTTTTTTATTAATAAAGACAGATAAACATGTATGTATATTTAATGAAATTGACATAAGCCTCTTAGATATTACGTAAATTCATCATCATGATTATTGTAACCCACTGCTGGGCAAAAGCCCTTCGTGAATTGTAACAAATAAATTCGCAATGTTAGAAATACAAATCTCTCTCAGATTACAGAACCGACAGCTCACGAAACGGAAAACAAAAACAACAGCGTATTCGAGGAAAAAGACGAAAAATTAGCTTATCTCATACGCGCAATTTGCGCTGGCAATTTGGACGCTTCCTCTCATTACGACGTGGTGATATATTTGCGTGTTTATTACTGCAATTACTTAGAGTAAATCTCACGTCCTTCCTCCCTCCCTGGGCCCTCTCCCTGGGGTCGCGCCCTGCCGCCATTTTACCCTCCTTCCGGCCGGCCCTGCCCTTAAGTCTTATGTACCTCATAAGTTTCTTGGCGGACTTCGTAACCGGATTCAAATTGGGGCGAATTTAGTAGCAATTAATTATGGAAGCGAGGAAGTGTCTTTAGTATTAGTAGAGCCACGACTTTGTAATTAATATTATTGCGAATAATTTCAAGATTTAGTGCTCTGGGGTTGTGTTTGAAGTTATTACGAATATTGTTTTGATTCATAAATATATCGTTTGTTGAACCTAGGTAAATCTGGAAATATACCGTAAATGGTGTAAACTTTAAGAATTCTGTGTATGTACTTACACTTCCGTATAAGATAGAGCACAACTTTGTGCTCTATTTCATCTAAATATATAAAAGGAAAGAGTGACTGATTGACTGACTGATCTATCAACGCACAGCCTAAACCGCTGGACGGATTAGGTTGAAATTTGGAACATAGATAGGTTTTAACACGTAGACCTCCGCTAAGAAAGATTTTTGCCATGCGGGCAAAGCTGCGAGCATAAGCTAGTACGGTATAATTCCAAAAATTAATAAAGTTAAGTAGATAATTTAGTGTTGTACTGGTTTTATAAAATAATAAAAAATAATATTATTTATAAATTACTAGCTGGAAGTACCAGCAGTTTTACTCGATGTAACATGGCGTATTTGTTATTCCAAGGTCTATGAACTACCTATAAAGCTTATTCCAGCTAATCACAGCTGTTTAGAGGAAGAGCTAAAATACACATTTCAGCGAAAAAAAATTCTATGCACAGCTAATCAAATAAATAAAACAAAGTATCTTCCCACTATCTATCTGTCTCTATGTATGCTTAGATCTTTAAAATTACGCAACTGATTTTGATGTTGTTTTAATAGATAGATTCAAGACGAAGGTTTATATGTATACTACATGCATAACATAGTAGAGAAACACTGATAATTCTGTTAGACGCTACGAAGTGCGCGCGAGTTCACTAGTTATTTATTTATTTATTTAAAAACTTAACACTATCTTAACAGGTTTACCCAATGCGATAGCGCCGCTATATGCGATAGCTTAAAAATTTACTCAAAAATCTGCAGTAGGTAATGTAAAAGCCCCATTGTCGCTGTAACGGTGCAATACACATAGCAATATATAAGCCAGGCCCTACCGACTTGCTGTAATTAATTAACGAGCTTAGTTTAAAAGCAGGGCCGTAAGACGGGCCCCACCCCCCCAAGGAAGGGGGGCAAGAAAATTCGGGGGAAAGTTTATCATATTTAAGTCAGACTATTTATTGTTAATGCAGATACCGCGCTTTGTTATAAAACTAGAGTTAAATAGTTCTGAATAATACTTTATATTAATTTTCTCGATGAGTATGAAATTTTGGCAAAGGCCGTAAATATTTGTGTGCTATGTATATATTATGTAAACTTCATCATTATTAGGTATATAAAATACATAAAAACAATTTGTATGAACTTTTTAGTAGGTATAAGGAGGTTTTTAATACTATTGTTTTGTTTAATAAAAAAAAATTAAAAAAAACCTTTCTCCGTCAAGAAGATTAAAAAAACATTTATTGTAAATAAAGATATGTCGGAGATATAAAGCTCTAAATTGTTTAGTGCTGCATAATGACGTCCCGGCATGCTTTTAACTTATAGTGTAATAATTTTAATCTAAAATAAGGCGAGTACTTGGTCTTAGTTGGTAGATGATCCAATATAGAAGATGGGATAAAAAAAATATAAGCTTCGCCGAGAATCGTGTCGAAACTAACAGACTCTGAAGTTGGGATGCTAAAGCATGGAATTTGGTATCACTTTTGTTAAAGGTGCGCGAAGTCTACCTATATTGTTATAGTTAGTAACTTAGGCGCAAAATGGCGAATCCAGCGCTCCGGTGCCGGCGAGATTAATACGCGGCTTTAACACTGAGTTTTGTTGAATAATGCTCAGTTTTAAGGTGACGTGTGGAGTTGAGGTCATATTATTGTTGGTTGGTTATTGTTACTAACATTTATGGGAAGATCGATAACTTTTAAAATCGGATAAAAAGATGTATTTTATATAAATTGCCCTTAACTATTTATGCGTAAAAATACACACACACACACACCACACACACACACACACACACACACACACACACACACACACACACACACACACACACACACACACACACACACACACACACACACACACATAATATACTAGTAGACTAACCGTAAGCGACTTCATCGCGCTTAGTACAAAATTATCAGTGTTTCTCAACTATATTATGCATGTATTATATGTACATACCTATATAAACCTATCTCTTGAATCACTCTATCTACCAACGAAACCGTTTACACCGCATTAAAACCGTTGCGTAGTTTTAAAGATATAAGCATACCTACGAAGAAATAATGTACCAGTTCGGTGAAGCATACATAGGGACAGACAGACGCGGGAAGTAACTTTATTTTATACTTTGTAGCAAAGTAACATTAACTTTAGAATAGAAGTCCTGGGTATAGTGAAAGAGAAATATGAAATTAGTTTCTTATCATTATTATGTACATTATACTTTTACTTGCTTGGCAAAATCCTTATTTAGCGGATGTCTATATCATAAACCCTATCTGTGTTCCAAATTTCAACTCAATCCGCCAGCGGTTTAGGTTGCGCGTTGATAGATCAGTCATTTATGTATTTAGACTAGCTTATGCTCGCGGCTTTGCCCGCATGGACAAATCCTTTCTTAGTGGAGGTCTACGTCGTAAGATCTGTGTTCCAAATTTCAAACCAATCCGTTCAGTGGTTTGGGCTGCATGTTGATAGATCAGTCAGTCAGAATCAGAAATTATTTTATTGTAAAAACTGTCACTCTTTCGTTTTATATATTTAGATTAACAACTTAACACATCTACGGACCTGTAAGAATCAGAAAAAAAAACTGATTTTTCGTTTATGGGTTAGCGTTTGACCATGATCTAGCGTAATGTTAACAAACTAAACTAAGGCTGGAATAAATCCCTCACTTTCTGCGCTGAATGTCATGTCGTAAAAAATATTTTATTTTCATTTATATTAATACGCATCTTACTATGGAACCGAGAGCAAATGTTAACAACATTTAGAAGTGGAAACACAATCGCGAGTAAACGTTACACATGTTAACTCACGTAAGCCTCCAGCTACCCTCATTATAATGGGCTTAGACATATCTTTGTATGAATACAGTCTTGGGTTATTTTTACAGTTTAACTACGAACACAGACCATCAAATACAAGTATAGATTTTAAAAATTGATCATAACGCTGGCTTGAATTTTGCCCAAAAAAAAATTATATATTCAGCGAGGCCGCAATCATCAACTAATCCCTCTACCATAGGTTAATTTTGGTTTTTGAAGTTTTAGATCATAGTAAGAAAAGCTTTTTTAATCTACTGAAAATATTGTCACTTCCATATAATATGTTTTTTTTTTATAATAAAGTGAATATTAAAAAAAACAGTATTAAATACACTACTTCGACACTAGAGGTAAAAATGTAGTCGCACATTTCGATGAACGAGTGTTACCGAGTTTTAAATGAAGTCCTCCGCATTGCATTGCACTCTTTCAACTGTACACTGTATAACATTTCTAAACCGAGTACCTATATTTATTCCACAAGCCCTTTACATCAAAAGCAGCTAACAAAAACATGTAAATAATTAGCATAATGCAAACACGTATCCGCGTCGAGCTCACGGCAATAAAACAAACTCAAACGCGTTTACACACCGCGAACTCCAAAACAAAAACTCACGAGTTAAAAAAAAATACATACTAACGCGATTTACGTTCAAGAGAGCGAAAAATAAAATAACACGGCATAGGCGCGGTTTCGTGCCCGGGGCTTGTAATTTCTCGAGATATTTCATATTTTAAGCGTAGACGCCCGACGGCGTTGCTACGACGACGTAGCTTCGTAGCGAGCTACGCCGTAGCACCGTGGAAATTGTGACGTGTTCTTGTCGCGGAAGAAAAAAATTTAATCAAGTTGATTCCGAGATTTTATGTACCTACCTAATATACGTTTATGTACGTACTTGTGTTTAACGTTTGAAATTACAACTGTTGTACTTATTAGAAAAGGAGATTTGTATTTTATGTTACTGTTTCCCTTGATTTACCCGCTGAAAGGTAGCCAATGTGTTATTTCGGAATTTAACTTAAGTTTATACAAATATCACACAAACCTCCATACTTTTACATTTATAATTTCGGTTAGTAACTTACGATCACGACGTCATATAGTGTAAGAAAAAAAGGGCTGAAATTTGGTATCAATTCGTAATAGAAGAGGGATTTATCCCGCCTTCTAGGTTTAGTTTGCTACCATGTAAGGCTACATCGTCACTTAACATCACGCGAGATCGTGGTCAAAAGCTAACTTATAATGAATAAAAAAATATATAATAGGCTATTCAGCGGCTGCTCCATATACTTTTCAGCGTAAAAAAGCTAGTCTTCTAAATATATAAAAAGCAAGAGTGATTGAATGATCTATCAACGCACAGCCCAAACTACTGAAGGGATTCGATTGAAATTTGGAATACAGATAGGTTCTATGACGTAGACCTCCACTAAGAAAGGATTTTGCCTGTGGGCAAAGCCGCGAGCATAAGCTAGTAATATATAAAGGAAAGAGTGACAGATTCATTGACTGACTGATCTATCAACGCACAGCTCAAACCGCTGAACGGATTCACTGCAAATTTGGAGTATAGATAGGTTTTCTAACGTAGTCCTCTACTAAGATAGGATTTTGTCACGCGGGCAACGCCGCGAGCTTGAGCTAGTTTAAGGTAATATAAATGAATGACATAAAATCCAGTTACCATACGCACAAGCAGGTCATCGAACGGTCAATCACCGCACAGCCTTGGACAAGGCTTCGAGTTCAGATTCAGTAATTATTATGAGTTTGACGGAAGCCGCATCGAGTGTTAGGTTATTCCACCTAGTTTTATTCTTGGGTTCATTTATTGAGAAGAATATGGCTTTATGTAGGTATGTATTTATATAGTTACTATTATTTTTTTATCATTCATTCATTATTGTACGCTAGCTTTTGACTACGATATTGCGCGACGCTAAGCGAGGGTGAGACTAAACCTAGCAGGCCGGATAAGTCTCTACTATGTTTTTTTTATTTATGCAACAAAGCAAGAAGACGAGCAAGACGTTCTCCTGATGGTAAGCGATAACGCTGCCCATAATAAGTACAGTGCAACCCAGCAGGGCTATGATGCGCACGTCGACATAATGTCGCGTGAAATTTGATTTAATGTGAATAATACTCTATGTGGCTGGCATAAAGTCGAAAATTACACACCAGTGAGATCATTTTGACATAGGAGTTTTAACGACAAAATCATTTCACTGGTGCGTAAATCTCGACTTTATGCCAGTCACATAGAGTATTATTCACATTAAATCAAATTTCACGCGACATTATGTCGACGTGCGCATCATAGCCCTGCTGTGCAACCAACGCTTCTTACTTGAGAGTCATAAGATGTTAAGACTCTTCTTCTTCTTCCTGCCCTTATCACACACTAGGTAGGGTCGGCACAACACGTTTATAATCATGTGTTGTAAATGGGTTTGGCATGGATTTTATGGCCGGCCGCCTGCCTGACGCCAACCCTCCTTGGGAATGCAGTTGTTGGCATTAGGTGATCGCCATTTTGAGCCCTTAGTCGCCTCTTACGACATCCACGGGAAGATATGGGGCAGTTCTATTCTGTACCGGAACTGCACGGTAAAGATGTTAAGACTCTTCAGCCCAGTAATTTCACTAGCTACAATGCCCTCCTACCAAGGCACAGTAATGAAATCAAATCCGTTTCACAGAAATTAGGTATCTAGCAAATAATGGAACTATTTATTTCGTTAATTCATAAAACGTTGTAATACGAACGTCGGGCAGTATGTGGACAAAAGCTGAGAAAATGATTTCTAGAAATTTCATTAAAATTCCGCTTCGTCAAGTCCGAGGGCGATTTGTTAGGGCTGACACTTTCAATCATTGTAAAACTTGATGGAAACTTTAATTTGTTTTTTGAAATAATATATAATTCGAAGAAAATATCGCTGAAAGTTATATTCTTGAATTGCTGGTGTTTATATTTTATTAGTAGTTATTGCAAGCGACGTACAACTTCACACGTTATCTTTACTGATATGAACCGGAAAGAATTGTATTTTTGTAAGTTTTTGTAACTAGTAAACTCAAAAACTACGGCAGCTATTTCAAATGCACTTTCACAATTAGAATACTAAATCCTGATATTAAATACATTTTCAAAAATATAAAGGTATTTTGTAAGTAGCTATTAAGTACTCGTATATTATAATCTCGACCCAGCCCTGTTAAATTATAATTAAATATTACCAATAAGATTTGACTACTTTAAAAACAACAAAATTATGGAGTTCTTGAGACTTGAGACAACAATAGTGATCAAGTGGTATCAAAAAATGAATATTGAAATATGACATCTGCTTGTTTCCAATTGCTAAAAAAAAAGAAAAATCCCCAAATGACATCCCTGCCTCGCAGAAGTGCCGTAAGAGCGGGCGACGACGGATTTGTCGCGGTCCGGAAACGGCACGGAATTCATTTCGGCGTAATAGGTTTCCTGCGCGCGCGTCCGGTGCCGTCCGACCGTCCGACCGTCCGACACGACGCCGGACGCCATCCGCCTCCCGGCACGGCCACGCAACGGATGTCATGTAGATGTACCAGGCGATGACCGTATACTACCACAAGTATAGCTTGCTTGACGAACTTCATGTGTTTAAAAACGTTGTGAGCCTGTATGAATAATGAGCTGACAGACTAAGCGCGCTTCCACATCACATACCTCGAAACATACATTCGAATTCGATCCGAATCCATTTGAACGTATCCGACCGTCCGTCTAAGTGACGGACACCGCTGACGCATTGATAGCAGACCGTCGTTGTTGGTTCATTAAAACACAAACAATTCGATATAAGAAATCCCATGGCTGTAGTGGCGAAAAGGCAATACGGGTGTGGTGCGTAAGCTTCTAAATTTGATTGTAAATGTCTCTAAGTTTAGGTCACTGACATGTTAATTACGTCATAGATAACGCTTGAACCAATGACCACATCTCTGAAGTTACAATTTATAATTTCAAAACTCCAACAAACACTAAAAAATATAAGGACACAAATCCCAAAAGATCCATCTCAAACCCAACCCCAAAACACATTATGAACGGCTCACGAAATCCATTTCCAAAATAAATGTTAATTTCCTCGAAGTTCATAGACGAGAGATTCATTAAAAGTTGCGTGACGTGTCATTTAACTCCGGCTGTATTGACATTCAAATCGTGAAAGTGAAAAACCAAGTTATGAATAATTTCAACTTTACCTTCTACTTGTGCCTGCGAGCGTGCGAGGGTTATGTAGCTAATGTCTTATGATTACTTTAAGATGTGATATTTACCTATCTTTCTTTGCCCTTGCAATTATTTACCACATTAATTTTATGAATGTTTTGTGGATGATGTAGCTGTTTGTGCTGAAATTTATATTATACTTCATAGCTTTAATCGCATAAATATAGTCCTAAATGTACATATTTATATCCTTTTAGATAAAACTAACGTAGACTACTAGATTATAAGAAATTTTTTTGATAAAATTTGTCCCTATAAATAATAATAAAATAATGAATTGATGGAGATCAAAGAGTCAGGTAAGTAAACTTTGGAAGTTACGAGAAATATAATATTTGTCTTTAAAGTTTACCTTGATAATCAAGGTAAACTTTAACTAATTAAGATATTGTTTAAAAATGGCAAATTCGTGAATTAACCGCGCGTAAGTCGAGGGATTTCGCGTCAATTTTGCTCTTTCTAACCAAGGTCTTAATCTGACAGTTCCACTACAAACAGCACACAGCGTCAATAAGAATAAATTCGTGTGAAAATGGATAGGGTTTAATCATTTTTAATTTGAACTTATTCATCAAACAAAACTTACGTTCCTGACGTAACGGTAAACGATGCGACGTGCAATTTACTTTCGAACCTACTTACATAAGTCACTGTCCACACAAAGCGTACGTACCGTTTAAATATGTACGTGACAGTACGTCTGCGTCACAAATCACTGCGTGCGATTCATGGCCGATAAATATACCTACAGACATCTCCTTTAACCATAGACAACTAGAGACCGGCCCAAAGTGCTACTTTTGCGTGTAATTTTTCCGGTCAGCGCGGTCCGTTAAATGTATGAAAATATCAAGACTGACAGCCGATGCACCAATGAACAACAAGAAAACAAATAAAAAATGCCACGCTAGAGAGATATCATTTACTCGTATATACTAAAAAGGAAAAGAGACATCCATATACTATTCCTTCATAATTGCCTATACAACTCTCTACAGGTTAGCAACCTGTAGGAGATGGCTCACCGAATAATTATAAATTTAGATCGACCCTTATCGGGTGTTTTTAATAGAACTGGTGTTCACAAACAGCTTCTAAACAGAGAATTACAAAGAGAGACCAAACCAGAGCACGCTGGTGTTTAACCGGTGATGGCAAAAGTTTTGGTAAAAACCTGATAATAATTTTTTTGGCTATGGTATGCGTCAACTTGCGCTCAGTCTAATAGTAGACTGTGACACAATATACGTAATAAACGAGCAACTGAAGCAGTGCTCAAGAGAAGTGCATTTAAGACCTATATGAGTGTTTTAAAAACGTGGCAAATACTGTAGCCAAAAATGATATCATTGCCATTTTCTTGATAATAAACGCAGGTAAAACATCATCATAATGCGATAACGGACTTAAGCAAAGATTTGCTCACACTTCTGATGTCCTGTTTGGAAACATAGAGTTTTCGTTCCTATCACTTATTTATTCTGCAGTAACATCACCGCGACATCATTTATCAATCACCAATAAAATATGCTCAAGATGTCATTAAGTGGAGTCGACAAGTAGCCATTTTCAGGCGAAAATTTCGGTAATATATTTTGTAAAAGGAAAGTGTGACTGATTAACCTACAACCCAAAAACAGATGAACGGTTTGGGTTGATATTTGGATCATATCCGCTGAAGCATCAAGCGGATTTCTCCATGCGGGCCAAGCGAGTACAGCCTATGTACTAATATCCCATTTTCTTTAATTGAAGAGTAATTAATATGTATTTTTAAAACTACTTCTAGTTTGCTATATTATTACAATTTGTATTTCAAAATACGACATATCGTGCGAGCCAGAAGGCCGTAAGCCTATTTTGAACTATTAAAAAAACGCCTATATATAAATACACTATACCTATATACAAACCAACAGGTAGATATCCCAAACATTCGAATATGATCGCCATCTACTTAATTGACATAGGTACATGAAACGGGGATGACGCAGTAACCATGGCAACGGAGGGGAGGCTTTGTCTGTCTGTTCATATTACGTATATGTACATCGTATAGATATAGTGCGCTTACGGTTTTCTGTTTATAATATAGAGATGTATTATTTGATGACAGTATTAAAAATTGGCTAGTCCTGGGAATTTACCCGCTGGATCAATTCCTATGAGTTTCTTACTCGTTTTTCTCAACGTAGTTCGTCAGTCGTAGGTGATTTTCGGTCGAGCTGTAGATGTTTAACTATTATAATAATAGTAGTATTAACTTACAAAACTGATCCATTGCAGCCTATTTTATAAAGTTTGATTTTATTTAAAGCAGGGTACAATTTGTCTTTCCAAAGTCTAAGTTGTATATATATTGTACTATACACCTGCTAAATATCAACTCAATCGATTAGTCGTTTAAGTGCAAATGAGTTATGAACACATACCTACACACAGTCACACAGCAGTATAGTAAGATTATTTCATAGAAACCATCGAAAAAACAACGTCATATTTTTATCAATAGCTTGGAAAAACTTGAAGGAAAATAGTAGAAGAACTTCGTTTTCTGCGCTAACAAATTAATACTATTTTCCTCAAAAACATCACTGCCAACGCTAAACGGTTCTCAGAAATGCAAATACCCAATTCCGTTTTCAAATACAATACTAAGTTAAGCAGCCTTCTCTAACAGAAACCATTTCCTTAAGCCACTGATTGGCAGAAAAATAAATAACTAAGAGTCTAATACATTAGAGAATATACTTGTTACAACACCGAGCATTCGCGGTATTTAAACATGACCAAACCGCTCTTAGATGATTCTTGATGTTTAGGAAACTGCAAATTAACGTAGATATGAATATGATTGTACCGGGGGTAGACTTGCTTTGCAGGAGGTCGACTAGGTAGGTACCCAAACAGTGCCAGTTATTCTACCGCCAGAGTAGAGTAGTGATGTGCAAACATTACTGTGCTTCGGTAGGAAGGCACTGTAGCTAGTGAAATTAGTGTAGAGTCTTAAGATCTTGACTCTTAAGTGAGAAGTGTTGTTGCGGTGCACCAAGATTTTTAAAACATTGTTAAATGTTTCTGTGTAGCACTGTACACTGTATCTACTGATTATGGACAAGAGAGCGTCTTGCTCGTTTTATTAAGGTTTAAAGATCTTTATTATCAACAAAGGCAGAATTGCCACTTACGTGATAACAAAATTTTACATAACAATAATAATCTTCGTTCGTCGTCACAAACATTGCGTTAAAATAAAACTTAAATAACAACATTGCTAACTTCTTACTTTAATGATACACATTTAAACATTAATACGTTGAGTTACGCGGTAACTAAACTTATGTCTCTATTGTACCATTCGTAAGAACGTTACATTACATTGTACTACTCTAGTCTACATTCACCTTAAGCCACATTTAGATTGACAGAAAAATAAACAGCTAATAATAACCCTGCCGGTACCGACAGTTTGTAATTTGTTTTCTATCGCCAGGCGAAAATATCAAATGAGTGGATACGGCCAGATTGGATCGAACCTTTTCATGCGGGCAAATTGGTTTTCTTTTTTGGCCTGCTCTACCTCCGCTCGGTTGACGAGGTGGCGAATTTTTGGGGATCCATTGGTTAATCAGAAACAAATTTATGATGCTGGGGAGTAATAAATCTAATGCGTTGAGTAGATGAAGTGTAGGTGTGTCTTTTTTATTATGTTAGCCTTTCATGATCTCACCTGTTCTTCAGCAGATTAAACCTAGAAAGTGGGATATAACAGATGTTCTGAGCAGATGAGGAGGTTCTCTCTGGCTTCTGTTAACATTTATTTACATTTTTATAAATACTTACATATGTAGTATAAAAAAAAGGAAAGAGGTAGAAAAAAAATGTTATTGTAACTTATTACTTTGTCTTCGTAGCTCGCAGCTTTGCTTGCGTGAATTCTTTCTAAGCGGATGTCTATGTTATAAAACCTATGTGTGTTCCAAATTTCAACCCAATTCGTTCATCTATTTGGGCTGTGCGTTGATAGATCAGTCAGTGAATCAGTCACTCTTACGTTTATAAAACCCCAAGTTTATAAAATAATAAATATAATGACCGGGCGCAGACTTACTTTGCAGGAGGTCGTTTAGGTGGGTACCCCAACAGTACCAGTTATTCTATCGCGTGAGTTGTGATGTGCAAACATTACTGTGATTTGGTAGGAGGGCACTGTAGCTAGTGAAATTACTGGGCTGAAGAGTCTTAACATCTTATCACTCAAGTAAGAAGCGTGCTCTGTACTAATTATGTGCAGCGTTGTCTCTTACCATCAGGAGAGCGTCTTGCTCGGCTTCTTACTTCGTTGCATAAATGTAATAAAATATCTACGGAACCATCACTCCGTGATAGAAACATGCTTCACAGTTTCCCAGTTGTGTTTCCTTTTCACGTAGCTCTCTCGTTTTATGGGTCATGCGACTATGTGCGACTATTTTTAATGGAGCCGGAGTTTTCATTTTTCCCGGGTGATAAATTGACTCCATGCTCCCGATGGATGGTCATCTTTCTGATGTTGAAGTGTTCATATTTTCATGCTGGATTATTTTCTTTTTCTTGTTTATTCGTATCTTATGGGTACGATATTGGGTTTGATTTTAAGCTATGGGTAGTTCAAACGTCGGGTGGGGAGAATGGCAAGAATTAGAGAAGGGTGGCAAAACTAAACGACTTACGAGAAGTTATATACATACTTATTATATAATGACGCCTTGTTTCTGCTGGGGTAGGCAGAGACTATTTTCCTCCACTTTGTGCGATCCTGATACATCTCTTTCGCTTCCTCAATTATCAACACATTCTTCATACACGCTCGCCACGAGAAGTTAAAACTGGATAAATGCAAGGCGAGACAAGTCGATCACATAATATAAGACGGCGCTAGATCAAAAGGAATGGAAGAGATCTTTGCCCAGCAGTGAGATCGCACAGGCTAAATATAAATTGTTCAAAAGAGGACTATTGAAAGCTCATGTTGCGTATTTTATACATGTGTGAACTATATAATTAAAATAATATAATTGGGGTATACTCCAACAGAAAAAGTTGCTCTACTTACACTTTCAGAGTCAAAATACAATCTTAATTATTGATTGTGTGGTCTACAGCCGGACGTACGACTGGGCCACGGACGCTACGATAGCGGCCTATACATGCCTATAGGTATACAATAGTGTAGTCTCACATAAAATAGTTGCACTCCACGATTGATTAGTTTAGAGCGGAGTGATTGGAGGGAGCCACTCGGATACGAGGACGTGACTCGCCTGCAGATGGCGGAACCCTTTCGCGGCAGCCTACGAATTGCTGCTCTTCAACCAGCAAGAATTCTTCAAGGGTCTACGCTTGTAAGCTCTAATATGGAGATTTTAGTACCAGGGCTCGTAGTGGGCCTTTTGTATTATTTTAAATCTTTTTGACGGGTAAATTTGAATTTATGAAAAAGGGGGGAAGGGCTGTATTTATTTAATCGTTTTTAAAGAAGGAATAGGAGTTAGTGAGTAACATGTATTTAATTTTAATGTTCTATTCTATGTATGTTTCTTGTTCTATGTTTTATTTGAATATTTTTTCTTTTAAATTGAATATTGATTAAGCTTTCCTTTTGGCCTCATAAAATTCGACACATCCCTGACAGAATTTAGTAATTTTACAACCACAAGACATGTTTAATATTCTTTAGATTTCTAACAGTTTAATAATATATATTCAGAACGTCTTATTTCAAAATCAATCTAATCCATAAACGGACAATGAAAATAAATATGCAATTTGTTACCTAAAATCTGTAGCAACCAAAATGTTATTGCAGTGACCCACACAGATCTAGACACGCGGCAGCGAGTCAAGCCAAGTTCAAGCAGAGGAACTGGCGACCGCGCCGTGTGTTATATTACACGAACCATCCAAAGCGCGTTTTGACGACTTTTTACACCCTCGTTATACAAAAACTATTACACATAGACAAGTCAAATTTGGCACATATACTTAAATATAAGAACTATATCTCTGTTCCAAATTCCAATAACACAGCTCAAACGGTTATTTAGATATGAACATCCAGTAATCGGTGAAGTTAATACATACTGAGGGATAGATCAAAAGTAATATCCCAGTTCCAGATGACCTAGAAAGCTGAAATTTGGCATCCCGATAGGTAATGTCATAGTAACAAAGGGAAAAATCAGAAACTAGTATTTTTTTATCATTTTAAATTATTATTAATTTTTAAAAAATGTATGATATTAAAGTTTGGGACGCCTAGGAACACATAAAGCAATACATGTTGCATGTTGCTATAATTTTTGTGTAGGCGGCTATTTTCTGTTAGATACTACGAAGTGCGCGCGAGTCCACTATTCCTACTAATATAATTATAAATACAAACTTTATACCTACTGTACGTATGGATATTATGTTTTTTTACTTTTTCACGCCTAAACGGGTGGGCCAATTGACTTTTCAATTTGGTATTATAAAAAATATAGCTTAGACCCCTGGAATAACATAATATACACTACTGTACCAAACTGTATAGCGGGTAAAACAGCTAGGCACAGCTAGTCACTAATAAAAATAGGTTCCTGGTACCTACGTAACAATTGTATATCCTATGTAAATAGCTATCAATATATCGACTCACCAGCACAAGGCGGCTCAGTAACATAGAGGTAATAATATTAACATTGTTTACAATAAAAATAATGTATGAATATCGCCTTAGGTGCTAGTTGGTGTAAACATTTTAGATACCTACGTACCTGTAACGTATAGTCATAATATTATAGGTATGTGGCGGTATCTGGGGGCACGGCAGTGCCCCCACCAAGTCGTCGTCATTACAAGTCTTGTCGGCTTAGGTTTCTTTTGATCGAAATTCTAATCCAGTTCCAGATGATCTAAAAAGTTAAATTTCCATCCAGGTAGGCGGTAGGTATAAGATAGCTGGGTGAATATAGATAAATTTATCAGTAACTAGTATTGTTTAAAAATCAATTGATTAGGTACAATATTCAAATCAATAGTGCACATAAATGCTATATATAAATAAGTACTAAATTAATTATAGGTATAGGTATATCGAAGCACGGCGAGGCTCACGGGCCGCGGTGCCCGCGGTGCGACGGCCGTGCGTGTGTGTGTGTGTGTGTGTGTGTGTGTGTGTTATCAATCTTATTATGACTGGGTGTCTTAAACCTATTACATACTAAAAAGTACTGTACAAAAAGCAATGATATCCCATCAAAAACATAAATGTGAAAAGAGAGCCAAGTTCAATATTACGATGTATGTACTCATAGTTACCTATGATTTGGTAGTTGACTTCAACGACAAAAGAAGTGAGATCTAAATGTGTGCCAAGTTCAATGGTCAGTCCTGAAAAATATTTACAACAACATAAAATATTTTATTACAACTTAAAAGATTATTTCTTCTTATCACTTAGAATTAATATTATTTTGAAGTCCAAAGTTTGACTTGGCTAGTTCTCATTGGTACCATACGACGAAGTATCATTAAGATAAGACAATAGATACTTTATTGTACACCACATAATGTTACAGAAAATACATAAGTACGTAATTAAAATTAAAAATTACAATGTACAAGTGGCGGTCTTATCGTTAAAGAGCGATTTCTTCCAGACAACCAATGGATGGAGGGGACTAATTTACACGATAAAAGACAGTGGCGCACTAATTAGCATTAAGTGCGTTTAATAGTGATCAAGCTAAAGTTAAGAGAGTATCTACCTAGTATATTATGAGAACTGGCCAAGTCAGTCTTTAGGCTTCAAAATAATATTAATTCTAAGTGATAAGAAGAAATAATCTTTTAAGTTGTAATAAAATATTTTATGTTGTTGTAAATATTTTTCAGGACTGACCATTGAACTTGGCACACATTTAGATCTCACTTCTTTTGTCGTTGAAGTCAACTACCAAATCATAGGTAACTATGAGTACATACATCGTAATATTGAACTTGGCTCTCTTTTCACATTTATGTTTTTGATGGGATACAATAGACTAGAGATGTTAAGACACGTACAAGATAGTATCTAATAGAGTCCTGCAAATTGATACGATCTCGAGGCCCCTCGTTGGACCCCGCTGGTTTACGTCGCCGTTACTACCACATCCGACTTACAGATTTGCTCCTTGTTTGTACTGTCTTTACGAGGGTATGCTTGTAGTAAGTTTACAAGAAATTGATGTACATAAAAGCGTTTACGATAAATTATGAAGTTCATTTTTAACATTAAAATTTTTAATAGACTTCCAAATATGTCGGCATTAGAAAGAGATGAGTAAAAGGATTCGAGGGGAATTATTCCCATCCGTCACCCCAATTTGTCCCCCTAGGGGGACGGATGGGAAAAAAAGTTTCATCCGTCCCCCTTTTACCGTTGGGGGGACGGATGAAACTTTTTTTTCCCATCCGTCCCCTTGAGAAACGGTAGGGGGACGGATGGGATAAAATAGTTTTATCTGTCACCTTCGAGGGAGATATTTGTCTAAAAAATTTGAAGGAAAAACATACGTTATGTTTGCATGATATATTTTTTCCATCACCACGAATTGCACTAGAATATTGGGCAGTGGCAGGATAAAGTGATGCCCTTTTTGGCACGGTTTAAACGAAACAATTGAAATAAAAAACTTTATCTTTCCGACAGGCAATTGTTTCTATTAGCCGCGATATTCTTTTGTTTTTTATTTGATTCAATTTGTAAAGATTTCTTTGCATTAAATTAATTTTAAATTAGATAAATTACAGAAGCCCGTGGCATGTATCCTAGCGCTCGCCCCAAGCCTAAGTCTCGCAAAGTTTTCAGTGTTATGGCAAATTTATGTCAGGTATTAATTTACGTTGGTTGTCGCTTCGCAACTTCCCAAGTTGGCCGATGTAAGTTCGAGACGTGCTTCTGACGGTTTCTTCGCCGGGATTAAATATTTATTCGAGTTTCAAGTAACTAAGTTGTAGTTGCAGTGATTTAAACCGGTTCAGTGTGAGTCGCCTTTGTCTTGAGAGCGGCGATAGAAGAGTTTCGAGTAGGGTGAGGAATGAAGTGTTTCTGCGAGTTTTAACCTTCGTTGCTTTATTTTGATGGCATATTATGAAGGTATATATATGAGTATATTATTATTTTATTATTTATGAGTGAAATTATTTCGAAATTTAAATCACTGATATTACATAAATTAATAAGACGAATACTACTTCTAAAGGAAGAAAATAAGAAAACCTTTGCTTTAAAAGATAATAGTTTTATCAGTAGGTGTGTACCTGAGTAAATTAATAACAGTTTCCTTTGGTTTGAATTAAATGCACAATCTAACTAATATTATAAACGTGAAATTTTGTAAGAATGTATGGATGTCAGGATGTCTGGATGTGTGTTTGTTACTCTTTTACACCTAAACGGATGGGTCGATTGAGCTGAAATTTGGCATAGAGTTAGTTAAGACCCTGGAATAACACATAGGCTACAGTAAATTGGGTAAAACCGCTGGACACAGCATGTAAGAAATAATAAGTATTTATTCAGGACTCTATACATTTTATTATATTTGTATACAAATCCAAACGAAACAACCCAAACTAAGACCTATCAAGCGTTCGGTTCCTTTCCCATATTTCAAAATGTAGCATCCATTAATCCAATTCCTTTGTTACACTCCACTTAAATCCCGGTAAGGAGTGGAGACAGGGGATGAATCTTGCACCAAGCGAGGGCTATTAGCTAAATAAATTCGCTCCCAATATGCTCAGTAACTCGATTTAATGGCGATAGAATTGATTTATTCAATTACAAGGAATTTTTACTACCCCACTGAGCGGGGGTAACTTTGTTCTAGGGGTCGCAATGTGGGGATAGTTCTCACGGAATCCGTATGCTTGATGATTTATTTCGTTTATTTTAATATTGTTTGCGTTGTAATAAAATATGGTGTTGATTATTTAATGAAAATTACGCAACTTTAAGATTTTTGATTTAGTAAAAGGTTTTTTTTCGGAATGTCGTTTTTGCTTTTACTGTTAAATTTGTACCTAATTGTTGGGGTAACATAATAAGTGAAATTAGAAAAAAAAACCGACAATTTTTTCTAAAGTTCAGTAAACTACAGTTACTGTATTTTCTGATGGGATTATACCTATAAGTTTATTTATAGGCTTACATTTAGTCCAACTAAAGGCAGTTTCATGGAGAACGGTTCTTCCGTTTCTGAGATATGACTCAAAACGTCATCCTTCGGTTTTTAAAGTAATAGATTTTTTAAAGTAAATATTATGAAGTTTTTTTTGCATAATTATTAATTATTGTGGATAGTTATTTTTGGAACTAAAATCAAAAATCTTTAGTAAACTATGAAATAACCTATCTTTAATAATTAAAATAAGGTATATATGGTCTGATATTTACGTATGCAATGATAAGTGTGGTCTGAGCTGATACCGTTCGAGTCGAGAGGCGCCCGGGAAGGCGTGGGCGGCTCATAACTCGCACGCAACAAGACGGCCGCTGTACTAACTACCGTCTCTCTATACAGGTTGATGCTACTATGCATTTAATTGAAGATTGATCCTAAATCATTGCAAGCTTTTATTTTCTTTCACCTGTCCGTTGTCTATCTGTCTGTAATCAAATATTGTAAGTTTAATTTGGTCCATTTTCCAGCTTCCGATTAAGCTGAATTTTTGCATGCATGTATAAATCGGATGACAATGCAATATTATTATGACATGGAGCTGATCTGATGATGGAGTTGAAAGGTGGCCATAGAAACTCTGTAATTTAACGACGCAACCCCATCGAGTTTGGTGTCATTTGATTCGTCTTGACGAGTACTTTGGTGGTAGATGTAATAAGTAATAATAAAAGCTAATTTTAAAAAAGTTTTCCAAAATTTTACTTGTGTTCGGTAAAATTTTTGGTAATATTTGGAAGTTTTCAAAAGAATTTCTGTTAGTGCGTCTACCGTGTTTGGAAGGCTTGTTAAACTGTGTGTCTCGGTTGTCAACAATATAAGAACGCATATATAATCATCAATAGGTCAAGTTGACGGCATTGTAAGAATGTTGACGATTTGAGTCTTCAGCATATTGGCAACATAACAAAAACATGTGTTTTGACTACCAGTATTTTAATTAACAATATGTTCTGTTCGAGTAAAAACCAAGGAGACAAAAATGCACTGAGCTTGTAATTTTTAGGTAATGTTGGGCACTAACAATTATTATAAAGCCGTCAAAAGCTATTGTTGCACGCCACCGCTATACTTTTCCTCAAATTCCCTTCCGACCAGGTTGTCTGTAAGAGATTGCTTTATGCGATAAGACCGCCGATTGTTTACTTCTAGTTTTAAGTTCTTAATATTATGTTGATAACTATTTCTTGTATTTTGGTATGCAATAAAGAATCATTCTATTCTATTCTATTATTCGTTATAATTGAATGTTTGAAATGAAACACCCTGTATATCCCGGACGAGAGACTACACATCATAAGTACAGTAAGCGACAGGTACAGCACGCCACCGGATCAGTCTTTATGGCCTATAAATGTGTAATTCACGCCACCTTAATCCGGCCCTGTACGTATAAATCTGGATTAACCGAGCCCACTGCGATTGTGCGCGATATCTCTGATTATATCGTTCATTGTAATTGAAAAATAAAACTGACCTGAGTACGACCCTGGCTAACGGGTTTTTAAGGTGTTGATGGTTTTGGGAAAAAGATTGCTCAAGAGGTATACTTTAAAAAAATCATATACATATGATAACAAAGTATCTACAGCAATAGTAATATAGAAATTTAATATAGAACTTAAAGTAATGTAGTTTTTAAAGTACCTATTACAGAACTTTACATCATCGTGAAATGCTGGGTAGCACTGTACTTATTATCGGCAGCGATAAGACCGCCGATTGTAACACTTATTTCTGTGTAATCTTAGTTCTAAGCTATATTATTGTATTTGTGTGAACAATAAAGAGTTTTCTATTCTATTCTATTCATATATCTCTTACCATCAGGAGAGCGTCTTGCTGGTCTTCTTACTTCTTTGCATAAAAAAGTAGTTTTTTCTTGAAAGCTCTATCTCCTATTCTTCCATGTGTCAATTGATTTTGATATCTATAAATACCTATCGCATAATATTTTTCTTTCCAAATGTAATTTCAAGTTTATTCTGCTGAAGGCTGTGGTGTTCAATTAAGAGTTATATTCTAAATCTATAAAATAATCTAACTTTATTCAGATTATTTTGACTACTACATATAACTCGTACCTATATGCTATCCTGTTCCATATTTCACTCGCACGAGGTGTGTTCGGAAGTGCGAAGTCTTCCGAACATGGATATAGATGTCATTGACTAGAATCGACACAAAATATAATAGGAACTGGTAATAATAATATCTATTGGCAGGTAGAGAGTGTTAAAGTTAAGGAGCATAATGTGTACCTTTGATTACTTATTTACTTATATCAGTTTATTATTAGAACTGGTTGAATTCTCAACAGTACGAGCAAGAGTTTTCATCCATTTTTCTATAGAACTACCAGAAGTAAAATTTGTACATTTGTACCCAATGTACAAATGCGTAAACGTTAACACTTGAAAACAAATTTTAACGTTTACGAGTTCAGTAAAATTAGTCTTTTTATACGAATAAGTAAGAAGAGGAGTAAGACGCGCTCCTGTGTAGAATAGTGTTAACCAGTATATTAAAGAAATAAATAAAAATCATTTATTTCGGACTCTCATATTGCAATGATGTAAAGCACTAACTCTTCTTACGCAAGAGTCATTAGATGTGACTATTCAACCCAGTAGTTTCACTGTGGGAGTGTGAATTCTATATGTCATATGAGCTGTTGCTTATAACTTTTAAAACTTAAATTTATTCATAAACCTTTGTTTATAGTTGAGTTCCTTTCATAATAGTTGTGTCTGCTGTATCAAGTGAAATCCTGTTAAAATTCAAAGACTTGTTTCAAGCCTCATCCAGTAGCTCAAGTCACCTCACCTCACCTTTCCAGCCGTGCTTGTCTTAGGGTCATAAATTACCTAAAACAAGCGGCATCTGTGGCCCCCTGCGCCGGTAATGGGAGCATTAGCGGCTAATGGCGGTGACGTCACATACATCCCTGTCACATTTGGGACGTGTGATGTGTGCTTGCTCATGTCTAGAGATATGCTAGTGTATGTGTAGGAAAGGTTGGATAGAAGCAGCAGATTCGTTTTTTTTTGTTTGAAGAATACCTTAAAAGCTGAATTCTTCTCAATAATTAAAATCATTATTAAAATTGAAATTTAAACGATCGACGTCACATATGTACATCCCTGTCACATTTGGGACGTGTGATGTTTGCTTGCTCATGTCTAGAGATATGCCAGTGTATATAGGAAAAGTTGGAGAGAAAGTAGATTTGCTTTTTGGTTCATGGAATACTATAAAGGCATCCGCCCCAGACTCTTTTCAATATTATCTCAATAATAATTAAGATTTTTATTAAAACAGCAATTTAACCGATCCGATTTTTAAAACTATCGCGAGTGTCCTTCATTATTAAAACAACAAAACCGCACAACTCACGTCTAATAAAGCCTAATGTTGTTGTGGTTGTGTTTTGTCGATTTTTCGTCTGGTACAAACTCAAACTCAAACTCAAAATTCATTTATTCAAATAGGCTACAATGGAGCTCTTTTGCAAGTCAATTTTACATTTTATTTTAATATTCTACCGCTCATTCGCAAGGCACCTCTATGAGAAGAATGAGCAAGAAACTCATAGGGATTGCTTTTTTTAAATATGTGTTTACAATTATTATCTTGGTTACATAATTTATTTACAGGTGGTTGCAGAGGTTTCCAGGCATCTTTGTCTTCTATGTATTGGCTAATTTTATAATAGGCTTTCTTTTGTCATATGTCTTTAACACGGCTTTACACTTTGAAATCCACTCATCTCTTGATCCAAGAAATACCAGTACTAATAATAAGGTTTTACATATTTTCATCATCAAGTAGGCACGCTGATACTCGTACCTATATAGGTACAGGAAATGTTATTATATATTAATTTTCAAAGAGTACATTCAATTTTAAATTGTGTATTGTTAAACATCGGTAAGATTTTGTTTGACGCACATGTAGATACTTTTAGAGTGGTTGACTTATATAAGAACAAGAACCTATCTGTGAATATTAAACTTTGTGTGGATTACATAACAGAACATTCTTGGTCACTTCATAGTTATGATTCCATAGAAACCTCTGAAAGAATATGACCCAACAAATATCCAGAGAATGCTTAATAAATACTTGTTATTCCCATTTCAGCCGCGACATCCGTAGGAGGGGCAAGTATCTGGGCTCCCGACAAGGAAAAATAAAGAAGTGAAAATGACAAGACGCTATTTGCATCTCGCTAATGGCCGCTGCCGACTGCCACGCCGCCGTAATGCGGGGGTAGATGAACAAATATTGCTTTATCCAGTCGCACAATTTATTCCAAACTCGGTTTATTCGCCATTCCAACGCCAAAAGTCGAGAGGGAACGGAAAACGGTGCCATTTGGATTTTTAAGTGATTCGCAAATCATTCCGCTTAATCGAATGAGCTTATTTGTAGACAGCATTTTCCGTGTTTTATCTATTTGTTGTCTCTTTACCTCTTAATTTGTTGACGCGCGAGCACACTCGTGTAGCAAGAAAACATCGACATCTAAAGTACACCTACACGTTGAGCGGGCAACGGCAGGGGGAGGAGAGGTCACGAAAATGGCCTTATCTAAATAGCGTGACCGCGCGATACCCGCTCCTCACCTGCTGACTTTATGCTTTTCCCGGGAAGACTGGCGCCGCATACAAACGACCTCCGACCCTCGGCGGACCATCGAAACATCGTAAACTTTTGATGTATAAACGCGTCATGATTTTTACACACGAGAGAAAACATCGTAAACGCTGCACTTTCCTCCGAATTGTAGGAAAAATGCAAATTAAAATAACTCTCAAATCCCAACTCAACCGTGTCGGAGCTTAATCCGCGAAGTGACAACGGCATTCTGACGAGGCGCCGGAGCCGGGAATTATTAAAACGAACGCCAACTTTTTCACTAAGCCCGTCGCAAAGCCGTTTCAATTGCGCTGCGCTGAAGATAATTCCGACTGACGTCATCTTTTTTTCAAATTCTCGACTCGGCTACGTTCTCTGTGCAGCAATTATATTATAACATTTCCACCGACGCGACTAGGAAAACAGAAACACGTGGGAGAGAGACCACGTCGAATCACACCGTTCGTAATTTAAATTTAGATGGAAATTTAATGATGCATTCACAAAGGGCGCTCGTAAAGTCGGTTGCGAGATATTTTTTACGAGGATCTCGCGAACTATTGCGCGCTTAACGACTCCGAAGCAAGATCGCCCTCCGCTTTAATGAGCGCCCGATAAACGTGTTAACTGCCGCGACCTTATTTTTATGCCGATGTAAATTTGCTGAAAAACGTATTCATTACTCGTATTGCGGGGTAACTGTGACATTATGGGACGTTAAATTTTCAAAGATGTTCTCGAGGCTCGGCCTAGGTAGGTAGAATAATGGCGGTGGGCTAAGGTAGACCTGGCTATGTTTAATATATGAGGGCAGGCGACGCAGCGTCGTCGGTAAACAGAGCCCAACCTTCGCTCACGTTGGCCGCTGTTTACTCTCCGTTCTAGTCCCAAGAGAAAATATGTTTGCTTTGCATACCTAACCATGCCTCGCTTCGAGCTCCGAGCTCCGAGCACGAGCGCGCCTGTTTTCCTTGACATGTTTCCACTAGAGGTTCCACAAACATCTGGCTAAAAAAAGCTCGTACTGTAGTGCAACAAGGTCTCTGAATGCAGCGAATTTTCTTGATGAATTAAAGTCAGAAGTCAAGGGAAATTTTATGCTGAAAATGTATTTTTAATCGTACCAACAAGGTTGGTGTAATGGGTACTTTTAGTGCTTGAAAGTGAAACTCGGTAAATGCTGTATTTTTACCTCTTAGCTGATGAATTTTAAATGTAAAATAAACCTAGAGCCATCCTACGTAGTGTTTTATTCTCGACGCAGAAAGGTCATTAAAACCAAAGATCGATATTAGAATCATAAGCAATGTTTGTTGAAGTACTGAGCACCGCAGGCTATAATCCTCACTCAGCTCCTCTCTAAACATAGAGCTACCAATATACAGATATGAGTTGTGAAGTGCGTCACGCAAATGCAGCTGGAAAAGAAAAAGTTATAGTTATCCAATACTCCCGATCATAATGTCTATCACAACTATTTATTCATCACTTATTACAGGGAGAATTTATATTCTCCCTGTAATAAGTTCTCTTTGGTACAACGTGGAAAACTTTTGAAAGAAAATTTTGGTACATGCCCTTAAAGATTTACTTCATAGTACACGACAAATCTAACATCATAGGTATAAGCTTCGGCCGGCACTGATTGTTTTACAGCCTAGAGTTCCACTTAACAAACATATAAATAATATTCAAGCCGAGGGAACATATTCGAGGGTCCGCATCGAGGGTAGTTTGACTGCGTAACGAATCGAAAAACCAAATCATCGAGTAGCACCCCTACAGCACACCGCTACATGATAGTTTACAAAGAACGGTGTGGAGTCGACATTGCTCTATAAAACTTTAGTTTTTTGACTTATATATGAAATATCCGTGGCCAACCTAAACAGTGCTAAAATCCATAGTAAGCACTGTTTTGTCGTCAGTCTTGCGCTGACCTCAAATGTAACGTACCTTAAGTGCTCTGTTAATATAATCCTAAAGATATATTTGATATCAGTTTTTCGATGTTGTTTTCCACTGCTCATAACAGCTTGAGGTACGGTACGCCATCACTACATACTACGTGAAGGATATCTCATTTGTTTTCACGTAGTGATTTGGTTCTTCCCTACCTTCCTTAGTATTTCCTGAAAAATATTGCTTGGGTGTCTGTATCTTTTGCCACGTCCTGAGTTAAAAATTAAAAGGTGAGAAAACTGTGGTTTTACCAAAGTGATTTGTAATAGAAATGTTCGTCACCTAAAGAGTAGATAATGTATTGCTAAAAATAATAACAAAACTTAAAAATAATGACCTTGAAGTTTAACTTAAAAAACAACTTTTTTGTATTGGTAGAGTAAGTAAATTTCTTGATCGCGACCTTTTGGTAAGTGAACACGCTTGTTGGAATAATTTTTTTTCACTCATGTAAAATAGTTACGACTCTACGCATTACCCTGTAGTTAAATCTTTAGGGCTGCCCCTTAGCGGTCTGTCGAGAGTGCTTCTCGTAGTTTTTTATACGTATTTTAAATTTAATTTCATATCGGGCGTTAATGGTGGGGCCTCAGCCTTGCGTGCCGAATCGCACCGAGGAAAATGTATTCATGGGCTCATAAAACTTAATGTAGCAAGTGAACTAATATTGTTTTATCCAATATTTAATTTGAAAATATAAAGGGTAATTTTCGCATATCATAAGTTTTATTATTATTTGAGTGAGATGGAGTGATTGAGAAGGTTATAATTTACTACTATAAATGTCTACTTATTGATAGATAGTATCTAGACCACGAGTCAGCGTGTCAAGCTTAGAATAAGAATAAGAATTTGTTTATTCATATATAAATTCAAGCATGTTGTATTTTTTTTCTTAGTGTTTTGATATCTGAAGTGGCCACTATATTATTGAATACTTATATAACTGCACGTATTTTCTTCATATTCTCTCTTTCGTAACTAGCAAAATTATTTTAGCTATTCAAGTGAACTTTTGCAAAAACTGGTCAGAAGTAGCCCAAAATCGCAAAATGTGGAAGGAAGGTAGGGAGGCCTTTGCCCTGCAGTGAGACGACCATGGCTAACAATAAATAATAATAAGTGAACTATAGTTTTAAAAGTTACTTGAAAAGTTAAAAAATAGAAAAAAGCTAATTAATAGCTATAAGTCAAAGTTTTTTAAAGGTAATAGGTTTCACAGACACAGCTAAATAGGTTTCATTATTAGTGACATGATACAGTATATAATGTGGAGAATAATGTCGGAGTAAAATTAGAACGTAGGATTTAGAAGCTGCGGCTATATTTCTGCTTAGTCATTTAGGCCATTAAAGAAAGAGACATAGTGTAAATAGGTAAGCTGACGAGATGTTAGTCCGATACTGTTTCAAATAGCCCATAAGCCGTCACCCCTTATGTGCTGTGCAAACACGAAGTCAAATCAGCGCCAAGTTAATCCGTTTATGTGTGCGAACCCACTTGATTAACTTTAATTTATTTTAAAAATCAGCGAGCGCGCGCGCCGCGCCGCCTCCGGCGCGTGGTCCCTCCGAAATACATTATTCAGTGTTTTAGAATAATTTTCAAATTCGATTACATAGGGCCGACCCTTGGTAAGTGGGTGGGCCGGGCGGCGGTGGCGCGCCGGCGGGTGTATTTAGCCAACACGGGGGTCCTCCGCGTGCGATTCTGATTTGAATATGCGGCGCACGTGGCGTCCCGCGCTCTGGGGACCGCGCCGATCATATTTCAAACGTCACCAGCGATGTCTCACTCAGATACTATCGCCGATAAACGACGAGATACCGCGGCAAGGGTGGAAATAGTTCGCCAAGCCAACAGCGCCAGAACGCACCTATTTTTTACCCCACGATTATCGCCTGCAGTTGACACCTAAATATTACTTTTCAGTCGTTGAACGCGGTTGCGCCGCGGTTGTACTCTATACAGGCATTTTGCGGTTAGACGCCGGCTGCGAGCTCTTGAAGCTTATTGGCGTGACACGTTTTCATACCGACTTTTTCACGTGATATGGAATTCGATTCAGCTCGGAATGGGTATTAAATAGCATTCTCAATTGAAATAACCTGATAGAGCCTTTGAATGTAGAATTTTCACATTTAATGCTTGGGGTTGACTGACATAATATTATATTTGAAAAACTCGTACATTGACAAAAACGAGCTTTCAATTCAATAGACTGACGTACAATTTCATGTCAGAGGTGAATTTAGTTTAAAATAATTCATAGTAAGTGCTTAAAATATAACATTGACATAACATTTGTTTCTCATGACGATAGCGCGTAATCGGTGGGAGTGTAGACGCGTGCCGCTGGGCGAGCGACGCGACGTCGCGTCGCACGGATCCGTCCGACGTCGCACGTCGTCACCGCACGCCGTGCGCTGCGCACGACACGTGTCCCCTGACACTCCATTACCACAAGGCCGCTGCTGACTGCCCGTGTGCCAAAACATTGTCAAAGAATATAGGGTACATCACAGAAGGCAAAGGAAAAGATTTACCTACAATTTTTACATGCTGAAATTAAATGAAAAATCTATTATGATACACATATATTATGCGTCGTACCAATCCCTGTCATTGATACAAAAGTACTTAGTAATAGAAATAATATTTTTTTATGATTTCTATACACACACAAAGAATTTGTTATAAATAACGAAATTAAAAAGTCTAGAAAGAATACTTAAATAATTTCTCGTAATATTATTGTGAATAACGAAAATAATAAATATATAACTTCCACTCGTGTTATTTATTTACAAGTTTCATTAAAACCTTTAAAGCGTTTAGCAGATCGAGCAACTATTGCAGCAACCTTCCTGCAACACTCTGTTAACTAGCAATTTCATAATATAAATCATATTATCTTAGTACAGTTTACCGGGGGTAGACTTCCTTTGCAGGAGGTCGTCTAGGTGGGTACCCCAACAGTACGACAGGCGGTAGAATAACTGGTCTACCGCTTGAGCAGTGTAGTGCAAACATTACTGTGTTTCAGTAGGATGGCACTGTAGCTAGTGCAATTACTGGGCTAAAGAGTGAGTAAGAAGCGTTGGTGCAGTGCACCTAGAATTGCACATCATTGTGAAATTCTGGGTAGCACTGTACTAATTATGGGCAGCGTTATCTCTTAACATCAGGAGAGCGTCTTGCTCGTCTTCTTACTCCTCCACATAAAAAAAAAATATTTCGTAAGCAGTTCCAATTTTACCCAATAAGACAAGATTATGTTTGGGGGAAGATACCTCCGAAAATGTGATACCTACTTACCAAAAGTATTTTCAAATGTCATATCTGTTGAATATTGTTTGTCACGCGTCGCGTCGGGCAGCATTGATGCGATTGCAGCGAGCGCTACGCCGGCAGCAAATCGCCGCCTAATCCGCTACTTGTATCGAGAAATCGCGATATGCCGGAATTAATATCGGCCGCTTGCCGTCGTAATTGAAATGAAGACTTAGCGTGACATCAGCTCCAGATTGCACTAAGCTGCTTGTGATATTAGGTTAGGAGGGATTTAAAGTGAAAAAGGAAATGTAATCTTGATCGTCTGATGGTTAATCATACAGTGTTCTGGTGAGAGAGTCGAGATCTTGAAAAAAGTTTTTGAAAAATGGTGAAGACAACTCGACTTTTGTATACGAATAGGGATTTTTAAATACAAGCATTTATGGTTACATATGAGAAAGATAACTTTGTTTAAGAAAATAATGTATGCTTCCTTTCGTCACTTTTCTATTTGTTATAAGATTAGCTCTAGCTATTTAAAGACATGTTCAGCTGTGAATTGTGTTCAAATTAATGCCTGTAAATTACAAATTAAAGCTCCTGAAATATTATTCACCTGTTTTTTTTGGTTATGTCTATCAAACTCATAGTCTATCAAAGTCAGTCTAAGTCACAACAAGACAGTTTATTCATATTTAACTCTATATTTTATTTAAACTAACCGGCAGAGACAAAAAGCGATAATGCTCAAATGCATTTGACATCCCCCAGAGCCATAGGATGTGCGTTCGAACGGTCGCCCCACGCTCGGTGAGTGGCTTCATGCGTTGTAATCGCTATTTGCACATCATTATTTTAGCCTCGAGGCAATTTTTTGTCAATTTGAATGTAGAAAGTAATCTATTTATATATTTTACTACTTTAGAATAATAACGGCTTTATTTGTACTTGTACAACATGGGTATTTTCAATGATTGAATAGAAGAATCAGAGTGTTGAGGTGTCGGCGATATACATTATGTACCTACTCACTTCAGGTGTTACTAGTCGGGCAGGAGCGGGTCGTCTGCTTGTTTATCACTTATGGCATAAAAATAGGTGTTTGAATCAGCAAAAAATTAATCACGAAATATACTTGATAATAGTTCCAGGTATGATCTATGAAATTATCAATAAATTTTCCTGATTTATGTTAGTATGACCACACATTTTCTGATTGTACTTAGTGCTGAAATATTTACAAGTTCTAATTTACAACAATTATAATGTTATGGTTCAAGGTTTAAAAATAGCTGAAATACTGAATGAGGAATCACATAAAATCCATCAATTATATTAACGTTGTGATTGAGCAACAAACGAAATGAAGAGACAAATCAAAAATGCAAAGAAATTCAATAACCGTCCACGATTCTTTGGATTGTCACCCCAATACAGGGAATTCTTTACAACTTTATACATACCATCAAACATTTTACAATGACTTTTATTTTGTGGGGCAGAAGGTTGAGTTTGCAATGTTCGTGAGTTGGTCAAAGGTAAAGTTGGTCCATAGTTACAAATCCCTGAGATTGAGTGCGGGACACCGCTCTCGCTCGGAGGGTTCGATTATTACTCGAGTCCTCGATCTCGATACTCCACTCGATGCATCGCGGGGGTGCTGCATTACACCAGCTCCCGTGGCGTTGGATCGATTTCTTGGTCATCGATCGAGTTTACTGAAAAATGGGTCCTTTCAATATACCTATATACTTGGATTGAGTTTTGACAAAAATGATGGTGTTTTCACATAATGGGACCTGTTTTTGGTACATGTTTCCTGTCAATAAAAAATTGTGAATTTTGAGCACGTTGCCCAAATGCAAATCAGAAATGTTGTTTGATATTCTTCTTGTTTTCCTTTTCTGCCAGTGTTTGGCCTTTGTTGAATCCTCCAAATTCAGAATTTAGTTTAGGTTTGATGTCTTTCACAGATGTGCTGTTCACCCAATCGTAGAAAATCATCACCATTAGATGTCTCCACTAAAAAACGCGTAAGTTTACTGGTTACGGCCTACGCTGCAAATCATCTATCTTTTCATCTACTCAGCTCGTATTCACCCTGTCACCCACTGCAGGTTATAGGTGTAAATATCACGCCACACCTTCCCGTCCTGTGTGTTTCAACCACTTTCTTCCGACGTATTTAACAAAATCATTTGTGAATACCATAAAATAAACTACAATTTACATAATACACTGAAGATTAAATTAATTCCGTCAACCACTGCCTAGTGGACCAAATCACCCCCTCTCAGGAGACGTGTCTTACGCCATATGTTGCGTCGAATTTATTATTTTATTATGTTTTTATTTAGTCAATATCCGCTGAGAGGAGTGTTTAAGCCGACGTTTATGATATTCCTCTGTGGTTTGAGGGGTGAACTTGGATGATGTGCCATTGTTTCATTTTCACCCTTGTTTTGTCAGTTTGATTCACTGGTTAAGTTTGTTTGAATCGAGTTGATGCCACGTCATTCATAACGAGCTTGGGTAACTACTTTGGGATATATTTTGGTTGAGTTTTAATTAGTAATCTAGTTAAAACCTTAGGAGTTTAAGAATACCTATCCGTATTCATGAACATCATGTGGAAAATATTTAGTTGAAGGAAACGCATGCTATTGGCATGATCAAAATATAAAGGTATATTTTTTAATTGCATTGTGATTTGGGTGAGGTCTTTGCCTAGCAGTGGGACAGCATAGGCTTATTTAAAAAAGTGTCGCTTATTATCCACCGAGAGTACCGTTATAGTTAGTATTTGTAACAAAAGTGTTGCAAACATATTATAAACCTACGTCTATTCAGAGAACAGTATGTCATAGATAAACTTCCGAAGTCCATGATTCAAAGATAAGACATAGATATCCTTATTTATTTATTTCCATACAAATACTTCCATATTTACCCATAAGAAAATCCAAACATTGATATTTCACTCGCAATATTCCATTGTAAAGTCGACAGCAAACAAAACAGATGGAATAGTTTAAAGTGCAGAGTCCAATGATCCATGTCGCGATATTATTTTCCCTCTATATTTCGCAATATTATCTGAGCGTTGAGAGCGGGCGGTCCATCAAATCATATCGGTCGATACTTACTCGATATCCGGGTACATCTGAAACATTAAAATTATTGATGTTTAAAATTCAAACGCTTTTTAAAATTTTTGATGTCTGAAAGACGGAAACATCATGTCTCATCTGAATTCGAGCGCGGGGACAGACTGAAAACCGGTAACCGTGTTAACCATGTCATGTTAATGTGGTTACCATCTGAGGCCGCTCCTATTATTGCCAATAATGTATTTATTACGTTTAGTTTACAATGTGTTTTGTAGTTTCTTTATTTCTTATTGTTTATTATATTTTGTGTGGCAATAAATGCTTTTTATTATTTCTTATTCTTAAGATAGAGCTCTGATTACATGTCGGTGAGTACGAGTTTAAGTAAGATCATTTCGTAGTAGGTCTACGCTTCCTTTGTCGTAGCCTGTTTCGTAGCACGTAGCATTACAAAAATTAAATCTTTTTCCATGTTTTTTACATTCATATTATTGCTGCTCATTTTTATACAGAAAAGTAGCTTATTTGTTATTCTAAGGTTTAAGTACTACCTACATACCAAATCCCATTTTTCAGTTCAATCGGTTTAGGCGTGAAAACTACACATTTGAAAAATACACATAAATGAACTTTTGCATCTACATATAATATAAGAAGACAATAGGATTTTATGTAAACTTTTCGAGGATATATAGCCACTATTTTGGTTTTTTATAAGTTTATTTTCTCTTTCATTTCCAAGGCAATCTGTCTCTTGTATACCTCTACAATGAGCTTTATTTGTAGCAGTTGCAGTGTACTCGTCTTGTAAGGAATATGCCCATTGGCCCATACTTCTTCTTAGTTATTTTATTTTGTTAGGTCTTGAGGGAATTTTCGTTTGAGTCTTCTTTGAGGTTCTCTTGATATTCTAAATACATATATAAAAGTAAAGAGTGACTGATTGACTGACTGATCTATAGATCTATCTATAGTGCACGGCCCAAACAGCTGAACGGATTCGCTTGAAATTTGGAATGTAGATAGGTTTTATGATGTAGACCTCCGCTAAGAAAGGATTTTACCACGCGGGCAAAGCCGCGAGCATAAGCTAGTAATGTTATAAAGGGAATACTATAACCAATTAACTACAAAAAAACTACAATATTATGGTTCTGTTGTATAGTAAAAAGTTAGTAGGTACGTAATATTAAAATCCCGAGCAGTGTGTACCACGGTGTTGATATATTCATCAGTTCTGATTGACATGGTCACCGTGGAGGTTCGCAGCGGGAGCTGAAGGGTGAAACTACCGCTTGCTTATTTACTAGAGGGTGTAATACCTCTGTATTTTTTAAAATTTATTTTCATTTTTTTATGTAAAAAATATGTGAAATCCTGGGCGGCATTGTACAGAGTCATTATAATAATAATAATTGGGGTTTACACTCCAACAGAACAGGTGACCCTCCTTGCACTGTCAGTGTCAAATCACACTTATAGGCCAACCTATTTGTTGCAGTTTCAGTCGCCGAGATTACTACAGGGCCTGCATCATGAATTATCACTTACCATCAGGAGAGCGTCATGTCTTTTTACTTCTTTACATAAAAAATACAAGTGCGAAAGTTTATGTGTGTATTTTTTAACTCTTTAAGCCAGAAGAACTGAACCGATTAAAAGAAGGACCTACTTGAATGAAGGACCTCATGATGAAAATCAAAATGGTAGAATTTATTCAAATAGGCTACAGGGGAAAAGTTTTGCATGTAATTTTTTTCTAAGTAATTATTACATTATAAGACTACCACGATATTTTGTTCTATTTATTAATTGTACAACACTCTTGTAAATATTATAAGGCTTCGATACCCAATGTCGCCAAAATAGCGAACAAACAAAAGAACCCTACACACTGTACCTGCACAGTAGGTACCGAATTTAATTTCCACAGCCCCCCGCGATCGGGAACAATATTCAAATAAGGTTTCATCTATCACGACATGTTCTATTATCTGTCGCGTTCGTCGGCCCACCCTCCGGTGTGACATCGGCTTTACTATTTTCATTTAGTTTACATGTAATTATTGAGTTAGTGAGGTAAAATTCAACGGTGCAGTTTTTGCAATATTTTTTTCCTATACCTACATAAAAAGAGTAGAACACCTACATAAAAAGAGTAGTAGTTAAAAATTGATGAATTTATGTAAAAAATAACAAGTATTTTTTATTACAAGTTTTTATTTATTAGAAAATGTTTTTTTTATGTCTTAACTGTTCTTTTAAATAAGGTTATATTTAAACAAAAGTGAAAAAGGAGAACTATAAAGTTATTCAGGTTAACATTATACAACACTTAATATGTGGTTTTAGTAGAATGTGGAGTTCTGTGTGGTTTTTCCATAAAAAATATACGTGTAAAATAATTTCAACATTATTACCGCGTGAAAATGTCCTACAAATCATGTTTTGTGGGTTCAATTTCTCTCTGGGACATTTTATCTATGGCCTGTGGTGACTATCTAAGGTTAGGTTATCTGAAGCCCGGAAGCACTGTAGGTCCGATCTAACATGAACTTGATGTGATATGTTGTGATTTTCTCCGGTACAAAAAAGTATTAAAAATGTGGTCACCTAAATATACCTAGTCAGGTCATAAATTCTGTCACATGTTTAATATAAAATTATTGGAACAAGTTTATTTATTATGTAACCATTTATATACCAAAATGAACTTAACACAAGTGAATTAAATTAAAAATTTAAAAAACCCCCAACGCAATACGTAATTCACCATTTTTTTGATGGCGGCCATCTTGGATTTTAAATTTTATATAGTGGGCTGTATTCTACTCGCCAAGCCCTTTCATTTGATACCCATATTGAGGGGGTCGTGAAAGAAAAAAATTATCCGCCATTTTGTAGCGGCGGCCATCTTGGACCGATTTTCACCAAACATAGCTAAGAACACTCTCGACTAACTCTACTTTCAAACAAAAAAAACTAAATTAAAATCCGTTCATCCGTTTGGGAGCTACGATGCCACAGACAGACACATACACACACACACAGACAGACAGACAGACAGACAGACAGACAGACAGACAGACAGACAGACGGACAGACAGACAGACAGACAGACACGTCAAACTTATAACACCCCGTCGTTTTTGCGTCGGGGGTTAAAAACATAGATTCTTATGACAATAAAGTTTATTCAAAATGACCTCCGTGATTTTGAATACAGGCCTTTAATCTGCGCGGCCAGTCGTCTATCGCAGCACGAACGAGGTCCATGTCAATATCGGCTGCTGCCTTAATCAAGGATGTCTTGAGTGACTCCAAATTGGGATGAGGCTTTGAGCACGCCTTTTCCTCCAAGTGTTGCCATATCTTGTAATCTAACGGACTCAAATCTGGACTGGAGGAGGGCCAGTCTTCGTGCCGGATGAAGTCGATTTCACGCGCCGCCAGCCAGTCTTGTGTGCTCTTCGCTCTATGAGCTGGCGCCGAATCTTGTTGGAATACCCAGTGCCTGTTATTGAACATGGTATGAGAAACAGGTTCCACAAGGTTCGTCAGGACTGTATTTTGATACACAACTGCATTCGTTTTTACACCTTTCTCACAAAAATGTACCTCTGTTAAGCCCCAATAAGAAACTCCCAACCATACCATGAGCGAGGATGGAAAATGACCTCGTTGGACACGCGGAATACGGTTGCTCGCTTCTTCACTACTGTGTGCGTACACCTTATCATTTTGTTTGTTGTAGCTCTCTTCTACGGTAAAAAATTTTTCATCCGAAAAAAGAATTTCTCGATATTTTTTTCTCGCGTACCGCTTCAACAAAGCGCGGCATCTCTTCAGTCTCAGGTCCATTAGACGAGCATTTAAACGATGTCCTGTTTTTCTTCGATATGCCCGAAGCCCTAAGTCTTCATTTAACACCCTTTTCACCGTGGTTCTGCTTAACCCCATCTGAAGGGCCAACAGTTTCTGCTTACGTTTGGGATTTCTTTGAATTCGCGCCTTCACAGCTTTTATCACTGCTGGAGTCCTAACAGACCGAGGGCGACCACTTCTTGACCTGTCATCTACACTAGAGTCTTCATTGTATCGTTTGATGGTACGATAAACGAATCTTTTGGTTATATTCAAATTTTTCAGTATGTCAAAAATTTGAATTGGCGCGTAACCGCAACGATGCAACGCAATAACTGCAACACGGTCTTCTTTAAGCGTCCACTCCATATTTAAAAATGAGTAAAATTCTAAAAAGTATACATTTTTATTTTCATGAACAATTCGAAATTCGAATTCAATAAACTTTTTTGTGGCCAGCATTCTAAAAGAAAAGTTTTTACTGTGTGACAATACTTATGACCTGACTAGGTATATTCTAAAATGAACTAATTTGCGGTGCAGCGAGGCGGTGTGTAAAGGCGCGTGCACACGGGTCACGCTATCGCCGTTCTAGTTCATTAGGCGAGCGGCGGCGCCACTATCGACGCGCTCCGCTCATTTTTCACGCAACCTGCGTCACTGCGTCCGATCTCTATGGGGATATTTAGTAAATTCAATTTGACAATGTTTTGGTATTAAATAATAAAAATATTAATTATTTTTATAATTAATATATTTTAAATAAAACATGGTCAATGATGGGTAGAAGATAAGTGCATAGAAAAAATTGTTTTGAAAAAGATGCACAAAAAATTATATAAACACATAAATATTATATGACAATGGTAGAGTCGTAAAGAAAGTAGGTATATTGAATTTATTCGAATTGTAAATGATGAGGTCAAGCTTTTTTTCAATACATTTGTCAGATATGTTACTTACGCATTAAGCGGTTGGCAGGACGACTGACCGTCTGACTGAGTAGGAGTTGCCTGTTGTCCTTCAACTCAATATTATCTTTAGGTTTTAACGCTAAATCAACAAAGGTGTAGTGCATTTCTTCTTCTCGAACATTTCTGTAGGTATTATATGAATAGCTCTGAAAATTGTCATTCGATAAATGGAATAAAATGTCACGGTAAGGAAAAAATTACAAAATCCTAACGCACATGAGCCAATAAGCCAAATTGAAATGCCTCCATGTTATACGAGTCTTTCAGAGTAATTGGTCGGGGCTTAGATAGAGATGTCCCGTTACTGTGTTAAGATGACATTGAGTTATCGATAAATCATTAAAATTCACAAAAATAACATCGTAAGTGTTGTGTGGTGCACTAGTGTTTAATAACATTAAAATTATTAAAAAATAATGATATTGTACTCGTATATTTATTTATATCAAATCAAAGCATTTATTTGTTAGAATATTGTAATACATTAGTTGGTAAATAAAATAAAAAGTTTCAAATATTCTACCGGAGCTCCGGTGTACAAATATTAATAATATTAAAAAGAATTTGTGGAAATTAAATTAAAAAAAAAATTGACATGCAATAATTATTGTGACACACAATTAAATAATAATTAATTCATTTCATGCACAAATCACAAATCAGAATAAAATCATAATATTAAAATGTCAAATGAAGATATTACACATATAGGTGCATACTTATATTAAATTGTTGATTATTGTAAATAAATGACACAAAATCATGAATATTGTACATCGACTGAAAATAATGTTCCCAAAAATATGTTATTTAGTTGCTTATTATGTTTTATTGCATTATCTTAAATTTTTGCCTATCAATGTCAATTACAAGTTCTTATGTTAAATAAGGTCTTCTGTAGGTCAAGAAAAATCTATATTTTAGATTGAACGACTACATATTAGTATAGTATGTGGAATATATCGATAACTTTAAATCGTAATCGTCAATCCCTAACCCCGTTCTGGGCCTCTTTCCAGAAAATCCCGATTTGAATAGAAATACCTAACATTAAAAATATAGGGTGTTTGGTGAATAGGTTCGAGAGGACAGGCCAGTTTATTCATCCGTTAAGAGACCTACTAAAGTGGTAGAATATCGCTTTTGATTATCAGACCTTGATTTTGAGCACACGTGTGATTTGATATTCATATTTTTTTGTGTTGTCTATGTTAGATTTTAGCTCCAATCGAATCATTTGAATGTGATATGTAAGCTCCTATATAAATGAAGCAGGCTAAATTTTAAGGAAAAATTCATTAAAAGTATTGGCTTTTCTATAGTTCGCTTTGGCGAACAGCGTATATAATTTCCGCAAAGTAACGCATAATTCCATTAATTACGAATATCATAATTATTAAGTTGGTCAAGGTGATGATGATACTTGATTCGATCCTGATTTAGCTACCCAAATGCCAGAGAAAGAAAAAAGATCTTCTATAATATGATCTTAACGACTTATTTAGTTGTTGGCTGGCTTATAAGTATAGTAATACATTTTTTTTATAGTAAAGACGCAAATCCTAACAGTCCATATTCGCAACCCATGGCCGCAAGGGATTTGTATAATCCTGATTGGTATACGTATTGCGAATCGATGGAGTGTGTCGACGCACGTGTCGCTGCATTATCATTGCTTACCATCGCGTCGCGTCGGGAGAACTCGGTGTCGTTGATTGAATGTCGATGAACACCGCTGTCGAGATTGAGGAGTTCATTATTTTGTCGACAGATGGACATTTCTAATTTAAAAAAAAAGTTCATATTAAAGGTGTTCCTGGCTCTTTCTGACTAGGAAAAATCTATTTTGTATTTAGTGAAGTATAGTAAAAAGATATCTACGTTTTTTTAACCCCCGACGCAAAAACGACGGGGTGTTATAAGTTTGACGTGTCTGTCTGTCTGTCTGTCTGTCTGTCTGTGTGTGTGTGTGTGTGTGTGTGTATGTGTCTGTCTGTGGCATCGTAGCGCCCAAACGGATGAACGGATTTTGATTTAGTTTTTTTTGTTTGAAAGAAGAGTTAGTCGAGAGTGTTCTTAGCCATGTTTGGTGAAAATCGGTCCAAGATGGCCGCCGCTACAAAATGGCGGATTACTTTTTTCTTCCACGACCCCCTCAATATGGGTATCAAATGAAAGGGCTTAACGAGTAGATTACAGCCCACTATATAAAATTTAAAATCCAAGATGGCCGCCATCAAAAAATGGTGAATTACGTATTGCGTTGGAGGTTTTTTTAAATTTTTAATTTAATTCACTTGTCTAATAAAATAAGAATTAACCATTGACGTATATATACCCATAGACAAAAAATAAATCTATGGAATGAACCATTAAGGCGGGGCTTTACGAGCAGATTAGGTATTTAGTGCGGGCAAAAGTTGCTCCGAACGCCCGTTGGAAACGTGTGGCGTACGCTTATCGTAAAACGTGCGCGGTCATTAACCCTTGGTGATTCTTTGCATGTAGTTAGCACACACACATTCACAAACACGTCAAACTTATAAAACCCCGTCGATTTTGCGTCGGGGGTTACAATGTGCTAAAATTTTTGGACAAGATCGAAAAAATGAGACACGAGATAAATATTATAGATACACATATTTTTTGTTGAAAAAAAAATAACAAAATTAGATTACATTTAATTGATTAGATTAGATTAATTAAATTGGACCAATTAATTAAATTAAATTAAAACAATAATTCAGATAAATTCAGAAAAAATCTGATAAATTCAGATAAATTGAGAAAAATCTGATAAATTCAAATAAATTCTAAAAAAGTCTGATAAATTCTGAAAAAATCAGGTTAATTCTGATAAATTAAAAAAAATCAGGTAAATTCGAAAAAAAATCAGATAAATTCTAAAATAAATCAAATAAATTCTGAAAAAATCTGGTTAATTCTGATAAATTCAGATAAAATCATATAAATTCGAATAAATCAGATAAATTAAAAAAAAATCAGATAAATTCTAAAAAATTCTGATACATTCAAATAAAATCAGATAAAAACAAAAAAAAACAGATAAATTGGAAAAAAAATAAGAAAAATTCTGATAAATTCAGATAAATTCGAAAAAACAGATAAATTCGAAAAAAAAAACAGATAAATTCTGATAAATTCAGATAAAATCATATAAATTCGAAAAAATCAGATAAATTTGAAAAAAATTAGAAAAATTCTGATAAATTCGAAAAAAATCTGATTAATTCTGAAAAAATCTGGTAAATTCAGATAAATTTAAAAAAATCAGATAAATTGAAAAAAATCAGATAAATTCGAAAATAAATCAAATAATTTCTGAAAAAATCTGGTTAATTCTGATAAATTCAGATAAAATCAGATAAATTCTGAAAAATTCAGATAAAATCAGATAAATTCAAATAAATTCAGATAAATTGAGAAAAATCTGATAAACTCAAATAAATTCTAAAAAAAGTCTGATAAATCCAGAAAAAATCTGGTAAATTTAGATAAATTAAAAAAATCAGATAAATTCGAAAAAAAAATCAGATAAATTCGAAAATAAATCAAATAAATTCCGAAAAAATCTGGTTAATTCTGATAAATTCAGATAAAATCAGATAAATTCAGATAAATTCAGATAAAATCAGATAAATTCGAATAAATCAGATAAATTCAAAAAAATTACAGATAAATTCTGAAATATTCTGATAAATTCAAATAAAATCAGATAAAAACAAAAAAAAAAACAGATAAATTTGAAAAAAAATTAGAAAAATTCCGATAAATTCAGATAAATTCGAAAAAAATCAGATAAATTCTGAAAAATCTGGTAAATTCTGATAAATTCAAATAAAATCGGATATTATCTGAATTTATCAGAATTAACCAGATTTCTTCAGAATTTATTTGATTTATTTTCGAATTTATCTGATTTTTCTAATTTTTCTATTTTTTTTTCGAATTTATCTGATTTTTTAAATTTATTTGATTTTTTCGAATTTATCAGAATTTTTCAGAATTTATCTGAATTTTTTTTCGAATTTATTTGATTTTTTCGAATTTATCTGATTTTATCAGAATTTATCAGATTTTTTCAGAATTTATCTGATGAATTTTCGAATTTATCTGATTTTTTCGAATTTATCTGAATTTATCAGAATTTTTCTATTTTTTTTTTCGAATTTATCTGATTTTTTCGAATTTATCTGATTTTATCAGAATTTATCAGATTTTTTTTCTAATTTATCTAATTTTATCAGAATTTATCAGATTTTTTTTTATTTATTTGATTTTTTCGAATTTATCTGATTTTATCTGAATTTATCAGAATTTATCTGATGAATTTTCGAATTTATCTGATTTTTTCGAATTTATCTGAATTTATCAGAATTTTTCTAATTTTTTTTCGAATTTATCTGATTATTTCGAATTTATCAGAATTTTTCAGAATTTATCTGATTTTTTTTCGAATTTATCTGATTTTATTTTAAATTAGTTCAATCTAATTTAATAATTAGTTTATATTAATATTTAATGTAAATTAATTTAATCGTATTTAATAATTAATTCATATTAATATTTAATTTAAATTAATTTAATCTAATTAAATTATTAACTTATAATAATATTTAATTTATATTAATTTAATCTAATTTATTTTATATAGTACGTGTGTGTTATATTTTTTAATAATCGACTAGAAGGACAAAATAAAGATTATAATATTTATTATCTAATTACAAATAAATTAAACCCCCTACACGCTTCTGAGATTTGGAAATTCACAATATATGTAAGTACTCCTAAATAATTCAAACGCGCGTGTGTAACCGTAGTGGAGGTGAGATCGAAGTGCACAGGTCCGACGCTGACAGTGGTCACCGGCGTTCTGAGTGCGTGCGGTAATGCTCCGTGGGAATTAAAATTCAATTAAAAATCATTAAATAAACTTATCGATAAAATACCATGCATAGCCATCCGTTTGAATGTTATGTATCAAATAAAGTACTCTAAATGTTTATTTTCGTCCTAGTTTTACAAATATTTAAATGAAAGGAAGAAAATTAGGCATATTTAAAAAAAAAAAAACTATCGAGAAAAAAAACAATTATCATGTTTCTGTTAATAAAGATCTCTTGTTCAAAGATTGAAGTTACACATACTAAAATATAAAGTAGTAGATCTTCTTAAAAGTTTGCTATATAAGGCTTTGAAAAACATACATTTCACTTACCATAGCGCCTTAAGTTAATAAAAGCTTTTGCATGTAAGGATCGGCTAAGTATATAATAATGTAATGTAATGACGTACCTATTAGGTACTCCAAACTAAGATTTTTTGGGCATTGACTTGTCTCTTCTTAATCAATTTACAAAGTATGTAAATAAATGTGTTCAAATTAAAAAAAAGTCATAGAGTTTGCATCGGTAGGTACTCGTAAGATGCCTAAAAAGCTGCATACCCTCTCTACCACTCTCTATCATGGTTAAACTTATACGTTGGCCGAGTTAAGTTTACGTTTTAGTCACCGTAGTTTCTACTAGAACTATTCCCTAAAACAAGGCGGGTATTAAAAACATTAGCTTCTCATTTTCCAATTTATTTGTCTTAATTAAAACTAGATCAAATTAAAAATTCGCCAAGTAAAAGGGAATTAAAGTTGACGACATTCCAGCTTGCCGACTGGGGGGTGACGATAACGTGACAATAGAGCCTCACTGCGACTGTTCGACCATTGCCACACCAATTACCACCTAATTACTACCACTATAAAGGTCAATATCCTGTAGTTTTTGATCCAAGAGCCCTGTTTAACCTAATTACCACTTAGTTTCTTGCGAGATACGTACTATTATTACGTAATTTTTATTAGCGCTCGCTTCACTCAATACGGTTTAGGTAATATCGTAGGGTTGTACGCTTGATAGGTGCTATTGTTTTTATGAGTGAGTGAAAGTTCGTATAAGATTTATACAATACTAGTTGCGCGTAGCGGTTTTACCCGCAGTATTTATGTGGCCTATGTGTTATTCCAGGATCTAAGCTATCTCTACACAAAATTTCAGCTCAATCGGTCCACCCGTTTAGGCCTGAAAGAGTAACAAACATCATCCAGACATCCATTCTTACAAACTTTCACGTTTATTATTAGTAAGATTTTTACTACAAGAACGTCACCCAGTTAATTCACTAGTATAAAGTCATATGCATAATGTGTTGCGGTAGCGTCATCGTTTGACATAGGGTGTTAACACATTGACCGCGGAAAACAACACAGCTGTTTTTGAGGTCAGATTGCGAGTGCTGAAAAAAATGTTATATGTATTTTCAAAGGATTTTTCCATTCAAAATTAATTTCAAGCCCCTGGGATAGTTCTATAAAACACCGCCGCAGCCAATGTGTTAAGTCTTACTAGCTAAGTAATTTTTAAGATTTTTTTTTTATGTGGAGAAGTAAGAAGACGAGCAAGACGCTCTCCTGATGTTAAGAGATAACGCTGCCCATAATCAGTTCAGTGCTACCCAGAATTTCTGATGTGCAATTCTAGGTGCACTGCACCAACGCTTCTTACTCAAGAGTTATAAGATGTTAAGACTCTTTAGCCCAGTAATTTCACTAAATACAGTGCCCTCCTACCGAAGCACAGTAATGTTTCCACATTACTGCTCAGGCGGTAGAATAACTGGCACTGTTGGGATTTAGAAGAAACGAAAAGAAACAACTTTCTTATAAATATTAGAAAACATTTCGGTTGTATTTCTTCAATGATAATGATTTTTATAATTTTTTTTATAATTTACTAGCTTATGCTCACGGCTTCGCCCGCGTGGCCAAGTCCTTTCTTAGCGGAGGTCTACGTCAAAAAATCTATGTGTATTCTAAATTTCAACCCAATCCGTTCAGCGGTTTGAGCTGTACGTTGATAGATCAGTCAGTCAGTCACTCTTTCCTTTTATTTATTTAGATTAAAAAACATTGAACTAACCTAATAACTTCTACGAAATAATTATCATGAAAAAGAGTATAATCACTTACCTCTTAATCACGAAAGACAAACTTCATTTCGACATCTCAAAAGTAATTTCCAAGAAAATAATATTAATGAAATTAGCATTAAGCTAAAAGAGGTAAAAGTCTTCAAATAAAACGGGAGTTGTTTAATTCGCAAAAAGTAAAAAGTTATGCGTAGAGTTGTCGCAAACAAGTGAACTTTGTGCCCTTTGCTAGTTAAAAGTGACATTGTCCGTACAATCACCTGAATCAGTCAAGTTTCGGAACTTTGGGGATCCTACTATTGGCTACAAATTTTAAGGATACGAGTGCCGCTTACATTTTGTTACAAAGATTTTTTTTTAATTCTTAAAAGCCCTTGACCACAATCTCGTTTGATCTTAAGCGGCCGTATATGCTAGCAGACTAAACTTAACAGGCGGGATAAACTCCTAGCTTCACTGAATATCTAAAACGAATGTTAAAAATTAAAAGTGTATCTAAGTTCAAAAGTTAATTGAATCACTTATCCGGAGTAGTAAGTGCCCTAGTAAAAACAAGATGAAGCCCAAATGTTTTTTTGGTTTTACAAAGTTTTGATTATTTTTAATTAATGTATAACAAGTGAATTAAATTAAAATTTAAAAAACAGCCCTACGCTATTAAATTATGTAATTTGCCATTTTGTTGTGGCGGCCATCTTGGATTTGAATTTTATCATTGTGTGTTGTTTTCTACTGTGTGTTGTAGTCGAGCCATTTTATTTGATACCCATATTGATTTAGTTGTAAAAAATAGTAATCCGCCATTTTGTAACGGCGGCTATCTTATACCGATTTCTACCTAACATACGAGTAGCTAAGAACACTTTCGACTAACCTCGACCTTTCAAACAAAAAAAAACTAAATCAAAATCGTTGCATCCGTTCGGGAGCTACGATGCCACAAGCAGACACACACAGGCACACCTACACGTGAAACTTATAACACCCCGTCGTCTTCGCATCGGGGGTTAAAAAGATGAAATCCAATAGTAGCACCCCACAGCTCTTAGCTTTAATAAACAATTGTTCACCTTTGTCGATGTTCAAAGAAAGGTTAATTACAATACGAGCATTTTGCTGGTTTCTATTTGTTGGTCAGTTTGTACGTAGTGGCTTCTTTAGCTGTTTCATTGTTAATTCAAGAGTGGATGGTTTAATGGAACGCGTAGGTGATGTTAGGGCTCAAGACGTATTCATATGTGTACGGTACAATTACGTATTTATCTGAATTTAAACTGTGAATGTAATAATTGAACTAGCTCATGTTGGTCTGAATGAGGATGTGAATCGAGTAAATCGAGTAGAACTATTAGTAATCTGTGCGAGTAAATCGATTTAATTTTACAATGTTATGAGGATTAAGAGCAATTGTCCACCGCAGCCATCAAGTCAATAAGAGCTAGTTGATGGTACTAAAGTGGTGGTTTATTATGTTTATTACATTTAGGTAGACTTTCTTTGCAGGAAGTGTACTAAGTGGATGCCCCAACAGTGCCCGTTATTCAGTTTATTCTACCGCCTGAGCAGTGATAAGCAAAGATAACTGTGCTCCAGTAGGCGGGTACTGTAGCTAGTGAAATTACCGGGCTGAAGAGTCACATCTTATGACTCTTAAGTAAGATGCGTTAGTGCAGTGCACCTAGTACTTTACGTCATTGTGAAATCCTGGGTAGCACTGTACTAAATAAGGGTATACGTTACCTCTTACTATTTTTTTTATTCATTTTAGGTTAGCCTTTGATCAAGATCTCACCTGATCTTAAGTGACGATGCGGCCGTAGATGATAGCAGATTCAACCTACAAGGCGGGATAAACCCCCCTTTGCTTCACTGAACATCATGCCGGAACACGGTCACAATAACCGCTTGGCGACACGGTTTTGTCCAGTGGGTGGTAACTAGCCACGGCCGAAGCCTACCAGTAACCAGTATCGGAGAGCGTTCGGCAAGTCTTCATACATCCTTATTTAAAAAAAACATGTACCAACTAAAATAGGAGAAAATCGAGTTGATATTTAATAATCATTTATAAGTAGTCACCTAATTCATCCGGCGCAGGGTTAACAAAGACAACCCTTCGGTGCTCGCTCAAGTAGATCGGAATCGATTTATACCCGCGTTCATTAGCCGAGGGCGACCGGCGACGTCCGCCTGTCTTATTAATTCTCTTTTATGACTATGCAAATTATTTTTATGCATTTCAATTAACGGGAATGTGTGCTTAGTTTTATTTCTCTCAATATAAACATAATTGTACCACGGTTTTGTACCAACAAGTTTTCCAAACAAACTTTAAGTTTAGGTGCATTACTGTTAAGTACATAGAACTTCACAAAAACTTATGTCTTCTAAATATAAAAAAACGTAACGGACTGATTGTTTACCTGGTTTATCAAATACCGAACAGATTGTATTGAAATTATAACTGAGTAAATCAGACATCCTCCAAGAAATGATTTTTCAATGCGGGCAAATCCGCGAAGCATGCATGTAATATTCCATTAAAAAATATTATTATTTTGTACATTTCTTTTACGCGGGTAGTAAAAGTAAAATAATATAGATATAAAAACTTGCTTCACAGTCAGACATAAAATCTATGCTTTGGACTTATACTCGTATTATTTAGAGAGCTCAATCGTTATTGCCACTTACGATAGAAACGACTACTCGATCTGAACTGGAGCCTGGCCGTGATTCAAAAGAAATTAATTAATCGTCAACCGTCCCGAGCGGCGTAATGTTTTCTCATTAACGGCTCCACTAAGATTATTTCGCCATAAGCCCTCACCGCATTACTAATCACCGCTTCAAACGACCCTCACGACCATCCACCTCTCGCGCCACCCTCACAAACGAATTCAAAACGTATAACACACCGCACTCCCAAACTCCAATCAAACCACGCGCACAAACCCAAGATTTATTTCAATTTAGACCCACTCTAGATGCAGCATTATCAATGCATCAAAACACTCAAAATAATCAACCTGATTGCCATATCAGAATTTCGCTTTTCAAAAAATATTTTCGCTCACAAAAGATCGCAAAGCGCTTCACGCAACATAATACGCAAACAATGGATCGTCGGTGCAAAAACGTTTTCTACGAAACGGCACAGTACGTAGTTATGCGTTTCGCTGATTTCGTAAATGCGCTACTTTTTAGCGCAGGTAAACTTCTTGACGAGATATTTTATAGTGTTCAATTATTATTCGTTTCGTGGAGAACGAGCTAACTGAATTACGCGAACTATTTGCAATCGAAACTAGGAAAGCGACCGTCCAATAAAAGCGAACGGGCGCTCGGAAAACATTTTCTTTCGTTTGTTTCCTTTCACATTATCGTAGGAGGGGATGAGGCGGGTCCGGCTGAACGTACGGCGCTCGCATTTAAAAGCGATATAAAAAACTTGGAGCTTTATTTCGCAGGATGACCTAAGTGGCCGGCCGGACGGTACAAAAACCCTCTTGGACTTACCTGTATTTTTCCACTTATTTACCCGACGTTTTTACATTCGCAGTGTTTGTTAGTAGCTCGCTTTGTCTGTCGGGAAGATCCTGTTTTTTAACGAGTACTTAGGGTCTAATTAAAAGGAAAGCTTCGGACGGACAGTCGAGGCCTTTTGATGCCCACTGTTATTACATTTCATGTAAGTATAAATTTAATTTGGTCGGGTGGAGTTTCGAGTGGGGAGTCGTGTTGTGTATTTTTTGGGCGCGTTATTGAACTTATGAAGAGCTTGTTTCCTTGTGCGTACTTATGTGAGCAGGTACACAGAAAAACATTTTTAAATATCGTACTTAAGAATTAAAAGGTTGCGCGTGATAAATAACAGAAAATGTTAAATTCAATAAAGCTGAGTTCTAAAACGATGGTTGATATAATTTATTGTCTGTTATAGGTAACCGATATATTATCTTTTTGATGAGTAATAAATAAATCGAGTGGTCGCATGCGGTAATGAGGTGTGCGCGTCGCTTCGAGGTTCAACATTTAACAGTAATTTAAGTTGAAGTCGCAGCGATAGTAAAAGTCACGGCGAAATGACGCAAGGTTCGACTCCTGCGTCACATACCCGGCCCATCCAGGACTCCATTACAACTTTTATTTCAGTTATGACATATGGCGCAATAAAACGTATTTATTTAAATCAGGAAAGGTTCTTCGAATAATGAGAGAGCACGTGTCCTTTGCCATTATTAAAGTAATACTCTGGAGGAACGGCGAGATAGCTCTTTGATTTACTACCCGACTTTTGAGCTCACTAAATCATTTCTGTATGGAACTTGAGAAAACTATTAGCTATTATTGGTGGGCTTTGAACTACGGGATCCTTTGTGAGGCCTAGCTTCGATACTTTTTTATTGGTGATTTATTTGGTATTGTGATTTGCGTAGCGAAATGCGAATTATAAACTGATCCCTTTTGACACGAGGAATGTCCTATATCATGTATAGATAGCCATTCATAACAACTTTTTGGCCATCTTTTGGGAAAAAATATTAAGATGTCAAAAAGTTTTCGGTTGTTATGAAAATATTTCTTTGTTATAATTATTTTTTATAGATCTTAATATTAGAACTATGGGATATGGTATGAAAGTCCATGGATTTATGTCTTGATGAAGTGAGACGCAAGTGAAAAAAAAAATTATTATTGCTATTATTTCTAAACACATTCTTGCCTAGTGGCCTGGTTCTGAGAGGGTCTGGACCTCCTCTTATTATGAAATAAAATTTACATTTTTTTTTAGGTAAACTAGTATTATTATAATGGGAATCTATTCTCAATCAATATGAGAATTTTCATTATTTTTAACTCGTCTCCCAGTTGATAAATATTGGTCATAGACTCCAAATTAATGATATTTTATATTATCTAATATAGATGGTGCAGATATGGTCGGAGCCACGCAGTCTGGTGCGTGTGGTCCCATTTTTTGTGAACCATGATCGATGGCACTAAATAATCATCGTCTGGTGATATATTAGGTGATTCTGTGAAATTTTGGTACCTGTGGGAATTTTGATTTTGACCAAGATGTTATTGAGATGATAATAATGAAGAATTGGATTTTATGCTGTTAAAAAGCATATTTCTGTAGTTCATCATCAGCTCACGTTCGTCCACTGCCAGATATAGGACTTCCCCATGGTAAAGTGAAATATTATAACTAAGGAAATATTTAGAGATTGTTGGAGAACTGGGGAAATCGTAGTAGTATAGTAACAGCCCATGACGTCGGAGTACAAAGGTAACTTTATACCATGGAAGCGGTATCAGAAAAATAGCAGTAAAAATGTTCTGTGACGCACATGTAGTACTTGGATTTCGTTCTTAATTATTATCCCGCTAGTGTACCTATTGACTCTATGCTAATGCATAAAAGATACTTACCAAATATATATACATAGTACTCATTTTATTAAGATAAATAAAATTCAAGATTAGCTCTAGAAGTCTATTTTATGTCCCAATATGAAACAGTTATAGCCTACTTAACGTCTATTAACAAATAATCATGGGATTAAACTCACCGAACGGTCACGTATACTAATACGAACCCACCCACGACTCCCAAATTCATTCATCGCTACAAGCCCTTTGTGACCGAATTGATCGAATTACAGATACTACCAATAAAACTCTACCGTTTTATTATCAATAATTTACAACATCGCGCCGGCGAGCATAAAAATGAAATTTAAAACAAACCATTAAACGATTTTGTACGGGAATCTCTAACAAGGACGCTTCCCTTAACCGGATTGGGAACACACCTGGGTACTCAAAATTCGCCCTAAAAGGTCCCAAACGACATTGAAATGTGACCCGAAAAGTCGTATGTCCAGTTGAAAGTAATTCGAACGTCGAACTTCGGAGTCAGGAGTTACGCTTGGAACTCTATTGGGTAGGTGAGATCATGTTGGTAGCATTGGACATAAGTCATTCCGGAAGCAAGGAGTGCCGAGATGGTAGATTTTAAAAATGGAACGTTTGATTTGCATTTGAATAAGAGCCCCCGGCGACCCAGGTGCGCTCCGGTACATTCGACACCAAAAGTTTTCACATTTTTTCTGGTCGCGAGTTAGCAAATTAATATGGATGCTTGCTTGTAGTCAATGATGTTGGGCGATATGATTTACATACGAATTAAGCTTTTACACGTTAAACGATTTTTGGTCAGCTTTTGAGTTTTTGAACTATAAATTTGCAAATTCAAAAATATTGGTTCTTAACATATTCATACGATAAGATTTTTTAAAAACGCACAATTTTTCATGACATTAAAAAGGGTTAGAACAACGTTTAAATTTGCTCGTTTGCTTTTAATCTGTGGCTGACTGTACACTCATTAGATTAGGTAAATGCATGTGATTTTATTTTTAACAGTAATAGGGCGACGATACACGTGCGTCTAGTGAACTACTTATATTGATTTATTTCGCACAGATATGTTGTTCTTGAAATCCTTTTTTCGGAACCAGTTTAGATTACTTAGGTCTGTACGCTTCGATGAAAATACGAATTATAAAAGTCATGCATTTAAGGGTTAAAGACGATGATGATGAATGCAGCCAAATCGAAGCTTATCAGATTTAAAAAAAAAATAAGACCCCTTGAACTTTAATTAATATTAAAAATAAGGTTAATATTAAGAGACGAAATAGCAATTGTAGCGTCCGTGGCCCAGTGGTCGTACGTCCGAATTGTAAGCTGGAGGTCCTGGGTTCAAATCTCAGTGTGGCAAAGATTTTCGCCTGGACGCTACCGTGTTTCGGAAGGCACGTAAAACTGTGGGTCCCGGCTCTTTCCTATAAGATATGTAGGAGACAGTCGTTAGGTCATGTTGCAGGCCTTGTAGGAATCTTGGCGACCTGAAACTGCAACATATAGGTTGGCCATACGACCTATAATTTGTGATTTGACTCTGACAGTGTAAGTAGGGTAACCTGTTCTGTTGGAGTATAAACCCCAATTTTATTTTATTTTTTTTATTTTTATAGCGATAGAGTATTATCTACAGATACACACACTACACGACTATAGTGTGTGTTTTTGTGGATAATTTGAGACATAAAAAAGATACAACAAGCCTAGATGGTACCTACCTAAGTGTGTCGAAATAACGAATTGCCGAAATTCAGTATGCCACTCATTCATTCGCAACTAGAAGACTCCCATGTTATTTTTGTATACTCGTATTAGTAAAAAAACATAAACAAAATCAACAATTACATTTTTTTCCCAAACAAATCAGGCTCGTCATATTTTTTTTATCTGACAAGTGGTTCTACGTTTGAGGCAAAGATTGTTCGTTGTTCAGTTTTTATTACAGCACGAACAAAGGGCGCGTAAACGGTAGCGCGAACATTATCGGCACATCTGATCAACCTTATACTACACTAAAAAAAAGAAAACTGAGATGAACTCGTACTGGCGATATGCGATACGCGAGAGTTTTTATTTTAATTCGCGTTCCATTTTTAAACCTCAAGTGTCTTGTTCCCAAGAAATGCATGGGAATTTATGTTATACTCGTATGTGTACGAGATTCCAGACAGATAATATAAAATAATATTTCTGTGTATTAGGTATATTATATCTGTTCTTAAAGGAATATACATATTTTCTGTATATAAAAAAAAATGCTCAAAACATTGAACAGGTTTAAGTAAAATTTGGTCCCAATATTCGCAGACTTAAATATGCGCTGAGAAAGAATTTCATATTATCAGAAGCAAAATCACAAATCAGGTTTAGCTTCAGGTTTTATAAACTTAGTTCTATAAACGTAAACAATAAGTAAGTGTGGGTAATTGATTAATGAGGATGTTTTTGCAGCAGCATACGTGTGTGATGGTATAATCAAATATTTCCAACTCCAGCCACTAGATGACTCCAAAGCAAATGAAGGTAGTTTTTAAAAACAGGAAATCGTCAAAAACAAAGGTCTAGCAAGTAGTTACGGTGCACGTCATGAACATCAACTATTGACCTCGTTAGTTCAAACAAAACGGCTCGGTAAAACAACCGCGCCACTCCACGTGCGCCTTTTCCTCTCGAAAATAACTCATCTCGGCTTTCACGAGGTGTCATTAATTCAGCAGCTTTGTGGTACCGCTCCCGCTGGCACGACCGCTCCGCTCGACGCTCAGCGCGCTAATGACTTGATACTCGACGCGTTGTTTTCTTTACCTCATTATGAAAATGTTGATGGTTGACTTTTTATTGCGCTACCCGCATTTTTTAACGGAAGTGATTTTATAGATGTAGATCATAGTATAGATATGTTACTCCATAAATTTGGATAAAGTGTAAATATTACGGAAAAATATGAAAACCCGAGACACGTAATTAAGCAATTACATACTAATCACTTCCCACCAAAAATATTTTTGCCGAAGAAAATATGCGTGAACAATAATCATTTTTTGATTTTCCCGGGAGCGGCCCTCGAGCTCCGTTCTTTTAATTACTGCCACAGAATACGTAGTAGTGGGTACGGCTGAGGCTCCGGAGGGGGGAAGGGGGGAGGGAAAGCTGCTCGAGAAAATATTTAGCCTCGCGTCCGCGCCAGGCCTCGTAATTACTAATGAGCTTATACTTGAGTACATGTATAAGAGACACTGTATTTAACCACAACCAGAGGCGAAATTATATTTTTAATGAAGAAAAATTTAAGATTTCGCAATACTGGTATTAATTAAATTTAATTGCGAGCTGCGTGATTGCGTGCTCCGCGTAAGACGTCTGAAACGTTTTTATAATTAATTTGGTCCTTTTATTGCTTTGGTAATTTCAAGTTTTAACGTTAATTTTCTCTGAGAATTTTGTGATATTGATCGACTGAATTTAGACTGAATATTTTCCGTTATTTTTTAGTTTACCTTTAGTGTACCTATTCGTCCAGACTTGGTCGCTTAAAGTATGATTTTAATTCCGCGGCCTTCTAATCGTGTTATAGGTACTAATATAATGCTGTGAAAGCCCGTAGAATAAACCGTCCGTGGAACATGATCTGCGTATCAACAAATAATGAAATTTAGGTAATTTTTAAACAATTATTGTACCTATAAATACATACGTAAATTCTAAAAATAAACACAGTCTACGTTTCTAATACCCATCCAGATCATATTATAGTTATTTATTTCTTAATTTACCAATAGAAGTCTTTGTTACTAAAATACCTACTAACATTTAATTAAACAATATCATGACAATAGGTCCAAGTGGTGTTTCAAAGATAGTCCTATATTTAGAAGTAGGCTGCCTCCGTCGGGATGAAATAAGAAGGAATTCGTACAAACAAATTAGAGGCTCGGCGTAATAAGAGGAAGGCAGACTGATGTTGTTATCCACTGTTTTTCCTTGTAGAATAAGTTATTGCAATTCGAATATTATGAGACATAATGCTTATAGGTTTGTTTTTGTTGTGGTTTGTATCAAATGAAAAGTACTGATCATACCAAACATTGTAGTTATTGTTCTTCTACTGGCCATATAAGCATTTAAAATTTTCGGCTACGGTTAGAAACTAACGCTACTAAATTATACATAAATAAAATAGTTTTGTAACATTAACATTATATTATATACTCGTATATTATATATCTTTGATCTATTTAAAATTTGTACTTCAGAAAGTTTTGAGCAGTTCCAAATAATATCATACTCGTACTAGAGGTACTTCCCGTGTTTCCATCCGCAAACTAACAAAACCATTACCGATCGATGGTGGCCCTTCACATTAATTTCACAGCAATTATTAAACACGAGCAATTCGATAATTAATCGGCGCAAAAAGCAGCGGGCGTCCGCACTGGCATCGCAGCGGCGCGGCGCGGCGTCGCGGGCGGATCGCAGAATCGCAGTAAATCACGGCAACACAATGCCGGCAGGTGGCGCCGGCGTCGCGATAATACCGCGTTTAATTACGCGGAATAATTAGTGAACGGAATATTTTCCGGGCCCTAACTATCTCCGCCGTCTTCCGGCGATAACTAGGCGGTAATTGCGGATTAACCTCTCATTCAGAATTTAATAGGTGCTCGTGCGACGCAAGCCCCAATGACGCTATTTGTTTAGTGATGCCGAATTAATCGCGAGCGGAAAACATCGGGGAACAATATATCGACATAATTAATGCTGCCAATATTGTTTCCTATAGATTTGTGGTGATATTACAGAATTCACTATTTTTTATTTGAAAGTTTGAGTTCAAACATCTGTAGGTATAGGAAAAGTGTTTTTATTGTCAGTCTGTAGACCTCACCAAGTTCCATTATACTGAAGTTTGATAACTGTGTGTCGAAATACGACATTACATAACATTTACATAGATTGTAAAAATAATCGTAAACTATGAAGTTGGCTATCGATAGTCTTATAGCTAAAAACGACCTTCCTAGACAACCAATACAAATACGAGTACTACACTACGTGCTCACGATGCCTCAGTCAGAAACAGATTTTCTTACTCCCGACGTTCTAAATGTTTTCAAGAATTCCACCAACCGAATTTGCCCTACATGAATCATAGAGTAGTCAAGGCAATCAATGGATTCATCCATGATTAGAGCGTGCATTTTAATCATGCATGCCAGACGGGCAGCGGCGACTGTTTTCAGTGGAGGCAACGGGCGGCCTCGCTGAAGCATACGCCGTGGCACGTGTAGCCCATGTAATTTGGGCTTTATGGCACGTGAATAATTCGCGATAATCCATACAATCCCCTCTAGGAAATCATCCGCTTATCCAGTCGAAGTGATGGGCTACTGTCTTATAGTTGTACGAAAATTTCCCGACTCGAAACTAAATTTTTCGAATATTCACAAAGACTAGATGTCTGATAGGAATATGATGATAATGTCTATAAATAAGTATATGCAAGTTTGCCTACTTAGGATTTAAAGAAGTAGGTACAAAGAATAAAGTTTTAAAAACTATTATTGTTTTTACATTTTAAGCGAAACATAGGTACATGACATTTTCTTTATTGCATTAAAGCTTTAATTATCGCATACCGCTGAGCAAATATTTCATTCAAAATTGGCACCTCCAAAATATAACGACTGGCACATCACTATCCCGTAACCTGGACAACGTTTGATCTCGGGATATTAGGTAAAAAATAATAATATAAGCGCATTTCACCTGCGACAATTCGTCCGTCGGTAGTTATTGCCGACCCAGGGGTGGCTAGTTGAGCGTGAACTTTTGATATCGGTGCGAAATATTAATTTCTCGATGCCAATGAACATCGAGCCGTACGTAATGCTGGCAAATTAAGCTGAGTGCCTTTAATATTATTCTGCTCGAAATTGAAATCATGAAGCGATTTTCCCGCGAGGAAATTGCTTGTTTGCAGATTATGAGTTGGAAAATTTGAAATTTTCCTCGCAAGAATTAATCATCTTTCCCGTCATGTCAGTTGGTTTTGATTTTAGTGGAACCCTAGATGCCCTGGTAGAACTTTAAATTAAAGTATAATAATCATACCAAAACGCCCTCCTAATCACAGCCTCAGTACCAAACAATTACCGATATTACATGGCATCGACCGAGCTCGCCAGATGGCGTTGCGTCGAGGCCGATCATTTAAAAATCACTGCACATTGTTCTGTGCGCGACTAATTGCAGGGAAAGAGGGTCGATGGACTCCCGGACTAAATCATTTTCTAATAGGGGCCCTCTACCCACTGTGCTTTGATTAATTTCTGTTTTGCCAAAGTGTATTGGATTGGTACACGTTGACTGAATTTTAGTTCCTCTGTTGTGACGACAAATGTTTAATCTTGTAATTGGGGGTGTACCCGTACCATTTTGTGTGATTAAAACGATGTTTTCCCTTTTTTCAGGTCTTGGTTGTTGACCGATGTTGGGGACATAAGATGATGAGATTGCGTAAGTAAAAATATACCATGAAACTTTGATACATGGATAAGACGTCTTAAAGGGTTCACGACTCCGTAAAATAAATCCTGCGTTAGAACTTTTGAGCTCCATTAAGTAATATAGAGTCGTGTGTGTATGTATTGATTATAATAATAATATCATTCGTTTATTCTAACAACGCAAACATCCATAAAATAGTTGAATTTTTTTGATAAGTAAAAATAGGAGATAATTTACACAATATGTATTATGTATTCAACCCACAAATGAGAATGTTATCACAGATCGTACAAATCTTCAATGCACGCTATTTCGCTAAACATCATGACAATTTCATAAACTGTTGACGTGCATTTTAAGAGTGGACGAGTACATAATATTTAACCGAGTATCAACAGTTAAAACTGACCGTGACCGGCAGACAACAATGGGCCATCGACAATTGAATCAATGCTCTATTTCCTGTGAATTGGTTTCATTTCCTTTTTACCAGCGATGTTCATTTATCAATGTAGTTTTTGGTCCAGTACTGCTTCATTTGATTGATTTTAATTTTGTGAAGAGGTTACGAATTTGGTAAATTAAAAACGAAGTTTGTTGATTAAATGTGTTTTCATGGTATTTTTAATATCAATAAATTTATTAATATATCTTCACGAGTTAACCTTATCATTTAATTACAATTAAAAAACCTTTATAATTTTATTTGTTGATGAGCTGCGAAGAGTTACAGTAATTGCCTATACTGTAACTCTGTAAAAACTCGATAATTATTACGTTGTTTAAAATTACCTTGATACCAATTTTCAATTTATTTTATTCAGTAGTTTCAGATTGAAGAGATAACAACAATCCACATTTACATTTTCGCATAATAAGTTCTTTTTCATAAATGCTCTCATAATCTTATATTCTCTAAATCTACCTGTTGAATTTTGAATGTCATAAATTTAGTAAGAATTCATTGCTCATCATTGGTCAGCTTTCTTTTACATTTGTCACACACGAGCAGTTACGACTAGATCATAAAAAATCATATCTTTTCGTCCGCACCATCTAACCCCCAGTGCAGCTCGAGATTATCTCAGGGCAGAGAATGTTTCCACTTTGCTTCCGCGCCATCGCCACCCGAATGCTTTTTTAGCCAAAAAGCTTTATCACTTCCGTGGGGACACGGTCTATGGGTAAACTAAGATTAAGAGGCGCTAGATGTGACATGCTTGATTGCTTTTTAATTATTTGTGCTTGTTCACGCTATAACACGCGGGCGCGACAGTCTTTGCTCACACCACACGTGCGTTGTACGTGAACACCTTCATAGCACGTCATATGTTTGATATTTCGCGCCCGCGCCCGCGCTCGCGCCCGCGCCGCGCGTTCACGTTAACAAGCGCTTTGAGTATTATGCGTTCGAAGTTCACTTTAAAGTATTGGTAATAGAGGGTAAACTTAACTTTTATCTCTTTACCGTGCTATAATTGTCCCGTATTGACATACATTCATTATTTTTATTCCTATTCTTATTCTTAAATTGGATTTTATTATAAGGTGCGTAAAAACGAAATAGGATTGTAATTGTTCTTTTTATAGTTAAACACATATCTCTCAATTAAAGATTAGTTCTATTGTGTGATTAACGAAAATAATACAATTACAAGCTTTTATTTACTTTCACCTGTGTGCTGTCTGTCTGTCTGTCTGTCGGTCTGTCTGTCTGTCTGTCTGTCTGTCTGTCTACCTGCCTGTCTGTCTGTAATCCAATCTTCCAAGTTTAATTTAATCCACTTTCCGGTATCCGATTGAGCTGAAATTTTGCATGCATGTATAAATCGGATGACAATGCAATATTTTTATAATATGGAGCAGATCTGTTGATGGAGCTGGAAGGTGGCCATAGGAACTCCGTAATTAAACGACGCAACTCCATCGAGTTTGGGTTCATTTGATTCGTCTTGACGAGTACTTTATGGTGCTAGATGGTAATAATAATAAAAGCTTGTTTTGATTTTTTTTATTTCACTATTTTTATAATATTACATAATAAACTAAGTATATAAATGAAGGATAATGTGTGTTCATAATATTTTATGAACGTGTCTTAAATCTATTTTCAGCCCACGCTTATTGTTTACGCAAAATATGAAGTGTTATACATTTTCCTATTACTTAAACTTCAGGAAAGTTCAAGCGAAACGAGTTTGTAATTTTTGTTTGTGTATATATTTTTGCATGGTTTATTTTAATAACTGCTGCGATTTTCGCGACTTTATTAAGGGGTTAATAGTCGCTGAGCCTCTGTCTCGCTCGCAAGATAGAACTTATTGTCAAATAACAATTGATAAAATTTACTTTTTGGAAATGTGTAAAATTGAAAATTTAACTCATATTTTTATACTATTTTTATAAGTATTCCCAGTTTGCTACCTTAAATAACAACAATGGCATTCTCAGTTATAGGAAAAATATCTATCCTTAAACATGCCTCAACCATTTTATAAAGTATCAAACTGGTTATACTTTAAAAAATAGTATAAAAATATGAGCAAAATTTTCAATTTAACACATTTCCAATAAGTAAATTTTATGAATTGTTATTTGTCATTTTTTTATATAGTGCGAGCGAGACAGAGGTTCAGCGACTATTAGCCGCTTAATGTGTTCTAAAAATGTTTAATTTTTAGCGACTGAGGCGTTGAAAATTAACAAACATTCTAACGTGAAAAATTATAAAATTATTGTGCGTACGTAGAATAGAATAATACTAATATGTACATAGTACATTGACTAAAACATAAAATTAAATAAACATATTTTAATGAAGTCGTAAGTACCTATATATGTTTATTATTCAAAGTGGGAATGTCATTAAACGAAAACGTTTTTTTTATTTAATAATTAAATTACTTACATTGTCACTTCCAGATTTCACTAGGTGGTTGCATCGCAGCACTGACCATCGTTGCAGAATGCAGGCAGTGGATCACTTTTATTGCCGGAAACCGTAAAATAAATGTCGTGCCCCATTGCTGGCCCGCCTAATGACATCCCATGTGTTACACCTACATTGTAAACAATGTATCTCTGCTGCCCGCTACATTCTGTGTAATCATTTTTAATGTCTGAAAAATACTTGAAACTAGCTACTCTACTATATATTTTATAAACATTTCGAGGCAACAATAATAAAGATAAGTTTTAATTTTTTTAATAAAATCTACAAGGTAAGTTATTTTAGCAAGGTAATAGCGAAGTTAATGTTCTGGGAAAAAAGATTATCATTCTCGCAGATAACTCAAACCTACTAATATTAAATTTGTGAGTATGTATACACATGCATATATACTCTCGAAATAGGATGTACAGCAGATGTATATTACGCTTTTATGCCTAAAAGGCTTGACTGATTCGAGATTAGACTCTAAACATAAGCTATTTTTCAGCGAGTAAAACTGATGGTCTCTATTTCTGCAAGCCTTATATAACATATTAGATAAAACTACTTAACAACGTTACATGAATTTCCTATCAAAACAGTTCTTATGATTTATCCTCGGATATAAACACAAGTGACGATTAATAAAATGTACTTATATTACTCGTATTTTGTTTGCAAGATCTTCGCTTCGTGTCTCATATAATATTGGTCAAGTCTCGTATCAATTTGGGGCTACAAATCACGCGGTGGCGAGCATAAGGCGTGTACACACGGCTCCTTATCTGCGTTATTTACGGGTCCGGTGGCGGCCGGACCGGCGGCGATCGCAATATATTGCCGATTTCCGCCCGCTGGCGAACTAATACGCATCCGGAACGCCTGGCCACGCCCTCGTGTCATCAGATATGTAACGCGGTGTGCACAACGCCTTAGGATATTAGTTTATTAAGGAACTATTTGTTTTGTATATAAAAAAAATTCTTAAGTACGTATATTATATAAGGTTCTATTGGCTGAAAAATCTGCTCTACAAAATTTATGGCGAAGATCTAAAAATAAGAATTTCAGGTAAACTACGGTCTATTCCTATCTTAACTCGAAAACGTCCCTCAATTGCGATGTTTTGGTATTAATAGTAAATTTTATATATTACAACCGAATTAGTCAGGAAAGAAGACTGATCTTCTAGAGTCATAGCGATATACTTCTATCCATCCTTTCCTCCTTTCCATTATATTCAGTTGTTTGTAAGCGAAGAAGTAACAAACACATACAAACTTTGGCTTTTATAATATGAGTGTGAAGCACACGAAATAATCATCCAGCAGACAAAGAAATGAAAAAATATATGCTCGTAGAACCTCATTGATGCTCGTATATTTTTAATTCGTACAGAGGTTTAATTCAAGTCAAATTCAAAATTAGAACCGTTTCGTCGTGTCAGCGCGCATTTTTCGCATTATTAAGTGGTATTCGTAATTAATAAGCCGTGGGGCGGCGAGTGTTCTTGAGAGTACGCGTGCCGCACCGACCGCTAATTGTACCCACTACCCTATTATGACGCTATAGAATTGCAGTTTTATAGCGGAATGAGAATTTTGGTTTAAGGTGAAGTCTGTTTGTTATTAAAGTTTTTTTCAGTTTTACTAAACAAATTGAGTTGTTCAACACACATCCTCGTGCAAGAAAATCTAAATATATAAAAAGAAAGAGTGACTGATTGACTGATCTTTCAACGCACAGCTCAAATCGCTGAACGGATTCGTTTGAAATTTGAAACACACATAGGTTTTATCATCTAGACCTCCGGTAAGAAAGGATTTTACCACGCGGGTAAGCCGCGAACACGAGCTACTTATGAAATAAAATAGGTAACATAGGTAATTATGAAAATTGTAGTGTTTATTTCAGATTTTTATATCCATAGTATCTAATTAAATTAAATTAAAGACCAACTTAAAAACAAGATAATATTTTAATATCCTTTATCTATGTGTAGCTAGGCGAAAGTGAATCTAGAAGTAAAAAAGTGACCTGATATTTTATTACTTTAAGATTATTTTTGGTAGTTGGTAATTGAACTAACTGAACTGATTTGGTAAGGACTAAGACTACGAAATGCAAACAAAAATCATTTCGGATATATACGTACCTACCTACATAGTACTCATAATAATGAAAATGAATATCGATACGATAGTTTCGAAGAAATGATTAATTTGGTAGGAAATAGCGGGGGCTTCAGTACCGTCCGTTCAGCCCTGTCACGCTCTAGGTACTGCGTGATACCACTAATAATATTCACAAACTAATATTCATAATTATTATACCGCTCTTTTGGACTACATCCGAAAACGTGATATAATAATATATAATTTATTATACTAGCCTCGACACGCGGTGCAAAATTCTTTAAAACTAAAATAGCTTATTGAATTTGAACTAAATTTTATATACAAACCATAACTAGTCTCAAACATACATAATTACATGAATTATAATTGGAGATTTTTTACAATAACTATAAGTTAACATTATTGTTATTCGACGATTAAGACGATTAAGGAGAGTTTTTTAAACCAATCTGGGCTTTTTTGTTTGAAATACGACCTATCCTACCCTCTCCATTTTTTCTCCAATCAAATTAAATTCATCATGAATTTCGTAAAGAAAAGTATTTTTATGTATTATATTTTTTTGTATCACCCTATAACGGTCAGCAAATTTCTGTACATTGTTTTTCCTCAAGCTACAAATGAGTGGTCCCCTTCATCCAGAGTTCACCGTCGATTACCCGAGAAATGTATTTATTTAGGGCTCCGATGACTTCCGAAGTGGCCACAGCTAATGTGCTCCGTGAAAAATGACCCAGGAAACACTTGAAATATGGACATGTTATATTGGTTGCACATTCGTTTGATTTTCATGAGGTGCAGAAGTAAAAATGGCATCGATTAAGAAGATGTAGTTGCGTTTAAAAATACCTATAGATCCCGCAATAGTAAATGCAAATGTAATAGGGCCGTTAAAATAAAATAAATTACAAAAAAATATCGGTCACCTGCCACAAAACAACAATGTTGTTTCTTAGACAAGTCACTAGTTTTTGTATTTTGTTCCTCGTGTAAACAATTCGCTAACCTATGGATGCAATGTATGAATGCGATTGAATTTACGCATATCAATTCGCCGCGAGTTTGCCCTATCTTGACCCGTATGTTTTAGATTTTTCCTCGAAAAAGGTAGAGTATAGAGCATTCGACGGCGAGGACACGACTAAAATACGGATGTGTGCGATATGATTTCAAGAGTTAAATTTTTTTGGGTAATAAGTACCGACCGATTTTTTTTTAAATCCTACCCTCCATCCACCTTAACAATCGAGCGGAAACTCAAAGCGCAATTAGTAACGGTCTAATCCTAACCTACCGATACATCACTATGATTGATGTCTACTATCATGCCGGTCACAAAAACTTCCTAATAGCTATATAAACCTTTTTAAATACGCCAGTCGTCACCTCGGTAATGGAGGCGATACGTTACCGCCATCAATCGCCTATTCTCGCCGCGACTGCGCCGTGGGCTCTAATTAATTATGGTAATTAAACAGGCCGATAGCGAAGCTAACAGCTGAGTAGGTTATACTATCGAGATGGAATGATTTTTGGCTATATGTATATGATTCTTACAGACTCAGCGGTAAGATGTATACGACGAAGTAAGATGACGTGCACGACGCTCTCCTGATGTTAAATGAAGCGTTATCTCTTAGCATCAGGAGAGCGTGCCATATATTATAATCAGTACAATGACACCAAGGATTTCACAATGATGTGAAATTCTAGGTGCACTGCACCAACGCTTCTTACTAAAGAGTCATAAGATGTTAAGACTCTTTAGCCCAGTAATTTCACTAGCTACAGTTCCTACCGAAGCACAGTAATGTTTACACATCACTACTGCTCAGGCGGTAGAATAACTGGCACTGTAAGATTGGCAGTACTCGGACAAAACCGTCGCCAAGAGGTCTTTGTGATCGTGTTTCGGCATGATGTTCAGTGAAGCCAGGGATGGATTTATCCCGCCTTCTAGGTTTAGTATCTTACCATCTACGGCCACATTGGCGATTGTGACAGGATAATTTCAACACTGGTTATTTACCCACTAATTTTAGTAATTTTTTTTTATGTAAAATGTGCAAATGCAATGTATGGAAAAATTGATCGTCAGTGGAAATCAGCGTGTGAGTCAGTTGTTGATTTGACAATAAAACTTTAGGTACTGTTATAAAGTGTGTGTCACTAAAATACTGAAACGTGTATCGTGTCCCACAAGGATTGGAAAGTGCTGTTTAGCTGAAAGTGTGGCTTTGGAAGAAATATACTACGAACCTACCTACACACGTATGCGCTTGATTAGCGTCAAGCGGGATTATTCCGGTCCAAAATCGCTTCTCGTTTTGCTGGCGCCCACTGTCAAATTATAACAAAACTTTGAAAAAAATCTTGAAAATTCTTACGATGCCAGTACAAACTCAAATGCAACTTCAATTTTTTTTAATTAAGCATCTTTTGGGCGCCTCATAGTGGCGTTTTTGAAAATAAAAATGTGTTTATAGGTTTTTTTTTGCTTACGTTTTGCTGCGCCGCCGTCTCTTTTTTGTGCAGAATTTAGGCCCTGAAACCTAGATTGCACTGCTATGCATATGCATTTAACAAGTTAAAAGCCCTCATAGGGCTATAAAAGTGTTTTTATTGTAGAAATGCTATATTTATTTGTGTATTTAAATATAAACTTGTCTGTACCACGAGTGTAGTTTCTATATATTTAATTAACATCCTAAAGTACTGAAATTAATAACATAACAAAACTGCAAAAGCAAACTGGAAACTACATTATTATGTAAGTGACAATTGGCAATAATGTCGCAACAAGTGAATTAAATTAAAAATTAAAAAAACCCCCAACGCAATACGTAATTTAATTTTTTTTGATGGCGGCCATCTTGGATTTTAAATTTTATATAGTGGGCTGTATTCTACTCGTTAAGCCCTTTCATTTTGTAGCGGCGGCCATCTTGGATCGATTTCCACCAAACATGGCTAAGAACACTCTCGACTAACTCTACTTTCAAACAAAAAAAACTAAATCAAAATCCGTTCATCCGTTTGGGAGCTACGATGCCACAGACAGACACACACACACACACACAGACAGACAGACAGACACGTCAAACTTATAACACCCCGTCGTTTCTGCGTCGGGGGTTAAAAAATGTTTATACTTAAACAGTGTGTACAGTGTACAACAACAACAGCAACAGTGTGTGTGTTTAACAGTATGTAGTTTAACAGTTTATATTTACACTTGTAATCTACACAAAAACAACCGTTTCTTTAGAGTACATAAACTGAAATACTGATGTGTATAAAGTATGTGCCGTGCCTATATAGATCAACATGCCGCGGTGCGCTCCATGCATGTTCTAATGACGCGGTGTAAGGAATAAACTGAAGCGTTTTATATTCTGATACACTTTTTAAGCACTCAATTCATATAATGGGCCTAACACAAGCACAGCTTTTCCACAGTTTTGCCTGTACAGGTCGGTTTGTACACAAAACACCATCTAAAACTGTATCAGTTTTACTAACAATCTCATAAGTTTTACAATACGTACGGAGTTGACGAACAGCCCCGCGCAGGCAAAACATGTGTAGGCCCATTAGACTGTGTTCAAACTTAAAGTGACCTCTCCATCAAACAGAATGATCTTAAAATAGAGATACGGCAAAGATTGAATAATATTTGCTGTAAACGTGTCTTTTTTTTATAGCAGACTAAACAAGCGTTTGACCGCAAATGTTGGTAAGTGATGATGCAGTCGAAGTTGTAGCACGCTTGTTCAGTAAGAACCAATCATTCTTAATACTCTAGACTCTAGAGTCAACAAATGGACAAAATCACGGTGCCAAACAGTTATTATGACCATGTTCCGGCATGGTATTCTAGATTTAGTCTGCTACCTAATCTACGGCCTCTCCTTACCTTAAGATCACGCGATATTGTGGTCAAAAGCTAACCTATAACGAATAAAATAAATGTATTTGAAGGCATCCGCTAAAATTTCAACACTTCCACCATCCATCCACATTCCTGACGAAGAATGATGCTTTCGGCTCCTCGTGCGAGTAGGTAGTGCTTTGTTCGAGTGATTAACTGCCTCGGAGGTACTAAGCCCTTCAGCTAATGAGTCGAGAGCGGTATTAATCATAGTGACGAACCGGACTCGCTGACGGAACGTGGGTGGTTACTTAGGTAAAGACCGGTATGATCAATCAGACTCGATGTGAACTTCACTTCAAGTACCTATTGCCTAGTCCGAAGAGTTTGCTCCGTCATCATCATCATCATCATCGTTGGACTTCTTGGTAAAGGTGATATGGATAGCATAGATTTATTTTTTGGTTATGGTAGATACGTCAATGATGGATAGCGTCAAGTTAAAATCAATATATCAGTCCTTCTAATATTATAAATGCGAAAGTTTGATGTGGGTGTGTTTGTGAGGAAACAAATTCACCCACAAATTCATGCTTAAACGACTTAAGCGATTTAGGTGAAATTTTGGTATGATAAGATAAGAAAATTCTGTTTTGTTTCACCTAAATTGTAAAATATCTTAAATCTAAATAAACAGTTTACATTATAAACAGTGAGACAATTGGCGGTCCTATCGCTAATAGCGATCTCTTCCAGAAGGAAAATAAATTTCGAACGACGCGATGGTACCTTTATGCAGGTAGCTTAGAGATCCCAGACTATAAGGTTAATAAGGACTATATAATCTATGTATTCTAAGATACATAGCTTTTCAGCAGGTAGAACGCTGGGTGAAGCTAGTATTTCATGAAAAATTTGCACCTTTCGTTGATTGACCAAATGTTGATAGTAAAGTTAACTGAGCAATTATGATATTAGAAATTAAAGTTCCAATGTTTTTAGTTGTAAAACTGATGCGATAATAATATACGTACGTGTGTAGCGTCTTCTTGATTCTGCTAAATTACGGATATGTGATCAGTTTTACAAATTCATGCCATGTTAAATGTTTATTTTAGGTATCTACTTTTCGGTTTGTCTTGCAAAAATCAAATAATAGCGACTGCGCAGATGCTCTAGTAATTTCAGATCGGTCAAAAAGGCTTCTGCTGTCTATACTAGAATATACAAGATACTTTACGCAACTTGAGCCTACAAAATGCAAGTTCGACACGCATTGATAGGTAAAAAATGACCGTCTCTTTTGTTTGTGAACTTGAATAAAGTTAAATTGATGGGTATCATTCCCGAGCGCCATAATCCGCGCAACCCTCACATACCAAAGGTCAGAATCAAATGATCATTAGTTTCACACGTCGAGAGCTAAATAAAGGCAGAAACACATTACTGTGTCAAGGAGAATTATTGTGTCAGAATCATATTAGTTTTATACATTTAGTATGGCTGGAAGACATGGTTACGTTTACACTGCAGTGTGTTTCTGTCTTAATTCGTGAAGTACCCGCAATGACGAGACGTGTTGCCGACGAAGTCGCGCGGATGACTGATCTGTCGCACGAACTTGTGTTCCTTTTTTAAAATCCTTTTTTATTTCTACCCGCACAAAAGGCAAGACGCATAAGTTATGCCGACCTGTAGTTTAACGATATGGATTAAATATTTTAAAATTCTTATTCTGTCCCAACGTGACGGCATGTGACATTAAAATGACAAATTGGATAATTATTCTTTAGCTGAATGGTTTGATCGTGCGCAGAGTGATGGGCTGTCGTGGAGTGGAGACGTTGTAAACTCTATTCAGGCTAATTTGCGTGAACAGACGAAGTTCATTGCCATTCAAACATATATTGTGTGCGAAAAGGGAAGAATCGTACGTTAAAAAGCACGTGTGTGCTCATTTATTCTTATTAACCTTTCACGAAGACATCAACACTTAATGACATGTAAACAAATGTTATGGAGTCGAAGTTGATTTTAAAGACGAGCGTGATGGAAAATAGAGATAGATACTTTCTTACTTACTTACCACGTTGGCGCGAGAACCCAGTGAGTTTTTTAACCCCCGACGCAAAAACGACGGGGTGTTATAAGTTTGACGTGTCTGTCTGTCTGTGTGTGTGTGTGTGTGTGTGTCTGTCTGTGGCATCGTAGCTCCCGAACGGATGAACGGATTTTTATTTAGTTTTTTTTTTTTGAAAGTAGAGTTAGTCGAAAGTTTTCTTAGCTATGTTTGGTGGAAATCGGTCCAAGATGGCCGCCGCTACAAAATGGCGGATTACTTTTTTCTTCCACGACCCCCTCAATATGGATATTAAATGAAAGGGCTTGACTAGTAAAATACAACCCACTATAGTAAATTTAAAATTCAAGATGGCCGCCGCTACAAAATGGCGGATTACTTTTTTCTCCACGACCCCGTCAATATGGGTATCAAATGAATGGGCTTGACTAGTAAAATACAACCCACTACAGTAAATTTAAAATCCAAGATGGCCGCCACCACATAATGGTGAATTACATATTGCGTTGGGGGTTTTTTAAATTTTTAATTTAATTCACTTGTTTTATAGAGATAATATATAGATAACTCTTTATTCCACACAATAATTACAAACAAAACAATTAACATTAAAAACATTTGAATTAAAAAAGTGTAAAATATGTTAAAGGTTCGCCCTTGACCACGATTTCTCCTGATCTTGTGCGACGATGTGGCCGAAGATTGCCATCTTGGCATTTTGAGAATTGCCAAGAAGTAAATGTTACTGCACCGTTACGCTACGACTTATCATTTTTGCGCGTAGGTACTGTGCAAACATTAAAAGCTCACCTTACTCTCAAATCGGAATGAGACGCAAGCGGAGCGGGCCCGTATTCCGTATGCGAAAAATTGCAGGCTCAGCGTAAATATTTTTTGGTCCTGTCTGTTTTGTGCACATTATTATGATAATAACGAGCGGCATTACCCGTTTAGCCTGCCTCTAGCGCGCGGATGCGTTTATTTTCACTGCAGCCGAACCGACGACCGAGGGCGGGTACGCTAGCGAAACTTTTTGATACTTTGAATTTAACAAATATTTAAAACTTCGAGTCATAGTGTTTTGTTAGCCAACACCTTAGAAACGAGTTGACCGTTGATTTTTTTGGATAGATTATGGAAATAAAGTAGGCTGTAATATTATTATTATGTACTACATATTCAATATCGGATTTGCCTGCTTGGAAAATCCTTTCTTAGCGGAGTTCTAGATTATAAAACCTATCTGTGTTCCGAATTTCAACCAGATGTGTTTGGATGTGTTTGGTTGTTTGTGATGATGGTTTGGGCTGGGCGTTGATAGATCAGCCAGTCACTCTTTCTTTTTATATATTTAGATTACTACTACTAAATACGAGAAGTGACATAGTGGTAATTAACTAAATCATCAATGAACTAAATCATGGATAAAAACTCTATGAATCTTTGTAAATCAGTTTTCCCATCAAACGTAATGAAAAACCTTCAATCGTAGGATTGATTATCAAGGATCAAAATGATTTGTTCCACGTCACATTTCATACAAAAGATATAAGTATAGAAGACGTCGAAACAGACGAGCAAGATCCTTCGTTTTTCCGTTCCACTGCTATAAAAGGTTAAGCTATAAAGATTTGTACTTATAGCGTAATTACGTACGTATTTAATTATGTTTTAGAGTCATAGAACTATTATTATCTTCAATTACGTGTACCTACGGAGCCGAATAGTCATAATTATGATACTATAGAGGTACTTTTTCCATCAATTGTCTGGAAGAAATTGATTATGTGAATAAGCGACTTATGTCTACTTCCTTTTTTGTCAAAACATGAATCTTATCGCTCGTAGACTTTGGCAATAGAAGAATGTGTTAAAGAGGTGTTTAATAACGTTTTATCAGTTGGAGTAGTAGGAGTTTTAAAGTAGGTAACCAATCTAAAGATGAAGAAAAAATAAATTTTGATCGTATTTAAGTGTGTATTTGTCGCAGTAAGATAGTAATATACGTTTGGAGGCAGATATTCGACGTCACTGTCCAGGACAAAGCATTGTGCTCGCCAAGATCAATGTCTTCAATACACTATACTACTAAAGTGTGGAGAGTCGCTTAGAATGCATAGGTACAGTCAACTACAAAGTGATGTATCCATGTTAGTCTTACAAAATGAAGGAACTTTTAGTATGCAAAATTTATTTACCCTTACTTCGTGACATTTTCAGTATCCACCAAATCTTATACTATATTCGATTCATTTTAAATGCTATTATTATGTATCACCTAAGGAAAAGTAGTGGGATACATCATTGTTGCATTTTTTTTTTGATGATTGCTACTATAAATGTCACGAACCAAGGGTAGTTCATTGTGGCAAATGAAAATTTACTTCATTTTGTAAGCCTAACATGGATACATCACTTTGTAGTTGACTGTACCTATAATATATGTATAGGTATAAGGTACCCGTATGTTGCTCTAATATATGAACGCTCTTACAAAACCACGAATGTTACGTGTCCGATTGGTCCATAGAAATACCATATTTTTTTAATTCTCAAGATAAATTAACAGTTTTAAATAACTATCAAACTCAAATTAATAAATACTAAAATTTGATGATTAAGAAATTTTCTTATACCAGTATTGACATTGAATGTAAACCAGATCAAATGCAAGACGGCTAAATCAGGTGTCCGATGGTAACATTAAGAATGTAAACATCATAAGTTTCCATATCAGACAAAGTGCCTAAAAGTATACGCCATGCCATTTTTGAAAAATTAAAAAAAAAATTGTCTAATAGTGCGAGCGAGAGAGCGTCACAGACATGTCGTCTAGTTACTTTGTTGATACTTCTAGATGGATGAATAACAGATTTTTTATAATGCTCTCCTAAACAAGTGAATTAAATTAAAAATTTAAAAAAACCCCCAATGCAATACGTAATTCACCATTTTTTGATGGCGGCCATCTTGGATTTTAAATTTTATATAGTGGGCTGTAATCTACTCGTTAAGCCCTTTCATTTGATACCCATATTGAGGGGGTCGTGGAAGAAAAAAGTAATCCGCCATTTTGTAGCGGCGGCCATCTTGGACCGATTTTCACCAAACATGGCTAAGAACACTCTCGACTAACTCTACTTTCAAACAAAAAAAACTAAATCAAAATCCGTTCATCCGTTTGGGCGCACCGATGCCACAGACAGACACATACACACACACACACACACACACACACACAGACAGACAGACAGACAGACAGACAGACAGACAGACAGACAGACACGTCAAACTTATAACACCCCGTCGTTTTTGCGTCGGGGGTTAAAAATTGAAATGCAAGAGCTTAATAAATACAAAAAAACGTTTTTTTAAATATTATTTATCCCAATGAAGTTATTCATGTCCCAACTTTATGATTTACATCATGGTAACACTTAGATTTCCTTTGTGTGAATGACCGTTTCGGTCACTCGTGTCGTATAATTAGCGAGCTCGATTAATTAATAGGCATGGTAATACATAGGTACCAACTATTACTAGGTATTAACTATATACTAGCTATGCTGCGTAATGCTTCATCAAAGAGCTAGGTATGATTATATCTGTAGAATTAATATGGTGGTGAAATGTGTACTATAAGCTAATAATTCTAAATCTATGATTTGAAATATATGGAATCTGTGGCATTGGATTTTAGTTGCTACTAAGCACTCAATATATTTTTACATTATCTATTGGCTGGCACTCCACTTGACGCAAATATTTGCGTTAAGTGTAAAATTCTGAAACAAAAAGTGATTTTTAAAGAATTTAATAGGATTTCCCAAACATAGGGCTGATCTAATAGGGAATAATGTAGGTATACATACACCTCTCAATAAATTACGACCGAATAGTGGTGACATGACAGTGTATTCTTAAAATGGAATTAATTTATTTGTTAAAATTTACTTCCAAAGTGCTCAATGTAGCCGTAGCCTATTTGAATAACATCCATTTTGCATTTTATGTTTTAGTTTAAATTGATCCACGACTTTATCATGTTTCGTGTAACTTTATAGCGGAATAAGGATTAAAAAGTATATCAATAATACCGGTCTAATTTATGGAAAATATCCTTATACCCGTCTTAGAAACCCGTCTTTTGAATTGAATTGAATTAGTGCTTGTTCACGTGAACGCGCGGGCGCGGGCGCGACAGACTTTGCTTGCACCGCACGTGCGTTTGTACGTGAACACCTTCATAGCACGTGATATGTTTGATATTTCGCGCCCGCGCCCGCGCGTCAACGTGGGCCAACGCTTAAGGTCAAAAGTTCAATATGCGAACGAACAATTTGAGAAAAAACGTGCCTTATTAAATCATCAAACGACACCTTTTTGTGCTAACGTGCGCACCTCAACAAGAAGTCATATAAAAAGGCTGGCGAACTCTATAAGCGTGCCTTTGTAATCTGAATCAGAAAGTTTTGAAAGAAGCCACAATCGCATGCAAGGGCGTCGGCGGCGCTAATTCACCAGCGACACCCAAACAAACGCTTTGTGAGATTCACCTGTTGGCTCAATAGGTCAATGTTACATACAAGGAGTTTAGCGAAACAGACTTTTGTGGCGGCAGTGAATACGCAGCCAGCTATTGTGAGCCCGGACAATGGGCCGCGTGTACCGCCGCGCGATTCTATCGCCCGATGCGATTCTACATACGTATTGAGAGTATTTCATACGTTGTGAAGACAACATGATCTGGGTAGGTACGTTAGGGTAATCTTTTGATAAGAATTAATATTATAATATTGCAAGTTACATAAATGAACCTCCTTATGAGGTTCATTACAACGAGTCCATGTTCTTAATTATGTATTTGTGTTTGTCTCTTCACGCCTGAACTGAAGTTTGTAGATAGTTTAGTATAAGTAATATACTTGTATTATCACTACTTAGTATAAAACAAAGTCGCTTCCGGTGACTATCTGTCAGTCGCTATGTATGCTTAGATCTTTAAAACTATGTACGCAACGTTTAACACATGCATTATTATGCATGATGATTATAGTAGAGTACCTAAATTTCCGTCTGGCACTACAAAGTGCGCGCAGGTCCACTACTAGGTACCTCTATAATATAAGCACTTAGGTAAAAAGTTTTATAAATAGTTCAATGTTTAAAAAAATAATGGAAATTCATCCATAGCACTAAAATATCTTTATAAACATGGCTGATAAAATGTCCGAGTTTGCAAATAGCTAATGCTAGGAGCTAATGATTGACATCACTCAGACCCAGAGGTTATTGCAAATAATATTATGTTGGTTATTTTTCAACACATATTAGGTATAACATATTTTCAATACCTGTGGTGAAAAGGGTAGAATAACCTAAAAAGGCAACGAACCATCCTCTAAAAACATTCCAAGCAAAAGATATCGCAAACAAACTCAGACAACGGATAGATTAGTAAATATTCCCAAATCAAACATTTATCAAGAAAACACGCTACTGGTTGTCCGAACAATGCCTTTATGGTGCCCTCAAAACCACTTAACATGGGGCTGACAGGTTAGTTCAATCACTATTATGTACCCTCCAGCAGCAATTCGAGTACAATTTTTTGCTGTATTTTTTTATTCAGGGAGTCATATTGGTGATGTGTTCTCACGGTGACTTATGACTGAATTCGCACGCCTTGCCCACGCACTAACACTTTTGATGACTTTAACTGAATCATTTTGCTTTCTACTGGACACGTTGACAAGTTGGCATTGTCCCATAGTAATAAGTTTTCAATGCAACTCTATGTGGAGGTGGGATACAAGTTTGTTAAGTTTGGGCTATAAAAAGTATACACTCGCGGTCAACATTATGCGGATAATTGCAGTTAGCAAATCAAAAATGTGTGTTATTTTCCAATTTTCTGTACATTTATGATGTTTCAATAAAGAGCTATGAGTTCCATACCGCAGTAGTGCATTTAGCACAAATAAAAAATCTATTATGCGAAATGTATCCGGTAACTACATATGTATATGGGTTTAAGTATCCGCCTAAAATATCCTCGTTCTAAATATATACCATAATATTGTTACTTAAGAATGAGTGAAATTACAAGACTTTAATACAACGTTTTTTTCAACTAGCACAAATCGCGAAAACAAGTAAGGTAATCCCAGTATCGTTCCAAGCAAACGCAGTTCCGTTATGAAACAAGGAGACCTCAGCACTCACAGTCACCGCTGGCTAATCGATCGCGAGAACAATGTGACGTAATAGAACGGGGGGGAGGGTCCGCCGGGAGACCCGACCAGTTCCCACTCCAAATATTTACCCCGGCATATGTTTGGTTTCTTTTCCTTCGCCTCATATATTTTTACTTTGATCGCGTAATGGTGCCCCCGGGCTCGCCCGATTTGTCCAATATTAATTTCTCTCGGTTCAATGCTGTAACAATAACTCGGGGTGAACTGTTATGCAAACGTCAAACTTATTACCAAGTTATTTCGGAATGTTTATTTCGGTTGTTTCGGTTACGATTCTAAAAATGACTAGTTGCGATAGAAAAGTTTGTAAACAAACGGGTTTTATTTTGTTTTTTCCTTCTTCACAAACTTCTTGGTAATTTGTGTACGCAATAATTGTAACTCACATTTTGTGTGCGTACGTAATACTGTTTAAAATTGTATAATAATGAAGGTCAGATCTGATAATGATATTAAAGTATTCCCTTGTATCTGTGAATGTTTGTCCCCTAGGATGTAAAGTTGTTTGAGTGCGAGCAGGGGCAGCGCACTTCAATTGCAGATTTAATGAATTGCATTAATATTATATTAACGGGTAACTAGCCTCCCCTCCCACGGTAAACAATCATTAGAGCTGCCGGATTGCGGCTATGTTTGTTCTGTTGGATTTGTTTGCGAATACAAATTGCCATTTAGATGTTTCGGGTTTTAGCTTTTGGCAAACTTTTCAGGAACTGTTTCAAGGAAGTTTTCAAACTCACAATTTCGGTTCCTTTCAACCAAGCAGAGCAATATAATGAAGGAAAAGGTAGAACAAAATTATATGAACAAAAAATACCAGTTTTTACTAAAGAATTTGTTCTGAAGTGATTGATACCTTTGTTCTGTACAGAAATGTAGAACATAAAGACCTAAAATCTATTTCACATGACCGACCATCACCGTCAGCCGCATGAAATATGAACGTCGTACCTACATCAATCATCAACCGTACACTGTATTGAGTGCGAATATCTATTCAAATATGTACGTAAGTTACTAAGCGATGCCTGTTGTCTGTTCAACTAATGCCGACCGTCCGTCGCAACCGGAAAATTGGACAACGCCGTCTGCCCAATCACACGCGACACTCCACGCAGATTAGCACGCTCGACCAATGCCCAGTGTATCTCGCACCGCGCTACCGCTACGAAAATTCACACCGACCGCTCTACATCGAACTCTAAACCCAGCTCCCGAACCGTCCGCACCAACTATCGCAGAGTTGGACGCCAACAATATTGACAACGTCGACTGTTCCCCAGAAAATCGACTGCTCGCTACACCGCACAGGTATTGGAAGCATATACGGTTTTCCGTCCCTCTGTCTGCACTGAAATGATATTAGCGAACACCCCTCGACGCTGCCTTTCATTGCAACTTCCAAATAGGTTTGATGATTCACTAGTACCAACGGACGATACAGACAATAGAGGATAAATCGAACGTGCGACCGCACAGAACTCTAAAATGAGTCTCATTAATCGATTCCTCGTGACTGAAAGGAAATATCTGAGCACGTTCGACTCTCAAACCAAAAAAAAATAACCCACAGACGTGACGAGGGTAAGTCGCCATCGCGTTACGGAGAGCGTTCCGCGCTATTCAAATCTTTACTTAGCATTCTAAGTGTCGTCAGCTGCTTTAATTTTTAAGGCTTACTACAACGCCCATACTGTATTCAAGTCTCGTTCCCACCATACTTACAGACATGTACGCAGCTAATAGTGGGCCGCGCCGGTCGACTGACTGATGATATAGGGCCACTGGCTATTCAATCTGAATGATGCTCTCAGTAAATGGGCTAAAGTTAAATTTGAATTGTGAAATGAAACGAGTTACGCCGTCGTCAAACTGCGAGAGGTTGAAGAAGTAGTTTGCATAGTTATGTGCGCGTTTATCTAAGCTACATCGAACGGCGTGCTTGTTGGAGTACACATGGACTTATAAGGGAAAATTCAGTTTGTAATATCACCTTGTTACGTCATTGTAAAATCTAATCTGCATCATAAGTTAAAATGCTATCATGTTACATTACAGTTCAAATAGCCAAAAATGTACGTTTAATTTTAACCCCCTGTAAAATTGTTAAGGGAGACATAATGTGGGTACCAATTTCGAAAGACGGTCAAGTATCAAGGATAGTTTTATACGAGTAGATACTGAATGCGAATTTCAACTACGAGTATAAGTAGTCAGCAACCGTTTATTTAATTTTTAGGACATCCATCACATAACTATGGCTAATAATATGCCGTTGGTCTGTGTATTCCTACAATGGGATACACTACAAGTTAGTAGGTAGTAGATCGTAGGTATAGTATTAGGCATTCATAACACATTAGTTCAGAGCATGTAGTTGTATTTACTCCATTACTCGGAGGCCGGGTCTCGTATCAACTATTTATAGTGTTTGAGGCGCTTCATAAATATGCAGCAGTAGGCGCTCGCCTTGCCCGACACCAGCCATTCAGAAAGGACTCAAGTTATGGGAGTTAAGCGAGCTTATTTTTTTTTAATCTCATAGAAGCCATATTGGTAGAAAATTAGCACTCAGATCACATCACTTCCGAAGTACAGGTATACCCCGCTTAGCGCGACCCCGTTACGCGCGGTTTCACTATAACGCGAATTTCAAATTTCGCGCTCAAATGCCTTTAAAAAATGTATTCAGGTTTGAACATATCGCAGAGTATAGACAATAATGTTGACCGTGTCTTGACCGTGTGTCAAACAATTAAAAACAGTGTTGGGTGTTATAAACGTATTCTATAAGAACGTAAAACGCTACCCAAAATACAATAAATGTATTTTCCGTGTAAATAATTAATCTTATGTATTGAATAAAGTGTTCTTAGAATTAAAGTGATTGATTAAAACAATTAGTATTTTTGTATAAAATTTTGACTTTGTTTAATCATAAACCTCGATGTACGCGAATTTCAGTAAACGCGATTTTCTCCGGAACGTATCCATCGCGCTAAGCGGGGTATACCTGTACCTATACCTTACACTAAGTAAGTGTAAATGAGCTAGTAAAGTTACTGGGCTTATAACTTTTAAGTAAGAAGCTTTAAGTAGTGCACCTAGAATTTTACATCATTGTAAAATCCTGGGTGGCACTGTACTAATTATTATGGGCAGCGTTATCTGAAACCATTAGGAGAGCCTCTACTTGTCTTCTCACTTCTTTTTATATAAAAAAGAAACTAAGTTATGTGTCTAAAATGTTTTGTGTTTTTCCAATACGAGAAGGTGTGTACCTAGTTAAAAAGAAAAAGTGACTAAAACGGCGTGCGAATATGTAAAATATTGTCTATATCACGATAACTTATTGTTTTATTTCATTTAAGAGATAATTTTAAACATAATAAGATACCTACACGCATAATACATAGTATACAGTACCGATATGTATAAAGAAGGCATAGCTGAATAAGTTGAGCTCAGAATTTTGGGTCTAGAAAATACAATGACGTTAAGATACTAACATCTTATGGCCGACACTGCTTCCTTACCTCCACGGTTGGTTAGTTGCAACGTTCCGTGCGTTACCTCACTTTCAACAGAAACTTCTCTCCTATATTCCAGTGCATTTTTTAGAGTATCGCTTTTGTAGACCTCGCTTGTTTTAATGCTAAAGTTACTTTAGATTTTCGCAATGTTGTTGTTGCACCGGTGTTTTTCAACTCGAGCGAATGTTTAAAATGGTACATACGAGTAGTTGGTAATGTGAGCCTATTTTAGTTTTTGTTTAAGTAGAGCGCGACGTTCACCTAATACTAGGGGTAAGCGATACCAAGGATCTATTAGAATAGAAAATAATAATACACGTTATTGCATCATTATCATTATCTTCCTGCCCTTACATTATGTTGGGTCGGCACAATACGTCTTCCTCCTACATTCTACTCTATCATCCGTTATATCTTCATTCACTAATAATACTTTATTACATACCAAATAATTGAAATTAAACTTGCTAAGCTAGATATCTTAAATGCTTAACAATAGGCGGCTATATCGCACTAGTTTCTATTATGCGTTGGTTATCGCAGTATTGTCTTGAAATAAAATTCAAATTCAGAAAGTAGTTCAACGTTACATTTCATTGTCCTTATCATCTTGAAACAAATTAAATTAAAAACGTTACGTTTCCTGGAATTTTCTTGGTTTTTGAAGTAAATTGCGACGTCTTATTCGACAGTCGTGGATCCTCACCAAATTATCTCATTTGGAAATCTATTTGCTGCTAACTACATGTTGTTATTCCTAACCACTTGTAACTTAAAACTGTTTATGAAAATTTTATTAAAACGAAATAAGATCGTGAAAGAAGATCCACCCACATCTGTTTACTTTTAAAAATTAAACAACACAAAACAAGGCTATTACAAAAGATCAAAAGGTTAACCCTTTACAAAATTGGATGACGTAAATACGAGTAATAAAATCGAATCATGTAGGTACTGTTTGCAACTAACAACCACACAAAGGAGGCATCAAAAGTCTACCTGTGCCCTTTGAAAAGCAAACTCTTTCTTATCGGGTCAAGTGAACTATTGAAAAGTAAATGTAGGATCTCATTCATGCGGTTGACATCTTACCTGTCGGTAACCTCAAGCTTTTTAATGATAATCATCGTCAACCATTCAACTACCGATTGTTCGACTCCTAACCCGCCCTCGAAAAGAGTTGATAAACATATCAAAAGCAGTTTTTTCAAGGCAAGATTTCATACGACACCTGTTTTGTAGTACAATGAGTCGCGGCCGCTATTGTGTGCATACAATTGAGCATAAATATCGATAATCATTTGATATCGATGTATTGTACATCTTAATCGATAGTCACAAAGACCTCCCATGTTGCGCTGTGACAGTAGAGTTGTGGTCTATCGATGTTATTAACAAGTGATGCTACTTCATATTTAGAGAATAATTCTTAGTGCGTTAGTTAAGGTTATGTTTAAATTTTGTAAATGCCACAACCCGCTATCACAAATGTGAATTTCCGAATCTGAATATCTAAATAAATGATGAGGCTGAAATCTGGAAGGTACTAATGAAATGTACACCTTGAAATAGCGTACGTAGTACTTTTCAACATTTTCAGGTAAAGTAAAACAATCTAATTATACAAATACACCTCTTTGTTTACACCGGCAACAACAACTCGGCAACATTGCCTACGCAAGGATAAAAATACAATTACATAATACAAAAACGTGAACTCCACGTCATCTTTACAAATAATTGTTTTAAATACAAAAATAGCCGCTTAAGAAACTTGATAAAGTTTTGCTTGGGGCGTTGCTAACATTTTTTGGGTCGATCACGTGAACACAGTTGTGACGTAACAATTTATTCTCAACTCTTACAACTGAGGATAATAATATTGTGACATAATTTTATTTTCAAGGAGTAATTGTTCAATTTTCCCGACGTTGCTAACATTTTAAAAATTTCCATGAGCGAGTCGATCCAATAATAGGGATTGACGTCACGAAGGTTTTTAACCTCTTACAGGTTCTTTGATGTTTAAAGATATTGTGTAACCTGCCTCAATATAACTTTTGTGTGTACTAATATTACGTAGTACGCCATGCAAAAAGTTTCTTAAGAGCTTCGTCCTTGCTTGCAACTCACTCACTAGCTCGATAATATTATGATGAGTTTTGTTTTTAACGTTTTGAAAATGTATTTGAAAATACTCTAGAATTAAGGTAATATACGTGCAAGCAAAAAAGTTGCACGTTAGGACGGTTTCACGATTAACTTTTAAAAAAAATTAAGCTTTCTGTTTAAAAATCCAAAGCAACTATCTTAAAAAAAAATATAAATTTTGTATCTTTTAGTAATCTTTTTTTTTTAAATAGTCTATGCTGTAACTTATGTGGCGTTTTTATTTAAAATGTTTAAATATGTTCTAGGAGTCACTGTGGTCTTGCTACGCTCTCCCATTATCTTCTTACGAAATCGCAGTATTCTTATATGCAGTGCAATCGTATTTATTGCAACAGTGGTGATAATTAACAGCTGTTTTACATAGACAGTAATAGGAAGGTATTCTGGCTCACCCACAGCCACGTGCCATGCTGCGTTGTGGCTGCGTGTGACGGGTGACAGAGTGGGATTGCCATCTAACTGCGACTGATCGTACCTACCTACTCTGAAAACTTCACAGGACGCCTTCTCGGTACGCCTGGTGAAATAGATTCATTTACTCAGAATGATATTATGAAATGAAAATATATATACTTATTATTATGAAAAGCTTGTAGTACAGTCAACTACAAAGAGATGTATCCATGTTAGTCTTACAAAATGAAGGAACTTTTATTATGCAAAAATTATTTGCCCTTACTTCGTGACATTTTCAGTATCCACCAAATCTTATACTATATTCGATTCATTTTAAATGCTATTATTATGTATCACCTAAGGAAAAGTAGTGGGCTACATCATTGTTGCATATTAAACGACTCGATGATAATATAAAGTTTGATTGCTACTAGAAATGTCACGAACCAAGGGTAAGTTCATTGTGGCAAATGAAAATTTACTTCATTTTGTAAGCCTAACATGGATACATCTCTTTGTAGTTGACTGTACAAGACATGTAAAACTAATATGTAAAAATTATAAAGGCGAAAGATTGTGAGCGTGTATGTTTGTTACTTCTTCACGTCACAACGGGCGGACCGATTGAGCTGAAATTTCGTATAGACCCTGGAATAACATATTATAGGTTGTACAGTGGGTGAAGCCTCTGGGCGTAGCTAGTAATTTACAAGCATTTGTGACTCACTCACTAGGTTAGACCCGTGCGAGGGGACCTAAATTTTAACAGTGGGAAATTCACATAGTTAATTGTCTACATACATATTTGTGTGTAATATAAGTGACGTCTATGTTGGTATATAATCTTTGAAGTAACTGTACATTTGGAGCTGATATTTCTTTATATTTGTGCTTTCATGTTTAAGAAAGTATAGCTACGTTCACCTTATGTTACGTGTAAGGTGTCAGCCCCACTTCGTGCACACGTACCTAAGCGCGCGGTGTCGAAGTCATATATTCAAGAAGTGCTTTTGAAAATTTGTCAAATTCCCAATAATAGTGAAGCTTGACTTACGCTGACCCATGATTGTCGTATTGTTACCTAGACTTTGAATTTGGAATATACACCATTTTTTTAACATAGTGCGTTATTATCTCTGTTGGGGTGGAATGGGATTTTGCCACGCATATAGGTAAAGCTGCGAGCATGATCTAGTACAATACATAGAGAAAATAAAAAACCTAGGCAGCAAATAATTACGAGTCTATTTTTACCATTCGTTGTTCCAAGTGAACAAGGTTCAGTGGCGTACATAATATAAACAACATCGTAGTGAATTGAATGCTGCGGGTGACAGGACAGCGATAAAGTGCCGATTAGCCTGTCGCTGCCTCGCCACTCGCCGCGGCCGCCTCGCTGGCATGACGTTGGTTGCTTATAAACATGTATATTGTACATATATTGTAAAATAATAGGTAGATATGTAACACTTTATTGAAACAACAAATATGCAGAAGAGAACATTAAAACTAAATCAATATAAAAAACTAAGTGTTACAATTTGACGCCTTATCGCTTAAAGGCACATGCACATGTTATTAAAAAGTTTTAAAATAACATTTGCAAACATTATCTACATATTAAATTATTACGATTCTTTATTTTATTACAATAGAAAATCTAGCTAAATCGATTGACTCGTTACTGCCTTAAAACAGAGTTGTAAGATTTGTACCGGACCTACACACAAACACACATAATTTAATGTTGAAAGCTTGTTAAAAGAAAAACTCTTTTCAACTTTATACGACTTATAGTCTAACTGGCGTGTCCAACAAAACTAATTTTGATAAAATCGAAATTCCAGACGCTCAACTCGGGGCGAAACAATTTGCAAACTCCGAGCAACTCACCAAAATAGTTTATCTAGACGAGCGCCGCACAAACATAGTGAACGGGCAAAACAACCAACTCGTGACACCTACCTACAGTTTTGCACACAGAGATCCTTAACTACATACTTCAGCGTAGCTGCGTCTCTCTCGCGCTAAGAAAATGAAACGGACCAATGAGGGGGTGAGGTGACACGCATTTCCGGCCCCAACTCCAATCAGCTGCTAGAACAAAGGAGTCGCGATAGCTACTTATACGAGTAGCTACAGCCGACCCTCGGCTATAAGTAGAATTGTGTTCTCACACATGTGCACTCCGCACACACTCCAGTTTTTTTTACCTGTGGACGAGTTTTTGTGGGCGTACAGTTTGTTTGTGTGGCTTCTAGTGTCTAGCCGGTGATCACTTGGCGAAGTTTGCGCAAGTCGCGGGCGTAATGGCTGGAATATATCGGCTTTGAGACCGAGCTCCCGCGTAGCACGTCCTTTGTGACTACGCTAACAGCCATGAATGAACCAAGTCTAGGGCACGTTACAAAAAATATACTATAGTAGTAAGCTCTTTGACGTCGAACGTAGACATTGCCAGTTAATACTACGACTTATTACGCTCATTTTCTCGACAAGATGCTATTGCAAAGTCTCTTTCCTTCGTAGCAAAGGTGCATATTTATTAAAATTTAAAAGGAAAATAAAAAGTAAGAGGTATTATCCTGAATGACATCCTGTTAAAGCTTATTTTCTCTCAACTTTCAGAATCCTCACGTAGTCGTTAAAGGTACATTTTTCTTTTCGCAGTCCTTATGTGACGTACCTGCGTCATCCCGCGGACCCTTCCTCGCACCCACTTAACGCAAATAGCGCCTTATACGTCGGTAACACAGTAGCAAATGTAATAAGTTGACGGTAACACACTCTAAGACTACAATTTGACTATCGCGAATTTCCTGCGTCGTCCCATCAACTTTGAAAGGTGCTACGCGAGGAGCCCCTCGTGGGGTAAAATGGGGCCTAAGTTAGTTTGAAAAGGTTTGTTTTAGATCGAGGAGTGTCGAGACGCCGAGAAACAAATCTGCGTAAGGTACATGGTGTCGAGTAACTCGTGTTCTTACCCTCTCTCCTTTGTTCGGGCCGGAAGAGTGCGCTAGAATTACATGCTCGAGTCTGATGTGCGCTTATTTTTTACGGAGCTATATTGTGTTTCATGCGCTCTCTTGTAGTTATACAGTTCAACAACTGAAGAAATGAGAGGGTGTCGTGAGGGAGAAACAAAATAAGTTTACATTTTTAGTTCGGCGATATCGCGAGACAACTCAGCGTGGGAATTCATTTTCAGGAACATACATGTATGGATAGTAAGTATTTTGGCTAGTTAAGGTTTTATCGGATACTGTTGGCATAGTACCAAGCGAGTTGAACAAACAGCGTTCGGTACATAACAATTCGTCGGTCCGCGCAGTGAGGCGGGCTCATTGGCTCGCGACTCTCGTCGACGCGCGCCACCCCGAATACTGATATCTGGATTAAATTACTCCACCAACTATTTTACACAAAACCAGAGGCCATAATTAAAGTCCGGGCGAAAATGGGGGAATCAAACGTCTTATCTGACCAGCGGGAAATAGCGTTTCTTCGCTGAATAGTTTCCGAGTCGGGTGGCAAGTGAGCGGAATAAATAATTATTGCCGCAATCTAAAGTTGCCGTTTGCGATGCGGCAAACTCGACGCTTCCTTACAAGTTATTCGAACAAGAAACAGTTTCTATTGGCTTTCGTCTTTGTAATCCGACGTATCTCTGCAAGTTTGCTTGTAATCACTGTTTTATTTTGCTTTTCATTTACAGTTTCAGAGCGTTCAAAGGTTTCTCTACTATGCATCGTGGTAAAAGTTGTAATTCGTCTCAGTGATCAAGTTTCCCGAAACACCCCAGTTTCGCTTTCACATAAATACGTAAATGTAGGTACTCTCGTAAAATCAATAGCATAAGGAAATACAATTCACTTTCACGGTGTCTGAAATAAACCATTCTTTCCATTGAAAGGGGAATAATCTCGCAGCGGGAGCTTAATCAAAATCCGTGAATTGCTTTAAATCGGGGAAAACGCAGGAAATATCTTTGTGTTGGCAATTTCCTTCATGCGTGGGGCTAATACGTTATCGGCGCGTAATGACTTCCTTAATTAATACGCAATATTGTCGACGCGACGGTTGCTTTCGCGGCGTAGATCACCCACCACAAGGGAAGGGAAACTTTACTATTTGGTAAGCATATTATAAAGTATATTTAGTTATAATAATATATATTTTGTTGGGATTTTTCTAGCATTTGATCACAACTAACTAAAAGAAAAGTGTTGTTGGTTCTTTTGCTTATAAGGATATATTAACTCGTATTTTTAAGAACCAATTCGGATTTTTAAAGACAGAAATTCTACGATAACTGAATACGATAGATTGAATTGCAGATAAATTCATGCATCAGAAAATAATTAAGACATATGTACATAGATACAGAAAAAAATTAAACGGCATTTTATGTAAGAATGGAATATTGATAAATATGTAAAAGCAAGGTAAGACAAATACCTAATTCATCCCCAGGCCAACATCAAATAATTTTTACATAAGCATCTTACAGCAAGCGGGAGGGTATCGCGTCGCCTAGCGCCGAGCACCGGAGGCTGTAAGAAGTTATTTTAGGGGAATATTACGAAGCATCAGGGGCTTATCTTTACGGCAGGTGTTCCGGCCTCGAACAAATTCACCAAATATGTTGAGACTTAGAGGATCACGCCGTAATGGTGCCGTGCGTTGACGATCTGGATTGCTAAGCTTGAGGACCGGGATGGTTTTAGGGGCGTCTTATGAGAAAATTTTCCTTATACCTACGTAAGTTTTAGTAGTTAGAGTCATCATTATCATCTCAGAAGAAAAAGAAGTAAAGAAAGTGTTCGGGCCTCAAAAAAATTCACCAAATATTACTAGACAGACTACTTAGATAGACTTAGCGGATCACGCCGTAATGGTTCCATGCGTTGACGATCTGTGTGGATTGCTAAGCTCGAGGACCGTAGTGATTTCAGGGGTGTCTTTCTCATAAGACACCCCTGAAATCACTACGTTTCGTACTATGTTCCTTATACCTACGTAAGTTTTAGAAGTTAGAGTCATCATCATCATCTTAGAAGAAAAAGAAGTGAAGGCTTCGAACAAATTCTGCAAATATGTTGAGACTTAGAGGATCACGCCGTAATGGTGCCGTGCGCTGACGATCTGGATTGCTAAGCTTGAGGACCGTAGTGATTTTGGATTTTAGGGGATGAGAAAATGTTCCTATTACCTTAGATTTAAAAGTTAGTATTGTGTTCTTAAAATAGTTTTGATGATGAAAACATATCAAAACAAAACATATTCATAAAGGTGCATTAACATTGTAGTTATTTTTTGTGGAGAGCAACAGAATGGAACACGATAACATTACGTAACATGTAAAATGTTTAACTCGAAAATTCGTAGTAACACGTATTTTTATTTAAACTTGTAGAACACACCAAAAGCGTGGATTTGTTTAAAATCATAATCTACTTTTATGAATGATGTGAGTAAATTATTTATTGTATGTAAACCATACTTGAATCTCACAGGAGCACATAAAGCAAGCACTCTAAGCGCTACGCGTAATTCAATTTGTTGTACCCCACAGCTACAGGCACCACGTTACTCCGTGTTCGCGTCATGTAAGATTTTGTTCAAGTGCGTACTACACACGTCAAACGTCACCCACCCTTGATCAAAAGCCACCAATCCACCACTATTACCCACACGCTCATTAACTCGTTCCGATACGCTTGTAAACGCTAATAACCAATTAAACAGATTAACAAATATATTTATGGCATTCCAATTTACTCATGCCATTCATCTATTCGATATTCGATTTCAATAAAGCTTTGATCTTGCGAAGCTTCACGTAAAATCGATTCGGTCTCATTGTTCGCTGTTTGTAACACTGAGTATGCGATTGTTTGTGTTTCAATAATTGTTGCTGTAATAATCGGCTTAAATTAATTGCTCAGATCAAATTGTTTCTATTTTTCTGGGTTTATGAGGTTTGTGGGTACAAACCTACTTTTCATTAACATCTAAGGGCGTTCAATCACAATTACTCATTATATAACTCAATCTTTATGAAACGTTGTCAAATAAACTGTTGCTCGCGAGTTAAATAAAAATTACGAAGAAAAGTCCCGAGGGAGAGACCTCATTGCATTGTGAGGCCACAATGAGCGAGCCTGATTGGCGGAAGGATGCTCCCACTAAATAAAAAATATCGACGCGTCATTTCGCGCAATTTTCGTCGAATTTTCAAACGATAAAACCTGTCATTTCGCTGTTGACGCGCCTATAAAATATTCATGTAGACGGGCGAGAGATGAGCGATTTTTTCTTCGATTTGCGACGAAATAAGATGTCATTTTCCGTATCATTAGCGGCGGCTCGGCGCTCCGCCGACACTATTTATACGCAAAATACGATAAAAATGACACCCGACCGATCGACTGTTTGATGCGCCATTGATAAATTGCTATCATCTCAATATTTTATATCTTTTCCGTTCATGCTCTTTTTCATAATGAGGGCAATTTTACTTTTGAAAGGCTTTTGTTGAAGACGTCTTTTTACTGGTAGGTTTCGGGCGTGACTAGTTACCACCCAGTGGACTAAAACTTATGACCGTGTTCCGGCATGATGTTCAATGTAACCAGGGAAGGATTTATCCCTCTTTCTAGGTTTACTCTACTACCATCTACGGTCGTCACTTAATATTACGCGAGATCGTGGCCAAATGCCTATAATGAATTTAAAAAAAACTTAATTGAATCAGTGATTCGGGTAGATCAATGTAGCGATGGCCAGTATTAGCAATTGATTTAAGCGAATAGGGGCATAAAGCTAGGTATAGATGGAGTGTATTTCCATAGGATGGTAAACTCTATCGGAATAAAACTCGATTGCGATACGAGCTCGTCCGTTGAGCTCTCTCTTTGGTGCGAAATCGCGCGTAGTAGTTTATCTCACCCCTTTCGTCGATAGATACCGCTGCCGGTGCACAAAGGGATCTCCTATGATAAATCTGTGGATCTGATAAACGTTTTAAAATGGGTATCTCTTTAGCAAAAAAAAAAAAAATGTTCTTGGTGAAAACATGAATCTTGACAAAAGCAATATCTCAAAAAGCTCCTGTCCCACTAAAAAAAAATATTGCAATAATAACACCTTTTAATACTCTTTAGAAGTTGTCATACTTGCCTTAGTATTTTATAGTATTTAAATTTAATATTTTTTATTATTATGTGATAATAATATCATTGTGTAAATAAATCTATTTCTTAGTATCTTTAAAGAATAAGTATTCCTTTCTCCATTGAAATAATATAATTCCCTGGTGTATTTTCTAATAATTTAGGTTAAAAGTTGTCGCCCCGCATGGTCGAGCGGCTTACTGCCCCACGTTGGGCGCCAATATTGCGAGCGCTGTGTCCCGCGCTAATCCTTGGATTCATTTATTTTTGACTGGACAAAAAAATTTATGGACTGAGCTTGCTAAAAATAAATGAGGTACTCTTAGTAAGCCCACCCTCTTCCGCATACAAAAAATAAACAAAAACTGCTCGCAACTTTAACGTCATTACTTCTTAATCTTATTATATAGGCTCATGATTGACCACGCCCCACCTGATGTAAAGTCCAGTTATATGATAGGCGATGGGTCACGACAGATACGTCGAAAATTGCCTATTTCTACTGTTTTATTGTGTACAGGCCTTTTCGTGTATGCGTGTTTGTCAAAAAAATTTTACCTTGTTTTGTACACTGTTATGCTGATAAAGGCAGGACGGAGTGGTGAACCTTTCGCGATCTTTATTTTGTTCCTGCCCACGTTCGCTTTATATGTGACAGGCAAAGAGTGTGACAGGTTACAAATTCGGACAGTCCAAAATACCGTCCCCCACCGCGACCGCTTTCCCGCCTGTGAGAAATTATCTTTAGCGAGTGACCGTCGCGTCGTTGTGCGAGTGTGCTTACTAAGGGTGCTTTATATTATTGAAACTACTTCTAGTAATTTTAGATTTCGTTTTACTTTTGACAACGCAATACGATTTTATCTCACGGCTTCGGGTGCTGTTTGCCTGCTGTTATTATGCTCCCGACTCGCGATATTCGGATGCTTATATTTATTTAGCCACCCTTATGGTTTAACTTTTAATACGTTTAGTGGCTCGGTTTGATTGCAGGTTTAATTTGATATTTTGAATGTGAATAAGATACATAGATAACACAAAAAATAGACAGTAGAACTTAAAAATAAAACACAATATAAAGATTGCTTTGAACATTAATACAGCCAGTTGGTACACACCATTGGTACACCATTAACAGAATTTTTTATTGTGTGTTTTATATTTCTGTGTGGTATCATTAATAGAGTTATTTATATATTATTATAATCAAATTGTTACAATTAGCTGTCTTATTGCTAATAGCGATCACATAAAGCTCTGAAGTAATGATGACAGTACCATGAGCGTTTATAATAAAATACCAACCGAAAATTGAAAATATAAGGAAATGTGAAATGAAAGTTGTTCTTAAAAACAAGTATACGGCGGCTGTGTTAAAAAATAACTTGGGTAATTGGATTTTTTATTTACCAATCATTAAAATGGCATTATTTATCTCAAATGCTATATTTTTTTGTATTAAAACATTCAGTGAATTTATAGCTAGATCTATATTGTACTAGAGTAAACTTTATATAGGTAGGTATATACGTAACATCATTATTCATACCGTAGTGTACGTAGTACTCGTATTTCTATTTAAAATTATTTTCTGCTCTTCTATATTACTCTAAGTCATGCCTTCACAAATCGTCAAATAATTTTTAATTTTCCATTTAACGTTGACAAATAAGAGATGACAATAGTAGTCCTGTTATCGCCCGCTAAGTTTGACGAGCCGTCAGCCCGCGTCACAAAAATCTGCATATCTTATTAAAAACCTTAACGTGAAAGATAAAAATGAAAACGAGACACGTCAAAGAAAAAAATACGGACAAAACGACCGAGACAATAGATATTTTTGGCGATACCAAGAACGTTTTTTGTCATGGAAATACGGGACACTTTGCATTTTCTTTATTTCCCCCCATTCCCTGGAGGAATCTGTTTTTTTAATTATCGTGTTTGGTAATTAGTTTCGGGAAACGATCTCTCCTCCGCTTCCTTCTGTGCAGTCAACTTGTCTATGGTTAATTAGATAATTTATAGTTTAACGTTGGAAATGCAATTCCCTTTTCCGTTTTAAAAGCGAAACTAATATTCATTATTGAATTGAATTTTAAATATTTTATGATTTAATTAGAATAATACACATAAATTAAAAAAAAAAACTCATTTTAAAAACAAAGAACTTGTAAGTGCGATATGTCTAATATGGATTTGCTTTTGGTTACACTAAAGGTAATAAAACCAGACTATCACCAACCAAAAAAAAAAACTATTAACACCAAAAATCATAAAGACAAATTCCATACGTCTACATAGATTTTACATACATATTTTCCCTTTTGACTGATCGCATGAAAATCTTTTTTACGTCTCAAATTCCCATACATTTTCTTTTATCGATGGATATTCTCAGTTCCACGAAAACATAATAAGTGGTTAAGTCGTAGGAGGCACGTAAGTAGTGCGTACAAAACCGCCGTTTGAAGTGGCTAAACAAATTGCCGGCACTCGTCGGGCTTCGAGAAGCTTTATTTTGTCAAATGACATGTTGTGACACTGCTCAAGATTATATCGATCGGAAACCTGTGAAATGTGTGCTATTAAATTTGGCATATGAGTTACACTTTTACTATTTTACTCTGATATTGCAGTTTTCTTAATTCTTAAGTTAGTGAGCTTAAAAGAAACATAGCACTTAGCTGGAGAATTACTGGAGATATTAAAAGATCTTATGATTTATTTATTCTACCACTGTTTTCCTGAACAGCATGAAAATTGTGCCTGGCACAATTTTACTTCGGCGCGGCAACCAACACTTTCCGCTCTAACAGGCCCAAGTTTGACATAGCAACGATAGCGCTATGGCGCATCTTCCTATTTTCTTTTAATCTTAGTTTCCAGTGACCTTCGCTATTCAACTGAGAAATAATTGAATTACAAATTACAAATACAAATACAAATTCTTTATTTTGGAAAAGGGGGTACAATAAAACAAAGTCAAGGAACGATGATGCCTGTTATAGTCGTGAGACTGTGTTACAGACACCAACGCCCACCTCCGGTGACAATATTATAACAAGTTATCCAAAATACAAAATTAAAATATTAAAACAAACTGAGTATTTAAAAAACAAATCTACTGAACTTAAATACTAACTTTACAAAAAAATTTTTTGAATGGCTAATATTAACGTAATGTAAGTAAGATTACAGATTTCTAATATTTTTAGGCAATTACTGAATAATGAGTTGGGTGTGTGTGCGTGTGCGTGTGTGTGTGTGTGTGTGTGTGTTTGTGTGTGTATGTCTGTCTGTCTGTGTATGTGTGCATGTGTGCGTATGAAAGTGAGATGATTAGCGAATAAGATCTTCAGTCTCATCATAAGTTAGAGATATGAGCCAGTTTTGACATTTTTCCTTGCATTGATATTTAAGAAGAGAATAAATATTTAATTTAGAGTTTATTCTGTTATACAGTTTTGAGCTAATAAAATAATAATGCCTACTCGCTAAAGCTAAGCGGCAAGATTGAGTTAGGCAAACTATATCGGATCTACGTTTCGTGGACAGGACAGAAGGATTGAAAACAGTTTCTGAGTGTTTGCGAAGAATAGTGTTTAGTATGAAGAGTTGCCTAACATTTAGAAGGTTACATATTGAGTAGAGATTATTTGTAGGGAAAAGAATGGGTTTAAAGAACATAACTTTTAGAACGGCTCTTTGTGCACGCTCTAATTTTAATAAATGGGACTTTACTGCTCCCCCCCAAGAGGAAATACAGTAAGAGAGCACTGATTGTCCTAATGCGTAATATACAGTTTTAAGTGATTCAGCGTCCATTATGTGTCTGAGATTTTTAAAAATAAAGATCAGCTTACGGGTTCGAGAGGTAGTAACTCCAATATGGGTTTTCCAGGTTATTGTGCTGTCTAGCATGATGCCTAGATATTTTATGACTGGAGTACGTTCAACTAAGGTACAATTACAAGAGACAGACTGTTTGCATATATGTGCATAGATCGAAAATGAACTAGGAGGCTGAGAAGAAATATTTGTTGAAAAGGGGATGTACTTAGTTTTAGAAACATTTAGTGTGAGCAGATTAGCGTCCAGCCAGTGCATTACAGACCTGAGAACTATTTCACTGTTTGATTTTACTTCGGGCCAACTTTTACCGTTTATAATAAGGGCTGTGTCATCTGCATAAGTTACTATGTTGCAATGAGGGAGGGAAAGCTTACAAAGATCGTTAATATAAATTAAAAATAATGTAGGCCCCAGGACACTTCCTTGGGGGACTCCGTATTCTAATGTCGCGTCGGTACTATAGAAGTTATCTATCTGAACTTGTTGCTTTCTGTTTTTTAAATAGCTGCTGAACATATTGAGAGCTACTCCTCTAATTCCAATCTGTTCAAGTTTGTGAAGTAAGAGGGGAATCGACACGGTGTCGAAGGCCTTAGAAAGGTCCAAAAAGACGCTCACCAGCTTTTGTTTTTTGTCCAGATTCTTGACGACTGTGGAAGTTAATTCTAGAACTGCGTCTTCCGTGGATTTTCCGGATCTAAAGCCAAATTGGTTAGGCGCTATGACATTCCCGTCGTCAAGAAACTGGACAAGACGCTTATTGAGGATCTTTTCAAAGATCTTAGAAAAGCACGACAGAACAGAGATTGGTCTGTAGTTGTTAACGTTATGTTTGTCGCCACTTTTGAAGATTGGGTGGACAATTGCCATTTTAAAAGCTTCAGGGAACAGGCCATTAGAGAGACAAAGGTTAAAGATGTGAGTAAGTATTGGGACTAGGACATGGTGAGAAGATTTTATCAAAAGTGGAGATATATTGTCCCAACCTACAGCGCATTTATCTTTAAGGCTAAGAATGATGGTAGCGACTTCATTATCACAGATTGGAAAGAGAGTCATAGAGTGCAGCGGGGGTATACTGGGACTAGATTGAGATGAAAATGGTTGAGGAGAATTTGTGTGAGTTTGAATAGGAGAGGATTTATTACAGTCTGTTCTTTGTACAATCTTATCTGCAAGAGTTTTTCCTACATTAGAGAAAAATGAGTTTACTGCATTAACAGAGACGGATGGGTTGTCATTAAGTTTTAATAATTCGGAAGATTTTGTTTTTGAAGTATTTAGGTTAGCAACATCCTTGATGACTTTCCAGGTTGCTTTTGGGTTTTTTTTGGCTTTTTTAAGTTCATTGCGATGATATTCACGCTTCGCTTTTCTGACGAGATTATTACAAAAATTACGATAGCGTGTATATATCGTTTTTTGTAAAATGTTATCTGGATTTTTTTTGAGTTTACGGTGGAGCCTGTCTCTGTGTCGGATGCATCTCAAAAGACCTGGAGTTATCCAAGGCCTTTTGATGCGTTTGCGATTCGGAACTGGGGCAGTTACAGTATGTTGATTGACTAAATCAGAAATCGTCGTTATCAAAAAGTTAACAGATTTTTCAGGATCTGTATCCTGAAAAATTATAGAAAAATCGGTTTTTTCCAGTATATTGACAACATCTGCAATGTTTGTGTACTTTGAAATACGAGTTGGAGAATCATTAGAGCATATGGCTTTTATTGGACAGCTAAGAAGAACTGGCGCGTGGTCAGTAATCAGCGAGTCAAAGATAAGAGTGGTTACAAGGTTACGGGTCCGCAAGATGATGTGGTCTAGGCACGCTGTGAGTCTAGTAGGAGAAGTATATGCAGGGAGCATCGAGTGAGTGGCTAACAGGTTGAGGTATTCATCCGCATTTGAGTCCGTGGAATCGGGATTTATATTGATATTGATATCACCAATAACTGCCACTGTATTAAAGTTTTTGTGTAAAGAGAGTGTGGTTTCAAGGCTGTGAAGAAAGGGGTTTAAATTTCGTTGAGATGGTGAACGGTATAGTGCAAGTATTGCCAAGGTGTTAGAAAATTTAAGAACAAGACAGTTAGCATCACAGAACTCAACTTTGTCAACTAGACAGTTTAGGGACTCTCTAACGTAGGCAACCACGCCGTCGTTTTGATTTTTAAACTCTGATTTGTAAGAATTATAAAAGGGTAGAACTGGAATAAAAGGGGACTTACTGAGCCAACATTCCGAAAGGATAATAACATCGATTTGAAGCGGGATTCTTGCCAGAAGGACTAAAAAGTTATCAAAGTTTCTATTAATACTACGTATGTTGACGTGAACAATTTTTAAGGTAAGAGAAGAGTTATTAATAAAATTTGCACTAAACTCCGGGGAACAGAAATGAGATTCCGACACGGTGATTTTATCGAAGTCTTCATTTACAAAGTTTGTGTCATCCATCATAATAGTGGTTGATAAACAATTGACCTAATTTGAGGTAATGTAAACTGCAGCATAGAAGTGATAATTTGTAAAAGATGATGTTAAGCAAGGAATAGAGAAGATCTTACGTATCAGTTGTGAGATAGCTATTATGGATGTGTGATCTGAATGTGTGTCTGTAATGTCAAGTATCTTGCCTGCAGGTTCAGAAAAAGTGTTACATGAACAAGCTTTATACAAATTTGATAGTCACTTTTTGTTGTTTAGCTTGCTCAGGTCGTCCTCGCTCACAATTCTCAATAATTGACCACCTTCTCTTTTACGCATTAGGACCTTTCCATGGGCCACCCAGCAAAACTTAAAATCATTAACCTTTGCGTGTTCTCGAGCCAAATAAAAAATCCGCTTCATTTTAGAGGTCAGGTTCTCTGAGATGTATATTGGCTTGGATGGTCCTTTCATTTTTAAGTGCTCTGTTGAGAGCCTAGAGCCACCTTTGTTATAATTTCTGAACATAGAAATGACCTTTTCTTTCAAGAGTACGCTACAAAAATCAACTATGATCGTCCTATTTGAGGGCTCTTTGGTCTTTATACGGTAGATGTCCTTTACGTCTGAATGTTGAATGGGCACATTCAAGACTTTTCCAGTATTTACTAGAGTATCAACTAGGGAGGCCTTAGTTTCAGATTCAGGGACTGGAATATTTCTAATTTCCAGACATGTCGCCCTAGAAGAACGCTCAGCCTGTTCTAATTTCTCCTCAAGTGTTTTAAGATACTGGAGGTCTTCCTGTCGCTCTTTTTTAAGTTTTTGGTACTGTTCGGAGAGGGCATCGTATTTTTCGGCCAAAAAGTCCACTGCCGATTTCATAGCTTCTGCAGCAGAACACCATTTGTCTATCTTTTCGCTTGATTTTTGTTGCTCTTCTTTGAATTGTACCATCATTCTACTCATTTCCGACATCATTTTATCTAGCTTTTCATCATCAATTTGAGAGTGCTTTCGCTTGCGGTCAGGTACATTTAAGTTAGGTTCCGATGAGCAGTGTTTACTTTTAAATAGCTTCTGGAGCTGAGCGTTTTGAGGTACAGGGGGTACACAAGGGGTACATTCCATTGGATTAGCGCTAGACGTTGATAAAGGCGTAGTTGGCGCCGAGGCATTAATTTTGGGCACGTTAATATTTGCCGACTTAGCAGGTGAAGCGGGGGGTGTGCGTTTGAGTGGCATGTTATTATATTGTGCTCAAGCAAAAATTAAAGTACCAGGGCCACAAAAGTATTTGAGAGTCAGTGCAAAATTAGGAGCCAATAATTCAATGTATTCGTGAGGGGTCAGCTTAACTGGTCATCGATCGACACACCGGAACAAAAGTGCTATCCGTCCAGTATAATTAGATCTCTGATGTTTGTTGTATCGGTGAGAGGTCAGCTTAACTGGTCACTGATCGGCGCTCCGCAGCAAAATCGCTTTCCGTCCAGTATAAGTAGGTCTCCGATGCAACAAGTGGTTGTGTTATGCTTCGCCTTTTACTTAAGTCTTGAGGATAGAGTACAAAATGCTACTCACAGGTTGTCTATCTTACTCCTTCTTCATAGGATATTTTGTTTGTGTGCTTGAGGCGCTTACGCAGTGTGTATAACGCGTAGCGTTGTAGCCGTTGTGTTTGTGAGATGCGCGTAAGTAGTGAGTAGCGTAGACCTCTTAGCAGCTTTTGCTTCCCTAATTTTTACACTGAATTTAAAGTGAGGAATTCTAATTTAATTTATTAATTTTTAAATAAAATAGTAACGAGGACAGGTTAAAACACGTCTGAACTAGGCAGGGGTCCGGAGGGAAGGAAATTAGCAATGTCTTTGATACCCATAGATAACTCATCCTAATCTCCAAAAAACCAATCGTTCCACGCAGCAGAAATGAACCTACAGATGTATCACGGAATCCATGTAAATGACACTACTGAATTGCCCCTTGTTTTTTACTGAGGGTCGTGTAATCCGAGTGCGGTATCAGGCGAGCCTCTAATGCGGAGTAATTTCGCAACCCCGATGTTTGCAAACGTTCTTGCCGACTTAATGGATAGACTTCGGGGCTTATAAGTCCTGTTCGGAGATATTGACTTTAGAGATATTTGTCAAGTATTCGCGCTAGTTAAAGTTTTTGGAATCGGGCGGTGACACGGTTGAAAACTTTTCATATTCATTATAGGTTAGCCTTTGATCAGTATTTCGCGCGATGTAAAGCGATGATGCGGTCATAGGTGGTAGCAGACTAAATCTAAAGGGCAGGATAAATCCCTCCCTGACTTCTCTGAACACGGTCATAGCTTAAACAGTGTTTTGCCTACTTTTCCGGATTAATCAATAGGACTTCTTCCGATGTCTTTAACAAAAAATGTAACATTAAATAGATCTTAATCGAAGATAACAGAGATCATAAAATATTTAAAAATGACATGATTTAATCAAGACACCTCATAATTCAATACGCGCGAATACGCTTAGGCGATTTTTCCGTAATGACAGCCTCAAGGAAATTAAAATTCTCAAACAGAGGGCAGTTACAACAAATCCCGGCACTAAAACTCCTATATATATCCCGGAGAACGTTGTAAAAAATCATTGCCTCCATCTACCCTCGGCCCTCGGAGAGGGGAAAAATCTAATCTGTGCATTTTTTGCGGGACCGCGATGCCACAAAGAATTTCATTTCCCACTGTTCATCTATCTCTATTTCACTGACGGCTCTTGTTCTTGGCCCTCTCCCCTCACTCCCGCTCAAGCCCCTCATCCGTTTTTTTAGACTTCCTCGATCGGAGATAAGGTTAAGCGAGCTCTTCTTATTAGTGGTTTGTACGCGACATTCGCAGCCTCATTTTAATTTATTATGACTGAATCGCTCCTCTTCACCGGTTGATTACGACGTCGAGATTACATTCCATATGACATTGCTGCACTCTACAAAACTATGTGAACTGTGAGCTGCATTATATGGCTAAAAATCATGTAATTTGTGAAAACGTTAATTGGCCAGTGTCCATAATATATACAAGTCAACCAAAACTGACCATAATTTGAAAACGATAACGGAAACACTTTGATGAATGAAATTGACACACAATTGCCGCGTCCCTGTTTATCATCATAATAAACGTGACAAAGAAGTCGAGCGCAAAGTTAACATATGATTGCATTAATAGTGCCACAATCAAAATGAGCCTCCACGAAAACGGAATCACACAATTGTGTACAATTGACATTCAAATCTGTGGACATTGACGCTTTGTGTTTTTATTGCCACTTATTGACGCGTAATTGTCAATAAATTCCTACGGGACCGGAGTTTAATGTGGGTTTGGGTGAAAAAGTTATGTTTTATTAATATTTTTACGAGAACGTTTAGGAGCGGCGATAAGATCTGCCGTTTGGGAAGCTTTTTTCTTTCGATTTCCGTCACGATTTGTAGGTTCATTATTGGCGAGTCGATGGGGGCGATAGGGGCAGTGGTCGCATGCTGTCGGCTCGACTGATGTTATCGTGTCTCTTAGCGACTTTCATCGGGGCTTTCAATTGTGCACTCTCTCCCCTTCGCTTTGATATATGCTCGCGATGACGAGCCGTGATTATGTATGGTTTAATCTTGCATTCACCTGCACTATAAATCTGAACGCTATTTATAATGTTCCACATTAAGTGAACCACGCTCGTAAGTACTCGAAGTCCAAAGTAAGAGTTGTGGTAATTCATAGTTCCACATGCGAGCGAGTGGCGCACCCACTTTGTGAGTGTTCAAAGGCTGCCTGGTTAAGACTTACGAAGTTCAAAGTCAATCCTGAGAGCTATTTTGAGTGCGACTTAAGTTAGCTTTCATTGACTATAGTAACTAATAGTTTAGCTAAGCAATTGTGTTGGGTTTCAGTGATTGTGCTGGCTACATAACTGTGATGTGAAGTTCTTGGGTGGGTGACTTGTTACGGTCGACACTTGTACGGCTTCAATATAAAACTCATTTACGTATGTGCTATTTTGTTCACGGGAAATATGGATATGTATTGCTTTGCGATAACTTTTCGATGTTTTCAATTCAGTTATATTTTAAGGCTATTTCTTCTCTATTGATCGAATTTTGACCATTCTTTTTTATTGGCATACATTTAGTCCAAATTAGAGTACAGTACGAACCGATAAGTTTTTAGGTTTACGTCTAATCCCCACGTCATTTCATAAGGTTAATCGACTTTTGTTGGTTTAATTTTTAGCAAGCCTGAAAGCACGTAAAACAAGTATCTTAGACCCTGAAATAACACATAGGCTACTTTTCAGCGGGTAAAACCAAGCATAACTTTAATTATAAAGATGATGTTTTCTCTGTTTTCAATAAAAACCTCTGCCTATTGTAATAATATACGTATGTATGTACACCACACACACATAGTCGCCACGTGTATGTATTTATTATGTCATATGGAGGGATTAATTCGGGACACGTCCTCGTCTCATATCAGATCTTGGGGTTGTGGGCTGGGGCTTGGTCTTGCCGTGCAATATTAAACAGAATATAACTAACTATATGTAGGTAACTATCATTTGAAAACTACCTCTATAATATTGAGAAAATGGTAGATTAATGTTGTCTGACAAAAAAATAGTAATATGTACTTAATTGATTTTGCGTTAATATGAGTACGTTAATATTTACAGAACTGAGTTAATAACTCAGTTTAGTCTAAGTTTTTATCAGTAGGTATATTATAGATGTTACAAAAGTTTAAAAAAATATATTATAATAGGTACCTACTAGTTTTCGGTATTAAGTGGTATGCAGCAAATTGGTGAAAATCTCACTAAAATTTCCAAAGTAGAAAATGAGTGGTAACTATAAAGGTAAATAAAATATAGAGTTATTTAGTTTTGGCAGGTAAAGTTTTTCCAAGGTTCTGTAAAATCTGCAGATCCTAATGCAAACTTAATTGTGAACTTGATTGTGAAGAAACTTCTAACAACAAATGCAAAGATAAGTTTGTCCGTTGACAAGACAAGATAAACGTTATTAAACACGTCACTCATTGACACTATCTACCCTCAATCATTGACGAGGAAATGGAAAAATGACCGAATTTCACTACCCTTGTTTGTAACCTTCAAATATAACGAAATAAATATACCTACTAGACTACCAATAATTATAATTTGTGTCAAATAGGTATTTAACAATAGAAGTATAGTTATACAGTTAATGATCATATAAGTACTTACGCTGTAATAGCTATCTAGGAAAATGTGAAGGTTTTCAACCAAAAGTTAGAATAAAAAAAGGTTGAAAACTTGTAAAAAACTACCTCTTAAGTTAGTTTATATAAAAAGAAACACACACATACACTAAGTTTATATATGTACATATCTCCTCTATATAAAAAGGGTGCTCAGTTAAAATCGACAAACTAGATCCTTAGCTATTTTCTGTTTTGAGAAAGCCGAGTTGTGGCAGAATATTCTATTGAGAAAACCACCTCACAACCAGATCATCATAGATACGAGTGTGTTACATTGATTTTTTTAGCTCAGTGTATTTTATTTCAGTTTAGCTGTCCCCAGCGGTTCTACCCGCTGCTAAGCTTTCTAAACACTAAATTATAGCTAGTTTCAACCGATCGAGCTTTAAACGGTAACAGACATTCACACACAAACAAACATCCAGACTTTCTATAATATTAGTCGGATAAATACAGTCATTAAAACAAATTTTAATTAAAACAATATCAAAAGCGAAATACTGAAATTGAACTTATTTTAAAAGCATCACGGTCGTGGAGCTCGAGCGACATCAAAAAGTCCGAGAGTCGTTCATTTTTTGCAATCATCAAATTGATCTGTCCGAGTGCCATCTGGCCCGTAAGTAAAACGCTTTCGGACGCTCTCACCCGATGAATTAATTCATGTAAAATACACATTATCTAGGAGGTACGGTTGGATCTAATTTTGTACCGATTTTTGTGTAGTGAGTAGTGTAAAGAAGAGTCGCTACATTTAACTGAAGTAACTACTAAAATTTTCCAAGTATAAAAAATGGTCGAGTGAATGCCACTGTTTTACGTAATTTTTTTCTCAAAAGATTTTCCTTAGAGTCAACTAGCATTTTAAACAGATTAAATCACTATCCGAATACATTCTTTCATTCCTTGTTCGTAGTATCCGACTTATTTATTGTAATCATTCATAAAAATAATTATAACATTTCATTTTTTATTTTCTGTAACATTAATTTTATATCCTGATCCTTACGTAGTTACATTAGTAAAATTTCCCAATCATGAAGTGCGTAAACATCAGACGTACAAGTTGAGAATACCCCTTGGATCGGTTTCAGATGAAGCCCGCAGATCAAAGCGGGCATCGACAGTTCAGATTGGTACTGATAACTTTCACATTAAACAGGTTAGATGGACGATAGCGGCCCCAACTAAAAGGTTCATGGCTTTATTGCGACAAATATTCATTTCGCTTTATGAAAATAGGATCACTTTTATACCGCTCTTTATGAAGGGGACTGCCGCAATGTAAACTAACTAGGTACTCACTATTAATTAAATTATTTTTAACTTCATACAGTGGAAAAATGGAAACGAATTGATGTTTGTCCAAACCTTTGTTACCAATGTTTACCAAAAAGAGTTTTCGCCGCATGTTTACTTTTTGCATACGTTGATTCGCTCTCCGCGGTCAAAGTTCTCAACGAGAACTCATTGTGCGTGAAAACGGTAGTTTCCAAACATATTTTTAACTGAAAGGTACAAAACATTTTCATATTTCAGCTGAAAATTGTAACGGTTCGGGGCGGACGGGCGCGAGCGTAGGGCGGGCACGTGTGCTCATCAACTAATGGTCCGTGTGCGGCATTTGAACCGAGCCTACACTCGCTACAAAACCTCCCAGCCGACAGCCCGAGCCCTGCTTTCGGCGCAAAATTATAACGTGTAAAACACGGCCTCTCCTTGCATTCCGCGCACGGGATTTTTATGAATGCCGCGATTATTATTCGCATTTTAAACTCGAATGCGGCTCTATTCTCTCCGAGACGTATAGCAATATTCGTAACGAGTTTTCTCAGCGCTGCTACCTAATTTCAGGTGGAGTGTAGCAGGTGTATATAGACAGAATCGCGAGCGGTATCGTCGAGTCCACTCGTGGAATGGGGTGAACGAGATTGTCGGCGGTGGAATCGAACGCGATTGCAAATTTATTAGCGGCGGTGGCGACTAGAGGGCGGGTGGACGCGGGCGCACGTACGCGCAGTTGTTTTTATTCTTCATGTATTTTTTTCTCGACGAGGCTCGGCTCTCCCCTTTTGTTCTCAAGTGGACCAGCTGTCATTATACGCCATGTTACTGTTATTTTTTTCGACGTTTTTATAGAGTTTTGCGCCGAGAGGGCGTTCCGTTCGGAAAAATGTTCGTTTTGCGTGCGTCGTGGAGAGTTTGCGTGTCGAGTGATGTCGACGTTGCCGATTGGAAATGAGTTGTGGCATTTTGTTTTCAGGACTCAGTAACTCGATCAATGCGTTGCATTCGAGAGCCTTTTTATGTTGAGGACAACTTTTAAACAACATATTGCTTATAATAATCAAGCAGCATTTGTGAAAAATTGCGAAATGAAAAAAAAATGTTTTATAAAGTTTTTTTAGTTTAAAGTTGATAGTAAAAGTTCATAGCTCTCCTACAAAACGTAACATACTGTTCAACAAGAGTAGCGACATAATGTGTCATTCAGTTTTCAAGTGGTTTTGCAATTAATAAGAACCCTTTCACCCTCATCATGTTGTTCAATGAAAGTAGTTTCTTGTCCCAGTTTAGCCACTATTTATTTATAACAGTAATATTAAAAATACGACATGCAAATTCATGCCAGGTTAAAGTAGGTAACAGTTAAATATATTTTTATACCAACAACGTAAAAAGTTATAATCCGCATTAATTTACAAAAAACGGAGAAAGTTGGTAATTACACCCAATTTACAAAATTACGTATATAAAAACGATGCATGCAAAATCTGTGCATTGTACAATCTATCCTTTCACTTTGTAAAAAATATTGGTAAGTAATCATGTAAATGGGAACTAATGACGGACTTAAATGAACCCATACATAATGGCTGCTCGTATACATACATAACATATATCGTATCGGCACGCTCAAGACCACGTCAAGCGAAGCGATAGGTAAATTTAAATTTGACATTGTTTCTGTTGATATCAATTTATTTTGTTTGGTTTCACGTGGAAATTAAAAATGATGAAATCTACTCTATACAAATGGTTTCACTAAAAACTAAAAATCGAAATAACTTTTACCTTTGAGTGGTAGGTATGTTCCTCATAGTAACAATCTAGCCTTTTACTCTACCAATATATTATATTTTCAAATGTATTTAATGTTGTATATTGTTTGTAATTTTTTTGTGTGCAATAAAGTGTTTATCTATTTATGTATCTATAGGCGAAATTTAGTATGGAGCTCAAACCCAAAAATAAAACAAACGTTACATGCCAGTAGGTAAAACTGGTGGGCAGAGTTAAAAGACTTCATCATAATATTAAAATTATAGTCTCCAGTCTCGGTAAATAATTATTTTATCAACTCAAAACAATCGTCTCAAGACCCAGACGAAGCTCTATGTTTTTGCTATTATTATTGGTTAGATAAGTCGGCTGAAGAGGCTGCGGAAGCAATCTCCCCATTCAACTAGCAATATTGCTGCCGTACTGCTTACAATGGGAATCGAACGCTTGTGAGTAGGTGCTCTATGCGGCTAGTTTACCTAAGAGTACCTAAGTATTGATGCTAGGTACATATATACATACTAAGTTAACGACTATGCCTGTATTACTAATAAAGCTGAAAGCTTGTTTATGTGTGTGTTTGTCACTTTTGTGAAAAATTAATAAATAATAATATTGTATTTTTGCCTACGTATTGTATTTTTATTTTTTGTTTAACTAAGAGTTCAGATTTTTCGTAAAAGTATTAGTTTTGAGTCTAATCAATAGCAACACTAATACACACTTTAAGGCCATCTTCAAGGTATTTGTGAATATATAACCGCATCAGCACTTTCCATCAGGTGGAATGTGGTGTCAGACATAAGCTCATTTAGTTAAATCGGTTATATATAGGTTATATAATATTATTATCTACGTATAACAAACAAGATATCAGTACCACTAATTGTGTTTACAAATTACTACTAGCACTGGCATAAATACCGATCTGAACTGAGAAATTTCAAGAAGTAAACCCACTTTCAACTGTCCTAATTCACTCACACCACCCAATTCCCTTAAATCAATTCCACTCCACTTTAAACCCGTGCTTCGTTTTTACATCCCCCGTAATAAAGTGAATTGACAGGCCAGTGGAAACTACTCAAATGTGAGGCCGTTCAACCTTCTCAATCCAATGCATTTTGGGAAATTATTTCTTCATCACATTAGGACGTATTGGTGTTCCGCCGAGCGCGCCCTCTGGCCGTGCGTGAGTGAATTTGGAAACGTACCCGGGAGGGGGAGCATCCTATAGTGTCACTCATCTTGAGTGCCTCAGATAGATTTCTCGTGTATTGGGAGGCTAGGAGATGCTAGTGTGGTTATATCTAGAGGTATAAGCGAATTGAGAAAGCCGTACGTTAATACGATGGTAATGTTGTTGAAATTTCTTGAGAACAATTTTTCGTAAGTTGACGCAATAATATAAATTTTATTGAAGAAAATACGCGAGTGCGCAGCGATCCAAAAATAGCGGTCGATAGTTTGTACTCACAAAACTGAACTTCAATTTTACAATTAATTATAGCAATCGTTTCTAGCGTTTTTCTAAGGAGCATATAGAAAAAAAATTTTTTTTTGATTATAATTCATTTAAGAGTTCATAAAACTACGAAGAATTCATTTATTATAATGACTTAAAACGATTAACCGTTTTTAGCAACGATAATGTTCGATGTATTTTAATTTTAATATTGGTTGACTCTACCTCTACATATACCTATATGTTATGTAAATATGTACCATTTATTATGTCGCTCTTAAACACGAGCTAAACCCGGGCCTTTTTATAGGCTTACACGGAGACAAATTATTATTATTAAATATTAATCTGGTACTAGCCAATATATTCAGCTAGATTCTACATAATGATAGGAACTATGTAATATCAAGGTACGAGAATTGTGCCAAGGAACTCCTGAGAGAATTCAGAGAAATTCCAATATCGTCAAAGTTGCAGCACTATCTGTGCATTGTGTGTCCAGTTCAGTAATCCTGATCAATCTACATGTCTTAGGCTGGAATTCTGTGCAGGGCTTACGACGCCGACATCGTCTGAGGCATATTCTGTACACCTATAGTATAAACTATAGGTTCTATAGTACATTCTAAGTAACGAACGTTGAGGAAAGGAAGATGTAGACGTTTCTGTAGTGTGAACTACCATGTCAGTTACCTATCTGCTCTGTTTCCATCAAATAGATTAGTATGGTCGTGATTCGTGTTCTCAGATATAAATTGAATGTTATATACAGCTAAAGTTACTAACGAAAAGTAAGCGAAGGACTGCTACACCTAGGTTCAGCCGGTTAAAACTAGGTGTAGCCGACCGCAGTTGGTTAAATTTAGATGTAGCAGGTTTATTTTCGGTTTCGTATACAAAATTAAGCTGTTATGCATAGTATTTGACTATTTAGATTGTTAGATCTAAAACGAGGGTTTTTAGTTTGTAAAAACCAACCCACATTTGTTTCCACGTGTATCAGATATTGTGCAACGAAACAGAAGAGACAATAACCGACTTTGTCATCATGCCTCAAAAACGGCACTTTTGAGGAAAAGTGTTATTATGTATGTCACCTATTATTTTCAATAAGTTACCCAAATGTTTTAGAGATTATACAACAGACATTTTCAAATCTAGATTAAAGAAATTACTACTTGAAAAATGTTATTATAATGTTAATGAATTTTTAATTGATAAATTTTAAATTGATGATTTTTTATTTATTTTTTGTATTTGACATTTTTATTGTATTATTATTTTGACATACATTTATTTTAATTTTTATAATTACTTACTTATTATTTATAAAAATATATTATTCATAATTTTATAACTTATATTGACATTTACAATTAAAATGAAATTAACGTTATAACATATACTATAAGTTTTTACGAAAAGCACCCATTATAATGTCTTCATTTTGTGCGTCTGTAAAGGCAGAATATGTTGGCCACTAAATTAATTAAGATCTATATGCATGTACCCATGTTTCTATGCAAAATAAAAATCTTTATCTTTATCTTATCTTTAGTTTTACAATGAAAGTAGATGAATGAGACGAGCTCGATGATCACCTGATGCTAAGTAATTATAAAGTCTGCCTATTTTAGCAGTAATACTTATAATTATAGGTATTCATGAAGTCCTACGCAGCACTGTTACGCTCGTCACCCAAAGATGTCAGTCAAGTCTCCATAGGCTGTTAATTTCAGGTTACCATTGCACTGATGTTAAACATCAAGCTGGTCTATTACAACTGTTTTTTCTAGAACACGTGCACGTAATACTCCATATGCGTTTGCGTTTTGCTAGTGAAATTACTGGGCTAAAGATAAGGAATATTAACATCTTATGACTCTTGAGTAAAAAGCGTTGGTGCAGTGTTCCTTGAATTACACATCATTGTGAAATCCTAACTAGCACTGTACTGATTATGGGCAGCGTTATCTCGAAGACGAGCAAGACGCTCTCCTGATGTTAACATCAGGAGAGCGTCTTGCTCATCTTTCATCACATAAAAAAAAAATCTGAAAGATTCTGATCTGAACATTGCACATGTATAGTTACTTTCTGTGTTTTTTCGTAAATAGGGAGAATCGCCGTAAAATATTGGGTTATGTCGAAATACATGATTCCTTTGATACATTCCTTGAACAATATTTGCAAAATATCAAGACCCCGGGTGGTCTTACATCAGTTCACATAATTACGTACTTAGTAACATTGTAAATTGGTCAGTTATAACTAGGAGTTTGAGTGTGTTATGCGTCATCATGCCCGCTACGTTGTCAATAAGCAACGTGTATTCGTGAGATGTCGTATACGCATACAGATCATATATACAGGGAGGGAATTAGGTTGATTTCAATATTAGTTTCTTATATAATTTAGATGTAACTTTCGTGGTAAATGATCTATGTGTGATTTTAGATTAGATGTACCTACCTACATAATATATCCTCAGTCATCTATAATAATAAAACAGGAAGTCTTTCTAGGAACTCGAGGTACATACATTAGGTTCCTTTACTTTTATTTATTAATTTTTTATTTATTTATTTATACTTAGATGGAACGGTTTACACCCATTACACTATTAAGTTAGAGAATTATTAATTATTATACATATAATATTAAATATTACGACTGAAAATCAGCTCTGCGCAGTGATTTCTCTGCCGGACAAAGCTGAGTATTCCCATTGGCAATAGATTTTTTTCTTTTCGTTTGTATCTTTTTTGTTATATTAAGTAACTATACTGTAGTATCTATTTTAAGTATGTATTTACAAAAGAAAAGTATATAAGTATTATATCCGTTATCCTAACCACCATATTATAAGCATTAAGTTTCTTAGTTTGGGGTTAGGTGGCGCTGTGTGAAACGTCCTGAAATATTTATTTTATTTTTTTATTTATTACTACTGTCAATAAAACGTCTTTTATCTTTATCGTTTACGTGATTTTAAAAGTGAATCAGCAGTAATTAATTCGCAATTGTGCAGGATTTTTACAGAATTTATGTAAGGTTATTTTCAGTCAAGCTTGTAGTCGTTCCTGCCGCTCCAGGATTGGTTTTATTAGCCACCAACGGAAGTGCCAACGCAACCCAACAGACAGTGCTTAAATCGTCTGCAATAGACACAAAGGCCGATGATGACGATTTTCAGTTAAGCTTCATTTAGGTATCAAAGAACGAATTATGATCTTAGAAACCATGGTTTACCAAATCTGTTCCTGGTCTGTACCGAGTCACACTCTTCACGCGCGAGCTATAACTAATTTATGTTAATTTGACACCAGTCTCTTCATAAGTATGTAAAGCACGCTCGCCTCTCTACGTACCAGTGTCGAGACTTTACTAGATGTTTGTACGAACATCGTATTTTAGTACATACCTACCTTTTTTAGATTTAGTATTAAATTTCTAGCTAAGATGGACATATTTTGCTATCAAAAGCTAGCATTTTTAGCGGGTAAAACCTCTGAACCAGATCGATCTGGTAGCCAAGTAAAAAAAGTAGCTTATATAAGTAACCCTAATAAGTAGCTATTCTAGAGTCTTAACTACACCACATTTTTCAGCTCAATCTGTTCTACGATTCTGGCATAAAGTAACACACATGCAAATTTTCGCATTTATAAAATTAGTTAGAATTAATGTCTCAGAAAACGTAATCATCTCACCAAAATATCTACAATGATCATGTTTTTCCACCTCTGAATTCTAAAATGAACAGGTATCGAAACACCCTCGAAATCGAATGTATAAAACAATTAATAATATTGTGTAGCGATTAATCAAACAAAAATAAATGGAATATTGATAGGCGAGACAGTCAGGACAGCTACAAATTATTATTGTGAACACGCAAACCTATACTGGGGATATCCATTTAGTGGAAACATTAATACGGATATTTTACCTATATGTTTAAAGAGCTGTAAAAACGAAGTTAAAGACTCAAGTCATAATAAAGACTAAAACTTGTCCAAAAATTGAAAACGGTATCTACCTATCACACTAATATTACAGAGAGAGAGAGAGAGAGAAAGTTTGTGAGTGAGTGTATAATATGTTTTGTAACTATTTACGCCTAAACGGCTGGACTGATTGAGCTGAAAATTGGACAGTATAGCGGTTAAAACCGCTGGGCGCAGCTAGTATATTATATAATACGATCACGAGTAAGTCTAATGGCTACGAAACGCCATCTCATGTTAGGTGTGAGTCAGACCCATATTAAAGTCGTGTATTTTCCACCGTGTTTGTTTAACTCAGACTCAAATTTAAAAAAAAAAAGACGATTTAAAAAAATATATCAAACTGTTTTCCTCGAAAATGGTCGTGTTGACAGCGAAAACACGACGAAAAATACGGGTGAGAATCTATGATAGCGTTTCGCTATGTAGAAGTTTACCGTTTCCGATTGCTCCAGTTTCATTAACCCCATCATTTAGGGCATCTAAACCTGTCTTCATTTGAGGGCTCCGATTTTCCACATCTGAGACAGCGCACCGTAGTGTCAGTAATACAATGGAGCATTCCCGTCGAGTGGGAGGCTCTTATCGATCTAGTGGGACGTCATCGGGCGATACGGCCGCGACGCAAAAAGCGTGTCAGTGTGGCGGGCACAAAGCCTTTGTGGCGGGACCGGACGCCGCTCGCCGCCGCCGCCTGCTTTGTTTGCTGTTTAGTACTCCCACCGCTGAAAGTGGCGATTTTAGTGCCCGTAAGTTAGTTCGACCTGTAGTTACTGCAGATAGCGCACCGGTAGGTAGGAGCTAGGTGTGGCCCAAACGCCGCTTAAAAGTTATATCTCCAATGCAGTTTCGGATAGCGCAACAGTAACTATGATATTTGTATTTTTTTTGTACAAAGAAATAAGAAAACGAGCAAGACGCTCTCTAGATGGCAAGAGATAACGCTGCCCATAATAAGTACAGTGTACAGTACTACTTAATGTAAATTTCCAGATACATTGCGCATACGCTGCTTACTCAAGAGTCACAAGATGTTAAGACTCTACAGCCCAGTAATTTCACTAGCGGTGCACTCCTACCGAAGGACAGTGATGTTTGCACATTACTGCTCAGGCGGTAGAATAACTGGCACTGTTGGTTCAATCATTCAGATAATAAAGGTCAACGTCCTACCTAAAATATTATCCTAACTTAGCCATAATAAAATTTGTGTAAGCGTAGAGTTTATCGAGCGTAAGCGGGTGGCATCACAAGACCCGGCTAAAGTTGCGGCGAGTGACGAAACTCCGCGATTTCACTCAAAATAATAACTTCCAAGTTCCAAGTCTGGTCGAGTCAATTTTTTGCGAACTCGGTGTAATGGATTGTTGGAAAAGTTCGATAACTTTCGGAAGCCGCTCTTCGATTTATTTTACTAAGGAATTTTTTAGCCAATTTCTCTTGGGAAGTTTGAAATCTTCCAGTCACCCTTGAGAGTGTCGTTGGAATTTGTGTTTATTTATTTTATTTATGGATTACTTCCATATTACTTCTGAACTTGATGGGTTTTAAAACTATACCTACCTAATAGATTATAATGATACCTACCACTACAAGTTATAACTAGTTAAACACGTTACTACTAGTTTAGTATGATAACTACAAGTTTTCCAGAGGATATTATTATATGTACACGTATTTCTTTCCGGCTGTTTGAGAGATATTGATTTAGCGATAAGACCATCAATTTTTACACTATTTATAATATTAATTGTATTTAATAATTAATATGGTGTTTTCATAAAAGAATTATAATAGATATTTAATAGTTAGCTAACCTATTTCAACATTTTATGCACGAGCACCCAAATAAATGCACATTGCGTATTACTTTATAGGTTGCTATAATTGAATCACACCCAAATTCAACTTATAGATGTATAACCCCAACAATTTCTGTTGTTGGCACATTGATGGCGCGTAAAACAAATACTACAACACTCCATCCGTCAGGAGTCGGAGGGAGCGAAACTTAATAAAATTCATGTATCGGAAACTTATAACCGTGAAATATTGTTAAGCTGAAGGGTGAGATTTCAAGACACTCAGATTTATAGATTTTTCTTGTGGAAAAGGGCAAAATAACTGTGTACCTGTTTTTTTTTTTTCAACACAACACATCAGCTCTAAATATATTTTCAATGTATGTATAGAATAGAGCAGAATAAAAGCGGCCAAGTGCAAGTCGGACTCGCCCATGAAGGGTTCCGTAGCAGCAAATTACATAATATAAAAGTTCTTGTAGCTCGTTGTAAATTTTGAGTTGATTGAATGAAAGGTAAAATGCGGTTTACGATTTATAACGTATTAAAAAAACTTATTATTAGATCTCGTTCAAACCAATTTTCGGTGGAAGTTTGTATGGTAATGTACATCATATATTATTTTTACATTAATTTATCATTCCCTTATTTTAGAAGTTACAGGGGACACACACACACATTTTTCGTCAATAGTTTAGAAAAAAATTATGTTAGAAACCTCAATATCATTTTAAAGACCTATCCATAGATATTCCATACGTATGGGTTTGATGAAAATTTTTTTTGAGTTTCAGTGCTAAGTATGGGGAGCCCCAAAAATTATTGTTTTTTTTCTATTTTTGTGTGAAAATCTTAATGTCGTTCACCAAATACTAATAATAGTTCTTATAGTTTCGGAAAAAAGTGGCTGTGACATATGGACGGACGGACAGACATGACGAATCTATAAGGGTTCCGTTTTTTGCCATTTGGCTACGGAACCCTAAAAACACTATATTGCATACCAAGTTACAAGAATTAGTCCTAAACATAAAACAATCTTACAAACTAGAGATAAACAACTGGTGGTCTTATTGCTTAAAGCAATTTCTTACAGACGACCGCATAAATGAAGCCAAAAAAGGTTCTTAAACATTACTTATTTTGTTAAGTATTATTTAAAAAATATACAAGCTTTGTCACACACAAAAAAGCATTATAAAATCACAGTTCAACTTCTGTTTCCATAATTTCTTAAGTACGTACGAGTATATTAAAAAACACACAGAAAATGCTGTAATTTGCTTTGAAACTATATAATAATTCTTGAAGTCAGTTGCACCGGGAGCGCGGAGTGTCAGAAGATTATCCAGCGGTCGAGACACAGCGGCACCGTTCGCATCAGCATTAAAATAAAAATAAGGGTGGCCATAAATAGCCCGGACAAAGGCAAGATATACGGTTATAGCACTGGACCGCTGGCTACGCTATACGTGTACCCATGTAGCCTGAACGGTGCACTAAATAACCACCTATGACCTGAAATCAACGCAATTCGTTGCTCAGATTTACGACAATTTGTTTGTTTGGTTTCGTGATGTTATTGAGCCATAAGTTGTATATTAACCTAGATTTTATATTAAAAATACTACCTACGTATTTCTAAATATGTATTATACTATTTTAGACTAGCTCATAGATTAAACTGATATAAAATTATAGGAATGGACTATGAACATACGTAATTGTAGAACGAAGTGCCGACTCTATAGTTGGACTTTGCAGTTAACTATCCACTGTTAGTATTTTGATATTTTATAAAATGAAATTGGATCGTGTATATCTGAAGTCGATCCCTCATGACTAAGGATCGTGGTCATCACTGGTGGATGGCCACGAGGATGTTGGTGCTGTGATACGTCTTAAGGCCTAACAATGCCTCCATCGTCCCTATATCCACACACATTATCTTCTTTACTTTCACGTTAATAATATTACTAGTAAACTTTCCTGATAATGTTTACCAATATTCATCAAAAACTTTTAAGCTAGCACTCTCCAAAATTGCCCACGTTAACATGTCACCGTAGAATCCATTACAGCTCGTATCGGTCATCGTAAGCCATACTCCCTGCGAAAGGTCGCGTATTTTTTGACGCCAACGGGGCATAAAGAAATAAATAAGAAAGGCTTCAATCGATGTCAGGCCGGTCCACCCTTTTAGAGGGCAAATGATAGATGAAGGCTGTTCGTTACGAACGCGATGGAAATTAACGGTGAAGTGCGACGGCGGCACTTTCGGACAGGTGGCTTTTAATATTTGTTAAGAAACTCGCATATTTCAAAGGAAAATTGGCAGATTTTCTTTCTGAAAATAATATGACCCATGTCAAGAGGTAATTTTTATTATACAGCCCGATCAACACAACAAGTCCTTTAGTTGTTACATTTACTGCCCTAAATATTTAACTAGGCATTGATTTTAGCAATAAAAACATGAGTTGCTAACTAAACACCTAAAGGACCACTTGAAGGGACAATGACGACTGACCAGGAAAAATGGCGTCTCTACTTAGTTCAATTACATTTAAAGATTTCTGCACCCTTTAGCAACTTACCCGTTTACCGTACAAAGCCCGTACAAAGTTTATGGTTCTTTCCAGATGTACGAAATCATTAATTAAAATAAAGTAGGTAGATCTATAAACACAAGTTACTGCAAAAACAAACAAAAATTGTTATCTTTCTCTTACTGTTAGGTTTCTGCTTGTTATTACAACAAGTTAATCGCGAAGTTTCAGTGTGTTTTATAAAAAAATTAAGTCGAAAAAGTAATGATCACCAATAAGTCCAGTGTTTACGCTCGTCAAAGGGCATGGAAACACCATCAGCAACGGTGTAACCCCTTTATGTTGCGTCGGATGAGAGGTCCCGATATAAATGGATAAGTCGTGTCGCAAAAGAGCTCGCTTCCGACGTGCGTCGCGACTAGTTCCGCGGTTCCTATGGTGCTGGAGTGATTCATTCGATATCTACATTTTAAGTTTAGAAAATAAAAATTTGGTACAGAGATAGCTTAGACCCTGGAATAACACATAGGCTATAGCACAGCGGGTAAAACGGCTGGGCGCAGCTGGTTATTAATAATAACGACGGTGCCAAAATTTTGGTACATACTCGTATTATAATTTTGTTGTAGCACAACTGACCTACCTACCTTTGAGGACTATTCACTTGCCTTTTGAAGACTCGTGTTGAATTAATTCTAAAGTTAACATACAAACTTAAAAGTACCTCACAAACACTGTTGTGCTTAAAAAACTCCACTAGAAAATACCCTTCATCAAAGTGAAAAATCCAACCAAAACGCATTAACCCGTTATTACCTCAAGTAGTCTTCCAGTTCAGTCATTATCACCATTTTTAGAAGCGTCCTGGAAATCCTCGACTAAAATCGTTCAACTAATAGTCGGAAATTGTAGCCATTATCGGCGCACTCGTTCCAACTAAAATTATTATTGTTCGCACTAAAAGTAGCCATTTAGTTCGCCATTGCAGTGGATTGGCCGGTTTCCTTAGTGGAGAGCACCACTTTTATATGCTTCATAATTTCTACCTAACTGGCTATGATGACGGTAGATGGGCTAGTTGCAAAAATAATAATAAAGTGGTGAAAATCAGTGATACCAGTATTGTTTATTTTGATCCCCTTTTTACTACTATTGCAGTAGTAAATAAAAATATTTCTAGTAGTAAATTAGAAAGATAAATAAAATGTCGAGCCTGTCGTAACTGAGCGTAGCAAGAAGACGACGAATTCAATGTTTAAAAAAAAAATGTATTATGAAAAAACCTCATTTATCAGTTAACCGAAAATAAGTAACATTTGATTTCGCAATGGAATCGATAGGTTTTAAATTTTTTAGAGGAAATGTTAGATCGTCACTATTATTTTGTTTGGCTATTTAGGTACTTCAATTTGTATCAAACAGAGCACCAAGTATCCAAAGCAAATCACGTAATAATCTGTCTAATATTCACGACTGCACGAAAAAGCCATCAAATAATGAACACTGCATCCCGAAGAAGCTCAAAAATACCTCCGTTGACATTACCCTCCGAGCCCTTGGCTTCCGGTTATCGCAACACAAAGAGAACCTTCCCTCCCCTCGGTCCCTTCACCGGCCCTCCGTGGCCCTGCAGGAAGAGGAAATACCCTTCCATCGTTAAGGTCTACCCACGTCACTCGCCACCGTGTTGCCAAGTATTTCTCGCCTTGGGGTTAATGAAAACTTTCGGATTTTGTAACGATTACGTCGTCAAATTACGTTGGATTATTCTTGGATAGCTTCCCTAGTCTCGGTGGAAAATTCGAGATATTGCCTTCGTTTTAAAATGTTGTTAGTTAAACGTAAGTGTTTAAACTTTTCTGAAGTCGGTTACACTTAGTGTAAAGGCGTGTCAAACTCACATTCAAGAAGAGCTTTTGGTTTTTCGTTTTGTTTGGGAATTTAATACGTGAAAAAGTAGTTACACTAAGTAGGGCTGGGCTATGATGTAGGTACTGATGTCAAATTTTAAATCAATCAAGCGAAACTATCTATAGCCGTAATCAAAAGTAGAAAACACGTTTACATTCACCGTGCTCAAATATTTTTATGTAACATAAGTCTTTTCAAGAAGGCCCCATTATATTTAAAGTTCATTAGACAGAAAATATGGTAAAATTTTCTAGGTTTATACTTTATATATTATGCGTTTTTATCTCTATGTATTAAGCCAATCTTAAATCAACTGATCAGTATGCAATCAAAAATCGCATAAAACTTGGATTTCTCGTGAGCAAATATTGAAAGAAGCTCATAAAAAGCCAGTTGCGACGCCGGAAGCGCCACTAATGCATCCGAATGCACCCGGAGGTCACTACGCCACCCCACACGCGATCAATTCATTAGCCCACTATTGTACTGTAAAAATATGCCGTATGAATAATCGATGTTAGTTTTAACTTTACTATTAAATCTAATAGACACTAAAAACCGACACAAATCGGCAATGACAATTTATTGCACACAATTATTTTTATTATATACTATTGCGTTCTTTCTCTCGTTTTTATGTTCGCAATGTAGCGCAATTTATCATTTTATCATATCTGTAACGCAACCATAATTTGATAAATATTCCCAATTTATTTCAAAACTAAAGCAATTTTTTGAGCGCGTCAAAAATGGCATTTTCGCCCGCTCACTGGAGGGGCGCTAAAGTTTCGGCGGCAAAATAAAAACGCGTTTAACTTTGTGTTAATATTATATTGTGGCATTATTGCGCCATTTATTATAGTACCGCGGAAGGGATGGGGTTGAGAGTTCGTTTAATGGACGTTTTGTTTGGAAAAAAACAATTTTTAACCAGTCTAACGATTTTCGGTTCAACCTTTAGGAAGGCAGTAATTTTTCAGCGTTCATATTTTATGGGCTGTTGTGGAACAGTTAAAAAGCTTTAAAATTAACATTATACAGCAGTTTTGTATTGATGTTTTGCATTCATTTATGGAATGGAGCCCCATATATATAAATTATGCTATTACTTACTTTCGTAGGGAGTGGTTAGTAAACCAGAATTGAAGACAGCTTTAAGTGGTTTGTCACGAGGGATATGTATTCCAGTGAATGAGAATCTAATGAACATCGTAAATATTTTCAAAAGTTTGTGTAATATAGAATAATCAGTTTTCTTTCCAAACCCTATTGTTATGTAAAATGATTTTCAAGTGAAAGGGTCGTCCGTTGACCTGACGCGGTCGGAAATGCCCCAGTTATTCGGAGCACTTGAACAAAAATCATTAATTTTATCAACGCTGGTTAAGTTTCACGCCCTTGTTTCAAGTTCCAACCTTTGGGAATGGGATGATTTATCGCATCGTTATATTAAAATTATCTTATTATTGAATCTTTGAAAAATTATAAGGTCGTATCAATTAGAGACCATTAAAATAAATCTAGCAAACATACAAATTTACAAAAAAGACCTACTTATTAGTTATTCATAAAATAATTTTATTTCATGAGAAATAATGCACCTCGCTCTATTTTACTTCTGAGATTAGAAGTTAGGTACTTACCCTTCGAAATAATAGCATTTGTTAAGCTTTATAAGATACTCGTATGTATATGTTAAGCGCTTAAAGCATTATCAGCTTGGGCAGCGTCAGCTTTTTTGCTCTTGTCAGCTAAAATTACGATCAACTAAAAGTAACAATTGGAAACTATCAAGAAGAACTCATGTTATTTCTTAACCAGCATCTTTTCTTATTATAAACTCTTAATTGTTCTATTTAAAGACTTTAGAAAAAAACAAAAGAAAATAGCCTCAAGAACTCATGCATCATTTACCTATAAGCTCCTTTAAAGCTGACTACCGAATCAGACATAACAGCTCCCAGCTCCAGCAGCTTAAGCTCCTAATATCTAGTACCAAATCAGACATGGCTCATCACACCCCTAGCGATACTTACATAGGTAAATCAATAACAGTGGCGACATTGACGTCTGGCCCTCTGGGTCTGCTCTCCGGCGGATGGTGCTCGTGTCCACTCGAACCTCTCGAGGGCCATCGGAGCACGTTCATGCCGCATGACTACCTATATACACCTACTTACTTTATACATTATTGTAGTAAGGCCAAGTATAAAACAAGTAAGACCAATCATGGTGGAGGTAAATAAAACAAGTATATAAGTAAGATGATGTAGAAGTTTTGGAGAGTGTGCGCAAGAATTATACGAACTAATTCCTCCAAGCCCATTCTGCCGACGGACGTCGCGGCAGACGGCAAAGCGGCATCCTTACTTAGTGGCGTTACCTACTGCCCGCACCAAGCGTTTTGATTCGTCGTTCTTAATGAGAACTGGTCGCGTTTGGAACACTTTGCCGTCATCTGTGTTTCCCGAGCGGTACAACTTGGGTATCTTCATGGCACGAGTGAATAGGTACCTTTCTAGGCATCTTACGTGATCCATCGTCGACCGCATTTTCACTTTTCATCAGGTGGAATGTGGTCAAACGTAGGCCTATCTAGTATAAAAAAAGGAGGTATGTAGGTAAGAAGCACGCTCGCAATTTTCTGTACTAAGATGGCCAAAATTTAAACCTATAATTACTTATGCATGTTACTTATGTAGAAATACAAAAAAAAAAACAAAATAACATAAAACTAAAAGACAATAAACATAATAATAAAGTGTTAATTGGTTGTTTTATTGCTAACAACGATCTCTTCTAGACCATGCAGGGAAAATCATAACAGTCCATATTATGAAATGAAAACATTTCGCATTTCCTGTAATCTACAAACATTTGCTTTTAGTAAGTATCCTAAGTACTTAATACCTAAGTACATGACTGATTTCGCTGCAGTTATTAACTAAGATAAAAGCTATTAAGTTAGTTAAGGTGATATTAGTTTTAAGTTGTTTTTGTACATTTTTGCACTGAAAAAAAAAAGTGATTGGTTTAAACAAGATGTTGTTTCCATATGAGCCTACAAAAATCATTATTGCTGCAACTAAGAATAACGTTTATCATGTTAGTTATAAAAGAGATGGCTTAGTTGCAATAGCAAGCTAAATATGGTTGAAAAACAACCTATATTAATTGATAATCTAATAATGCATCATAATAAAAACGACTATAACTATATGCACTGAACAAGACAGTAATCAAACTAAATAACTACTCTTTATAACGGTGGTACAGTACTTAACTAACAAAACTAAGAGAAAATCAACAATTTTGTCTTAGTTGCAGCAATAATGATTTTTGTAGGCTCATATGGAAACATCTTGTTTAAACCAATCACTTTTTTTTTTTTTCAGTGTGTGTTTCAATAAAGGATTATCTATCAATCTATAAAATAATTTCAATATATGTAGCTATGAATTGACGTGGAAAAGACAAACAAGCGACTGTTCTTATCAATAGGAAACGTAGCCGCTAAGCTAATCGAGGGCCTGGATACCCCTCCTCTTCAATAGGGATTGCCCCCTTCTTTAGTGTCGCCATGAGTTTTGATATCCTTGGACAATAATATTGAGTTAATGTACTAAACAGGCATGGATGTAAGAATAAGAATCACATAGAATAGAACAGAGTAATGCTTGATTGCATTCCAAATAATTATAAAGAAACTTACTGCGCTATATATCTTGCAAGCTAGATAAACAATCGGCGATCTTATCACACTAGTCAATTTCTTACAGACAACCTGGGAATGAAACAGGACATTACATTTTACCTGAAAAAGTTTAAATAGAATAGAATATAAAACTCTTTATTGAAACACTACAAACATACAGAAAACTTAAAACTATAACACAAAATCACGACATAAGTGTAACAATTGGCGGTCTTATCGCTAAAAGCGATCTCTTCCAGGCAACCTTTCAGGGAGATAAATAATGATATTTACATAGGTTTATTTTTTTCATTTAAATATGAAAGAGTAGGGTATAATTTTGTACAGAGTGTCACCATGTGTATACGTATGCAAATTGTCCTTAATAATTTATTGTAACAGCATAAATAAAGTATGAAACTATTAACCACATAATATGAGTCTTTTACTTAAAATAGAGGAGTGATTTATGCCGCCTTTTAGATATAATCTGCTACCATCAGCCACATTGTCGCTTAACATCAAGCGATATCGTGTTTTTTACAAGCTTTTATTTACTTTCACCTGTCTGTTGTCTGTCTGTAATCAAATGTTGCAAGTTTAATTTGACCCACTTCCCGGTGTCCGATTAAGCTGAAATTTTGCATGCATGTATAAATCGGATGACAATTCAATATTTCTATGACATCGAGCTGATCTGATTATGGAGCTGGAAGGTGGCCATAGGAACTCCGTTATTAAACGACGCAACCCCATCGAGTTTGGGCTCATTTGATTTGTCTTGACGAGAACTTTATGGTGCTAGATGGTAATAATAAAAAAGCTTGTTTTTAAAAAGTTTTTTTAAATTTCACTTGTTTTTAATTTCTTTCTCAATTATTCCTTGACAGAATCAAGGCATGGGTTTTCAGTTTATAATAATATTTTGTTTATTCTATGACGTATAGCGTTAATTAATATTTTTCACTTATTTCTATTTATTACATTTTCGCAAATGTTGATGCTAAATTCTAAATAGGTACTTTTTGCGCGCGAGATCGTGGTTAAAGGCTGACCAAAACATGCAAAAAAACATGCATAAATGTTAAAATATAACATTTATGGTAACCCTACCCCTCCACCAGCGTCACCTGGCGAGTCTTTAATTGAATAATCCTAGTCATTAATCATAGGACCTCGTCTGGAGGTGAACTTGAATTATTTTCTCTCAGTCCTTATACTACCTGGGCTAACTAGATAGCATTTTTTTTATTTAAGTGAAGAAGTAAGAACTCGAGCAAGACGCTCTCCTGATGGTAAAAGAGATATGAGATAGCGCTGCCCATAATCAGTACAGTGCTACCTAGAATTTCAAAATGATGTGCAAGGTGTACCTACTCCACCAATGCTTCTTACTCAAGAGTTATAAGATGTTAAGACTCCTTAGCCCAGTAATTTCACTAGCTACAGTGCCTTCCTATCGAAGCACAGTAATGTTTGCACATCACTGCTCAGGTGGTAGAATGACTGGCACTGGATACATGGATAGATAAACTATTATAATTGTAATAGTCCGAAACCATACCTTACCGGGGGTAGACTTCCTTTGCAGGAGGTCGTCTAGGTGGGTACCCCAACAGTGCCAGTTATTCTACCGCCTGAGCAGTGATGTGCAAACATTAGTGTGCTCCGGTGGGAGGGCACTGTAGCTAGTGAAATTACTGGGCTAAAGAGTCTTAACATCTTATGACTCTTGAGTAAGAAGCGTTGGTGCAGTGCACCTAGAATTTCACATAATTGTGAAATCCTAAGTAGCACTGTACTGATTATGGGCAGTGTTATCTCTTAACATCAGGAGAGCGTCTTGCTCGTCTTCTACTTCATCACATAAAAAAAAAAAAAAAACCGTGGTTGAGAAAATCTCAGAAAAAATATTACGTGAGTACAGCCGTGTCTATATTTGTAATGGATAACACTCACGGTAGTTTCCAAAATTGTATCTTTTATAAACACCTATACCGTACAATATTTACCTTACATAATATTATTATTTGGCATGTTTCAATTTTTAACACACCATCTTAAAAGAGAGTGTCTTAGTTGCACCATTTACCATCATAGAACTGCTGGACACATTTTGATTATCTGTAATTTTTTGATTCGTCTCCACCCCTTTCAACAGAATAATTGTTAAAATACCAAAAATATTCATAAATAAAAAAATGAGAAGATATGCGTAGTCGAGCTTTTCCTTTTACCATATTACTCTTTAGAAAGATTAAACTATTTATGAAACTACTCTAATTACAATACAGAAAAAAAAGAAAATAAAATAAATTTGAAATGTAAAAAGCGTTTAGCATCGCTCATTCGTATCTGTGCAAAGTGCAGACCTAATAAATATAAAAAATAAACAGTCCGCTCCATCTCACATAGAGGACGAAGGGCCGTACCTACATCAAATTCAGGAGCCCGAACACGTATACACGACCTGCCCTCGCCTTTCATACCTACTATCTACACCTACTACACCAAACGTACAGGAAACTCCGTCTCCTTAACGCACACAAACAAACATCAACTAAATCACACGCACTCATAGCATCGCCCCTTTGTCTTAGCTAAGTGTCAACCAATAAAAACAAAGGATTCGAAAATAGAACAAAAAGTGTGGGCCAATCGCACGGCGCGTCACGCGTGTTGATGCGCGGCTATTGGCTTGAAAAAAATGCGTTTAGCTCTGATGACTTCGGCTAGACGTCGAGATTGATGCGACGAGACGGTTGGCTATTTACTTCACTAGCTTATTTACATAAGAAACTTGTAAAATGTTCAAGTTTTTGAGGACGTTACGATCTGCTTTGCATTTTAAATAATTTTATTACTTTTAATTTAGGATTATGAAAATGGAATTAACTAACCCTATAAACAGATGAAACAAGTAAGCTGATATTGGACGCAAATCTATCTACTTACCATAATATGTTACATTATTTCATCTTTATATTTAGTATGTAAAACCTACAGACAATCAGGAAGGTCATAAAACTATTCCAGTACCTATCCAATACATAAAGTTTACGTCATGACAAACTCGAACTCGAAAACTCTATCAAAAGCGATTTGTAGCTAAATCTGAGGAGATGATACAGAGTTTATCACTTTCGAACATTCACCGGGACTGAAGGTACAGAACATACTTCACGGGCGAAAGTTCACGTGTGAGAGGGGGTAGGTAGAGGAGAGAGGGGGACGGGGAGACGTTCAGAGGGTCATTTATCATTCATATCATCTTCGCTCCACTTCGCTCGCCGCACCGCCGTAAATAAATAAGAACAGACTCATCTTTTACAGCCGATTTCCATAACCACAACCGAAAAAACACCTTATCTTTCACACCCACAGTTCTTTTTGTATCTGAACAGTTTCGAAAACATATTTCCTCACAGTTTTGGAGTGTTTGTTAGTGAGTGTAGGTAACTATGCATATGTTTTAGATGTGTGTAGATAATAGGTTCGTATTAGGTATAGATAACTGCGCGTGTGTGGAGTCAGGTCACGTTTTTCATCAGCTTTAGTTTGGATGTTGGGCTTGAGACGAGGAAAGGAAGTGTGTGAGATGATTTCGTAGATTCAGAATACTGATGATCTTCTAACTTACAGAGTAGTTAACAAAAATAACTGAGGGAGGTTAAGGTTTTAAATAATTAGTGTTTTAGGCAGGTATCGTGTTTTTCTCTTTGATTTTTTGTTGTTTTCTGATGCTCTACATGCAATTCTAGATATACCATTTTACTTGTCTTAATGATCTTATGCAATTGAGGAGAATATATTTTACTTGACAAAATAATGACCTATTTTCAGCTGAATTTAAAACTTATTGAGATATCAAAGGTCTGATTTTACCATGGTATTGATATAGGTATTTTTGTTTAATTAATTTAAACACGAATCTAATCTTAACCGTCAATGAAATAAGAATCCATCGTAAGATGGTGAACAAATCTCCCCACAATTGCGAAACCTTTTATTATCTAAGCATATTATGTGCTTAGATTCCAAATAATTCCGCTCGCTTCACTCTAAGAAGATTAGCAGCGATTGGATGTTCCAAGAAAGTCCTCAGCTTTTCACATAATGGCAAGGTACGGCTTAGACTTGCCCATCAGCCGAGCATCGATCGCTGACCTTTTCAAGGTAGATTGTGTTTTCTTCATCAACTTTATTGGCCTTCCTTTAAAGTAGACTATTGGCTATTCTACTATGATTGTGGGCACGTATATTAGGGGTATTAAAGAGATTTTTAAAAAGTAAAAGAATTTTACTACACGTTGTACTGCAAATGAAGGCTACACAAACGGCGTTCAGCGGCATTTTCCCAAGAAGTTGATAGCAAAGCAGTCAGTAATTGAAAGGCCGTGTACGATCCAAGGCACGTTTGTTTAGTCCGTCATAATTGCTCGGCTGCACCTCAGAGCTGACGAGTTGCCGGCACAAAAACTCCTAAATCCAGTTCATTAGGGCTCTATTCATAGCCCACCCCTGGATGGAGATACGCGGTGATTACTGCAACCGCTCCCGACGGCTCACGAATAAAGACTGCATCATAATTTCACCAGATACAACCCTTGTGCCACATTAAATGGAATTCAGAGCTTAATTCCGCCATGTAAGGTCTCTTTTTGAGTTGTGTGGTGCGACGTCACTTGCACAATGACATGTAAAAATAATGAACAAACTTACGAGTTGAGCAGAGGAAGTTGGGTTTTACGTGTTTGTTGATAAGTGTTGGTTTTGTTTGTGGGTTGTGGAAGGAGATGCTTTGTAAATTAATAGGAGGAAAAGTTTCGCGGGACGTCGCGTCGCACCGGTAAGGTTGTCGCAGTTGTGATTCAATTTGGACGCTAATTTAATGACGTTGTCGTGGAAGCAAACAAATTGATATTCATATGGGACCACCGTGGGCTTGTTGATGTTTATGTTTTTCATTTGGGAGTGTTTGTATGGAGTTGAAGTGAATTATAATTGTCGTCATTATTTGCAATTTGGTGATGTTATCTGACGGTCATGCTTTGTCATGTTTTTCACCCTTATTTAATTTTATATCTAACAATAATAACATTTTATAAAAGAGATGAGAAACATGTCAAGGTCTGTAATAGAGGTACACTCAGTCAATATTGCCATAAACTGTGATTTGAACCCAGGGTCTTCGAATTTATGTCGGAGATTCAGATTACAGGGCCACGGACAAAGCAGTATATTAGCTGCTGTGTACTTTCTCGGGTCTTAGGGCTACATACCAAACATATCAAGCTATTTAAGCGTGAATAGATAAGAGATGAATTTTCATTGTTCTAAATGGTAATTGATGAAATTTAGTCGATTATATGGATGCAAAGAGATAAGTTAGGACTTTTTATTGTTCTAGGTGGTCATGTCCTTATCTATTTAGTCTTTAAGACATTGGTAATACCGGTCACCGGTCATCATCCCCCGGAAGACGTACCCCGGTTCCCAGCGTCGCACGCGCATTGCCTCAATTGGTAATTGGAGAGTCGCGGCCGACCATTGTTGGTGTCGTTACACCCTTGTTATTCAATTCAACAATTGCGCAGGCGACTCCTTGTTTCGTTTCTAGATTGAGAATCGTCGCGTTGATCTTGGATGTTTCTTATTGGAGGACGGAAAATCTTAAGATGTTAAAGTGGAATGTAGAAATCTGATTTTAACATAACTGTAGTACAGATGTTTCTATAACATGATTAAAAACAGTTTAGTTGCCTTCTTAACATATTTTAGAAGAACTTTAATATGTCGATATAATCATCTTTTTAAAAACGTTTGTTACTAATTAATATTCTGTAGGTACATATAGCTCTGTAAATATAGATAGTTAGGTATTATGTTATAGCTAGGCAACCCTGTTCCACTACTGGGCAAAGGCCTTGCCAAGTCTCTCCCATCTCCATCAAACCCTGCGCTGCCTCTTGCCAGTTCGTCTGATGCGTATCCAAATAATTACATTTGGGTAAATATAGAAATTATTGATGTTCGAAATCCTTTAATTTATCGAGCAGTCCCTAAGATAGCGGCAAGAACACTGGCGACGAGGTTTCACTTACCTAAATTATGCTAAGTAAATTACAAATCTCATAAATACATGTTACTTTTCATTATAACTTATAGTCAAAATCTCTTACCAAAAGTTGGAAGACAGCCTTAACAGAGACGCAAAACGCGCGCACCCACCGCACCGAGCGTATTTAGGAGGCTAAGCGAAGCTGTAAGGTGCAGATAAACGTGGCCGAAGTAATCCTCTTTGTGCAAAAATGTCCCCTACCGTCGCGCAACTTTATTAAAAAGCGAGTAATCCCCACTAGTGGACTGGGTAACGCGATTAAACTTTATATTCGAGTAACAACTCAATATGTCCCGCCCGATATGAAATTGAATTTAAATCTGTCTGCGTTGATGACACCGGTGTATACCTACATCTGTTCGAGTGATTGGTTCGTTGTAGGAACATTGGAAATGTTATTTTGTAGTGTAATTTATAATATTGACACTATGATATGGACACTGGACATGGAAAAGATTTTGATGGGATTTAGATCCCATCGAAATCTTATCTTGTAGTTATACATTTAGGTGTCAGTAAAAGTTGGTGAAGTTGGAAGACGTTGTGAATTTGATGACATAATAATGTAGACTGTAAAATCGAGACTCGATGCGACGCACTCAAAACTTTTAGGTGTAAGTAGAAGTAGGGAAGCTTCAAGACTTTATGAATTTGATATACACACAACACACTATAGGACGTACTTATTATACTAAATGTATATACCTAACCGAAATGATTCTGACGCGTCGCTACACAGAAAACCATAGAAGTGTGGCTTTTCCTTTAATAACACCATCACATCTCATGTGTCACAACTCATAACGTAGCAAGGGAACGCAAAATCTACTCAAAACAAACAATTGCTATAAAGCGTCTACGAATCACAAAAGTATTATATCTAAGCGCTATGCAAAGAGAAGTCATCATTGCCCGTATCTTGACACCCGACAGTCAGGAAGCGGGGAGGTGGCACACTTCATTACTCGCACATCAAACAATCGCGCCGCCGCCGCCATCTTGGCGGAAGTGACGTCACTGACGTGCCGGCGCGATCGCTTTGATCCACAAAAATGATTTCAGCTGGAGTCCTTGTCTATGTGTTATTGTTTCTCTGGCCCCTGTGAGTTACTCTCGCTTTATTTTGGACAAAGAAAATGCATTTTCGAAATCAGAATCTCCTAAGATAGGATGTGGTAAAAATTGGTATTGTGCTGTAATAATACCTTAAAAAAATTAAGTAACTTTTGTTTAATTAGAAATAAATATAAGGGGTTCTAGTCTCTTATAAGAATACGCTAACAATTTTAGTTGAATATTCGTTTAACGTTAAATGTATTGGATTTTTTTTGTCATCCTGATATTATATGCAACGACAAACCTTTTGGGGATGACGTCAAATTCATAAAAAAAAATTATATCTGTACAAAAAATATACATTTTGAATCATTTTTTAATATAGGCTAAGAGATTTTTTATCGTTTCAAGATGAAACGAAAAAAATACCGTGCACCCAAACCTCATTCACACCGTTTTTATCAAAACCGTGGCACCGTCAACGTGATATCTCGTCTACAATAAATCGCCAAAACGACAAAAAAACTGGCACTAAATCATGTTACCATTCAAAACAGTGACTCCCGCATCTCAGAAAAAAACCAAACGGGCTGAATAAGTGTGTCATCTCCCTTCAAGAGACAAAAGCCATTCTTAATTGGGGAGAAAAACGTCCGATGTTACAAGGCACAAAGGCGTTAGATGTCATGCCTTATCAAGAGAATTAAGGGCATATTATGTACGATGAAAGGATTACACAGGTGTCCCGCCGACCGCTCGAGTTACAAAAAAACACCATCGATGTACCGATTTGTTTACTAATCTGAATTGGGAAAAACTTTTCTTAAATGGTAAACAAGTTGAGATTGGTTATAGAGATAATAAGTTTAATATGTTTGAGACACAATGTACAAAATAATATTCTAAAATTAATTAAAAAGCAGTAAAAAATTAAACATTTCATTATTACACTTCTTGTAAGTAAGGAGAGCAAGTACCTCACTCGCACTATCATTAGAAGTAAATTAATTTAGTACCCTAATATTTTATATTAAGACGCTACTATCTATCGGGAAAGTATCTCGATAAGAAGAACGGGCAAGAAACTTATGAAGTTTACTTTTATTTATGCCACATTGCACTAATGTTATTTTAAAACATTTTATTATAAAATTTATTTTTATAAGATAGTACCACCTTTGACAGATATGAATAGTTTCCATTAAGAATAGGTAACAGAAACAGATATGAGCAGAGTATCACTCCATTAACCTCCATCCACGACGTCATCACTGCACTCCGGCTTGTCTCATATTACCTGTCACAGCCATTAGTGTTGTGACCTCCGTCTAACTTACCCTTACCCTCGCCTTGGCTCCCGGCCAACTTATCTTTACACCTCAATAACTAGAATTTGCCTCACGCCACCACTAATAAAGTTTCGCACAACTGCATGTGCAAGTTTGCTGCGCCTTGACCTAAAACTTCTCATTTTCTCTCGTGATTACTCGCGTTTGGGGAAACGTGTTTGCTGTGATAGACATCGGTTGTTATTAGCGAGTGTCAATTTCAGAACTGACATGGATGATATATTAATAAGTTTTATCAAAACATTTTTATTTGTTTTTAACTTTGTGGATATAGACGGAACAAATGCTATTTGTGCTTCATAGTCTTTCTAGTACCTTCTGTTGTCTTAGAAAATTCTAATAACGTAATTCCAATCAATCGACAAAACCAACCAAATCAACAAAACAGAATGAGAATCAAACTCTCAAAGAAAAATCTCGATATTAAGATTTAAAATGTCAGTTTTAACAGTTCATAACGAAGTAAATGGGACAAGTAACATGACCACGGCAGTTACTAACGCCATTTAGCTGTTAAAATCACCATTTTTGACTAAATTAGCCTATGACATAACATACGTTTTCAGTATCACTTATGTCTCATTACGAAAATTGGTACAACCCTTGAAGCGTAATCAACAATGACATGTCCATTACTACAGCGTTCCTGACACCTCGAGCGTACTCATTTACCTTTATTAACGCAATTTAATAAGTGACGAAACAATGTTCCAAATAAAAAAGCCGCTTGTCTCGTTCAAATAACAATATTACATGGTCTTCATATTACCAGTCTTTATGTCCCTGTAGCTCTTCGATTAGACATCTAACTGGATACGTCACTGTCATCGTGGCATAACACTAGCTGTAACAATACGGGTTATCCCTGTGGGTATGTACCTACTTGTGTAAGTATATTTTATGCCTGTTTTTGATAATTTTGTCAGGTGCATGTATCGAAAATTCAATAGTGTGGTATCGGTGAGTGTTGCCTCTCCCCCGCAAAAACTTGCAGAGTTTTTTTGCATAGAAATTAGTACCCTTGTGTATTTGTTAGTGTACTACTCATTGGTCCTTTCTGTGCACAATTATCTGGAAGACACCGCTTTTAGCGATAAGACCGCCAATTCTAACATCCTGGTTTAATTTTAACAATATTTTTTTAAGTTTTTTATAGCCATGGGGTGTCATTAAAGAGTTGTATATCTTTACCTACCTGATACCTGGGTCGTTTCCTTTGGTGGTTTAATACTCAAAGCTGTAGCCGCAGGAAATGACAATTATTTTTATGTAATGGCTCCTCTTTCACACGCGCAAAATACCTTGAAGAGCCCTTTGTGCGGCACGACATCGAGACAAAAATTGCCCATTCACAAATATGGGTCGCAAAATAGTCGCAAACTTCGATATGATTTTTGTATGCAACTGGTGCAGCTCACTTTCAACATTATTTTGTGTTTTGTACTTTTACTTTAAGAAATTTAATTTTGTTTTCTTATTTTATTTAGAGGTTTACTTACTTGATAGTTGAAAAAGCTCGGGTTTAACATTTTTTATGATGATGATGATAATTCTGCTGGTCAATTCAATTTGAGAAATTAAATCAACAATAATATCGTTAAATTTGGTTGCTTTGAGAAAATCGCTTAGAGCGTTGAGAGTTGAGACTGTCCGAAAACTTTAATTTTTTCACAAAATTCCGTATGCGTATTGCAGTTATTTAATATTTACATTAAATCTTAATCTCTAGTGTTTTACAATATGTATTTAAGATTACTACGCACATTAAATAAAATCATAGGTTTTATTACCAAAATTCACAGCTAAACTGCGCCGTAACTCCATCAATATGTAGTGTGAAATCTTCACTATCACGATAAGTACCAATCAATAAACTTAAGAATATGAATCACTGATTTCTATAGACACCGTAGATCATATAAATAGGTGTTAATCAAATTCATTTCATTAATAATCCTCCTTCTAACAGCCGTTATTAAATATCGAACACTACGAAAGTAGATAATGTCTGTTATTAAGACTAGGTCTTATTAAATGTTGATAATGATAGCATTTCATGTTGATGCATAAAATACGGGATTGTGGAAGCACTTTGAAGTGTCCAAAGTAAAAGAAGTGTAATGTCATGTACAACGGCCCGTACATAATATAATTTGTTGTATCAGACTTATTTAAAACGAGCTCATGCTTGCGGCTTCATTCACGTTGTGAAATCATTTCTTAGCGGAGGTCTACGTCATAAAACCTATCTGTGTTTCAAATTTAAACCTAATCCGTGCAGCGGTTTAGGCTGTGCGTTTATAGATTAGTCAATCAGGCACTCTTTTCTTTGATATATTTAGAAGATTAGGTATGTACATTTTGTAACAAATTATGTAATTCATCGTACTTCAAATTTTTCACACATAATGTTCACTGTTAATGTTCACTCTATGTCTCGTGCTGGACTGTAACAGCAATTTTTAACAGCTTTTATAAGATGAGTTGTAATAAAAAACCACACTAAAATATTTTGCTGTGAAAAAAAGGGATCCCAATACACTCCACTCTACTTTTGTTAAGTAACCTTTATAATCAAAGTAACTTGGTAACACTTCTTATGTAAGCTTTCTCCCAAAACTAAAAGTCCAGATACAAAATATCATCGGCACATGGCAAGGAATCGCTTCAAAATTGGTCTATAAAAAAAAATGGAAGCACAAAGCCGCGCTGTCTGGCGGTGGACAGGTATATGACGGGGCACATTTTATTGGTTTTCCGAATTCCCTGCCCTATTAATAAATGAGTGGCGGGAAAAAAACCCGTAGAATCCATTTGTCAGGTCCGCGGTGATTTATGGACAAGGACTTTTGAGATTCCTAGAAGAAGGAGTTTTGTTCTATTTGCTTACCTGTCACTTTGATTTAGAAGGGTACCTATACTATGCGGTAATGGTTTTTGGCTTAGGTGGCAGTTAAAGTACGTATCATTATGTGTCCATGTACGCGTTTATTACGTACATCGAAAGTTTACACGTAAAAAAATTATGTCATCTGAAGAGATAAATATGGGTATTCTATATGCATTTTAAATATACAGTGGACAGTAATGAATAAGACAATATCTATTAATCTATAGTATATTATTCAGACATCAGATTCAATGTTTGCTAATCTTAAACAAAGCGACTAACTTGATTCCCTCTTTACCTATTCTCATTTATTTATTTATTCAGTTGAAACATTATGAGCTAACAGATATACTCCAAACCACTACTACCCCACTCATGCCCTGTACCTTACCTAATTATAAAACGAATACTTTCCGAAGATAAAATTTGGTCAATCAATCTCCAAAATATCAAATTTGGTGATTGCTTGGTAGAGAATTTAGTGTTCTAGAAATTAAGTCTAAATTAATAGAGATTTATTTGTAGTGTCCGTGCTCTTCCGCTGGACAATAACTTCTCTACTCTCAGTCCCAATGAAGATAACTTAGTACTAACTACTAACTTAAAGGCTTATTACACCTGGCTAAATTTAGAAGCCTAAATTCAGTCGCCACTGAATTAAGTCAAGTGTAATCACATTTAGCATCCTAAATTTAGAAGAAAGTATCGTTCATCCTAATTTAGATTCTGAATTAAGTGACTAAATTCAGCCGAGTGTAATAAGGCTTTTAATCTGTCCAAAGCTTCTAATGACAGACTTGCTAGTATAGGTATATTTTTCTTACTTCACACCTGTTTCCGCTGGAGTAGGCAGAGACAATTTCCCTCCACTTGATACGATCCTGACACACCTCTTTCGCTTCCGCAACTTTCAACACATTCTTCATACACGCTCGTCAGTTCTTGCGGTACTCTTGATGGCCTTTCCTTAGAACGTCGTGTATTTTTCAATAATATATTTTTTTAAGAATACATATTAAAGTTCTCAAGTAACCTGATTCAGTTTCTCACGAGCCTCAATATAATAACCCAGAAATTGATGACCGGTCAGTAAGCAGGTAGCATCTTACGAGAAATGCCAACTCTGAATACTTCGAATAGTTTCGGCTTTCATTGTCAAACTTTTTGAACATTTTTGCGAACTTCCAAACCAGACTCGCTGTGTCCTTGCTTGGATTGTATCTTACTTCTTAATAATATTGTAGGTGAATACGAATGTGGATGTTTATTATTGTTTACGCTAAAGCTAATGAAGCGATTGTATAGAAACTGCAGAGACTTGTAGATGTTATACCAGGCATATAAGTGTTATAAAAGCTTATGACTCACCTTCTATGTATATTGAATATTTATAGAAGTTAACTTACACACGTTGTCTGATCTGAGTCCAATCCGAATTTGCTATTTAACTGTCAGCCGTGGCGTAGATAGTTTTAGAACATTTAGTAGCTTGGTACATGATAGCTTACGCACTACGGCCATCCGATTTCTGTCCATCATTAAAATGGATTCTGGTCGAGCTCGGATAGGATAAAATACGAAATATGCGCTCTAAAAGTGCATGTTGTTACCAATATAATCGTCATCACCATTTATCGTCGTCGTAATTTTACAATTGCGGAGGGATGAACCTTTATATTCTTGCAGGAACTTAACCTAGTAACTTTCAATTTCACTGATATCACCACTCAAATATTTCATCATAAAAAAATAAACCAAATAATGACACGTTCCTTTCGGCCGGGCAGTTTGATACCGCCGTGTCATCGCGATACGATCGATGTGTCTTCGGTATCACACCGCGATCGCGCCGACAATGTGCCGACGTCATGTAGGTGTTACTTATCGATTTATATAATAATACGGTTTTTAATTGTGATGGGAATGTACTAGGTTTAGCAGGTACTGCAGTTTACTTCTGTCAAGTGATTTTTTATAGCATTAATGTGTTTGTCCTATGTCTACAAATATTAATATAGCATTTTCTGTTAAAGCCCGGACCATAGCCAAAAGCTTAGAAGTAACAGTATTTTTGTTTTTTTTTTTTACATATGTAGATATCTATTTATTTATGATCCCTATGTATAACATACACATTGCATACCTATAAGGAATACGATACGGTAGTACCCGACGTTGACGTATTTAAAATCGTATCAGAGACATACCTAAATGTTTTATGTGAAGATTTTTAAAATACACTTCATATTAGGTATAAAAACATATCAAGGGCTTTAAAGCACAAACGCGCGCGAGCGCTATACAAATATACTAGATATGACAACAATATACGTACAAAACTTTATCAGTCAGTAACACGGTGGTGCACACTTCACCCCAAAATACATAATCTGTTGGTGTGATTCCCAACTAAAACTGAGATAAGAGCGAAACAATAATTGCGAGGAAAACTTGATCTGCGCTGATCCCCAAACGCAATACCTCGAGAGCAACAGCCCCCGGAAGCCTTTTGTTCGTCGAACCTTCCAAAACCGAGCCCCAAAATATCGGACGCGCTAAATCTCTCGTTAATCGAAAAACGTTTCAAATTTTACACAACAAAAAACTATTTTGCTAATCCGCGGCCTCTTTGACTAAGATTTGTTTCTGTAGTGGAGCTTAAAAAACCTTTGGATTATTGATTTCTGCGAAAAGTCGTCGGAGCGTAAGGATAATGTTCCCGGACCGGGAACGAATTACTCGTTGAGGGATAAACTCACTCGTTTCGCCAGAATCACAATCTCGAATTCGGTAATCTAAGAAAAAATTACCTGAGCGGTCGCTGTATTTTGTTTAGTTAAGTAGGATAACGTCTTGGCAGTGAATTTAGCTAGGTTATTTTTAAAAATTAATCAGTAAGCACCATTGCCGTTAACTATTTCTTCACGTCAGCTTACAGTTAAATATACTATCTTAATTTATGTTAAGGATAAGTAATAAAAAATCGCGGTATGTCTTACTTATTAATAAGTGCGAAACTATGGATATTTTTACGTTGTATTTTCTTGAAAACTCTGTAAAGTTTTAATAACCTAGGTTTAAACGTAGAATAATACATAGGCTACTTTTCAGCAGGTAAAACAAACCTCAACTAGTTGTGCCTATATTTTTTTATTAATGTCACGTTAATGTAATTAACGCACTCTTTGAGTTTATAATTATACCACATGCCTGTACATTAACCCTCTATAACACCTAAACCATCTTACCTTATTTTTTACACATTAAAACATCGCAACCTGACCCGTATCAAAAAATGCATTTATCACTAAACTCAACACTTGACATTCCATCAATTAAATTACAAAATTCCTCCAAAGTCCATCGCAATTAATAACCCAAAACAGATGGAGAAAAAGTTCTCGATCCTTAATTAAATAAGACGGAACGTGATCTATCAAACTAATAATAAATTAATAATTAATAATAGGCTGAGAACCTTTGAGTATTAAACCACTAAAGGAGAAGACCCGAGTAGGTACTAATTTCTATGCGAAAAAGTCTGCCAGTATTTGTGGGAGGAGAGGCAACGCGGTGTGCGTTATAATACCACTCTAATTAATTTTCGATAACGTCACTACGACAAAATTGTCAAACACTAGATAAATAAATATACACACAAGTACGGCGGTCTAATATTTTTGGCAGCGGGGGTCGCCTTACACTGACGTATCTAGTTAGATGTCTAATCAAAGCCGAGAGCCGACTCCCTTCTTAGTTTCTTAGTCATCGCGTTTAATTAAAATGGCGTTTGAAATTAACGGTTACATATAACACGTGATATTCGGCACCTCTTGTCATCAATCCGTTGATGATGCGCTTGTAATAGAAGTAGAGACCTTACAATTTCAAAAACAATATGTAGTTAGGTTAGTACAGACATTAGTGCCGAGATTCAAGCCCACCGTCTTCGTTGATTCAGCCATATGGCTTATCCATATAAGGGAGAGTGAAGATCGGGAGGTAAAACGCCGTATCTGGGAAGAGCGATGGGCAAGCGGCCGGTCGGCAGTCCTGTTGGAGAATGAGGTGGACAAGGACCTCGAAATACTCAAAGCTAGCTGGGCTTTGGCAAGAAGTCACCTAAAACCGGAAAGAGTCCACGAAGACGCTCGCTGATGATAGTCCACTCTACAACAAAATCTTCGAATTCAAGGTTTTGACTGTCTCCAATCAACCATCGTTCCTTATTACTTTTCTTCTTTATTCTTTTTCACTTTAATTTTTTTTCGGTTTATGGCGATTGCATAAATTAGTAAATTACTACTTCTATTCTATAAAATACGTTTTTATAGACACTATCAATTGTACCATCGATTTGATGTGTGGTGTCTACATATATCTATCATTACGAGTATATCACATAGTTATAATGATAGTTGCAACACTTAGTTAAACAGCTAGTGGACACGAGTTCAATAATAGCCCGACAATTATTAGCGTTGCGTTATTTTTATCATCAATCAAGCGCGGCTATAAATTACATTGACATTTGTGTGTCTCGTTGATGGACGTTGGATATGCCGATGATACGAGGCTATATTACACAGTATGCATAGTATGATATGACTAGCTTATGCTCGCGGTTTCTTTATCTTGGCAAGTAATATTTTTTTTATTTTTATGTGATGAAGTAGAAGACGAGCAAGACGCTCTCCTGATATTAAGAGATAACGCTGTCCATAATCAGTACAGTGCTACTTAGGATTTCACAATGATGTGAAATCCTAGGAGCACTGCACCAAAGCTTCTTACTCAAGAGTCATAAGATGTTAAGACTCTTTAGCCCAGTAATTTCACTAGCTACAGTGCCCTCCTACCGGAGCACAGTAATGTTTGCACATCACTGCTCAGGCGGTAGAATAACTGGCACTGTTGGGGTACCCACCTAGACGACCTCCTGCAAAGGAAGTCTACCCCGATATAATAGTAGCAAGTAATAAAATAATATAATGATGAAGACATCCTTTAATCATTATTTCTATTCCTATGCCAAATATCAATGAATCTTTTAAAATATTGAATCCGTTGATTTTTTGTGCGTTGATAAGTTCGGTCAATTGGTCAGGCGTTGCCTGATTTAAACTATGCAGATAAAGTTTATTACTAAATTAGTACTACCCATGTTACTTATATACCTACCTATATAATATAATATAAGATAAGTACCAACTCTTACACAACAACGTCAACAGTAACGAAGACGACTAATGACTATGATATTGAAAAAAAAAACTAGTAGTAATAACGTTGAACATATTAAAATTATAAATACGACACGGCTGTATACTCACATAAATTATTCGTTAAAATTAGTTTTAACAATATTATTTTTGTGAACGCTTGAATAAACGTCATCAATTTGATGACGTTTATCTGCGCCAATATTTATTTGTTTAATTTATAACTTTAAAAAAAAAGTTAAACACATAGTAAGCAAATCACGAGCAAAGTCCATAAAATGCCAATAATAAATAAGTTCAAGGCAAATAAACAATAAATTATAATCTTTTACAGTAAAAATGGTAGTGTCGAAATGTATATCTTGCTAACTAGTCATGTACCTACTTATATAATTGAAGTCAATCATATGACACATCTATCGACGTGATTGCATCGCCACCGTTTGAAATTTCCATTAAAATATTGTAATTGCAATAACCTTTCATGTCATCTCTTATGATATTAATATCCTTGAAATTAACGAAACGTTTAAAAGGTGTTAAAATTTTAGATAAAAAATTGATTGTTAAAACGAGTGCCGATATCGTTTTAAAACATGAAATTCATGGAAATTAATTGATTTTAAGTAGGTAAATAATTATAGTAAATTAATTTGATAATTAATTTTATACCTCCAATATCTGTTTTCTACATAGACTTGATAAGAAAACAATATTTTTTTTATATTATAATTTATTAATTATAATTGGTTTTCCCTACATTTTCCTTTTAACTTTGAAGTTCTTAATATAATTTTTAAGGTAGGGGGTAATGTACTGCTAACTTCTTAACGTCATAAAATCCGTTAGTAAAACTATACTTTCTTGTGTTAGCGACAGACAGACAAACAAACAGACAGTCTAGAAAAGCTGTTGGGCCTAATTATCAGGTGATAGTGATGAGGTAAATACCGTCGCCAATTTATTTTATTTTTTTAATAACACACAGTACATGCCAACAGTTATAACAACAAAACGCAAATACAGGTAAACAATAATTGAAATAGTGCTGTCGACGCGGTGTCAGTCATAATTCAATATACTACTATACGAGTACTTCGTTTCAAAAACAAAGATAATTTTTGCAGGATTCGAAGGTTGAGGGTGATTCCTGAGAGTCAAAATTTTACGTGTCTGGGGGAATAAACTACCCGTAACATAAAAATTCTACCCAAAGGTATTTTTTTCCTGTTAGTTTAAGGTTCAATCTACTTAATGCATGATAGACATCAGGTTATATTTAGCTGCAAGTATCTAAAAAAAAATGTAAAAACCCTGAAATTTGATTACCGTGGGCTGTCCCTTACACATTTTCGGAACAAAATATATTTTTTACCCTAATTTATAAAAGGAATTTAATTAATTCCTGTGATCAAAGCTGTAAAGGGTGAACTGTTATATGATCAAAAAAATACGCGAAGGCTGTACTCAGCGTAGTTTTAGAAAAAATAACAAATTTAGGTTTGTCCCCGGACAAAAAGTGATTCCCATGGCGCGCGACATAACTACCCACATTTCACAAACCACAATACTTAGAAGCTTGTACGCACGCTATTGGCCAACTTCGATTGCGCTCTAAACATAGTGAAGAGAGGCTCCTCCTCTCGTTGTTATAAACTGGATTTACGAAGGTGAGAAATTGATTACCGTGGTTTTGGTTCACTAGATCATTGATTACCTTTTCCATGTTTAAAAATATTTTTTTATCCATTACGGTTTTTTGACTAGGGTGTGCAGTTAGGAAAAGGGTATTGTTTATCATATATTTTATTAATTATGGTCTATAATTATGGTATTTAAAAATATTGACAAAAAACTATTCAATTTTGATTTCCATGGTATTGATTCTCATGGTATTTTACCACGGTGATCAATTTTCCCCTGAATTTTCTTGCGCATTCTTTCACTTTTTACCCAACTACAGTGAAGCCGCAGGTATGGAAGTGATTTTGACAGTTTATATTTGTATATTTCATTATTTCAGATATTTTTTTATATTGTATACATCAGATTTTTTATATTGTAATATAGTAGACAGCCGCTCTGGCTTATGCGGCACCATTATATCCCCACATTAAAAAATCGCTCAGCGAGCTATGGAGAGGGCTATACTCGGGGTTTCTCTACGTGATCGAATCAGGAATGAGGAGATCCTAACACGAACCAAAGTCACTGACATATCTCCGCGGATCAGGAAGCTGAAGTGGTAATGGGCAGGCCACATTACACGTAGAGCGAATGGCTGATGAGGTCAAAAAGTGTTCAAGTGGCTACTACAGGCAAGCAAACGCAGCGTAGAACGTCTACCCACAAGTGTGGCAGACGACCTTATTTAGGTCGCTGAAAGACGCTTGAAGCAGGTCGCTTCCAACACCGGTGTTATATATGGAGGTCTAAAGGGGAGGTTTATGTTCAGCAGTAGACGTCTTATGGCTGAGATGATGTATGATTAAAAAATAAAACGAAACTATGGGCTGACTGCGACTTTCAGTCCAGATTAACCTAACTAATGATAAATGTACAATCTGATGACAGCTTCTGGAGTAAATCCTGTCAGTGACTGTGACTGAGAACTTAATCTCATATTCTAGGACTATATATTCAATATTTTTACATTGTTTAAGACTGCAATACGTTGATTTTATTTAGTTTACATGATTATTATATAGAGAGCCAATATAGACCTTTTTAATACTTTATGTTTGGTGTATATCTGTTTGGATCACCGTTTTTAATCATTTCTATTTTATATGATTAGTATTTAGAGGTCAATATTTAAATAATAACATAGAATTCAAACAAAATAGTTTTAATTTTGATTCCCATGCCACACTTTATTGATTCCCGTGGCACCAAAAATTTAAATTTAAATATCTTCTGAACAAAACAAGTTATAATGATGCCTATTTGATTGATGTGCTTATAATTATGGGAAATTTGATGTTTTACATGTAAAATGTAATAATACTTTGATTTAAAATCTGCCACGGAAATCACTTAAATACGCCCGATCTCAGGATTTACCCTTATATATCAATGAAAATATCATTGATATATTCACAAAAACTATTATATCCAATATATCTTATGATATATATCAGATATATTAATGATAAATATCCGATATATATTCAATTTATTAAAATGTTGATCCTTTGAACCCTGCAAAAATTATCTTTGTTTTTGAAACGAAGTATAGGTCAATTTAATTTTATTTCATAACTAGATGTGCTCAACGGTTTACCCGCTTTACAGTATCCTATATGTTATTCCAGGGTCTATGCTCTCTCTATACTAAATTTCAGATCAATCGGTCCACCCGCTTAGGGCTTGAAAGAGTTACAAACACACATCCATACATTCTTACAAACTTTTGCATTAATATTAGTAGGATAAGTTGCACTAAAATAAATAATAAATAATCTATTTGATCAGAAACTGATGAAAACGAATCAAGGTCAACCCCAATATGGTTCAGCAATCAACGTGTCTATGTTCTATCAGATTTTTCACTATAATTGACCGGTCAAAGACAAGTGCAATTACGTAATTAGATTAGTAGATATTGCGATAGGCGATGGGGTATACAGTACCACGATAAACTGGCAGGCGGTGCTTTCGGGAACTAATTTTAAAAGTATGGGTATTTGCGTTAAATAGATGTGAAAACATAAATTTACATCTTGATAATAAAGCCAAATTTTATATTTTCGATTTATGGTAAAATTAATTTCAAAAATTTCCATTGAAAATGTGTTTACAATAGTTTTAGTGCAAGTACAGTGGCGCCAAAGTATGTTAAGTTAAACTTGGTACATTGTAATTGGTGCGCGCGCATCGGACGGTGATCGACGTCGCCGCGGGGGTTCTCTGCGTATGCGCCGACTACGATGCCGACAAATTATATCGAACTCCGATAGTGGATGTGTGATGTAACTTGTAACTCATATCGATAGTAAATCCACTTGTGTTCTAGTCAGTTGTCAAATATGTGATATTTAGGTTAGTATGGTAAACTACTAAAATAAAAATTATATAATTTTTAAAATTAATTAAAAAGAAAGGTAAATTTTAAAACTTTGTTTTGTTTTTAGAAATATTAAAATTAAACTTTTTCTGTTTTTGTTATTTTTCAGAACAAAACAACGAAAATTTTCCCAGAGTTAGATTCTCCTGAGACGAATGCATGGCAACGTAGTGTAGGCGAAGTTGGAAAAAGCTGTATAAAATAAAATGCGAATTAGCAGAGTAGTATCCATAATAAGAGTTCGTTCAGTCCGAAGCAATCTGTGAGCCAACGCGGCGGGAGGTGCTCGATTGAACTAATGATAACAGCGATCGACGGATTATTACGTTAAAGCCGCTCGCCGAAGTTCTGGATAATACCTCCACAGTTCACACCTACGTGGCTCCGCAAAAACTATGGCTTGCCATTGCGTCACTGCACTCCAGCGAAAGTAGGTTACATACAAATGTACCACAAGCGTTTATTATGTGATCTGAACGTCCGGGTTTGTGGTTACCATTCCAAAATGCTATTTCCATTCTTTCTGTTTTCTTATTGGTGAGTTCATTTCCTTTTGGATATCAGGATACTAGATTCAGCTATCATTGTTAGTTAGGCGTTGCGTCCAAGAATAGCGTTATAACAATCCTGTATGACGTAAGGCGCGGTCCCACATGTGCTGGTTGAATACGTTTCTAGGTAGCTTACGTACGACTCATATTCGTATTGCAAGTGAATAGGGTTTCAGTGAATCGCTGTTGATTAGCGTCCACGCCCGCGCTGCAGCGTCGCGTCGCAGCCGCGATGACGCGAGAGGGCGTCGCGGCTCCACAAAGGCTCACGCACGGCCGTGGCCGTACCGTAGACAATCCACCGCGTATCGATCTACCGCGACCCTTCGACTGAACGCCGGCCGCGCACAATGCCTTCGCTCTTTATTATAGCATCTCACATTGTTGTCATTGTTATTATTATGATTCTTTACCGCTTTCCATTGTCGGTCGGCGTTGCGGCGGTGCTTTTTCACGTCTCGCGTTTAGTCTGGCCACTGGGAGCGCGACGCTCGCACGTTATTCGCGGAAAACGAGTGTTTTCCTCGCGGAAATTTTGTCACATTCGTGGTTTTTTGTGTGGTATTATTTGCGCGCGCATTGTGGTGTGACTGACAGCGAGTCGCGGGTTGCGGCGTCGAGTCGCGCCGCGCCGCGACTCTACATGCCAGCTGACTGCTCTATACATACCCACTGTGTATACAGTATACACTATGTATACATAGGTACCTGCTGTACCGTTGCTTAGTGACGCTATGTTAATAAGTAGTGCTTGTGTAGAGGTACATCATGTCCTCGTTATTCGATATTATTATTCGGACTAAGTGTTTGTAAAACTTTATAATCTCGGATATGTGATCGTTTGATTAGTAAAGCATCCATTTGTAATCGTTTAGCTTAAGTATGGATACATAGTATGAAAATATGTACGCATAAAACATAGGTATATTGACGTTTGCTAAAATTTCAGATTAGATTAAGATTATAAATTATTAGACTTTTAATTATTCTTATAAGAAAATATCAACCAGTTCCACATTTCTATCGTTAGAAGAGCTGTGACTAGGAAAGTTACCGGGTGTAATACGAGACATAACAAGTTCATAGCTTAGATCTCAGTTTGACGAGCGCAGTGCAGTTCACATAGGACTTTCAATCAAAATCAAAGGTACCTTTGACAAATGTTTTGGATAACTATAGTATAATATGTTATGGTATAAGTTTCGAATTATATATCATTCTACAATATTTACTTAAAATTATTTAAATAATTCTAAGACATAAACTCAAATATAAAAAATAACATTGCGTTGATACTTTTTTATTTTGTTTTCACAAAACAAAAGACTTAAACGCGCTTTAATTTGACGATAATAAATATTATAAAATTATAATGTCCTAATATTACAATGGGAAATATGGGATGTTAATGTGTGTTTCTTACCTCTTTACACAAACAACCGAACCGATAACGCTGAAATTTGGAATGTATTTTTTTTTTTGTAATGAAGTAGAAGACCAGCAAGACGCTCTCCTGATGTTAAGAGATAACGGCTGCCCATAATCAGTACAGTGTTACCTAGGATTTCACAATTATGTGAAATTCTAGGAGCACTGCACCAACGCTTCTTACTCAAGAGTCATGAGATGTTAAGACTCTTTAGCCCAGTAATTTCACTAGCTACAGTGCCCTCCTACCGGAGCACAGTGATGTTTGCACATCACTGCTCAGGCGGTAGAATAACTGGCACTGTTGGGGTACCCACCTAGACGACCTCCTGCAAAGGAAGTCTACCCCCGGTAAATATGTATGCTACTTAGCGGGTAAAACTGCTTGGTATTGCGAGTAATTTTCTAAACTTGATAATGATAGGCAGGTAAATTATAAAATATTGGATTGTACCTACATGGATGAACTGATTCAACTAAAATGTAGTTTATTTATTTGATGTACATACAGTAGTACTATTTAATTACTCGGGGAACTATGGTGGCCGTACTAGTAATAAAACTGACAGCCACCAAATTATTGATTACTTAATAATAATAATTCATTTATTTCAGGCAATAGTACACTGACAACAAGTACAGTGTACCAGAGGCCCATATCAACAAATACCTTAAAGACTAACATACATAAAAACAAGTGAACTTTAAAAAAAAACTTTTTAAAAACAAGCTTTTATTGCATTGTCATCCGATTTATACATGTATGCAAAATTTCAGCTCAATCGGACACCGGGAAGTGGGTCAATATAAACTTTCAAGATTTGATTACAGACAGACTGACAGACAGACAACAGACAGGTGAAAGTAAATAAAAGCTTGTAATAATAAAAACCTTGATCCTGAAAACCCTGCTAAACTTAGAACCTGGAATAATACATAAGCTCCTTTTCCGCGGGTAAAACCGTTAGGTGCTAATTTGAGAATAATATAGAAAGCACAAGCATCAGCGTAAACGTACTTTCTAATATTTTAAGACAATAAACCAAATTCCTTAATAGTTACAATGTCTAAATATTGACATGCATAAATTAAAATAATGACTCAGCGGATCACTCATTAAACACTGGCAAATGAAGTTGTTTCTGAATGTCACAGGTGATTTAAAAGGCAGATACCGCGCACAAACACAAGTGAAGCCAATTACAGTGAATACCATTTTTAAGAAAAATTGTTTTCGCGATTTAATGAGATGGAAACTGTTCTATTAATAACTTGATTTTGCTCTTGGCTTATCGTTCTTATTATATTACTCATGAATGTATATGCATTACAGAATTATCTGTTAATATAGTAGGTACTTGTATCCACGTGACACAAGAACGGTTCAACAATTACGTTCATGCAAAGGTGAACAGAAGCTGTATTGGCTAATTTACACCGGTTGACTTATGAAAAATAAAATTTCAATATACATGGAGAACGCGTCTATCGCATAACTCATCCATCTATTAAAATATGACACATTTAAAAAAGTTCTTATACTTTGTCTGTATTTTTTTAAATCATTATGAAAATTAAATTTATGTAAACTTAACCAGTGGCGGTGGTCAACTTAACCTATTAGGTAGAAATTTCAGCCTAGCATTAACTATAGCATGAGTCCTCTTTCGTTCACTGAAGCGTGGTATCTGCCTTGATTAGTATAGTGGGTGGTGAACATCTATTTGTAATTTCCTTCACAACAATGTATGTAATTGCCAGAGTCAGAGGTGATTCGTGAACCGACAACTTTCTATTTATTCGCCGTTCAATTAGTTTTACATTAAAATAATATAACTTATTGATATGTGTTTGATTGATGTCTATTTTGTTTTTGATGGGCATTTTTTATTATTTTTGGGCGTACAATTTACATGTCAATACACCTATATAGATGTACATAGTATTTAGTCGGTACAGGTACATAATATTAATGTTCGGTGGTTTCATTTTACAAAATTTTCAGTCCCACTTGACGCAAGCTCGTGGAAAAAGGACGTTATCAATCGTTAAGTTTAATAATAAAAAATCTTTATATATTTGTAAAATTGAAAATGTCAATCTTATTTTAAAAATATTAAAAAGAAATATTATTTAAGAAAACTGTGAAGAAATTTTTGTTAAGTTCAAATGTGGCATTTTGGACATTGCATAGGTAGGTACAATAGTTTAATTAGGTCCAATCAATTTATGTAAAAACTAAATTATGCTAGCGGTTTTGCCCATCTATGTTCCAAATTTGAACCCAATCCATTCAGCGGTGTGGGCTGTATATGTAGATCAGAGATCAGTCAGTCTGTCAATCAGTCACTCTTTCCTTTTACATATTTAGATTTAGATGAATAGTTTAGGTTCATATACACAAATCCGTGCATAGAACATCCACGTGGTTAAACACACCACAATCCTACCACACACCATTAGTAATAATTTACAAGTACCTAACACGAGTGACCTACATACAGCCCGTTACATAAGGTAGGTAGGTAGGGTAGATACACACTACACGGTCGCACGTTACTATTTAATTTGCGGCCGCTCCAAGATAGGTCTGATGAGTCGGAGACAGCGGCCGGAAGGGCTCCTGCCACCCCGGCCCCTTGGACGGACGGTGTCTGCCGTCTATTTAGATATGACGGGCTTGCTATTAAAATGTTAGGTTATGTTTAGAGAAGTTGTAATCTAAATATATGGAAAGAGTGACTGATTGAATGTGCACAGCCTAAACCGCTGGACGGGATGGGTTTAAATTTGGAACATAGGTAGGTTTTATGACGTAGACCTCCGCAAAGAAAGGATTTTGTCATACGGGCAAAGCCGCGAGCATAAGCTGGTTTGTTATAAATCACAAACTTTCAAAATTAAAACGTTAAAATGCTTAATTGAATGTTAGGAGTGGTTTTGTTTTTAGGACGAATGGTGCCTACCTTCTATTTAGATATGACGGGCTTGCTATTAAAATGTTAGGTTATGTTTAGAGATGTAGAATAAAGTTTAAGACAATTAATTATAAGTAGAATATTCTCAGCACAATCAAGCATTAGGTAAAAAATCTGTATAGTGTTAAGTTTTAAATAAAGAAATAAAAAATGTTGTAATTTGTTATAAAACACAAACTTTCAAAATTAAAATGTTAAAATGCGTAATTGCATGTTAGGAGGTTGTTTTGTTTTTTGGACGGATGGAGCCTACTTTTTGTAGAGCTATGACGTTCTTGGTATTAAAATGTTACGTTTAGTAAATAATAATTTAGAATAAACTCAAAATTAATTTGTTCAAATAGGTTATATTCGAGCATCAAGATGCACTTTTGCAAGTCAATTTAACATTTTTTCTATTTTAACACTCTACCGCTCGTTCGCAAAGCACCTCTAGAAGAACGAGCAAAGAAACTCATAATTGCATATTTTAAACATGTGTTCATAATGTTTATCTAATAAGTTAAATAATAAGTTTTACTTGTAGGTAATTAAGTTTCTAATTTTGTGTAATATACGAGTATAGTTTTTAGTTTTAATTTTTATGTTTAGTTATAAGTTATTTTGTAATTAATGGTTAGAGATGTTATAATTTGTAAATCTATGAATTCCAAATTTGAAATTTAACTAACTACTAGTTTGCCATGTGTGTTTGTCATAAAAAATAGCATCTGTAATTATATGTAATGTGAGCAATTTTTTTACGTACCTAAATTACTTTTTACGTAAATTTTGTATGTAAATCTTATGTTTGTCCAATACCTTTTGCAAAATACAGCTTTTTTAAAATTTGACGGAACTATTTTTAATGTATAATGATTAACATAAGATAATAGAGCAACGGATATAAACACGTTATTATTTATCTTATTTTTTTATTTGTTATACAAAATCTAAGATAGTTTTATGTTATTGTGTTGTTATACAATAATTTCTATTTTTTGAAAATAAGTTTATTTCTCAACAAACATTTTTCATTAATTAAATAGATTTATATAGCTAAAGCGCGATATAGATAGGCGGTATAGATTTATATAGCTTTTTTTATGCCTAAAGTAACTAATGTAACTATTGTAAGTAATAACACTAAAACACATAATATTTATCGTTTAATTTATCGCCACACACACCGAGTTTAAATCATTATGTACGTAAAGTTTGATGGTAGTTTTAATTGCTAAATACAAAAATGTGTTGAGTTACGAAACCAAATTAGTAATCTGAAAAAAAAAAGGTAGCACTCCGGGAGTGCCGGCAGAAGTGAAAACTTCAATATTAACGTTGTGTTTAATTATAAGTATAAAAATACTATCAGTACATTTTTTTAGCGATTGCGAATGGTCGCTACGGGCGGGCGCGCGCTTGTCTAAGCCCCCTGTGCCGCCTAAACAGAGCAGCACACTCAGGCACGGTAGAAAGAGTGGGAGATACTAGTTCCTCTCCCTTCCCCTCGATCTTACGCTTTTTCGATCAGCATCACGTGACCCTGACGCGAGTTTTAAAGTTTTTACCCATACAAAAAGTGCTCAGCGCCGCTAAAGAAGTTTTCACTTCAATAAAAAATCCTCTCCCAAACAATGGCCCGCCATATTGAAGCGTCACCTCAGTGTTGCCATGCGCGATAATTATTAATTTGCACCCATAAATGTAAAACTACTGTATTGAGCATGCTGTTAAAAAAAGAGGCACTGAAAGTGAGGCCTTTCGCTTGTATATTTGTGTACATGTACACAAGTACGTGATAATTGATAATTGAACACACTACATCGACTATTTTATCCTTTTCATCGTAATATACATAACAATGTGGTCAACAATATTCACTGTTAGGTACTACAGAGTACAGAGCGACTTTTTTTCGTGTGTGTATAGTATATTACTATGCCGTATGATATTATAATATATACATGGTGGTATGGAAGAGATATCGCCTTAGCCATAAGACCGCATCGATTGCAACCTCTTTGTATAATACCTTTGAGTTAACTATCTAAATTATACACTTTAAATTTTTGCGATTTGAACTCATGATAATTTATAAATCGGGACTTATCGTGTAATCTGAGGAAATTGTATGGCAAATAGTGTTTTATTTATTTATTTATTAATACTTTATTGTAACACCACATGAAAATTAAAAATTTACATCAGTAATTAACAAACAAAACAAAGATGTTGCAACCGGCGGTCTTATCGCTTTTAGCCGTTGTTTTAATAAAGAGTTAGTCATTCAATTCTTTAACTATCGTTTGTATAACTACATAGTATAAAATAAAGTTGCTTCCCGCGTCTGTCTGTCCCTATGTATGCTTATATCATTAAAACTACGCAACGGATTTTGATGCAGTTTTCTTTAATAGATAGTGATTCAAGAAGAAGGTTTATATATAATACATTCATAATATAGTAGAGAAATATTCATCATTTTCTGTTAAGCGCAACGGAGCGCGGGTTCACTAGTTATGTACATAAGTCGGTAGGCTTAGTGTGGGTGCTTCATATTTGTTATAATGAAACTTCTCCTAGTTATTTTATTTTTCGTTAGCAGTGAGTGTCGCTGCAGTCGCGCCTCTCGCGACTATCATTAGTGACACCTCCCGCCAATTAGGACGCTCACACAGTTTGATGAGCACTTTTTTAGTTTTTTATTTAGCACAAGCGTTACTCCGGCAATTATTGAATGAGTCACCAAGCGTTATCGTTCTAGTGGCGGTTTTGTATCGGAGTGTCGGAGGATTTTATAGTTGCTTGTTACTGATAGTGTGTCAATTAAAAACTTTGCTGAGGGTGGAGAAGGAAAATGTTGATTTTGAGGAGTGAGAGCGATTCCGCACAAAAGAGTTTCAAATCCATGAAATGATGTTACGGCGTAGTCTTAGAACATTTTTTATGGTTGCTTACGCACAACAGTCATTCGATTTTTGTCCATCGTCGGACTGTTTTTAACACAAATAGCCATGATTGTATTTTACGAAAAACTGCTATAGGTATAGTACCTAGCTACTTCGGTTTTTTATCCGACTGTCACTTGAGGGATTCGAACTTGAGTTCGATTCAAGTTCGAATCCCTCATTATTTATGTACCTACTGTAAAATAATTATAAATAAATACTTCTAACTGTAGGTATATTTGTAAAAACACATTTTTGTTAATAAAAAAACTTTATAAATACAACGTTTGTTTTAATTATTTCTATCCCATTCTTCATCCTTATCCCTATTATTAGATGACATATTTTGAAAGATTTAGATACCTAAGTGGTACATTTTATTATTTTTATAATTATATCCCTTGTATAATACTAGGTATTTTATATGGAAAACAGATATTAAATATATTATGCATTTTCTTTTCATATTTTTGAATGGCTTTGTTGTTAATAGTGTACCTAAAACTGGAATATTGTAGGTACATACCTACTCGTAATACATACTTTGAAAATATATTGCGTAAGTCTTTAATTAAAAACTTTTTCACAAAAATAACTAAATTGTACGAATTCATATTTTAAAATGCGTCATAGCGAAGCGAAGGAACGAGAAGGTTGCCAGGCTATATTAGGCCCCTAAACAACAATTAAATTAAGTAATAAAGATATTTTATATAGGTACCTACTATAAAAAACAACCAAAAATTAAGAAATATTGCAGTATACCTAACTTGAATAGAATAATACTTACAAAATAATAACACTTTATTTCAAACCTAGTTACAAGAAATTGTTTCATAAATAGACAATACACATAAAGCTTAATGTATACAATCGGCGGTCTTATCGCATAGAGCAATTTCTTACAGACAACCTGGTTGAAATACTTTATTGTTTAGATAACATAAATACTAGGTAAACTTGGCTAGTGGCTGGTAGAAAATGCTAATTTAGAATTGAGTTGGTCCCAGCGTTGTGCTGAATAATAAAATATCCGGACCAAGTAATTTCTTACTTTCAACCTGGTAATAGAACAATACAGACAATACAATAGTAAATACGATATTATGTATGCAATATCAGCTGCTCACCACCAGCAGTAAAAACTTACCTATCTATATACTACCTCTGTGGCGCGGTGGGCTAATACCCGCTTGCAACGCAGATGGTTGCGGGTTCGATTCCCGCATGGGACAAATGTTTGTGTGATCCACAGGTATTTGTTTCTGGTCTGGGTGGTTTTTCAATATCTATTATAAGTATGTATTTACAAAAGAAAAGTATATAAGTATTATATCCGTTATCCTAACCACCATATTACAAGCATTAAGTTGCTTAGTTTGGGGTTAGATGATAGGCTTAATGACGTAGACCTCCGCTAAGTAAGGATTTTGACACGCGGGCAATGTCACGAGCATAAGCTAGTATATTATAAGTTACTTACACAATATCCTCATAAATCTTGGCAATAAGATCAGTAGCAATAAAATACCCCTATTCTAAATAGGTGAAAAACTTAAGACAAGCTAATAATATTTTCTTAGAATATAACAAAAGGACCAATAAAACAATGGCCATTTTAAGAACCCGTTTATAGTACCTATCTAAATTATGACCAATTTTTAACCTTTGTTTCTTAAGCAAATTGGGATTGTACCACTTAAAAAGTATTTTTTATTATCTGCTGAAGACGTTCAACTTTATTAAAAAAAACATAAAAAAGTATGATACGATGCAACTAGCAATCATAGAAATAGTATTATGTGTATAGCAAATATTCACTATATTTATGAACAAAAAAAAATATTTATGATGTAAATAATTTTTTATATTTTAAAAACCAATAAAAATGTTAAAAAACCTAACCTAGAAGATCCACAGACAGCGCGGCCAGATCCAAGTTAATAGGTCACAGTTAATATATTGAGTAAGTAAATTAGGTACAACTATTATTGTTAAATATTAATATACCTAATGGAAATACAATAAAATAGACGACAGGGCTGTAATTAGGAATCTTACAATATCAACATATAGCTAAATAGGTTATTGCTAAAAACTAAAAAAAAAAAACTTTTACCTAGTTAATAAATCAACATTACTCACACTCGTAAGTAAATGATCACAACAGTAACAATGTAATTTAAAAGATCAAAGTGCCTATCTTCCTACAATGGGCTGTTTGAAACTCTTTCATACGAGACTTCTTTCATATTCACAAGTACTCATGGCACATTGTCACCGGGGCCTTGAACTTACAGCCTCAACAGCTGAGCTAACTCAAATAGATACATGGATACGTAAGTATGGATCAACCATTCACATTCAATGTAACATAATATGACTCTTATTTTAATTCTTTCTTCGCTTGAAAGCATGAGGAAAGCGAGGAAAGTATTGAAATTCGAATAAAAGATTCTATAACATGAAGGTACATTACGAAGGAACGGCTAAGATGTGAATTTCTATCCTGTCGTAGAATGTAAGGTTATGAAAACTGGCTGGCATGTCTATGTTTACAAGATAAGCTGAAGCCGAGAAGGTGCAGTTACCGTCGGCAAACAGAATTGAGATTTGCATGAGGCGGCGGCGACGGGTCGAGGCGTACGCTCGCCTCGCTCGCCGGGCGATTAAAAATGCAGGGCGACGCGGGTGGGAGAGCGCGCGCGGGGCGGGGCCCCGTCCCGAGCCCCCATTGGTGCAATGAACCGCGGGCGGGCCCGGGGAGTGCGCGCGCGGGGGCTCCCGTCGCCGGCGGGCGGCGGCGAGCGAGCCTCCGCACAACGCACGTAGCCTCCGCGCCGTACGGTCCCGCGAACGTACACTCCGCCGCGCACCGTCGCGAGTCCATGTGACCGACGCACAGTTCTCTCGTTGTGTACGGTGAACGAAGGATCAGCAAGCTGTACGCGCCGCAGGAAGACGACATGTTGACGATGGAGACGGACCTGAAGGGCGGCAGCCTGCACGCCACCGTGCCGCCGCACCACGCGCTGCAGCACGGGTACGGGTCGCTGGGCGCGCTCGGCGGCATGATGCTGCCGCAGCAGCAGCCGCTCCAACACCAGCCGCTGCAGCACCAGCACCACCAGCCGCTGCCTCAACACCACGGCCCGCCACCGCACGCCCCTCAACACCACCAGCCGCCCAACAACAACAACAACAACACCAGCAAGGCCTCCAACGCGGACCGCGTCAAGCGCCCCATGAACGCGTTCATGGTGTGGTCGCGCGGACAGCGCAGGAAGATGGCCTCGGACAATCCCAAAATGCACAACTCGGAAATATCCAAACGTCTCGGTGCACAGTGGAAAGACCTCTCGGAGTCCGAGAAACGACCGTTCATCGACGAGGCGAAGAGACTTCGCGCCGTCCACATGAAAGAACATCCGGACTATAAGTACAGACCGCGAAGGAAGACGAAGACGCTCGCCAAAAAACAAGAAAAATACCCTTTGGGTGGAGGAGCGTTATTAGGAACCGGCGAAGCACAAAGATCCGCAGCGCCGACGGCACAACAGCCCCGGGACGTCTACCAGATGACCCCCAACGGATACATGCCCAACGGATACATGATGCACGACCCCAGCGCATACCAACAGCAAGCGTACGGTTACCCACGCTACGACGTGTCTCAGATGCAGCAAGGCGGCTACGGCGGAGGATACTACGGCGGCGGCGGGCAAGGCTCGCCATACCTGCCGCAGCCGCCGTCGCCCTCCGCGTACGGCATCGGCCCCGGCTCCCCCGGCGGGTACGCGCTGCCCCCGTCGTGCGCGTCGCACTCCCCGAGCGGCTCCTCGGCCAAGTCGGAGCCGGTGTCGCCCGGTCCCCCCGGCATGAAGCGCGAGTACGTATCCCACGAGCCCCCGGCGCAGCTGAAGCGAGAGTTCGGCGGGCACGGCCACCCGCACGACCAGCTCGGCATGAAGCGGGAGTACGGGCAGCAGGACCTGAGCCACATCATCAACATGTACCACGTGCCGGACGAGCAGCGGTACGCGGCGGCCAACGAACGCGCGATGCCGCTCATCTGAGAATCGCCTTTCGCGTGCGACATCGACATCCCGCCGCTCTGAGCTGGTAATGTCGCCGCGGCTGATTATGCCTCCAGTGACTTTTTTGCGAATCGTTTTTCGCACTAGGACAGTGATCGTTATCTCCCGGCCGTACATACTGCTAGGTATGTCCAATTATTTGTTTTGTAATGTACTGACGCGGTTAGTGTTGCGGACTGTTAACTTTAGCGAGCCCCGGTCGGTGCCGGGTCGCACGGCCGCGCCGCGCTATCCGACGGCGCGGCGTGCGGCGGGCGCCGGATGGTGGCTCGATTCAATGTTGTTGATGAATTCTTGTATTATATTACTATTATTATTGTATTTTTCATGGTTTAAGTTAAATATTTTAAGTTGTGAAGTGCGGATGGACGACAGGGTTCGGAGTGAGTTCGCGTGCGAGAGGATGTAGTGACAGAGGTAATTCGAATACCAAAAAAATTTGAACAATGTGTAAATATAGGTTGTAAGTTAGTCGAGTCGGAGTTAGTCGGTAAAGCGTAGATAGATAGCGATAAGTCGTGCCACGACGCCACTCTCGTACGCCCGACGTGCGTTGTACAAATAATTGTTATATGGAATCGAAAAGTTATAAATCCTTGAAAGACTAAAATATTGTAATACGAAAATGTACAGTGAGTGTTATATAGTCAGTGGACACAAAAGTATATTGAAGAAAAGATGAAGTTATCAATAAACGACGCGTTAAAATTGTACACTTGAAGTTTTGTTCTCTACCCCCTATTTATACATCTAGCGTAATAATATTATGTGAGTGTTCTTCGTGCCAGTGATAACCATAAAGTTTTAGGAAACACATAGGCCTAAATATCATACGTTATAATATAATCTGGTGTGTACTAAAGTGGAATCTAAATCAGTTATTTTAATTTTTTAAACATAAATGATATATTATGATTTTTTCCATTTATAAAATGATGACATTAACTGTGAGTGTCCTTGGAAAGAAACAAAGGTTTATTACGAGTAAAAATATAGTTTAATAAAACCTTGTAAAAAATAAGGCTGTATAAAAAATTATACTTACAATTTTTTTTTTAATACTCCATGAAAGAAAAGGTCAATAACTAAAAGTTGAGAAAAATACCAAAATTTCTTACATTAACTTTTTATTATTTAAAAGCTTGATGTATTATTACGTAACTGACATTAGGACATTTTTTAAGAAACTATTTTTCGAAGAAATTAAACCAAATTATTTTCCAATAGAATAAGTTACCTCAATTACAGATTCGTACTTTACAGAGTCAAACCACAAAATTATAACTTGTGTGGCGAGCCAATATCTATGTTTTAGTTTCAGATCGCCTAAATAAATATACTGTACCAAACAAATACATATAAGCAAGTCGTTCATGCCACGGTGAACCCTATACAAGAAAACAATAGGAATGATAATAGTTTTATACTTGTGCAACGTAAGAAGAGAAAATATTTAAAAATTAAATTCGTACCGCACAAAGTTCTAGTTAGGTACACTACGTGGCCGACCTTACAGTGGACTAGCGATTATGTGGAATATATAAATAATATAATATTACTAGCTACGCCTAGCGGTTTATCCCGCTGTAGGTACTGTTACCTATGTGTTATTCCAGGGCCTATAAGCTATCACTGTCCCAAATTTCAGCTCAACCGGTCCACCCGTTTAGGCGTGAAAGAGTAACTAACATACGTCGAGACATCCAAACATCCATACATTTTCACAAACTTTCACGTTTTTAATATTAGTAAGATAGTTATTTTTTACATAGGAAATATTTATTTTGTTTGCCGATGATTGAAAACATAGTGAAAGTCAAACAAAAGACTTCAACGCGTTGCGTCACTTTTTGTTTTAATTTTATTTATTTACATACGTTATTTTTTACTCTTATAGAAATACTTTTAATAATATATACCTAATATTACTTTGAAAATACAAAAAACAATTACAAATTCCCAAGGACTGAACACTGACTGAATTGTTCTGTGTACAAAAAAATAAATTTATATTCATATCGTACAAATTCTGGTAATTAATATAAATAAAACGTTAAATAAACTAACTGGTAGGCCCCTCTCTTTTTAGTGATATAATTATAGTAAAATCAAACTAATTAAGAAGTTACGTCGCTTATTTGCCGCAACAACAGCGTGACACAGAAAAAACATTTATGAACAAACTCTTATAATGAGTAGGTACCTACCTAGTGTTCTTTTTCCAAAGTGAGGCTATTAGTTTGATAAAAAAACGCTCCTGATATTGGCAGCTTTCTTTAACCACAATATTATTTGAGTTATATAGATATAACCATTTTTTTTATAAGGAAGAAGTAATACAATTTAATTTTACTGGTGTTAATATTATAAGTAAAATTATTTTCCATAAATAGTTTTTGCTATATTATTCCGTTGTTGTAGCAAATAAGCGATAGATATCAGGAAATAATATCAGTCAATATTTCCAAAGATTAGCACCTTAAGATTAGTCTTAAAAATACAATAAAAATAGATTGATAACACTTTATTGGAACACAAAAAATATATAAAAAAAAAACTTAAGAACTAAAATAATATAAAACAATAAGTGTTACAATTGACGAAGTGTTACAAATACGCCACTACAGATCAGATATAAAATACCTAACAAATACATCTGAATCTATAGGATTATTTATAAAACACTTGGAACATCGCAGGACCAGATAGCCAACATCATAAACAACAACATGCGATATTAAAGATGTGTCTTTTAATATTTTTTTACATTTTACTTTCATACAAAAATAATTATTCAGAGAGAGTATTCAGATGATTTTTTAATTTATTTTTATTTAGTCTATGGTGCCCCACTGCTGGGCAAAGACCCACCCCCACGTGGAGAGACAATACAATACACAACTCTTTATTGAAACTCCACATGAAAACAAAAACAAAAATATTGTTACAATGTATACAAGGGTGTTACAATTGGCGGTCTTATCGCTAACAGCGATCTCTTTCAGACGACCGTGACTTGAGGGACCCAGTCTCAATGCAGTGCGACCTCATTCATATTGATATTGATTTTTGTATGAAAGTAAAATGACTAAAATGTAACAAATAATTATAATATCAAAAGTCACATATTATCACATATTGTTTTTTTTATCGTGGCAAACTCCTTTATTGAGAAAAACAAACTAACAATACTACAGCAGTAAAGAACACTTTTACACATGTTGTTTTTTATGATCTTAGCTGTTTTAAAAAAACCCTATAACATAGGAATATATAGGTTTATTAAAGGTATGTATCGCCATAGTGACAACCTTTATGAACTCTGTCCCTTTGTGACACTTTGTCGTTGGCGTTTGAACTCTATCCCATGTTAGAGGTAGCAACAGCGATGTCCTTCAAATAACTACGACTATTAACTCCTAGTTTTCAAGTCAAACACCCCTAAACAATAGAAATATGTACGTAAGAGGCGTCAGCTTGATGTGATTCTCTGCGTCAAGAGAACCATACTTTTGCACTACACTTTTCAGTGAAACTGAATTGAAAATAATCAAAAAATATGTAGTTTCATGTTTTAATTCTCTTTTAAATTATATACCTAATCCTTTCAATTAAAAAATCAAACAAAACAACCGGCGGTCTTTTCGCAAACTTTTACAGATAACCTGGTTGGAAGGTACCTATATCAAGATGTGCAATCTGCAATAGCACTAAGTATTTTATTGTACATAATAGTATATTGATAAAAAGAGAACATATTATGTAGCTACATCCTCAATAGGTAGAACCTTTTTTTCATAAAAAAAACTTTTTTAAAACAAGTAGTATGTAGCTTACCAAATTTCAGCTCAATCGGTTCACCCGTTTAGGCGTGAAAGAGTAACAAACACACATCCAGACATCCATACATTCTTACAAACTTTCACGTTTATAATATGTATTAGTAAGATATTTGGTAATTCTTTATCGCTGATTAATTTTTTGATTTAGTTTTGATAAAAAAAACATTTTAATTTCTTACCCAAGTCATCTCTTGTACATAGTACATTTAACTTGGTTACCCCTTCGCGGCATTTCAATCAATTACTGGCGACACGTAGGGCGATATGTATTAATGAGATCCCTTCGCGAACTTGATTAGAATTCGGCCACTTTTTCTCCCCGGGGAGTGGAGTGACTTAATCCCGACCCGCCCCGATGTTTAACCGATGGTTTTAAACTATTTTCACTATCGGGGAGAATGATGTATGTGAAATAATGAACGTTGATTTTTAATCAAAAAGAGGGCTGGTTTTTGAGGTGATTTTCAGGCTTGTGCCTCATAGCATAGATAAAATTTTGTGGAATCACTATAGGTACACACTACTTTTTAGTTTTAGGTTTGTTTTAAATTCTAAAAAGGTCACAATTTAGGGCTGATCCCGGCCCGATGTTTAGCCAATGGTTTTAAACTATTTTCACTATTGGGGAGAATGAGGTATGAGAGAAGTGAAATAATGAACGTGTTGATTTTTAATCAAAAGAGGGTCTTTGAAATCAGGATTTTGATTATATTTTTGAAAAGATCATACTTGTGTCACATAGTATAGGAAAATAAATAAACCTGTATATAAAATTTTGATACAACACATCTAAAGTTTGTTTGAAATTCTATAAAAGTTGCGATTTAGGGGTGAAATGTTGTAACAAAGATACCTCTAATTTCAGATAAATGTGGTGTTGTTTAAGTAGGTAACATTTTTTAACATAATGTAGGCATTCAGTTAGCTTTTAGCACAAAATCTAAAGTTTTGCATGTATAAATTTGATTATAGCGTAATTTCATTAATCGGGACTTATGACGTAAATATTTTCATGTTAGTTTAAAAAAAACATGAATTCAAATAACGAAAATTTAACGTATTAGATTATAATTATATCCAAAGATCAAAAATAAAATACTTATAAAACTAAAATTCCGGATGTGTGAGGCAGCCAGTTTTGCACCCCACCGCACCGTCACGGTGCGCGGCGGCGGGAATCGAACCCGCGACCCGGGGTAGGTAATCACTGTTCCCACGGCAAAACCTTTGTTTTCTCTCACGGTTTGCGACATGCGTTGCGGTGATTGTCCACGCACTAACTTTCTAATGATTGGCCAAGGAAATTTACTTACGAGTAAATTTTAGAATATTTTAGGAAATATAAAACATTTTTTTTAGCCTTTGACCACATTCTCGGGTGATGTTAAGCGTCAATGCAGCCGTAAATGGCAGCAAACTAAACCTAGAAGGCAGTTTTTTTTTGTTTTATTCACATGTACCTACGCCTTTTTGTTTTATTCGTTTAGCATCAGGTGGGCCGACTGCTTGCTTGTCACCTACTACATAAATAAAACCAAATCCAGAGGACATCGTAATAGTCCAAAACCGTGATTGAGATATTCTCAACAATATAAGACGTGTCTTGTGAGTTGTGCCGTTTTGTTATTTTAGTTTAACAAAAATGTCAAAAGGCCTGCCTGTGATAGTTCCTGATGGAAAGGAGTCTTTAAAATATAGGTACTCTCCTCTCTGCACAGTATAGCTATAGACATACATATCTACTTTATACCAACAACAACGCAGAACGTGTATCACCACTATTGATTTTGATCCTATAATTTAACTATTTTTTTAAAAACGAATTTCAACGTAATTTTTACACGAATATAACTAAAACAACAAATTCAAATGATGCAAGATAATGCGCAACTTCCTGTTCCATTATGATTCAAATGAGGTATAACCTTACGAGCAATTCGATAATGATCAGTCGAATCTCAAATGTACTAAACTATCGGATTGCAAAGCGGCTGTTAACTGCTAAACTCCCAGCTGCGTACAATCTCCCGTTTCTTACCTACGTGGGTACATAGGGATCCGTACATCCGCCAACACATTTGCCCATTTTGGCTACAGAATATTGTAAGCGAACAGACACCGTTTAACCTAAGTTTATGAATACCAATGTGCAGCTCGAACAGTTTTCTAACTTGCTTTATGCAAAGTAAGAAGACGAGCAAGACGCTTTCCTGATGGTTAAAGATAACGCTGCCCATAATCAGTACAGTAGCACCCATTATAATTATTACAGTAGTGATGTAAAATTATGGGAATACAGTATGACTGTTTTTTCACGAGCATAATAATGTCTTAAAACTAGTAGCGTATGTCATAATAAAACGTATGCTCAAGAATCAAGAGGAAGTGTATTGACTGATTTACACTGGGAGCATTATAATAAAGCCAAGAATAAATGTAAGGTTAGATAAAAGGCGTTTTTTTATTAATAGCATAGCCCATGTACTTATTATGTCTACGCAAAGTTAAGAAACGCCTTGTAACATTACTGTTCTATGACTTTGTCGCCTTATGCGTTATAGTGATTGCCAACATTGTAAATTAGCTAATACGTACGGCCTCTTAAGAGGAAAACTGACACACATATTATTTAAATGCGCATTTGCTTTATTGTACCCTATTTCAATGAAGACATTTTTGAATTCATTTGAATCACTTTTGGTTTAACAGCGCGATGTCTCTTTTTACTAACATAGCCCGTACTTTTGGCCCCAATTTTTTTCCGTGTCGCAATTCCCAGCTTCCCATGCGGTAGACTGTAAACATTCGTGCAAACACGAACTAAAGTTGTCACGTAATTCGTTCGTCAAACAATTCGCTGTTTGTTCTTGAGATTGACACCAGCCCGCCCCCCGAGCGGTCCCTTTGTTTTTATGTTGCACGCTGTCAATATTTAGTCCCATTTGTCATTAAGTGGTTTGAAACGATTCGTCGGCGACACATTGTGGGTGTCGATGTGTGGGATTTCTTCAAACACATTTTGGAACCTTATCTCAATATGTTATCTTCAAATTTGAATGTAGAATTTCAAGGGTTTCGTATATTTTACAAGGTTTTATTTACTTTCACGTGTCTGTTGTCTGTCTGTAATCAAATCTTGCAAGTTTAATTTAGTCCATTTCCGGTATCCCATTGAGCTGAAATTTTGCATTTGTATAAATCGGATGACAATGCAATATATTATAACGTAGGTATATAATATAATATGATGACATCGAGCTGATCTGATGACGGAGCTGGAAGGTGGCCATAAGAACTCCGAACGAGCCCATCGAGTTTGGGCACATTTGATTCGTCTTGACGAGTACGTTTGGTGCTAGATAGCAATAATAAACAAGTGAACTTTAAAAAAAAACTTTTTAAAAACAAGCTTTTATTGCATTGTCATCCGATTTATACATGTATTCAAAATTTCAGCTCAATCGGACACCGGGAAGTGGGTCAAATTAAACTTTCAAGATTTGATTACAGACAGACAGACAGACAGACAGACAACAGACAGGTGAAAGTAAATAAAAGCTTGTAAAAAAGCTTGTTTTTAAAAAGTTTCAGAGAAAGGAGTGTAAAGAGAGAATGGAGGCCTTTGCCCTGTAGTGGGACAGTATGGGCTAAAAATAATAAAAAAATTAAAAAAGTTTACTTTTTACAAGCTTTATATTACTTTCACCTGTCTGTTGTCTGTCTGTCTGTCTGTCTGTCTGTCTGTCTGTAATCAAATCTTGCAAGTTTAATTTGACCCACTTCCCGGTTTCCAATTGAGCTGAAAATTTGCATGCGTGTGTAAATCGGATGACAATGCAATATTTTTATGACATCGAGCTGATCTGATGATGGAACTGGAAGGTAGCCATAGGAACTCTGTCATAAAACAACGCAACCCCATCGAGTTTGGGCTCATTTGATTCGTCTTGACGAGTACTTTATGATGCAAGATAATAATAATAAATAAAGCTTGTTTTTAAAAAGTATTTTTAAAATTTCACTTGTTAATTTCACTTGTTTGAATATAGAATTTCAAGCGTTTCGTGTATTTTACAGTGACAGAGTCCTAAAAGAAATTGTAACGTATTTGATATACAAATAGTTAGGCACATAAGCCTGTTCCTAATGCGCGGCTGACATGTGAACTTTGCCTCCGGAATTTTAATAAGCCTCGAGATATGGGTACGCCTACCTACTGCATTATACTTGTACAGCCGGGAATGGTTTATATCATTTACGTAACAAAGCCGAGTGAAAATATTTTGACGTATGTATTTTGTGAGTTGAAATAAATAAAAATTTTAAGCGTGAAGTAGGGAGATGCTATGGTAGTCCCTAAACATTTTATATCAATGCTAGGTTCTTAATATCGCGCTTCCCTTTTCAACTTATTTTTAACTTTTAGTACTTAAAGTTTAATACAGAGATGTTTTGCCCTGAATTTGATAAATAATTATAATTTAATTATAATTGGCGTTAGGTTTTCAAAATCGCACCATTTTTTAAATGTTGTCCTTTTTTCCGTGCTTCAACTCTTCGTCCTCGACACTCATATAATAATTTATATCAATTTCTATAGAAAAAAATTGTGAATATAATTTTGGTATTTAATGTTTGTGTGTAACAAAATACAATTGTATGTGTGTATTTGTGCCCTCTTTACACCCAAACTGATTGAATTAAAATTTGCTATGTAGGTAACTTAGACCCTTTTTTTTTTTTTTTTTTTGACCCAGGAAAAATGCGTTACGCATCATCACCCCACGCCGGGGGGCGCGGGGCGGTATGTGGGACTCCCCCGCCAGAGATGGGAGCGACGGGGATACCCACTAAAAAACCTGGGGTGTTCCTGCGGGACGCCATAATGCCGGGGCAACGGGTACGCCGAAGCACTCATCCGCGGCCCCGACGGAGGTAACTTAGACCCTAAAATAACACAAGCTTCGTTTCAAAAAATGAACCGCCGTGCACTACTAATGTCATATTATAAGGAAGAAAAAAATCTATTTTAAATTTAGGATGACGGCTAAGCTACCCTATGTTTCATTTTGCCGCGCTTTTGAAAAGCGGATGAAATTTTTTGTGTTCTTTGATAATAATTTTGCAATAAGTGCTAAACGCGTATTAATAGTGGGTTTAATAAACGTTGAGTGTTTGTGAATGTGATTTACTGTCGAAGAATGGAAAAAAGTTCAACAGTCTGCTATTTTCAGGAATCGTCACAAAATGAATCGATGTGATTCGATAAACGCCCACTCTTTATCGAATATTGGAGGGAATATCCTCTCCAAACAATGAACTTAAAATTATAATAAAGTTTTCGACTGAAGGACTTGTATCCATGGTCAGAATAAATTAATAACAATTTTACTCGACACTGGCAAAATGAACCCTGTTGCCAAAATCTAAAAAAAAAAAAAGCTACCCTATGATACCGGGAAAAAATACTGGCCTCGCTAAACCAAGTACTGGCAATCCCGCAACATGGCGGACGCTTAGAAAAAAGGTGGAATTTAAGCTTTATTGCACTTGACCTTCTTGGAAGTGCTAGTTGAAATAACGTTAATATTTTCCCTCAGGTAGGCTTAGGAGTGTACATGACTTTGGTTAGTACTTACATTACTTTTAAATTCTTGATATTTCTTGGTGTTGCAGTTTAGCCACACAACGTTTAATAATTGTGGTTCTTTGAATTTGACAGTATAAGTGGGGTAATGTGTTTTAATGGGTTATATAAATTCTAATTAATTAATTTATTTATTTATTTGAAATGTTATGTCGAAACTGAATAATACTTATGTAATGATATTAAAATAGACAGACCATAAATGTTTTTTTTTACTTTATTTATTTGACTGTATTTTAGTATGCGATTTTAATTATTTGCTTTGCTATCAGTAAATAAGTGTAATTTTTCTATAATGAAAAAGGATTATTTATTTATAACCATGTAAAAATATAATTCCTAATTAATGACCCAGTCGTAATTTAATATGGAGAATGTATTATATTTTATTTGTGTTAGAGCCTAAGCAGCCTTCAAGCTTCATTAAATATTTCAAAAACAACTCGAAACAAACATCTACAATCTATAGCCATTCAAACTTTTTCTTCTATAACATTAGTAAAAAACTAGGATATTATGTCCCGAATAAAAAGTATATATACCCAGATATACCCAGATAAAACAAAGAATACTGGATCCTTGGATTAAAAAGAAAAGGAAAGATGCGGTACAGGCGTCTCGCAAATGGACCGCTCCAATTAGGTTCATGCACCCAATTTTACTTCGATATGGATCGGGCAACCGACACTTCACCCAGAGGGCCTATTGGCTAATTCTCACCCACTACAATTGATGACAACTTCAATGTACATTGCTGCGTTTGTTATTTTACTCATATTAATGAGGCGGTTTAAGCAAGGCAATGTACGCAATTTGGTATATAGATTCTAGTGTTTTACACGTCGTTTTTCGCTAGCCAATAGGCCCTCAGTAGGCTCACGACCAAGCAACGATAGTGCGAACCGTATCTTCTCTTTTTACATTCATCTAAGACGAGGTCTTATTTTTCCAAACCACAGCTACCTAACAACTAACTACCTACACTACACCCCCAAAGCATAAAACGAAATAACCAAAGTTATGGTTGTTTTCTGATAATAACTCAAACCCAACAAAGCGGTACATTTCAAAAAGAGGAACCAGAGCAATAAAAATGTTTTTAGAAAGTTATATTGCCGTAAAGGGGTAGAAGCGGCCACGCTCCCTGTCATATAATTATTAAATATCCCGTCTGTTAATACCGTAATATTGTTTTAAATAAATATCTCTGTGTGAGTTAAAATAAATACTTATTTATTTAGAGTAATAAAGGATCATAACTGTGAAGAGTAAATTAAAGAAATGGTCTCACTTTTGTCACTAGGGAAAATAAATACAGCGGACATGTCACACACCTATATATAAAGGGTGTCATAAAAAAAACACTTTTTCCAGAAAAGGCGCAAAAGGGAAACAGTCTATTTTTAAGTTTTTTTTATACAACGAAGTAAGAAGACGAGCAAGACGCTCTCTATAGACTATGTGTTATTCTAAGGTCTAAACTATCTCCATACCAAATTTCAGCTCAATCGGTCCACCCGTTTAGGCATGAAGAATTAGCAAACATACTCGTACATACTACACACTCACCCACAAACTTTAGCATGTATAATATTTATGTGATTTCTCTTTAAAATTGAGTGAAACGAACATAAAAGCTGGTCCATTAGGCGGTATGGTCCATATACTACTTAACATCTAAGTTGAGACGGATCTACTACTAATAGCATTAATTTTGCAACAAATCACAAATGATCGCTAATGTAACGTATAAGTACCAACTAATATAAACTTTCCATTAGCACAATCTACGGCCGGAAATTAGATATTTAGTACTTTGCAACGGTTTGATTTTAATTATAATTTACAGTCTTGGGTTTAAACTTTGGCTTCAATAACTTTCGGTAATAACTTGGCCAAAATAAAGGTACCTTTACTGCATTATTAGCACATATGCCCTATTTGGTGAAGTCAATTGTCTAGGTAATATGAATAAGTCTAAGTATATAATGTATTTTTAGTTGACTTAAAAAGGAGAAGTCACAATTTGTAGAATTATGAATCATTCTTATAGAGGTAATTAGTAATTGAGGTTTATGCTTCAACAGAGCAAGTAACCATTCTTACACAGAGTCAAATCACAATAATTATAATATTTTGTGTGGCCAACTTATTTTCTTTTCAATGCAAAGAAATGAGAAGACGAACAAGTCGCTCTCCTGATGGTAAGAGATAACTGCCAATAATCAGCATAGTGCCACCAGGGATCTCACAACGATGCAAAATTCTAGGTGCACCAACACTTCTATATAATGCATATCTATAACAGAAATTTATTACTGAGAACTACATAATATATTGATTTTATTTTGCTAGCATCTATGACGTAACGCGCGTACGTGACGTATCACATTTTCAGAAATTTTTACTCATTTCGTCATCATTGTCTTAACTTTTACCAGTGACTGATAATGTTATCTCTCTGGCATCGATGAGTATTGGAGTAGATTCGCAGGGCAGCCAGGTTTATATTCTACACTAATTACTATTCTTGGAATTCCTTAGTAAAAGGTTGCTCAAACTCAAGAGGCTTTTGTTTTGCGGTTACTGGAAAACTACGATAAGACATACGATTAGCTTACTCATTTGTTTTAGTACTTGCTTATCTTATTATTATTTTTTTCTATATTTTTTGCAAGCTAAAAATATACGCCATCGATGCCCTAACTTTTATAATATATGTATTTGAAATGGTAGTAAACTTAGTTAGGTATTAAAAGATATAAATGTATAATGTATTCATTTTGTAGAATACGGTAGGTATATTCCCATAGTTATTACCACCAAATATCTCAAACAAATCGCTTCAAGCGATACTACATCCACTTGTATCGTCCTTAAATTTAATGCAGTCTTCAGTTCTTTTTATGATATCAAAAATTGTTTATCTGGACCTTCAAACTATGGGCGCGTTTTCTCAAAAACTGCGAACGTGAATGAGTTTGAATAGTGTAAAGCGAGCTCTTTATTATCATCAGCAGTCAAGAAACTTCCAACCACCATGCAGAAGCGCAATAAAGGCCCATATCCAAAAGGTAAGCTCTTCAATCAACCACTAATAGGCAAAGAAACAAAAAAACAAAAGCCGTCATAAATCGCACGATGCGATAGAGTCATTAGCCAGGGGCGGGCACCTGAATAATTAAAAACAAATACAAACCACGTATTAACCTTATCCCCCAATCTTTACGATCATTATAAAATTATTTGGTAGTTTAACTTTACACGAACTTTGTTTTTAACGTTTAGGGGCGTTTCGGTAATAAAACTGTTGGTGTTTAATTTGATTTTTATTGAAGACTAAAACAAAGTTACACTTGTATGTTACAACTTACATTTAAGTTTTATTATGTTCTTTACGTAGTTATTAGCAGAGCCGACGAATAAATTTAAATAGCAGTAATTTCAGGAATTGTGTAAATTCGCAGGAGGTATTCCTTAGGATTCTTACCTTTTACGTCTTACACGTACTCCTTACAAGATAGTTTTTTTTTATGTGATGTAGTAGAAGACGAGCAAGACGTTCTCCTGATGTTAAGAGATAACGCTGCCCATAATCAGTACAGTGCTACCTAGGATTTCACAATGATGTGAAATTCAAGGAACACTGCACCAACGCTTCTTACTCAAGAGTCATAAGATGTTAAGACCAGTAATTTTACTAGCTACAGTGCCCTCCTACCGAAGCACAGTAATGTTTGCACATCACTGCTCAGGCACATAGACAACAGTATACATAGACAACTCTTTATTATTGAAACACCACAATAGGCAGAAAACTTTAAAAAAAATTGGGGTTTATATTCCAACCAGAACTGGTTAGGTACCCTACTGACACTGCCAGAACCAAATCACAATTTATAGGTTGTGTGGCTAACCTATATGTTGCAGTTTCAGGTCACCGAGATTACCTACTACAGGTATTATTAAAGGTAAATTATACACAATTTTATGACTAACAACTGTCAACTGTAACAATTTACAGTTTTATAGCTAAAAACGATCGAAAAAAGCAAAGGATATTTATTCAAAAATCATAATTAAACAAAATTTCGAGTGGATTAAGCCAGAGACATTCAAAAGTGATACAGTTAATTTATTTCTTTTAGGTCTACTATAAAATCCGTAGCTAAAATCCGAGTTCTTCATAAAGTTGTATTAAGTAAACGAGCCGTCTAACCTTATCTTTAACACCAGTTACCAAATTAATTGATGGAACGGTCCCGGCTAACGGTCTGCCTGAAGACTCTTCTACCAGTCACACAATCCCCACGAAAAACTTCTTAAAACAGCTTAAAAACCATTTCAATACACTGGAAATATATCTCTATTGCCTAAACTATAAGATATATTTTTGCGTGCGCATACAATAGATATATTACTAGAACAGATGATACAAAGAACAGTAAATAAACAGTTGATACTGACTACACATCATTACATCAAAGAGATGAAAAGGCATTGTTGCAGGACATTGCACTCTGTGCGGTTGTAATAATAGTCAGAATGGTTTGTGTGGCGGTTTCTTATCGAACAGTAGGTTAGTGGGTGCGAGAGGAGCCGGGTCAAACGGTTAGCAAACAGATTCGTCTTGGTCGGCATGTTGGCAATACCGTGAAATGGTTGCAAAAGCTACACTACTGGAGGCTTCTTAGATGTTTCGTTATACTAAAACAAAATTACATTAAACACATCCGAGGTATTTGGAACTAGGATAAATTTTAAATGTCGAAATTGAAGAGTTGACAGATACGTTCTGCTATTGTTTTTATTTTTTAATAATTCGCCTTTGACAACGATAACGTTGCAGACTAAACCTAGAAGGCGGGATAAATCCCTTCCTAGCTACTTTGGAGATACGCAACTAATATACAAATCTTCTGGACTACAAAAATGTAGACATATCTTTAGTTCACATTGTAAGCATTTAAACTTCAACCAACATATTTTTTAAGAAAGAAAACAAAAGTTATTACATATTTACTACTCTTCAGAAACAATATCGTTGAAATCGAGCTAGTTAAGACCTTAACCACATAATAATCTGTTAACAATTACACCGCATAGTCTCAATAACAAAAAGCTAGAACAAACAAGTGTAGTGAACTACAACGGATCGCAGCCCCGAATTGTTCCTAACAATGAGACTCGGAAGCATCTTCAGCCGCACCCGAAAATAATCGTCCATCAATCACGAAGGAACACTTTGTGGTGCCGCCGTAATTGCTGGATAAAAAACAAAAGTAGAAATTTATAACGAGACGAAACGTCCAAATCATGCTGTTTAGTGCAAAATTATAGCGTTTTAAACATGCCGTTTAGGTTCCTGCGATTGTTGTGGGCGCAGAGGCGGAGACTATTTTGGGTAAGGTATAAAATAAGTTAGTGGAACGTTAGTTGATTTCATACTTGTATGTATTAAGTAATGTAAATGTTGTAAAGTGATACCTAATAATATTTGTTAGAAAATTGTAATTTCTCGTAAGTTTGAATTTTTAATAACAACCTCATAATATTTACTTTCACGAATACCGTTGTGTTTGTAATCAAATCTTTTAACTTTTAAGTTAAATGTTCACTTTTCGGTTTCCAATTAAGCTTAAAAATTTGCACACGTGTACCTCTACTCGTATTTCGTGTGACAATGTAATATTATGATATAATGGAGCTAATCTGATGGCAGATCTTAAACGGAAATTATAATGAAACGACGCAACCCCTTCAAATTTGGACTCGTTTGATTCGTCTTGACGAGTAATACTTTTTTGATCCTAATTTTTATATTTTATTACAAGTAATAAGAAATTCTTTAAACAACGACGACGATTCTTCTTCTCATTGTTCATACTTGAAGCACATCAGTCACACGTGCGCCCATCTCCCGGTCCGTAATGGCTGGGTTGCGTAAGTGGCGGACACGGAAAGCGCCGCAATCTATTAGCTGAACAAAAAGCAAGCTTAATTTCACACCTGTTTACCTTTAATTCCATAATGATAAGGGAGCAGCGCTTTTTACAGTTCAACTTTTTATAAAATATATCTATACGGCTTCGGAGAAAATCTGATTACGTTCACAGAATAGACGTTCGTAACTAGGTTTGTAATCTAAACAAATTATGTTAAACGCGTGGAATTGGCAATCTGTTCGAGAAAATAAAGGTTTAAGCTTTATATTTATCAAAAGTAGAATGCATTAGTTGTGGTCAGCGGGTAAAGTAGTCCAAGTGCTACATGTCCATGCCTATATAGTATCTTCACTAGCTATGAATTATCAACTAAATCGGACAATCAATTTGTAACTTAGTCTAGCTGACTTTTCTTGTACCAAAAATTTTTATATGTGGTTTAAAAACCTGAAGTGAATTTGTGAAAATTAGTGCTGCCTAACACACAGTGACCAACTCTTAAAATAACCTATTTCTTAAAAAATTAAACGCTATCTCCCAGCTCCATCATCATTTTGCATTATCATCTGATTGACATATGTATGGACGTCTTTCTGTGCAATCAGAAACTGGAAAGTGCGTCTTAGATTTGTAAGATTTTATTAGCGACATGACAACCAGCGGTTAGGTAGAAACATGACATAATATGTTAGGTTATCATGTAGCCTATATCATATAGATGTAGATTATTTAGGTCACATGAGTCTTAGATATGGTTCTCATTGCAAGATCTTCAACAATCCTTGGCCAAGTGAGCGTCTGTAGGAAGAGGCACCCATTCGTATCATAGTTAAACGTGGTATTTAGTGAAAAAACGGTTCTGTTCTAGCGCGCAATGTGGGGCGACCAAGCTCGGCCTCAAGGCTGCTGTAGCCTCGCCGTTTGTGGAGCGTGACGGCGACGTGTCGGCACCCACGATGTGACGTCACAACCTCACCACCCCTCCTCACCTGGCCTATCACTTAGAACCTATTAGAACAACATCTTTTTAACCATACCCTAAAGATAAATTATTATAAGCTAATAATTTTTTGTGACATCCAAAAAGCAGTCCGTGTTTTGAAAACAATGTTTTCCAAAAGTGACTGTTTTCAATATAAACGTCAAACATCAAACAATAGGTAATTAAATGAAATATCGTCGTCAACACCATGAAGCTGCACTAATTAGTAATCGTACCGCTAAAGCAATAAATCAGTACATCAGCAGCAGAAAATTCGGCCAGTTACGCTGGACCTTCGAAAATTAAGTAGTCAAAGTGCAGAAAAAAACTGTCGTAAAGTTTTATTCCTGTCGCCGGGATCTAGGAGAATTGTAAAGACGTCGCGTCCCCGAGGCCAGGCGTGGCTAATCAGGAGACGATGTGAGACAATGGTGTAAGCGAGAAAGCCCCATAAAACTACGGGCCCCGTAAAACCCCGTCCAAAATATTTACAACGCGTGACAATCGAACCGAGGCTTTGTCTCGCGAGGATTGTCTCGCCGATTCGTCGCGGTTAATCTCTGAGTAGATACATAATATGTACTGCAGCGGACTTTTGCGATACGACACGCAGGTACATAACATAATGACGAACGAGATGTATTGATTTAAAACGTGTTTAGGGCTTAAATTTGCACAAATTTAAGTATTTTCCTTTAAGAACAGGTAAAATTCTTGTTCAATTGAGCTGAAATGGTAAAATACAATAAATAAACTAATGCTGCACTTTATATTTTAATCAAACCCAACCATCGTGAGTTGTTGACTATTCCCCAACACTATCTACAATTCCTCTATTTCGATATTTCTTGACACCAATAAAAAATCGATTCATCCATACAGCAATTCAGAGATACGATAGCACGTGCCGTCGCACATAAATACTTTATGATATCGAAGAGCAATCTCGAATTGAATCGTGGCCATCCAACGTCAAAGGAAAAAAAACAAACAATTTCGGCTCTTGTCCGTTTACTTCGCGTCGTTAGCTATAAAACCGATGCCCAATAACTGTGAAAGTTCACATAACAATTTAGGTTTTTAACACTGAGCTGCCACCGCGGCTGGGGCTCATTAAACCTCGGACATAGAAAGAAGCGAAGTCCCGACTTGTCGCTAATCATTTTACGGTCTTGTCGAATTATCGGAAAGCGCATAGGCGAGCCTGTTTATGAGCTCATTGGGGAAGAATGCGAGTTATAATTGACCAGATATTTTCACGAAGCCAGCTATGAAGCCATAGGCACCAAATGGTTGTATTGTACGAAGTCACACGTTCGAAGACGCGTGTACGGTTTACAATATGAATGTGTGAAGTGTCCGCGTCAGTGGACATTCCTCCGTCGACGAGATGTTGCAAACATATTATACCTATTTCATGTACTCGTACAATCAGTTTTATCACACAAACATTTCATCAGCGAACCAGAGGCTATTTTCCTTCTCGTGCCGTCGCTTGGGTGTAAAAAAACGACCTCCATTTCGAATGTCATTTGCACGGCGTGGCGTTGAAAAGCAATTATTTCAATATCTGGCCCGCGCCGGCACCCAGCGGTCGGCAAAAAGTGCTCGGAGCACGCGCTCTGTGGTTGTGACCAGCGTGCGGTAAGAAAGCTTGGAGAAGACAATATGAAGGACACTTAGATTAACGATCACGGTGTAATCAAGACGTTGGATTAGATAACTTTGTATTGTTGTTGTTATGTTTAGTTGAGCTTTACTTTTAAAAGGTACTGTTTTCGTTTGATTTGAAATCCATTTGTGAGTCATGTTTTTTGTCTATAGTGAATGAGACAAGCGTACCTACTAAACACGTAGACCCAATTCAAACCGAACCGAACACATAAACACAGAACGCGAACAACACAAAACAAAAAGTACAAATCAAAAAGGATATTCTCTTACGTTTTCTCGTATTTTGTGGTAAACTATGGGGTGCAACTACAACTTTTCCATCATCATCATTTTCCATCATACTAGAATCATACTTCAAGACGCAAACATCAGGGTTCTTATGATTTTCCAGTCTACTGACCAAATCAGTTTAGTGTAAAAAAATAGCGATAAGCACGCTTCCGCTGATCAATTATATTTTTTATTTCATAAAAACCAGTCAGTTTACAAGGTTTACTGGCCGATTAGACACGTCTAACTATGAAACAATTGCAATGGTAAACCGCAGCGGTTCATGATAACTTTTTAGTTACAATGTTCTATAATAAACCATTAATATCTCGAAATAATTCTCAAATTAAGGAGGAGTAAATCACTGTAAATCTCTCCTACTCTTGCAAAAGCAGGAGTAAACCTTTATTGACTTTGCTTCCATCATCATGATTTTCAGCTAATATCGTCCTATTGCTGAATATAGGCTTCCCCCCTCTTTGTATTTTATCTAACAATTTTTTTAAAGAATTTAACTGTCAACACAAAAGCTAACTATAGCATCTTCATTTGTTTTTCACTAATCGGAACATTATTCTTATCATGAAGTGGTTCTTAACACATGCCTCCACTTTTTTACACTGCATCTAGAAAATGATTACATGCTACACAAAACTAACTTTAACACCTTCATTTGTTTTAGCCAAATCGTAACACTCTTCCTGATCTTGAATTAGTTCTAAAGCTCGAAGTCCAGTGATACCGCGTCGTTATTCAGTTACTTTGTTTTACGTTCTTAACGCAGCAAACAAAATAGACCGTGTTTGTAGTACAGACCTCTTTTTGTTAAGAGGCAAACATTTGTGAGTGTCACTCGAGTGACAATGCATCGACGACATCGAGTGGTCCGGCCTCCGAGTCTGCTACTATTGGCTCGTAATGTTACTAGCCATCGAGTTAAAAATAACTAAGTATAGAAATTACATTTTTTTGTAAAAGTGAACTCCGAAATAGGGGATCGGACAAAAAAAATTGTGTCCATAATGGACATTATTAAAAATATTGGACACGTATTTTTTATTTTGTAATTTTAATAAAAAACCTGTGATTTACAACGCACTTAAGTTACATGGAAAGGGTCGTGACGTCATATGTGTGTGCTCGAGTCGATTACACACACTCAAAATGTATGTTATATTTTTATTTTATTAGGCATATAATGTATACCTATATTATGTATTTTATTATTATATAATATCTATGTATGTTTATTTTATTGAATATAATATAGATAAAAATATTTATAAAATAACACTTTGTTCTCTGTTAATTTGGATCACACCACCAACCCATGTGAACTTATTTTCTCCTCTCCCTGGATGGTTGTCTGGAAGAGATCGCTATTAGCGATAAGACCGCCAGTTGTAAGACTTAGTTTTCATATTGTTTTAGTTCTTAAGTTCTTTTTTGTATATTTTTTGTGTTCCAATAAACTGTTTTATATCTATCTATCTATATCTATCTAATATGACGTCACACGTCGTCACCGGAAAACTAATAAGCGCTATCTTAGCCATTTTTTATTTTATTCTCCAACAAAAAATATGTGTCGAATGTTTTTTTAAATTTCACTTGTTTATGATTCTATCTAAATATGACCCTGAGACTTTCGTCAAGGGAATTCCACATTAATAATTGTCATCACCCTGACATCTTAAGAATGTGACACATCAGGAAAGTTCACTTTTTTCATCGCATCCCTTTTTTACTGGGATATTCCCTAATATTTTTGTTTACGCAAGTGAGTCAAGGAGATCAGCGGGGTTGGTTGGATAAAAACTCAGTAGAGGATTAGGTAAATTCATAACACATTTAGACATGGTGATCTGGCAATAGTTCTCAAGTCTCCCATACTTAACTTCAAGTTATCGCTGCAAAACACTTAGCTTAATGGCATTATCTTAACCATTCTACCAATTACTAGGCTAAAGAGTCTTAACATCTTATGACTCTTGAGTAAGAAGCGTTGGTGCAGTGCTCCTAGAATTTCACATCATTGTAAAATCCTAAGTAGCACTGTACTGATTATGGGCAGCGTTATCTCTTAACATCAGGAGAACGTCTTGCTCGTCTTCTACTTCATGCCATAAAAAATAAAACAATTTTGTGACAAAAAATATTTTCCTGGAGACATTAGATAAATTAACTTAAATACATTAACACTTTATTGAAACACCACAAGAACTTAGAATTAAAATCAATTCATGATATAAAAAGTATAACAATTGGCGGTTTTATCGCTAATAGCGATCTTATAGGATAATATTTAAAAGCGCTTGACTTTTCCTTGTAGGTAAGCGGTTGGTGATTAAGCCAATAAGCTCCTAGGTTTTAAGAACTCGATGTACCCATTATATTGAAATAAATGATTTTATTTAGACCCTGCAATTTCAGGTTGTACCATAAAGCCCATGGTAGGGTCTGTGAGTCCGGTGGTCGGTAACGGGACGCGAGTGCCTCCAATAGGCAGCCGTCAGCATCGGTGACGTTTGTTGTGTCCTAGTATGTTTCTATGCTTCTAGAAGCTGTCATTCACTGTTTAGACCTTAATTGTATCTATTTATGAAGTATAACTTATTACAATAATTGGGTTTTTTACTCCTACAAAACGAGTTTAAAATTTAAGATGAATTTACATTCTTATTCCTCAATTGCACCCTTAAAGTCAATCTTAATTAGTTTGTCCAACCCATAAATTCTAGACACGCCGCGATCTGATGGTCACTTGGACTTTCTGTAAATTAGCGTGATGCGGATCTATGGTTAATACAAGTAAGTGTTCTGTATTGCTGTAGTATTTTCCCCCCTTTTTATCTCAATAAAGATAGTTTCAGATCGCCAAGATTCCTACAAGGATTCACATGATCTAACGCCTCTCCCCATATTCTTTGCATGCACGTGCATTTACATTTATTTTTAAATAGCTGCGCCCAGGAGTATTACCCACTATACTGTAGTCTATGTCTTATTACAGGGTCTAAGCCATCTCTATACCAAATATCAGCTCAATCAGCCACTCGTTTGGAAGTAAAGAAGTAACAAACATACACACTCACACACAAACTTTCGTCTTTATAAAGTGAAGTGTGATGAGCCCTAGGCCCTTAAGTTACACATAATTTATTGTATGTGCGATATAAATGGCAGTAAAACAATTTCTAAAATATCAACCAGGTACATAAATTGGCGTAGAAATGGCACAGCATCACAATAAAGTCCTCGGTGAAGCGAGCTTGTCACCCGCGGAAGAGAAACCGACGCGTCAGTGTGAAACGTCGAATGTGATGTATGATAAATGTTACACGTATACTATGCCTCGACGTGGAGTTATGGTGCGCTGGATCGGTACTCGGTACATTTTATGTATGTATGACGAAATTTAGGTGGTAAGTAGTTGGTACTTTGGCAATGCAATTAAGACAAGTGAGTATACTCAGTTACTGTGCGCTGGATAATTCTATGGACGAAACGTGGCAGATAAGCTAATGCAATAGACATGTATTGAATACTAACTGTGACCAGATAGCAGTAAAAAAAAAATATACCAGGTAAAGTTTCCAAAATTTTACTTTTTAAAATACTTATAATATGTAAAATTTCAGCTCAATTGTTGTAGCCGTTTAGCATTAAAATGAAACCCTTATTTCATCTGATCAACGAATCATTTGAATATTTGGGTGCCTCACTCGTATCTGCTTTTTCATATTGATGCTGCAATTAGGATCTTGAACTATATTGATTAGTTTCAGCTCTAAATTAATTGAGGACTAGCTTATGCCTGCGGCTTTGTCCGCGTGGAGAAATCCTTTCTTAGCCAACGTCTACGTCACAAAACCTATCTGTAATCGAAATTTCGGTTTTTTGGCGGCAAGCCTTGATCATATCATTAGCTCCACGTCTTTTGCTTAATAATCGTGTAGAATTTGATTGTTAGCGTGTAATAATGGTGGAATATTGCGTGTTAAGTGTTTTTGAATGTGCACAGATGTAGGCAAGTGATATGGTGCTGAGATATGAATTTTGGTGCCCCCTCCAAAACTCCTCCGAACTTTCAGTAAAATTCCACCTATTTTACTGGAAGACTCACGTGACTAGACGAGCTATTAAGCTCACTCTGACTCTGACCTGACTAACTAACTTATTACTTAAAAAATAACATTTAACTTGACACTGGCAAAACACGAAAGTGGAGACCATAATTTAATATCCCGTGAACATTCACGAATTTTACTCGACACTGGCAAAATACACATGTTGCCATATTATTAAAAAGAAAAAAAAAAAAAAAAAAATCGAAATTTCAAACCAATATTCAGCGGTTTGAGCTCTGCGGTGATTGGTGATATACGAGTAGATCAGTAAGTCAACCAGTCACTTTTTCCAAGATAGATGACTCGCCGTCTCATTTTATTAGCTACATATATAGGTAAGTAGATAGATACGAATAACATTACTGCAGACCTTGACACATCCAGTAGGTCTAAGATCCGGCCTGCCAATCAGCCACGAGCCCAATGTAGGTCTGACAGCGAGGTTAGAGCTTGCCGATTCCTTAATTGCCGTGACGTTTTGGTGTCACATACCGAACCTCACTACTTACTAGTATATTATCCGGCTGTATCTTTTGTGGCGTAAACTTGACTCTTGCGAAAGCGTCGGCTATTTCACTGATTTTAGCAGTGCTGTAACTGTTTTAACTGTTTCTGTGGTACGTGTTTGGAACGTGCGTCATCAGCTGCTGTGTTTTTACAGTGACCACATAATTTTAGTTACCTATAGTAAGATCGGGTTATGTTACCTCTGGTTTCCTAAGTTACCCCAACTTTGGCTCGAACTCGAATAAATTTGAACTAACTGAATTATCCTCAAATATTTCCTAGTGTTAATATCATCATAGTTCTATTTTAAACTCTCTTTTATGATAAATAAATAGGTATATTTTCATTTCTCTCAGTGGACTAATTGATTTAGATTTGTTGATAAATGTAAAACAAAATACTATTAAGTCACGTTTGGAAAATATTCATGTAATTTAGAGCCAAAATTAATTCCTGAAGCCAAAATAACCTTACTTCTTTTTTATAGATAGCCCGAATATTAGGATAGATAATCGTGAGAACTGTGCCACGTTCGCTTATCAAGTCATTTGTTCCAATAATTACAAAAACGATTACCTCCTGTAACCATCCTCACGCGGCACGTTAAACGAATGCCCACAAAAATGGGAAATAAAATAATAAAATAACCAGCCCAAAGCACCAGTCATGCGAATCGGACATTAGTCGTAATATCCCTTTTGATTTTAAGTAATTTATACGTAATTATGTGTAGAAAAGTTTGGTAACCGAGGGTTTTAGGACAAATGTTTTCTATTCGATTACGTAGATGTAAACCACAGATATTCGATATGGAATGATCGATTGAGTAATAATCAGCTCCGGAGCTCGATTGATATCATGATATGTGATGTTTCATAATTATGGTTTGTTAATTATTTATTACTGAAAAGTAGCCGACGTGTTATTCCAGGATATATCAAATTTCACACACATCCATATACTTGAAAAAAAAAGTAAAAAATAGAGAAGTTTAAAAAAATAGGATTATAGTATTAACGACACTGTACATTTTTTCGACGTATTATGCATGCAAATGAACAGGTCAAACCCGATGCTCGTCTTATGTTAAGTTATAATGTCTACACTTTAAGGTTACAGTATTATCTAGATATTCAGTAGGAACGAAGTCCTACACAATACTGCGCTCATCATCCAGCAGCATAACAAAGTTAATTTCTAGAAGACTGGGCTAAGACCCAGTATAATTTCCCTAGCAACCTAGAGCCCAGTGATTGTAGTAAAAATCTATACCAAAAATACTTGGAGGTTTCCCAAAAATGTCCCCGTCATTAATTAAACAAAGGGCGACAACCACTAATAATTTCATTATTCGTGCACCACAATTTGCGTCTGCTATCGCGCCATCGTTTCAACCCATAATTTATAGCATAGAAAATTACAGCCCTCTATAATTTCTCCATGCAAATATATTCACAGGTGTAAAGTGCTTTGGAATTTGCACGGAAACTGAAGGTAATAGAAAGATGTTAAGATGAACGTTGAGTCATAGTAATAAAGGTGATTTTAATGTACATGCGTTATAGACCTTCTATGACTAATGGCTTTCCTTTAACATCTATAATTTATTATTACTGAAAACTGGAGAAAATGGCAATCTAAAGTATGCGTAGGTACTATAATCGAAACTCAATATTCATGCTTCAAGTTTAAGGGACATAATATGAAGCTACTTAATAAAATTACTGTTCATTGCATAAATAACAAGCAAATACGCTCTGCTTTCTTTGTCTAGCCTTTCTTTATCTTCTAGAGTTCTATAGGTTAAGGTATATAATATTTCCCTTATTTTACGGTGAAGCATCGTGTCCAGCGAATTTTTTGTTTGTAACCAACGTGCAATATATAAGTTCAGCATTTCTTTATTTGAACAGTCATTCCCACAAATCATCCTGACAAATCTTTGAATTATTTCCTACGTGAAATGCGTAATAATATTAATAGTTGCCACTGTTTTAATATTATAACACGTCCCCTCTTTAATCGCTGCATTGGTTGCGTGTGAAACGCGAACAGGCAGTAGCGAGTTTTAAGTACCAAACTTATACCAAGTTAGGTTTGCATATAGATGGACTTTATGCACTTGAGATAAAGGTTATTGTTGCATGTTGTTGTTTTCAGGTTGTTCTTGAAGTGGAAATGTGCAAAGAGCATTAATCACAACAGAATTAGCTTTGGCGATCCGCTCCCAAGTGTCCGGCGAAAATTTATATCTGTACTGGTGAGGAGACACGACTTGGTTTTTGGGGATAAATTTGTTTTTCTCTTTGTTTCAGATAATTTAGGAGAAAGCTTTTACAAGTTGGTAAGTGTAATTTTCTTGTTTTTAATGAAATTGTGATAATTTTGCTCCGAGGAACATAACTATTTATACTCGACGGGAGCTGACTCAATTGTGTACTATGGGTGCTTAGAGGTTATATTCTGGTATGAGAAATTTTTAATCAAATAGTTTTTAGGCATTTCATACATTCACAGCGTACCCTTGCAAGCACAAATAACACAACGCATAGAATTTTATATTATGCCCAATTGAGTACAGTTACACGATATACCTACTTAGATAAATGTTCCTAAAATTCTCTTTACTCCACTTACTGTACTAAAATGCAGCGGCACCCAAGTTTGCGGTCAAACCACCTCCGTATCAGCGCCGCTGGGTACCGCATAAATATACTACTTAGCGTTGGAGACATTCACAAATAAAATGTAACGACAAATCATAAAAAAATGACTAATAATAAACTATACACCTTCACCTTACAATAATTACAATTCTAGTTCAAAATAGAAATAAATGATTCAGGTAATTATTAAAATATTTCGTAAAAAAACCATAATATTTACGGAAAAGTTAGGTCGGGAAAGTCTGAAAACATAGTCTAGTTTTTATAAGCTATTAATTTGTGATTGCTCACATGTGAAATTAGAAAAAGCTATCTCCTCCAAGGCCCCAATTTCCCAAAATATCTTCAGCTATTTAAGTACAAAATGATAATAATAAGTTTCTTTCGGTTTTTTAGTTTTAATTTGGATTCGAACGCGTCGAGTAGCGTTACTAATGTGTGAATGTGATACCCTTCTCCAAATAATTTCATTTTGTTACCACTTTTATAGATTTTGACGTTATTTATTTGATATGGCAACCCTTTTAGCGTTTATTAATAAAGGTTGTTAATCCCTTGTTAATATTGTGATGATATGGATTAAAAAAACGATTGTTAATTTTGTCATTTATCATCTGGATGAACGCTTACCGATGAGGTTATTTATTTTTGAATGTCTGACAACGATCTTGAGGCAGACCACCGGTTTAATAGTCAGTCGATTTAGTACATTTTCTGTACAAAAGTTTGCCTACGAATGAAAATATTAGTCCAATAGAATTTTAACCCAATAGTAGAAGTAGGTACAAGGTAATTTTTCAATGTATCTATTAGTATAATAATTATATGGCAATCAATGATATTTTATACTTTACAAATATCATTGATGGCATGACCTTGCATCTTTAACTAAAAAATCTTTTTGAATGGGCTATAGTTGAAGTGAAGAAATATAGGCACTACGACCTATGGTCAGCTCACTTTTGTTTACCCTACAATACCTTCTGATACTAGGATCCGTGGACACAAACCCTACAATACTCTAACATCCTATACAATTTGAATTTGTGTAGAATAGTTTTTCACTTAGAATCCACACATTTAATATTACGTTTATCTATTTATTACAAGCTTTTATTTACTTTAATCTGTCCGTTGTCTGCCTGTGTGTAATAAAATCTTACAAGTTTAATTTGATCAACTTCACAGTTTCCGATTGAGCTAAAAATTTTGCATACATGTATAAATCGGATGACAATGCAATATTTTTATGACATGGAGCTAATCTGAGCTGATTGTAACACTATGTTTTTATATCGTTTTAGTTCTTAAGTTCTTTTTTGTATTGTTTTTTTGTGTTCCATTAAAGTGTTATATCTATCTATCTGATCTGATGATGGAGCTGAAAGGTGGCCATAGGAACTCCGTAATTAACCGACACATGACACAACCCTATCGAGTTTGGGCTCATTTGATTGGTCTTGACTCTACGAAAGTACTCTACTCAACTATGGTGCTACATGGCCATAATAATAAAAGCTTGTTTTTAAAAAGTTTTTGATATTTCACTTGTGTTTATTTACAATGAGATTGAATTAGAATATTTATGTACACCTGATGTTAATCAAAACGCCGAGCCGGTCCAAAACAGTCGCACTGTTTCTCAGTAAACATATTATGGCTTCCTATTACGACTGCTCCCGTAATATTACAAATTATTACGTCAAAAATTACTCTCGAATAAAAATAAACTTCCGAAATGAAGCCGCGATGTTATTATTACCACATTCAGAAACTTTTTCGACGTCACAAAATTGAAATATCGTGGAAAATTTAATGCGGCAGCTATACCTACGTCATATTTAACTAAGCGATTTAAAGTACTTCGTCGAAAAGAATTTGATACTGCGACACACAGTGACGCGTAGTGTGGTTGTGGTTTTTGGAGTAACATACAATCACACATGCATACAATAAATATACTATTCTGAAACGTATAATATACCTAATAATATTAGGTTTGGAATTAGAAGTTTTAATAAATGGTTGATTATGTAAAATCATTTTAATCACATAACTTACATAAGAAGTAACAAACATACACACTCACATAGTCACACACTCACATAGTCACACACTCACATAGTCACACACTCACATAGTCACACACTCACATAGTCACACACTCACATAGTCACACACTCACATAGTTACACACTCACATAGTCACACACTCACACACTTGCGCATTAATAATCTTAGTTTGATTAGACAAATGTTCCAACAAATGTTCATGTTGAGAATTGATAATTTACTTTTAAAAGTCAGTTAAAAGTTAAAACACATAGCGCAATATTTGGCGGTCTTCACGATCATCGTTCGAAAAAGTAAGATGAATTTAATTGTTAGCTTGCTTATTAAAATTTCTCGAAATAGCCTTCTCAGTGTTGAGTCTATTAAAATTCCGTTAAGACATATAATTACATTAGTTGGTACCCGAAATCGTACGTCAATCATTCGCGTCTGCGCAGGAGTGTGTTATTAACGCAACTATTGGAAACTGACGGTCTAGTACATGTCAATTTGTGTTACAAATTACATCTGTACGTTAGATATTTTTAAATTCGTTTATTAGACTTTAACTGTGATGAATTGCGTGTAAGCATACCAATTTTTTGTTATGAATTAGAAACTACATTTGTAGTTATTTCGATTTCCTCCATGACTACATACCCAATACGATTATGACGCTAAAAGTTCATCTACCAATAATATTATGTCTGTTTAGATGAGAGTGTTTTTTTATAAAGATTAAACCGATTTCAAAAAAGAGTAAAAGGTTTACAAATTGTTGATGACAAAACGTTTTTATGTGTTCACTGAAGAATCGATTTGTTTTTTGTTTCATAGGGTGGGTTTTTTCAAGTTATAAATGAAAATTCACGACTCACTCTCACTTGCAAGTGAACTTGAAGTTGGTTCTATTATAATATCATATTTTGTACTAGTTGACCCGCGCGCACTTCGTTGTGCCTAACAGAAAAATATGAGTGTTTCTCTACTATATTATCCATACTAGCTTGTGCGCGCGGCTTTGCCCGCGTGGAAAAATCCTTTCTTAGCGGAAGTCTATATCATAAAACCTATCTTTATTCCAAATTTCAAGCAAATTCGTTCAGCGGTTTGGGCTGTGTGTTGATTGTTGATAGATCAGTCAGTCACTCTTTCCTTTTATATGTTTAGATAAACCTACCTCTTAAAGCACTTTATCTAGTATTCTTCTGATCTGAGACTCTATCTATTAAATAAACCGCATCAAAATTCGTTGCGTAGTTTTAAAGATTTAAGCATACATAGGGACAGATAGACACAGGACACGACTATGTTTTGTAGTGATTCACATGTAAACTTTACACCATCGAATATCAAAAAATATATTTCATTCACGAAACTATTGAAATTCATTCATAAATAACGGTAAAACAATTTATCCTAATTCTGTACGCTAATATAAACAGCAATTGAAATTATATCTCCAATATTAATTTAATAAAATACACAATACCAAATTCGCCTCTATTAAATGAAAAATAAAGGGTACAATCGCGTGTCAAAATATAAATCCCTGAACAAAGAACTATTTAGGAACGTCTACCTGATGTACCTTCCTGGAAAAAAGTAATGGCAAACTCAGTAATCCTGTTCTACGGAATATGCCATTGCAATAACCTATAGCTATTGCTAGGGTTGGCACAACTGATCGTTTTAAATATCATTGTTAATTATTGAAGACGTCTATAAAGTACGTATGTTTAGTGACTTTCTTTAAACGATAATGCCAAAAAATATAAAAATCCTACTAACATTATTATATTAGTAGAATAAAAGATAAACTTCTTTTAACGGGTAAAACTTCTGAGCACAGGTTGTAGTAAACATGTTCTATAGCTAGGGCATTCTTTGCATTGTCTTACTCCATGTGCCGAGAACGAATTTACATAAACATTTTTAGTGATTGGTTGAGAGTTGTATTTTAAAAAACTTTACGATATTATATTATAGTCTCTATACCACATTATAAAAACTATGACATTGCTTGCGAATCATTTAATAATGTGTACCTATCTTGGTCGACGGAAAAACCGAAATTACTTAGTTCAAAATCTATTCTTTCGTCTATTATTGTAATATCAGTCCTGTTCCATTCCTAGGTTGTCTGTAAGAAATTGCCTAGTGCGATAAGACCGCCGATTGTTTACCTAGTATTTAGATATTTAGCTCAGTAAGTTTATTTGTAATTATTTGGTACGCAATAAAGTATTATTCTATTCTATTCTATTTTTAGAGATAATTTTCTTGAAATAGGTAATTATATCTCTTCATCTCTAAACATCAAAAAATACTTTAAAACTTCTTGAGTTAAGTTAGTGAAATTGTGAGACATCCCTAGCCCACCTGAACGGTTTTACACCGCTGCCGATTACCAATTTCACCATCGCATCGCGCGGCGGCGTCACAAAGTCTGCCGAAAGCCTCTCACAGGCGCGCCGGAAGGATTATATCCACGCTTTTTGCTTCTACGATTAGCTCAAACAATTATATTTACTCGGTAAATATATGGGGAAATCGGTCTCAGTAAATAAGCTAAGGTTTAGTTTTGATACGTAGAATGAAAAACAATAAAAGTACCCAGTTACTTACTAAGGATTAGAAAAACTTCAAACATTTCAAATTTCATTAATGCATGATAAACATCATTCATTATGTCATCAATTTCTGTTTTCTGTTCTGAGGTTTAATTACGAAATGTGAATATTATAAATGCGAAGTATAGCTGGATGTTTTGTACTCTTTAACTTTAAAATGGCTGTACCGATTGTAATAAAATTGAGTATGTGAGTAGCTTATTCTAGAATCCACCCTGGAATAGCACATTAACTTTCAAAATACTTTCAAACCCAGCGACTACTTTACAGTGAGTTACTGGTACAGTTGTGACAAATTTTAAATTATATAAATAGTAAGTTTATTTTTTATAGAAGAAGGAATACTTTTTTTAATTCAATTAATAGCATGGCGTGCTTATAGTTTAATTTAGGCATAGTAATATACGCAAAAACTGTCCTAAATTTCAGGTAGTCTAGATTTCGACTTAGAAGTAAAGTAGGTACTATAGAATAACACCTCATGTAAAAATACTGAACCTGACAGAATGTTTACACAGATGTATTAATATGTATTTAATATTGACTTAACAACTAGGTACTTACCGGTTAAATTGAATTCTGAAAAATATAATATGTTTACGCGGACACAAAATGGCGATCACTCAATGAATTTTTATATGTTAATTAATAATTTAAACCAGATTTTCTTAAACATAAAAACATTATCAATGTATATTAGTCTGTTCTATATTAATTACCATACATTTTGATACTAATGTTATACTTATGGGTGACTAGTGTCGTCTGATTTATAAGTGTCTTCATGTTTTACCTTTAAGTTATAATAATTAAGTATTAAATTTAAAAATTGGGTGGAGAAGAAAGACGGAGGACCGAGTTGAATGGCGTGCCATGGGGGAGGCCTATGTCCAGCAGTGGACGAACATAGGCTGATGATGATGATGAAATTAAAAAAAAAAAAAAGCAAATCCGTTTAATGACTGTACATGACAATATATCAGTTATTCAGACAATTAATCAAGCTTTCCGTTTATGTTTTAACTAGCTGCTAGCTAATCGCTATAATATCTTCCTTCTCTTCTCTTTCTTTTTGTTATTATTTCTTCTCTTGGGTGTCTTCAAGTCGAGGGTTAATAGGTACTTGCTAGGCCTGTGTGTAACAGCTTCGACCACGTCTTCACTTACCAACAGGTGAGACAGTGGTTAAACGCAGTCCTATTCTAAAAAAAATAATTTTCCCACGTGATTTAGTATTTTCTTAATTCCACTACATTTTTACAACTTTTTTTTTACTTTCACCTGTCCGTTGTCTGCCTGTCTGTATAGGGGAGCGAGGGGCTTGTTGTTACGGGGGTAAGTAGTAACAGGCTCTTTTCACTAGGATCTTGTATTTTATTAGTGTATTTTTTTGACTCGATTTAACCTATAAACCACGCCGCATCATGTTGCCATAGGAAGTGTCCCGTCGGCCGGCGCAGTAAGCGGAAGTGTGCATGCGCTTAATTTTTTCCAGGTAATATAAAATTGAACTGTCGTAAAATTTTGCTTTGCGTTATTATTATCGACTTATTTCAAACGTTCTATAACTTATTTTCATTCAAATTTATCTACCTCTGATAATATGTAACCGTTTTTAAGATTGCTAAATTGTTTTAGAAGTTATCTTAATACATGTCAAAAATCATTCCATGGGGTTAGTTGTAACAAAATCCCGGGGTTTGTTGTAACACGTTACAAATTAAGAAGTAGATAACTACTTATTTGTTTTCCTTTCTTCTTGTATGAGGGAGTATAAAGGAAAGTCAGAGCGGGCAACACAAAGCCAAGAAGCGGCTGCTAGCTGAAGTTTTAGAAAAAAAAAGAGGTATTCGGAAAGCTAGTCAGACTTTCGGATTATGTCACGTCTCTCTTTACTCACGTCTTCATTTTCTTTATGTTAGATACATAAAGAAAAAGAGTGAGAATAATGAAAGTTTAAGAGTTAAGAAAATAGTAGCTGCTCGTGGCCAAAAGCAAGTTGGAGCTATCACATCGGCTGAGAGGGGAACTCTTGTTACACTTGCTTGTGCCTCTAACACTGCGGGTAATTTTATCCCACCGAAGTTCACTTTTCCCAGGTTCAAATATCTGATATGTTTTTTCGGGGTGGACCTCGATTGCATTGGAGCTGGTAATGTCTCTGGATGTATGACCAAAAAAGAGATGGATGGATGACGGAAGAAGAGATTTTTGTTTTATGGATCATTTTATCCAACACGTATTTGAGTTACAAAAAGTGTATTTGAGTTGATTTTTGAAAAGAATTATATAATAGCTACTTTAGAAAGATGTTAATTTTGTTTAAAATAAGCAAAGAATAAATGAAACGAGTTAGAGTCATTTGTTTTTGTCGTTACAACATGCCCCAAGCACGAGGTAAGTTGTAGTTGTAACACAGCACTTCTTCTAGAAAATAATTTATTGTAAAATAATTACCCACAAATATGGCATTATTTATACTTGATTTGGTAGAGGAAGAGTTATAGCATCCATTCATATTTTTAGTAGCAATTTAATCAAGAGATCTCGAGCCTATATTAGTTTTCATGAAAACTGTTACAATAAGCCCCTCGCTCCCCTATCTGTAGTCAAAAGTGTATAAGGATGATTCTTCGGAGGCAAAATTTTCGATGTCTGAAGGTTTATCTCCTAGACCAATAGACAAAACAGCATATTATATTTTTTTATATATAGTTTAGTGTTGTCGCTAACTGGTGCAAGTAGTATTTTTAAAATAATTGCAGTCTAGATACAAGAAATATTTTTTTGAAGTTCGTTCTCCTGATTAATATAGGGCGTCCGTTTGTCGTTTATCGGAACAAAGTGGTCGATATTTCATTTTCACTTTGACATATCAATATGAATTATAATCTAAACGAAAGGGATTGAATTGAACTCTTCTATAAAAAATATGTTTTAGTTATAACTACATTAGCGTATTTATAAATAAATAAATAAGAAGTGTCCGGCGTATAGTACTGATTAATGTGGCGCGACCTACGCTTGACCGTACTTGGTGAAGTAATTATAATGGGAGTATGGCACCCCGCGCGGGGGGCAGCCAGTCGTGCAACGGACTTGCTAGAAGGCGGACGTGCGGCTGGTACCTAAAATCCCGGTGTTACAAAGGTAAATATCTGATTCATCTGTGTTTGGTTCAGCTAGAAAACTGATTACAATGCCTTGTGTGAAAAAAAAAAAAAACTGTTTTGGGACTTTAATCTGAGTTTCGAGTCATGCTTTTGGATAGTAGATTCATGAAGAAAAATACAAATACTGAAGTCTATACGTATGATGAGTTATGATTGATTTTAGGCAAAATACTGATTCATCTGTGCCTGATTTATATGGTTAAACCCCTATATTAATCAGAAAATAAATTCGTTTTGTCCCCTTCAGCAGGAAAGGAGCGCTGTTGATGCGTATTTTTCCTATTATTGACCATGTTAACAGGTTTAGTATTGCTAATGACATATATTTTCCTCATCATATTATGCTTTTGAATAAGTATGCAAAAGTAACTGGAGTAAAATTTTATTTAACTTAATGTACGAGTAACTTTTGATATGTTTTAGATAAAAAGTAGGAATCATTATATAGATACATAATAATAAATAATAATTTTATAGAAATATTGTAAAAAATGTAATCTAAGATGTCAATTAATAAAGAAAAATAAATATACAAACGTAATAATAATAAATATTCGGCACATCTGATGCAATATTTTCCTTGTCGATTTTTTTTCTTGTCTTGTAACTATCATAAAAAAATATTTATTCATAAGTAAAATTCTTTATGATATATCTAATTTATATTAAATGTTGCAGCTCACAAAAATGCCACGCAGTAAAGATGAAATAAAGGTGAAAAAGAAACTCGCAGAACGTAAAAGCACTTGATTTCATAACTTAACCATAATTAATAATTTTATTTTACTAAGGCAGCATAATGTTGAAAGTGCCATTTAATTAAAGTTGATCTCAATTCTCATACTTTATTATTAGTGTATTATAAATACACTAATGCAATGTGATTGTTTTTTTAATTAGAATTAAAATTGTTTAAAATTGAGACTGATGTCAATAGTGTCATTATTGGAATAAGTTTTTACTTCTGTGATTTTCAAATAAAGATAGTTAATAGTTATGTGAGTTAATAAGTAAACAGGACTGATTAGACGGTTAAAAAAATTAACAGAGTAAAATATTACGTAACAATTATCCTAACTTTGTAGCTCCTTACATACCTATATTTTGTATTATTATGTTAGAATAAGTTTGTACTTCTGTGATTTTTAATCATTATGAAAGGTTATATTATATAATAATAGCTCTATCAATAAGTATATTAAATAGGAACCATTAATTAAAATAAGCAACATAATGAAACAATATTAGTAACTTTTTGTACTCAGAAAAATTATAATATGCACAATAGTTACACTTTTTGTTAAATAATAATATTCTCGTATCTTCATATTATTAAATAAACATATTATTGTTTGATATTAAATGATTGGGTATGGGCAACGGAACCCTAGGGGACAGAGGCTGGCTGATTTCCTGGAGAGAGAGGAACTCTTCATGATAAACTCTTTCTTCCAGAAGCCACCTCACAGGAAATGGACCTGGATGAGCCCCGATGGTTGCACGAGAAATGAGATAGACTTCATCATGACCGACAAGAAACGGATATTTAGTGATGTCTCTGTGATCAACAGGGTTAAAACCGGCAGTGATCACCGACTTGTACGAGGCTCACTAAATATAAACGTTAAGCTAGAAAGGTCCAGTCTGATGAAGTCTACGCTCCGACCTACCAGTGCCCATATTCAAAACCCCGAAAGCTTCCAACTCGAGCTCACAAACCGCTTTGCTTGCCTTGAGAACTTAGCATCAGTGGACGAGATCAACGACGGGCTAGTGGAAGCTGTAGGCACGGTAGGGTCCAAGTTTTTTAGACCCCGTCGTAAAGATAGACCTCAGAAATTGGCTGATCAAACCTTAAACCTCATGGCTGAACGACGCTCGTTACAGTTGCAATCTTCCGATGACGCCGAGTCTTATAGGCAGCTCAATAGACGTATATCTAAGTCCTTGCGTCATGATCTGCGTCTCTTTAACACTAACCGTGTCAAAGAGACAATTGAGCGAAACCAAGGCTCCAAAGTGTTCGCGAAGGACAAGTCTATTGGGCAAAGCCAGCTGACGAAGCTGAAACGGGAAGATGGCAGCATAGCGTCGACCAAAGCAGAGGTTTTAGGGGACATCGAGAGGTTCTATGGACAGCTTTACACTTCGGTCGCAAAGCCCGTTGACAGCTTGATAGGAGATCCAAGAGCCAAACTGTCCCGACACTATACCGAAGATATCCCGGACATCAGTCTTTACGAGATTAGGATGGCCCTGAAGCAGCTTAAGAACAACAAGGCGCCGGGCGAAGACGGAATCACTTCAGAGCTTCTGAGAGCGGGTGGAACACCGGTACTTAAAGTCCTCCAGAAACTTTTTAATTCCGTCTTGTCCGAGGGCAAAACGCCTGAGACGTGGAGCAGAGGCGAGGTGGTGCTGTTCTTCAAAAAAGGTGATAACAGCCTATTGAAGAACTATAGGCCCATTACGCTTCTGAGCCATGTTTATAAGCTGTTTTCAAGGGTCATCACGAACCGTCTCGAACACAGACTTGATGACTTCCAGCCTCCCGAACAAGCCGGTTTCCGAAGAGGCTTTAGTACCATAGACCACATTCATACGCTGCGGCAAGTTATACAGAAGACCGAGGAGTATAATTTGCCATTATGCTTAGCGTTTGTGGACTATGAAAAAGCCTTTGATTCGGTGGAAACATGGGCGGTGCTCGAGTCACTTCAGCGATGCCATATTGACTATCGGTACATTGAAGTGTTGAAGTGCTTGTATAAGAACGCCACTATGTCAGTCCGAGTACAGGAGCAGAGCACGAAGGCGATTCCATTAAGAAGAGGCGTAAGACAGGGAGACGTTATCTATCCGAAACTGTTTACTGCCGTAATGGAAGACACCTTCAAGCTCCTGGAATGGCAAGGACTTGGCATCAATATCAACGGCGAATACATCACTCACCTTCGGTTTGCCGACGACATCGTAGTCATGGCAAAGTCGATGAAGGAACTCAGCATGATGCTCGATGACCTCAACCGAGCTTCACAACGGGCGGGCTTAAAAATGAACATGGACAAGACGAAGGTTATGTCAAATGCCAATGTTGTGCCCACCCCAATATCTGTTGAAGGATCGGTACTCGAAGTTGTGGACTCGTATATTTATCTAGGACAAGTAGTCCAATTAGGTAGGTCCAACTTCGAGAAAGAGGTCAACCGCCGAATCCAACTCGGTTGGGCAGCGTTCGGGAAACTACGCAATGTCTTTTCGTCCGATATACCTCAGTGCCTCAAGACGAAAGTCTTTGATCAATGTGTGTTACCAGTGATGACTTACGGCACCGAAACGTGGTCCTTCACCATTGGCCTCATCTCGAAGCTCAAAGTCGCCCAGCGTGCTATGGAAAGGGCTATGCTCGGGGTTTCTCTACGAGATCGAATCAGAAATGAAGAAATCCGTAGACGAACTAAAGTCACCGACATAGCCCGACGGATTAGCAAGCTGAAGTGGCAATGGGCAGGCCATATAGCACGCAGAGCGGATGGCCGATGGGGTCGAAAAGTGCTCGAGTGGAGACCACGGACTAGCAAACGAAGCGTAGGACGTCCACCCACAAGGTGGACAGACGACCTTATAAAGGTCGCCGGAAGACGCTGGATGCAGGTCGCTTCCAACCGGTACATATGGAAGTCCAAAGGGGAGGCCTATGTTCAGCAGTGGACGTCCAATGGCTGAGATGATGATGATGATGATGATTAAATGATTAATTCACATAAAACATTTAGTTTTTAATTTTTATTCCTGTTTCTGATTCATCTGTAACAAATTCTGATTCATATGGGCACAAAATATTTGAACGATCATATCTCGAAAACTACTTTATAGAAATGAGTCCCTCATTCACATATATGTTTTTTAGGATACCTATTTTCATATAAACATGTGTTACAGGGCTAAAAGTGAAATTAAATTTTGACCATAGGAATCAGCCGAAGAACGCAATTTCGAAGAAATGTCCATTACTTTCCAGTCTCCGATTGAGCTGAAATTTAGTATGCGTGTATAACTTGGATGACAATGCAATATTATTATGACATTGCAGCTGATCTGATGATGGAGCTGGAAGGTAGCCATAGGAACTCCGTAATTTAACGACGCAAGCCCATCGAGTTTGGGCTCATCTGATTGACGACTTTGGTGCTAGATAGTAAATAATAATAATAAAAGCTTTTAGCTAAAAAGTTTTTTAAATTTCACTTGTTTAGTAACGCTAATAACGCCATGAGCTATGTAATAAAATAAAATAAATAAATAATTGGGGTTTATACTCCAACAGAACAGCTATTGACACCAGGAACTGCCTTTTCCTTGTTTACCTACACCACCTTTCTATGGAGTACATTATACAGAAAATCTTCATGTTTTCCTTTAAACAAAAGATAGAAAACCAAAGGACGTGACACACGACCTCACGAATCTGTGACGTCACAAACATAATGAAATCGTGAATTATGTACTCGTAATTTACCTACCATAATATCTACGTCAGGGAATTGGGAGACAGTAATAAGGACAGATACCGCTATCAATGCACAACTGCCGTTAGTATTAGAATTAAAGAATACATTTTCTTATTCAGTGGCTATTCGCTTACCGGAAAGAAAGGTCGCGTCACGCGTAAATGCTCTAGTTCGTGCTCGAGCAAAAGCGCTGACGCCGCGTAGAACCTTCAAACTGTCGCGACGCGCGCGCATAGAGACTGGGTCACCGAAATGACCTAGATATAGTGTGTGCCACATGCCTGAACTGTAACCAAGGTGAAGCTATACCTGCTTCCACCACAAATATGGCTCAAAAACTCGGAGTCACCTTAATAACGGAATCAGAGCATTTATTGTTTAAACAATATGAATCCGAGAGAGAAAGTAAACAAAAGCTGGAGAAAATAGTGCATAATCTCACCAGCAAATTAGCAGAGCTACAACGTGAGCTGCAAGATATCCGAGAACGGAGTAAAGCCCCCAGCATATCTCCAAGAAAAGTCGTGGTTCCTCCACCAACTATGTATGAAACAGACGAGGAGGAACTCGCGCGTGAAACTGAGTGGGTGCGCCAGAAAAGCCGGAAGAAACGTAAGCTCAATAAGTCACCATCCCCACTACCAACTGTCAATGAACAAATTAAACCAAAGGTGAAGAAATCACCATTACCACCGCCTATTGTAGTCGAAAATATTATAAACTACCAACAGTTTTTCGATCTTCTATCGGCGAGCGTTAACAAAGAATCATTCATCCTTAAAATGATGCATGGCGAAAATGTCAAAATTAATGCCCATAGCCAGGACTCGTACAGAGCCATTACTAAATTACTAGCTCAAAATAGTTGTACTTGGCATTCGTACGAGAACAAACAAGACAGGCCGATCAGAGTGATGGCTAAAAATCTTCATTCCTCGTGCCTGTCAGACAAAATCATTGAAGATCTCAACTTCAAAGGATTTAAAATTTTAAATGCAACTAATAAATTAAGGTGGAAAAATAAAGATCCACTAAACATGTGGATTCTCTCATTTGGAAAAGAAGAAGACGTCCAGAAAATCTACGGAATAAAGTCCATTTTGGGCTGCAAAATTGATATCCAACCACTCAAATCGTCAAAATTGATACCACAGTGTAAGCGGTGCCAATCATATGGTCACACGCAAAAATACTGCGCTAAGGAACCTCGGTGTGTAAAATGTACCGGAAAACATTTAACTAGAGACTGCGACAAACCGACAGATGCAAAACCAAAATGCATCCACTGTGGTGAATCACATCCGGCAAATTACAGGGGATGCATCGTAGCCAAGGAGTTGCAAAATATTAAAAACAGACAAACAAAGAAAACAAGTTTTTCGCAAGTTCTACAAACTTCAAATGCTGTAAAGAGGACAACACCAAGTAACAAGGTTCACAATAATGTGACAACTAAAGTCTCCTACGCGGAAATTGCTCAAGAAGCTCAACCCAAACAAATCGAGACAGAGAATAAAGATATAGAGCACAAATTAAACCTAATTTTGAATTTAATGACAACATTTGACGAAAGGCTAAAAAAGCTAGAATACGGAACTAATAGAAAGCCCTGACGATAGGACTTACTATCATCATGCTTATAATAGACAAATGTTAAAATCACCAAGGAATTGGCGTGCAATGCAAATTTAAACTCTACATTTTAAGCCTGAGTTACTAGCAATCCCAATGAAATAATGTTGACGTATAACTTATTAAAATAAATCTAACAAAAAAAACCTTTTAAATTTAGTGAATAGTGTATAGTGGTGTAATTGCTACATATGCATTTTATTTGCATAAAGAACACGTGAACAAAGTGTCTTCCCCAATATTATAGACAATAAGAAAAGTGTTAATGGACACATTCTTAGTTTTAGTCTATGTAGCAGTTTAAGTTAGATGTAAATTACTTATTAGCCTAAGTTAAGGCTAGATCGTATTATAAATAGAGTGTAGCTAATATTGATGTACTCTAGATAATAAAAATAAAAAAAAAATTAAAAAAAAAAAAATATTTTCTTATTTAATACAAATTTGTATGATTAACCGGTATGTCGTCCCCGGCAATTTTTTGTGATCATTATGTGTGGTAAAAATAGTTTCCATAAACGCTTTCATTTACAGAAACTAGTTAAACTTAATTTCATAAAAGTTAACATACTCGTATTTCACACAGATTTCAGTTCCTTTAGTTTGTTAAACTTAACTTTTTTCAGCGCGGCATCTGCTCTTAATACAATCGTCTGATTACTTATACCAACCATATCTACGTAAATATTATCAAGTGAATAGTACTCATTTGTCATTATCAAGGTTATGTTTCATCGGAACAAATCGGTTAAGCAAACGTTACAATATCAATACATGTAAGTTTGTGTATAATGTATAGGTAATGTTTTTGACAACTTTATTATTTTAAAAATTAGTAGGTAGGTAATTGTAACTTAACCTAACTTGACAAAACGGGACAGTCCTGTTTTAAGGATGTCTGTACCGCTGGGCTGAGTTTACCACTTTGAGCCTGGGTGTCCACCTTTCAGGCTGTGTGTCCCCCTTTTAGAATAGGTGTCTCACTTTTGACACCCAGCTTATATTACATTATATTTATTATAGACACCTGTTTTAAATTATTGTAATAAATGTTTCTACTCATCCGTGTAAATCTGTACATACTATAACATAATATATCCGTCATCCTAATCACCATAATACAAGCATTAAGTTGCTTAGTATGGGGTTAGGTGGCGCTGTGTCAATTGTCCTAAAAATATTTATTTATTTAACATATCGTATGGGTAAAATTAATCCATTTTCCATTATTGTTGCTAACCAGGTCCCAGTTAGTACGATTACTTATACCAATGGCCTAAAGGTTAAATGTAAATGTTTAGAGCTTAATAAAGATAGTACGATGTTCTTATTTATAATACGTAAAAATTACAGAATTTATGATCCGCGCCAAGGAACAAGAACCCAGCGCTGTATACAATTTCGGGTCTCAACTGAGGTGGGACAGAAGGAAGGACCGGGGGTAGACTTCCTTTGCAGGAGGTCGACTAAGTGGGTACCCTAACAGTACCAGTTATTCTACCGCCTGAGCAGTAGTGTGCAAACATTGCAGTGCTTCGGTAGGAGGGCACTGTAGCTAGTGAAATTACTGGGCTGAAGAGTCTTAACATCTTATGACTCTCAAGTGAGAAGCGTTGGCGCAGTGCACTGGGTACCACTGTACTAATTACGGGCAGCGTTATCTCTTACCATCAGGAGAGCGTCTTGCTCGTCGTCTTACTTCGTAGTAAAAAATAAGGACACTCCTCTACTGCATCTGCAAAAAACACAACCATTTTGAGGCAAGTTATTTGACGGACACTTTATTATTGCTTTACATGCGATAAGACCAGCAATGTTTTAAAGATTGTTTTACATTTAGAGCTATTTCTTTCTTTTTTTTAATAATAAGTTATTCTCTTCTAAATCAAAAGTTAGTTGTAATTTTACGTAGTCACTGTATCACGTCAACTCTTACAAAAAGTCTAGACGATAAGTCCAAGGTTAAACCACTTTGGCAATAGGTAAGTACGTAATACAATAATTAAGTCATACCTTATGATACTGTAATTCCTACCACAATAATTTATTACAATTTTATATGTACTCGTATATTATATGCGGGCGGGAAAGGATTTTAAATTTGACTTTTGGATTTTTCAAACTTATTCGCAGAATGTGTAAGTGCATATGGTATCGTACATATAGGTATTGAAGGAGAGTCGTCCAATTACCAGGTGGAATGGTGCTTGCAGGTTTATCAGCGAGCTTACTCATCTCGGCGTCAATTCACACCATCATCTCGCAAGTGTCCGAGAACGACGGCGATGTCGTTTTTTGAACTGGTGGTCTAAGTTATATACTTATTGAGACTTGAAAAACATAAAACATGGTGGTCTTTATTAATTTGATTACTCGGGCCGAAAGGATTAGCAAGCTAAAGTGGCAATGGGCTGGTAACATTTGCCACAGAACCGATAACCGATGGGGTAGACGTGTTCTAGAGTGAAGACCGCGTCTCGGTAAAAGTAGTATTGGGCGTCCTTGGAGGAGAAAGACGGAGGACTGAGTTGAGTGGCGTGCCATGCGGGAGGCCTTTGTCTATGAGTGGACGAACATAGGCTGATGATGAGTCGAGACATATCGCGTAGGTATTTAGGCTAGTTGCAGAGGGTAGATGTCGGGTAGAAATCTACCTTCACGATGCCGCAGGATCGCATCGTCACCTCTCCAGCATAGCAAAATATTTACATTTTATTATATAAACTATAATTAGTAACAGCAAATTTTTATTTGCAACAAGCAACATCGTAGCGCGGCGTAGCACTGTTTAGCTCTTAAGTCTACCTTCTTATGACGTATTTCAAACATTTATATTTGAAGGTTGTCAAATGCCAATGTTGTGCCCACCCCAATATCTGTTGAAGGATCGGTACTCGAAGCTGTGGACTCGTATATTTATCTAGGACAAGTAGTCCAATTAGGTAGGTCCAACTTCGAGAAAGAGGTCAACCGCCGAATCCAACTCGGTTGGGCAGCATTCGGGAAACTACGCAATGTCTTTTCGTCCGATATACCTCAGTGCCTCAAGACGAAAGTTTTTGATCAATGTGTGTTACCAGTGATGACTTACGGCACCGAAACGTGGTCCTTCACCATTGGCCTCATCTCGAAGCTCAAAGTCGCCCAGCGTGCTATGGAAAGGGCTATGCTCGGGGTTTCTCTACGAGATCGAATCAGAAATGAAGAAATCCGTAGACGAACTAAAGTCACCGACATAGCCCGGCGGATTAGCAAGCTGAAGTGGCAATGGGCAGGCCACATAGCGCGTAGAGCGGATGGCCGATGGGGTCGAAAAGTGCTCGAGTGGAGACCACGGACTAGCAAACGAAGCGTAGGACGTCCACCCACAAGGTGGACAGACGACCTTATAAAGGTCGCCGGAAGACGCTGGATGCAGGTCGCTTCCAACCGGTACATATGGAAGTCCAAAGGGGAGGCCTATGTTCAGCAGTGGACGTCCAATGGCTGAGATGATGATGATGATGATATTTGAAGGTTTGCCTACTTAATTCTGTACCTTACACCAGCCATATTTCTCCGTGTTTCTGTCGGGTATAAGGCGATGTCGAACGTCGGCGCATCAAAGCGTCGAGCGGTGCGGGGCGACGCGCCCGGTGCCCAGCGCTGACTCGGCAGTTTTGCTCTAAGGTGTTTTTCCTTATGCAGCTGCATATTTTGTTTAGACATTCCTTGTAATTTGACGAATTAAAATAACATTCGATGTATCAAGATCTATCAATATAAATGATATGGGTTACTCTACTCATTTCTACGCACACTCGCACGACAAAAGCAAATGTGTGGTTATACCTATTAGTAGATATAATAGAATTATATTTGTTAGCCTTAAAGTACATAATATACCAATCGATTGATTTGAAATGTGCATTGAGCTGAAAAATTAAAAAATCCTCAAATATTTTGTTCAGCACATAGATACCTAATATATTTTACGTAAAAATGTGGGTGTTTCGAACTAAAGTCTTCCCCATTTAATTTTTTATATGTGTATTTTAATTTTTTTGTTGGTGGCCTCGTTAAATAAAAAAGGGTTTAATAATAAATAACCGACAAAGATCGCGTTACAGAATCAATTACTATCTACCTGATGCTCGCATCCGTCCGGATATCCTAACAAAATAATTGGGCTCTTCCTACCGTTATCTACAAGTTACACGTTACGTTAAAAATGTAACTCTTCATTATTATTTACCAACTAGACTTTTAATATTTTCGAGGCAAACCAAGAAAAAAACCCTAAATATACACAAAAACGACCTTCGCAAAAACGACATTCAAAAATTAATATCACTCTCGATACATATGTAATAAAATAGACGCATTATCCGTTGAATATCATTGCGAGCTTTGTTCGATAGAAATAACTCTGTCAACACGTAAAATTATTATTGTAGGTATGTATAGAACTGGTAAAGGCAATTTTAATACTTTAACTGATGTTTTAAGCAAACTGTTAGATTTAGAGTGTTGTTCTTCTAACACAACAATGTTATTAGCCGGAGATTGGAACATAGATTTTATGAGTGAGTCCTCACAAAAAACTACTTTATGTGACATAATGCAAACAAATAACTTTCAAAATATAGTAACTTTCCCTACTAGAATAGATAAAATGTCTCAGTCTTCCATTGACTGCATTGTTACGAACACCCGCAACGATAAAATTGAAGTTAAACCACTCGCCACCGGAATATCAGATCATGATGCTCAACTAGTGAACATCAAGACATTTGTCGAACCCATACCAAAATTCATAACCATTAAATTTAGACCATTAAATTCCCAAAATATTGAACAATTCTGTGAGGCCATGCTGTCCTACGATTGGGAAGCGATTTGGCAAGCAAATAGTCACGACATATTCGATAAATTTGTGTGTAAATTTCTATGGAATATGAATCTATTTTTGCCCAATATTGAAAAACGTGTAAAAAGCAATCGTAGGTGTCCATGGATAGGTAATGATATCATTAAACTTCAAAACGATATTCATGATTTATATGAATTGCATAGAAACTACAATTTTGATGAAGAAATAATAAAGAATAAAATAAAACACAGAAATAAATGTATAGACAACAGTAAAAAAGAGTACATAGTCAATAGAGTATTAAATTCAAAAAATATAAAAAAAGAGGTATGGGACGTGATTAAAGAGGAAACAAATAAAGATATTAAAGAATGGATATGGGAACTAAAAGATAATTCTAGTAATATGGTTTTAAATGAAGAACAAATTCCAGACTACCTAAATAACTACTTTATATCAATTGGCACAGATTTATATACTAATAACCAACCAAACAATGAAAAAGCTATGACATTTTTAAAAACATCACTTAATGCTCAACCCGATTTTAAGTTTAGACCTATATCATCTAGTAACCTACTCAAAATCGTTAAGACAAAAATTAATAACTCTGAAACAAAAGACTTTTACGGCATATCGGGAACCTTACTTTTCAATGTTATTATCCATCTCCTTCACATTTTCACTTTCCTGGTTAACGGAGTCCTCACGTCCAATGTGTATCCTAACTCACTCAAAAAATCTAGACTAACACCTCTGTACAAAGGAACTGGAGATACTAACTGTGTAGATAAATATAGACCGATAACCATTGTACCCACGATGTCAAAAATTATTGAATCTATTATGGCAGATAGTTTGATGTCACATATGAATTTAAACAAAATACTATCAAGCTCTCAATTTGCTTATAGAAAGGGTAGGTCTACAACTTCAGCCACTCAGAAGCTTACGGAAAAAATCGCGGAATATCTGGAAAACAAAAAGAAAGTAGCAGGAGTGTTTATAGACCTTTCCAAAGCCTTTGATTCCGTGAACCACGAGCTCCTTTTAAAGAAGCTCGAGGTTTACGGAATCAATAATGACAGTCTCAAACTAATTGCATCGTTTTTAGAAAACAGAGAACAGACAGTAGAAATAAAAATGAATAAAAAACCATTACGATCTAAAGCTAAAATTAGTAAAGTAGGTATACCACAAGGCTCGTCGCTAGGAAATGTCTTATTCTTGATTTTTATAAATGACATAGATAAATTAGAAATTAATGGCGAATTTTTACAATACGCGGACGACACTACAGTTATCTTGTCAGCTGACACAATCTTAGATCTAAAAATGGAAATTAGAGAAACAATGTTTAAATTAAGCGAGTGGTTTCAAATAAATGGACTTAAATTAAATTCAGATAAAACCAAAATAATGTTTTTTAACAACTTTACGCCTAAACAACAATTATTTTCTGTAGACTTGTGTGACAATACTGAATGTGTCAGCTCAAACTGGGTAAAACTGCTAGGTTTCGAACTGGACCCTACTCTGTCTTGGAAGCAGCATGTAGATACCACTTGTAAAAAAATGGCAAAAGGAATTTACGCATTGAAACAAATGAGAGGACTCACATCAGGCAACAACTTAAAAGAAATTTATTATGCATATATACATTCATTAATGTCTTACGGAATAATATTGTGGGGATGTTCCACAGACTACGAAAGAGTTTTAAAAATGCAGAAACGTGCAATTAGGGTTTTGGTAGGGGGAAGATATAGAGAGACATGTAGAGATCACTTTAAAGAACAACAAATATTAACTTCAGTGTCTACATATATTTTTGAAATCATTAAATATGTTAGAAATAATATGAATGCATATAAATTAAGACAAACAAACAACAAAAGACGTACAAGACAAAAAATACTCCTAGAGCCAACATACCATAAACTACGTTTATCACAAAAACTTCCAATAGTTATGGGTCAAAAACTATATAATCACTTACCAGAATCCATTAAATCAATAGAGAAAAATAATAAATTCTTGAACCATGTTAAACAACTTTTACTTCAAAATACACTATATAACATTAAAGAATATTTAGACTTTGATTACAATCAGACATTTATACCAGATACCTAGTGTCTATACCTACCTACAAGAAACTAATATTATGTACTATATACTAGCCCCTTTACAGCTATAAGTATGATTCATATTATAATTATTAATGTATGTTTTATTTTTCTCACGAAAAATAATGACGAAAATTTTGTGCAGCGCACGACTTAATGTATTTTTTATGTTAAGACTGTAAACGCACTTTATTTAATAAATGATTATCTTATCTTATCTATCTTATCTTATCATAAGGTCTTCTTCTTCCTGCCCTTATCCCACACTAGGTAGGGTCGGCACAACACGTTTTTCTCCTCCATTCTGCTCTATCATCCGTCATATCTGCATCCACTCCTCTAGCACGCATATCCTCTTTTTTTATAAGGTATCTACATAAAAAGTGCTATGATATAATATATCTTTAACACTAAATATTTGACCATATCCCACCTGATGGAAAGTGCAGATCCGGTCTACGATATCACGTAAGATGCCTCGAAAAGTATCTATCTCGTGCCTTCAAGATTCCCAAGTTGCATCTCTCGGAATACGCGGATGAAATCAATGTTTTCAAATTTGTAGTAATTTTTCTAAAAATATAAAAGGAAAAAAGTGACTGACTAACTGATCTATCAACGTTACAGCCTAAACCACTGAACGGATTGAGTTGAAATTTGGAACACAGATTGGTTTTATGACGTAGACCTCCGCTAAGAAAGTATTTTGCACGCGGGCAAAGCCGCGAGCGTAAGCTAGTATTTTAATAAAACGAAATAAGATTATCACCAACCTTCGGTAACCTTCAATAGTAGAGGGTAATACTGAGAGGTTTGAAGTCTGAGAGTCAGTTTCCGTTCTTTTGTGGAACGTAAGTAGTGTCTCGAATCCAAAACGGTTTTGTACACCGAATGGCATGTAAGGACGATGTCTTATCTCTAAAGAGAAGACATAATAAGTACCTACCTACGTTTAACCAACTTCAAGGATAAGGGAGGGGTTTTTTAATCGTCGGAATCTTTATTTTTGTATGTTTACCGATTAGTCAATGCACACGAATCGATTTGGAAAATTCTTTTATTTTTTAAAAGGTACTTATACTTTCAAGGTGGCTTCCATTATTTTTTCGTCGAAAGCAGTTTTCAAGATTTGAATTAAAATAAGCGTTTTGTCCTCGCTCATTGAAAGCAGGAAGATTTTTTTAATGCACCCGTTAATTATGCCAAAGCTTGAGTTTACATAAGAAATACCTAAATAACTTCGAGATGTATAAATGCGAGTATATATGAAGGTTGTAGAAATTTAATTTGTAACAGTTTCGACTGTGCTACTTTTGCACGTAACAAACAGATCTATGCAACAAATATATGTATGTATAATGTATACCAACAATATACATGTAGGTAACTATACTATAAATAGGTTACGTAAACACTAGAGGTACATATGGTGCCTTCACAGCTTGCACGTGCAATGCCGTCGGTATGGCTGGCAGCCCGCCTCCCGGTCTCGAATCTCCACCATTATCCCTCCGTCGGTCTCACGGCCCATGGACGCAGTAACCCAACACCGCTCGCGATTTGACGGCCCCATGACGGCTTTCGAGGGCGGCTCCTATGTACCGATGTATAAACTAGTATATGCCTTTTTTTGCCAAAAAGTCGTTGAAGAACTTTAACTGTACCTATAGGTAAAGATTTCTGTAAACCTGTAGAAGTCGACGAAAATATTTTTAATCGAATTAGTCTGTAATTGAAATATTAAATGAATATTATGTACGTATTTTTAGGTTGTGATTAAAATGGCTGAGATATAAAGATTATAAGTTTTTGGGTGGGGACTGGGGACACACTACGTCACCATGCTCTGAAATGTTGCGCGCAGTGACGTCATAACCTCATCAAGCAATTTTAACGCGTTATATCTCAGGCATCTTTATGAAATCTAGAAAGCAAAAAATACGTGCCCAATATTTTTAATAGGTAAATTTTTGGACACACACAAACTTAATTAAATAAATATAAAAGTTGAATTTTAAAAATGACGCTCTCAATAAAACCACATTGTTTGTAGTTACATTTTAATCGACAGTACTATATAAATTCATATCAATGACCGTTCACCGCACAAATAATTACATTAATCTGCCGGATCACAAAAGTACACACGCACTACAAAAAGTTAGCGACTATTGATATGAACAATATCACGGTTTTGGAACCTAGCCAGTATAACGTGACCTGCCGTGCTTCCCCACCACCCTTCAATGTATGGTATGAAAGGTTGTATTCATGTAAAGACCTGAGGTCTCAATAAATCGGTTAATTCATAAAGAGCTATAGCGTGAATTGTACACTTGTGAACCCGCTTTGTTAGCCGGCGCCTGTCATTGTGTACAGACAATACTACTTGTAAGAAATGTTTTTTAGGAATCCTCCATTGATGAAATTGTTAGATGACTGTTTTGTGGCAAAATTGTGCGATAATGTCAACCTGTTGCGTGTCTCGGATGAATTGAACATGAATGAATAGATACACTTCAATGGTATACATACATTGAACGATCGCCTTCTACGCATCATTCATTCCTGCTTATAGATTCTTATAATACACCTCTATTTTGAGAAATTGTTTAGGAAATATCAACAAATATAAAACACCCTACTTCATACGACTACGCCATGTTCAAAATTACGGAAGATAAAAAAACTTATTTGAAATTATGTACAAAAGAATATCTTTTAAAAGCGGCGTTTAGCGGATTTTTACTTTTTACCCACTGAAAGGCAACCTATATTCGTTATTTCTAGCTCCAACATACGAAATTTCATCATAATCGACCCAGCTGTTTTGGCGTGAAAGAGTAATAAATATCCAATCAAACTTTCGCATTCATAATATTAATAAGACACATCTTAGATTAGATAGTAAGCCAATTTTCAATATAATATGTACCATTTTTCCTAATACATATAACGTTATCTAAGTAGACATAGGGCTTACTAAAACTTTGGCGAGTTTTGTGATCGTTTTGTATTGTGATAGGTAATGCAGAATGCTTTCAATAGATAAATTACAAGACGCTGCCACATATTTTTATTACAAGGTTTTATTTACTTTCACCTGTCTGCTGTCTGTTTGTCTGCCTGTAATCTGTAATCAAATCTTGTGAGTTTTGATCCACTTCCCGGTTTCAGATTGACCTGAAGTTTTGCATGCATGTATTAATCGGATGACAATGAATTATTATTATGACTTGGAGCTAATCTGATGTTGGAGCTGGAAGGTGGCCATAGGAACTCTGTAATTAAACGACACAGCTCCATCGAGTTTTGGCTCATTCAATAGGTCTTGACGAGTACTTTGGTGCTAGATGGTAATAATAATATAGGTAAAAGCTTGTTTTAAAAAAGTTTTTTTATATCACTTGTTAATAAAATAATATAGCTTAAAATTAATTTGTTAAAAGAAAATATAAAGTATTACATCACAAATCACAAAATATCATAGAAAAAACGAGTAAAAATCGATAATATTGCCAAACTTGGATCGGGTTCCTACGGGTTTCTTTATCCCAGTACCAGAGTACCAGTACAGAGTAAAAGTTTAAAAGATTTGAAAAATAGAAAATTTTATAGAAATGAAAACCATATTACTGAAATATAGCTCTAACATATACTGAAAAGTACAAGATTGTATATTAACTACAAACAATTTAGCACCAACACACACATCAGTAGATAATATTATGTATACTCATGCGCAGAAGCTGCGCGTGAGATCGCTGTACTTAGTATATACCTACTTGTACTCTAAATAAGTCTCAAAACTAAGGCTAAAATAATTATTGAAAAATAGGAAAATATATATAACTAAAACTAAAAACATATTAAAACCATATAGTCCCAACTTCCAACACATACATCGGTAGATATGTGTTCGCTGTTCACGCATGCGCGGAAGCTGCGCGTGAGATTGCCCGCGCGCAGCTGCGGCGGCCAGGTGTACGGTCCTGCCTCCCCGCACCGCACCCTCCGTCCTGGTACTGGTGAGAACTCAAATATTATCAACGTTTCATTATTTCTTCTTCGTTTTATCTTTTTACTTAAATTAGTTATGATTTTAAAGAACATAATTGACATTGACAAATTTAATATTTAAGAATATCTTGAGTATTCAAGTTGTATTCTTAAATTGGGCAATAAATTGTTTTTTTTTTTTTTTTTTAATTGTAAGACAACAAATCTGGGCGGTTATACAGAGCAGAAATACTGCCAGAATAATGGGTACCTTTGGGCAGGGTTCACGCCACGCCGTGTGACTTTTCGTAAATCTAAAAAAAACCTTTAATATTGTGTTTTAGCCGCCCAAAAGGCTTGCAAAAATCGAAAGAGCAGCGTAGAGTTTTATACTTTTTTTTAATACAATATATTTACAACAACTATTTCAACTGATTCTTATTATGTTGACCTTTATGAAAATCTTTAATATTAGTACATACTATCATTAGATATATCACTGTTTTAAAACTAAGTTTTGAACACTTGATATAGATTTTTACAGATTTTGAATTATTTTTAACCCGCAAAATAAATAAAAGTAAAACTTGTGTAATCGACAGTACCTCACTACCCCATCAAAATCTGTGAATGCTTGCGCAAACCCGCTTCCATGACATAAACAGTCCATGAAGTATTGTATTACTCACCTTCAAAGTACGCGTGGTTTTACCCCAACTATTCGGTACTTCATGGGCAATGCCGTAGGGCTGGCTCCCCGCTAATAATTATCCGTCATGTTTTTATATCACAGCTTTAGAGGATTATTATTTACGGTTTCGGACTGCACTGGAGCAATTTTTGTTTACGCCAATGCGGCGAGATTGATTAGGGAATGTTTTTGAACGGAATTTTATTATTCCTTTCGTTGATTTTCTAAATGTTATTAACTGAAATATTTGAGTTCGTAAAAGTTATCTGTATTTATAAAAGTTTAGTCTGATTTTATCAAGTTTGTGTTATTAAACATGTGTTGTAATATGCTACGAAATAAAGAATTATTCTATTCCATTTTTTATTTTTCAGCCGAGATAGTGGTCAAGAAGTTGTGTCAAAACAAACTGAAGCGATGAGTGCAAAAATATGCTTATATATAAAAACAGTTATTTTAAAACATAGCGGTCTATCTGAATTTATCTAAAAAAAAGATTAAAATAACGACGGATTGGTTTTACAGTTTTAAAGAAGCAACTGTTTTAGCCTAATATTATATCGATTCGGGCTACGTACTCAAGTTCTCATTTATACTAATCAATCTTCGCAAATCCAGTCGCACCGTCCGTCATTGGTGTCACAAACGGCAAAAATCATCAATCTCGATAGATGAGGAAAAGCGGCTCGTGAGTGACAGTGGGTAGAAAGCTGCGTGACGGTCCTCCGTGACCCACGGGCGTGACCCGTCGTCGCGCCGTGAAATGCGTCAAATCGCCGTGCGCCCGCGCATCACAGCCGTGGTTTACGGTCGGCGGTCACCGCTTGCGAACTTTTTAGTCGTTGCGACTACGATTTCCTTATAATGCTAACACAACAGCTATTTTTCCCAATTGCGATTTATTTCTTTACCTTATCTTCGAAGAAAAAATAAAACTGAACACTACCAAAATATCTTATCATTCGCACTTTTCTTTAAAGGTCTGAAGCTGATATCTGAATTTAATCTGAAGAATTCTGTTCGCTGCTGATATCAGTATCTTAAACAAATAGAGTAAATAATAGCCAAATATATACTTATGTAGTATGTATGTAGGTCGTAGGTACTATCTTAACGACTAGAAACTGTGCTCTTTTTGATTACTTTAGAGTTCTACTTACACCATATTCAATGGGTTCAAAATAGATTGATAAAATTTTGATTTTCCAAGTTAAAAAACGCGCACCTCATCTTTGCATCTTTAAAGCAAGCTCATGGTTATTTTCATATTTAATGCACCTACTTAAATCGTGCTCAAATCGTATAATATAAAAGTACCCACAGATCGTATGTGACACGGCCTCGGTCCACGGTCCACGGCACGGTGTCACCGCGGACTCGCACGCTCCTAATCGACGCAGGAATTAGATGCGTACTGTCACTTTACGTACGCCACTTTTCCAATAATTACTCTAATAATGGGAATTTGATGAATGTGGTCACAAATTGTTTTCAACACTTTTTTGGGAGATGGGTCATTTTGAAGTTAATTAAATTAGAGGATGAGTTTGTGGTCAAAATGTGGATAGGTACCGTTATGTATAGTTAGATTTCAATCTTTAGCTACTTATTTGCCTATATTAGACGCTGGATGCAGGTCGCTTCCAACCGGTACATATGGAAGTCCAAAGGGGAGGCCTATGTTCAGCAGTGGACGTCCAATGGCTGAGATGATGATGATGATATTTTTAAGCAGTATCTAGTATATGGTCATTATAGTACTAAGCGGACTAGAAAACGTATGTTAGATGTCTGTTTACTTGTAATTAAATTATTGATGTTCGGTGAAGCCAGGGAGGGATGTATACCGTCCTAAGCGTAAACTCGTATCAAAAGGAATTTTTATACGTTTTATCATATTCAGAAATATTTTTTGAAGCTTATCATTCCACAGAGGAGTAAAGGAGAGGAGTAATTTCGCAATATTTTCACAGGTATGAGTGAGCGAGCGCGCCCGTGACTTCCGTTTCCGGCGGCGCGCCTGCGCAGCATCCGCGGTGCGCACCCGACCACGGCGGACCCAATCTGTAAGTACATTATTGCTTATTACTCTGTGTTTACTTTATGGAGCACGCCTAAAGTGCTGTGATTTAGATTGGAGCTAAATATTGAAATAATAAGGCCTGGGTCGTGATTCATGATTGAATTCATCATAAAGACAGGACTTGTCCCCTTGGAGGTGATTGCTGTTGGAGAAAAATTCGAAAAATTATAGCACATGACAGCAACGTTAAAACAATTTTATTAGAAAATCTACATGTTAGTTTATACGGCTTTTAAACACGGTTTAGAATACACCTAAATCGAAGTAATTATAATCCGTTTAATATAACAAATTCTTTAGTTATCATGTTAATAACACTGATTTCATTGCTAGAAACTCCACTAACTAACTAAGATGGTGCAGCGACCCAAACTGAGTCTTGGCCTGTGACACAAGACCGGTTTTACCGGGGGTAGACTTCCTTTGCAGGAGGTCGACTAGGTGGGTACCCCAACAGTGCCAGTTATTCTACCGCCTGAGCAGTGATGTGCAAACATTACTGTGCTCCGGTAGGAGGGCACTGTAGCTAGTGAAATTACTGGGCTAAAGAGTCTTAACATCTTATGACTCTTGAGTAAGAAGCGTTAGTGCAGTGCACCTAGAATTGCACATAATTGTGAAATTCTGGGTAGCACTACTGATTATGGGCAGCATTATCTCTTAACATCAGGAGAGCGTCTTGCTCGTATTCTTACTTCTCCTCATAAAAAAAAAAAGACGCCACTCCTACCTGTCTTGCGCTGTCGCTTCCCAAGACTCAGCTTGGAGCGCTCTAAAGCAATATCATCGGCGAGATAAAATCCCACAGGCTTTGCTGGCTCGGCCACGTAGAGCGAATGGGGGAGGATCGTGGAGTGAAAAGGGCGTATCTGGGATGCGCTACCGGCAAGCGGCCGGTGGGGCGTTCAAAATACCACTGGAAGGATGAAGTGCTGTAGGACCTGAGAGCGCTGAGAGAAACTCCACTAAGTTAACAAAAAAAGTCATCAATTGAATTTTGCAAAGATTATATAAGCCTCGTTCAATGTTGTGTGCAGCCAAACGCAGTAGTTTCAGTAATTGCAAAATGCATGAGACGTTTTACTTGCACATCCGACAAGCGCCTGTGCATCACATATGCGTCACAGCGACGCAGCGCAACGCGTCAAGTCGCGGAAACGTGCCCATTAGCCCGTCCGACGGCCTGATGCATCCGCTTGAAACAATGAAATTATGAATATTGCACGACTTATCTGGTTGTTTGGGTTGTTACTGAAATAACATGCGAGATTTCTGGTGCCAACTATGTATTTAATCCACATAAAACTCTTTTTTTAGGGTTCCGTACCTCAAAAGGAAAAAACGGAACCCTTATAGGATCACTTTGTTGTCCGTCCGTCCGTCCGTCCGTCCGTCCGTCCGTCTGTCTGTCTGTCAAGACCCTTTTTCTCAGGAACGCGTGGAGGTAACAAGCTGAAATTTATAGGAAATACTAAGGTCTATTGCCTCTTAGAGCTGTGAAAAATTCAAACTTCTAGGCCAACGCAATCAAAAGATATAGTCGAATATGTCGCAAATTTCAGCAAATTTTCGACATTACCAAATAAATCAAAACCTACGGGGCACTTCCCGTGAACTCAGAATCTTGAAATTTGGCACGAAGCAACTCCTTAGAGCACAGATAAAGGAAAAATTGCGAAAACTATACATTTTTATTTTCATCATATGATAAAAATATTTTGAATAATTTTATACCTACTACCCCTTTTCTCATGAACGCGTAAACGTATTAAATTGAAATTCATATCAAATACTAAGGTCTATAATACCTTTAAACTGTAATAAAATCAAACCTCTATGTTAACGCATTCAAAAGAAACAGCAATTTTAGCCGAAATTTTAAACACGCAACTACTCTCAAAAAACCAAAACCTACAGGGTACTTGCCGTGAACGTAGAATCTTGAAATTTGGTAAAAAGTAATTCCTTAGAGCACAGATAAAGGAAAAATTGCGAAAATTGTACATTTTTAGTTACATCATATAAAAAATAATTTTAATAATTTCATACTTACTACCTTATTTCTCATGAACGCGTGCAGGTATTAAACTGAAATTCATATCAAATACTAAGGTCTATAATACCTTTAAACTGTAATAAAATCAAACCTCTATCTCAACGTATTCAAAAGAAACAGCAATTTTAGCCGTATTTTTTAACTCGCGACTACTCTCAAGGGAATCAAAACCTACAGAATACTTGCCGTTAACTCAGAATCTTGAAATTTGGTTCGCAGCAACGTCTTAAATTACAGGCACAGGAAAAATTGCGAAAACTGTAAATTTTTAGTTACATCATATAAAAAAATATTTTTAATAATTTTGTATTTACTATCCTTTTCCTCAAGAACGCGTACAGCTATTAAATTGAAATTCATACCAAATACTCAGTTTTATAATAACTTTAAGCTGTAAAAAAATCAAACATCTATGTCAACGCAATCAAAAGAAACAGCAATTTTAGCCGCATATTTTCAAACTCGCAACGGGTTTATACGGAACCCTTGGTGCTCGAGTCCTACTCGTACTTGACCGGTTTTTTTTTTTACTTCAGAAGTGTGGTTATTGTTAAACATCATCATTGGCTTCCTACATCTGTTTAAGAGTTGTTGCTAAAAATTAAAAATACAACAACAAGTGAATTAAATTAAAAATTTAAAAATACCCCCAACGCAATACGTAATTCACCATTTTTTGATGGCGGCCATCTTGGATTTTAAATTTTATATAGTGGGCTGTAATCTACTCGTTAAGCCCTTTCATTTGATACCCATATTGAGGGGGTCGTGGAAGAAAAAAGTAATCCGCCATTTTGTAGCGGCGGCCATCTTGGACCGATTTTCACCAAACATGGCTAAGAACACTCTCGACTAACTCTACTTTCAAACAAAAAAAACTAAATCAAAATCCGTTCATCCGTTTGGGCGCTACGATGCCACAGACAGACACATACACACACACACACACACAGACAGACAGACAGACAGACAGACAGACAGACAGACAGACAGACAGACACGTCAAACTTATAACACCCCGTCGTTTTTGCGTCGGGGGTTAAAAAACACTCTTGTTAGTAAAAATTCTGTTACATATAGAATAGGTACTAATTATTAAAAGTAGGATTTCCAAAATATTTTAGATCGCCTTAAAAATAATGTTTTTGTATTTGAGTAATAGGCAATTATTGATAATTTGATTATTCGTTCGAGTAAGATGTAAATTTAGCATTTACAAGTAAATTCCTGAAACGCTGAATCTGAATCCCAAAACGCTATTCTAATACGCGTTTGCCAATTGTTTTTATAAATGCACTCAATCATAACCACCGAGCATTATTAGAGACGTAATTCGATAGTTGGTAATGACACCCAGTGATAGCACAAACCAGTTATAATAGATACAGTATCGGGTCAGTCACACGTGCCGTAAGAGGATCTAGGCTGACGCCGCATCCTGCGAGGCGAGATGAGACGAACCTTCCTGCGCCCGCGCGGTTGCACGCGCTGTTAAGCGCGACCGAGGATACAGGGCGTATTTGGACAACGTCGCATCTATTCGTGTGTTCGTGCAATAAATTCATTTAAAAATCATGCAAATTTAATATAATATTATTTTTCTACGATTACTACGACCGACAATACCGAGCATGTTTGGATGCAATTATAGTACCTCTTTAAACTTTTGCGTTTTAAACTTATGTTAATTTTATTAGGCGGGACATAACGCGAATGTAGCTATTTTAATGTTGGTTTTACATGAACATATAAAACTAACCTCGACATTTCGGCTCAGTTACATGAAATGTGGTTAGGAAGGATTAACCTTCTGTCATCTTCGGCCGCATCGTCATTTAAAATCACGCGAAATCATAGTCAAAGACTTTAAAAAACAGTTTTTTTGCCTGCTACACATAAAATAGTAAATCAGCCTGAATAAAAACACACATTAAGAATTTAATACGTCTCTTTCCCATTTTACCCCATTCTCCTGTAATGTGTGATTTGTCTATGGGATTACATTACGGGCGCACCGGACATCACCTGGCTACTGCGCAGTATCACTTGCAATTAGAATTAAACAATCATACTTATTCTAATTAGAGAAAAACTTTTTGGTTTTCTGTATAAACCGCAAAGAAAAACGATAACTGAAATATAAGAATAGGTAAAAGGTAAGAAGGAAGAGTTGGTAAAACTTAAAAAGATCGAAATTATTCATTATTAATTTGTGATAATTTATTAATTATAAGTCATTAATACGAACTATAAAAGCGCTCAATTTGGTCATGTCCTGTAAACTTAGAAATTTAATTATTCTTGAGCATGGTTCGCAAATACTAAAAAAATGTAAGTCCTGATGTTCTAACATAAGCCAAAGCAAAATAAATACCAGTTTCTTTACAGTCAAATTAAAAATTAATTCAAGAGTCGAGAGCCTCTAATTTGAGGACGCGGTGCAACGGGCGTATCCCGTTGAAATCTTTTGTTCAAGCCGTATTGACGAGTCATCATTCTTCTGCATTCACCTTAAATAAACACCTTACGTCTTCGCTCACAATAGATTTTATCATAAGGCTATAAACGGTGAAAATTTATGCACCGATGATATCAATAGATCAATGTTTATTTTGACCACGTGCCAATCTATAGATACGGGACCTTAAGCTCGACTTTATGTAAATTTCTAAGAATAGGATGAAAATCAATTCATTCATATAAAAATTTACACATAAATACATCAATAGATATGCAAAAATTCCACCTGACATCATGATATTCATATAGTATCATCGTTTTATAATAGAGGTTGGTGAACTCAATACTGTTCCGGACAAAAGTGTTTAGAAATATATCTTTGTAGTCGGTTTTGTTATGCAATTGCAGCGTTTTATTGTCGTCGTGGAAGTTATCTAACTGGGTAAGTAGTTGCTTCCTTGCATCTGACGGACGTTCGTAGTGTCGCGGAAAGTTTACCGTTTTATTAGTATAAGAGTATCGGTATTTTATTGAATGCCAAGTTTATGTTAGAATTATTTTAGTGAAATATTTTACTTATCTTAAAATATATTTGTCGTTTTATCCATTAAGGATATAGAGACGAAAGATTATGCGAGTGACTGTTCCATCTTTAAGCCTAAACTGATTTGGATGAAATTTTAGGTAGATAACTTATTAGGTGCCCTTTTTGTGTAACTGTAACCTAAAACTTCTTTATGGCGTATAATATTAAAAGTTAGTTTTATTAATACGTTTGTCATATACCTACTTAGGTTTTGTAAGCACGCAAGTAGCATTTTACTTCTTTTAATATCTATTAGGTTATTGTTAAAATAATGGAATTGTTGTATAATAATAATAATAAAGAGAAAGAGAGTCAAAAGAGAAGTAAGAGTCATTCTATTCTATATTTGAAATTCATAGGATTTTTTCATCAAATTTTTAACTACAAAATTAGTTCATATAAAGTTCAACGACCTCATTCGCGATTGAGTGCTGTATTCAACAGTACGCAAACAGTTCTTTACAAAGCGTTATTGTGAGTTATATTGTATTCCGTAAACCAATGACATTAACAATGATACAACCGCGCCGTTTATTATTCTATTCTGTGCCGTTATTAGCGCCTTATCACACTACGTCTCACGAGCGGGAAATAAAACGCGCGTTTGTTGGGACATGTAGGGAAAGCGTTTTATCTAAGCGTCTTGGGAATCTTTAAGGCACGAGTGAATAGGTACCTTTCTAGGCATCTTACGTGATCCATCTTTGACCGCATTTTCACTTTCCATCAGGTAAGATGTGCTCAAACGTAGGCCTATTTAGTAAAAATAAAAACCGGTCAAGTACGAGTACGACTCGAGCACCGAGGGTTCCGTACAAACCTATGGGTTTCTACGGAACCCTAAGGAAAAGTGGGTATAATATTATATACTGTAGGTTTTGATTCCCTTGCGAGTACTTGCGAGTTTGAAAATATGCGGCTAAAATTGCTGTTTCTTTTGATTGCGTTGACATAGATGTTTGATTTTTGTACAGCTTAAAGTTATTATAAAGCTGAGTATTTGGTATGAATTTCAATTTAATACCTGTACGCGTTCTTGAGGAAAGGGATACTAAATACAAAATTATTAAAAATATTTTTTTATATGATGTAACAAAAAATTTATAGTTTTCGCAATTTTTCCTATGCATGTGATTTAAGACGTTGCTGCGTACCAAATTCCAAGATTCTGAGTTAACGGCAAGTACCCTGTAGGTTTTGATTCCCTTGAGAGTAGTCGCGAGTTAAAAAATACGGCTAAAATTGCTGTTTTTTTTTAATGCGTTGAGATAGATGTTTGATTTTATTACAGTTTAAGGGTATAATAGACCTTAGTATTAGATATAAATTTCAGTTTAATACCTGCACGCGTTCATGAGAAATAAGGTAGAAAATATGAAATTTTTAAAAATATTTTTTTATATGATGTAACTAAAAATATACAATTTTCGCAATTTTTCCTTTATCTGTGCTCTAAGGAGTTGCTTCTTGCCAAATTTCAAGATTCTGAGATCACGGGAAGTACCCTGTAGGTTTTGATTTTTTGAGAGTATTTGCGAGTTTAAAATTACGACTAAAATGGCTGTTTCTTTTGAATGCGTTGATATAGAGGTTTGATTTTATTACAGTTTAAAGGTATTATAGACTTGAGTATTTGATATGAATTTCAATTTAACACGTCTACGCGTTCACGAGAAAAGGGGTAGAAAGTATGAAATTATTCAAAATATTTTTTTCATATGATGAAAATAAAAATTTATGGTTTTCGCAATTTTTCCTTTATCTGTACTCTAAGAAACTGCTTCGTGCCAAATTTCAAGATTCTGAGTTCACGAGAAGTACCCCATAGGTTTTGATTTATTTGCGAATGTCGAAAATTTGCTGAAATTTGCGACATATTCGACTTTATCTTTTGATTGCGTTGGCCTAGAAGTTTGAATTTTTCACAGCACCAAGAAGCAATGGACCTTAGTATTTTCTATAAATTTCAGCTTGTTACGTCCACGCGTTCCTGAGAAAAAGGGTCTTGACAGACAGACAGACAGACAGACAGACAGACGGACGGACGGACAACAAAGTGATCCTATAAGGGTTCCGTTTTTTTCCTTTTGAGGTACGGAACCCTAAAAAAAGAAAAAAAACAACGTGTTTGAATAGTTCTATTCTACTTCTGGGCTTTCTTCTGAAGATGATTTTTAAAGAGAGGTATTAAGTCCTCTAGTGATACTGGGTGATACTAATCACCAAAAGGAAATCCATGCGACATGAAAAAGTCAATGACATTAAAAACGATCTTATATGCTCGCATTATGAAAACCTTTCTTAGCGAATATTTATGTGACAATATTTATCTTAGTGTCAAATTTTAACTCAGTTCGTTCAGCATTTTGAACGTTAGTAGATCAGTCTGTCAATAACTCTTCCTCATACTTAAATTAATACACAAAATATCAATACAGCAAATATAGAAAAAGCTAAATATTACTGAGGTTTTTTTTAATGTTTTGATGATATCAAGTACCTAACAGTATTACAACAACATTATTTTCTTTCTTTAACTTAATAGCTGTACTATTTTAGCTGTTAATTTTCTGAAATTTTAACTTAAAAGTCTGTTCAAAATTCATCTAAATAAACGCTAGTGTAACCAAAACCTTAATTTTCGTTATCAATAGTGTGATATCAAGAGTTTTTGTTAATATTCTATTATCGATATACGAGTATGAATGGGTTTTATAAGTCATTGTAGGCTTGTTGAGATAACTATATTATTCTGTGGGTCACTGAGTCAGTGGGTGTGTCTGTTTGTATACGTCTTTGTTTGTTTATAATTGTGGTTGTTGTTGTTTAACATTTATTATTGTGATGTTGTAAAGCTGTGCTGTGCGGTAAGAAAAGAGTCGTAGAGCTTGCCGGCGCGCGTGTAACTGATGGTTATTATACTTAAATTATACTATGTAATATCTAAATATATAAAAGGAAAGAGTGACTGATTGACTGACTGATCTATGAACGCACAGCCCAAACCACTGAACGGATTTGGTTGAAATTTGGAATACAGATAGGTTTTATGTCGTAGACCTCCGCTAAGAAAGGATTTTGCCACGCGGGCAAAGCCGCGAGCATAAGCTAGTCTATTATAAAGAGGCGAAAGTTTGTGTTTGCGTATATTTATTACTTCTTCACGTCTAAACGCGTGGACTTACGTTCGTCTTACGCCTTCTTTTTACCCATATCTAGAATAATTATTTTACTTATTCACTAGGTATCACACTGATATTACAAGCTTTATATTACTTTCACCTGTCTGTTGTCTGTCAGTCTGTCTGTCTGTCTGTCTGTCTGTCTGTCTGTCTGTATTCAAATCTTGCAAGTTTGATTTGACCCACTTCCCGGTTTCCAATTGAGCTGAAAATTTGCATTCATGTGTAAATCGGATGACAATGCATTATTATTATGACATGGAGCTGATCTGATGATGGAGCTGGAAGGTCGCTATAGGAACTCTGTCATTAAAAAACGCAACCCCATCGAGTTTGGGCTCATTTGATTCGTCTTGACGAGTACTATATGATGCAAGATGGTAATGATAAATAAAGCTTGTTTTTAAAAAGTATTTTTAAAATTTCACTTGTTATTATATAGTTTGTCAGTGAGTGTGTTTGTTTATTACTTCTTCACGCCTAAACGGGTGGGCCAATTGAGCTGAAATTTCGTATAGAAAAAGTTTAGGAATATCATACATATAAGATAGATCTGCCGCATGTCTGACGAACAATAGGCCCGAACCACCACCTTATGGGAGCCACAAAAAGTCAGACGACGCGGCAGGCCTAAACGGAGATGGCGGGACGAACTGAATACGTTTTGCAATAACTGGACAACCATAGCCTTAGATCGAGATGAATGGAGAGAGGGAAGGGAGGCCTTTGCCCAGCAGTGGGATAAACCAGGCTGAAAATAAATAAAAAAAATAATAAGATAGATAGAATACTCTTTATTGTAACACCACAAATATACAGAGAATCTTAAAACTAAAACACAATTACAAGCTTACTCAAGCTTTTTATAAGCTTACTCTACAGCGGATAAAACCGTGTGAAAACGGGAGTATTATTTTACAGTTCGTCTAAAGCTGCTTGCTACCTTTTATTTAAAATATTTTCTAAGAAATCGTAGATAAATTAAAATAGACACATTAATCATCATCATCATCTTCAGCCTTCAAATACTTACCGCTGACCTTAAAATAATAATATATGTAGTAGGTAAGGATAAAAAATACTTAATTGTTATACAGAGGACAAACTTACTACCACACATTTTTAATCGTGTCTTTTTCGAGTAAAAGGGTGCTATTTCGAAATTTAAAAAATAGTAGAGAAGACGCTATTTTTTGTCTTTTAGGAAGCGAGTAAAGGTGATCACACGATTAAAAATACGAAGGTTCGTGCACCATAATAAGGCTTTTCTCTTTTTGCACAAACTGTCCAGCAATAAAGTTGTCGCAAGGTAATTATTCTTTGTTTGTTGTAATCAGCCAGCTACTATGTCCAGGTTTATGGCCAACTAATAACTGGATGCATCACAAAGGGCTCGGTAAATGAACATCTCAAGGGACAAAAAACGATAAGTCAAGGACTGCGACTTCGAAGTTCTTTGTCACAGAATTAACGTTTAAGATTAAGACTTCTAAGAATTTATTATAAGACACCATGATTTTAAATTTAATGGCACTTACTAATATTATAAACGTGAAAGTTTGTAAGAATGGATGTCTGGATGTGTGTTTGTTACTCTTTCACGCTTAAACGGGTGCACCGATTGAGTTGAAATTTGGTATACAGATAGCTTAGACCCTAGAATAACACATTGGCTTTAGAAAAGCGGGTAAAACCTCTGGGCGCTGCTAGTAAAATATAGTTTTACATTTAAAATCTACTTATAAATAAAAAACGTCATTGAGGTCATGACCTGCAGGAAGTGTACCTAAAAAGCTGGCTTGGTTTTTAGGTACACTTGGTTATCTTTAGGGAGCTTTCCAGGCGCCTAATAGTAGCAACCAATGACCAAAAAGCTGGCTCTTACCTCGGCCAACGTATAAGTTTGGCCATCCAGAGAGGTAATGTAGTCAGCTTTTTAGGTACACTTCCTGCAGGTCATGACCTCAATGACGTTTTTTATTTATAAGTAGGTTTTAAAATTGTATGATTGTTTAATATTATTATAATCGTAATTGAATATTTAATAAATAATATTTAAAATCTTAAATTTCAATGTTTTGAAGACAAAATAGATTGATAATGACGTGAGTACAGTCATGTCCCATTTATTATTATCTAGTGGACCCCGCCCACACTTCGTTGCGTCTAATAGAAACTATCAGTGCTTTTCTGCTATTATTATATTAGGCATATAAACCTTTCTATCCTACCTATCTATTAAAAACCGCATCAAAATCCGTTGCGTAGTTTAAATGATCTAAGCATACATAGAGACAGACAGACGGGGAAGGTGACTTTGTTTTATACTATGTAGTGATAAATACATTGAATGAATGAAATTTTGTACATAACTGCAAATACTGATATAACATAAGGGATTCTTCTTTCAGCAAGGATATGACCATGGGCACATTTATTAGTCATATATTTATTTTAAATTACCTACCTAGGCGCATTATATATCAGCTCATCAAGTATTACAGTTAGACATAAATCAAGAACCAAACATTTACTACCGCGCACACTTCCTGTTTGCGACTTATTTGCATTTAATAAATATCGAAGTTTTATTTTACTAACATTTGCGCCCAGCGGTTTTACCCGCTGTACTGTAGCCTATATGTTATTCCAGGGATTAAGCTATCTTTATACCAAATTTCAGCTATATCGGTCGCCTGTTTAGGCGTGAAGAAGTAACATACATACACACTCACACACTCACGAACTTTCGCCTTTATAATGTTAGTGTAAAGTGTTATTAGTGTAATACCAAGAAGTGCAAATATATGCCACGACAGGACATAAACCATATAAACTCAAAATACAAGCACCAAACACACCGTAATGGGGTGTTCACAAAAACACGTGCACAAATTTCGCAATAGACAGTCCTAAATAATAAATAATTCCAAATTATTTCTGCCCTGAATAATTTTATACGCGTTTTAAAATATCTTTTGAAAATGAACGTGGGATTTATGATGGAGAAACCCGTTCGAAGGGTGGTCCGCCCTTTGAGGTGCTCGAGGGGTCCCTTGGTTTCATTTTCTTATATTTTTTTCGTCTTGACAAACCCCAGCTGCTATAACACGACATGTTATAAATAAAATCGCGATTTTGACCCGTCACGCGAATAAGGGATGCTCAGTAGATTGGCGTGCATGAAACTAGCTTACAAACCTTCAGTATCTATAACCTTTAAACCTATAGTAATAAAGACTATTATTGCATAGCTAGTTGCATTTAATACAGATATTTCTAGTGTAGAGATGGCAAGAGCAATTCGACGCAGGACGTCCTGTCTGTTTTGTACCAATTATTATTATACCGAACCGGAACCGTTTGAATACGTTATTTGGCAAGTTAAGTGCACTTTTGATAGGTTTTATATTGATCTTGATGCTGCATGATTGATTTTATATTTTTGGTAAAGATATAAAAACTTTTATTGTAATTTGTTTGATGTCATAAAATAGATAAAAATGTGTTTCCTTAGTAAAAGTGACACCTATGGTAAATTTCATTAAACAGATAATGTAAATTATGAGTTTAAAATTTAAACCTATATTATAGTGGTACAAAAAATATCCCAGCAGCCTATCTAGCAGTGAGCAATTGAAAGAAAAAAATATTGAACCTATAAGATATTTGACAAGTATGTGTCTACAACTTAAATGCTTGTTTTCCGTATTTATTACGACTCATATAAGAATAAGTCTTTCTTACGTCCTAGATGTGTCCACAGGTGGGCTAGCTAGACTCCTCTGTACCGTGGGAACAGACCTGCACCCCATGGCCTCCCCTTACCACATGCCACCCTTCGACTCATGATTGTAGCGTGCATTGCTGTGATGGAATTTGGAGCTGTGATAGAATGTTTGTTTTAATCATTAATGGTACAATAAGCACCAATTTAAAAATAAACACTTAAAATGGGTTTTTTTAAATATATGTACTTAAAGTAAGAGTCATTTTTGTACAAAATTTAAAAATGAAGTCAAACTATAGCTAGTATAAATTTGGCCATTCGTAAAAGTTTATATCCAACGTATAGGTAAACGTTATCGTATATAGGTAGGTAACATTGTATATAGGTAGGTACACTATAAGTAGCCATTTGACGAGAAAATGCAGCTTGCATTCTGGGCATGCTATCATCTGATAATAGTTTTGAGCACTTATATTTTTCTGTAGATTGGCATATGCCCGTATCCAAATTGTAAAATTGTAGGCTTATAGAAGACTAGCTTACACTCGCGGCATTGCTCGCGTGGCAAAATCCTTTCTTAGCGGAGGTCTACGCCATAAAAGCTATCTGTGTTCCAAATTTCAACACAATCCGTTCAGTGGTTTGGGCTGTGCGTAGTTAGATCAGTCAGTCAGTGAGTCACTCTCTCCTTTTATGGGTGATTCTCTGCTATTTGGAAACTCGTCCATACAAGACTGTCCTGAGAAAATTTTATTAAATGTTGAGAATGTTTATCAATAAAATGAAGGACAATAGTAAGCTCAATATATATTTCAAAAAAGCCCATTGATTTTCCACTTGTTTTTTTTAAATTATGGACGATTTTATGCAAAATCGTGACAGGGGAATGTTTTTATGAACAAAAACAAGTATTTTTGTTTATTAATGTAATCAAAGTCTTTTGTTATTGTTTTATTTTTAAAATAATTTTTGTAGTAGTTTAACTTTTAGGTACCTATAGTGTCTTTTCTTAAGGCTCATGAAATTTTAAAATAATCCCCTGCCTTTTATACTTCCATCTGGATCCGGTAATTTCTGCAATATTTGGTTAAAATTTACATCAGATATATAATCTTCGTCCATTCTGAACTTATGACCCTTACTATGTGCATTATTTTTATTATAAATGTTCAAAAATGACAGGGGACTGTTTGACAGGGGACTGTCATTTTTACATGAATAAATAATAAAACGAAATCAATTAAACATATCAGACTAATAAATTAGTTGTGGCTTCATACTAGATAATCAATTATTTTAAACAATTTATCGTTATTTAGACTCTTAAAATAATTTTAAAAAACATACCAGTGGACTGACTTTACTAACAGCCAAGAAGGGTGGTTCACCAGTAGACGTAGTTTTAGCACTAAACGAAATGATGGATGCCGCTTAGCTTCACAACCAATTGAACTTCACACCGATTGCATTTCATTTCACCATCGAAACATTTTGCGTCAAAACAAAATTTGACCTTAGCGTGGTTTTTTTTAATTTTAACAGGGGACTGTTTTAATAATTTGAGGACAGCATTTGCACATTTATATTTTTATGAAATTACTATTATAAAAATATAATCGAGATGCATAAGGATGCTTACTTTTTTTTTTTTTTTTTTTTATTTATGTTTTGCGGCTATGATATCACTGCGGCCATGATTGGCCTATTGTGATCGCCGCTTATTATGGTGAGAAAAACCCATAGGCGCGGCGCTAGAGTTCACCACAGACCATAGCAGCTTCTAGAAACTGCAGGATTTTCCTAGGGGTTATCTCTCTAAGCTCATTCGGGCTGAGCAGGTGCTGTCCCAAAATAGAGCTACGTTTACGCATCAGTGCTCCACACTCCCCCAGCAGATGAAGAGACGATTCATCAGCCTCATTGCAGAATCTGCAGGTTTGGGTGTTGCATAGCCCTAGCTTGAACATGTGCTTGTTAAGGCGACAGTGTCCAGTCAGGGCTCTGGTTATGATGCGTATATTTCCCCTACTTAGCGCTATGATTTGATTGCTGAACCTGGTATCATAGGCTTTTATAAGTAGTTTTGAGTGCCTCATGCCCTGAGAGTCCTTCCACAGTTTCATTGACTCCTCAAAGCATAGGTTTACTAAGGTTCTCTGAGCTAGGCTTTTAGGTATGCCACAAAAAGGCTCAGGGCCGAATTGCGTGCCTTCTGCCCCAGCGCGCGCGAGCTCATCAGCACGTTCATTACCGTTGATTCCCGCGTGCCCCGGGACCCATCTGAGGACAACATTGTTCCTTGAGCCTAAATTATTCAATTGCAGCATACAATCCTCAACTAGCCTGGACGTAAAAACTTGCGAATCCAACGCTAGGAGGGCAGCCTGGCTATCAGAGTTTATGTAAATGGTTTGGTTGCTGTAGTGCTTTTGCAGGTTGATGTGCGCGCATTCAAGAATGGCGAATATCTCTGCCTGGAAGATGGAGGCGAACCTTCCCAGATTTAAGCTTTTGCTAAGCCTGGGTCGCTCTCCATACACTCCACAGCCTACATTACCTCCCATTTTAGAACCATTCGTGAACCAGCTCAGGCTCCCGGTTTTGTAGAGTAGTTGGTTATTGAGCCAATCATCTCTAGAAGGTACTTCCACGCTGTATCGTTTTTCAAACACATAACGTGGTAGCATAGCATCAGTTGTCATACACAACGGAGATAGTTCCAGAATTGAGTCTTTAAACGACCTCATTTTCTGGGAGAGCCAGTTCCTTCCTCCCCGGATTGTGGACCTATGCATGCTAGCCCTTGCCTCCCTAAGCATATGAAGATGCAGAGGAGGAAGCCCCAGCAGTGCGCTAAGTGCCGCACCAGGGGAGGTGGACATTGCTCCCGTGGCCATAAGGCATGCAGTCCTTTGCAGACTGTTAAGTTTGTTGGCAGCAGATGACTGTAAGGCTTTTTCATACCACACGATGGAGGCGTAAGTTATTGTCGGCCTCACAATGGTAGTGTATAGCCATAGTACAACTCGTGGATTTACACCCCAGTTGTTTCCTACTAGTCTGCTGCTCGCGCCTAGCGTCATCTTAGCTTTCTGCAAGACGTTGGTTAGGTGCGTATTCCACGTCAGTTTTTGGTCGATGGTTACGCCCAGGTACTTTGTTTCTGTGGAAAAAGGTATGATTGTCCCATTCAGTTTGGCCTGCACAAGTTTGTCGAGCCTTCTCTTATTTGTGAATGGCACTATCACAGTTTTCGCGGCGTTAACTGACAGTTCGCTTTCAGAGCACCAGTCACTGACCACGTTTAATGCTCTCTGCATTATACTTGATATGGTTGACTGGCAGAATCCTCTGACGACGATCACGAGGTCATCGGCGTAACCTTGCGCATCGATTTTCAGGTCTGCCAATCGGCAAAGCAGCTTGTCCACTGCTAGGGTCCATAGGACAGGCGACAAAACACCTCCTTGAGGACAGCCCCTTGCAGTGGATATCTTAATAGTTGTGTTGTGAAGGGACAGTATAGCGCCTCTATGTGAGAGCATACCTTCAATCCATCTGGTAGTTGTAGGGTCGACGTTCTTATCTATCAACCCGTTAACTAGCAGAGGGACTGGGGAGTTGTCGAATGCCCCTTCAATGTCAAGGAAAGCACAAAGTGCAATTTCCTTGTCCTCCAAGGCCTTTTCCACTCTATCAATGAGGCAGCTTAATGCTGTCTCCGTGGATTTACCACTACAATAGGCGTGTTGGCTTTGGTGGATGGGAGAGGTGACCAGTGCCACGTCTCTTATATGTCTGTCAATTACCTTTTCCATCGTTTTGAGAAGAAACGATGAAAGACTTATGGGCCTAAAGGACTTTGGCTGGCTGTAATCCTTTTTCCCAGCCTTAGGTATGAAGACAAATTTGACATTAGTCCATTGTTCTGGTATGTATCCCCAGGCGTAACTCGCCCTGAAGATCTTAACCAGGCATGGAGTGAGGACATCAATTCCTCGCTTTAAAAGAATAGGGAGAATCCCATCCTCACCGCATGCTTTATTGATTTTGAAAGAGTTAACGGCCCACCTTACCTGGTTGGGCCTGATGACTCTGGCAGCTCTGCTCCAGTCCTCATTCCGAGGTTTATGGGCAAAGGTTACCGAATCACTCAGGTCGCTTTCGCGAGAACCAGGGAAGTGGGTCTTGGCCAGCAACTCGAGGGTGTCCTTCTCATTCGTAGTGAAGGCGCCATCCTCTTTTTTAAGGAGACCAATCTGATTAGTTTTGGCTTTCGAGAGCAGTTTATGGAGTCTTGCACTTTGAGGCAGGCTTCTGATTTCCTCGCAGAGCTTCCTCCATGATGCTCTTTTAGCCTTCCTAATCTCTATATTATATTCAGTTAAGGCTTTTAAGTAGGCTCCCCATGCATGGGTCCTCTTAGCTCTATTGAATAATCTTCTGGTTTTCCTCCGCAGCTTTCCGAGCGCAGAGTTCCACCAGGCGACTTTCCTTTTTGAGGTCTTGGTCTTGAGCCTTTTGTAAGAATGTCCACTGCCAGCTCAAGACTATCGCGATTCTTAATACTATTTGGACAGCCTTCAAGTGTTTGCCTAAGTTTGTCATTGAAGACATTCCAGGCAGTTGCTCTAGGGTCTCTATAAGTAATGGTTTGAGATTCAAGAGAAGCCTGTATCTCAAATTTGATGTGCCTATGGTCAGACATTGAGTTTTCGCTGCTCACCTCCCAGCCATTGATATGCCAGGCGAGGCGTTTTGACGCAAACGTGATGTCTAATACCTCTTGTCGAACTCGCGTAACAAAGGTAGGGGCACAGCCTTGGTTTAATAAAGTAAAATTATTAATAAGAAGGAAGTCATTTAGCAACTCACCTCGAGGATTGATGTCGCTGCTCGCCCACGCCGAGTGATGCGCGTTGGCGTCGCAGCCGATGAAGTAAAGTAAAGTAAAGTAAAGTAAAGTAAAGTAATTTTATTTGTATCAAACATGGTTACAGAATATAGATGTTATTTACAATAATTATAATTGGCACAGCATGTCTGGCCAGCGATCCTGGCATACAAATTTTAATAAGGTATAAAACATAAAACACATGCAAGATTTCTTTTTTATACATAATATTTATGGAATTTAAATTTTAATTAGATGTCATTGAATTCGAAATTGAGTTGTAAATTATATAGTAATAAAATTAATATGCTCGATGTCAATACATTGAAAAATAAAGATAAAAAAATACATAATGAACTAATTAAAAATTAAATCAATAAAATCATGCATGTCAATAAATTAGTGTGAAGTCAAATGAATAATGTCAATAAATAAAGTAATAGGTCTAATTATATTAAGTAACAATAAAAAAAGTCAAAAATTATCGTCAAAAAATTCAGTGATACTATAATATGATTTATTTATTAACATTGTTTTTAATCTCTTTTTAAATAATGAACTTGTCAAGTTTTTTATTTCTTTGGGAATCTTATTATATATTTTTGGGGCCATACAGAGTATACTTTTGTGTGCGAGTGCTGTTTTTGATGGATGTATACGACGGTAATCTACGCGCCTGATTCTTTTCTCCACCTCTGACATCAGCGGGAACAGATGGGAGTTCGTTATAACAAACATTGCAACCTCAAAAATATATAATGACGGAAGTGTTAGAATTTGATGCTGCATGAAAAAGGGTTTGCAGCTATCTGTTGGGCGCAATTTAAACATTGCGCGAATACAACGTTTCTGTGCTTTAAATGCCATCTGTATGTCCGTTGAATTACCCCAAAAAATAATTCCATATCGCAGTATAGAGCCCGCTAGCCCGTGATAGGCTGTGAGTAAGGCATCAATATTTATTATAGGAGCTAATTTAAAAAGCGCATATGAGGCACTGCTTACTCTTTTACATAGATTGTTAATGTGAGACTTCCAGTTAAGTTGCCTATCTATCGTTAACCCTAAAAATTTAGTGGTCTCAACAATTTCTACATTTGTGTTATTATAATGTACATTTATATCTTTTATTTGATTTCTTTGACTAAAGTGCATTATCTTAGTTTTATTTATATTTATTTTTAAATTATTATTGTCTAACCATTGAATTATGTTAGTCAGGGATTGATTTATGTCATTCTCATATGTTTCTTTCGATTCGCAAGAAATTGTCACAGTGCTGTCATCAGCAAATAACGACATTGGATGAGATGTAATGTTTGGCAAATCGTTAATATAGAGTATAAAAAGCAGCGGGCCTAGCACGCTGCCTTGAGGTACGCCATATTGGACAGAACGCTCCCGGGAGCGATATTTGACTTCATTCTTTGTAGTTATATTAATCTTAGATATCTCGGTCATTTGAGTACGGTCATTTAGATAAGATTTTATGAGTTCTAATACGTTGCCTCTAATTCCATATGCCTCTAGCTTCTTAATCAAAATAGAATGGTCCACATAATCAAATGCTTGCGTCATATCGCAATAAATCGCACTAACGGGGCATCTTACATCAACTTTGGTCATTACAATCTTGTAGAAATCAAATATAGCCATATTTATCGATTTATTTTGTCTAAAACCTTTTTGTTCATCACAAAGAATATTAATTTTTTCTATATATTTATAAAGCTGTAGGTATATGTACTTTTCAAATATTTTCGAAAGTATTGGAATAAGGGCTATTGGTCTATAATACTGCATCATTTCTTTATTTTCTTTCTTGAATAATGGTTTAATAATGGACACTTTTAAGGCATCTGGAAAGACTCCTGAAGATATACATAAATTAATTAGATAACTAATGTGACCGCATATTAATGTTCCTACTGATTTTATAATTTTTGTAGATATGTCGTCATATCCCACGCTATTTGTATTCTTTAATTCATTTATAATTTTTAAAATGTCATTAGGTGAGCTCGGAGACATGAATATTGATTGCACAGAATTGGATATATGAGAAGTCACATTAATTCCTGCACCTAAGATTGGGGATATTTTATCAATAAAATGATTATTAAAAGCATTTGCAATTTCATTTGGGTCAGTTATATAGTCGTTGTTTAATTTAATTCGTTCTATAATGTCCCTGGGGACATTAGGTCTCGTGTCATTAATTATTTGCCATGTCGTTTTTGGTTTATTTGTCGCGGTTTTAATTTTGAAATTGTTCTGAGCTCGTTTAGTAAGACAAATAATTTTCCGAAAAAGCTTTGAGTAGTTTTTAAATTTAGTTTTATTTTCATGAGAAGGTGTTAATCTATAATTCCATAGTAAGCACCGCTTTTTTTTGCTACATACCCGTATTCCTCGCGAAACCCATTTTACCTTTTTTTGAACTCTGATAGTGACGGTTTTCTCGGGAAAGCACAATTTATAAAACAACTTTAAATTCTCATGAAAGGTATTAAAGGCTTTATTAGCGTCTTGTTCAGTATGCATGTCATGAAATGATAGATTACTCATACATTCTTTAAATTTATTTACGTTTTGGAGGGAATAGTCTCGAACTGTCTTTTGCCAAAAATTTATAGCACATATTTTTTTGATTGGAACATTTAATAATTGCGATAGAGCAGTTCAGCGTTGTTCTGGGCGGCGTATTCTACCACCTTCGCCAAGTCGTCAGACGGGTTGCCTCTCTCGCCAGGTAGGTAGGCAGAGCAGACGATTACTCTAGTCCCACACCACCCTTTGAGATCGACAAAAGCGGCTACCAAGTCATCATTCGTGACTTCTGGAATGGGTAGAAAATTAATGTTATCATTAAACAATATGCAAGCTCTAGGTCTAGTGCCATTGATGTTGACGAGCAACTTACCGGCAGCTTCGAGTCCTAGAACCTGGGAGTTGGCTACCCAAGGCTCGTGGATTAAGGCGAGGCTAAATTGTCCTTCCAGGAAACAGCACTCCATTACCGCGGATGCAGCCGCAGCATGATGGAGGTTGGCCTGGAGGATCCTCGCCGTCCCCGCCTGGGTAGCCCCTACAGGTTTCCCCGCTGTTAACGAGGCTTTGTCCTAGCCAGCTTCGGACGCGCTCCGCGTCCTCGACTGGTGTTGGAGAACCTGTTACCACCGGATCTTCCGCGGGGTGTCCCCGAGCCTCGTCGCGATGGACCGGGCGTACTCTGGGGCGTTACACCTGCAGGCCTAGCCACGACAGGTCGCGGCTGTGAGCCCCCTGTGCTTCGCCCTGAGGCACCCACGTTATTGGACGTGGTCGTTTGTCGTGATGGACCAGGTATACTCGGGGGAGCTGTACTGACAGACCTAGCCACGACAGGTCGCGGCTGTGAGCCTACAGAGTTTCGCTCCGAGGTACCCGTACCATCAGACGTTGATGCCAGAGGCGGTTGACCATCTGGCGTTGACCTTGTGTGGGAGCCACGAATCTTGAAGGTGATTCTTTTAAATCCCAAAATCGCCTGAAAATTCCTGGCTCGTAAGGTCTCTACAGACTGGTCATCCAGGGCCAAGGTTACAATGAACCCGTTCCCATCTGCCCTGCTCTGTAGCACCCTCCAAAGCGGAGTCTGAAGTCCCGGGTTCTGCGTACCCACTAACCGGACGGCCTCCTCTACGGAAGTCGCCGCGATCATGGGCATGAATGTGATCATAACCGTAGGCCTGGGCAATTCGCTCTCGGGGATAACCGAGAGTTTTGCCCCCGCCCACGGCTCGATCTTCGGGACTACATTATTAAGCCAGGTGAGACTTTCCTGGTTCTCGCAAGAGATCAGTATCCACCCTGGCTTATGGGTGAAGGCATCAAACCTAGGACCTTTACCGAGATCTGTCTTCAGTATTTCCAGGGTCAGGGCTCTATGGATCAGATTCATTTGGTCGTCGCTGAGAGGGGCTATATTGAGAATACCAACTCGCCTCGCCTCAACGACGTCCCTGAAGCTAGGTCCAGCCTCTGGTTCCTGGGATACCTCAATTCTCGGAGCCTTCTTAGGTTGCTCCTTCGGTGATTCCTCCTCAGACCTCTGCCTTTTCTTAGGCTTGGGGTCAGGAGGTAAGCCCTGCACTGGAATTTGACTCCAGGGCTTTACCGCTAGTGCTCGTGCCTCGTCGACATTAACATTACCGGCTATTAGCCTTCGGAACCGCTTCCGTGCAGCGCCAGTGAGTCTCTTCGGACGGCTGCTGAGTGTAGATATATGATGTATGTAGTGAAGGTAGTTTTGTACAGTGTCATATTTATTGCATCATGAAGTTTGTTACGTGCATACCTTCGTTAAATAAAAATCATCATGGCGGAACTGTTGCTCGTATTATTTTCACTCTATTAAAATACTTTAACATGGCGCAGCCGGTTAAGAATAGTGTAATAAAGTGGCAAAAGTGAACAAAATCGATGAAATTATAATAAACAGTGTGTTTATAGAAGCAATAATAAGTGAAAATGGATTCTTTACTTCGCCCGCCATCACCGTTCCAGTTTGAGAACAATTTGGCTAACGTAACTTCAGGAAATTTAAGCAAAGAATGGGACAAATGGAAAAAATCCTTTAAAATATATTACGAGGCATGTGAAATAGCGAAAAAGGATAAGAAAGTGCAGCTAAATATTCTTTTACACGTAATTGGAGAACGTTGCCGAGAAGTGTACGATCAGTTTGGAGCAGAATTCAAATCGATAGAAGAATTACTAGGAAAGTTCGATGAAGTGTTTCTCCCGAGAAAGAATTTAACCATAGAACGTCATAAGTTTTTCACGAGAGATCAACGAGATTTGGAGTCGATAGAGCAATACGTGTTTGAATTGAATAAAATGGCGGTGAAATGTGAATTTAAGGAATTATGCGATGAATTAGTTCGTGATCGATTGATATGCGGGATAAAGGATGGTGTTTTACGTGAAAGATTACTCAGAGAAGTAGATTTAACACTGTCAAAGGCTATCGATATCTGTAGGCTAGCAGAAATGTCACGCGCACAAGCTGTCAACATTAATCCAGAAAATACAGAACATCACGCCCATGAACTAACAGTAAACAAAGATGAAGCAAAACATCACGAACAACCACAGGTCCATTGGGTGAACCAAAGTCGCAGAGGAAAGAGCTCGTCACCACGTCCAAAGTCCACAGGCAACCAAGGTTACCAGGCGCGCGGCAGAGCATTCAGCGGAGGAAACGCTAGAAATAACCATGCAAGTTCGACGCAGACATCGAGCAGCAACATCAGAAAGTGTCAGAGATGCGGATCCAACCATAAAAAATTCGAGTGTCCAGCGTTTGGTCGTCAGTGTAACAACTGTAGGCGCATGAACCACTTTGCACGGGTGTGCAGAGTACTTGAGGTCCAGGAAGAGTACACCGATCAGGATCAGGTGAATAATCATAATAGCTTTCAAAATAAATATGTTAACGAAGAGTGGTTTCAGGAATTACAAGTAAATAATAATTTTTTGAAGTTTAAACTGGACACTGGGGCTGATGTCAACATTATTCCAGTAAGATATTTGCATAAAATAGGTTTATCTGAGTCTGATTTAGTTAAAACTTCGATAAAATTACAGGGTTATTCAGGTTATGAAATACCGGTCATAGGTAAATGCTATCTTAAAGTAATACATAAAAATAATAATTATTTTTTAAAGTTCATTATAGTAGCATCCGAGTCAGTACCTATTTTGAGTAAACATGCGTGCGCAGAGTTGCAGTTGATTAAAAGAGTATTTACAATAGGTGAAGGAAAATCGAATGGGATATTAGACGAATTTAAAGATGTATTTGAAGGAATAGGTTGTCTTCCGGGGGAATACAAAATTCAGTTAAAGGAAAATGTTGAGCCAGTAGTACACCCTCCGAGAAAAGTGCCGGTGGCACTCAAAGAACAGGTCAAAAACAAGCTATTAGAAATGCAAAAACAGGGTATCATTGCCAAAGTAGAAGGTCCTACAGATTGGGTGAGTAGCATGACTGTTGTAAAAAAGCCAGGTGGCGACATACGCCTTGACCCGCGCGATTTAAATAAAGCTATAAAACGAGAACATTTTAAACTTCCTACTTTCGAAGAAATAACGACACAGCTTTCAGGGGCAACTGTATTTAGTACCTTAGATGCGAAACACTCATTTTGGCAGGTCAAGTTAAAAGACACAGATTTATGTACATTTAATACAGCTTTTGGCAGATTTAAGTTTCAGAGGATGCCATTTGGAATATGTTCAGCTTCAGAAATATTTCATAAGAAATTATATGAGCATTTTGATGATTTAGAAGGAGTCATTCAGTTTATAGATGACATATTAGTTTACGGTCCAAATAAGCAGGTTCATGATGAGAGATTGCGCGCTGTCTTACAGAGATGCAGAGAAATTAATATAAAATTAAATAAACAGAAGTGTAAAATTGCTTTACCTGAAATAAAATATTTGGGTCATAAAATATCACAAAAAGGTATTTCTCCAGATGACTCACGCGTCAAAGCCATTAAAAATATGCCAGTTCCACAAAACGTCAAGGATGTGGAAAGATTTTTAGGCATGGTGACATATGTAGGTAATTTTGTACCGAATTTATCAGAAAAGACGTCAATTTTAAGAGAACTTTTAAAGAAAGACACGGAATGGCACTGGGAAGATAGGCATCAAAAATCTTTTGATAGTATAAAAAAATGTCTCACAAGTCCTCCAGTATTACAATATTATACGTTAGAAAAACCAATTACAATATCGGTTGACGCGAGCAAAAACGGGCTCGGAGCTTGTTTATTGCAAGACGGTCTGCCCGTCTCATACGCTTCGCGAGCTTTAACTAAAACAGAACAATCGTATGCGCAGATTGAAAAAGAATTATATGCTTGTGTATTTGCATGTGAAAGGTTTTACGGTTATATCTATGGCAGGTCAGATATTACAATCGAAACAGATCATAAACCTCTAGTTAGCATTATAAACAAGCCATTAGCAAACGCGCCGCCCCGCTTACAAAGAATGTTATTAAGGTTGCAGCCCTATTCTTTTAAATTGATATATAAGCCAGGTAAATACCTATATATAGCGGACACGTTATCTCGAGCGGTGGCGCCGGACGCAGGCGAGCCGCCGATGCACCCACGTGATTATTTACATTTACAAGCGCAGGTGTGTGCGTTATCAGCAAGCAATCAGCTGATCGACTCGCATTTTATACAGTTACAGAAACACACAAGGGATGACGATGAAATGCAACAACTAATTAAAGTAATAAAATCAGGGTGGCCATCAGAGAAAAAAGAATTAAATTGTAATATATTAAAACCATATTGGGATTTTAGGGATGAGCTGTCTGTTAATTTTGGAATAGTATGGAAAGGTTCAAAAATAGTAATACCAAAGGGTTTAAGACACGAAATGATGAAAAATATACATTTAGGCCATTTGGGCATAGATAAATGCAAATTAAGGGCAAGGGAAATAATTTTTTGGCCGAATATAAATACACAGTTAGAAGATTACTTATCCAATTGCCAGGTATGTCTGACACACAGAAAACAAAATACGAAGGAACCGTTAGTAAACCACGATATACCTACTGTACCATGGCAAAAAGTAGGCGCTGATATATTTCATTTCAACAACGATTCCTATATTCTAGTCGTTGATTATCATAGCAAATATATTGAAATTAAAAAATTACGATCACTCCGATCAGAAGAAGTAACTAATAAAATAAAACAAATTTTTGCAAGACACGGTATACCACAGATAGTGATGACAGATAATGGTCCAGAGTTTTCTTCCAATGATTTTAGTAGTTTCTCAAAGGAATGGAATTTTCAACACATAACATCCTCGCCAAGATATCCTCAGTCGAACGGGCAGGTAGAACGTGCAATCCAAACAATAAAAAACATTATGAAAAAGGTATATGAAGATAAAAGCGATTTTAAATTAGCCTATTTAGAATATATGAACACACCTATAAGTACAGAATTACCCTCCCCTGCTGAATTACTTTACAGCAGGAAACTGCGTACCACACTACCAAGATCAATGACAGTTTACGAACCAAAGGTACACACAGATATACATGAAAAGCTAATGAATAGGCAATCAAAACAAAAACAACATTACGACAGGGGTGCAAGAAATTTAAAACAATTAATATTAGGACAAAAAGTTAAAGTAAGAATAGGTAACAAGTGGGAATCAGGGAATATAGAAAGAGTAGTAGGCATACGTTCATACCTCATTAAAATGTTAAAAGGCAACCTTCTGAGACGTAATAGTAGACATATAATAATTGACTCAGATAAACGTATAGATTCAAAGCTCAGATATTACGGAAGAGATTATGACGACATCGTAATTCATGAACCCGACGTAAACCGCGCGTCACCGATCCGCAGCTCCAATGTCCAGCATGCACAGATGTCACCCGCCTCTCAATCTAATAACCAAACTCGTTCTGGCAGGGAAGTGATACCTCCTGATCGGTGGACCGTCCCGCACAGTCTCCGGGTGCGAGCGGCGCCCTCGAGGACTCACACATAATAATCATATTATGTTATATGAATGAACTTAATGTATTTGTATTAAAATAAGTAATTAAACACATATTTAAAAAAAGCAATCCCTATGAGTTTCTTGCTCATTCTTCTCATAGAGGTGCCTTGCGAATGAGCGGTAGAATATTAAAATAAAATGTAAAATTGACTTGCAAAAGTGCTCCATTGTAGCCTATTTGAATAAATGAATTTTGAGTTTGAGTTTGAGTTTGAATGTAAATCAGAAATGTAAAATAAAAATTAAAAAAAAAAAAATTTATATATATACCTATATATCTTATTAATATTATAAAGGCGAAAGTTTGTGTGTATGTGTGTGAGTGTGTGAGTGTGTGAGTGTGTGTGTGTGTATGTTTGTTACTTCTTCACGCTTAAACGGATGAACCGATTGACTTAAAATTTGGTATGAAGATAGCTGAGACTCTGGAATAACACATAGGCTACTTTTTATCCTGATAAATGAAACAGTTTCTGTAAAAAAAACAAAATATTAAAAAAAGTGACAGTTCTGAAATTTGACAATTAATTGTCATTTTGACATTTTCGATTTTCAATTGTTTTTGAAAAATTTGACAATTAATTGTCATTTTGACGTATTCGATTGTCAATTTTTTTTTGAGAAATTTGACATTCGATTTTCAATAATTTTTTTTGATAAATTTGACAAATGAGATTTTTAATTTTTTTTTGAGAAATTTGACATATTGAATTTTCAATTTTTTTTGAGAAATTTGACATTCGATTTTGAATTTTTTTTCGAGAAATTTGACATATTCGATTTTTTATTTTTATCAAATAGGCTTACTATGGGTGCTTCATTTGAAAACTTAAGGGACTTACTATGAGTGCTTCATTTATTGTGGTTTATCAAATGGGCTAACTATGGCTGCTTCATTCGTGGTTTATAAAATGGGCTTACTATGAGTGCTCCATTTGTGGTTTATCAAATGGGCTTACTATGAGTGCTTCATTTGTGGTTTATCAAATGGGCTTACTATGGGTGCTTCATTTGTGGTTTATAAAATGGGCTTACTATGAGTGCTCCATTTGTGGTTTATCAAATGGGCTTACTATGTGTGCTTCATTTGAAAACTAAATGGGCTTACTATAAGTGCTTCATTTGTGGTTTATCAAATGGGCTTACTATGGGTGCTTCATTTGAAAACTAAATGGGCTCACTATGAGTGCTTCATTTGTGGTTTATCAAATGGGCTTACTATGGCTGCTTCATTTGTGGTTTATAAAATGGGCTTACTATGAGTGCTCCATTTGTGGTTTATCAAATGGGCTTACTATGAGTGCTTCATTTGTGGTTTATCAAATGGGCTTACTATGAGTGCTTCATTTGTGGTTTATCAAATGGGCTTACTATGGGTGCTTCATTTGAAAACTAAATGGGCTTACTATGAGTGCTTCATTTGTTGTTTATCAAATGGGCTTACTATGAGTACTTCATTTGTAATTTATCAAATGGGCGTACTATGGGTGCTTCATTTGAAAACTAAATGGGCTTACTATGAGTGCTTCATTTGTGGTTTATCAAATGGGCTTGCTATGGCTGCTTCATTTGTGGTTTATCAAATGGGCTCACTATAAGTGCTTCATTTGTGGTTTATCAAATGGGCTTACTTCGGGTGCTTCATTTAAAAACTAAATGGGCTTACTATAAGTGCTTCATTTGAAAACTAAATGGGCTTACTATGAGTGCTTCATTTGTGGTTTATCAAATGGGCTTACTATGGCTGCTTCATTTGTGGTTTATAAAATGGGCTTACTATGAGTGCTCCATTTGTGGTTTATCAAATGGGCTTACTATGAGTGCTTCATTTGTGGTTTATCAAATGGGCTTACTATGGGTGCTTCATTTGAAAACTTAACGAACTTACTATGAGTGCTTCATTTGTGGTTTATCAAATGGGCTTACTATGGGTGCTTCATTTGAAAACTAAATGGGCTTACTATGAGTACTCCATTTGTGGTTTATCAAATGGGCTTACTATGAGTGCTTCATTTGTGGTTTATCAAATGGGCTTACTATGGGTGCTTCATTTAAAAACTAAATGGGCTTACTATGAGTGCTTCATTTGTTGTTTATCAAATGGGCTTACTATGGGTGCTTCATTTGAAAACTAAATGGGCTTACTATGAGTACTTCATTTGTGGTTTATCAAATGGGCTTACTATGGCTGCTTCATTTGTAATTTATCAAATGGGCTTACTATGGGAGCTTCATTTAAAAACTAAATGGGCTTACTATAAGTGCTTCATTTGTGGTTTATCAAATGGGCTTACTATGGGTGCTTCATTTGAAAACTAAATGGGCTTACTATGAGTGCTTCATTTGTGGTTTATCAAATGGGCTTACTATGGCTGCTTCATTTGTGGTTTATAAAATGGGCTTACTATGAGTGCTCCATTTGTGGTTTATCAAATGAGCTTACTATGAGTGCTTCATTTGTGGTTTATCAAATGGGCTTACTATGGGTGCTTCATTTAAAAACTAAATGGGCTTACTGTGAGTGCTTCATTTGTTGTTTATCAAATGGGCTTACTATGAGTGCTTCATTTGTAATTTATCAAATGGGCTTACTATGGGTGCTTCATTTGAAAACAAAATGGGCTTACTATGAGTGCTTCATTTGTAATTTATCAAATGGGCTTACTATGGGTGCTTCATTTAAAAACTAAATGGGCTTACTATAAGTGCTTCATTTGTGGTTTATCAAATGGGCTTACTATGGGTGCTTCATTTGAAAACTAAATGGGCTTACTATGAGTGCTTCATTTGTGGTTTATCAAATGGGCTTACTATGGCTGCTTCATTTGTGGTTTATAAAATGGGCTTACTATGAGTGCTCCATTTGTGGTTTATCAAATGGGCTTACTATGAGTGCTTCATTTGTGGTTTATCAAATGGGCTTACTATGAGTGCTTCATTTGTGGTTTATCAAATGGGCTTACTATGGGTGCTTCATTTGAAAACTAAATGGGCTTACTATGAGTGCTTCATTTGTTGTTTATCAAATGGGCTTACTATGAGTGCTTCATTTGTTGTTTATCAAATGGGCTTACTATGAGTACTTCATTTGTAATTTATCAAATGGGCGTACTATGGGTGCTTCATTTGAAAACTAAATGGGCTTACTATGAGTGCTTCATTTGTGGTTTATCAAATGGGCTTGCTATGGCTGCTTCATTTGTGGTTTATCAAATGGGCTCACTATAAGTGCTTCATTTGTGGTTTATCAAATGGGCTTACTTCGGGTGCTTCATTTAAAAACTAAATGGGCTTACTATAAGTGCTTCATTTGAAAACTAAATGGGCTTACTATGAGTGCTTCATTTGTGGTTTATTAAATGGGCTTACTATGGCTGCTTCATTTGTGGTTTATAAAATGGGCTTACTATGAGTGCTCCATTTGTGGTTTATCAAATGGGCTTACTATGAGTGCTTCATTTGTGGTTTATCAAATGGGCTTACTATGGGTGCTTCATTTGAAAACTTAACGAACTTACTATGAGTGCTTCATTTGTGGTTTATCAAATGGGCTTACTATGGGTGCTTCATTTGAAAACTAAATGGGCTTACTATGAGTACTCCATTTGTGGTTTATCAAATGGGCTTACTATGAGTGCTTCATTTGTGGTTTATCAAATGGGCTTACTATGGGTGCTTCATTTAAAAACTAAATGGGCTTACTATGAGTGCTTCATTTGTTGTTTATCAAACGGGCTTACTATGGGTGCTTCATTTGAAAACTAAATGGGCTTACTATGAGTACTTCATTTGTGGTTTATCAAATGGGCTTACTATGGCTGCTTCATTTGTAATTTATCAAATGGGCTTACTATGGGTGCTTCATTTAAAAACTAAATGGGCTTACTATAAGTGCTTCATTTGTGGTTTATCAAATGGGCTTACTATGGGTGCTTCATTTGAAAACTAAATGGGCTTACTATGAGTGCTTCATTTGTGGTTTATCAAATGGGCTTACTATGGCTGCTTCATTTGTGGTTTATAAAATGGGCTTACTATGAGTGCTCCATTTGTGGTTTATCAAATGGGCTTACTATGAGTGCTTCATTTGTGGTTTATCAAATGGGCTTACTATGAGTGCTTCATTTGTGGTTTATCAAATGGGCTTACTATGGGTGCTTCATTTGAAAACTAAATGGGCTTACTATGAGTGCTTCATTTGTTGTTTATCAAATGGGCTTACTATGAGTGCTTCATTTGTAATTTATCAAATGGGCGTACTATGGGTGCTTCATTTGAAAACTTAACGGACTTACTATGTGTGCTTCATTTGTGGTTTATCAAATGGGCTTACTATGGGTGCTTCATTTGAAAACTAAATGGGCTTACTATGAGTACTTCATTTGTGGTTTATCAAATGGGCTTACTATGGCTGCTTCATTTGTGGTTTATCAAATGGGCTTACTATGAGTGCTTCATTTGTGGTTTATCAAATGGGCTTACTATGAGTGCTTCATTTGTGGTTTATCAAATAGGCTTTCTATGGGTGCTTCATTTGAAAACTAAATGGGCTTACTATAAGTGCTTCATTTGTGGTTTATCAAATGGGCATACTATGGGTGCTTCATTTGAAAACTAAATGGGCTTACTATATATTTTTTTTTTAATCGAAATAAATTTGTCAAATACTAACTTCACCGAAAACCGAACAGAATAAGAAACCGTTTCAGAAAATGAGCAGAACATCTCCTACATGTTTCTGGTGTTAGGGTACCTAATGTAGTAAGCTTATATAAGTGAATTTAGTTTTTAAAAGTTAGTTAAAATTAGAGCAATTATATTATAAACAAGTTTTATCGGTAATAACTGTGCCGCGGGTAACACCGCGGGTCGCAGCTAGTACATAATAATAATAAAAAAAAAATTAAAAAAAAATGAGCATGTAATAGAAATTAATAAATGTTTGTACAGAATGTATGAATGTATGTACAGAAAGTAATACCTAAATAAATACTGTTATTCAGAGATAAATAATATTAATTCCGTTAATGTATTACCTACTCGTAAGAATATAAGAAGAGTTTCCATAAGTTGTATCCTATAAAAAAAAATGTATATAAATGTTAAATTGCATGATTATTATGTATTGTCGATTATTATAGTTATTATTAGTATAATATAGATAAACCAATACAAATTTCTAAATAATGTTTATAATTGAGAATGAATTAATTTTATTTGGGAAATTATATAATACTAGCTGCGACCCGCGGTGTTACCCGCGGCACAGTTATTACCGATAAAACTTGTTTATAATATAATTGCTCTAATTTTAACTAACTTTTAAAAACTAAATTCACTTATATAAGCTTACTACATTAGGTACCCTAACACCAGAAACATGTAGGAGATGTTCTGCTCATTTTCTGAAACGGTTTCTTATTCTGTTCGGTTTTCGGTGAAGTTAGTATTTGACAAATTTATTTCGATTAAAAAAAAAATATATAGTAAGCCCATTTAGTTTTCAAATGAAGCACCCATAGTATGCCCATTTGATAAACCACAAATGAAGCACTTATAGTAAGCCCATTTAGTTTTCAAATGAAGCACCCATAGAAAGCCTATTTGATAAACCACAAATGAAGCACTCATAGTAAGCCCATTTGATAAACCACAAATGAAGCACTCATAGTAAGCCCATTTGATAAACCACAAATGAAGCAGCCATAGTAAGCCCATTTGATAAACCACAAATGAAGTACTCATAGTAAGCCCATTTAGTTTTCAAATGAAGCACCCATAGTAAGCCCATTTGATAAACCACAAATGAAGCACACATAGTAAGTCCGTTAAGTTTTCAAATGAAGCACCCATAGTACGCCCATTTGATAAATTACAAATGAAGCACTCATAGTAAGCCCATTTGATAAACAACAAATGAAGCACTCATAGTAAGCCCATTTAGTTTTCAAATGAAGCACCCATAGTAAGCCCATTTGATAAACCACAAATGAAGCACTCATAGTAAGCCCATTTGATAAACCACAAATGAAGCACTCATAGTAAGCCCATTTGATAAACCACAAATGGAGCACTCATAGTAAGCCCATTTTATAAACCACAAATGAAGCAGCCATAGTAAGCCCATTTGATAAACCACAAATGAAGCACTCATAGTAAGCCCATTTAGTTTTCAAATGAAGCACCCATAGTAAGCCCATTTGATAAACCACAAATGAAGCACTTATAGTAAGCCCATTTAGTTTTTAAATGAAGCACCCATAGTAAGCCCATTTGATAAATTACAAATGAAGCAGCCATAGTAAGCCCATTTGATAAACCACAAATGAAGTACTCATAGTAAGCCCATTTAGTTTTCAAATGAAGCACCCATAGTAAGCCCGTTTGATAAACAACAAATGAAGCACTCATAGTAAGCCCATTTAGTTTTTAAATGAAGCACCCATAGTAAGCCCATTTGATAAACCACAAATGAAGCACTCATAGTAAGCCCATTTGATAAACCACAAATGGAGTACTCATAGTAAGCCCATTTAGTTTTCAAATGAAGCACCCATAGTAAGCCCATTTGATAAACCACAAATGAAGCACTCATAGTAAGTTCGTTAAGTTTTCAAATGAAGCACCCATAGTAAGCCCATTTGATAAACCACAAATGAAGCACTCATAGTAAGCCCATTTGATAAACCACAAATGGAGCACTCATAGTAAGCCCATTTTATAAACCACAAATGAAGCAGCCATAGTAAGCCCATTTAATAAACCACAAATGAAGCACTCATAGTAAGCCCATTTAGTTTTCAAATGAAGCACTTATAGTAAGCCCATTTAGTTTTTAAATGAAGCACCCGAAGTAAGCCCATTTGATAAACCACAAATGAAGCACTTATAGTGAGCCCATTTGATAAACCACAAATGAAGCAGCCATAGCAAGCCCATTTGATAAACCACAAATGAAGCACTCATAGTAAGCCCATTTAGTTTTCAAATGAAGCACCCATAGTACGCCCATTTGATAAATTACAAATGAAGTACTCATAGTAAGCCCATTTGATAAACAACAAATGAAGCACTCATAGTAAGCCCATTTGATAAACAACAAATGAAGCACTCATAGTAAGCCCATTTAGTTTTCAAATGAAGCACCCATAGTAAGCCCATTTGATAAACCACAAATGAAGCACTCATAGTAAGCCCATTTGATAAACCACAAATGAAGCACTCATAGTAAGCCCATTTGATAAACCACAAATGGAGCACTCATAGTAAGCCCATTTTATAAACCACAAATGAAGCAGCCATAGTAAGCCCATTTGATAAACCACAAATGAAGCACTCATAGTAAGCCCATTTAGTTTTCAAATGAAGCACCCATAGTAAGCCCATTTGATAAACCACAAATGAAGCACTTATAGTAAGCCCATTTAGTTTTTAAATGAAGCACCCATAGTAAGCCCATTTGATAAATTACAAATGAAGCACTCATAGTAAGCCCATTTTGTTTTCAAATGAAGCACCCATAGTAAGCCCATTTGATAAATTACAAATGAAGCACTCATAGTAAGCCCATTTGATAAACAACAAATGAAGCACTCACAGTAAGCCCATTTAGTTTTTAAATGAAGCACCCATAGTAAGCCCATTTGATAAACCACAAATGAAGCACTCATAGTAAGCTCATTTATTAATATTATAAAGGCGAAAGTTTGTGTGTATGTGTGTGAGTGTGTGAGTGTGTGAGTGTGTGTGTGTGTATGTTTGTTACTTCTTCACGCTTAAACGGATGAACCGATTGACTTAAAATTTGGTATGAAGATAGCTGAGACTCTGGAATAACACATAGGCTACTTTTTATCCTGATAAATGAAACAGTTTCTGTAAAAAAAACAAAATATTAAAAAAAGTGACAGTTCTGAAATTTGACAATTAATTGTCATTTTGACATTTTCGATTTTCAATTGTTTTTGAAAAATTTGACAATTAATTGTCATTTTGACGTATTCGATTGTCAATTTTTTTTTGAGAAATTTGACATTCGATTTTCAATAATTTTTTTTGATAAATTTGACAAATGAGATTTTTAATTTTTTTTTGAGAAATTTGACATATTGAATTTTCAATTTTTTTTGAGAAATTTGACATTCGATTTTGAATTTTTTTTCGAGAAATTTGACATATTCGATTTTTTATTTTTATCAAATAGGCTTACTATGGGTGCTTCATTTGAAAACTTAAGGGACTTACTATGAGTGCTTCATTTATTGTGGTTTATCAAATGGGCTAACTATGGCTGCTTCATTCGTGGTTTATAAAATGGGCTTACTATGAGTGCTCCATTTGTGGTTTATCAAATGGGCTTACTATGAGTGCTTCATTTGTGGTTTATCAAATGGGCTTACTATGGGTGCTTCATTTGTGGTTTATAAAATGGGCTTACTATGAGTGCTCCATTTGTGGTTTATCAAATGGGCTTACTATGTGTGCTTCATTTGAAAACTAAATGGGCTTACTATAAGTGCTTCATTTGTGGTTTATCAAATGGGCTTACTATGGGTGCTTCATTTGAAAACTAAATGGGCTCACTATGAGTGCTTCATTTGTGGTTTATCAAATGGGCTTACTATGGCTGCTTCATTTGTGGTTTATAAAATGGGCTTACTATGAGTGCTCCATTTGTGGTTTATCAAATGGGCTTACTATGAGTGCTTCATTTGTGGTTTATCAAATGGGCTTACTATGAGTGCTTCATTTGTGGTTTATCAAATGGGCTTACTATGGGTGCTTCATTTGAAAACTAAATGGGCTTACTATGAGTGCTTCATTTGTTGTTTATCAAATGGGCTTACTATGAGTACTTCATTTGTAATTTATCAAATGGGCGTACTATGGGTGCTTCATTTGAAAACTAAATGGGCTTACTATGAGTGCTTCATTTGTGGTTTATCAAATGGGCTTGCTATGGCTGCTTCATTTGTGGTTTATCAAATGGGCTCACTATAAGTGCTTCATTTGTGGTTTATCAAATGGGCTTACTTCGGGTGCTTCATTTAAAAACTAAATGGGCTTACTATAAGTGCTTCATTTGAAAACTAAATGGGCTTACTATGAGTGCTTCATTTGTGGTTTATCAAATGGGCTTACTATGGCTGCTTCATTTGTGGTTTATAAAATGGGCTTACTATGAGTGCTCCATTTGTGGTTTATCAAATGGGCTTACTATGAGTGCTTCATTTGTGGTTTATCAAATGGGCTTACTATGGGTGCTTCATTTGAAAACTTAACGAACTTACTATGAGTGCTTCATTTGTGGTTTATCAAATGGGCTTACTATGGGTGCTTCATTTGAAAACTAAATGGGCTTACTATGAGTACTCCATTTGTGGTTTATCAAATGGGCTTACTATGAGTGCTTCATTTGTGGTTTATCAAATGGGCTTACTATGGGTGCTTCATTTAAAAACTAAATGGGCTTACTATGAGTGCTTCATTTGTTGTTTATCAAATGGGCTTACTATGGGTGCTTCATTTGAAAACTAAATGGGCTTACTATGAGTACTTCATTTGTGGTTTATCAAATGGGCTTACTATGGCTGCTTCATTTGTAATTTATCAAATGGGCTTACTATGGGAGCTTCATTTAAAAACTAAATGGGCTTACTATAAGTGCTTCATTTGTGGTTTATCAAATGGGCTTACTATGGGTGCTTCATTTGAAAACTAAATGGGCTTACTATGAGTGCTTCATTTGTGGTTTATCAAATGGGCTTACTATGGCTGCTTCATTTGTGGTTTATAAAATGGGCTTACTATGAGTGCTCCATTTGTGGTTTAAACCAATACAAATTTCTAAATAATGTTTATAATTGAGAATGAATTAATTTTATTTGGGAAATTATATAATATTATGTACCTACTATGGACACAGCATAGTACCTGGTACCTACATTTGTTTGAATTACTAATACATTGTCTGTAATTTTTATACTTAATGAAAGGATCATGATAATCTTATAACTAAGTTCTTAACGCTAATTTATTTAAGACTTATTTTGATAAAGGGGTTGTAGATATATGATGTATGTAGTGAAGGTAGTTTTGTACAGTGTCATATTTATTGCATCATGAAGTTTGTTACGTGCATACCTTCGTTAAATAAAAATCATCATGGCGGAACTGTTGCTCGTATTATTTTCACTCTATTAAAATACTTTAACAGAGGACGTTGCCGTAACAGGGGCCGCCGCTGTGGAGCCGCCGGCCTCTGTAGGTACATCTTCCGCCGTACCGGAAGAGATGGGTAGAGGCTGTGGAGAGGCTAAAATGACCTCCTCCAAGCTTCTAATGGTTTCCCCTAGGGGGGAAAGAGGTTCTCCCAAAGGAGAAAAAGGGTTTTGCGAATTGTTACTATGATAACTCATACAAATCCCACGAGTCCGGGGAGACTAAAAAGTACTATGGGCATTGCCCCGTCTACCCATAGCACTAGGCTAAATACTTCTCCGATTCGCCCTATTCTCGGAGAGGCACCGTTTGCGACTGAATATACCCTTCAGCCATCCATCCATCAGCACGGTCGCTCACACCTTAGATTGGGTCCCTACGCACAACCTAACCCCGCCACTGTGGCCCCCGTGCCACCGTGACCGCCTGGTGATCTTTAGTTATGTCTATTTCAGAGGGAATTAGACCAATAACAGGGAGCACCACGAGAAGGTAATCACCACACTTGCCTTGGGGATCTACACGACTGTGCGCTCTCCCCCAAGACCGTGCAGCCTTTCTCATTCCCCTTGAGGAATGAGATAGACTGCGCTCCCCAAATGCTTACTTATTTATGTCTGTGTTTGGATATATTTTATTCAGTTATCAACGGCATAAAAATAAATATTGGTAAAAATATTTGTAATTCTGGAAAAGGGACGCTCCAGGGGACTGGTTTTTGAGGTTCATTTATTCTAATATTACATTATGAAATTACTTAATAAGCTATGGCGTGCTAAGAATACCTAAAACTGTGTCATTATTGATACAAAAAACTGAGAATTTGTTAAATTTATTACATAAAAATAGCTTGGGACAACGAGTTTCCAAATAGCAGAGAATCACCCTTATATATTTAGATTGTGATATCTAGTAAATATTTATGGAAACACATAAGTCGCCAGGGCTTGTTTCATTAAAAACTGCGTAACAGCAGTTCCTATTAAGTTAAGTACACGATCAAGAGTCAAGGCAAAAAAGTTTCCAAAAAACGAAAAATAAACAACATAACAGATCATTAAGAGAACGTTAAGCCTCCGTAATCATCATGTTTCTACATTAAACATGCCACTGGTTGGGCTTTTTTGCCAATTAAATAATTAAATAACCACTCTTAATATATATATGTAGGTACGTACTTAAAGGAATAAAAAAAAACTTAAGAATACGAAGATATAATTTTTGTAAACATCTCGGTAATTATTTGACTTTTAATTGATAAATAATAAATTTATAAATGTCCATTAATAGTTATTGACAAGTAAGGCCAAATTTTATAATTGCCTTAACTTTTAATCGAACTTTGGCAATAGCCGTCTACATTTTAAATCAGTTATTGAAAATGTTTTAATTACCTTGCTGCAGAAATGTACTTTTAAAATGGTTTTATTTAATGATAGATTTATTTTTAATGAAGTATACTTCTTGTTGTACTTAGTACGACAAATCATGTTCATAATAAAAAAATATAATTCAAGAAGATGAACACAAGTGATATTTTTAAAAAACTTTTTAAAAACAAGCTTTTATTATTATTACCAACTAGAATAAGTACTCGTCAAGACAAATCAAATGAGCCCAAACTCGATGGGGTTGCGTCGTTTAATTACAGAGTTCCTATGGCCACCTTCCAGCTCCATCATCAGATCAGCTCGATGTCATAAAAAAATTGCATTGTCATCCGATTTATGTATGGATGCAAAATTTCAGCTTAATCGGACACCGGGAAGTGAGTCAAATTAAACTTGCAAGATTTGATTACAGAACAGACAGACAGACAGACAACAGACAAGTGAAAGTAAATAAAAGCTTGTAAAAACAAAATAAGTGATTTTAAAAAAAACTTTATAAAAACAAGCTATTATTAATTATTATTATTGCCATCTAGCACCAAAATAGGTACTCATCAAGACGAATCAAATGAGCTCAAATTCGATAGGGTGGCGTTGTTTAATTACAGAGTTCCTATGGCCACCTTCCAGCTCCATCATTAGATCAGCTCCATCTCATAATAATATTGCACTGTCATCCGATCGATACATGCAATGAAAATGTCAACTAAATCAGAAGGGAAGTGGATCAAATTAAACTTGCAAGATTTGATTACAGACAGAGAGACAACAGACAGGTGAAGTAAATAAAAGCTTGTAAAAAGTTTAACTGTGAAGTAATTCAAAATCAAATTTAAGTGGTGGAGGTCCATCGTCTCTTTGCAAGACGGTGAACAGTGAACGGAAAGAAGCTCATTATAGGATGACGCTAGTTCCATTTTTTACCACATTTTTAAAGATCGTAGACAAAGATTATGCACAAATAAAAAATGCTAAATTATAAAAAAAAATACCAACTTTCATGTTATTGCAAAATTATCCAATATCTTTTTGCGGCAAAATTAATAAAGTGTGAAATGAAATCGAAGTCCGTTAAATAAAAATTCTGCAATAACGAATCGCTTTCGTTACCTAACGAAATAACGACAAGTTGCGCAATAACGGCGCGTAACGGAGCGCAGTTGCTAAACTTGTAACGGGAAAGTTGGTATTGACTTATTCGTAGTCTAGTCGCAGCGTAGAAGCCTTTATAATACTCGTAGGGCCTTCTCCGTTCAAATTTATTTTGACTCAATTTTTTGCTAACAACTTATTGCTTTTGAAGTAGGTAATCAATCCAGGTGTGAATACATATGTATTACATATGTATATATGTTTCTTAGTGAAATCTTTGCTTCTATACATTGATTGATGTAAAATTTTGTGCATTTTGTACATAAGTAGTTTATTAGGCTATAAGACCGATGGCAAACTCCTTCTTCCCATCTATTACTGGGACATTATATTGGTGCCTTTTAAAAAATCAAGGCTTAATTAACTTAATTTATTAATACATTATTGTAACACCAAATTTTTTTAATTAAAAATTTACAACCGTAATTAAAAAATAAACTGGAAATTACCCACTTCTCTACTTCATACCCACAAAGAAGACTTGTTATATAATGTCTCTGGATGACAATCGATGCGCAGTGTTTCGTAGGACTTCGTAACTGTCCAATATCTAAGTAACACTGATACTGTTTACTATATTGTGCAGAGGTTGTCGCTTTACACCAGGGAAGTTGGGATCTTATCGTTCAACTACTTGCATAAGACAAAAAAAATCTTGAGTCATGACTATTCCTACCTATGTTACCTTGTGAGAATCCCAATTGTTCACGCTCGAATCTCCCGAAGACAAGGTGCAGTGAACCTGGTACTGGTCAGCACAACGGTCATTCCCAACCCCAACCCTACCCGAATCCGGTTCCAACCAGAATTATTGTAATTTAATAACCCGACTGAACCGGCTCTTTGCGACCATTCGCTTGCGAATAGCACAATTGATCACTTGTCAAATGCGTCGTATTATGCTAAATTCTTTAGACCTTTTTCATATTTTGCCTCGTAAATTCTAAGACATAGATGGATATCATGTTATACACGTGTTCTATATGTAGATCTAAAGATAGGAAAAGTTCGACCAATTTGGACTTGCACGTCTTTTCCTTAGACGTAAGGAGCATTTTGTTTGGTAGGTAGACGCAATTATAAAAAGATTTAACTACACGCATTTAATATTCATAGGATGTAGATGGAAAGATAGACAAGTTCGACCAATTTCGATTTGCAGGTCGTTTCTTTTCACATAAAGAACATTTGCTTTAGACGTCACACGCAATTATAAAATGGTTGTACGTTATTATAGCTCATAGGCTTGTTTAACTTGCTAATCGTTGTTCAGGTTGTAGATGAACTGATATCACGCCCCAAGTTGTGTTTAGTTGCTTCGACACAAGTGAAAGCTTGTTTTAATTGTTTGGAACATTGTTCTCGTAGGTCGAGAATGAATTTGTACCTGTTCTTGTATATCACTTATAATTGTTCATAGCACTTATTTTATCCATGGAGATACATAATAATACGTTATCCATGTTTTTCATTTTCACTTTTTGTATTTTTTTAAAATGAAAATACATAAATGTCTAAAGGTGCTTAAATCTACGTCCTATGTCGTTTTGAAAACGACTTAGCTATTTAATGGGACATGCTAAATGCTAATATAAGGATAACTTGAAATTTCAAACATTTACATTATATTTTCTTCTTATGTCCCGCTTATTTTAATTTGAAAGCATAATTAAAAGATTAACTGACCAATGTATCAACTCAAACCTCTGGGAGTAGATTGCATTAAAAATCAGTGCCCCAATAGTTATTATGACTTAGATATCCAGTAAGGAACTTAAACTTCTTTAAGGGTAAAATTTTAAACGAGGTTTCAAAATTTGTTCAGAGAAAAAACAAATAGTACGAACAAAGCTGAGGTCTACAGACCAGTTATACAATAATTATCACAACCGCATATTCTATAGCGATCGATATTACGAGCGTCGTCGTGCCGGGGCACAATAACCGACCATATGATGGCACATAAAGGAGTGACCTTGACGTTCATAATGATAAAAAAGGTTCATTTACACTATGCAACTGTACGTAGACGTCTATTGTAAGCGCCCACATGGTTCGGAGTTCGGGGTCTAGCAGGTGCGCCGTTGTTACATGCAAATTACTACTTTCGCTTTTACTGTACAATTTTTAGGGCGTTATTTGCTTTTGATTCGAATTAGAACGATGCGGATATGTGGAGTTTCAACAGCTTTGTGAAATAGAACACGATATCAGAATAATATGTAATCAGTGGATATGAAGGAAAATTAATTTTATATAGGTAGATAAGCTTTGACAACAATCTCGCTGGATCTTAAGCGATGATGTGGCTGAAGCTCACTCCGGCTTTACAGAACATGCCGGAACCCTGTCACAATGATTGCTTGACGACACGGTTTTGTTTAGCGGGTGTTAAATATCCACGGCTAAAATCTAGCACCAAAATAGCGAGTGGAAAAACCGCATACCAGACATCAGATTACAGTCATTAGTGATGGACCGGATTTAAACTCGGTAATCTTGAATGCAAAATCTCACCTAAACCACACGCACGCTTTGCTTTTCTTATATTGTAGTTCCACCTGCTAATAAACATTATTATACACTATTACTGAGATCTTACGATAACATACGTGCCCTGTGCAATATTTTAGTCATAAAAGACATCCAAACTTTCTCATTCACCTTTTATCTTGCCAAGGGAGTTTGTCTTCCGAAACTACCAAATCCGTCTCATCACACGCGCGTGTGATTTCGCCGCATCTGGACGCAATACAAATCTAAACGCGCGAGTGGACGCGCGCGTTAATCGCGGTTTCTGGACAGGCTCTTAAGGATACCATTAACATGCGTCTCACACTATAAACTGCAGTCTTTAAAGAACATTTCTAACATCAATCTTGTCAAAACAAACTGACCAAGTTTAAGCCAACCTGTTTATAAATCGACGTTTCAACTCCAACAAATCGTAACGTTGCATAGGTACAAGTTACAACGTACAAAACAAGGAAACTGGTTGAGACCCCAAACAGATAAATTGCTGCCACTGTCATAGAATAAATAACAGTTACACTATTTCAAAATACAAAACTCGCTTGGACATGACAAACAGCTTGTTAATCGCCTTTGTCGAGCTCTAATGTCTTGTATAAGTAAAATAGATCGTATTAAAAGGATTCGCTTATTAAGTGCGAATCTAGTGTGAATTTTGTATCAAGGGTCAACTAGACAATGAGCATTTGTGTATGGGCTGATTGGTGGACTTGATTTAATGGAACCTTTTTTAAGTCATGCTCGATTTGTTTTGATGTGTGACCGTTATTCATTTAACTTACAATTAAAGCATAAGACTGCTTTAATTGAAAGTTTTTGCTTCCGTTATTATCCTTCATAGTTATATCACTATTTTACCTATTTTAAACTTTTATGTAGATAAATCTTCTATTTTATTAAAAAAATTATCGTGTATCTTTTCAGTTTTGTCAAATGTTTAGTCAATATTTGGTGGATCTACAATTTAATTTTCCATAATAACAAAGTGGTCGGTGACACTTGGCATATGATTCAAACAAATAATAAACATTATAAAGCTAAATACAAAACATCAATCAGTTGTCAAGTGGTCTCCTGTTTTACCAGCTGTGACAGAAGCAACACCAATAATTCCATCACTGGACGAAAGAAATATCTGGACTGACCTTGCTAAAAAGAGAAATGAGGCACCTATAATAAGCCCAGTTGCTTATATTTATATGTCGCAGCTTTCGAGTTAAATTATACCAACTCGTATATTATTGTCCTATTGGCTATTTTAACCAGATAGCTTGCCTTGGTCGTTCATTGAGCTAACGTCTAATTACGTGGTTTGGCCGATGGTTAATTGTATATGTATAAACATTTGACAACTCGGCGTCCAAGACTCAACCAAGTGATGCAAATTGATAACTCGACTCGCGCAAACAAATACACACCTTCACTCAGTCAACACCGTAGTTAAGTTACTGGGCTTATGAAACTTATCAGATATTATAGGATAAGTTAAGTTGAACCTCGTTGCTCTTAAATATCAAGGTAACATTGCGAGTGTAATGAGCAGACCTTATCGGTTAACATCAAGAGAACGTCAAGCTCATCTTGTCTACTAACATAAAAATATGCAAGCAATATGTGTATTATGTATCTATGTACAAGCGCTTGGACTCACAAGTACCACAGGTGCTTCATTTTTGTTTAAATGAAACAACTAGCAATATATGTATTCCACTCCGTCAGCATTCTCCATGCTTTGAGCCCATGCAAATTGCGATTAAAATTCTTAACAAATAGGTAAGCAAGTACTTGTTAGTCGTCCTCGAAGTGACGTAGATTTGTTCAGGTGCGTGCTACATAGATGTTTGTCTTATGCTGTCTGAAACCTAGCCAAGTGCGGTGCCCAGCCTGTATTTTTACCACATACCTACCTATAGTTTTGGCTGTGTTGTCTATCACATTTTACGAATCTAGAGTAGTTATAACTTACTTTTTAACAGTCTTTGTGCTATGATTATTTGGAAATTAACATTTTATGCAGTTAGTTTTCTTTTATTTTGATTTAAAGAGGTACCTACCATACGTTATAAAGTTTATACATATATAATATTAGTCGTTATGTTCTAATAGTGTTAGTGTATACCTCTATATAGCATTAGGAAAAACAATATGACGCTTGTTTTTCTTGGTTATGTTGCCTATTACGAGCATTTAGTGGTTGCAATGGTATTTTTCCAAAAGAGATAAATTTTATTTTAGTAAAAGTTATTAAACACCAGCAAAAAAACTGGGCTTGATGAGATTGATCAACTAATATCTCAGGTGCTGTATGGGCAATTTTGATGCTATCCATCAGGCACATGCTTTGCTTATGTTGTCACTCATTCTCATAAAAACAAAATACTAAGTGAAAACAACATCCAAAACACAGAGTATCATGTGAGAGAAATCGAAACGTTATAGAAATAATTACGAGCGAACACTGCACCGTCATTGTTCTTCGTACGGAATACAAGTTTTACAAACGTCAATTAATATTAAAAGACACCTGAGACTAAACTATTATAAAAACTGCGGGTTCTGACTAGCCGGCTGTAGGTTTTTTACTACTTTTTGATTTTAACTTGGTTCTATGATATGATTAACTCTAAATGGCAATGTTTCTCGTTGATTAGTAACGTTGTCTTTAAAAAAAAACAAGTACTTTTTTCTCAAGATAGGTACAGTTAAATTATAGTCTAAATAGAAAAAAATCATTCAATCGTCTCTATGGTTTCGGTATTTCGGTTACATAAAATTTTACATTATATTTAACAAATAGTCATCGAAAATTGTGTATTAAATCATTTTAATTATAAGATACATAAGTATTGCGACATGGTTATAACTATAACACGATGACGAAGAATTTAGGACTTGTAGATTGCCTATAATAGATTTAACGCTTGTAAATTGGCGTTCAAAGCTTATCTACTTCCTATTTTATCAATTCCAACACTCCAAAACGGTGTATCAAAATGACCTCAAGACCGTTGCCTTCACGATCGAATCCTCGAAATAAATTAAAAAATGCCCTCTCATCATCAATCAAACGGGCTCGATTCCATCAATATAATTTACTTTTTGTAGTTTTTACCAAAAAGCGTTAGGTGACTCGCAGGTTAAGGCCCTGATTCCTCCACCAGGTACCGCCGTGGCGTGGGTCTCACAACTATAATTATAATCAACAAAATACGAGTAGGTAACATTCACCTACACGTAATATCCATTTCTGTAATTGATTGCAAATTGATTGAAAGTCGCGACGTGGATGTCTCCGAATAGTACAAAGTCATGTCATTACAATTATAATTAGACATTTTCAATTTAACAGTGATAACCATTATAAAACGTTATAACAGTTTTAAATGACCTTACCTAAGTGACGTACATAAAATGGTGGGACAAATGAGTGATAGGTATAATCAGTGTCCAAGCTTTATTTCATTTCCCGATCGCCGATCGTCAAAGATTTTATAGCTTACCTGTACCTTATAAGTATCCTCAACTTATAAGTATAGCCTTCATCTTTGTGCGGTACATAATAAAATTGTAGTCAGATCTAAATATAATACCCGATGCAATATTCAATTTTGCATTATATTATCTTCTTCCTTATCCTCGTATTATGTTTTAGATATTGTCAGTTCAGTGGATACATTATATTTTTAAAAGCTTTTCATGAAATATGTTCTAGATTAGACTTTCTAATACTTTTGTACTAGCGATTGCGTTCACGCTAAATATTTTTAATGCAAAAGTCTGTTACCAGCCTTCGCACGCTAAAATTACATAAGTGGTAAGATTTCTGTTTTTTGTTTGGTTTAATTTAATATTGCCATAGCGCGATACCTACCGATATAAAACTACGAGTATAATATGCTACTTTTCAGCGACTCAAGCCGCAGTATGTGACGTGACCAGTATAAAAATAAAAAACGAAAGCGCAAGTCACTTTCAAATGACACAAAGCTTGAAATAAATACAGCTCTAGTTCACTCTCGTTGAACAAGCAAACATTCTAGTCTATAGTCGCGATGTTAGCAAATTCCCGAAACAAGGTAAAGCTGAAAGCTATCGTGGCCTGTCGTAGAGAGTGGTGAGAGAGGTGACATGTTGAAACGGTCTCACCGTGGCGACTGTAATCGGTTTTCTCCAATAAACGGCGATTAGACGCGCTGGCGTCAGCACGCCTGGATCGGGACCGCGTACACTCTGCTACAAAACTTTGATGATAAACTTAAAGTCATTTGTTTTGGGCTTTCTTGCAAAAATTTCGCGACATTCTTAACACTTACCTACATTATATTCCTTTTAGGTAGGGTATATTTAGTTATAGGTTTTAAATATTCCTTTACCTACAGTAAAATCATTGTAGAGAAACCACTGGACCGATTGAGCTTAAATTAGGACAGCTTGGCTTTCATAAATTTTGTTGTATGTTATGCGAAAGTATGGTTTTGTGTTTGTTACCTCTAGACGACTATACGACTCTACTACTGATTAAACTTACATATGAAGAAGTTGCATGGACCGTAGAGTATAACATAGCAATCTGAAATAATAACATCTAGTTTTATAATGTATATTTAGTTTCAAAATTATGAGATATGAGAAATCAAATTCAAATTATGAGATTTCTGATTATACAACAGAAAGTTGAGTTATTACTCAGTTTCATGATTTTTTTTTCACACAGGTGATAAAAAGATATTGAAAAAGTCGGGTCTTAGTGAGTTTAAAAGCACTATTATAGAAACATTTGTAATTTATCGATTCGGTATATATTTAAAAACAAAAAATATTATGTCGCCAACTGTACCCGCCACAGTCGTGACCAGACGCCGATTTCAATTATTATCTCTAGAAGTCGTTTCACGAGCTCGCACTACTTTTAATCATTCTCTTATCATACTTTTGATAGGAATACCGTTTTTCATACTGCAAAAGATCACTTTTTCCTAGAAACACGTTGTGCTTACGTTTTTTCCACTGAATATTCCTTCCACGTTAAGTTCGAGTTTAAATGATTTTAAAAAAAATTTATTAACAAATCAAATTCGAGTTAGAAAAAACAAAGAAAATCAAATTGTGTGACCCACATTTTCGACTGTCAATTGTTATGACAGTTGGATTAAATTAACATCAAGCATAACATGTTGTTTACATACTTTGTAAAATAAAAAGCCGATTCCTACTTTACACCTCATCTTGAAGTAAAAAACATAACATTCCGTCTACGTCTAAGCCTTCCAAAACGATAAATAAACACTAAACCAAGCTCTCGTGTAGAGTAACGCTCGCCGGTGGCAATTCTCTAATCGTTCGATATTTTATCGAATGGGTTCATCGCTCGATATTATATCGAGCTCCCCGAACCGTGAACTAACTGCAACTGATTTTTTGACTAACTGTAACAGTTTTTATTTAAGTAAAACTTTTAAAAAAAACTGTCTTTAAATCCTCTATATATTTTTTGGGTAGTTACTTGTTACAAATTCCAGAATCTTGGGGCTACCAGATATTAGCTCAATCGTTTCAGTTATTTTAGCGATTGATCTATCAATCATCTGTGCGCACAATTCCATACTCTATTGGTATGTTAGATTGGTATGTTAGAAGGCCTTAGAAACCCTTTTATCGTCGTTTAATAACATTTTATCGATGATCAAGAGTACACGTTATAAGTATCGAGTGGACACCTCACAAGTATCGAGTGGTTCAAGAATAGAGTGCCATCTCCGTAGTCCGCTCGTCCCGAGGTGACGGCTCGCCTCAAAGCTTCGACAGGCGTCCAACTCCGCTCATAATTAAGAACGGTGACTGTTGAAAAATGGCCGCCGCCCCCGGCCGGCCGTGAATAATCGACGTAATTACGATTCGGAATAATTTCCAGCCAGTCATAGCGATGCTATCGGTAGGTGTCGACGAGCGCTCGTTACGCGCACGCACTGATATGCGTTTTCATGTGAAAATTGCAATTTTCCTTGAGAAAACACTAACATTTGTTCCATATACGAACTGTATTTTTTTTTTACAATAAAGCTGCCTTGCCTCAGTATGTATTATACCCCATTTACATTCAGCTGACAACGGGCAGCGTAGTGAGCCTGCCATGGAAGTGTGGTGTTAACACGCATGCCCTGCCCACTGCCCTGTTCACTTCCCTGCCCGTTTTAACGGAATGTAAATGAGGCTTTACTGTAATTCCTAGTTAACTCCCACGTGGTATCTTGTATCTAAGGCTGCCCCCACACTAAGCGACAGCAGCTCTGGCCGACATCGCCGCGACTCCTCACGTCACTCTCGTGCAGCTCTTCGGACGGCGTTTACCGCTGAGTGAAAACTGTGACATCATAACGTTGTCGTCGTAGATCTTTTTATTTTCTTCTTTAATGAGTTTAAATTTGCAGTTATGTACCTTCTTCTCATAACATTAAAGTCCTTAAAAAATTACGACCCGTTCGCAAACGCAACAGCAATATTATAACATTACACAAGTGCAACTTAGAACTGGATAAACTATACCTAATTATTAATTACCTTCCTACCCATTTTCCTACATTTTGTTTATTTCAAACATTAAATTACTGTTTTCACATGACGAAATCCAGTGTTGTTATCTGTCAGTACGAAGCTCCATCGATCTCACCCACGACCAAAACAATTGCAACCCGTGAGTGCAGAATCATCCTACGTCTAGATATTTAGATAGTACGATAACTTCAACTATAATTAAAACAATCCGACCTGTCCCGGAGGCGTGTCCATTGCAACATCAGACGTGGGTAGATTTAATTAGTCTTAAAGTACCTTTTTTGCGTTGCGTCATCGAAATCTCTACCGTCTACCTTGCGGCCTTGCTGTCGCCATTTCTAAATGTGTTTACGCTTCGTATTTACTTTTAATTTAGTCGAAAATAAAAGGCTATTTCGTTCGTGATATTGATATGACGATTACTTCTTTTTGTGAAGAATAGAGAAGCACCGTTACCGAGTTATGATTTTATGATAGCGTAAAATTAATTTTGACTATAAAACCTATATGATGGACAGTACTCTCTCTTCTTAGTCATCATTTTAATATCAACACACACAAACGTGTTGCACTAATTGTAAAAAATATATAACATGCGAATATACACAATTCATATTTAAGCAAGCATTTTGAATTTAGGCATTTTAAATTTAATAGATTTATCGACAATAAGCTTTTTATTTTCTAAAGTATAATATACTCGACTTGACAAGGGCACTGCCATTTTTTTACCTTACAATTATTTCCTAAGAATGATGATTCTTGAATCTTTATAGGGCCTGACACCTAAAATTAGGTAAAATTTTAAAATTATTCTTCATGTCTCATCCCCATGACAACGTGCATTCCAAACTTAGTCATTTAACTGTAAACTTTGATTAGCACGAGTTAATCTATTTCCTGGAAAAGGAGTTTATCAGATTTTTAACCCGATGTGATATAATCATGCAGTTACCAAGTGCTAGAGGCCCATAGTGCCCAGTACCCTAATAGCGACAAGGTGATGGATTACACGGCTAATTGCCAAAGCACGTCGACAACTCAAAAACACATTACTTACTACTTTTCATTATTTATTCTGGCAACTTACGACTCTCATAATCGGAGCTATTACAATTTTACAAAGAGTTTGGATTACTGGATGTGTCTTAAAAGATCTTCAAATAAATTATATGAGTTATTGTTATGCATTACTTATATACCTTTCCGTAAAGTATACATGTTGATTGTAATTTATTTTCGCGATTATGTGTAAATATAAAGTTTTAGCTTCTCATTTCTATCATTTAAAATTACTTAACTCTTTATATAAAGAGTCCCATACAGTTGCTCAAAAACTATAATACGATTACCAATTAATCGATGCCATATATAAAACTTTACACTTTAACAATTTTCCCGAAGGAACTATTATGCGAAACTGATGTTTTCTAATGAATTAGTCTTTATATATAAAAAATAATAATATCGTTCAGATTACATTGTAAGGTTTACCGCAATACAGGCGAAATCTGTAAACTTAATTAATTTTAGAAAATAATTATTTAGTATTTATATTTAAACAATCAAAGTATTGTGGTCACTTCGAGTAAAGCCTATTTCCTTGTCCAAAGTCAGGTAGCGCCGGACCGCGCGTGTTATTAACGATTTAATTTAAAACAGGCTCTTGTTTTAATTGAGTTATGGTGTTGTTACGGTTGTTAGTATGTTAGTCGATACATCCTGCACTTAAGGAGGTTTTTGTATTTTTACATTAATTGTGGTAAAAGATGGACGTGACGAATTAAAGGTTCTGAAATCAAGAAGTAAAATGTAAAAAAAAAATTATACTAAATTAGTTTTCTACTCATATACAATGTTACAAATATGTTTTAATGTTTATAATATAGTAGCTGCACTAAAATTCATTAGAATATCAAAACTTTTCGAAATCTCACAGTTTCACCTGCTAAGCCGCCTGGCGAGCCTTATTTTTTTACCTTATTTTTTTTTTTCAAATTATATATTTCGTAAGTGCTCTACTTATACAAAAGCAACTTCGAGTACAAAATGTAATTACAGAATTAGACACGACGCAAATCAGATTATATTGGTACCGAAGTCAAGTGAAAGTTCCCAGAAACACCTACACGGGTGCACAATTATACCCACACTCTACATACACTAACAACTAACAACACTCCACGGGATCAGGCGCGTTTGGTCACATTCGCTAAATTACATTATATTGACGCAAAATGTCACTTTCGCACATCGTTACATTTCTCGCATGGCGCGCGGGCTCTTATGCCATGGCAAGACTAAAACTGTCATCCCATACATTCTACTTTTGAGAGTGAGAAGTGGAGCTGTGAGAAGTGGAGCTGAGAGGGTCATACCATCCATATGCATCCTGATCGCTGGGCAAAGGTACCACAGAATGGGTACCGGAAGATGGAAAGTGCCGCCGGGGCCGGCCTCGAAAGCGATAACTTAGTCACATACCACGCGGGCTGGCAAGAAGCGGCACTGGATCGTGAATTATGGAGGGACTCGGGGGAGGCCTTTGCCCAGCAGTGGGACAGTATAGGCTCGTAATAATAATAATAATGGGATGACAGTTCTAGTATTGACATTATTGCGGGTTCCTGCTAATTCCCGCACGAAATGGTACAAGAGTTTGTAGCAAATTGTTACAGTAGCAATATGCCACATTCGCAAATTATTGTCATGTTGCAAATCGTCATTGTAACAAGACGTCATATGCGCAAAATTTTATTATAAGAAACCACAATTTTCATACTATTAAGACGGTTTTCTACAATGACAATTTGCCAATGTGATAATTTGCATTTTGCATTTGTAACAGTTTGCTATTACTGAGATATTTTGCTACTATGACAATCTGCGTTTTATATTACAAGCTTTTATTTGCTTTTAGGTGGTCATAAGAACTTCGTAATTAAACGCCGCAACCCCAGCGAGTTTGGGCTCATTTGATTTGTCTTGACGAGTTATTAAAAAGTTTTTTTTTATTTCACTTGTGTCACTTTGAGAATGTGACCAAACACGCCTGATACCTCTACGGGCCCTCTACGTCGCAGATTACACGTCACGTCAAACAATAACTTCTCACGGGTTAATGAACGTGAATTTTGGACGTAAACCGTACGTACACGTAACAATTTAATGTGTTCCGTCACATTGTCACTGCAAAATGAACCTTTCTCACGGCTAACTTGTAATTTTTGATAGGAAAATAGGGTCGATGTTAATATATGCTGTTTCATAATATACTGGACAGTAATTTTGTAAAGAAATCCAGAGTTTATTTAAATAAAAGTGATGTCTTTAACTGTGTTAAGTGAAGAACGAGGAAAGACCTCAGGATCATCATCGTCATCCTTAAATTGACCTTTTATTTATTTATTTTCTATTCTCCTCTATATCTTGGTCAGGACCTTTAGAAGGGTATGCACATATAAGATAAGGGGATAATAGGAAGAAACATGCTGCCAACCAGACCAACAATAGAGGTAAATACAAAAATCTCAACGAAAAGTGCGTTTGCCATTTTCTTGCGAACGTTTTTGTACGAAGTGGGGCTGTCATATAACAGGCTTGAAATATGTATTAACTTATATGAACTAGAACCATTAAATTTTCAAGTTTTTTTCTTAAACAATGTTTTAATCATTGACATCTCTCATTTTATTTTTACCTATATAGATGAGTGGCCATCTACAAAATAATAGGTCCTGTCTAAAATAGCATAACATAGTATTTATCCAAGCACTTGAGCATTCCTTATGTTAGCACGCGCTCTTTAGCGGCCATTTATTTTATTAAACACTTGTGAACACTTTAACGGGTACATAAACAATTGCCTTAGCCCACACGATCGCTTCGAATTGATCTACGAGCTGTGCTCTATGGATTCATCTAAATGAATATTGTGGATGAAAGACAAACTAACAATACTACAGCTACTACAATATTTCTCTCCATACAAAGTTGTCTGGAAGAGACCGCTTTTAGCAATAAGACCGCCAATTGTTACACTTAAGTTACGAAATTGTGATTTAGTTTTAAGATTATTTGTGGTGTTACAATACAGAGTTTTCTATTCTATTCTCTACTACTTACTAACTACTACTTCAGCAGCAGTAAAGAACACTTTTCATTAACCACTGATCGGCCACATGCCAATCTACATAAAATCCAAGTGTAACTGTCAGATGGCAGAGTGCTCAGTATGCTGGCAGGCAATTCTGCCAGCATACTACTACGTTAAAAAGCATGAAGATATGGATTGTAAAGAACGAATTATAATTACACTGTCAGCCCTTATTACCTACACTGCTAGAGTAGTTATAGTAGCCTGTAAAATCACAATAAAGGTAATGTAGCCAACATATTATGTACGAAAATCACGTCTAATTATGATATTATAGTATATCTTTTAATACATTTTAAATCTTAAAAGTATGCCTATGTTTTCCATTTTTTAGAGAAATGAAAAAATAGGGAAATTATCAGGCGTATCTGAAAGATTATTTGATTCCTCGTGTAATTTTTAGATTTACAGTTTCTGTTTTCGGGCCCACACCTATCAAGAGGTTGGTTTACGTACCTCTATATCAGATGTAGTAAATCATAGTGAAATGGAAATCGGGGCTTTCGAGACCAATGCAAAAAACGCGAGCGATATTTCGTCTTGCATTTAAAATGTCTTGTACCAACACTCCCATACTGAGCGTATAATTATTTACCATCTAAATTTAGAACTGTAGTTTGTCATAGCAATAGGTACAATTAATATTTGAGGAAAATACAGCGGTATTCGATAGTCGAACGGCGACCTCGCTTCCGCCCATCAGCGCAGTAAAACAAAAAGGTTCCACCGCGCGCCGGTGCGCTTCCGATTGCACTGACACCGCTGAAAAATTACACCATACCCACTGCAACTTGATAAATATTACAACGGCAAATATTATTAACTGAATCTCTCGCCATAAGAAATACAAATCAAATCAAATCAAATCATTTATTCGCTCACATGGGTGAATACAAGTTTACAGATGTTATTGTTACTAAAATTATAAGTGCTCCATGTGTCACCTTCAGGCATGCAAATTTTATAAAAAGTTAATTATTGTTAAACATATTACTTTAAAAGGAACAATAAAGTCTCACATTTTAAATTGTCGGATTTACAAATTTTGTCAAATATTAGCATATTATATAGCATATAACAGTTCCAAATAATAATATTTTAATTATAATTTTATATTTCTAACATTCAAAAACTTATTAATAGTATAGTCTTAACTTCGATCAAAATTATAATTTGTCCTCCAAAAACTCCTTGACGTCATAATATCCCTTTTCCAACAGTAATTTTCTCAGATTATACTTGAATAAATTTATTTCATCACAGTTAATAATTGTTTTTGGCAAGTGGTTAAATATACGGGGAGCCATACAAAACACACTGTTATTAAATTGACTTGTATTATTAGTTGGAAAAGATATTTTATTTTTGTGACGATTGCTCTGTAGGTGTTTGAATAAAAATAAATGCAACTTTACAAAAACAGAAATCTCATAGATATACAGACATGGCAATGTCAACAACTTAAGATTAATGAAAAACGTTTTACAACTATCTGTCGGCTTAAGATTACAAATTGCTCTCACACATTTCTTCTGTGCCTTAAAAACAGTTCCTTTGTCTACGGCATTTCCCCAAAAAATTATACCATACCTTAACACTGACTCCACATAGCCATGGTACGCAGTAGTCACTGCATCTTGATTCACAACCTTACGTAGCATATATAGTGCATATGAAAACTTGTTAAGTCTTGAGCTCAGAGACATGATATGAGTGTGCCACTTTAGATTATCATCAAGATGTAGCCCTAAAAATTTAGTATTCTCTACTTTTTGAATTTTTTGCCCATCATACACTATGTCAACATCTGCTAAAAAGTTTTTTTGATTTCTGAACGTCATTAGACTGGTCTTGTTTAAATTTATTAACAAATCATTATATTTTAAATATCTGATAATGATATCAAGAGTGTTCTTTATTTCAGATTGTAAATGGGCTTTATTATTATTACTAAATATTACTGTACTGTCATCAGCAAAAAGCACAACTTTTTACAAGCTTTATATTACTTTCACCTGTCTGTTGTCTGTCTGTCTGTCTGTCTGTCTGTCTGTCTGTCTGTCTGTAATCAAATCTTGCAAGTTAAATTTGACTCACTTCCCGGTGTCCGATTGAGTTGAAAATTTGCATGCGTGTGTAAATCGGATGACAATGCAATATTTTTATGACATCGAGCTGATCTGATGATGGAGCAGGAAGGTGGCCAAAGGAACTCTGTCATAAAACAACGCAACCCCATCGAGTTTGGGCTCATTTGATTCGTCTTGACGAGTACTTTATGATGCAAGATGATAACAATAATTAAAGCTTGTTTTTAAAAAGTATTTTTTAAATTTCACTTGTTGTTTAATAGTCTTTGGAAGGTCATTTATGTAGATTATAAATAACAGAGGGCCCAAAACGCTGCCTTGAGGTACACCTCGCCGAACTTCGGAGAAATCCGACGCATATAAACGTTCTCTCCCCGTTACCGAGCATATACGCGAAATTTGAACAGACTGTTTTCTGTCACTAAGGTAAGACTTCAGGAGGCTCAGTACATTACCTCTAACACCATATTTATCAAGCTTTTCTAGTAAAGTATCATGATTTACATAATCGAAAGCTTTTGTTAGATCCATGTATAGTGCAGCTACAAATAATTTGTTATCTAGATCACTCATTACAGATTGAAGAAGACTAAATACGGCAAAATTAATTGTTTTATTATTTCTGAAACCTACCTGTTCATTGCAAAATAAATTTTTTGTCTCAAAGAAATTATACAGACAATTATAAATAACTTTCTCAAACACTTTTGAAAATATGGGTATGAGTGCTATAGGTCTATAACAGTTCATAGTTTCCTTATTATCTTTTTTAAATAAAGGTTTTATTAAGGTAAATTTTAATTTATTTGGAAATACACCAGATGTTATGCATAAATTAATGATAAAGCTCAATACGGGAGAAACCAGACTTGAGACTACTTTAAGTACTTTGGTGCATACATTATCATAACCTGTACTGTTGGTATTCTTTAATGATTTAATGATTTTATCTATATCCACAGGTGTCGTAGGTAGCATAAAGATAGAATCTGGGGAGCTGTTGCTAATTCTTTGCAAAACACCTTCGGAGCAATTTTCATTTTCATCTGACTTTGGTGGTATTTGGTCCGTGAAGAAATTATTAAAAGCTTCGGCGATTTCTAGGGGGTCACTTATAATTGCACCATTTACGTTTATCTGTTTAATTTCCTCTTTGGGAATGTTATTTTTTGAGCGATTGATAATAGACCAGGTTGCCTTTGATTTATTTGGCGCATTTTTTATTATATAATTATTTTGCGACTTTTGAGTTAGTTTAATTATTTTATTAAGACGCTTTGAATATGTTTTAAACACTACTTTATTTTCCTCGGTACGTTTTTTCCTATACTTCCATAGCATTGCCCGCTTTCGTTTAGAACAAACACGAATCCCCTTTGTAATCCACTTAGCTTTTCTATGAATGTTTCTTTTGATTAATGTTACAGGAAAGCATAGGTTATGGTATAGTGTATAAGTGTCATGAAATGTATCAAAAGCCTTATTAGGGTCAGTTATCTCATAGATTTCATTAAAACTAATAGATTCTAAGCATTCTTTAAATTTGTTTATATTCCCAGTACTATAGTCCCTCTGCTCCGTGTACCAAAATTTTAAAGAGTAGCTTTTTTTAACAGGGCAAGTTAATATCTGAGCTGTATGATCTGATAATGCAAAATCATGGATACTGTAATTAGATCCCCTTATATTATGAAAAAAATTGTCAATACAGGTACCGCTAGCGGGGCGCGTTGGCTCATTGATAGCCACTCTAAGGTTGTAACCTTCCAATGTACATAACAAGTTGTCAACATGCTTACTTTTGGTTAAGGTATTTATGTTAAAATCCCCGCATACAATTACTTTTTTATTTGATAGACAGAATTCATGTAGTATTCTATTCATAGCCTCAAAAAATATATCGTAGTACTGAATACTGTTTCGTGGTGGTCTATAAATACTAATAATGACTATGTTATGTTCAACGAGCTCAACACCACAACACTCCACAACACCAGGCACACTATGTTTATCAAGTGCAGTGACCGCCTTGAACGCATGTCTTCTGTGGGTAAGTATACAAGAGCCTCCATGACGGTTTCTGCGACAGAATGAAGCTGCTAGAGAGTAATTTGACAGGCACAGTAATTCTATATCATCTTTTAGCATATTATGTTCTGTTAAGCAGATTACATCAACAGTACTTCCTTGCTCAGTGAGCCTCTCTAAATTTATTGACAGAAGGTCAGCTTTATTTATGGCTCCATTTATATTTTGATGTAGAATATTTACATATTTATACATGAAAAAACGTCTCAGATGTAGACGGGCTAGGGTCTATTGATGTAGAAAGTTCAGCCAGAGGATTTATATCATCTGTCTGTGTAGATTTATTTATTTTTTTGACCAAGGATTTTGATAAATGTTGTGCTTTAAGTTGTGCTAATTTATTATTATACTCATTATTTAGTAACACTCGTCGTACAACTTTACAAACATGATGAGCAAAGAATCTGCGAGGAGGAAGTTTAATAGCAAAGCCCATATCTACATATGTTACGTTCTCGAATTTTGAACAAATTAACCTTAACTCGTAGTTTAACTTACGTTCACTTAGGTATTTATTGTATGGGACTTCACATACAAGTACATTTGTGTGACGCGTGGAACACAAAAAGTTGCTAACACATATTTGTAAAATACATGGAGATCGATCATTCATGCCACCTAATACAATGAGATAATCTTCTTTGGTGAGGGATTTTATTTCTATAGAGTCCGTTACCAGGATGTCTTGAAGTGTTGCACCTGCTTTCCAAAGGCAGATGACATCATAGCTATCTCCAACCAAATGCTGCAAGGTGGTCTGGATTTGGCATCCTTGATCATCGGCAATGACTATAATCTTTTTTTTCTTTTCTTTGGATATTTGTGTGGCAGGTTTGATATTTAAATTATGTTCTTTCTGTTTAACACATTTGCATAAATTTGAAAGATTTTCTGTTTGTGATAGTGAGTCAATCCGGGTTTGTAAAGCAATTATTTCATCTTTTGCTTCTTTTAGCTTATTTTCATAGGCCAAAATTTCATTTTGTAGTTTTTGTATGGTGTCTTTTGCTGAAGATGTTGCATTTTGTGTAAATGTGGTGGCTTGCGAAGGTAATTGATGAGATTCTGCGCTTTTTTTATATCTGGAATCAGAAAATTGACCTTCTAGTAGTGGTGCCTTGAGAAGTGATTTAAGGGTGTCATTTTCATTCTTTAGTCTGGTCAACTGTCGCTTAGATTCCATATTTTCAAGTATAGTATTCTCCAATTCATTTTGTGTGCTAGTAAGCTCTATACGAAGCAAGTTTATGGTTTCATTTAAATCATGAGTGTTTGAGGAATCAATTATAGTAAAGTCCACACTTCTGGACATAGACTGTTCAGGAAATGATGTTTCGTTGAATATGTCTTCAGTATTTAAACAGTTACTATACTATATTTGTATCGTCAATCAGTATTCCGGGTTTGTCATCTTTCAGTACGAGTGGCATGGTTATAAGAGAGTCTGGCCTTGGCTCCAGCGTCTCCAAAGTATGCGTCGGTGTGCTTGTTGGCGTTCCCCATGGCGTAGAGTCGTTTGAAATAGGCTGCTTTTCAGCTAACTGTTTTTTCTTTGAATTTCTCGTTAAAATATTCGGTACGTTTGGCGTCGGTTCCACAGAGCATGTATTTTGTGGCGCCCTCTTGCGGTTCGTTAAGGTATTCAATCGATTCGTGGACATTTTGGAATCGATTAAAATTCGAATAATCGACTAAAAGTTTACGAAGTTTTTGAACGAAAATTTAATTTCTCAATGTTGGCACCATAATAATTTTGAAGTTGTCACTTGTGAACTATATGTCACAATCATATGTTAGTGTCAAAGTGACTAGTCGGTGTCGGCGACTTCTGTTAATTAAATCATTGCCAATATTTAAAATTAAGTGAGATTATGATGTTTGTCTGTTCAAATGTGATGGCGGTTAAAGTTGTTAAATCTGGTGAAGTGATTTTGGCAATGAAAACAGAGTTAAAATGGCTCACCGACTGCAGCTTCTTCGTGCCTCCCAGTTTGAGGTTATGTTTGTTGGTATATTCACTTGTAACTTTTTAGAAAAACACATTAATTTAGATTAATATCGTATAAAAATCGACGGAGCTTTTACTTTTAATGTTTACTGGACCGGGGTTGCCAGTAATACTTAAACTTAAAAATGCTTTTTATATGCTAGAATGGAGTTTTAAAGTCAATTTTGTAATTATTTTTCTATTTTATAGCTCTACCGCCCATCCAGATACAGATCATTTTGTAATTTATATCTTATAGATTCGCTGTAAATTTATTGCAGCAATGACAATATATAATTTATTCGCATTTACCAATTTTCAGCTCTAATTAATTCGTAGTTTTGACTTGAAGATGTAACAAACAGCGACATGTATATATAATGTAGTATAACATTCAAGTTTTCTAATTACATATCGTGGAAATAAGAATATGCAAATCGATAGATCTGTATAAAACGCAAATGTCCTGAAGCTGGACAGTCTTGAAGTCTTTGTCCGATTTGAAAGATATAGGTTAGTTTATTACTTCCACCCTTTAGCTAATTATCACAAATCATTTGACACAATACTTTGCCAACATTAACTGTACCTTAATATCTTCAAATAATCGCAAACGTCAGCTCAAATTAATGGTATACCTGACCGAAATGGAGGTGTAATTCTTCAAAGTGACATAACGTTCCTCGATGTACCGGTAATGGCCAAACGCCACTAATGACCACACGAATATGCACCACAATTCACCAAATGGTCGCACTAATTTTTTACTTATCACCGTTCACCTTCGCCGTCTTTCGACCTTCCGAGAAGTTATGACGCATGACTGGATACAAGCAAACAATTACAATTTTGTCGGCGGTAATACCGACTAAACATCTTTCGTCGAAGGTTGGGTGGCTTTCTTTTGTTTTACAACGTCCCGCAGCGTACCGAACGGATCCCTCGCAAGGACATTTCGGTCCCATCGACATGTTTTGACATTGTTTTTTCGACGTCTACTTTGTTAGCCCCCTCACCATAAATCGTCTGAACAAGCGTGTTTATGAGTTTACTCGAAGTGGACAAAACAAAGGTCAGCGCGGAAACAATGGGGCGACGATACCTGTAATGAGTAGGCAGATCGGTGCTGATGTGCAGTACTACATCGACCTCAGACATTGTAACACATGTGTAAATACTAAAGACTAATGCCCACGTTAAAACATTTAACAGTCCGCTATAACAACGCTTCGTATTTTTAATGTCTCCCAATTACAGTCTTCACTCGGTTAACGATTTCGCTGAGCATTAACTATTCCAATTTTATGTTTTCTCTTCGACAGAATGTGAAATTCCTTCAGATTATGTTCGTTGCAATAATAAAATTATTAATATTTTATTAAAAGTTGGACATAAAATTGCCATTAAATTAAAATTGTAATTTATCAACCGCAGCGTAACTTTAAACACTTATTGGAAAACGCATTTGCATAGATTGATTGGCTATTATGAAGGTAAAGTTTCATAAAATCAGTCAAGGCCCTCATGAGATTTAAGAGCAAAACATAAAGAGGACAAGCAGCAATTCGTGTTAGTTTGTCGCAGCATATAATTGGTCATCGCAGTTAACGGCTACCGGAGCCATTCCACGAGCGAGCCGTGATGACACTGCTGCTATTCATTTAATTTGAGTAGGTACTCACATGTCGCGTTTATCTCTGAACTTTTGTCTTGTACTCGCCAACTTACGAATTTTATTATCTATGGCTTAAAATGATATATGACCGCACTTAACTGCAGAATCATAAAATATTTTCTGTTTGTGAAATATTTCTGAAGCAATAAAGCAATAATTCACTACGGGACTACGGGGAAGATGGCCAGCTTTATTTGCCGTCATAAACGTTCTGTTTATGGTGTACTTTTTTGCTGGTTCCGAGCTCGACGGAGTAAGGTCCGGTCGCGGCCTGCGAGCCTGTACATAAACTTTAGCTTTACCATATTGCTGTGGCTGTGATTGAACGTCTCCTGAGCTTTCAGCACACTGACGATCTTGGCATATTGAAAAACGAACTTTTATGTTTTAATTAGGTATCGTATCTATGTGGATATTAACGAAGAAGTTTACTTTCTGACCCTTACTTTAATGATCCTGCATACATACTGCATTCTCCACGTTTGATTTGTATATTATGGAGCGCTGCGCAAGAGCGGCCTCCTTACGTCTGGTTTAATTGGTAAAGCCATTGATCATATCACAGATCATTCTTCCTCGTCATCGGCCGACGGGGGCGGCGTTTCACACGAACCGAGTGTGAAACTTAGGCTTAGAAGTGTCGACGGGGGGCTCCATTAGTCAGCGTGATTAGTTCTCTTAATGTTTCAATGTGATGAATAATCGGTCGGTACAGTGACAAATGTGCCGGTCGCTGCGGACGCGCACCTGACTCCCCCACAAACACGCCGGCCCATCACTCACACATCACCGCGCTATATGTAACAGATGAAGAGATTTATATTTATTAATGATACTTTTGCCATCACTTTCCCGATTAAATGGACCGAATTAGATAGGGTTAAGGATTTTCTCTAACACTCAACACCTCAGAGATTGATCCGAGTTAAAATATTTCAGTTAAAAAACGGTTGATTAATCACAAGATCGTAAAGAATTTCGTGACTGTCCGAAGAGTTCGTGGTCACCCTGATTGTTGATAAATGACTCAGCTTACGTATTCAGAGTCAAGGGTTAAAGTCAGCCGAGATCTAGTGTCGGTATCTCTTTCACATCAACGATTCTGACGATTTTTCTCATTGGGTGTTAGAACGCAATCGATATGTGTCATTTCAGTCACTTGGCTATAATAATGTTGATTACCTCCTTTGAGTGTGCCGCGCATGTTTTACAGCTTTCTGCGATAGCTACCGTCCTCCATTACTTCACTCAGTATTGGTAGGTATCCTTTAGCCTGGATCGTATATCCTTTCGGAGAAGTGAGAATATAAAACTGTGGTAAAGTTATGATTGAAATATGTTTAGATAAAGCCACCACATTTAAAATTTATATTAGAAGAGACAATTTCTCGCAACTACACGTGAAACCTAAATCACTATATCTAATAATCATACTTTTAAATGTGTAGAGTGTAATATAAAGTAAATAAAATTTCTTTGAATCAGCTTGTATAACCGATAAGCAAACCGATAATTCAAACCGACCCGTCAAACCGATAATTTTCTTACGTATGGATTTTTTAAATGGTGCCTATTTTATTTGAGATTTTGTAGTGATAGTCCTGTTTTACAGAAAATGGTGGTACAGAGCTAGTGACATGTTAATTACAACAGGACTTTAATGTTTAAATCTTAAATTATATTTTTCTCCTACAAGTACCTAGGTATATCTTTTTTTTTCAATAGCTGTATCTTTTGATTAAAATAAAAAGAAAAGATACGGTATAGTACTATCTCGCAAATGGATTGCTCCAATTAGGTTCATGCACACAATTTTACTTTGGCGCGAGTCGGCGCGACAACCGACACTTTCCAACTGCACGCATTGTATCGTCCCATTTTATTTTAATCTAAGGCTGTGCCTGACCCAATGTGAATATCAATTTTGCTGCTCTCCCTGCAAGGTCGTCTGGAAGAGATCGCTATTAACGATAATACCACCAATTGTTACACTTAGTTTGTATATTATTTTAGTTTTTCAGTTGTTTTTGTACATTTTCTTTTGTGTTTCAATAAAGGATTATAATTATCTATCTATATGTATTACGAATCACATCATTTAGCAACACCTCTTATAAGACCGTTAAGATTACTAATCAAAGATGAAACCCAATAATCCTAGGCATCCACCGGCCAGTACAAAGATGCAGCTGATAGAGCGAGCCAGTGATCAGTGCGCCACATGACCTGAACACTATAAATCAAATCACTCATGTTTGTGATTAATCAAACATATCTACCACACGTGTCATATAGGTACCTACATATTATATGTAATAGGGAATTAACTGTAAACCTGTAATAGGAATGATAACTACATTTAGATAGGAATAGGTCTATCCTAAGATATGCCATACATTTGTATGGATTTACGTTTAGTGTCTAGAATATGTACAAAAATCCTACTTCTGACTAATTAAATTAAATTAAATTAAATTAAATTAAATTAAATTAAATTAAATTAAATTAAATTAAATTAAATTAAATTAAATTAAATTAAATTAAATTAAATTAAATTAAATTAAATTAAATTAAATTAAATTAAATTAAATTAAATTAAATTAAATTAAATTAAATTAAATTAAATTAAATTAAATTAAATTAAATTAAATTAAATTAAATTAAATTAAATTAAATTAAATTAAATTAAATTAAATTAAATTAAATTAAATTAAATTAAATTAAATTAAATTAAATTAAATTAAATTAAATTAAATTAAATTAAATTAAATTAAATTAAATTAAATTAAATTAAATTAAATTAAATTAAATTAAATTAAATTAAATTAAATTAAATTAAATTAAATTAAATTAAATTAAATTAAATTAAATTAAATTAAATTAAATTAAATTAAATTAAATTAAATTAAATTAAATTAAATTAAATTAAATTAAATTAAATTAAATTAAATTAAATTAAATTAAATTAAATTAAATTAAATTAAATTAAATTAAATTAAATTAAATTAAATTAAATTAAATTAAATTAAATTAAATTAAATTATCGTTTATTTCAGATATAAGACATAATATTAAACATACAGGAGCAGCAAAATATTTATCTTCATCCATATTGAATCAGAATTAAAAACAAATTTAATTGTACATAATTAGTTTTTCATTTTATCTTTACATATAAGGTCAGTTCTGGTCAGGTATGATAGGTAGTATACAGCCAGTACAATCTGGTTTTTCGATTTTCTTAGTCTATCATGAAATGATGCTTTTGCTTTCCTAATAACAGCATAGAAATCATCTATCCTGTTTTCAGCAAACATGCCGGAGGCACTACACCTCCATGGTAGGTGTAACATGGCTCTGAGTGCATTATTGTACTGAACACGAAGAGAGTTGTAAGCTCTCTTCGTGTAGTTGTACCAGAGTTGGCTGGTGTAGAACCCCCGGCAGTAGGCTTGAAAAAGGGTTATTTTGACTTGGTTGGAGCAGTGGCTAAATCGCCTGGCTAACATGTTACTTTTACAAGAAATACTTCTTCTCTGTCTTTCAAGATCTAGGTCATCTTTTAGATTCTCAGTTATTATGTGGCCTAGGTATTTAAATTCTCTTACATATTCCAGCGAGGAGTTATAAAGTGTGATTGGTAGAATATTGTCTGGCCCTTTTCCATATTTAAAAATCATGAGTTTAGTTTTGTTTACATTGTATGTTAGTTGATGTGAAGTTGCATATTGTTCACAGATACTAACAAGTTTTCTTAGTCCATTTGCAGAGGGGCTAAGCAGCACCATATCATCGGCAAAGCTCAAATTATTAAGACATACATCACCTATATGGCAGCCAGTTCTGGTTCTGCTTAGCTCCTCTATCAAATCGTTAATATATAAGTTGAACAGGGTACTAGAGGTGACTCCTCCTTGCCGTACACCACAACACAGCTTATAGCTATCTGACAAGGCATTTCCCCACTTTACTTGGTTTAGCTGGTTCCCGTACCAATATTCAAGGATATTTATAATATTAGGTGGCACATTTGTACTGCGGAGCTTCTTCCATAATATTTCATAGTTGATTGTATCAAAAGCTCTACTCTACTCAAATCTAGGTAGCATGAAAGAACTGAGGTTTTCCTTGTCAGATATCTATAAACAGTATTTTTTAGTGTAAAAATAGCTAGATCGGTTGAGAGTTCCTTCCGGAAGCCGAATTGAGCATTACTTAGTGGGATGTTTATCTCATTTAAATGTCTGTTGATAAGTCTTTCAAATATTTTGGATATAATAGTGGCTAATGATATAGGGCGGTAGTTTGAAAGACAGGAGCTGTCACTGGTCCTCTTTTTGATTATAGGTACAACATTTGTCATCATACAGTACTTAGGCAGGTAGGCATGATCAATGCAGCCGTTAAAAAATAGAGCCAATTTCTCATATAATTTTGGGCCAGCAAAGAGAATATGCTCGACACTGAGCCCATCGTGACCCGGTGATTTACCAGTTTTCATGTTCTTTACACAGGTAAAGATTTCTTTAACTGTAATATGAAGTGAGCTTATATCACTATATGGCTGAGCAGATGGTATCTCTGTTTTGGGAGCACTCAGAGGCTCACTGTCGATCACATTCGTTTCCTCTTTTGGTTCATAATTGAATTTGTTTGCAAACATATTAGCTATTGTTTTCTGGTCTTGAGAGCCATTCACAGATTCAGGTAGGTTAGGTTTGAATGATAATTTGTTTGTTTCTTTCCAAAAGTTATGAAAATCTTTGTTATATCTGTGAGTGGCTATCATATCCATTTTAATCTTGTTTTCATTTTGTTGACACCACTTTAATTTGTTCTTAAACAATTTTTTACTTTCTAGCATGTCATTATACAGTTTCCCTTCATTAGGTTTGCCATACCAATTCCAAAGATTAAATGATTCTCTAGCTATGTGATGGTATTTCCTTACATGGTAGTTCCAGCCTATTACTCGTTGTTTACATTTAATATTCTTACCTTTGAAAGATTTAACGGCTGCTTTTTTCATACAATTTACCAAGTTTTTGTAATAAATGTCTATTTGTTTATGATGTTCAGAGGATTTACACATTATAGAGTTACATTGAATATCAGGCCAGTTATGAGAATCTATAAGAGCTTCACAATGCTCTGTGTAAGTTTTCTTTTGACATAGGTCTCGGGTTCCCCATAGGATTTTGTTGGTAAAAACAGTATTGTTTAGCTGAATCTTAGGTACAATAATGTCAAGGTCACATTCAAATATTATTGGGTCATGATCTGACCAGCAAACATCATTTAAAACATACACATTTTTTATTAGACTAAGCCCTGCAGGAGTTGTTATGCAGTGATCGATCCAGCTGGTTGTTCCATGAGCATCACTTGTGAAAGTAAAGGTTTTAGAAGACATACCAAGAAAGTTTAGTTTTATTTATTTAGTTTAATATAAAAAAAGAACCGAAAATATAGATGAGAGTTTGTGTGTTTGCGTTTATTACTTGTTCACCCTAAATTGCTGAACCAATGTAGCATAAAAATGTTATTTTGGTGGATTTGATCCTGAAATAACTCATAGGCTGCTTTCAGCGGATAGTACAGCTGGGCAGCTACTGAATTAAATTGAGAAAGTCACCACCTAAAAGTTTTACCGTCTTGAAAGTTTACGACGATGACTAAATTAAACTACTTCTAGATTAGATGAACAAATTACATGAAACATTTCCTGATAAAACGTTTTTAAAATAACTGTTTTAATTTATTTTTTGATGTGGAAGTTCAAAAACAACATTTCACAAGTAAAATGTAATTACCATGCACCAGAATTTCCGTCACGGTTTATTAAACAAAAACCATGTTCTATTTACGGTTACGCTATCATAATTACTTTCTAAGTCATTGAATATAATTTCATAATGCTCTTGCGGTCGGCGCGGGCACAGATTAACCACGAGCTAGAGCGGTGCCACACGGGCGACTGCGTAGCGCGTTTCTAATGTGACGCACACCAATCAAAATTTATTGCACACCTAATAGAATACTAGCTTAACTCAAAAAGTAGGTTTTGAAGTACCTGGATGGCCAAAGCAGCAAACAGAGCGGCTTGGAGTTTACTGGGAGAGGCCTATGTGCATTTCTACACACAGACACAAAAGGCTAAAGAAGAAGTTGATGTTTGCATTTTTTGAGTTATGACAGTAAGTATTTCATTCGGTGTGGTAGAATTAGACTAGACAAAGGTGCCGGACTAATTTCTATAACCGAAATTGATAACAAAAACTTTTAAATTCAGCAAATATGTACATATATTTGTATTTATGATAGGATAGAATAGAATACAAAACTCTTTAATGTAACACTACGAATATACAAATAATCTTAAAACACCTCTGCCCATCTCTAATATTTGTGATCGCAGTTTTTGTGATGACTTCGGTTTCGTACTCAACTTGGCATGCGCAGATTAGATCTCTATTGGTTCGTTCTTCCGATATGTCACCGCTCCATCGCGTCGTCGCATCGCGCTACGTTGTCGACTGTCGACCGTGTGGCATCACTCTCAGTAAGTCGGCACCACACGTCGCGATGATGTAGCGATTTGTACCCTCTCGATCTCATTTATAGCTCTCGTATTATTCCTTTTTTATTAACAATAAAAATATATTTATGATACATTCCGTGCCGATGTTGAATCGATCGCAATCAGGCTAATTCGAGAGTTAGGCTGGCTTGCAACAGGTACGTTTTAATCTTGTTTTAACAACTGTTGCGCGTTAAAAGAGTTTTTAAATCGAGATTTGCATTTACCTTATAAAGCCAGGTATACACTGATAACTGCAGGGGAATTTCCAACCCAGATCTGTGTACCTTCCATTTGACTCTATCATACACCATCTTTGCTCTCTGCACTTACACCCATTACCCGCTTATGTCCTCTTTCAGGCAGTTCCTGTACAAATATCTTTTTAAAACAACCTTTTTCAATAATACCAGCGTTTCAACTTTCAAAGATACACGTAAATTTTACAAAAATACTTAACCGTCTTTACGCTCCACTTCAAAAAGCAAGGGCGAGACACGTACTTTATACATACCCTGCAAACCACTCGCTGCTCGGCCGTTTTTGATAAAACTTTAATGGGACTGATATACAAAGTCTTGTATGACATTTATTCGTATCAATCTAGCTCCACCCGCTAAACATTTACTTTACAAGTGCCTCGATACTTTCATTCCCTGTTTAGAAACAAAAACTGTGAACATAAGTTATATCCAAGCCCAAATATTTGCCCTTATCTTTAACAAACAACTTAACACAACCGTTAATACGGTTAGAGTCAACTCACCAATTTGTACGTAAACATCATATCTTATGCATCAAAAACTAAATTTTTTATTATGAATTAACATGTTTATATAGACTCATTCGGTCAGCGTTCTTTGCTGATAGTTTTTCTTTTGGATTTATTTGTACATTACGCGAATTTATGCTCTAGTAGTATATAATAAGGTGTGTTTTTGATTGTAAAGCTTTAATACTCAAGTTAGGTTCAAGCAGACTGGATGTCAAAGTTATGACGTGTTAGATTGATTATCAGATGGATGTTAAAATACATTTTACGACTTTTTATGGTGAGTTTTGGTGTAAAGCCGCCTTAACTGATGCGTTTGTGGTCAGCTCGACCGCGATCAGCCAACTCCTTTATATTTTTCCTCGACGTTTGATGTCTTCAGTTAATATTGCAAACTTTTTGTTAGCCCCAAAATACGTGTGTTAATTAGGAATTCCTATGTTTTATGTTCGTGATTAAACACTGTCGAAATATTAATAACCTTTTATTTAGTTTCACTATTTGGTTTTCATGTCATACATAGGTATGTTTTACTATTTTTTGGTATTTTAATTGATTTACTATTAATAGTTTAAATTAAGCATAAAGATGTCTTTTATTCTGAAGTCAAAACTTGAGAACTTTACTTTAATTACTTTTACTTTACTTTTATTTTTAGTTATAGCTGCAGATTCCTTCGTATTCATATCCTGCTATTTTTTGAAAGTGTATTCGCAGCGTTAGTATAAGAAGCACCTACAGGTAATTATTGATTTAGTTGTGATATAACGAAATTTACTAACCATATATTAACATTCTTAAATACAGTCAAAGATACCCTGCAAAGCCATTTCTTGGTTTCTATCGTCATGATAAGGTTTCTGATACCAGATCATACAATGAAAATTGAACATCGAATCAGGTGACTCCTTTAACCTCGCATTATTAATACGGCGTCACGGGCCGGTTGGCGTCACACAGTGCGATGAACCCACGTAATTGTTCCGGATATGCGACAGGCAAGTGCGGCCGTGGGTGCCGGGCCCACCGGAACGACAGATTTGTGGGCCACATGCCAGCTGACCAAGGGATAGGCGCTGAGTAAAGTGCTTCCAAAGATACGAAAAGCGGAGTCAGTCGTCAGTCCAGTCTGATGTTACAACAACACGTCGTCAACTGACGATAACGGTCAAAGACTTTTAGCGACCTGCGACCAAAACAAAAGACAATCACTATAAGTCAACATTAATACATACTCACAATATTAATTTTATTAATCGGGACTTATCGCATGATTATTTAAAACTAGCTGACCCGCGCGCACTTCGTAGCGCGTGACAGTAAATTATTCATATATTAATGAATTTGATACAGACCATTTAATTCGATTTCCAATTCCACGGAAAAGAGGGATTCAATTCACGGGTTTTCTGCGACTTAATGGGCGTAGAATTAGTAAAGGCTGGCAAACCTTGCCAATATGTAACTACGATCGAATCACCTACTATTCAAAATGTCTATTGGACGTTTCGCCTACGTTCATAATAACTATTGGTTGAAATCAATATTGGACGATTCGCCTACGGTTAACTCAGCTACGGTCGATTGAGCTATGGTTGATTAAACTATTGGACGATTTGCCTATTTTTGACCGAACTAACGGACCGTTCACGTATTTTTAGACCACGTTTCCGGCTGCTAGTCAGGTATGACAGCTAAAAAATACTTGTTTATAGTACAGAATTCAGAAACGTGTTGTTTTTATTATGCCACTTTGCCATGATGAGGTAGATGAAAGAAGATGCCAAAATGCCTGAAGATGCCATGACACAGGATAAATAATTCAGTAATAAGAAAAATATCTGGCGCTTCGCCGGCCGCTGCCGCGGCACGCTCGCTTCGCTCGCTCGACTCGCGCATTGTGGTCACTGTTCAAACCTAACCTAACCAACAGATTTCGGTTTGCCCTGAATACTGTACTAAAAACACGCGTAGCAAAGAATTTATAAACCGTAGGTGAGTCGTCCATAGTTGAATTAACCAATATATCAAATGAACATTGGCCGAATCGCCCATTAGTTCACATGCCCATAGTTTAATCAACCGCAGGCGAGTTGCACTGTAAGCGAGTCGTCCAATATGTGAAATGAACTTATGCGAATCGACCGTAGTTATATCGACCGTAGTTGAAACGACCGTAGGTATTATGAAACGTAACCCGTCCATGCGGGCAAAGCCATGAGAATAAGCTAGTGACTGATGTATCTGTATAACGTACAGCCTCAACCGCTAGATGGATTGGGTTGAAATTTGGAACATAGAAAGGTTTCATGACGTAGACCACTGCTAAGAAAGGATTTTGCCGTGCGGGCAAAGCCGCGAGCATAAGCTAGTAAATAATATTATGAAACATTTTTTGTGAATAATACTTAGATTTCAGAGACGTCCTGGGATAAGTCCCAGAACTATCGTTATACCTATACCACAGTACAAATTAGAACGGCAATAAATTACCACTTAAATCAAATCAAATCAAATCAAAAGCATTTATTTGTTAGAGTATTGTACATACATAGGTAATTAAATTTCGAAGTTTCAAATACTCTACCGGAGCTCCGGTGTACAAATATTAATTATATTAAATTAAATAAAAAAGATGGACATGCAATTAATGTAACACTTACATACACAATAAAATAGTTAATCCATTTCATGCACAAAATTACAAATCAAAATAAATTACAATAATTAAAATGTCAAATGGAATAAAATGTCAGATTATACACCATGACTTTTGCAGTGTTGCCATTGGAAGAATTAAATTTTAAATAATATAATCAAATTAAAATAATAAAATAAATTAAAAATTAAATATCTATACCAATTTATAATGTCAAAAATAATAAGAAATAATAATACAAATAAAAATTATAAATTAGATTTTAAAATAATTATTTTCACTCAAAAAGTCATTTACTGTATAATAACATTTATCCATTAAAAAGTTAAATAACATAGTTTTAAATTTGTTCCGATTTAATAATTTGAACTCTTCTGGCAGCTTGTTATAAATATGAATGCCCATGCAATAAACATTTTTGCTGAATACCTGAACCCGTTGCGAAGGGACACATATCTGATTTGGTTTACGACGTAACCTAGCTGCTGTTTCTTTTGTTTTAAACAAATGTCGATTTTCGTGGACAAATACACTTACTTCATAAACATATAAACATGGAAGCGGTAAAATGTGTAGTTGTTTAAATAATGGCTTGCAAGAGTCTGTACCGCAGGCACCGCATATTGACCTTAAACATTTTTTTTGCGCTCTAAACGCTCTAATTGCATCAGTTGAATTACCCCATATGATTAAACCATAACGCAAGAGTGACAATACGTACGCATGGAAAGCGCTGAGTGCAGCTTGGGGCGAGGCTATCCTTCTCAACCTGTTTAGGACGTACACATATCTTTCTAGTTTTGAGCAAAGTTTGTGAATATGCTCCTTCCAATTACAGTATTTATCTATAATTATTCCCAAGAATGTAATTGACTTTACCTCTTCTATAAAAATACCGTTATTTTCAACGCGCAATTGAAGTGGGCTACTATTGTATGTTTGAAATTGCATAATTTTAGTTTTATTTATGTTGATATTAAGTTTATTAGTATTCAGCCATCCAATAATAGACCCAAGTGCGTTATTTATGTCGGATTGAAAAGAATGTATGTTATGTCCTTCAACAATAAGGGTCGTGTCGTCCGCGTATAAAATGTATTTATGTTCCGTAATGTCAGGGAGGTCATTAATATACAACAGAAACAATAGAGGACCCAGAATACTTCCTTGGGGTACTCCTCGAGCATTAACTGTATAGGGGGAACGTGTAGCTACTCTATTGTATCTGTTGAAGTTACATATTTCCACACATTGACTTCTATCACTAAGATAGCTTTCCAACCAATTGAGAGCTATTCCTCTTATGCCGTACCGTTCTAGCTTTAATAATAATAGATTGTGATTTACATAGTCAAATGCCTTTGACATATCTAGGAAAAGCGATACCACTGGAGTTTTTTTATTTAAGCAGTCTGTAATTATTTTTATGAGAGAGAAACATGCCATTGCAGTGGATTTTGTTTTCCTAAAACCGAATTGTTCTTCCTTTAACACGTTGTTTAGGGTGACGAAGCTATAAATTTTTTACAGCTATAAATCTTACACATATAGTACATCAAGATTAAATACAGTAAACAAAAATATATCAAATTATCATTTAAATCAGAAAAACTAATAAAAATACGGAATAATAACAGCTTGATTCCGTACAGTTACTCTTGACTTTTTTCCGCGTCATTTAATGGTGATCTCTTTACCGTGGGTAGACTTCCTCTGCAGGAGATCGGCTAGTACCCCAACAGTGTCAGTTATTCTGCCGCCTGAACAGTGATGTGCAGACATTACTGTGCTTCGGTAGGAGGGCACTGTGGCTAGTGAAATTACTGGGCTGAAGAATCTTAACATTTTATGACTCAGCAGTGCACCCAGAATTTAACCTTCGTTAAATCCCAGCGTTATCTCTTACCATCAGGAGAGCATCTTGCTCATCTTCTTACATCGTTGTATAAAAAAAACTAAAATGAAATTTTCTGAAATGAAACTATCATATACCTACGTACTCAAACTATTTATTATAATATATCTATCAAATTTCACCTTTCAGCTCCATCATCAGACTTCAGATCACTTCCATGTCATAAAATTATTGCATTGTCATCCGATTCCCGGTATGCAAAATTTCTGCTCAATCGGGAACTGTGACTGATAGGTAGAGTGCTTTTCACAAAAGGAGTTCTTTTTGCGGGGCGCCACTATCGCAAATTTTAAAAGTTAGCATATTAAATAACTTTAGAATCTTCGATGTATCCTTCTGCAATCTTGTTACACTTCTAGCCACCATGGCGTTTAAGAACTGTAATATCAGCGCCTGAGTCAGCTAAGAGTGTTGCTGACGTCCGCCTCAGGCAATGCCCAGTGTAAAGATGGGAGTCCGGAAGCTGAAGAAATTTAGCAATCGTTTTTGGCATATCACCGATTTTATTGATGCCTATGGGCTGTTTTTTACTTTTTCCATTATCATAATGTAAGAAAAATCTTGAAGTTTTTGTATTAGCGGGTCGTAATGCCGTATACTTGTCCACCACATTCACATATTCTTCACTAATGACGAATGATCTGTCGATTTTAGTCTTTGTATTCAATAATTTTACTAATATTAATTTGTCCGAATGCTTTTCAACGTCGTTTACCTTAAGATTCAACAATTCATTTGAGCGGCACGCACCATTTATGCCAATAATTAATACAACCTGTAAAAAATAACAATAATTTAGTTTACTTATTTTTAGATAGGTGCAGTTAGATAGGTTTTCTTTGAAATAAATTAGCTTTTGTATCAATTTACTTACTTTTAAAGCGAGGTATTTACTGTCTGGTGCTTCATTCAGAAATTTTTCTATTTCAAGGTCACGTTTCGTTTTCAAGACAGCTTTTATCATAGAAAAAATGCTCCATAATGTACTGGATTTTCTTGTTTTAGATAGTTCCATGAAATATGATAGTATCACGGTCTCGGAATATGTTTTTGCATTTTTTGAGAGGCGCCAATTATTGAAGGATTCGTACGCCTTTACATATTTCACTTTAGATTTTTCAGGCAAATAGCTGAACTCGGCATTCGAAACTTGTTCTTTCAACTTTTTTGGCGTAAGACAACTACCTTCATCACTGGGGTCACTCATTTCTTTGTAATTAAACAGACTATTAGATCACAAATAGAAATTTGCAAAAGTTTACAACTTAAGTTGAAAATATCTAGTTGAATCTTTACCAAGAGGTTTAGAACCAAATGGAAAATGTGTTGTGAACACCACTGTCGCAAGAAAAATGACAACTATAAGTGCCATCTCACTTACCTCATACAAAAGAGAGAGACAAAGATGGCATTTATCGATGACGTCACAACGCATTCTCCATTTGACTGTAAACTCTAAACTTCTACATCCCGCCATTTTGTATTTTTTTATTTTTATTAAAAGAGTTGCGTTCGAAATTTGTGTGTGTGACATATTTATGAAAAACAAATTGTAATAATATTTAAAAAAAAAAAAACTCACTTACGACTTATTATTCTATAATAGTATTTTATTTAAAATATTATTGAAAAAATACAATTTATAAAGTTAAAATTCAATAAATAACATTAAAAATTATGTGCATCTCAGTTAAATAAAAATTGTACACAAATAAGTTTCAGAACACACCAACTTCTTCATAGCCAATAAAATTGTGTTCGAAATTCAAATCACTTTGCCTCTCTACTCTCTAGAGAGCAAAAACGGCTTTTGCTCACTGAAATCGATGACCAAAGACACTATTTTCGTGCGAGAGTGGTGAAAAATTATTTATGGCATGAAGTCCAGAATTTATCGAAAAAATGTAATTTAGTTCCGCAAAATTCCGCGGGACCTCATTCGTGAGAAGGACTCTACCACTGAGGTGTATACCTAAAATCATAGGCGGATCCAGGATTTGGTTTGGGGGGGGGGGGGGGGGGCAAGGTGCAGACGGGCAAAAATATTATAATTTTTATTACGAAAAGTGTATGTTTAGCTCGCTCTGAGCGGTTAGGAAGTTTAAACATCCATTACAATAAGTGCGCGAGCAGCTAGCTGCGAGCGCCGAAAAAAAAAATTTATTTCAGAAATATGTGCGAAATTCGTAACTCTACAATGCTTCTGGGGGTACCTTGGCCCCCTGCCCCCCCCCCCTAAAGCTTAAACATCCTTTATAATATGTGCGCGAGCAGCTTGCTTAATGACTCGGGGGGGGGCGGCTTGGCCCCTTGCCCCCCCTCCCTAAATCCGCCTATGATTATCTATAACACAGATAAAAGGTTCTATAATAATCATTGCAAAATTTTACTAACATTATAAACGTGACAGTTTGTGTCTGGATGTATGCCTAAATGCAGGTGGTTCACTACTGCGTGCCCGCCTATGCGACAGCAATAGTTTCTCCTAATGTTGTTCACTACGGCTTTTACAGCCCAAAACTGCACATCCTACCATTTCACTACCACTATGAGTACACATAAACCATTAATTATTCCCTGAAAGCACTTAAAATCTTAAAAATAAAAGATAATGATGGTATATTTGTCACAAAGAAATCATTTGAACCATAGTTTGAACTTGTGACAAACAAATAAACCAGCCACGCTGAAAGGGACGGAAGAAAAATAGGTTCTCCTTTTTCTTCACATAGAATTTTCCCTATTGCCGTCACGCTCACACATAATATGGGTACTTCTAGTTGTATTAGTTCTTAGCCTAAATGGGTGTGAACGGATTTTATGTCTGTGTGTCTCCGGATAACCAGTGATTTTTACAAAAGATCCCCCTAGATGGAGCGCCACAATCGCGTGATTTTAAGTTAAAATATCTACAGATTTTTAACAATTCATAATTTCTCATATTTAATTTCTCAATTAAATAGGTACATAATATTTAATTAATCTAACAAATAAAAAATATATAATAAATGAAGTATTCACAGTAATTATAAATCTATTATTTAGTTCCGCTAGGTTACGCGGGACTTCTTTTCTAAAACTGTTTGCAGAATAAACGATATTTCTTTTTCTTAGGACATTAGTTCCATTATTTTCCGTGGCGCTAGCTTGTATGAAAAATAATTTACTTTTACAATGAACTGTAAATGAATTTTTCTATTTATCTTCAGATGATTTTACATGTTTTAGAAATTAAAAATAAGCAGCAAAAAGATATTTATTACTGATATTTACACGCATCATGCGCACATTAGATTATTTTCCGCTGGCGCTGATTCATTTGAGAAATAAGTTACATTTACTAATTTAAATGAATTCTAATTTGTTTGGCTACTATATAGCATCAAAGTACTCGTCAAGACGAATCAAATGAGCCCAAACTCGATGGGGTTTTTTCTTTTAATCACGGAGTTCCTATGGCCACCTTCCAGCTCCGTTTCGGACCCTGGTTACTATATAGTATCAAAGTACTCGTCAAGACGAATCAAATGAGCCCAAACTCGATGAGGTTTTGTCTTTTGATTACGCGGTTCCTATGACTACCTTTCTTGTTTATTAGCATTTTATATGCGAATCTTTAGATTGATATAACTCTTTTATTTATGAACCGATTTGACTAAAACCAAGACTAAGGTTCAAGTAGAGAAAACTGCAACGTATTAGTGAAAATTTTATTCAAATCGGTGGTGTTGTTTAACCACACCAGTGACACAAACTATTTACAAATTTAGCCCAAATTAAACTAAAGGTCAACCACAAGTTTACAGCCATACCGATAGATGGCGTCTGTAGCGTTTTTGGCACTATTTTTTTTTGAATTGAATTTACTTTATATTCTATTACTTTTATTTCGAATTTTTGATGTAAATTAGGGGCGATGTGTCTGATATAAATGATTATTATTTATTTTATTATTTTATTTTACGTTTCCCTAGGAAAAATTGACAAAATGTTTTACGAATTAGATCGCGCAAGCGACTTTTTCGCGTCGTTTTGTTCATATGCGTATTTTCACAGTTCACCTTAGTAAAGGATCACAATGAATGGGGAGAAATTTCCATTCTTATTATATGTATGGATAATATGAGTTCAAATCAGCAAAAAGTTTAAATTGTTATAATACTCACATGTTCTTAGAGACAGAACAGTAAAGTTAAAAAAAAATCTTAACCCTATCATACAGAGATACTTGTCGAGATTTTCGGCAAAGATGAGAGATGATGGCGATTGTTGCTGATGATGAGCGGTTAACATCGCCTATAGACACTGTGACACCAGTCAAAACAATTTCTTCAATACCTTAAATAAAGGCACTCTTAACCGATATGAACTTCTTGTAGAGGTGCTTTCCAAACGGGTGGTAGAGTCTTAAAATAAAAGTAAATAATTGTAAAATTGACTTACAAATGTGCTCTTTTGTAGACTATTAACATAAATTAATTTGAATTTATATCTATGTTAATAAGCATTATTAAGACTATACCTCAGCTCCTATCATCCAGCAACATTGATGTAAGTATAAAGTATTTTCTAGATGAAATATCCAAATGTCACGGTAGAGAGAACAGTGCCGGTAGGTGACCACGCACCAGTTTGCTCTCGTATCGGAGTATCGGAAGCGGAAGCTGCTCCCATGAGGTTCCAACCAGCGCGCGCGCATCGCGATCTATGCCGTGACGTCACTTCCGGACAGGCCTGCCCACTGGCTAGGGCACAGGTGAATTAATTACTGCTCATGATTTATGTGATCAGCTCTGTAGATACAGAGGTTTTCCGTTGCTGGAAAATGATTCGTATTCTAAATATTAACTAGCTATGCCTGTCCAACCTACCAAAAAGAAAACACCGGGTTTTATATTAACCTCAGCCTAGAAATACCTGAGTTTAGCCCGTGTTTAAGAGCCATAATATAATAATAATTGCGGTTTATACTCGCACCAAATTTTAGCTCAATCCGTTTACCCGTTTAGGCGTCGAGAGCTAATTCACACCACACATCAATACTCTCGCATCATAAAACTAGTAGTACTTGCGACACTGAACAGAATTCTTTGGTAAGCACTAGAGCTCCCACTAGTTTCTAAAATATATCGTAGTTTAATATGACGCAGTTGAGAATCATAGATATCCCTGAACCGTATGATTACCATATTCCCCGCATATCTCGTTACACGTCAGTCCTTGACACAACTCACAACACCCACGCGTTCTGACCGGCGTCTCTGAAGCAATAATCAAATGCTATTGTTTATGTAATTACAGGTCTCATGATATAATTAACTTGTACATTTGTTTCGGACACCAACGCGCGCATCCATTACGGAACGAACGCACGCAGATCGCAAACGATCTTCCGCCACTGCCACTAATTCATTCATTGTACTACCTAAAGTCTATAATTTCGCCATAAGCAAGAGTTAATATCTCTCGTTATCTCCAAACTTTATGCCTCTCACGTAACGCGAATTATCGTAATAAGCAATAACCGATGGCACGAAGCTCACGTCAAATCAGCTTAGCTTATTTAAAGGTACGGTAAAGATACTCTTTTTTGGGCTTTAAGTCAAATTACTCGCGTTTTGACGATGAGCCGCCAACCTATTAGCTGTTGAATGGCGTAAAATCAGCATCTTTAAAACGAGCGTGTTGCTATTTAAAACTGCGAACTATTTGGACTTTGCAAAAATATTGTTAATAGCCTGGCTACTTTTATATAAAACGGTAATAACTGTAAATAATAAATGTAATTAAAATAGCAACTGTTCGCGGAATTGACAACGTGCTCCTTTTCTGCTTGGACTCTGCTAATCAGACAGAGCAGACAAACAGCAAGCAGGGTGCTTGTTTTAGGAGATTTCCATGAGCTGACGTCGGCAGCAGGGTTAACACCTTCATTACAACTTACAGACAATTTGTATGAATTGCTCAGTCCAAAAACTTCAGTTAAACGAAGCCGCGTTTGCTACACTTCCGAACAAAAAGAACAGTCGATTCGTGAGCAAAATCAAATTATAATACTACACGCCACGGCTACCGATACTTAAATAACGAGTTGTTCCTAAATAACGGGTTGTGTCTAATTTATAAGAGGTAAATTGTAGGATGCCACGCGCGCGTCCGAATTAGAGATGTGTCATTAGAGCGACCCCGAATTATGTTTGGTTAAGTTTATTCTACCATGATTATACGTATTACTGTTTTATAAAAAGGAAGTTGGTTTTCTGTCTTTTGATAAATATATACCGGAAATGTAGGCTTAAAAGCCATGCATATTTCGAGTGTGCCTATTTTCTAAATAGAAGATAACAAAAGTGAGAAAAGAAACAAAGAGTACAATCATCAATGTCCACTCAGAAAATGTTAAAGGATCAGATGACGAAGTCAGCATGTCATGAATGGAGCGACCCGAGTCATAACTTATGTGCGGCGTTATTAAATCTTAGACGTCACAGTCCCATAAAACTTTAATATAAAAAAAATACATGCATTGAGCAATAAGGCCAAGGACAGAGATAGTATGTCTGGGGGAAACACATTATATCGATGGGAGAATATCCAGGTATGCATGTATGGTGTGAGTGACTCAAGTCGTAAGTTACGTGCTTATTTATCGATAAAGCATTCACGTATACATGAGGGGCTAGTTAATAGTTAAATCCGTAATTTACTCGTATAGCAGTTACAGTGTAGACGTCATAGAGTTGCAAAAAATGGTCTAAGTTATAACAAAGACACAGACAGTGAGTCTGGACAGTCCACACGTCGGACGTCGATACACTTATATGTACATTACATGAATTTCATCCATGATTTAGAGCAGCTTGACGGTCAGAGTCGCAGAAAACAGATCGAAGTAAGAACGAAGACACAGACAGTGAGTCTGGATAGAATACACATCGATAGAGCATCCAGGTATGCATGAATGACTTATTCCATGATTGCGAGAAGGCGCAGAAAACCTATCGAAGTAAGAACAAAGCCACAGACAGTGAGTCTGGAGCGAACACACGTCGATGGAGCATCCAGGTATGTATGAATGGCCGGCGCCCCGCTGGCCGTGAGTTATGCGTCCCCCGCCGCGCGGCCGCTGCCTTCACACCTCCGCCCGCGTGTGGTCCAGCGGTTTATGAGGCACAGGCTGCTGCGCGCGCACTTGTACCGCGGTATGCCACACTGAACTATTCCCAAAATTTACATTTTTTTTGTCGGGCACCTGATTTGCTCGTCTGTCACTCCTTATCAGAAATAACCTAGTAAATTTACAGAAACAATCTCTGCGACGTACATATTTAACTGGTACTAGTCATTCATTAATTTCTAAAAAAAATAAGTTTACTAAAGTACTTGTATGATCTTGTAGTACATTAATTAAAATTCGTTAAAGCTTCGTTATTATAGCAGTCTTGTAATTCCTTGTAGGAGCCACATTAAATATTAACTGGCGAATAATGAAGATCTAGTACGCCTTCATCAAGCGTGGGTTTTACCTCTAAAAGTTGCACAATTTAAAAATTCAAATAAAATTTGGAAACTACGATTTTGTTACTACGAGTTGTTAAAATTTGGGACTTCAAAACTCCTATTTTCTCCTTCTCCTTTTATAGATTCGCCATGCAACACATTCTATGAACATTATTAAGAATATTAAATTGACCTTATTTTTTAACCCCCGACGCAAAAACGACGGGGTGTTATAAGTTTGACGTGTCTGTCTGTCTGTCTGTCTGTGTGTGTATCTGTCTGTGGCATCGTAGCTCCCGAACGGATGAACGGATTTTGATTTAGTTTTTTTTTGTTTGAAATTAGAGTTAGTCGAGAGTGTTCTTACCCATGTTTGGTGGAAATCGATCCAAGATGGCCGCCGCTACAAAATGGCGGATAACTTTTTTGTTCCACGACCCCCTCAATATGGGTATAATATGAAAGGGCTTGACTAGTAGAATGCAACGCACTATAATAAATTTAAAATCCAAGATGGCCGCCACCACAAAATGGTAAATTACATATTGCGTTGGGGGTTTTTTAAATTTTTAATTTAATTCACTTGTTTCTTGTCATCCTCACGCATAACGCAATCCACATGACACCTAAATCTTCCGGCGTAACTAGTAGATATCCTTACCGCGAGATATTATAATATTAGTCACATTAGTGTGTATATTTTACTCGGAAATTATTTTATTTGTTAGACTTAAATATTACGACTTGCTCGGTTTCCTGCGAGATACGACACCGGCCGATGCCATTTTATTGGACAGGAAGGAAATTCTAACGTTAATATATTGGAAGACTTATTTCAAGTATAGGTATATTTATACCGATGTTCCTACATGGTTTAATCCGGTTGTAATATAAGGTCTAGTTGAGACTAGAGCTTTTAGATGTGTTTGTGCAGTTGGTAGTCTATTACTTACCTTTATTAAACCTAATGGCAAAACTACTTATCTTCGTCAGGTACCAAGGCTGAAATGTATCCAATAGACGAAAATGGTGTTGACATAAAGCTAAAAATTTGGGTGCTTTTGCGGAGTGGACTAGAACTGGTCCAGAGCAGTCATCACAGTGTTAGATGGTGATGTCAAAAATTTGAAGCACTGTGATTAGTCCATTTTAGTCTGTTCTCCATGAGTCGAAACGCATCCTAACGCTTAGATGCCTAGTTAGCCTTAGACTTTTTCATAAACATCCTTATAATCACTACATAGTATAAAATAAAGTTGCTTCCCGCGTCTGTCTGTCCCTATGTATGATTATATCTTTAAAACTACGAAACAGATTTTAATGTGGTTTTCATTAATAGATAGAGTGATTCAAGAGGAAGATATTTATGCAAGGGCGGATCCAGGATTTGGTCCTGTTGGGGGGGCAAGGTGCAGACGGGCAAAAATATTATAATTTTTACTACGAAAAGTGTGTGTTTAGCTCGCTCTAAACAGTTAGCAAGTTCAAATATCCTTAACAATAAGTGCGCGAGCAGCTTGCTGCGAGCGCCGAGAAAAAATTATAATCTTGAAATATGTGCAAAATTCGTAACTCTACAATGCTTTATACTCTACATACATAGACTAGCCCATGTCGCCCAAAATAGTATTGAAAACCTCGATCTCTTGAAGTTTCTTACTGATACCAAAACACATATTCATTGCTTTACATTACCGAATCTATTTTAATTTCCCTTCAAAAATAAAGCATGACCTTTCACGTGTAGGTATAAAACTAGTTCGTTTATACTCTCTACAAATATCCCGATTCTCAGTGAGTTGGGTGTCCGACCCAAGTGCGACATAACATAAATATTCCTGCCCAACGGAAGCTCATTTCGGTAAATGTACACTATCACTTATATTGATGGCTTTCGGATAAAGTTACAAACAGTGGATTGTATGTCATACACGCGTTTGCTCGTAACATTAAAGCAATTCAAACATTACATTTATCTTGTATAGAGCTATATAAAGTAACTACATACTACAAAATAAGGGTAATACTTGCTTCAATTTATTTAATTTACATTTTTATAATATAAGTCTACGTAATATTTGTAAAGCTATAAGCCCTTAATGCAGTGGAAAAATGGTTGTTGCATTTTGCCTTTGAACACAGACGTTGTTACTTTGACAAAATTTTGAGTAGAGTTTCTAAGATAATATGTTCGCAAAATATACCATATAAGATTAATCGTCTGATGAATCTTGGTGCCAAGCCAGAAAAACTAATATAAATTAGCTGCTTTTTCTGATAAAAAGTATTTGTTTCCAGTGTTCAAAGAATATTATTATTATCTAGGTATAGGTATACATTTCGATCCGTAAAATTAGCTAAATTATCTTTACACAATTAAAACATGTACACTTGTACATATGGGTGGCACTGTGCTAATTAGCATTAGCAGCGTTATCTCATGCCATCAGGAGCTCAAGGAGGGTAAGTCTTGCTCGTCATCTTACTTCTTGGTACAAAAAATCACGACTCCCATTAACTTAAATCTGACTTTAAAGAACACCAGAAACTGGGCCGGTTTGAAGGTAGAATCGGTTTCGTAACATCCATGTGCATCATGCAAAGTTCACTCGCTCGTCCACAGTAAAGCGAGGGTCTTAAAACAGGCATTCGGTATAAGCCTGGTTATTTATTACCGTCCCACTGGCCGCACAAGATTTATAATGGCCAGAGGAAATCGCGACAATGCGACGGTTTTATATCGCCTACTGTGCTTAATCTGAATGTGGTGTGAGATTTGCACAACCATTGTGAGTTTTTTTTGCTGCAGAGTCGCCTAGTTATCATTTCTGTCATCGATGATACTCGTAGCATTTTATAAGTATCAAATAAATTTCCCTATCGATTTCGTTTTGAACTTATGGTATGAAAGCGTCAAACTTAATTTTGTCTTTGAGGTATAATGTGAATTTCGTCTTTATTTATTATAATAATTTCATAATTTTATTTTCTAGCTTGTTGTATTACAAATTACAATACTTAGTTTATTAGATCACCATTAGTTTGGATTTCGTATTATTTTCTCTATATAACACAAGAAATAAACGTAGTCCATCAAAAATGTGTGATCTGTTCTAAATTTTAATTTAGGATGTGTTAAGGTCTCTCTAAACTGCTCCAAATCAAAGGTTCTTGACTTAACAGGTACGCGTAGGTTATACATCTAACCCTGAAACCATATGAGCTAAGGTGACGGAATGTTCTTAAACCAACCTCTAGTTCAGTCACCTGTAACTTTAGTTTGTTGATTGTTGAATTGTTCATATTAGTGTATGAATAGGCAGAGGCCACGCAACACTTGAAGTGCGGGGGCGACGGTCACCGACGCGTCGCGGTTATTTATTGAACGGCTACCGTGGACCTAGGCGCAAAATAACTTATATTACTGAAGGTGGCATTACCAGGAATGCCTACTTTAAATGAGATTTATATTCCATTTTAAAATAATTCCTTGTTACCCTTGATTGTTTGAGATTTAAGAGGTACTTTGTTAGATAATAATATCAACGCAATGTTATATGTTAAGAATGGATGGTACATTCAATGGTAACCTCTAACGTCTACGTATTTTGTGGAAAAGGCCACAGTGTTAATAAAATCAGAAGAGATGGCACATAATAGCTGATGATTTTTATTTTTGTACTCTACCTCAGAACTTTGTTGCGCGACCCGGCCGCAGACGATAGGTACCATTAGAATTTATTATTTGTTTGATAAATGTTAAAAGCAAGATCCCTAGAATAATTTAAATTATATTTAGTTGTGGTTTTTTGTTAGCTCCTATGAGGCTGGCATAGCCACCGAAGTGTGTTCAAAGCCTCACTAAATAATATTGAATAAAAAACTTTGTTTTCTTGTGGTGATGGCAAGGCCAAGATTAGGGCATAGTTATCTGGGTCGTCCGATGGTCTGACGACAGCAAGAGATAGGGGTGAATGGCAAAAACAATGAGAGAACTAAGACTAAAAGTGGGCAATTGAAGGCTGATGATTATGTTCTCATAAGTTCATAGCTTATGGGCCGATTTAGAGTAATATGTAAATTTGCTGATTTGGCCATATATTTTAAGTTTAAGGCATACATATGTAGGTTGTTTACAAAGATATTTTTACCAATATTTTTGAAAAGTTACATAAACTACTATTCGTAAATGTCTGACATGTACAAGTATGATCACATCGCTGAAATTACCTAGGTATATGTTATTAAAAGTTTTAGTCATTATAATAGTAACGTTGAATAAATTTTTAAAAAGGCAGGTACACCTTGATATTATCTATCACAAAAGAATTATGTAGCAGTTAATTAAAAAGAAGCAAAAAATAAACCAATTAAACGCTATCTAATAACTAAACCTCTCTAATCTGATACCCGTGTAACGTGTACCAAAGTATGTATTTGCAACTGTTAAAGCACTTCCACACTACCTAAATCCTAGTCCATGACGTAGATATAATATAACCGATGTCGGATATTGCTTTTCACATTACCTCCATTTGCGAATCTGTCATGAAGTTTTTCGTACAAGTTAAAATATGGGCGCTTCGATCCGTTATCACGGTCTTACCTGGGTCATAAATAGTCTAATGAGGGAGAGAGTGTAGATCAAATAAATCAAAATAAACATTCAGGCCGCCTCATCTAACCCCAAGCTATGCAACCTTATAATGCTCGTGTTATAGTGGCTATGTAGGTATATACTTTTCTTTTGTAAATAGGTAATAATAATAATAATTGGGGTTTATACTCCAACAGAACAGGTTTCCCTACTTACACTGTCAGAGTCAAATCACAATTTATAGGTTGTGTGGCTAACCTATATGTTGCAGTTTCAGGTCGCCGAGATTACTACAGGGCCTGCAACATGACCTAACGACTGCCTCCTACATATCTTATAGGAAACAGCCGGGACCCACAGTTTTACATGCCTTCCGAAACACGGTAGCATCCAGGCGAAAATCTTTGCCACACTGAGATTTGAACCCAGGACCTCCGGCTTACAAGCCGGACGTATGACCACTGGGCCACGGACGCTACTATGTATGTACTAGGTACATACTTATAATAGATACAAAAAGCCACCAAGACCATGAACAAATCTAAATACATATATAAAAGGAAAGAGTGACTGATTGACTGACTGATCTATCAACGCAAAGCCCAAACCGCTAAACGGATTTGCTTAAAATTTTGAATCTAGATAGTTTTTATGATGTAGACCTCCGCTAAGAAAGAATTTTACCACGCGGGCAAAGCCCTTTATATTTGTAGATCTTACAAATATTTGACCCAGGCGGGAATCGAACCCGCTACCTCCTGCATCGCAAGCGATTGTTAGCTCACCGCGCCACAGAGATTGTCTGTAGATGGCTGTAGCTACCGCCATTTAACGGAATCGGGATCGAATTGTATGTAGTTCTCTTATACCGAAAACATAATAGGTAATATATACCTACTTATTATATGTATTCAACTAGCTACGATCACGGTATCTATCAATTATTGATATGTCATTAAGCTAATCGTAACGAGAATGTAGCCAATTAAAAGTAAGTACACAGGCCAATTAAAGTTAAACCCAGTAATGGTTACAAGTTACAAAGCTTTTGTGTGAGAATTATAGCTTTTGCTAATTAACCTCAAAACGTTTGAAAACGACAAAGGTTTAGATTTTTTGCACATCTGATTACGCGCCTATAAACACACTTTTTTCGTACATTTTATTTTAATAAACATAAGATATTAAATAACATGGTGCAGCGATCCAAACTGAGCCTTGGCTTTCAACTCAAGAAGTTGCTACAGCTACTAAGACTTAACATTCAAATTCAGATACAGTAGTCTGATTTTGTAAATGGAAAAGTATAGATTTGTGGATATCTCTCTCTGTGTGTTTGTTTGTTTCTTACCTCTTCACGGCTTAACGGCCCAATTGTTTTGAACTGAAATTTGGTATATAGGAACAAAACCTAGATTACTTTTCAGCGAGTAATACCTCTTGATACAACAGTCTAAAATATGTAAAACTTCAATGTTTACACGAAGATCAAAAGACGCCTTGTCTTCATACAAAGCAATTTATATGAAAATCAAGATAATAATGTAAAATGGCTACTCGCGAAAAGTACCCTATGATAACTACTATAGTTAAACTACTTGTTAAACAATGTACATGCCCTATTATGTAATTGAAGCATGCAAGTCAGTACGAATTAAATATGAAGTAGTTTCGCAGAGAGACTGCTTGGAAGCAAATTAGCAACAATGATGATTCATTTTTTTGTGTCCCGCTTATTATCGTAACAAGATAATACGAGAGAATAAGTGATATACGTAAGTATGTACTGAGTAGGTGCTTAATAGATGGGTATTATGTATTGGATATGGATAGTATCCGTGGAACTGATCATGTGCTAAAAGAGTGCGTGCGAAAAGAGAAGACTAGTGGCAGTTTGGTGAACTACATAATATGTAGTAGGTGAACTGGAAACTTCGGCTTAATATACATAATAATATTAATACTTTTTTGATGTTTTATTAGAGAAAACAGATAAATAATTAATATACGCACATTCATGCCACTAAGTCTATGTACGTCAGCTCTGTGGATATACATATGTACGTCTGATATAATATATTCGGAAACCCTGAATTCAAATCTGTAATCGGTACTTTTCTATTCACTGCTCATTTGGTTGCTACAGTGTTCCAAAACGCATATTAAACTTTAATGAGTATCACCTAAAAGTACGTGATGAAGTCGTTAATCGTTAGTCTTGTTGTAAGAGCTTAAAGGAATCTTGAGAAACTCCAGCATATAAGTTAGCCCATAATATATTAAAATATATTAATATTTATTCGTAAATATTCATAATAAATAAAAATAAATCGGAAAGTTTAACTTAGGATTTTTTTTCAGAAAAGTGCATGTAAATGGAACCGTACCGTACACGATGTATTAAAAAAAAAATAAGCAGCTGGTAGATATTATATTAGTCATTGGTTTAAATATAAAGAGCTCATTTTTAAAGAAATCGATTGGTTCGATCGAGTCGAGCGTGCCAAATTTCAACACAGAACTTTTGATGGTTAATTTTTAATGCTTTCAAACATATTGCTTAGCATTTAATAAAAATCAATATTAAACAAAGTCGATACGTTACGTATCAATAAAAACCGTCAAAACTCCAATGAAATTATGACATCCTTCCTCTTACAGTCTTCTCATATTTTGTGATACGAAATCCGAGTAAGAAGTCACCCACGCATCGAGCTGGGTAGCCGGCCGTATGGTAAGTTCACTGTCAACTAAATATTCTATGCTTACGACTGTACTTGTACACTCCGCTGCAAAATGTTACTTATTGCTTATGATAATCGAGTAAATGAGGTGATTTCATAAACATTTAACTCTGTAAATGGTTACAATGTAGCATTAAATACGCTGGATTAAGCTTTTATTATTAGTTTTATGTTACCGGCTAATAGTATTCTTGTTTATTTTATTTGTGTACACTAGATGGGTTTTTTCGGCGTATCTCAGTCTTTGTCTACAAAACCGTGATGCTTTTCAAGATAAAGAGAGAAACGGATAGTTCCATTCAGTCTAGTTAAAAATGAAGACGCAAGGTATAAATGTCGTGTTAATTTTGATATTTAAAAAAAAGCGAAATCAATCTATTTCTGTAACGAAGTAGCACAATATCACAGGATTTTAATATTTAAAAGGATAAATTAGAGGTTCAAACTTTAAAATCTCTAATAAAATAAAATTCCATCAAGTCGGTAGCCACATACCATCATTTGTTAACCGCATCTGATTAGCCGAACAGTAACATACCTCACAACATTAATTTCGAAAACAATAAAACTACCTTTGAATAATACGCACGGGCGAAGCTGCGCTCGCGCATATCTGACCACGACATCGCGTAACCTGCCCCCGTATCGCATTACACATAAAATATTTGTTATTTATTGTGCGTAATTAATAAAAACACACGGGAGCTACAAAAACAAGTGGCCCAACAGGAAGATATAATAACTCAATCGCCGCAGCGGCCGCCCGCTCGATTTGTTACAACCCAGATTGGATCGGCAGCGCGGCGCTCGCGCACAATATGAACACTGGCCCGCTCACGGTAGCTTAATGTCTTAACACGATAACGTATCACTGTACTGGAAATGGGTTTTCTCTCTCAATTGTAGTTTGTAGGAAATGAAGATAAAGTTTTGCTGCTGCTGCGCTAATCAGTTTTACCCTATCTCTGCGACCATATTGATTGTGTCCAAAAGCGATCTTCCGTCATAATAGGCCGCTGTTATATAGCCTTTGCACGTAGACGGCATCCTCGCCTACGTTCTTTTAAGCCGTAGACTATTGCCTGATAAAACAGGTAATATTTCCTCGTAATAAATAACTGCGCGTCAAAGAAATTCCGAAAGCATAAAGAATTTATCGAGAACCGAGCGAGACTTGCAGGCGCGCTTGTTACTGCACGTGACGATGCAATCCAAGGGCTCATTAAGGTACCGCGGAACACCATTAAAATCTTCGTTCCATGTAACGTTACGTTGGAATGGACCATCTTTCCAATAACTACAAAAATGATGTGTTTCTTGTAAGCTACAAAGGCTAATAACATCTTCTAGACGCTCTACCGAAACTTTGCGCTCTACCAAAAATTTACCCACAATTTTTTGTTTCATCTTTCAAAACTTTAGCTGGAAGCGATTTGCATGCCATAAAGAACTTTAAATACTGTCTCCGAATTCATTGACACGTTCAAGATCGTGACATCACCTGCCCTCAGCCGTGAGGGACGTTAAAAGTGCGTCAAAGCAAATGACTCGAAATGATTTTCTGGCGCACGTTGCGGTGCGGTGTTACCAAAAGCAGTAATATCACGGTACTTACCAGAAAGAGTTAAGACCCTAAGCGTAACCTTAAGGCGACACGTTCTGTAAACGCATTATTGACGAACGCATGCACGCAAATATGGATCCGCTACTAAGGATTTGAAAATGCTAGTGAAATACTTTCGAGAAAAAGTCGCTAAAGCTTAAACGCAGCTTGTTGCTTTGAATTTATACCTTTTCATTAATCTGTCTCCAAAGACAATGTCTATTGGAAAACCTAGTGAAACATAGAGAAATACTAATTTAAATGGAAAAATAAAGCATAAATAGAATAATCCAAGGAAAATACATTAGGTATGGATTTGGAGTTGGAACATACTATTTTGTGTGTTTTGATGCAGAATATTCTTAGCTCATTTCTAAACATGCTGAGTACACAATAAACGCCTTTTCAAACCTGACTGATATTAACGACCGCCTGCGGTACGGTTTAGAAAAGTTTTGAGCAGGCCTCACTACTAGTAGAATATGATTGTCGAGCTATTTACTCTCTCGACGTTCGAAAGCTCGACCCATAGTAAGAGCATCCGCGTGCGACATGGCGGTGGCATCGTCCAAAACACGCCAGTTAATGTGGCGATTATATATTGTCATTATCCTCCATTACCGACGCTAATAGTCTCTGTACGGACGACACACGACCGAATATTATTTAAAGAAATCGCCGTAAATATTGAGTTGTGTGAGAAATGTGAAAGCCGCATTCCGAGCGTCTCGTGACGCGTGACACGGTACCTAGCTGACATATTGTACCTATTTTACTCTTGGGTTTGGATCGCTGAAAAGTATCTGTTTAGCTACATAATAATATTATCAATCAGCTTTTTATGTATTTACCTACAAGATTATGCTCGCGGCTTTGCCCGCGTGGTAAAATCCTTTCTTAGCGGAGGTCTACGTCATAAAACCTGTCTGTATTCCAAATTTCATCCGCATCCGTTCAGTGGTTTGGGCTGTGCGTTGATAGATCAGTCAGTCAATCAGTCACTCTTTCCTTTTATATATTAAGAAAATTTTCATAAATTAAGTAAACTTACAGCATAAGCCAAAACATTAACAATTTTAAACAAAATATGTATAACATTTATTGTCTATATTGCGTAAAAAGGAAACTGCTTAACGGTTTCCGCTAAAATTTAACACAGATAATATTATTATGATCGTAAGAAAGTAATTCTTCTCGCTCGTGCTATCGAAGCCACATGCAAATGCTAGTTGACTTTGAGCTTGAAAAGTATTAAAATGAAATGTTATTTAGGGGTCTATAACAAGTTTTAATATAACCAAATGTGTCTTGAAGTTTTTTTTGAGGATAATATAACATTTTAAAACCACAAGAAATCCTATAGTTTTTACTTGTGGTTTATCAAAATATTTCGTATAACCAAAAGTGTTGGTTAGTCTCAACGTGTAATATCATTAAAGTCAATTTCAAATAAATTAACCATCGTCGAAAACAAAAAACCGAAACCACAATCAATCTCATTAACTCGAAGGGTTCTATTAGACACGTCAGATTAGGGATTTCGGGACGGAAATCAGGAGCCGGATCATACCCAACATATGTTGATACCAATCAGTCGATTAACGGACTGCGGACCCGAACCATCCGCATGCCAACATGATATTTTGGAGCTACTCGATAATACCGGGCACATACTAAACAAACTAAGCCAAACGAAGGAGTTCGTTGGGAATAATTGGAGTCGTATGGACGACTTAGAAGACCAACATAACAAATGAGCGTCCGGAGCTAAATAACGCTAAATCTTACTTATATTATAAACGTGAAAGTTTGTAAGAATGTGTAGATGTCTGGATGTATGTTTGTTACTCTTTCACGCCTAAACGGGTGGACAGATTGAGCTGAAATTAGGTAAAGAGATAGCTTAGACCCTGGAATAAAACATAGGCATATAGTACAGCGGGTAAAACCGCTGGGCGCAGCTAGTACATCATACTTCGGACTTCATTTGTTTGGTGAGTATTGTGTGCCCGGCTTAGAGGAGATTCACAAACAAAGCGTCACGTTCCGTCGCGTCACCTAAAAGTCGCTTGCTTTCAAATGTCTACTGAAAGTTGAAAAACCCTACCTTTAACCTTTAACCAACCTAACCTTTCTGTAACCAAAACAAATGAAAAATTGTTTTGGTATCTCACACCTTTTAGTAACTCTCAAGGGTTTTTAAAATTATTAAATTATTTTTTTATAACCTACAAGTTACAACACACGTCGCCAACAGTTTCTTCTACAAAAAACCTCAAAGGCGTTGGACCTGGGTGTCACCAGACAGCAATACAAAAAATGAAATTGATTTCATCCTACCATCCGACAAGTTTATTATCAAAGATGTTGGCACTATAAACAAATTAAAATACAGTTCTGATCATAAACCACTACGCGCTCGAATTAAATTCCATTTCAAAATTCACCGTGCTAAAACATTCACCAAACAATTTAAAAAACACTCCAAAGATCATCTCCTTAACAACGCGAAACAATTCAATTTAGAACTCACAAATCATTTCAGCATTCTAGAAATAGACGAATTAGATGTAGAAGAACAGTACAAAACTATAGTCTCAGGAATAAGAAAAAGCAGCAATAAAATAAAGAGCCAGAAAAAATCCAAAAATAAACTTACAGAAGAAACCAAAGAATTAATAGAGAAAAGAACCGAAATGGAAATAGGCAGTCATGGTTATAGAGATATGGATAAAAGAGTGAAGCGAAGCATTAGAAGTGACTTGAGAAAACTCAACACTCACCTTGTAAAAACAGCACTAGAGAAACACAAATCCTTGAGAATTCTGAAACAAGGTATTATCTACAGGGAAAACATGGATAAATAGTTTAAAAGACACAGAAGGTAAAACGCATTATAATAGCGAGAAAATTACAGAGATTGCAACCACTTTTTACAGAACTCTTTATTCCCATAGCTCTAATAAAGAAAATTGTCCAAATGATTCCTATATCCGTCTAGATACCATACCTGAAATCAGTAACCTAGAGGTATACAAAGCCTTATTGTCAATGCATTTCAATCGTAGCCCCGGCGAAGATGGAATAACTACCGAAGCACTAAAAATTGGCCTACCTACTTTACTACCTTACATCACAAAGCTTTTTAACACTATTTTAGACTCAGGAAAAATCCCACCAGACATGTGTCACTCCAATATAGTTCTACTTCACAAAAAAGGAAACAAAAACGACATTAGCAACTATCGCCCAATCAGCCTCATCTCACATTTGTATAAAGCATTTATCAAAGTTATTCTGAACCGAATAGATCAAAAACTTGACACCGAACAACCACCAGAACAAGCCGGTTTTCGACACTCATTTTCGACAACAGACCATCTCCAGACCCTTAATCAAATACTTGAAAAATACTCAGAGTTCAATCAACCTTTATACATAGCATTTGTTGATTATACGAAGGCTTTTGACAGCGTTCACCAAGCTGCAATATTTACCGCACTCCGCAACCTTAATCTTGAGGAAACCTACGTTGGTCTCCTAAAAACAATTTACAACAATAGTTCAGCCAACATAAAACTCAACACCAACAGCACAGGCCCTACGTTCCCAATTCAAAAAGGTGTAAAACAGGGGGACCCGCTCTCTCCCAAACTATTCACATCTGCACTCGAAGAGATCTTCAGGAAGTTAAACGACTCATGGGCTTCTAAGGGCATTGAAATCGGCAGCAGAATGCTAACAAACCTTCGGTTCGCCGATGATATAGTCCTTTTTGCCCCATCAGCTCAACAACTCCAAATTATGCTAGAAGAACTTAGCACTGCAAGCCTCGAGGGGGGATTAGCAATGAATCGGTCCAAAACCCAGGTTATGACCAATAGCACAAAGCGTAAGGTCGAGGTAGATGGGGAGCAAATACACTATGTCGATGAGTATGTCTACTTGGGCCAGTTAGTCTCTTTCGAAAACAGGCAAGAAAGAGAAATCTGTCGCCGCATCGACAACGCCTGGAAGAGCTACTGGTCCATGAAGACGCTAATGCAGGGAGATCTTCCAATCTCCCTGAAGCGCAAGCTTATCGACATGTGTATCCTCCCCATCCTAACTTACGGTGCTCAGACTTGGTCATTGACCGAGTTGCAAAAATTCCGCCTTGGGGTTTGCCAAAGAGCAATGGAGCGCAGCATCCTGGGGATCAAAATTACTGATAGAGTGCGTAACACCGTCATAAGAGCGAAGACGGGAGTCACAGATGTTGGCTATAAATCAGCAAAACTGAAATGGGAGTGGGCGAGCCACGTTAGCCGTATGCACTCCGACCGCTGGGCAAAAATCTCTATCTCAGAATGGGTGCCTAGAGAAAAGCAACGCCGCCGAGGCCGGCCAAGGAAGCGATGGCGAGACGATTTAGACACATACCAGATCGGCTGGCCCGAGGTGGCGCAAGAAAGGGACAAGTGGAGGGATTTGGGGGAGGTCTTTGCCCAGCAGTGGGACAGTACAGACTAGAAAAAAAAAAAACCTACAAGTTGCCTACCGTCTTCTACGCTTCAAATTATCGCGGTATAGAATAGACCTGCATTTTGACTATTGACAATTTTATGTTTTTAAAGTATGTATATGGACTTATAAGCTTTAGTTTTGTACTGATAATTAAACAGTGATTCCAGAGTTGATGCTCTATACCTATACCTAACTTTGCAATGATATCTTTAAGGCCTTATGTTGGTGTTTGGTCCTCTTGCTCGCACGATATTATAACGAATTTCTAAAAAGAAATTCGTGCAAATTACTTTTTGATATCTATTTATTTTGTCCGATTAAATATTTTACACGTCAATATCTAGCTAAACTTACCTTCATTTTCATTGTTTCTCGGCTTTGTTTCTAAAAAAAGGACAATTGAATATGGGCCAGATGATGTCTCAACGTTTCCAGTTCTAATTCGCTACGCTCGTTCCCCATTGTCTCATCTGCGAGACTACGAGTAGAAACATCCTTTTTTATAATTATATCACGTTGAGAAACGATGTAAAAACAAAATATTACGTTTGGACACGGCTGTCCACGCCGCGAGCTATTTATATTGACTCGCTAATAAATTATTTCCTCGTTCCACGTGAGAAATTGAAACAGAGGGTTCAGAAAATCATCGAAATGAGAAATGTTGCTGTCATCACTTTTTTATGGTGCTTTTTTCATTTTTGTAATTTATTCTTTGTCTTCGAAAGGAGCGTTGCTAATTATTGCCTGAGTTCTATTCTGACTTGTTGCATTGACCGGTTTTACCTCCTGAAACTATCTTGTATGTACCTACCTATTTCTAGGGTCTTAACTGTAAACTATTTAAGTACTTACTTTAATACCAGTTTTTTTTCTTTAATACAGATAAGTAACAAAAACACAAAACTTTACCTAACTACTTTTAAATTATAGTGTAATGAACTTTTGTAGCTTTGTGGATGGTGAATAAGTATTTGTTACCTCAACATGTCTAAACTGACTAATCAACTGACCAGCTGAAACGGAGTAATAAAATGCCATCCTCACTTTGCACATATTATGACGCGAAGTGTCAAATTCTCAAACAAAACAAATTGTCTAAAGCACTTTTAAATGAGAATTTGCCAATTCGTCCTAACATTTGCGCGAAATGGAGCCAACCTAAGAAAACACATTAATAGGTACATAGATACTAGATACGTATCCAGTAAGAGTTTGTGTTACTTGGTCATTTAGCTTCTCAACTTCTCATAATTTCTCTTAACTTATTACAACTTGATAAATTCAGTGCGTATCTTCAGAGTAACGTTTTCATAACAGTGACAGGTGCCCGGAGGCCACCTGACAGGGAGCGTCCATATGTTGCGCCGCACGCGAGAACGAGCCTTTTATTAACTACTTACTATTTATATATAGCAGATATTAATAGCTAATGAATTTGATACTACATTTTATAGGGAACTTACTAGGTTCAGTAAGTTTTAACTTTAACTACTCGAAAGTGGCCTATCTGCTATTCTAGGATTTAAATGTTACCCTAATCCCTTTAACTGTAGTGGTGTGAAGGAGTAACAAACACAGATACACACAAATTTTATTTTTTATACAATGAAGTAAGAAGACGAGAGCAAGACGCTCTCCTGGTATTAAGAGATAACGCTGCCCATAATTAGTTCAGTGCTACCCAGGATTTTACAAAGGTAATATTCAGGGTGCACTGCGCCAGTGCTTCTTACTTGAGAGTCATAAGATGTTAAGACCCTTCAGCACAGTAATTTCACTAGCTACAGTGCCCAGTTTAAACTATGCAAATCTTAATAATATCAGTGTAATTATAATATGAACGAACTAGGTACGCTCAGCAGATTCTTTGATGTGATGGGTCGATCACATAGTCAAGATAACAAGACCTGGATGCATAGCGTATAGGAGATGAGAAGGAAAATAGGGTTGAGAAACGGTGAAATAAATGACAAAACCGTGTCGCCAAGCGGTCATAATGACCGTGTTCCAGCATGATGTTCAGTTAAGCCAAGGAGGGATTTATCCCGCCTTTTAGGTTTAGTCTGCTACCGCATCTACGGCCGCATCATTGCTTACCATCACATGAGATTATGTTCAAAGGCTAAACTCAAAAGAATAAAAAAATACATTATAATATAGATATTATATAAGTAACATTATTAGATTACACCTGTAATTCACAGAAGCTCATACGAATACATTTCTTATCATTTATAGATCATCATCATAGATAGGCATCATTTATAGATAGGCTTCAAGCCACAACACATCGTAAATCGTAAGACTAGAGAAACTAGGAACACTATCAGGTCCAGTCTACATTCCTCACTTGAGTATTCTGTGTTTGAACACAATGTTCAAACGGACATGTCCAAGATAGCGCACACAGTCGGGCGCCCCGTTACGTTGGGCTCCAATTGTGCGTCCACAACGAATTCATTTTCACAAAACTCATCTTGCAGATGCCGGGTGATGACGTGACGCAGATCGAGTGGAAACTCTTTTGGAAGTGACATTGAACTGTTCTACTCGTACTATAGGATAATAGCATTTTGAATTACATAGCTACTGAAGTTACTCCTATGCAGTTCCCGAGATCGACATTCCATGAAAAAAGCAAAAAAACGCCTTAACCGTTTTTTAGTCGTACCCTTGCTCTCGACTCTGCTCTATTGAACCTTTTTCGAGGAAAAGTGTATTCTAAGTTTAAAAAGTGGTCGAGAAGATGCGATTTTCCCCGAAACAGGCTGAGTTGAAGACACGACTTAAAATACAGGGGTCAGAGGTCTTCTCACTTCTCTTGTTTGTTGTTCAAATAAAGAGAGGTATTAAATATTGCATACACAACAGCAGCTAAAGCTTTTCTATGCAGACATAATATATGTAATTTTAGCAGTACCCATCTAAACCACTAGGCTGGATGAAATAACGTGTAATAAAACTAATAGGTAGGCGATGTGGTCACGGTCACTCAGACCGACAGCAAATCACCACCAGCGTTAATTAACGTCCATAAACAGAGCAATTGCAGTATCTCATCTGGTGGCCATAGATCTATGTACGGCACGACGGCGACGCGTGGCCGGAAGCGCCACGGCCGCGTGAAGACCGGAAATGGGCAGGATGACCGGATCCTATCTCCGGCCGGCTCCTGCCTACCTGTCGCCATGTTGTGACGTCACGACACGCTCCGCTGCCAGTATCTGATGCAGGACAGATTTACGAAACGTCAGGAAAAATGTGCGGGATGATGGAGGGTCAGGAGAACGATTTTGGCTGTACTGATCAATACCCTCATAGAAAATTTTGTAAATGAATAATGAAACTAATAGCGATAATTTGATATTATGTACGTAGGGTGACCACCGATTCATTTTCTGATCTTATTTTTTTCAAAGACTCCTGCTAACGTGAGCTTTAGCATTTATGCTACAGTGATAAAAATATAGGTACTTGACCGTACATGTGTGAAAACGCTCTATCTAAATTTTATGCAGAGTCGAAAATATCGACAATCTAGCTCGTGAAACGTAATGCAAAGTGTAAAAAGCCGCGCTCTAGCAATTAGCAAATTACACAGATTGCCTTCTCAGTCATGATTAATTAGTGAAATTACATAATGACGTCGATTAACCAACAATGTTCCTTAAAAGTCCATTTTAAACTGGAGGCTATAAATGTGGCACTAAGGAGTAAGGAGTCCTGTAGAGCGAAATGCACTTATTAGCCGAGAAGGACGCTTGGAGTGCACCGACTAATGGTTGCTATTCACCGGTTGAATGGAATCGCGAAATTGCCAACAATTATATACTCTGGCAATGATAACCGTGGATGCGAGGCAAACTACGGCCTGTATGGGAGTGTCTCTTCGCCCAGGCATGCAATTATGCTTTTCTGTTCTCATTCGTTTGTGGATTTTTCGCTCTTGTGATATATTTTACTCAGAATCTGAAGACCGGTGATGCAACATACCATGTTTAATTTGTTAAATGCTTAAAATTCAATATAATTTGAATTCCATCGATTTACTTATCTTACATCTTATGACTCTCGAGTAAGAAGCGTTGGCGCAGTGCACTGGGTAGCACTGTACTAATTATGGGCAGCGTTATCTCTTACCATTAGGAGAGCGTCTTGCTCGTCTTCATACTTCGTTGTATAAAAAAACTAATATTAAAAACGTGAAAGTTTGTAAGAATGGATGCCTGGATGTATGTTTGTTACTGTTTCACTCCAAAACGGGTGGACCGATTGAGCTGAAATTTAGTATAGGGATAACCTAAGCTACCGGTCTAAACCCTGAAATAACACATAGGTTACAGCAGGTAAAACCGCTGGGCGCAGCCAGTTACACATTAATTACGAACCTAAGTAGACTTTAAAAGTCGAAAGTCGGAGTATGCTACATTTAGCATAGCCCTATTTAGACCCTTGAACTTAAATAAACTTACTTTTATAATACTTATTATCGGAAGCGTTCGAAGGAAATTCCAAGGTCTGATCGTGACTCCTCCCACCGATTTTGTGGCTTTCAGGCTTTTCTCACTCGGATACCAGATGGCGCATACAGCCACAATATTATGAAGTAAAACATTGCAAATTATGGTAATAACCCCTTTTAGAGGACACCGCGTCATATATTAGTGTCACTGGCTGTTCATTTCTGCTGAAATTACTTATTAATTTTATATACCTTTGTATTAAACCCTTTGACTCCATCTAATTACTTCCAACTGTTTCCTATACCGCTACTCTTCAAGGTAATCGTACTATCATATATGAAGGATTAACGAGCTAAAATAGCAATGGCTATATATATATATATAATAGTGATCCATATAGATTAACCGTTAACATTTCCTAATTCCCAATAATGATCACTGATTCATAGAAATTTACTTTTATCTATATGCTTAGTTTTAACATCATCAGAGTTGTCTCTATTGGAACAGAGGCCCACAGCATGGCAAACGACTCAACTTTCACAAGATAAAAATATAAAATATCGATTATATTATGTTCGTACTTGCTGGTGCTGATCTTCAATCTTTCCTTTGTTTGGACAGGCTCGCGTAAATATTGGATCCAGATACAGCTAAGTTGTCAGAAGTCATCACAGGAAGCAGCGGCAACCTTTGCGCTCACCAATACCACTCCAATTGGCGTAATTGCCAATTTACTTGGCACAATGTTGCACCGCCGTCTTTTGAGTCCTTCCACATTATTTCAATAAATAATGCCCAGACAATGGGAGGGCAGGGAGTAAGTCACGACTCGGAGTCCCCCGGGCGCCCACCTGTGCTCTACTCTTAATACGAATATTTCGAAATATTCAACTTTTTTAAAATAATTTCGCTTCATTATGGATATAATCGTGCGCTGCCGAAAATGCGGTTGCTTTATGCCCCGGGTGAAGTGAAGATAATAGCGTGTAACAGTAGGTATTCTACCTAAAGTGCGCAAAGTACCAACTTTATCTCGCTGTTTAAAGTTATAAGGGCATCGCCGAACCAGGTCAAAGTTTAATCAAAATAATGATGTTTGGTTTTGTTTGGAGAGGTCCCGAATCGGATGTTTGAAAACAAAATTTGTTTGTACCATTGTTATAATTTTAAATATGCTAGTATCGAAATTCATATTTGTATAATAAGGAGCCATCCTATATCTTACTACTTACTTATGTTTGGGAAGGGTAAGTACCTATCTATAAGCTGACAAAAATAAAATGTTGTTATAGACATAGAACCGTTATGATTACGATAGGTGCTTCTTAACATTGTCGCATATATAAGCCAACTGTGTATTATACGAGAGAATTAAGACACAAATTTAAACTTCACGATTTTATATTATATTTCAGTAACTATCTTTATTCAATCAATAAAATTCACGCCACCTTATTTGTTCACTGGTTTTAATATCACAAATATATAAAAAATAGCTGCGCCCAGCAGTTTTTCCCGCTGTACTATATAGCCTATGTGTTATTTCAGGGTCTAAGCTATCTCTATACCAAATTTCAGCTTAACCAGTCCACCCGTTTAGGCTTGAAAGAGTAACAAACACCCAGACATCTATTCTTACAAACTTTCACGTTTATAATATTAGTAAGATACCATACATTATTATATCTAAAGTAATGTGACGTCATCGTTTACATCTATAGCCACATCTGATGAGTGTTCGCGTTCTTCATTCACCGACAGTACATATCGTTCTAGCTTCACTATTTCACTTCGGACCAATAAGATCACATAGAGCTGCATAGCTGAGAAAAAACATAACAAATGAATTTTAAAACTATTATTATAGGGGGAACTATATTACAGGGAGAGTGGGTACATTTATCCCGCCTTCTAAGTTTAGTCTGCTACCATCCACGGGCGCATCGTCGCTTAGCATCACGTGAAATCGTAGTAAAAGGCTTACAATAACTATTGAACTTATTTCAAACGTAGAGTACTATCACTTTTAAATTGCAGGTCGTTTCATCGTTGACATAGACCATTTTGATCGTCTGACAGGTCCAAAAATGCGTTAACTCTAATGTTAGCGAAAACAAGGTAAACATTTGACGGGCATTTCCTTCCAAATGGTACCTACTAAGTAAATCGATTTTGGTTGTGGAATTATTGAGTTATTTTTCAGTGGCAAAATCACTTTGAACATAATAATTTTTAAGTCTTACCGACTGCAAACAATGCAACAGCAACATCATAGAACATGGCCCTCGATAGTAAGATGATGGTAGGAACTAACGCTGCCAGCGTAGTCGCTACTGCGTAGTAATTGTATAAGCGGAGCATTGATATGTCTTTCTGAAACGATTTTGTAAGAAATAGTAAATAGAGTTATTTTCTAAGTGTATGTAAAGAATATATTAATAATAGAGAAACACGTGCAATTTTAAGCAGGACAGAAAGTCTCCACACGTAATTAAGCATATATCAATAGGACCTACGTCGCAGGCAGCTTTTTCAGTAAGCTTCGGCCCGGCCGTGGTTGAACAAAACTGAACCTGAGCGATCATTAAAACTAACAGTTCGGGCACGATGATCAGCAAAGTCAGGTAGGGATTAATTCCATCTTCTAGGATTAGTTTAAGAATAGAGGAGAACGTGGTCTAAGGCTAGCTGTAATATTAAAAAAACACTATTGTAACACATAGATTTTAATATTGTGTTTTATTTTTAAGTTTATTTCTGTATATTTTCTGTGTTCCAATAAAGAGTTATCTATCTATCTATCTATTTCATGCACTCTAATACTATCTCTACATGTAGAAAAAGGGTGAAGGAAATAACTAACCTGACTCTCAGCAACCAATAATAAAACGTTCAAAATGACGCTCATGCCGAATATACTGAAGAGCACCGTGGAGGTGACCACTTCTAGTGCGGAGTCGTTCATAAAATGTGACCGTTTCAGTTCCGTGGTCACCACCAGGACTGATACCGCTATGAGGGTAAATATCTGAAAATAACTGAAAATGTTATTACTACCTATGTATATTACGTGGTCTAAACTATGTCTCACAACTGGGCAAAGAGCCCAGTATTACACACCACCGTCATTGTAATCAGTCCTGTTCCATTCCCAGGTTGTCTGTAAGAAATTGCCTAGTGCGGTAAGACCGCCGATTGTTTACCTAGATTATTACTACATTAAAGATATCTAGCTCAGTAAGTTTCTTTGTAATTATTTGGGATGCAATAAAGTATTATGCTATTGTATTCTATTCAAAGGGCTCCCATTAATTACCCCCTTCTACTCGAACTTACGAAACACAAGTGAATTAAATTAAAAATTTAAAAAAACCCCAACGCAACGTTTTCAAAATATGTAATTCGCGGTTTTTTGGTGGCGGCCATCTTGGATTTTAAATTTATCATAGTGCGTTGTATTCTACTAGTCAAGCCCTTCATTTGATACCCATATTGGGGGGGGGGGGGGGGGGGGGGTCGTAGAAGAATAAAGTAATCCGCCATTTTGTAGCGGCGGCCATCTTGGACCGATTTCCACCAAACATAGCTAAGAACACTCGCGATTAGCTCTACTTTCAAACAAAAAAAACTAAATCAAAATCCGTTAATCCGTTCGGGAGCTACGATGCCACAGACAGACAGACACGTCAAACTTATAACACCCCGTCGTTTTTTTGCGTCGGGGGTTAAAAATAAATAATAAACAAATTTTAAGCTCTATCTCGCAATTAGCCAGACTGCAGACTATACTTTTACTGTTTACTTGTATCTACTTATATATACCCATTAAGTTATAACCAATTTATCTGAGACTTTTTTATACCATAAAAACTACTCAACCGATTTGATGAAACTGTTCCTTAAATATTGTGACCTAATAAAATATAAACTTGGCCATAATCTACAAAATCATTACTTTTGTAAAAGTTCGTCGACCTATAATTTTTTTAACATTAAAAGTGTATCAAGTAGTTTTGTTGATTTTGGATGTCTCAAAGAATCAGTTTATAGTAAATATTATTTAAATACTAGTTAAGTATTATAAAATGTCTATTTGACTTACAATATTAACGATCCCAAATAAAATAATTCCGGGCCTCAGTGGACAACAAAAACAACATCTTTTCACTTCTGGCATAGGCATTTTTACAGTATAAAATTAAAATTAGGTAAAACACAGTCTTTTTCATTAAATAAGATTAAATATATTATGTTAATTTATGAGTGTTTAAATTAAATTAGTCAACGTCTGTAGAACTAATAAATATTATTAATGTATGCATCTTACTGAACTCGAATGATAAATAACTGGAGTAAACAAACTACTTATAAGATAATAATGAGCAATGTCATTTGATGCAAATTAGTTCATTGACTCCATTTTTTATATTGGATAAAGTAGAGATATTAAGATATTATTAAACTTAATGATGCAATATAATAGAATCATAATATTGATCCTTATTGTTTTCTACGGTTTCGTACGTCTAAAGGAAATAACGAAACGGAAACGGCGCATCGATGTTTATGAAAATGTTGAGAATTTTTTTGAAAAAATGAAGTATAAGTACTTTAATTGACTTTGATTTGAAATTTTGATTTTTGTGAAATTTTTGTGTAAAATTTTGTGTCTTTAAGTATACCTAGGTCAAAAAGTAGCTACCTGCCTGTTTTAATATACTATATACTTATTATTAGGTTATTACTGGTTATTACTTATAAGTACCTAGGTACTACACTAAATGTAAGTAAGGTCATTCTCTAACCGCAAAAAAAAGTCTTAGCTTTAAAAAGCTGACTGGTGCGATTTAAAAATGGTGCTACTCTACTTCAGTATTCAGTTGTACATTATTGGTGACTCCAATAAAAATCGTTTAAGTATTGCAGTTATTGCATAATTGAACCACCCACTGCAGACCTCCGTGCACAGGCCCATTATCCCCCTTTGTTTATTTTTCGTTCAATTACCATCTGGTTCCCGCTAACCGAATTAGCAGAATGTTTGCTGATTTAGATAATAGCTTGGGCCGTTATAAGTTGTTGCTTTCTAAACGTACATAGGTGCTCTTGTCCAAAAAAATCATGTGTGCCAGAAATGCAAAATTGCTCAAAACCACAATATATCATAATATAATTAATTATTCTTAAAAATTAATGAATATAATTCAAATTTCCCGCAAAAAATATTTAATTTCCCGCTTCCTCTTTATCGTACTTTTTTTTCTTTGAATATTACACGGTACATTATTTATTTGCCAATAAGAAGCCTGAAGAAAATAATCGTCACAATGTTTCTCATTAATCATATATTATATGAAACATAGCACTTTATTTAAATAATAAATATTCTCATAAAAATATTTGGAAAATAATGTGTCTAGAGCTCTTCTAGCTTTAACGATAACGACGATAACCTCTAGCAATTTATTCCATAGATAAAAATATATTTAGTCTATGATGATAATTTATTCTTTGCGACGCGGAACGCGGAATGAACGATTTTTAGTCTGTGCATCATATATCTGACAGCTGGCTCTTGAGGAATTTTTGTGTTTAAACGTTGAAATACGAAGCATTTATTGTTAAAATATCATAGAAAAAAGGTAAAAAAACTCTCAAGTTATTATTTTAGATCGCCGGATTGTAGTGGGTAAATAATACATAGTTTTATATTTTGAGGTTAGACCTCGTATCATGCATTAGGTAATTCCAATTTATAGGCTTATTTTCGCATTTATTTTGCTAACTGAAACCTTTGTAGCGATATTCTATAAATATTTATTAAATTTATCACTAATATTCTCAAAAAAACAGCAGTGGTGCTGTTGACATAAACAATTTTTCTGACTCAATACCGACCAAAGTCTTGCAATGTACTTGCCGGTAATAAATTTTAAGAGATTATTTCTTTTATTTCAGTATGGCGCAACTTTTCAATCGTATTGGCCAGTTGGGTCTCGGCGTAGCGGTAATGGGTGGAGTTGTCAACTCAGCTCTTTACAATGGTCAGTACCTACCATTTATACCATACTAATTATAATTAATTAACGCCTAATACTAAGCAAGAACCTTTATTGAGAAAAAGGCAAGTCTACAGCTACATATTATGTAAACTAATAATAGGTACAGTGCTGTCTTAGTTCTCAGGACTAAACTTATGATTTGTAAATATGATAAATTGGAAATTGATTCTAACTAGAGTCTCTCTTAATATTTCAGTAAAAAGAAAATCAAGTATACTTGATTTAAAGACTTGATAAGAATACAATAACTCTTGGGAATTCATTTTATGCAGTTTTTATTTTGCACTGATAAACAGCATTATCAAAAGAGTTATGTTATCTTAAACTTTTATAACAAAAGCAAGATAAAATATAATGTGTATTAATATTTGTTTTCAGTTGATGGTGGAAACAGAGCAGTAATCTTCGACAGATTTGCTGGTGTCAAGAACTTAGTTGTCGGTGAAGGCACCCATTTCTTCATTCCATGGGTTCAGAGACCCATCATCTTTGACATCAGATCTCGTCCTAGAAATGTTCCTACCATTACTGGTAGTAAAGGTAAAATTTCATTATCTCACATTTTATTACATGTTAGCATTTTACCACGATCTTGTGTAATCTTAAGAGTTGATGCTGTCAAAGATGGTAGCAGACTTAACCTAGAAGGTGGGATAAGTCCCTGGCTTCACTGAACATAGTGCTGGAATACAGTCATAATAACAGCTTGATAATGTTATTAACGCATGGTCTGTGGTGGCAATTTATAGAACAATCCCAGGGGCCTAAAATTAATATCATATGAAAAAACCCTTTGATCAAACACATTTGTGTTTTTGAGGCAGAGGAGGCGCTGGCCTCCTCGCCTCTCAAGACAATTTTTAGAGAACATATTAGCTTATAGTCTGGCAACTGATTGCTGATGGAAATATATATGTATTTAAAAAAAATAATTTGTGTTTTTCAGCACTCTCATTCTGACCTCAAAAACACAGCTGTTGTGTTTTGTCAATGTGTTAACTAGCTGTGCCCCATAGATTTACCTGCCTAAAGGCTTGTTCAAACCTGGACAATACTCACTTTTTCAGTGAAACATACCATGCTGGGTATTTCCATGCAGTTTTGTTTGCTACTGCCTCTGTTATTGAATATTGCTCAAGTTTAAACAGGTCTTAGAAGTGCCCTATGTTGTCCTAGTTACCTACATACCATAGTTTAGGTTAATCAGTTTTAACTAGAGACTACCACTAATTACTAGTCCCTAGGGACTAGTTTTAGATGTAGAGAGCCTATTAACTCTCTGCCTATTAACCCTTTAACCGCCATATTTTGTTACATTCATTATTCTCCTAACGCCAGCGTAATAATCAATTTATGAAACTTGGCGTGAAATTACGTGTGTGGCGCTTGGAGCACATCTTTCATATCCTGACATATTACGGTGATGGCGGTTAAAGGGTTAATAAAATCCATACTTTTACATTTATTTTTAGGATGGTATTTTGGATTAATGGGACTTCCTTTGATATCAAGTGTATTGTTATTGTGTTGTTTTTTGTAATTGAATGCATGAGTTTAAACACCCCACTTGGACCAAATTATATAAAAGTAGTTATTAAATAATTGCAATGAGAAGATTTTTAACTCATTTCTAAAATTATTTATGTCACATTTCAGATCTTCAAAACGTGAACATCACCCTGCGTATCCTGTTCAGGCCTGTTCCCGACCAGTTGCCCAGGATCTACACCATCCTGGGTGTGGACTATGATGAGAGAGTGCTTCCATCCATCACAGCTGAAGTCCTGAAGGCTGTGGTTGCCCAGTTTGATGCTGGTGAACTTATCACACAGAGAGAGGTTAGTATTCTAATTTTTTTTTTTATTCAGCACAATACTAAGACTAACTTAGGATACTAGAGTTTTTTACACGCTTTTATGTACTTTCACCTGTCTGTGTCTGTTATCAAGTCCTACAAGTTTAATTTGGTCCACTTCCTGGTTTCTGATTGAGCTGAAATTTTGCATGCATGTATAAATCGGATGACATGCAATATCATTATGACCTGGAACTTTTCTGATGATGGAGTTGGGAGGTGGCCACAGGAACTCCGTTATTTAACGACGCAACCCCTTCGTGTTTGGGCTCATTTGATTCGTCTTGACTTCAGGAGAGCGTCTTGCTCGTATTCTCACTTCGTTGTGTATATAAAAAAACACATTTTATTTTTAACAGTTATAGTAACCAGTGAGCTTATAGACCGTCAGGTAATGAGAAACCTTGGGTGGTTCAGTTAAATAGTCCTATCAGGATGGTATTTAACCTATTAAATTAGGTCCTATTCACAAAAGAAACTGTCTACCTTTCACACTGTATTATTATATTAATGCATGTCTTAATATTGTTTACAGATTGTGTCACAAAAAGTCAGCGAGGGCTTGACAGAGAGAGCAGCGCAATTCGGGCTTATCCTTGATGACATCTCCATCACCCACTTGACCTTCGGCAAGGAGTTCACACAAGCCGTCGAGTTGAAGCAGGTCGCACAACAAGATGCCGAGAAGGCTAGATTCCTCGTCGAAAAGGCTGAGCAACAAAAGAAAGCAGCCGTTATCGCCGCTGAAGGTGACGCACAAGCCGCCATCTTACTCGCCAAATCTTTCGGAACCGCCGGAGAAGGTCTCGTCGAACTCAGACGTATTGAAGCAGCCGAAGACATCGCCTACCAACTAGCCAAGTCCCGCAATGTCACTTATTTACCTCAGGGGCAAAATGTACTCCTAAATCTTCCAACTCAAGGCTAACCATGAGCTGATGTTGAATGCTTCTAAGCATGTACAGTGAAAGGGATGGTTATGCGCAAACGCATTTGTATTTTACAAAATAATGGTTTAAGTATGTATGTTGCATTTGAAGAGACTATGGCCAGGTTCCGCCAATAGATTGTAGTCACGTTTTAGCTTTATGAGAAATTGTAATTAAACATTAAAATATAATTTGTTGAATCTATATATTTTTATTTAATTTCCTAAAATGAATAATTCAGCAACAATATTTGCTGCTAATCAATTCTACAAAAGGCCTAACAAAGAGCTCCTTTGGTGGGTTGAATGACAATGGTCAAATCATTGCATACTGTGTAGTGTCAGAACAGAATATATGTCAGATCAGGTTCCATGTCAAGATAGTCCATTGAAAAGTTACATTTTTTTTTGAAAAATGCCAAATTTTGAATCTTCGAAAACACATCAAAAAAATAAAATTGCGTCCTCTAAAATACGCAAGGTAAGGCCTAAAAAATGTAACATTTCAATGGACTAAGAGACAAGTGGAACGACGGGTGTCAGTTCAAGCGTCAGGTCGGGTGTCAGATCAAGCGTCAGGTTGAGTGTCCGGTCAAGTGACAAGTGTCAGTTCGGGTGTCCATTTAAGTGTCCGGACAAGTGACAAATGTCATCAATATCCTTTGACAAGGTCATAAATAGATTCAAGATCATCAATATTTTGGACAAGTTCATTAATATTTATGACAAGGTTATCAATATTTATGACAAGGTCATCAATATTATTGACTAAGTCATCAATATTTTTGACAAGGTCATCAATATTTTTGACAAGGTCATCAATATTTTTGACAAGGTCATAAATTTTTTTTAATTGGTACATTGATATTATCGACATTGTTAAATTTTTGTCGTCAATAATTTTGACAGGGTCATTTATATTATAGTCGATCAATAGTCACTTGATCTTACACCCGACCTGACACACTTGTCACTTGACCGGTCACTCAGGCAAAGAATAGAAACTATTACTACGTAACTCAGGTGAGATCGGTCTCACACCTCAAACTCAAAATTAATTTATTCAACAAATAGGCTACAATAGTACTATTTATTTGTTATTGAGACTCAGTTAACAGAATAGACTTAATACTAAATTGAACTATATCATAGTCCACAATGAAGGTTCTTATAGCCAGTGATAATATTTGTATATCCTACATAATGTATGAATTGCTCTATTCAGTCTTAATTTATAAGTATTGTGTTCTTAATTCATACAACCAAATCCACTTTGTGGTTAAGGACATTACGATGACTGTAGGAATATAATCCAGAACATTTACAAACTAATTAAATAATAATTATGCCTTTTTGTTCAAAGAACTCTCATTATCCTCCTCATCCACAACACTACTACCAACACATGACATTATATCTTCCTTGTCCAGAGCATATGCAGCTTCAAAAACTCTTTCATTGCTATCACCAATAGCTGCTTCTAAAACATCCTTTGGAACTTTACTGAAAAATAGATTGTATCTAATACATGCGTCCTTTACATAATCTATTTCACATGAAGATAATTTTTCAGGCAGAGTTAGTTTAGTTACATTAACATTCTCTTTGAAATTCTCAATTAAAGAATCTACTTCTTTTTTAAAGTTTTCACTAACATCGACCTTACCAGAGTTAACAATATCTTTTATTAACCTAGTTTGATTGCAAGAATCTCGAGAATTTATAATGAGCTCCATTTCGGCAAGCAACTCTCCTTTGTTTGGATGAAATTTTATAGCTAGTTTTAGTCTTCTCTCTGCTTCGTTAAATTCACCTATCATTCTTAGTGCTTTGGCATTTTGGAAAAGAGCTTTACCATTATTCCAGAGTGCTCCCAACCTTGATAGCTCATTGCATGCTATACAAGTTTTATATGGCTGTTTTAGTTTATTGTAGCATACGGCCAAGTTCATGTACAATTTTTTCAATAATTTCATTTGTACTTGTTCTTCTTTCTCATCAGCCAGTCGACATTTATGGAGCATGAACTCAGCTTTCTTGAATGTTCGTACTGCTTGGGAGTAATTCGCTGATTTGAAGAGGAAGATTCCTGATGAATATAGGAGCTTTGCTTCTTTTAGCACTCTGCCAAAGATGTTGGGTTCTGAGAAGTTTATTTTCCTGAAATGATGAATGACACAATATAAATACAAGGTTTGTAGGTAGGTATATGCTACTTAAATTTGTTTATTTTCTTGAGTCTTGCACATTTTGCCTAAACTAATATTTAATTATCATACTTATATTGAATTTAATAGCAAAAATAATTGCACAAACAATTAGTATTGTTTGGATATCCTTAGTAGTTAGTAGGATGTAGGATACATACACATTTTTGTTAACTATTTCAATCATAATAAACCAATTCATCAATAGATATAAGAAAAACTACTGAACTGACCAAACTCAAATTTCTCAAATTCATTTAGTATTCAAATAGGCTGCAATGGAGCAAAGTATTTTTTTTCTACTGCATGTTTGCAAAGCACCTCTATGAGAAGTACAAGCAAGAAACTCATAGGAATGTATTTTTTTTTAATATGTGTTTACAATGGTTATCTTGGTTACATAAATAATTCATTGTTCGTTTGAATGGCACCAGCTGATATATCATACAAAAGTTTCCAAGTCAACTATTTAGTCAATAGTACCTAAAATAAAAAGAAAAACTTACCCTTTTTCAGGAGTAATTATACTTTTAATGAGTTTAATGTAGAACACACACTGTGCTTTAGGTTTTATTCTGGGTGGGATTCCTATTTCTCCATACATGACTTCATGGGAACAAATGAATATTGACAACTCTCCAACCAGCATTGATTTAATGGCGATGTCTAAGCCGGGAAGTAGACCGTGGTCTTTGAGATCTACTTGCTAAAAGATTAACATTATAATTTGATATCAATAATATATTATACATGAGAAAGTATGGATGTATCTGTGTGCACACTTCATCACACCTAAACAGCTGAACAGATTCAGCTGGAATTTGGTATGTAGATAGATTAGACCTTGAATAACACTAGTCTATTACTAGGTAGAATCACTGGGCACACATTAAGGATTAATTTATACCTAAGTTAAGTTTAGTATATCAAAGTTCATGTTTTAAATTCAGTAGTCAAAACAATGAATAATGTTTAAAGCATTTAGACAAAAAATATAATAATCAAGTAGGTTTTTTATGATTTATAACGACTCAAGCCTTACCAACGGTTTCCTGACACTCTGCACATCAAAGGGCTCATTTTCATCCTCAAAATAGCCCGAAAATGCTATAGATACAGTATTACTTTCATCCAGATTCATTCCACCTCCTTGCTCCAGTACCATTTTTTTTACAAATCCATTTGGATCAACATTTGTCAGTTTTTCAGCCAGTAACTTTATGTCTTTTACTGGTTCTCCGATAAAGTCTACATTTTTGGAATCCTTCGTAGCTTCAGAGTGATCATCATCATTTTCATAACATTCATTAATGTGGAGCACAGAACCCGAAGTTAGCAACTGCCTGAGAAATAAATTTTTGTGACTAAGTAATGTAGGTAAGTATTAAGTATGTAATTTAAATGTATATTATTCGTTAAAGAATTCTAAAATCTATTATTTGTTAAAGAATAAATTATATTATGTCTCTACTTACCTTACATCCAAACCTTCATCTAGAGCAATTTTAGGCAAAGGGACAGTCATTTTAATTGTTTAATGCAGTGCCTACAGGCACTGAGGGTACCTCAGCAATATTATGATATTTTACTTGCTTGAGTATATCCTCTGATTCGATGCGCTGAAAATACCCTCTCAAAATAAACATTTATGATGCGTCTTCACATGGAAAACCCCCTTGAAAAGTAATGTTATATATTTAATATAAAGATAATACTAAATACTATAAATAATAATATGTAATAAAATGAAAAAAAATGAATTTTTCTTATTAATTTTCGTAAAACAAAAAATTTCGTAAAATAAATACAAAATATCGAAACTGACTGACACTGACACACAGTGACAGCTCTAGACGTTATTTTTTAATGTCATTATTTCTGTCATAAAATTATTTATGAGACTACACAACTTACATTATTTGCTAAACCGATGATCTTTGATTTAAACAGAAGGCTTAGTTTAAATGGGGTTGGCATGGCAGTTGGACTGGACCAACAGTATTACGTAAATCTTCACCCTAAGCTAGGGACTAGGGGTAGTATGCGGGGTTCTCCGCTTCACGCCAAAAATGGATACGGCGGGGGTCGGGAGTGCGGACCTTCTACAAAACTGGGAGTGTTTCTGCGGCTAGATCTAGTCTAGTCACTAGTCTAGATTCTAGATGTAGTGTACGGGGCTGCATGTACGCGGAAGCAATCGTCCGCGGCAACATAATGTGAACCTGGGCAAAATGAAACTCGTTTTTATATAAAATGATTTTCTTTATTTCGCCTTAGCTAAATAACTTATTTACTTTGTAATCATTTATACGCGCGCATCTCCATAATAATATCAACAACTTTACAATAATTTATTATGCTACAAGTACATGACACAATCTGTTATAAAAAGGTAATACTTACTCAAAAGCTTATTTGCCACAAATCTAAATTAGCTATTACCTTTGATATTGCACATTACATATATAGGTACTATTATAATATAATTTTAGCTGCTTAAACGAATTATAATATCTATCGCCTAGACTTTTGATATGATTGCCTCAGAATAGCAATATAAGATGAAATGAGATCATCCATTTTGTATCCTAATGAAGTCTCGCAAAGTATTTTGGTTCCTCGGAGGAAGTTGCCCATCGTCATATGGAAGAAGGTATTGCCAGATGACCAGTTAGAGAGCTGCGAGAACGGATGGGTCACCAACACATCCTGAAAAGAACATGAAATGTTGATGTCAAGAATGGGCACTAAGAATTAGGAATGTTGACGAAAAAATATTTTAAATAGGTAATATATTCCGCATTATATTTTTTGCTTCGTAAAAGGGGTGAGAGATACAAATCACTAAAATTCTTAGGTGAGAACTTGGTGAGGGTCGTGGCGTTGTTTTTAGTTTTTAATTAGGTGCCTACATGGCCGTCAGCCATATACATACATATTGATACACTAAAAAATAATATCTAGTATTTTTTACACTAGTTCAGGGACTATATTATAGATTTTCAATTGTTAAATGTCCCTATTGATTATTATGATCAAGAATAAAATAAAATTAATTTAGTAACTTACTCGACTTTGAGGATGAATGATGCTCATGCCATTTTTGTTAATTCCTATCACAACCATTTCAGGGTATGACGGGTCAGAAGTTTGCTTCACCTCGAAGAACGCTGTTCCAAATGTGGGGAATTGGTATATCTTCTTTAAAAAGTTTTCTTTCGCATCATTAATTGACATGGATCCTTGTTGTATGTATGCTGAAGATATTTGAGACTTCCACTGCGAATTGGATTGAACTCGAACCATGTCAGGGGGAATAAAGTCCTCCAACATTTGCGAAATTTGTGGTAGCAATGTTTGGTCACTTCCAAACCTCGCTCTGTAAACCAGAGCTGCTAATTCAACGAGATCTTGTTTGGATGTCTTATGGTAGCCTCTCAAGTATTTGGGCAACTCTTGAGGGTAGTAGAATATTTGATCTGCGTTTTTGTCGCGACCAGGAACAGTGTTGATCCAAAGCTTTTTCATGAAAAATATTTGGTAATTCATCTGCATTTGAGAACCAGCTAAAAAGAAACAAAACAAATTGTAAAATTTTATTTGAAGTCTCATTTTAAATACAGTATAAAATTAAGTGTGAAATGAAAAATACTGACCTCCTCGAATAGGACGCGTTTGTTTCATCCAATCAACAAGTTCATGTACAAAATCAAAGAAATAGTAATTTTCAGGTACAGAGAACACCTTATCGGCGATCTTAACAAACAAGCTAAAGCCATCACTGTTCTTAAGGTTCAGTCTTCCAGTTATCTGCTCGCATAGGTCCCTAGCTTTCGTGGAAGAATCTACTTCGAAAGCTTCATCTGTGTCATCAGGGAAGTAAACTTTGTGATATATCTGCATACTTCTATGTTGAATGGCCTCAACTTCTACAACATAAGGCGCGTACATTCTGGGACCATGCTTTTGGGTTTTGAATACTCGTTTCAAGCATTCCTTTGCAATAGGATGTGGTCGCGTTTTCAGGAACTCTACTAATTCTTTCATCAACGTTTGCCCGCAAGAAATGACGCCAGTCGCAAGCCACAGCAACTCCCAGCCTCGTTCCTCACTCAACTGAATTCTGTTATTCGTTAGCTGTTTCATTATCTGGCAATATATCTCATCCCGTAATGAGGGGTCTGTTAACGCAGCCCTAAATATCTCATCGGTGTATTCAGTTGTTGATCTTGCCTTAGGAGCTGGCATGTCTCCCATATATTTTAGAACACCGTAGAACGCTGATACTGCACATTTGGCAAGCGTTTCAACTTCCAAAATCTTTTTGAGCAATGGTTTACGTAGCGGCTCCCGAGTATGTGCCCACAAATCGCCAGTTATTGTCCTCTTAGCGGTAGTAAGTGTAGATTGTTTTGAGATAGACGCGTTTATGTCATCGTTTTCTCTAAAGTGTTCTTTGGCGTATTTCTCCAATGTGTACATTCGCTTCCTTTGGATTGTGTTGTATTTCGAGGGCTTCTTATCAGTAGTGATATTGCCTTTCTTAAATATTTCAAGTGTTGTATTCGATGGCAACGTTAAAGTAGGCAGTATATAAACTTGCTCAGTAGGGAATAGACCTTCTTGACCATTACACGAACCATGACCCCAAGTCGTGTGCATTATTGTTTCTCCCGTACAATCATGCAGCAATGTTATGAGATCACCCTTTTTATATTGTAAGAATGATGAAGCATCAGTATAGCCTTCGGAATCAGCTTGAGCGATAACGTATATCGATCGGCGCTTCAGTCCATCAATGATAAATATAATTAATGAGCTCATTTCGCTGGCATCTACACTTTGGAATACAAACTCTTCTTGTTGTATAGTTCTAATTGTAATTCTACCGACATTATCGTAATCTTCATCTTCATTATAAGCCACATAAGTGACCTCAGCATATGATATTTCTAGCAGAATATGTTCCAGTTGATCTACGATGTAGATACCAGTCCAATTAATGGCGACTATAATTAGGTCTTTATTGATGGTGTCACCTTTAATTTTTATAGCTTCAAAGAACCTTGAAAAGAGCATAGGCCATTTCAGTTTTGCAAAAATCACAATATCTTCTTTGCATCTCAATGGATCTACCTTCGTCTGCACACTTTGTGAAGATTCAAAGGCCTTGGTCACAAGATGTTCCCATTTTGTCAAAGCTGCGTCATTAGATTGAATAAACTGATTAGGTATATAGTTTACAATAACTTTTCTTAATAGATTTGGATCGATTCGGTTGCCAAATTCAATGTAGTGTTGCTGTGCAGCAATCATCGCCAAGTCCTTTTCTGAATTACACCTATATTCGCCGAATTTTACACCCTTTGCTACTTGGTAGTAAATGAGATTGGTAGCAACTGGATCTTCCATGGGATTGTGCCATGGAGTAAACACTTCTTTGCGGTAGAACAACCTCCACGGCGCATTCTTTTCAGGAGTGCCTTGTTCTTTAGCGAATTGTTCGCATTGGGAAATGGCGTCCATTATGTGTTCTCCTTCACTTCCCAGAGAAAGGACCTTGTCGTACAAAGTGATATACAAAGAGAATCCAAATGTGTCCGTTAGTCCAATGTTATCCGCAATTTGTTGACAGACTTCTTCAGCAGTGGTGGCAGAGTCTGTTTGAACTGTCTTAAAAGATTCGTCCATGAGAGTAATTGTTAATAAAACGGGTTTCTTGGTTTTTGTGGCTTGAAGTTCCAGCCAACTTGGAGGTTGTGTTCGTGGTCCATTCTTAAATGTTCTGACGAGTCTTCCCTCACAGTATGGTGCGTACCCTGGCGGGCCAGAGCGAATAAACGAACGCAAATATTTGACGAATCTTTCTGAAGGAGGGAAGCATCCGACACAAAGTGATAGCAGGATCCAGCCACGAGCGTGGGATGCTTTGGAAGGATTATTGGTAAGCTGTTTGCAGAGTTGACATAATATCTCGTCTCTGAAACGAAAGATTTGATGTTATTAATAAAGAATTGGTAACATTTTTTTTTTTTATACTAAATAGGCCTACGTTTGACCACATCCCACCTGATGGAAAGTGAAAATGCGGTCGACGATGGATCACGTATGTCGCCTAGAAAGGTACCTATTCACTCGTGCCTTAAAGATACCCAAGTTGTATTTTTAATTTACCCAAAGTTATCGTGGTAAAATACCTACGTATAGTTGTTGTAATCATAAATCCCACGCAATATCATCGATAACATGGCCAATTGTCTTGCTTTGAACATGATTCAATAAAATGTAATCAGATGATAATTAACCTGCACTAAACTTTACCTACAATTTGGTACGTACCTGAGTTCTTTCCTAATGATGCCATGGCCTATAATAAAGTGAAGTTTCTCTAAATTGGTGCTTCGTTTTGTATTTAGCCAGGTGCTGTACATCTCGTTTGTGATTTCGTCATTCATGAGGTTCTTCATGAACTCTTCGTTCAGTTTCGTTTGGCGTTTCAATGTTTTGGATATCATTTTGCTCCTGTCGTTAGTTGTATCTTTAGCAAGCATTTCCTTAAAAAATAACGATTAGTATAATAAAAGCATACTAGTATAAGGAGAACATAATATAGCATAGCATTTTTGGTATACCTCAACATCCTTACCTAATCTCATTACCTACTCCTAGCCATTTTAATGTGTGTGTAAATGTGGGATTCTCAATGCGTGATCCCGATTGTCAGAGGTAAGGTGCCCAGGAAAATTACTGGGTTAAGGAGACCTAAAATCTTATGTCTGGATGTCGTAAGCATTCGTTCAATCAGGCGAATGTCATGCTAGTCTAATTCATCTGGGTAAAAAAATAACAACCTACCTCAAATTCTTTGCTTTTCTGGAAAGCTCTGCCAACAGTATCCGTCAGTTTTGTCATAACAGGTACATTATCAACTTTGTCTTCCGCGTACTTCGGTTCCGCCAGATCTCCCATAAATCTAAGGATCGTGACCCACAACGCCTGCGCAGCAATCTTGTCTATAGGTGATGGTACATCTAATAGGGAATGTTTCAAAGGTTTCCTGGAGTATTGGTGGCTCATGTTGCCTAGGAAGTAGGTAGCAGCGAACTTTCTGAAGTTGAACTCGTCAAAGGCTTCCTCTTCTTGCTGCTGTGGAATCGGGATCACGGAGGATACTTCAGGTTTCGCTGTCGTAGTCTGAAAGAGCAGGTTCAAGAATGATCAGTTCTTTTCCCCTACTTGTACTTTATACTCGTATAAACCTAGTCATACTATAAATCATAGGTAAAAAATAGACATTTACATGAAAAGAGCGAAGATAAACTTGCAAACTAAAAGAAGGCAAGCAAGGTAAAAAAAAAGGGTGCAATGTGTAAGCATAAAGAAAAGTGAGGACACTTACCACACCAAAACCAGTGCCGCGTACCGTACCTGCGGGGGTCGCACTATCTTTCAAGAAGCCAAACACATCATCTACATATCTATCATCTATTGCGGTCGCATTCTGCAAGTTATTCTCTATTGGCACATCCTTCACTATCCAAATCGATCTCATCAGCTCGTTATATTTCTTCTCGTGCTCATCTTGAGATCTCGCTTCGCTTCTAAATTGTGCCAACTTAGCCTTAATAATATGACCTTTCTCTTGCACTAGTCTTCGAATGAGATATCCTCTACAATTAGCTTGCAACCTTTTAAAGAATATCCTTAAGTTAAGGAACGTCTTTCTCAGTTCCCTGGACTTAATAGCGGCTTGTAGTCGTAGATAGCCTCTTCTGATAATAAGGTATCGTTTTCTGTACCCTCGAGCGCGGAAATGTTTCTGCAGCGTGATCGCTGCTTCTCGCATCTTTAAGAACTTCCGTCGCTGAATAAATCGTCTCCCGTTTGCTTGCGCTCGAATAACAGCCCTTATCATCACTTTATGCCTCAGTTCTTCAAGAATTGTATCGTGGATATCTTTGAGGAACACTTTAGTATGACCTAATTTGTAATCCATATCTTTTAGGACTATGCTACATATTTTCTGGGCGGCACTCTTGCAGTCAGTTTTCTCAGCAGGGGGTATGTCAGGAACGACGAGGCGATATCGATGGACAAACTCGAAGTATGAATGTCGAATCGGGTACCCGGCTTGTCTGATCTTGGCTGTCTCCATAAGGCCTGCGTAACGGAGTTGGCGCACGCATAGCGCTCGATCGAATATCTAAAAAGTGGAAAAATAAACATATTACTTAAGTATATTATTTGTTATGAGAGTGGTACTCATTAAAAAATATCGTAGGTTTTATAGTAGGATTACCCTAGGTTTCTTCAATTCATTTGGCTTGATACACCTCACGAAGAATGGATGACAGGCATACAATGTCTTCATCAAAGCATCGAGAGATGTCTTGAACTGGTGACTCAAAGACACAGTCTTTCTACTTCCACTTTGGGAACTGGTAGTCGTATCGTGCGCGAATAAACTCTTCAAGAATTGATTGTTTGATTCGAACAACATCTCCTTTACATCAGCTGTAAGCATGTCTCTGTTTTTGTCCAAGAAACCTGGAACATAGAATTGAGTTAGTAAAAAATTATAGGCATCCACTGTTTTTGTTTTGAATTTAAATAGATTTTAACCTTTTACTTCATAGAATACGTCGCCAGCAAAGTGTTTGACTCCAAATCGGTGCTCGTGGTTAGATTTCGGAGTGATATAACAAGATTTCTTGCTATGATTGCTGTTGAGTTTCGATAGCAATGTTAAATCAGTTCCTTTTGGAAACCTGGACTCCTCATCAATAAGAGATAGTAAATTCATAGGTTTCAGTCCAATCACATCAAGATTTTCCTGGTTATCTATGTAATTGATATTAGTCCATGTAATTCCTTCTTTCTCGTATTGTTCTTGCTCGATCTTGAATATATGCCTTACAAAGAACTGCTGTAGGTTTTCGTTTGCATAATTTATGCATAGTTGCTCAAAACTATTGGAATCGAAATTTTCAAATCCAAAAATGTCTAAGATTCCTACGGAACCACTCGATAACTGCTGGTCTTTGTATAGGGTCTTGTTGATCATCTCCACGATGTATTCAAACATGTGTCCGTAGATAGCTTTGACCAAAGCATCACGGCCTTCGATGGCTGCGGCCACAGTCAGGGGTGAAACAACTTTATCACCGTGCGCTACGAATGTCTTCCTCGTGAAAGCTTCACACAGCGTTGCCTTATTGACCCCTAGAAGAGTGGCTATTCTATTCGCGTTTCCAGCATCTGCGACTTCAGAATATTCAATGTTGTTGGCGTTAAAAGACTTAAATTTCAGATTGCCCATGTGTAAAATAGCAGCCAGAAGACCGAAGATGCCCCACACATCATTATCGGGGAAATTAAGAACTTTGAAAGCCGATCTGATATCAGCAAACTCGTGGCTATCATTGCGCCCGTCGCATGTCAACATATTTCCGGAATTCAGGTACATATAATCTTCAGGCCGAGATAATTCCAATTTCTTTTTTTCGTCTGCTGATAACCCAGTCACAAGTGCATAGAATATATGGTAGTTTCTTTCTCCTTTATTTTGAAAGACAATACGTGATTTTTCTAAGAGATACTGTTCGATGTTTCCACCTTCGATTATGCCCTTTCTGCTGAAATATATGTTGACATATTTGCCGAATCTCGAGGAGTTGTCGTTTCTAACAGTCTTGGCGTTGCCGAAAGCTTCGAGAATGGGGTTAGTTTCTTGGATTTGTTGTTCTATCCATGAATGCTTTCCACTGGCAGCTGCAAGATACTGAAGCAAAAGTTTTGTGCTCTCTGTTTTACCAGCACCACTTTCTCCGCTGAAATATAAAATCACCTTTTATATTCGACCTTGGGACAGATATGCAAGAATTCTTAATTTATCTATATTACCTGATTACAATACATTGATTTAATGCCGTATCCAGGAGAGCTCTGTACGAATTATCACCTATTGCAAAGATGTGAGGGGGTATTTCACCCATGCTTCTCTCTTGGTAGAAATGTATTTGATCCATGGTGTATATGGGAAGGATTTCATAAGGGTTTATGGCTATCAACATAGTTCCTGTGTACGTCTGAAAATAAAAACATTTTTTAGGGATTTTCCTGCCACAAGTGTTTAAATTTTTGTATGATTAGAATTATTAGATTGTGTTTTAATTGGAATTTGGGCTTATTAATAAGAATAAGCCAGGCATGACATTTACTATCTAAATAATCCATTTTATCTTTATTGATTTATAAATAGTACTTATAGTACGTATAGATATACTACGTACGTGTTATAATACATATTATATATTTCTCATAGGTTTATAATTATTAAACAGTTTAATAGTGATTACTAAATAGTAGTATTGAATTCACAAATTCAAAAATATACGGCTCGAAGGACCATATTTTTGCTCATACTCGTAGTAGAAGGAAACTTTTCTTTCTTGCTACTGATATGATAAAATAATAATAAAAAATACTACGAACACGGTATTTTTAAAAGAATATCTACCTATGAATTTAGTATGAATTAAGATAAAATAGCAAAAGCAAACAGATATCAAACAACGTTCAAATCCACCTGTTCCAAACAAGCTTTTTGGCTAAGCTACAACGAGAGAACTAAAAAGAGAAAGATAATACTACTATTATTATAAAGTTAATTTCGAAACAAATATCAATGTAACCAACAATTGGAACGTTTTTAACTAATAGCACATATTAGAAGAAAATCGATAGTTGGTCAATAAACGTTACAAATAATACTCACATAAATCAATTGCTGATTGTATCTGATATGTAAATTCCTCATAATTGTGTATTCTTGTAACTCCCCAAGTGTGATCATATCCTCGACTCCGCGCTTAGAAGTATCATGTAAGGGTTTCAACACATTTTGGAAGGTCGATATGATCTTCTTTCCGTCGTCATCTTGGACTTCTATTTTGTCCCCAGATGTGTTTAACACTTTGACTGCTATGGGGATGTCGAACTCCGAATTTCCTATTGGCTTCAGCCATACTTGATCCTAAAATGCATTAGAATATTGGAAGGTAGTTAATAAAATGGATATTAGAGCGCTTCCACATTACATACGAGGTGCCCAGGGTATATTTTTTGGATTTGATTTTGTTTTCAATACACAAACTGATGTATTGACCAACAGCAGACAGAGAGAAAACGATTCTCTGTATTTGTTCGATTGCTCTAATACAAAACACAAAAACTAAAGACTACCCTCATTTACTACCTCTATAAAGAAAATCTCTCCAAATTATCAAAAAGGGCTTTGTGTTTAAAAAAGTGCAATAAGCTTATATTTACCTAAATGCTTAAAATATAATCTGATTGGTAACGCATTGCGCTCAGTGGCTTTATCCACAAGCGGATTCAGGGGGCGTAAGATGTTCAAGTCCCCCTTTAAGGTCCAGACTCCACCAAAGCGGAGAGATGTTTTTTAAACCTCCAATAGAATTTCGTCGTGTGAAGACGTAACAAAAGACTCCACTTACACATATAAACTTCACTTGTCCTGTCTTATATTAGCGTGGTAAATTGTTTTAGATACATACTGCTAATCGCACCCGGTCAGCCATTTCCGTTTTCTTGAGATTCCCTTCACACAATATCTGTCACTAAATACATAGTCACCGCGTAACTGCTTTGGGAAGACTGTCGAAGTTTTATCAATACCCTGATTGTGTTATCATTATCATGATATCACTGTACTTATCATAAATATTTACGATAATGTTGGTAGACGAGTCATTAGAATCCATGTAGTTATTTATATCTACTTTTGTATTCTGTGATCTATGTTTACTAAAAGTACTTTGAAATCAAAGGCATTTCCGGTTAGACATTCAGATTTAGGTTTATTCTCCATTGTCTTATCATAGATTGTCACCTAGTGGCAACTGGAAATTTAATTCCCAAATTGCCACCTGGTAGCAATCCAAGGCAACTGAGAATATACCTAGACTTGAAAGCATTTTCTAGAAACCGGAATTTATAGCTATATACTACTATGTTACTCAAGCTAAAGCCACACTACTGTGGTATATCGTGACGCACCAAAATCATATTGGTTTCATAAATTTAGTATAGCTAGAAGAGAAGCTAGAAACACTTTACATTCATACATTTAGTAAGGTTCAAAAATACATGATTTTGATGCTTCCTAGAACACCACACTACAATAGTGTGACTAATTTTCTAACTGCAATAGTATGAAACTTGAAGAACTTGTAATATACATTCTTTGACCTAATTTTTTTTCTATCAACAAGACTTTTACATGTGTATTGATTTAATCTTGATGTGAATAGATCTTGATAAAAAATAATTTAATAATTCACAATGACTAACTAATCTAAGATAGTGCTGTCAGGGTCCAAATTTTAAAGGCTGCCCCAATGGAGAAGTTAGTATTTTCTTATCAATTAATTGTAAAATATTAAGTTAAATAAAACAATGATGAAAGAATCATTAAAAAGTTAAAACTCTTTATACTTTGGGGTTTTGACAGTACTATAGAACGGTAATGTATTACATATTAATAAATTCATGTTTCTGTGTGGAACAGTATTAGCTTTTTCTTAATAAAAATTAAATTATAGTAACAACTTTCTTATTTCTATATAACCTAGACAAGTAGAATGACAAAACTAATAATGGTTAATTAGTAAATACAATTTATTTAGAAATAATTCAGCATTACAAACAACTTAAGCCTACATTTGCAATCTAATTTACTTTTTCTTTTCCTCTTTTTCCTTTTTTTCAGATTTTATTTTTTCTTCAGTTTTTTTCTCATCCTCCGCTTTCTTTTCCTTTGCTTTGTCCTCTTTCTTGCCTTCTTCCGCATCCCGATTGGTGATTTTGTTGTTAATTAGGTTGTGTAACGCAATGATAGATCTGACGAGAGCAGCAAGGTACACAACAAGTGACTGGTCATTGGTCTTAATGTAAAGATTGTCAATGAAGTTGTCACTAGAAATGTCCGGCAGCAAGTTGAATATATCCTGCAGCTGGTAAATAATTTGATGATTCATCGGCAGGGAACCTTGTCCAACTTGGTTGAGGTAGTCTCTGATTTCACTCAGTTGAGAATGGAGCCCTCGCAGACCGAGTAGCTGGTTGGTAATTCGTTGAGAAAGACTCCCAACGGTTGTATCTTTGATATCTCTCAATAAATGCTCTACTCCAACCTCTTCGGCTTCCTCTGCACCAATTTCACTCGGGACATGCTCGAAGGTTCTAGTTGTGGGTGTTCCATCGTCATGGACTTCTTCTACTGCCCTGTAGGCTTCAGTTGGCAAGCCCAAGTCTTTAGGCTTAGCATCAATAATGACCAAGACAGAGTTAGGGCAATATCTCCTGATCAGTTCATTTATAGCTACATCATTTTGGTGGAGTTTTGGGCCGGTGTGGTACCAGCCAACAACCTTCTCTCTGGCATTCACTTTCTTGAACATTCCATACATGTTCTCCAGGTAGTCGTGGTCGAGGAACCAGACGGATTTGTCCTTATCGTCTTCATCAAATGGCACTGAAAATATTATAAAGAAAAGTTAATGTTTATGTTTAAAACTGAGTTAAAACTTAAAAGGAAATATAGGTATTTATTATGGTGACACTCAGACCAGACTTTAATTCAGATATTAACGCACATAAAACTCGGTAACGGTCCACCGTAGACCACCTAAGTTTTGAAGACTGCAGTACAAACTCAAAGCTTTTAGTATCAAGACAAAAGTAACGCATAGTCATCAAAACTAACCTGCAAAACTGTTTGATACATCCAGGACACCCTTAGCTCTCCAACAGCCCAGCAGCACGCCAACAACGCGTTTCTGGTTGCCAATCTTCCCCATTCGGTTGAAATGATCCACAACGCTAAGCAGCACTAGCGGATGAACAACCACTTTCGTGGTCACTACTTCTTGCCCTGGCATTTTAAATACTATTTGATTGTGCTTCACACAGAGAAAACCGTAACAGATCAACCGTATATATTATTTATTATCACAAAACAGCGAAAACTTTCTCAAATATTCACAAATTCAATGAAATTGCCAATCGGCCAGTGTTGCCAGTGCCCTATCTTCAAAAGTAACGCAGACAGGTTCGAAAAGTAACGCATTTACAATAAAAGTAACGCATTAAAAAAAAAAACTAATTTTAATCACAGAAGTAATACACAACTAGAAGTAGCCATTTTATGTGTGAGTGTGATGGCAATAGGGAAAATTCTGTGTGAAGAAAAAGGAGAACCTATTTTTTTCCGTCCCTTTCAGCGTGGCCGGTTTATGTTGTTTGTCAAACTGCTTCACTTTGACAATAATATTTGTGCGTTTCGTTTTTTTCCAAAATTTTAAAGCAATTTGAGACAATAAAATGTTATTCATCTAGTTTAAATATCAATATATCGCGTATTTTCATAAAATAATGAAAATCTGTAAGCTGTTTTTTATCTCACAGGTGGCCACGATGATGTGACCCCTGTTTTTAATACAATTTATATAAAATGTAATATACTTATCTAAAAAAAATATATATCTTTAGTCTTATGGCTCGTCCACATATACCGGCCAATGACTCGGCGAGTCGTTGGTCCTATGGCTCGTCCACATATACCGGCCAATGATTTGCCGAGTGTGTGTTTTGTCTATGGATGAACAGTTTTTGTCTATAAACGAATGTCTTCGGATATTTACGGTTTTTTCCGGTAAATTTCTGGTATACATTTTGGGCTCCATAGCTGACGACTTTAATTATATTTTAAATATTAACACATTGACTGCTTTAAAAAAAATGAAAAAAACTTGCTGGGTGCCAAAACTTTTTTAGGTAAATTTTGATTAAGTAAATATAGATGAATGACGCCAATACTTGTTTTCGTTAAGTTGACTATATTTTGCCAGAGTGGCCGATTAAAGCAACGTGGATTAGCCTCAAACCCCGGCGGTTTACTGACTACTACAAAATGAACGGAACGCTCACTCGGTTCCGAGTAAGCGGCGCCGCTACTAGAGCCCCGCCCCACTCGGTACCGAGTGGGGAGCAGTCTATGTGTTAATCAATCATGGACCATTTGAAGCCATTTTGTGTGAATAATTACTTTAAACTAGTTAAATTTTCTTCCCAAGTGCATATATATATATATATATAATCCGATCTAGTTCCGATTTACTAATTTATTATTTTATATTCTTCCATTGTTAGTTCATTTTAAAAAATCATTACCCCAAAAAGTAACGCAAAAGTAACATTTTAGGACAAGTAACGTAAAAGTAACGCAAAGGGTCAAAAAGTAACGCAAAATGTTACAAAAGTAACGCACTGGCAACGCTGCAATCGGCAACCAAAACTAGAATTTGACAGTCATTCAAAGAAAAAAATAAACTTGTCTGTGGAGAATAGAGTTGAACTTTCGCCGACATTGTAACTGTCACGCAGTCTGCTATTATTTTCGGCGAAGTTTGACGGCATTTATATGACCTATAAACTGGTAAATGTACAAAGTTTGAAGCGTTATAATTTATAAAAAATTTAATTGTCATAATGACTGACTTTGACTTTTCTATTTTTTTTAGTTCTGACAGAAAATAATTAAATAACCTCAAAATTTTCTAAATATATTAATTTTTAAATGAAAAAGTGCATAAACCTTCAATTATTATTGGTCTCAATATCTTCGTTATATAAAATCAGAACTACGAGTTTACAAGGCGTCAGGCCATTTCTCATATTCGCAAGAAACATGTCGCAACGGAGTGTAACCTTCGTCACCGGCAATGCCAATAAATTAGCCGAGCTAAAAGCTATTCTAGGATCATGCTGTCCCTTGGACATTGTCAGCCATGACCTAGACCTGCCGGAACTACAAGGGGATATAGAGGAGGTTTCAATTAAGAAGTGCCAAGAAGCCGCAAGGAGACTCAAGGGACCAGTGCTAGTCGAAGATACAAGTTTATGTTTTAATGCTTTAAAAGGTCTTCCAGGGCCTTATATTAAATGGTTCCTAGAAAAACTTAAGCCTGAGGGCTTGAACAAAATGCTGACTGGATGGGAAGACAAGTCTGCTGTAGCTGTATGCACATTTGCTTATTGTGATGGTGAATGTGAAGATCTAGATGTTCTGCTGTTCCAAGGAAAAACTAGTGGTACTATAGTGCCTCCTAGAGGACCAATGACATTTGGGTGGGATTGCATCTTTCAACCAGACGGCTTTGACCGCACATATGCAGAATTAGCAAAGGAAGAAAAAAATTCGATTTCACACAGGTTTAAAGCTCTGGAAAAGTTAATGCAACATTTCAAATGTAAAAATATTTAAAGAGTGTTGTGTGTGTCCTCAATACGTGTGGAGAATTGTATAACTAGTGAAATTATCCATGGTTAAGTTTTTGTTGCTGAATACATGATTGTACTGTATAATGTATTTTTCATTCAAATCCTTGATGCTTTCAGATTTCACACCCAATAAGGCAAGTAATAATAAGTTCTCAAGGCTCACTTTAAAAAGCTTGCTTTATACCATAAAGTAGCAAGAGCATGAATCACAATGGGTAAGTTCTGTAAACATTTTTCTCTGAGTTTTGACAAATGAGCATCTAATTTGTTTACATTGTAAAATTAAAAATTAACTGCCTAAAGTCAATTAGTTTAGGATGTAGAACAGCTTGCAGTCTTGTGGGTATGTAAAGTTAAGAAACTGTCATCATTAACAAGGTTGGGGATACGAAGTATGTACCTATGTCATACAGTTGCCAAAATTCCACAAGACCCCTCGTGCATAGTGCATGCTAAGGCTTCTTTCTGCAGAGAAAACTAATCAATCTATTTCTTGACCATCTCATTTGTTTTGTAGTCAGTGTCAATGAAAAATGTGTGTATATTGTTCTTATTTATTTTGTGAATCTTCTCATTGCTATTTTTGATACATTCAAAATACAATAACTTACATATATTTTAACTTATTCTATACAACATAATTTTCATAAAATACATTGATAATATGAGGGTGAAGGATATTTTCTGTGAATCAGCATTATTTGCTGAATGCACTCCTGGGGCTATGTAGGGCTCCAAGTTTGAGTTATTATAATTCTTGTAATACCACTCTTTTCCATCCACTTCTCTTGCCCGAGTGCTACCCAAACTCATACTGTCGGAAAATCTTGTTTTTGCTTCTCTATTGGATACTGGTGAAAAATCTCTAGGTTCATGTTCTGGAGGCATTGCCACTTTAGTAATGGTTGCTGGTCTCTTAGTAAAGTTTCTAATAACTTCTGGATTACTTGGTATCAACACAGCTGATAATGCTGTAGGAGCAGGCTCAATCTGCTTCTTCATTGGTTTGGAAGTCACCAATGTTGAGGATGAATAGGACATTGTACTGGATTCCATCCACGTCTGCATAGATATATCATTTGTATCTGTTGTTATCAACAGTCCCTCTTTCTCAGTCACTTGGCTTATAGTCAAGTTAGATTCCATCAAGTTATACTTACTCATGTTGTTTGGATCACTCTTTTGCTCTTCTATGTTTTTGGTTCTATTGTAAGCCACATGTGTACTGTTATCGTCATTTACGAAGGCTTGAATCTCATGAATTTCACTTTTCATCTTTTGATGTGTAGAGTTACTTTGGACTTTATTGATTGCAGGTTTTGTTGTAGCTTCTATGAAGCTTTGCTCTGTGCTTCCTTTTCTGCTAAACTTTATTTCTGCTTCAGTATTGACAGTTTCTTGAGAGACGCTCAATGTTGGATCTGGAATAGGCATAAAGCCTCCAGAAGTTGTAGGAAGCATTGGAGAGAATCCTCCTGTTTCAAACTTCGGTGCTTCAGTCACTTTGTAAACTTTACTGCCCCCTGTCCCTTCACCATTTTTATTCACAGGCCAATCTATCTTTCTTCCTGTGTTTAACAATTTACTAACATCTATAGGTGGTATGGGCATCCCAAAGAACGTAAAACCGCTGCTAGGTGGTGTCTGTGTCATAGCTGGTTTTGCATGTGTAGAGTTTTTCATTCCTGCGTAAATCACCGGAATGCCAGCAGAATTTTCATGAGTTCTATTGTTATGCGCCAGACCTATGTCATTCTTAATGCCTTCTATCAAAGTTTCGTTGTATGGGTAGTCAACATAATCGTCGTAGAAATAATCTGATTCTTCTGGTAAAGGTCTGTTGGTTATTTTATTAGTATGATAGTTGTTCTTTATTTGTGTTGCATAATCTTTTATTTTGTCAAGAGATGTGAAGACCTGGGATGTAGCCAGATTGGGGAGTAAAGCTTCGTTCTCGTGTGTAATGCATGATCGGAAATCATCTTCAGCAATAGGCGCATTAGCGCAATCGTTTCTTGAAAACGGCATTCCTTTTACATAGGTTCCGTCTGCACATTTAGGCCCTACAGATGAAGATTCTGATAGCCAAGATTTCAGCCAAATTATTGCGCAGTTACATATTAGTGGATTACCTGAAATTTAAAGAGAAAAACATTATTAGAGAAAACTTACAATAAGTAATGTTAGTTTGTGGTAAATAAAGCCACATTTTGATATACGTACCATCAATATCCAATATAGCTATGTTGTTCCTTAGCTTAGCGAAAGTAGCTTCAGATATAGTCGTTAATTTATTCTGCCTCAGTGAAAGAACTTTTAACCTAGACATGAAATCGAATGGCTGCCCACTTATGTGGCAAACCAAATTATTATCAAGGTTCAGTTCCACTAACCACTCCATATATTGAAATGAGGCTCTTGTTATCTTCGTGATCCTGTTGAAGCTTAAGTCTAAAACTTCCAAAGAAGTCAGTTGTCTTAGTCCTGAGTTGTCGACACTGGTAATTTGGTTATTGCTCAGATTCAGGTATTGTAGAAGCGGAATGTTATCGAAAGCACGTGGTGATATGTATTGCAAACGATTTCCATTCATTTCGATAATCCGTAATTTTGGGAGATTATAAAATGTATTGTCAGGAAGATCTGTTATATGGTTGCGACTCAAATACACCGTCACCAAATTCGGTAGATTCGTTATAGCCTTAGGGTGTATTATTTCAATTTGGTTATTGTCTAGATCAATAGTCTCTAGATTCCTTAGATCTTTAAAGCTCCCCGTACGTAATTCGACTATTTTGTTGTGTGGCATTTTGATCCCCGTTAAAGTTTGAATATTATTTATCGAGTTACCGTCAAAGTGCTTGATGTGATTATGACTGGCATCTAATATTTTTAGCTTAGACAGCATGTTCAATGAAACTGGTAGCTCGTTTAGACTGTTTGATGATATGTTCAATGTCTCTACATCCAAAGCTCTCTTGACTATGTTCGGGCTTATAGATTTTAGTTTATTCTTGCTGAAATCTAACGCAGAAAGTGCACCGTTTTCTTGAATAGCCATGAAATCGAAGTTCTCAATCGTATTTCCATGTAGATTAACTTGTTTCAAATAAATAAGTTTACTAAAACTCTTTGGATTTATAGATAAAATCTGATTATCGCTCAAATCCAAAATCTCCAAACGAACCAAATCACTGAAAGTTGTCGTGTCTATCTGTCGCAAACCATTTCTATTCATATAAAATCTTCGTAAGTTATGCAACGTTTTCATGCAGCCATGGGGAATTTTTTGTATGCCATTACTTGATATATCTAAACTTCTCAAAGCCGGCAAATCCAAATCTGGTGATGGTGGCACGGGTAAACTAGTTATCTGATTTTTTTGGAGATATAGTTGTTCTAATCCTCGCGGTAGGCCTGGTACGAATTCTATAAGTTTGTTTGAACTTGCATCCATTTCATAGAGGTTTGCAAGGTTTCTGAATGTCGCTGGATGTATGGATGCTAATGAATTTCCGGAAATATTAACATACTCTAATAGAGGAGATTCCATAAAGCTAATAGGATCTATCATTGTCAATTGATTGTTACTAATATTGATTCTTCTTAGCGCTGGTAAATTGTAAAGCAACTTTGGTTGAAGCCTTTTAAAGTAATTGTAAGATAAATCCAGCCCTTTTAATGCAGGCAAGTTCCAAAACGGGCCTTCATTAATATCGGACAGGGAATTGTTACTAAGATGGAGCTCTCTTAGTGCAGGCATAGCAACAAATGCATCAGCTTGTATAAACTTAATACTGTTTTTATTCAGATGTAATCTCTCTAAACTTGGATGGCCTCTCAATGCACCTCTAGGAATTTCCTGAAGCATATTATCGCTTAGGTCCAAAAACTTCAAACGCGGTAGTGCATCAAGTAGAGCTCTAAATTCTGAAATATACATTATTTTGTTGCCAATAAGATTTAACTCCTCTACTCCACTTCCCGACTGTTGTAAAAATGATTCAGGGTGAATTTGGTCTATTTCATTGTAATTTAAATCGACAATTCTCAACTTCGGGACTCTATGAAAAGCGCCGTGATGTATAATGTGAATTTTGTTGTTTGATAACAATATTTTTTCGAGCATTGGTTGATCAACAAAAGCTGCTTCGTTCAATTTGTCTATTAGATTATTGCTAAGGTCCAAAATAGAAAGCATCGGTAAATCCCTCGTTGCTCTTCCGACCATTGTCGCGTCTGTAATTAAATTATTACTTAGCGAAAGTTCTTGTAGTGAAGGAATTAAAGATAGAGCTCGCATGTGTATGTGATTAATCCCGCAGCTAGTTATTTCTAACTTTCTCAGTTTTGGTATATTGTAGAGAGCATTTTCTTTAAGAATCCTGAGGTTTTGACTTCCTTCAACAAAGAGCCTCTCTAAATTAGGCAAATTTTCAAATGTCCTTTCGTTAATAGCATTCAAACTTCCTGACTGTATGTTGATGTACTTTAATTTCTCCATATTTGTAAAAGTGGGAATCCGTTTTAGATTATGAGACTGAACTGTTATTGCTTGAAGATTTTTTAATTTGAGTAAACTCTCCAGTGGAAGATTTCGAAGATCATTTTCAACTATAAATATTTCAACTAGATTATTTTCCTGTGTTTCCAGCCATGCGGCTGAAACCCTCTCCAATCCATTGTGACGCAACATTAATCTTAAGATTTTCACATTTTGAAATATTTTCCCGGGAAGCGATGGCAGATAATTGTTTTCTATTATTAATTCATCTATAGGTTTTCTGATATAGTCTCCCAACTTCTGTATTCCTTTCGACACTTGTGTCAAATCGCTGTGCGTACACCTGTAACATTATATTTTAAGTGTTAGTATCATCTACTCGACATTATAATAGCTTTTTTTATATCTGTAATAACATACGAACCATATTTGGATATCTTCGTGTCTGTTTGTACAAATGCAAGGCAATATAGATTCCGGACTAGGGCATACTGACGATTGTCCTCTTGCAGCAGTAATTAATGCTATAACCACCCATAGAACTACCTCTTGTGTCTTGGAATCCATCCCTGATACTCATCTGTGAAGATCATTGTAGCATATTCAACCGCTTATACTGTACTTGCGGCCAATATGCTTAATCTGAAACCAGAATTATTCAAAATGATTAACGAGATTTATTTATTGCGCCAAGCCAATTAGGAAAACAATGTTAGGATGTGAGTAGAGTGGAAATTCATTGAACTGTTAAATTCACGACAATCCGGCGGTAATCGCGGCGTTAACTATAATGGCGACGAGTAATTAGCGTCATTTTGAAACTTGCCACAATCCGGTGGCGTCAAGGACCGGTATTAATGAAAACAATGAAAATGGGGAACAATGGGCAACGGTCCGGTGGTTAAGATGCACTTTCACTACCATATTGTGCTATTAACTTAACCGTGTATTTGCGTCATTCTTACACAATAACATTTGGAGGTTTTGAGACTATCGATGTAGGTCAGAATTGGGATACGGTAGAGTGAGCATGAGCATACAATATACCTGCACCTATACTCTATACGTAAGTGACGCGCTGAGTGCTGAATAAAGACGAAATAACAACAATGGGAGATGCAATTGTTGTAATATTAACAACGTCAAGGTTAGGTGAGATTATTATGGAGCTCGTTAAAATGCCACAGTAGCTATAGTTCTGAATTCAGTTGTGCCAGTTCCTTCCTGAAATACTTTAGATTGTTATGATTGAACAATACCTACGCATTTCCGTATATAACGTTTTATAATATTTAATAAATATTCACAAGAACAAAACACTGGAATAAGTGATTTAGCCATTGTTATAGTACGCACATTTGTCTAATGACGCTTCCACGTAGCGTCTTTACGCAACATAGAACTGCTTGCACTGTTTGTCTTGGCGTAGACATCATTCGAGATGTAGGTAAAGTACCTACCCTGAATCAATGCACTCAGCCAACGGCACGAGATTGCGGTAAACTCAGAGGCACTTATGTCTAACTGTCGCAGATTGTCCCACAACTTACACGTTCTGAAGATGTGGAAAATTGTGGGTTTTCTTATATAACATTGAATAGAAACGATGTTTTTTGGGCCTTTAGTATATCTTACACAGCGGCTTTTGATTTAGATTTAGGATCTAGATTCTTTACAAATATTATGACAGTTTTGAGACTGATTGAAGGAACTTTAATAGGGGTACGTTCTTCGTACGTAAAGCTAATTATTATTAGGTACAGGTCTATTTTGGTCCGTTGGCGTTATTACGATAATCATTAATCGTTATCGAAAACTTCATTAGATACGCTTCCTTTAATCTGCTATAGCCTAGTAAACCGACTAAAGGATGGACTCTACCTACTGACAAAAAGAACGAGAAAATCTTACGCAGCTGTTTTAACGATTAGGAACGTTCCTAATAGGTATATTTAGCCTTTTGCAGTTAAAATTCATATGAGTGGGTACGTGCATTAATTACCTCTATTTTGAAGTTCTAAACTAGATTAGTTAAAACTTACGCATTCAAAAATATGATGAAATCATATTGCCTAATTTTAATGATATTTGCAACATAAGTGTATGTAAATGTATCTAATTGCATTAGCATTATAATTTAACAGCAACCACACGCTAAACTGTAGCTTATTGTATTTAGTTCAAAATTTGTGTGCAATGGTAAACATCAGGAACTTATTTAAAGGGCGGAGAGGTGCCATTTTAGACAATAGGTACATACTATATGACATGAGTTCCTTATAAATAGCCAACTTTTTCAACTTCTATTTGGTGTTAAATAGTAAACCTCTAAAGATTGAAATTACGCTTTACGCATGGCATACCTACCCACTTCTTATCTATACAGATACAATAAATTTAGGTTGAAGGCAGCAGACTAGCTTTATTCTCGCCTGATGTTAAGCGATAGACCTTATCGCTTAACATCAGGCCATGGCAGTAGCAGTGTTACCTAGGTATTTAATAAACACGAAGTCCAACGCAACACCGTGCTAGGCATCTAGAGACAAATGATTTTAAATCTCTTTCACCCAGTAACTTCCCTGATCACCTTACCCTTCTATTCAGAGATACCACAGTTCAAACACAATTTAAACTGAGTGTGTAGAAATTAAGAAAAAAACGTCTCAAGCTGTTTCCGCTCAAACACTCGAAATTGGACGGTTTACACAAACCTCACAGAATCCAAATAATGACAAGAAGAAAAGAACTTTAATAAATTACGTCACACTTTAAATCCTTGGACAAGCGTGGCTTATGGTGGCCAAACGCGAACTGGGATGCGAAGTATTTCGCATGTAAACACAAGACTTTTGGTTCACAGCTCGATGCGCACCAAGTAACTTATCTTTCACCATTGTGGCTCGTGCCGGCCCGTCAATGCTACCGTGTACAGAAGGGCCAGTTGGAATTTCTTACCTACAAACAGCCCATTTGAAATTGAAATAATAAATATTGCATGAATTTAATAAACGTGAAAGCTCGCCGCAGTATTCCATAAAGCGTCTTCTCCACCGGTCTCCTCAGACAGGCGGTTAGCGGTTTACAGCTGACCGCTGGACTGACCAGGAAGTAGGAAGAGAGGAATTCTGACCGCCATCGTTAACTATGTCAGTTTGGGAGAGCCTTTAGGTTGAAAAATTGGTCTTCAAAACTTTGGGAAATGTTACATTTTATCTAAAAAGTAACGAAGGTAACGGATTCTTTTTATTGCATCCTAAAAGCACGATACGCTTGTTGCTGTTTTTTTTTTAAACTTATCCAAATTCCCTTCCCAATCAAAATGGGCCACATACAACCTACACCAAAAATCAGTATAGTTATACAGAGCTAAACGCAACGTAGCGTAGATATAGAAATGTCTTGCATTCTGCAAACATAATGTTACAGTAGCTGTTTTAGTTTTAAGTCAAATATTTAAAACTTCTGATGTTACAATTCTTTGACCACAAATTGCAAAATAAAGAATGCTAAGGCGCACTATCTCGATTAAATCAGCGGTGTGGTAACAAGGAAGGGTGCAAGCTTGGACAATAAAATTGACTTGTCGTTTTAATTGCTCAATTCTGGTCAATGAACCATTAGAAATTTGTATGCAGATAGGTAGAGCCTAACAAAAAAATAGAATGTCATCTTTTTAACAGCTGGTTTAAAACCGGGTGGCTCTGTTATTAGCTAAAACATATATTCACTGATAGTTGAGCATATTATAGCAGTTTCTTATTATACTCCTACAGCTCGTAAGTATATTCATCCATTCATCAATAAATGGTCACAGATTTCTGTTATAAAAAAACTAAAAAAAAAAAGGTAGCACTCCGGGAGTGCCGGCAGAAGTGAAAACTTCAATATTAACGTTGTGTTTAATAATTATAAGTATAAAAATACTATCATTTATGAGGTAGAATACAATGTTTATTTATTGCGCTATCGTACACAATTATTACAATTTATATGTTGTTATTTATAATATTATATCGTTATTTATATATAACATTAAATTTTATCTCTCATAAAAATCAACTTCCATCCATAATTTCGACGACTTTTACACCATCGTTATTATCAGAATCATCATCGCAAATTTTTACAACTGATACAATTGGTTTATGATAACTGAAGTAAGAAACAAACAGTTTTGATTCGAACCTATTTAAGTGTCTAATAAAAAAATTTTATCTCTCATAAAAATCAACTTCCATCCATAATTTCGACGACTTTTACACCATCGTTATTATCAGAATCATCATCGCAAATTTTTACAACTGATACAATTGGTTTATGATAACTGAAGTAAGAAACAAACAGTTTTGATTCGAACCTATTTAAGTGTCTAATAAAAAAAATCCATACATATAATAAGAATGGAAATTTCTCCCCATTCATTGTGATTCTTTACTAAGGTGAACTGTGAAAATACGCATATGAACAAAACGACGCGAAAAAGTCGCTTGCGCGATCTAATTCGTAAAACATTTTGTCAATTTTTCCTAGGGAAACGTAAAATAAAATAAATAATAATCATTTATATCAGACACATCGCCCCTAATTTACATCAAAAATTCGAAATAAAAGTAATAGAATATAAAGTAAATTCAATTCAAAAAAAAATAGTGCCAAAAACGCTACAGACGCCATCTATCGGTATGGCTGTAAACTTGTGGTTGACCTTTAGTTTAATTTGGGCTAAATTTGTAAATAGTTTGTGTCACTGGTGTGGTTAAACAACACCACCGATTTGAATAAAATTTTCACTAATACGTTGCAGTTTTCTCTACTTGAACCTTAGTCTTGGTTTTAGTCAAATCGGTTCATAAATAAAAGAGTTATATCAATCTAAAGATTCGCATATAAAATGCTAATAAACAAGAAAGGTAGTCATAGGAACCGCGTAATCAAAAGACAAAACCTCATCGAGTTTGGGCTCATTTGATTCGTCTTGACGAGTACTTTGATACTATATAGTAACCAGGGTCCGAAACGGAGCTGGAAGGTGGCCATAGGAACTCCGTGATTAAAAGAAAAAACCCCATCGAGTTTGGGCTCATTTGATTCGTCTTGACGAGTACTTTGATGCTATATAGTAGCCAAACAAATTAGAATTCATTTAAATTAGTAAATGTAACTTATTTCTCAAATGAATCAGCGCCAGCGGAAAATAATCTAATGTGCGCATGATGCGTGTAAATATCAGTAATAAATATCTTTTTGCTGCTTATTTTTAATTTCTAAAACATGTAAAATCATCTGAAGATAAATAGAAAAATTCATTTACAGTTCATTGTAAAAGTAAATTATTTTTCATACAAGCTAGCGCCACGGAAAATAATGGAACTAATGTCCTAAGAAAAAGAAATATCGTTTATTCTGCAAACAGTTTTAGAAAAGAAGTCCCGCGTAACCTAGCGGAACTAAATAATAGATTTTTAATTACTGTGAATACTTCATTTATTATATATTTTTTATTTGTTAGATTAATTAAATATTATGTACCTATTTAATTGAGAAATTAAATATGAGAAATTATGAATTGTTAAAAATCTGTAGATATTTTAACTTAAAATCACGCGATTGTGGCGCTCCATCTAGGGGGATCTTTTGTAAAAATCACTGGTTATCCGGAGACACACAGACATAAAATCTGTTCACACCCATTTAGGCTAAGAACTAATACAACTAGAAGTACCCATATTATGTGTGAGCGTGACGGCAATAGGGAAAATTCTATGTGAAGAAAAAGGAGAACCTATTTTTCTTCCGTCCCTTTCAGCGTGGCTGGTTTATTTGTTTGTCACAAGTTCAAACTATGGTTCAAATGATTTCTTTGTGACAAATATACCATCATTATCTTTTATTTTTTAAGATTTTAAGTGCTTTCAGGGAATAATTAATGGTTTATGTGTACTCATAGTGGTAGTGAAATGGTAGGATGTGCAGTTTTGGGCTGTAAAAGCCGTAGTGAACAACATTAGGAGAAACTATTGCTGTCGCATAGGCGGGCACGCAGTAGTGAACCACCTGCATTTAGGCATACATCCAGACACAAACTGTCACGTTTATAATGTTAGTAAAATTTTGCAATGATTATTATAGAACCTTTTATCTGTGTTATAGATAATCATAGGCGGATTTAGGGAGGGGGGGCAAGGGGCCAAGCCGCCCCCCCCCCCGAGTCATTAAGCAAGCTGCTCGCGCACATATTATAAAGGATGTTTAAGCTTTAGGGGGGGGGGGGCAGGGGGCCAAGGTACCCCCAGAAGCATTGTAGAGTTACGAATTTCGCACATATTTCTGAAATAAAATTTTTTTTTCGGCGCTCGCAGCTAGCTGCTCGCGCACTTATTGTAATGGATGTTTAAACTTCCTAACCGCTCAGAGCGAGCTAAACATACACTTTTCGTAATAAAAATTATAATGTTTTTGCCCGTCTGCACCTTGCCCCCCCCAAACCAAATCCTGGATCCGCCTATGATTTTAGGTATACACCTCAGTGGTAGAGTCCTTCTCACGAATGAGGTCCCGCGGAATTTTGCGGAACTAAATTACATTTTTTCGATAAATTCTGGACTTCATGCCATAAATAATTTTTCACCACTCTCGCACGAAAATAGTGTCTTTGGTCATCGATTTCAGTGAGCAAAAGCCGTTTTTGCTCTCTAGAGAGTAGAGACGCAAAGTGATTTGAATTTCGAACACAATTTTATTGGCTATGAAGAAGTTCGTGTGTTCTGAAACTTATTTGTGTACAATTTTTATTTAACTGAGATGCACATAATTTTTAATGTTATTTATTGAATTTTAACTTTATAAATTGTATTTTTTCAATAATATTTTAAATAAAATACTATTATAGAATAATAAGTCGTAAGTGAGTTTTTTTTTTTAAATATTATTACAATTTGTTTTTCATAAATATGTCACACACACAAATTTCGAACGCAACTCTTTTAATAAAAAAAAAAAAATACAAAATGGCGGGATGTAGAAGTTTAGAGTTTACAGTCAAATGGAGAATGCGTTGTGACGTCATCGATAAATGCCATCTTTGTCTCTCTCTTTTGTATGAGGTAAGTGAGATGGCACTTATAGTTGTCATTTTTCTTGCGACAGTGGTGTTCACAACACATTTTCCATTTGGTTCTAAACCTCTTGGTAAAGATTCAACTAAATATTTTCAACTTAAGTTGTAAACTTTTGCAAATTTCTATTTGTGATCTAATAGTCTGTTTAATTACAAAGAAATGAGTGACCCCAGTGATGAAGGTAGTTGTCTTACGCCAAAAAAGTTGAAAGAACAAGTTTCGAATGCCGAGTTCAGCTATTTGCCTGAAAAATCTAAAGTGAAATATGTAAAGGCGTACGAATCCTTCAATAATTGGCGCCTCTCAAAAAATGCAAAAACATATTCCGAGACCGTGATACTATCATATTTCATGGAACTATCTAAAACAAGAAAATCCAGTACATTATGGAGCATTTTTTCTATGATAAAAGCTGTCTTGAAAACGAAACGTGACCTTGAAATAGAAAAATTTCTGAATGAAGCACCAGACAGTAAATACCTCGCTTTAAAAGTAAGTAAATTGATACAAAAGCTAATTTATTTCAAAGAAAACCTATCTAACTGTACCTATCTAAAAATAAGTAAACTAAATTATTGTTATTTTTTACAGGTTGTATTAATTATTGGCATAAATGGTGCGTGCCGCTCAAATGAATTGTTGAATCTTAAGGTAAACGACGTTGAAAAGCATTCGGACAAATTAATATTAGTAAAATTATTGAATACAAAGACTAAAATCGACAGATCATTCGTCATTAGTGAAGAATATGTGAATGTGGTGGACAAGTATACGGCATTACGACCCGCTAATACAAAAACTTCAAGATTTTTCTTACATTATGATAATGGAAAAAGTAAAAAACAGCCCATAGGCATCAATAAAATCGGTGATATGCCAAAAACGATTGCTAAATTTCTTCAGCTTCCGGACTCCCATCTTTACACTGGGCATTGCCTGAGGCGGACGTCAGCAACACTCTTAGCTGACTCAGGCGCTGATATTACAGTTCTTAAACGCCATGGTGGCTAGAAGTGTAACAAGATTGCAGAAGGATACATTGAAGATTCTAAAGTTATTTAATATGCTAACTTTTAAAATTTGCGATAGTGGCGCCCCGCAAAAAGAACTCCTTTTGTGAAAAGCACTCTACCTATCAGTCACAGTTCTCGATTGAGCAGAAATTTTGCATACCGGGAATCGGATGACAATGCAATAATTTTATGACATGGAAGTGATCTGAAGTCTGATGATGGAGCTGAAAGGTGAAATTTGATAGATATATTATAATAAATAGTTTGAGTACGTAGGTATATGATAGTTTCATTTCAGAAAATTTCATTTTAGTTTTTTTTATACAACGATGTAAGAAGATGATGAGCAAGATGCTCTCCTGATGGTAAGAGATAACGCTGGGATTTAACGAAGGTTAAATTCTGGGTGCACTGCTGAGTCATAAAATGTTAAGATTCTTCAGCCCAGTAATTTCACTAGCCACAGTGCCCTCCTACCGAAGCACAGTAATGTCTGCACATCACTGTTCAGGCGGCAGAATAACTGACACTGTTGGGGTACTAGCCGATCTCCTGCAGAGGAAGTCTACCCACGGTAAAGAGATCACCATTAAATGACGCGGAAAAAAGTCAAGAGTAACTGTACGGAATCAAGCTGTTATTATTCCGTATTTTTATTAGTTTTTCTGATTTAAATGATAATTTGATATATTTTTGTTTACTGTATTTAATCTTGATGTACTATATGTGTAAGTGGTAATTTATTTCCGTTCTAATTTGTACTGTGGTATAGGTATAACGATAGTTCTGGGACTTATCCCAGGACGTCTCTGAAATCTAAGTATTATTCACAAAAAATGTTTCATAATATTATTTACTAGCTTATGCTCGCGGCTTTGCCCGCACGGCAAAATCCTTTCTTAGCAGTGGTCTACGTCATGAAACCTTTTTATGTTCCAAATTTCAACCCAATCCATCTAGCGGTTGAGGCTGTACGTTATACAGATACATCAGTCACTAGCTTATTCTCATGGCTTTGCCCGCATGGACGGGTTACGTTTCATAATACCTACGGTCGTTTCAACTACGGTCGATATAACTACGGTCGATTCGCATAAGTTCATTTCACATATTGGACGACTCGCTTACAGTGCAACTCGCCTGCGGTTGATTAAACTATGGGCATGTGAACTAATGGGCGATTCGGCCAATGTTCATTTGATATATTGGTTAATTCAACTATGGACGACTCACCTACGGTTTATAAATTCTTTGCTACGCGTGTTTTTAGTACAGTATTCAGGGCAAACCGAAATCTGTTGGTTAGGTTAGGTTTGAACAGTGACCACAATGCGCGAGCCGAGCGAGCGAAGCGAGCGTGCCGCGGCAGCGGCCGGCGAAGCGCCAGATATTTTTCTTATTACTGAATTATTTATCCTGTGTCATGGCATCTTCAGGCATTTTGGCATCTTCTTTCATCTACCTCATCATGGCAAAGTGGCATAATAAAAACAACACGTTTCTGAATTCTGTACTATAAACAAGTATTTTTTAGCTGTCATACCTGACTAGCAGCCGGAAACGTGGTCTAAAAATACGTGAACGGTCCGTTAGTTCGGTCAAAAATAGGCATATCGTCCAATAGTTTAATCAACCATAGCTCAATCGACCGTAGCTGAGTTAACCGTAGGCGAATCGTCCAATATTGATTTCAACCAATAGTTATTATGAACGTAGGCGAAACGTCCAATAGACATTTTGAATAGTAGGTGATTCGATCGTAGTTACATATTGGCAAGGTTTGCCAGCCTTTACTAATTCTACGCCCATTAAGTCGCAGAAAACCCGTGAATTGAATCCCTCTTTTCCGTGGAATTGGAAATCGAATTAAATGGTCTGTATCAAATTCATTAATATATGAAAAATTTACTGTCACGCGCTACGAAGTGCGCGCGGGTCAGCTAGTATAAAATATAAACACACACACACTCACACACATACACACAAACTTTCGCTTTTATAATATTAATAAGATAAATATAAAATATAATCTAAGCCCCCTGTGCCGCCTAAACAGAGCAGCACACTCAGGCACGGTAGAAAGAGTGGGAGATACAAGTTCCTCTCCCTTCCCCTCGATCTTACGCTTTTTCGATCAGCATCACGTGACCCTGACGCGAGTTTGAAAGTTTTTACCCATACAAAAAAGTGCTCAGCGCCGCTAAAGAAGTTTTCACTTCAAAAATATAAAATATAAACACACACACACTCACACACATACACACAAACTTTCGCTTTTATAATATTAATAAGATAAATATAAAATATAATCTAAGCCCCCTGTGCCGCCTAAACAGAGCAGCACACTCAGGCACGGTAGAAAGAGTGGGAGATACTAGTTCCTCTCCCTTCCCCTCGATCTTACGCTTTTTCGATCAGCATCACGTGACCCTGACGCGAGTTTGAAAGTTTTTACCCATACAAAAAAGTGCTCAGCGCCGCTAAAGAAGTTTTCACTTCAAAAAAAGCTTTTATTATTATTACCATAAAGTACCTACTCGTCAAGACGAATCAAATGAGTTCAAACTCGATGGGGTTACGTCGTTTAATTACGGAGTTCCTATAGCCACCTTCCCGCTCCATCATCAGAACAGCTCCATGTCATAATAATATTGCATTGTTATCCGATTTATGCATGCATGCAAAATTTCAGCTCAATCGGACACCGGGAAGTGGGTCAAATTAAACTTGCAAGATTTGATTACAGACAGACAGACAACAGACAGGTAAAAGTAAATAAAAGCTTGTAAAAATACCTATTAATAATATGGTGATACCTAGGTGGTTATTTAGGAAGGGGGCGCGGCGTCCTAAAAAGGTTCGGATGAACTGAGAGAAAGAAGATAATATACGTGTCATAATTCATAATATGGCGAAATGCGAGATAATATGGGGAGTGAATGAATATATATAACGGATGACAGAGTAGAATGGGGGAGGAAAATGTGTTATGTCGACCCTACATAATGTGGGATAAGGGCAGAAAGATGACGATGATGAAACGAGTGAAGCAGCGGGCGAAAAGTTAGCAATAGATAAATATGGTGCAACAATGAGTCTCGAGTCTCGTGTGTGCTATAAAGTTGAACTACCAATATGATTGAATCAGATTGAATACAGGTCTTTGGCGAATCTCAAAGCACGCTCATAAGATCCTGCTCACCTTGAAATCAGCGTCGAATGTTGTTATCACACCGACATAGATTTTTTGCTAACTATACTTTTTTTTGCTCATAAATATGTATATATTTCTAGGTAAGTAAATATATTCGTATTATACACGTGTGTTCCTAATTGCGAATTGTCTGCGTATTTTAGAGTCTTCGCACACGACGAGTGATAGAAATCGTAAGTTGTGTGTAAGTGGATGACTGACACTAACTAGTGACAAGAAAAAGGAGACTGCTCAGCAGTAAGCAATCGAGGGTATTTCGTTCGCCTTTAGTAAGGACATAATTAAGAGCTTTCTATTTTTTTTTATTGAAGTAATTTAACAGACAACATTTTGCCCTTGCACAATGCAGAGTGCAGTTGGGTCAATGATCCAACCTTTTGGGGATTTTGAACCTGTAATATTCTCTAAGTTTTTAAAATAAAAGATTATGTAACTCGACCGACTCACTTCAACACAAACCATAGGTCATCAAATAAGGTAAAATGACGTTAAAACACGTGATAAATCAAGGAAAAACAATGCAACGTGATATTGTAAATGCCAGTGCTACGTGGCAGCCAAGTGTGTATGAAACGACACACCCACCAAATTATGTACGAATCATGTTGCGATGAACTTCTCATAGCAGCTACTGTGACCAACTATTCTAAGGATTGACTACATTCAAGTGTAGGTGTTAAGAGTAAGCCGCGTCTCCAGCTTTAACTGGGACTGGGTCAGAGTCAAATCACAAATTCGGTTATTTGTGGTATCGGTAATAGGTACCTATGTGTTAAAAGTGCGCAAAAAATGTTGTAGTGTCGCTGAGATTGCTCGAAGCCCTCCATAACTGCACCTATCTATGAAGATTAACATATTATATTATGATGTTTAATGATTAGGTATAAACAATGTGTCGTGACCACAAGTCCCTAACCTGTTGTTCCCAGATAAAAATATATTAGGAAGTTTAATATCTAATGTAAATATCTAAAAACAATGGCCCAAACTACCAGTCCATGGACTATGGACACCAACAAATAGACCGGGTCAGACGTCGCGGCAGGCCCAAACGGAGATAGATGGCGGGACGAACTGGATTCCTTTTGCAATAGCAGAACAATCATAGCCCTTATAGACCGAAAATAATGGAGAGAGGGAAGGGAGGCCTTTGCCCAACCGTGGACAAACCAGAGGGCCTATTGGCTATCGCCCACTCATTTAGATTGATGTCCACTTCAATGGACATTACTACGTTTGTTATTTTACTAAAACTAATGAGGAGGTTTAAGCAAGTATTGTACGCATGTTTGTTTATGGATTTCCAGTGTTTTACATGTGGATGGGCGATAGCAAACAGGCCCTCTGCTGGCTGAAAAAAAGACTAAAATCCACCATTAATTAAAAGCATGGTCATCGGTATCAAGAATTGTTTACAGCTAACACTATAACACTACGCAGTCCGACCAGTTTTCTCAGGCGTCAGCGCCGAGCCCCTTTCGAGCCCAGTTACCGCTCGCCTTACATAAAGGTTTATCGTGTGTAGCCATTAGCCATGTTCTTAGTTAGAAGTTTTGTTCGGACTTCGTGCAGATTTAATTTGAGAAGCTATTCCGTTGAAGCTGCTAGACCTCCTAAAATTTTGATTACGGGTAAGTTTGAAATGATTGGTGAACTAAGGAAGATACATGCTTTTTTGTTCCAACTTTTTTTCTATTACGATTTTAAATCAATAAAAAATATTAACCTGACTTCAAGCTCGCTTTCAAAATCGAAACCACGCGGCGCACGTTTAAATTAATAACCTGAAAACCGCTCGACCGATTTCGATAAAATTTAAATGGTAACCTTTGACGGTTAGAAACAAAAAAAATATTCCAAATACGTTCAAGCGTCTCTGAAAAATATGTAAAACATTTGAAAATTCGAAAAAAAAAACCAAAGAATTGTGACCCTTTCCTCCTTTTTTGGAGTCGGGTAAAAACCGGCTAGCAAGATTTATTTTTACAAAAGTATTTAGATTTATATTATCTATTTACTAAGTGCTAGATAGCTATCTGAAATCTCCGACAGATGCAGCCCTTATTACTTGAATATAACCTAGGTACGCTACGTTAGACTGATACTAGGTATTTCCATCATACGTTAATTTGGAATTTGATATGGCGTGTGATGGCTGCGTCGCATCGTTAACGTAAAATGAAAGTGAAACTCCTCGTCAGTTTGTACATAATCATTTCGCAGATTTGTGGTTGTAAGTTGTATGGGTAGATATTACGAGTAACGTAACTTTAACGAGAGGTACCTACGTAATTATTTCTTAGACGAATGCATTTATCATCAGAAACCAATTACTCAGCTCTAAACTGAATTCTAAATATTATAGAGAAAGATCGGAATTTTACTATAGACATATTATACTTATGTGGTACCGACCTACTCGTAATACAAACCTATGGTGAATGGTGATCGATATAGGTATAAGAGCAGATTTATCAGGGCTTTCTTAGAAGAGTCTTGATTCTTAATGTAACACAGGGACTAGGACGTAGCTTCCTAGATCAGATAATGGCGTCTCCATGTTTCGGAGGCGGAGGTGGCGAACAAGAGTTACCTCCCTTGGTAGTTACTTAAGCAACATTTTAGTAAAATTGGCGAAACCGCAAGAAGCGATTCGTTTATAAGATGTCTAATCGGATATCAAGTACCTAAGCCATATAGGTAGCAGGTTTAAAAGACAGGTTTGCCCAATATTTTGTTTAAGCGACAATAAACTATGAATCCACAGTTCAGTCACGTGAAATTTGAGGTGAATGAAACATACGAAACCTGTTCAGATTAGGGTCAGTTTCAAGGACACTTTTAACCAAAGTTTAATCTGCAGGTGGTCTCGGTCAGCTTGGTGTCGAGTGCGCCAGATATCTGCGAGGGAAATATGGGAGAGAGAACGTGATTCTGTCAGACATTATCAAACCGACTCACGACATCGTGACCGATGGGCCTTACATGTTCGTCGACATCCTCGACTTCAAAGGACTTCAGAAGATCGTCGTCGACCACAGGGTTGACTGGCTGATACATTTTTCTGCTCTTCTTAGTGCAATTGGAGAGCAGAATGTGCCCTTGGCTGTGAGAGTGAATATAGAAGGAATGCACAACGTCATAGAATTAGCGAAGCAGTATAAACTCAGGGTGTTCGTACCCAGCACGATAGGTGCTTTTGGACCAGATTCGCCAAGGAATCCTACTCCAAATATAACAGTGCAAAGACCGAGGACTATTTACGGTGTGTCTAAAGTGCATGCGGAGTTGTTAGGGGAATATTATTATCATAAATTCGGACTGGACTTTCGTTGCTTGAGGTTCCCGGGTGTCATTTCCAGCGATCCACCAGGTGGAGGCACTACAGGTAATTTTTATGAACCACTTAAGTTCTCAATGACGATCTAAGAGGTTAAATCAGTCTCCTGAATGTTGGTTTCAATATAATTTAAAAGCTAATATCCTCTTGCAGACTATGCCATTGCGATCTTCCACGACGTCCTAAGGAAGGGGCACTACCAGTGCTACCTGAAGCCAGACACGCGACTCCCAATGATGCACGTGAGAGATGCCCTCAGAGCTCTCTCAGAGTTCCTAGAAGTACCCAATAGCAGGCTAAACAGAAGGGTCTACAATGTCACGTCGATGAGCTTCACTCCTGAAGAGCTGACGGACGCTATGACGAAATACGTACCTGAATTCCAGATCACCTATAAACCTGATAGTAGACAAGAAATTGGTAAGTTGCTAAACCTAACTACTTACCATTTGTAAAACCTAGTTATTTTACATCTTTTTATATAAAAAAAATCAAACTGTTAAATAAAAATTTACTGTGTACATAGTACCTACTTATACGATCTTTAATACTTACCTATGTATTATAAAGGTTTCGATAAAGTCGTAAAGTAGGTATCGTATTTTTACCAAGGTTTCATATAACGAGAATTTCTGCAGGCATTGCTTCTATAAATACATAAAACCTAGGTGATTTGACCTAGATTTTAGTGCTATTGTAGAGTTAAGTTACCTACTCGTACTAAGATTGTGCTTAGGTAATAATACTAGGTATTTTTAACCCGCGACGCAAAAACGACGGGGTGTTATAAGTTTGACGTGTCTGTCTGTGTGTGTGTGTGTGTGTGTCTGTCTGTGGCATCGTAGCTCCCGAACGGATGAACGGATTTTGATTTAGTTTTTTTTGTTTGAAAGTAGAGTTAGTCGAGAGTGTTCTTAGCTATGTTTGGTGGAAATCGGTCCAAGATGGCCGCCGCTACAAAATGGCGGATTACTTTTTTTTCTCCACGACCCCGTCAATATGGATATCAAATGAAAGGGCTTGACTAGTAGAATACAACCCACTATAGTAAATTTAAAATCCAAGATGGCCGCCACCACAGAATGGTGAATTTCATATTGCGTTGGGGTTTTTTTAAATTTTTAATTTAATTCACTTGTATAGGCAACTAGCTGCAACCAGCGGTTTTACCCGCTGTTCTGTAGCCTACTATGAGCTATTCCAGGGTCTAAGCTATCTCTATACCAAATTTCAACTTAAATCGGTCCACCCGTTTAGGGGTGAAAGAGTAATGAAACATACATCCAGACATCCATACATTCTTACAAACTTTCACGTTTATAATATTAGTAAGATTGAACCCACTTTTGATATCAAATACTACTTCTAACCTATAATAAATTGATCACACTTCTGATATCTATTATAATATACTAGAGGACCCGCGCGCACTTCGTCGCACTGAAAGGAAAATTATATATCAGTGTTCTTCTATTATATTACACTTACATGTACTATACATATAAACCTTCCTCTTGAATCACTCTATCTATTAATGAAAACCGCATCAAAATCCGTTGCGTGGTTTTAAAGATAGTTAGCAACTTTATTTTATACTTATGTACCTACACACGTGTTTTATACTTTTGTATTTACTTATGATCACACTTCTGATATCATATACTACTTCTAACTTTTAATAAATTGATGACACTTCTGATATCAAATACTAGGTACTTCTTAATTATAATAAATTGATTCCACTTTTGATATCAAATACTGCTTCTATCTTCTGACTAATTTGATCCCACTTCTGATTTCAGATACATCTTCTATCCTTCTATAATGTGGCCTATAAGTTGTTTTTTTTTAAATTACAACTAAGTAAGAAGACGAGTAACACGCTCTCCTGATGGTAAGAGATAACGCTGCCCATAATTAGTACAGTGCTACGCAGTGCACTGCGCCAACGCTTCTTACTTGAGAGTCATAAGTCATAAGATGTTAAGACTCTTCAGCCCAGTAATTTCACTAGCTACAGTGCCCTTTTACCGAAGCACAGCAATGTTTGCACACTACTGCTCAGGCGGTAGAATAATTGGCACTGCTGGGGTACCCACCTAGTCGACCTCCTGCAAAGGCAAAGGTGAATGATCCCATCATTTCTGATTTCAGCGGACTCCTGGCCTCAAGTGTTCGACGACAGTGAAGCGAGACGCGACTGGGACTGGCAACCAAGAGTCAACTTAGATGACCTTGTCAAACTCATGGTCAAAGAGGTCAAAGAGAAAATTGTCGCCAACGGATTCGATCAGAAATCATAACACTGAGTACTAAGTTTTGTTATTCTGTATTATTATAATAGCAAGTTTTAGAAAAGGATGTAGATGTGTATATTTAAGGATATTTGATACATCTCTTGACAGGTATACTTTTTATCCATGTTTTTAATCTTACTACTCCTCTTTCTCACACCTTGTATAAAATACGTTATTATTTTGTAAATATATTTTTAAATAAAAAATGCCAATTTCAATCAATTCCTTTATTTTAAAAGCGTTCATAAAACAAAATAACTTTATCTTATTCATACTAGTCCGTTAGTAAGCGAAGATAGGCATTACAATAATTATTCTAACACTTTGGTACCTTGTCACTCTTAACAATCTCTAAATTTTATACATAGGAATTTTCAGTTTATACTTTGACAAGGTACCAAAGTTTAAAATGTTAAACACAAATAATGATGGCCCTACCATGGTTTACACTCTATGTGATGATTATAATCTACGGAATATACATAACATTACAAAAACATAATAATATATTTAGATAAAAGCAGTACTTTTCTTACTGACTTAGGCTCTAGAGTGCTTTACGCGAGGAATTTAGCGGAACTAAATGAAATCTAATCGACGATTACTGTACTTCATGTCCTAAATTATTTATTAGATAAGGCCAATACCTATTTAATTATAAGAAATATTGAGAAATTATGAGGATTCAAAAATCTATAGATTCTAACTTTAAAACGCGCGATAGTGGCGTCACGTTTAGGGGACTCCTTTCGTTAAAAGCACTCGACGCTACATCGGGGCATGTGTGTGAAGTAGTCAATCGCGAAATTGATCAACCACAATGCTTACAATTTTTAGAAATCTCTATCTCAGTGGGCCTAGCATGGACATTGCGTAGACTTGTCTTGCTGCCAAGTCAAACTGTCATCCCATACATTCACAAGAGTACAATGTATGGGATGACAGTTCTACTCTTGACATTTCTGCGGGATCTCATCATGCCATGCTACGGCTACAGTTGAAAGATTGGTCAGAGGGCCAATTGGCTATCGCCAAACGACATGTAAAACACTAGAATCCATAGACAAAATTGCGTACATTACTCGCTTAAACCTCCTCTAATTAATTTAAGTAAAATAACAAACGCAGTAATGTGAAGTCGTCATTTATCGTTATGGGTGAGAATTTGCCAAAAGCCCCTCAGTTCTCAGCAGTGAGATCGCAGCGCTACCTACCCCGGTGTTTTTTTTTATAAAGCCATTTTTATTAGTAAAAAAGTATTGCTAAAATCTAAACCCAACTAGCTTTAGTAAAATCAAAGTGTCGAGGCACTTCATCTACCAGTCAAATATACAACTTAAAATTACGATGACTACCCACACCTCTCAAGACTCAGTCTTCAATTCGTTACGTTAAACAATACAGGGTGGAACAAAAAGTTGTGATCTTAGAATGTGTCACTACATAACACTTTTTGCTCACACCCTGTATAAAGTGATCAGCGCAAGAGTTTATAGTGGCTGTAAAACGAACACACTGCTAAAATACGAATTTGTTTTTGCTTAGTTTTTCTTATTATTTCTGCAGAGATTCAACAGTTTTGTTTTTTTTTCATTTAGGTCATTTATTTAAAGGTAATTGCAAGAGAAACAACTGGATGAAAGAATGTGAAACAATTATAGAAACTCTACTACTCTCTCTTTGTTTAAAAAAAACAATTAGCCACAGACAATAAAACTTTTATTGTCTGTGGTTTTTGAATGATATATAGAACATTTAACAAATTTGCAGATTCATAAGATTTTTAGCAATTTCGAACAATAGCAATGTGTTTCTAGAACATCTGTGGTGATTCACATCAGCTCACATTGAGCAATTTGTTTAAATTGCAATTTTAATTATTAAACTCTTGCGCAGATAACCCCAAGTCACTACAAACACACATACAATGATATACTTATTATTATGTATACTACATGGACGTAATTATTACAACGGCCAACAATTATTTAAATAGGCATATTTATTGTAATTATTGAGATTGAATTGCACATTATTATATGAACACGACATTTTTTCAGTAACTACTTACAATTTATCGTGGATTGTAGGGTAAAGGAATGTTCACATGTACACGCAAGTAACGCATAGACCAGTAAGCAGCACTGGTTTAAAAAAAGATAAGAAAAAGAAAAAGAGTAGTGTGCATTGTTTTATATTACTTTAAAATCGCAAAATAGGCCTTTCTTACAAAGAATATTTAAAAGAAAGGCCTATTTTCCGAATAAATTTTAGGTAGTTTCTGCGGAAAACACAAACGCTGTGCTTTCGAGGGCGACACGCGGCTGCTGACGCAAACTAACGATGTATTTTGTGAATTGTGATCGTTGCGCCACATTACACAAGTTCTGTATGTATTGTGTGTCATTTTTAGAGAGTATGAGCGATACAAACGTCGCATCAGTCAACAAACAATATTGTTTTTTTTTTCTCCGTACTTGTGATGGTAAATGTGAACACTCCTTTAGTTGGTAAAATATAAAAAAAAAAAAATGAAAATTATATCTAATAATTTAACCTACCGTAAATTATAATACAATAATTAAACATAATCGATGCTTATGCATAAACTAATAAATATAAAGCTCAATATTTTTTCGACAACTTTCAGGTCCATTTACAGTCCGGTTATGAAGGTACCTATTTTTATCACATTTTCAGGACCACGTCGTTAATTTTCTAGGCAATTTTTGCAAATATTTTACTACATTTATAAGATCATGTTAATTAATAAAAAATAATTATTAAATAACATGATGTGGATAATATTATGCCAGAGATGATCTAAATTATATATAAAATCAAAATTTATTTAAAGAGCCTTCGACTGCCCGCGTAAATGTAGCCCGTGTGTAAATGTAGCCTGATCCAGCTTAGTTGAAATGGCTTCACAGCCTCTCTTCTTTTGAGATCAAAACGACTACAATTTTGTATGTACGAAAGCTCTCATCTTTTTATGTTTTCCATATTATCATAATTAAATATTTTCCAATAAAAAAAACATATATGTAATTCTAGCGTCTAGAAATGATTCCACCGTTTTCTATAAAATACATAACATATATAAGAACTATCACATAATATATCATCACTGTACAACTTTTATCACTTTGTTCATACATACCATGGGGTGTATTATATCAATTTAAAAAAGTTGTCGTAATACATAAAGGAGGTCCATTTAACAATTTCACGAAGAACAAACATTACGGAATTAATAAGAAATAGAATACTAAAAGTATGTTTTGTTTTGAAGAGAGAACCATAATAGAAACGACGTCCACTAAGATCAAAGAAAGTTGAAATTCGTAAGATAAAAAATAAAAGACTGACCGCATTAGGTGTATACGACTCTCGAGCGTGTGCCAGAATATATCGTCGCTACAACGAAGTGTTAGCGATTTAAAGACAAATCGACGTGATCGCTGCGACTAACTCTTCCAAAAGTCGCATACACCTAATAAAGGGTCAGCTAAAGTCAAAGTTTCACCCCTTATGTATTACAACATCTTTTCCCACCGTACACTAGATTCGTGGTTATTGTGATTTTTTTTATAATGGCACACTAACTTCGATAAAAATTAAGGCCACCACCACATAAGGCAACAGCATCTCTCGATGACATCACTGGCGATCGATATTTGTCGGCAAGTAGTCGTCACAACTTTCCGACGACTTTCGTCACCTATTTGAGAGTCGCTGTCACCCAATGTGATGTAGGCCTAAGGCAGGACCACACTGGCCGAAGATTCGTCAAACCTAAATAAAAGTTAAGGCAGGTTGCGAAGAAATGCGATAAAAGATTTAGAAAACCTTTTAAAATTTATTATATATTAATTTCAAACCACAATATTAAGTACATAACAAATGCGAATAGAGTAGGAATACATTTTTAGAAATTATAATAATGCCAAACACATTATTAATTAAGTATAAATATTTAGTGTTTGTGTGTGAATTATAGCGGAATTACCACTAAATATTGATATTTAATATATATCATGGATTTCCGTAAAGTAACGCCTAATTCCATTAATTATTACGACAAAAATAACTCGGATACATCATACACGGAAACCGTTTATTTAAGACAAAAATCTAATTAATTTTAGGAGCTATAGATACGCAAAATTAAGTGTTAGAATCATAACTTATGAATATTTAATTTTATAAAAATCATTGAAATTAAAATGTAAAGTCACTACTATATTAATTTCATTTAAACGCATATTTTAATATATTTTTAGGGAAACAAGACAATTAAAAATATTTAAACCGATTTTAAGCTCGGTTGCAAGAAGCTCGGGCGAAACGCACATTTTAATTCATAACTTAAAAACAGCTCGACCGATTTAGACACATTTTAATGGGAATATTCGTAAAGTGTACCTTATGAAAGAAAAAGGAATTTCCCAAATGGGTCAGAGGTCTTAGAGTAATCGCCTGAACACACACAAAAAAAATGAAACAAATTGTCATCAACGTTCAACGTTGTTCAACGTTCAACGTTTGTCGTCATTGCCATTTCTCAGCTTTTTTTAAGTCGGTTAAAGGGAGACCAGGATTCGCCTGAAGTCAAGCGATACACTGACCTATTACAATCGCAGTGTAGCCTTGGTCTTTAAAACAAAATCCTATGCAATAATACTGCACAGATGCAAAAGTCGACATCGGAAGATGGTTGCTTCGCGATTCAAGTACGACTTATAAACTATAAATAAGCTTTTTTTAAACTACTTCGCACGCATTTAGTAAAATATTCGTTAAAATAAAATAATAACAATAAGTTTTTATTACAATGCCCAGTTGTTTCTTATTCAGCCCACCATACACGGACGATCTTTGATATGTAGGGGGCAGTCGTAAGTTCATGATGGATTCGACTCGATTAATGAGATATGGATATGCCACATAACACATTTCTCGGTACGAAAAGTTGCAATAATACTCAAGGACATGCTAATGAAGACTTTTCACATAAATAGACAATTAAATTAAAAAAATGGGGATATGACTTTATACCACAGCCGAAAGGGACAGGAACAATATACTTCCGAAGTTAATAAAGGTCAAATTCCAAAACCCAGTTCATAGAAATGAGAATTTGGCCAAACAAAAAATAACTGAGATTCTGAGCAGGACAACAAAATGTACCTCTAGCTCTGTCACTCTTGGGAATAATGTCGTATATGTGCATTTCGCCTACTCGAAAAGTGATTTCAGTTCTATTTGATGCTTTTTCTAAGATGAAAAATTAATTATGCAACTTCTGGTATTTTTATTAGCGACAGACACATAAGCAGACAGCCCACATGATATGAGCGGTTACAGTCGCTTTTTATAGATTCCTGCAATAATACCAGTGGTAGGAATTTCCGACGCGGTGTCAGTGTTATATTTTACGTATACACCTCTATAAGTAGGAATGTATGCAGCATATCAACTAAGTATTATTACACCTTTTCATAGCATTCTGCGTATAAATAAAATCGTGGCGTGGTCTTTAGGTACGTATTTTGCGGTTGACCGCAATGGGCAGCTGTGCGGCTGATTGGGACCAATAATATTATGGACTAAGTCACAGTTTTTAGCCGCACTGTGCGGCGAGTCGGACCGTTGCTATTCGCATTACGCGTGCGGCTATTCGTACAGCCGCAATCGCGTCTTGCGGCCAACCGGAAGGTCAGCAGTATCTACGGCTAGCCGCAAAATGCGTACGTAATTTTACTCTGTTATCACAATGAGGCACAACTTTATACTTTATTAACGAGCATGTAGTACCTGTATTTGGAACATGTAAGTCATATTCAAAATAAAAGTTGTGCCTTTCCGTTTACAAAGACAGTACTGGCAATTAACTTGGCCGGACAAAAGTCAGTCGTAATTGCCCACGAAAAAAAGATTTTTAATATTTCTGTACAGTTATAGTGGTTAATTTCGCTCCGGCAAAGTTAAATCGCAATACCAGCACTTGTTTTAAAGTCGGCAAAAATATAATTTTGTCATACCTATAATATAATAATTGACTTGTTTATTCAGCTTTGATGTGTTGTTGTTCTCTATTGAGGTTCATCTCTTTGAGGCGTTGTCTGAGCTGGGCCTTCTTTATGTTGGTCATTATTTGCGTCGACTGGTACAGCCATGATCCCTGGAAATGTATTTTTATAGATAAATGTCTGCCCTCCGCAATTTCGTCTGCTATGAATAAAAATACTTTACGACCTTTTCTAAAACATTCTTAATGTCATAAAAATCTGTCAACCCGTTTCAGAGGAATTCGATTTCAAACACTGTGAGATTTATAATATTTTTGATTCCTTTAAAGACAAGCACCGAAAGAGTTTTTTAACGCAAGAAACCACTTGGCTCAATTATTATAACAAATCTTTCTTTCTGCAGCGATTTGCTTCTGCTCCCTTCCATTCCTTCTATGAAGCGAATCGCAAACGGATAGATGAAAGAAATGATTCCTTCATCATCTCTCTCATAATATAAATCCGAATGTTTGTCGTAGATAAGTTTCATATTTGTACTGTAGTAGGTACCACCTAGTAGGTCCCCGTTGACCTTTGAAAAGAGACGATCGGCCGATCAGTTAATCAGCTTTTTATAGCCTTATCACACCCACGCGATGCATTGATAGTCTAGTTATTATACTATTGGGAACAATTGATGTTTTGTTATTGATAAAATACGACTGTTTTTATAGATACTGTTTTTAAAGATAAGGAAGAAATAGGCTATCTGCGCCCCATGGGTTGCTCAGAGGTGTTTTAAGCTCGTTTACATATGTGCCAAATTGAAGGCGAATTTGTCCAGTAGTCTATGCGCTAAGATTTAATAAAATTAGCCGCACGCAACATTTAGCGACAGCGACTCTTGAGTGGGTGACGAAAGACGTCGCAAGAGTTGTTACGACCACTTAAAGATACAAGTCGGTCGCCAGAGATGTCGTGAGAATCGCTGACGCCCAGTGTGGGGGCGGCCTTAAGCTTAGTTTAGTACGAAGTTCTATCGTAGTCCAGGACTAAGGTGGCCATCTGTCTTTTTGATTTACGAGTAAAAATACATACGGATTTTAGATATTTTACAGGAGACAATAATAAACCATTTGACCGCTAGCCGCGGAATACTGAAGAAACGCGGTCTTTGTTGACGCGCATTTAAAATATACTGTGTTTATCCCCGCATTTGATAATGCTAATTACGGCTTCCTAAATTTTGTAGCAGGAAACAGTATACCCATTAAAATACCTACGGAGTTTCCGGTCACTCCATCCGGGGTCCGGGACCCAAATTAAAAACTTGAATGCATTTCATAAGAGACACTGGACAGGTGAAACTAAATCAATATTAAGCTTATTATATTGCTAAGGTGTTACACACAAAAATAATACAAGTAGCCAATATAAACATTCCTCATCTATTTTTGAATGCCACTGATAACTTATCAAGTTTCATTTTGGTGTGCCGCAATAAATAAATTGAAATAGGTTCGGTACAGGATATAAGATTGCTGATTGCATAATATTAATTCGCACTGAACTAACAATTAGTACTCTGCTATCTTTTTTATGACATAGGTAGCAAATAAGCTGATATTCCACCTGAAAGTCACCTATGGATAACCACACCTCTAGACGCACAACCCTGTCGCTCTAAAATAACAACGTAGTTTGTCATTTTTAAAAGTATCAATGTGGTAATACTTTTAAAAATAAGAAAAACATAATCTAAAGATTGACCAAAAAAAAAAAACTAACGAATTTATATTCAAAGATCGTCATTTAGTCGCGCGCCGAGAGAAGAGCCTTAAAATCAGGCGTGCTCAAAGGTTCTAAGGACTCTTTTCTTTCCTAGACTCTGCCAATTAAGACGTACCTAACTAAATGTTTCTCTAAATTATACGTGTTGCTGGTTTATTTGCCAGCCCCCGTTACACATAGATAGAAATGTTTCTATGGACGCAGTGACGCAGCCACAGTATTTTTTAGGGTTCCGTACCTCAAAAGGAAAAAACGGAACCCTTATAGGATCACTTTGTTGTCCGTCTGTCTGTCTGTCTGTCTGTCAAGACCCTTTTTCTCAGGAACGCGTGAAGGTAAAAAGCTGAAATTTATAGGAAATACTAAGGTCCATTGCCTCTTAGAGCTGTGAAAATTTCAAACTTCTAGGCCAACGCAATCAAAAGATATAGTCGAATATGTCGCAAATTTCAGCAAATTTTCGACATTACCAAATAAATCAAAACCTACGGGGCACTTCCCGTGAACCCAGAATCTTGAAATTTGGCACGAAGCAACTCCTTAGAGCACAGATAAAGGAAAAATTGCGAAAATCATAAATTTTAATATGCATCATATGAAAAAAATATTTTGAATAATTTTATACCTACTACCCCTTTTCTCATGAACGCGTAGACGTATTAAATTGAAATTCATATCAAATACTTAAATCTATAATACCTTTAAACTGTAAAAAAATCAAACCTCTATGTCAACGCATTCAAAAGAAACAGCAATTTTAGTCGCAATTTTAAACTCGCAACTACTCTCAAAAAATCAAAACCTACAGGGTACTTCCCGTGATCTTAGAATCTTGAAATTTGGCACGAAGCAACTCCTTAGAGCACAGATAAAGGAAAAATTGCGAAAATTGTACATTTTTAGTGACATCATATAAAAAAATATTTTTAATAATTTCATACGTACTACCTTATTTCTCATGAACGCGTGCAGGTATTAAACTGAAATTCATATCAATTACTAAAATCTATAATACCTTTAAACTGTAAAAAAATCAAACCTCTATCTCAAAGCATTCAAAAGAAACAGCAATTTTAGCCGTATTTTTTAACTCGCGACTACTCTCAAGGAAATCAAAACCTACAGGGTACTTGCCGCTAACTCAGAATCTTGAAATTTGGTACGCAGCAACGTCTTAAATCACAAGCACAGGCAAAATTGCGAAAACTGTAAATTTTTTGTTACATTATATCAAAAAATATTTTTAATAATTTTGTATTTACTACCCCTTTCCTCAAGAACGCATACAGGTATTAAATTGAAATTCATACCAAATACTCAGCTTTATAATAACTTTAAGCTGTAAAAAAATCAAACATCTATGTCAACGCAATCAAAAGAAACAGCAATTTTAGCCGCATATTTTTAAACTCGCAAGTACTCGCAAGGGAGTGACAAAACCCACAGTATATAATATTATACCCACTTTTCCTTAGGGTTCCGTAAAAACCCGTAGGTTTGTACGGAACCCTCGGTGCTCGAGTCCTACTCGTACTTGACCGGTTTATTTACAGAAACACGAGTTTCAGTAAAAAAAAACTGTGGCCATGACTCATGACACCCAATTTATTCGCTGTCGAATAAATCAATAGTAATGTGCCGGCGCGGCGTATCGCCTTCACAACAGATAATCTTCGTGCTAGTCTCATTCTCATTCACTTGCATAAAAACATGACTCTATGACCTCGCGTCGCTCACTTACCTACTATCAAAAATATCTACATTTTAAAACATGGACACGTGTAATCACACACGTGTGCTACATTGAAGGTTTGAGGTTTTTATTGTATCTATAGGAAACCCTTAGTGCCGAACCCTTGCTATGTCATGCGGTGGCCTATTACGTGATCCAGCGTACCGTACAGCGTGAACCCATCCATACATACATTCATATCTCAACTTCTATGGGCGCTTGCGACCATAGCATAGTGTGAAGAGGGCTTTAAGCAACAAATCCTAAAACTATCGAAACCTTAGTTTTTTTTAAATTTACCAATAACACTAAATTAATACATTTTCTGAAATTATTGTTTAATATAGCTACCTACTATAATTTAACGTCATATGACAGATTTTTTCGTGCCCTTCAGACGACGGATCATCGTGCCGGAAGACAGCTGTTAACCACGGAAACCAGTATGGTTCGGTAATCTAGATTTCACATTGATAACTACAAATTAGAACCAAGCAGACCGTGACGGCAATTTCCACCTTACGTCAATGAAAATTAATCACACATTCTGGTAATCAAAACAATTCACTAAATGAAAAACCAATTAATATGATAACAAATATCTTATCAAATTATTACTTACCACCATTATCATGCAGTTGAGAAGTATAGGTATGGAGAATACCACAGAAATGAAAAGACCTTTGCTGTCGAAATACTGTTGTCTTGAAAATAATGCCCAATTCCTGGCAGCTACCTCGTTTATGTTCTCTGAGAAGTATACCAGGAGCACTGAAAAAATAATGGAAACATTTAAGGCTCAGCGCATGCTACGAAGTTCATTTTCTAATATATATTTGCATAATTTGCATTTTGAAATTTTCAAAGCAATTTTTATTATTGGATCAATAATGACGTCAATTTACAGTCGATATAAGGATGAGCATGTGAAAAAAAAATATTTTTACAATTTTTTTTATAAAATATGTAATATTAAAATTATGCGAAACAAGATCAATATGAATAAAATATGCGTCTCGCTTATAAGTAAGAACTACCGACAAAAAGAACACATTTTTGGCAAATATAATTTGCGTGAATTTATTTCGCACATAATTTTCATTTTTATAGAAACAGACATGGCAAACAAACCTAAAATCGTATTTTTATACAAAGTTCAATTGCCATGAATTTATAATTTATATGAATTTTAATTATGAGTTTTTCTACTGAAGATACTGATGACAATGTAAATCCCAACTACCTCCTATATGGTTTTGTTTTTAGTGAGACAGATTTTAACAACTTCTCTAGTGTACATATGTAACACTAGAGAAGTTGTTAAAATCATTTCATAGACCCGGTGAACTTCGTACCGCCTATCCTCCTCGCAATTTTTCAAATTTTTCTCACAGTTTCCAAGAATATTTCAAGACTAAAATTAGCCAAATCGGTTATCGTTTTCGAGTTTTTGCGAGACTAACAGAATTGCAATTCATTTTTATTTATATAGATACCTAGCTAAATAATGTTGTTGACAAATAAATACCCACCTATTATTTCATTTTTGTACAAAATAAAGTACAAAGAAAAAATCCCATGATTGCAACGAAATGGAAAAGAAAAGCCACAGGGTAAAGGTACTCACATAATATTATGAAGAGTATAACTTGAAAGTTTCCGTAGTTCCTTGTAGAGAAACATGTGAATGTGACGATTATGTGGAATGATACGAGTGCTATGAGCCACGGGTCACGCCACTCAATCTGGAAACAGGAAAGTTAACTACATAAAGATAAACCATTTTTAAATTGCAATAGACACACAAACAAAATGTTCTTGACGTCTAACAATCTCACTTGCTCTTCAAAAATTACTTATTGCTATTTAAATACTAAATAGGTATATAATTTATCTAACTACGAGTATATAATTTATCACACTAATATAAAAAAAAGTTTGTGAGTGTGTATGTTTGTTACTTCTTCACGCCTAAACGGGTGCACCAATTAAGCTGAAATTTGGTATAGAGATAGGTTAGACCCTGGAATAACATATAAAATAGGCTACAATGCAGCGGGTAAAACCGCTAGGCGCAACTAGTTTATAATAGATAATTTGAGTTGTTTCTTAGCAAGTTTGAGAAACATTTAAACATAGGCTAACTAGAAAAAATAAACCAACTGCAACTTGTCTACACTTTTTTAACAAATATTGATTTGATTTTAAAAATAACATTTTAAACAATAGAAAATATAGAAAAAAATATTGCATTGAGCAGTAGAGTTAAAGCCTAAGTATGGAATACATCTTGTTTTAAGACTACGTAAGTTCCAGGGTCATCTAAATTCATTGTATGTTAATTAAAAACTGAATTATAAGTTAAGGTCTTAAAAATGTTGCCTCATTTTAAAATGTAGCAGAATAGATTCATGGTACAAAGTTCAAGTGGAGATATTACAAAAATTAATAAGTATGTAGGTATAAATATAATATTTAATGATTAACACATTAACTGCTACAGCAAAATGTAGGTACATTACAGAGTTTTATTAGTTTTTTTTTATACAAAGGAGTAGGAAGATGAGCAAGATGCTCTCTTGATGGTAATACTCAATACTTTATTTGCTCCCTTAGAATTAGGTACATAATAAGGTCTTAGTTTAGTTTGCACATAAGTATTTCTAAGGACCCTGATGGGCACATGCAATTTAGAAGGTACAATAATTGTAATTAAAATTAAGAAATGAAATAAGTCTACCTACCTAATTTATTTTAATAGGATGTGTTAGAGAGGATGATATATGTACATATTTTTATAATTTATTTATTTTAGTGTAAAATCTTGCAGATATTCTTCTATGCTGTAATATGATTTGTTTATAAGTATCGATTTTAGGTTTTTTATAAATTTGTTGTAGTTAGGTTTGTTTTTTAAGTTATGAGGTAGTTTGTTGTAAATTTTTATGGTCATTACGTAAGAGATATTTATGCCCATAACACAAGTCGACAAGAATTTTGAGTCAGGGTTCTGTATGTGTGATTTTGGTTAATTATACTTAACTAATTAAATATTGATCATTTATATTTTAAAAAGTTTGCTTTTATAGTTATTAGAACGAAAATTAAAAATGCTCTTCTAACTAAAATTCAATTTAAGCTTCAGAATTTTTTATAGGAATAAGATATTTTCTCGCGGTAAAATGTAGTCTATATTTTTTGGTGATAATGTAGCTTTATATTGACGAAAGAATTTTTAAAATCGGTCCACTAATTTTTGAGTAAATTCACTACAACGATTCCTATATATAAATTTTACTCACTTTATAGCATGTTTTTTTTTTTATGTGATGAAGTAGAAGACGAGCAAGACGCTCTCCTGATGTTAAGAGATAACGGCTGCCCATAATCAGTACAGTGTTACCAAGGATTTCACAATTATGTGAAATTCTAGGAGCACTGCACCAACGCTTCTTACTCAAGTGTCAAATGATGTTAAGACTCTTTAGCCCAGTAATTTCACTAGCTACAGTGCCCTCCTACCGGAGCACAGTAATGTTTGCACATCACTGCTCAGGCGGTAGAATAACTGGCACTGTTGGGGTACCCACCTAGACGACCTCCTGCAAAGGAAGAAGGAATAAGTGTAGAAGTATTGACAAAAAAAAGTATTGGTAATTTCTACGTTGCTATTTGCAATGAAATCATGAATTACGGCTATAAGACTAAGCCACGCTACTTTTTTGTGGGTATTAAATATCTTTAATTTTTTTTTTACTTGTATTATTTCACAATTATCTTTTTGGTTTGTGAACCCTCTAAAATTTCTGCTTTAATTTAACATTCTGACCATTTAGGGTAAAATATCTTCATAGATATTCAAAAACCTGATAGCCTGGAACAGGAGCTTTAACAAACTGTTTCATGAGACCCATTTTTATATGCAATAGAGGCATAACACCCGATCAGAACACATAAATTCGTCAACATTTGTCAATTTTGTTTTTTCGTTGTGTAATGTACAAAAACAAACTTTAATTGATAAAAACAGTAATTCACATTACTTTTCAATATAACCAACCAGAATCTATGCATTAAATATCAGAACCAAAAAAAAATTTTTTTTTTTGTAGACTTGTGTAATTAGTACAGTGCTGCCCAGGACTGACAAGGATGTAAAATTCTTCTCATTTTCTGATGTGAAGTTAATAGGAATATGAGTGCATATTGACACTTCATCATTATATCTATATTCTTAAAATCATCACTACATAGTATAAAATAAAGTTGCCTCCCGTGTCTGTCTGTCCCTATATACCTATGCTTAAATCATAAAAACTACTCAACCAATTTTGATGAAGTTTTTTTTAACAAATACATGCATAATATGATAGAGAAACACTGATAATTTTCTGTTGGGCTCAAGGAAGTGTTTGTGGGTCCACTAAATACAATATAAATAACACTTCCTTTGACCACAATCTTGTGTTAATTAAGCTGGAAATGGTAGCTAAACCTTGGTGTGTATTTTTTTAAGAACTAAATATAATGTCAAATTTTGACAGCACCTTATCGGATAGAAAACGCAGACACAATCTACGACATTACATGCTTACTTTATTCTTATTGAATAATACTAATGAACTTAGACCTAAATTGCCAAAAAAGACCTTTCAAGGTTAAGTGTCTATTACAGAATAACAAAACTTTGAATTTAAGACTTATACAGACACATCACCTTGACCTTTTGTATTACTCATGAATTAATCAAAACAAATTTCCTCATGCAAGAAGATGAATGAGAAGGCACACAGCATTCACCTGATGCAATATAGCATCAATAAATAGATAAGCTATATCTCTAATGTTACACTTGCAGTGCTCAGTATTGAAGTCCCACACAACACTACACTGTCACAAATTTAACTTGTAAAAACACCCAATAATTTCCCATTATTTACTTTAGCGTTACTACTATCAACAACATACGTCAGATTATTGGGCAAAACATGGCACTGATCCAGGCGAACTTTTTGTCAACTGTCTGAACACAGTTTCATACATGTTCGGAACACATAATTTTGTTGTTTTTTCATCATAAAAATTATTATTAGACTAATTTAATGTGTTACGGGTTGTTTAGTCGGCCTGTTCAACGACCGGTGGCGTCACGGTTAATAAGTGCATGAAAAATAACGTAATCTATGCCTATGTAAGCAAGTGTAGATTTTCGTAATGTCATAAGGTATAATTGGACGTATATTCTGAAAAAGGTTCCAATCCACAAGGGCTAGTTAAGCAAAAATGTTCCATCCACAAGGGCGCCTTGAGTGCATTTTCACCTTACTCGTCCTTGTGGATTGGAACATTTTTCAGAATATACGTCCAATTATTATACAAACTAAGTTCATAGGTAGCAATTAATAGGCCGACGGTCGTACATTACCATGCAATGTAAGCGGTAAGTAGCGCGATCGAAAACAGCGTAAATAAATAATTTTACGGCATTCGTTTTCAAGATGTATAAATAGACATAATATACTTACACTACGGAGATACGAAATGAAATCCGATATTTGGTTAACTTCCACAAACTCTTCCATTACTGCAATCGCACGAAAAATAAGTATGTAATGTTATCAACAATTATTATTTTACAAAAATTGTATGCCCAAAGAATGACCGCAAAAATAATAATCAGTAATCAGATGACAATGACAATCAATATTGACGTTACGTTAAAATGCCAAATACATTGACAGTGACATTTAAATAAATTCACATCAAATTATTTTTTAAACGTATGTCGGCTAATTCGGCGAAGCAAATTTAGGCAACTCCGTTCGTTTGCCGACATGCTTCGCAAAGAAGTTTTTGTCTATTATACTATTGTCAGCTGTCAAATTATGTTCATTGTCAGTGTCAAGGCCAACAAGAGGCTTTGTGTTTTTGTCGCTGTCGTACATATTCCTCTTCTTTCGAAATAAAACGAAACGCTTTATTTTTAATAATTTATTAGTTTAATCAATGACCTGAACACAAGTGATAAATATTATACATGTTGTGATAGTGTGCAGTAAAACATTAAACTAAAGGCAATGAATAATAACATCAACTATTGATAGTTTGGACGAATCAAAGCGCCGGTAGCGATATGTTATCAAATAAAATAACAAAAAGGATATGGGGCTTCGTGGCGTGCATAGTTACCATTTTACAAGATGTGCAAGTTTACGGTACTTATATAAAACCGGCTGCGGACCGATTCAACTTTGATGTGACTGGTTGCTTATTATATCACAAATTATGTTCGCATTTAGACGATGATCTCGCTATTCTTTCGTGCTCTCTGAATGCGTCGTACAATAGGTCGCAAATCGCTGTTACCTGCCAGCATAAATTATGGACTCACCAGAATGATTTGCTTGACAATGCATATTTGGATTACAAACTTGCCTCTAAGCCTTGTCAAGATGAGCCAGCTATACTGAACTGTTTGAAATCTGACAGCTACGGGATAGACTGTTTATTGAAAAAGAAGGCATCTGTTAGTGATAAAAACTGTTGGAGGATGATCAATAAGATTGAATCTCTTATATTTAATGACTGGCAGATCACTGGGAACTTCTTGAAGAACTGTTATGACGATATACAAGCTCATACATGTGGTAGGATTCCTGCAGATTCACGAAGCTTATCACAGGCTTTGACACTGAAATGTCTTCAGAGTAAAGAGCAGCAACTGCGTCCTGAATGCTTGTCAGAGGTGAATGTATTAACTGACATGAAATACAGCACTCTTCAATTAGACAAGCTGATATTTGCTGCTTGTAATGTTGATCAAAAGAACTTCTGCCCTGATGATGTGCCGGGCTCTTGGTTGATGTACAAATGTTTATTACGACATAAATATGAAAATGGTAAGTTTTCTTAACATTGACAAGCTAAATTGTAACAGTCTTTTAATAAGTTTATTAAAGCATGACCAATGGCGTCATTGTAGCTTGACTAAAAACAATGCAACCTTGGTTGATAACAGAATTGAATAAACAGCTCTGTAAAAAATACATTGAGAATCTTTATTACTTACCCACATAGATTTCAATGTAAAACTTTCTTTAAATTTCAGTAAAATGAGTCACCACTTCGCAGTTTAAAATACATTTATTTTCAACTGTGTTCAGTTATTTTTACCAGACTTGTTCACTGACTCTGCTTGTGATTTTTTAAAAGTAAATCATAAGCTAGTTTAACATATTTTTAGTGTACAAAGGTGACTTTTAAGGAATAATATTCAACCTAATAATCATAAAGAAAAGAATTACTATAACTTTTGTATTGGGTACATTTAACCAAACTAATCTAAATATATAAAAGGAAATAATTATATATATTGCTTTCAGGGATGAGAAAAAAATGTCAAGAACAACTATTTTATGATCAAAGAAATATAGTCATGAACTATAAAATGAGTAAGGGGTTAGTCAGGTCTTGCAAAGAAGATATTAGGAAGTATCATTGCCGCAAAGGTGTTGTAGATGATAAGGATGTGAGACTCGCACAAATATTACTTTGTTTAGAGAACATATCAAGGAATGAAACCACAAAACTGTCACCTGAATGCACACAGGAAATGACTGATCACAGGAAAATGCTTATGGATGACTACAGGCTGTCACCAGAGTTGATGCAAAATTGTGCCAATGACATCACTACATTGTGCCGAGGCGTTGAAGCTGGCGGTAGAACTATACATTGCCTTATGGATCACGCAAGACCAAGGAAAAGGAAAGATAAAAGAATTAGCATACCCTGTCAAAAATCTCTTGAAGCTTTAGTCCAGGAAGCAGACCCTGGTGAAGATTGGAGAGTAGACCCAATATTACGAAAAGCCTGCAAGCCAGTTGTAGATAAATCTTGTCAAGAAGTTGTTGGAGGTAATGGAAGAGTTATGTCATGTCTCATGGAAAAACTTGGCACAAACTTCATGACTCCAGACTGTGAGACAGCACTGTTGCAAATCCAGTACTTTATATCTAGAGATTTCAAACTAGACCCTCAGCTGTACAAGGCTTGCAAATATGACTCTGTCACTCTCTGTAAGGCTAAATTGGGTTGGCAGGATTCTGGTGATGCCCAATCAGAAAGAGATCTCCTGATTTTGCCTTGTTTGTATAATTATGCTTATGATCCTGATCAGAGAGGCAAATTGAAACCAGCTTGTGAACAGCAAGTGAGGAGAGTAATGAGGCAGAGAGCTATAAGTGTGGATTTGTTGCCTGAAATTGAAGATGTCTGTATTGATGATTTAGCTGCCCTGTGTGTTGAAGATGCTGGCAAAGGGAAAGAAATATCATGCTTGCAAGACAGAATAAAAGATCTCTCTCCTAAATGTAAAGAAGCTGTCACTAACTTTACTGAAATGCAAAGTGGGCACATAGAACTAAATTCTGTAGTCAATATAAACTGTAGAGTTCCTATTGAGAGGCTATGTTCTTCTGAATTGAAAAGCAAAAAGGATGAGGATGATATTCTAGATTGTCTAATTTCACACAAAAATGGTCCTGAAATTAAAGCCAACGTCAAATGTAGAGCTGCAATTGAACATGAACAGTTAATTGCATTGAAGAATTACAGATTTACAAGGAAGTTCAAGAATGCTTGTAAATCCTATGTTGAAAGATTTTGTCCTAAAGCTCAAACTAAAGTTCAGGTTGTGACATGCTTGAGTGAGATTGTACGAAATGATACAATAACTAGAAGAAAGCACACAATATTTAAGGATTGTCGTCAACAGTTAAGAAGTCAATTATTCCAACAGAAAGAGAATATAGATTTGGACCCTGAGTTGAAAGAAGCTTGTAAGAACGACTTGCAGATATACTGTGCTAAAGTTCCTCATGGAGAATCTGCAGCTTTGGAATGTCTACAAACTACAACTGGAAAATTATCTGATTCTTGCAGAAAAGCATTATTTGTTGTCAGGAAACAAGAATTTGCAGATAATGCTATTGACTATCGTTTGGTAATAAGTTGCAATGATATGATTGACTTGTACTGCCATAACACTGAAGCATCGAAGATTCTGGATTGTCTAAAGGTATACACAATTCAACAATAACTGTATTAATATTTTCCAAAACAATGTTAAAATCATTTAATTGTTTTAGGCTCATCGCAAAGAACCTGAATTCAATGAGGAATGTAAGCAGGTTATTGTGAATCGCATGATAGAACAGAACACTGACTATAGGTTTAACAACAACTTGCAGAATGCTTGCAAGACTGATATCAAGCAATTCTGCTCTGAAGTTATTGGTAAGTTGTCTACTGTCACTTCTGAAACCAGTGTCCAACTTTATTCAGTCATATCATGATTTTTGCAATCATTTTTGTATGATATAATGTTTAAAATGTTCTGTAGTGCAAAATATTTCGGCAATTAGATGATAATCCTCCTAAATTCGCAGAAATATTATTTTTATCTAGGTGGCATTACTTATCTTTAGTCAGATAAATATGGACTTATTTACCTACTATTAATATAATTTTAACATTGACCTATTGGCCCATCCTATTTATTATCAGATAATGTAATTTATTAGTATGTAAGCTAGCCGAAAGAAATTCACGTTTATTACTTGTCTTTACTTATCACTCCAGAACCACTTGATCTGTTTGGCCATCATAAAACTACTTCCCATGTGTACCAAATAGGACCCTTTATTAAATTGCGCGCATGAGCCGAACAAAATATTCTCGATGTCTTTATCAATGGTCTGCAAATTAAGTGTGGTCAAACTGTACCTGCTTATGCATTTTAATTAGGCAACATGAATACACTCCATTGTTCACAGCAAATGAACCTCAAGATGTAGAACTTCAAGGCAAAGTGCTATATTGCCTCAAAGACAAGTTTAGGGAGTCTAAATTGACGACGCCTTGCGAAAATGAATTGGCTAACGTACTGAAAGAGCAAGCACTTAATTATCGGCTTGATCCTTTGCTTGGGAGATTGTGCAAAGCGGAAATACAGACAATATGTACAGTGCCGGCTGATATTACAAGCTCTGAAGGACAGGTGAGCAAATTATGGAAAACTTTTGCGCCTATCGGATTACACGCTGAAATGTTTATTTCAGGATCTATACTTTATATCAAATTTCAGCTCAATCGGTTCAGTCGTTTAGGCGTGAAGAGGAAACACCATAATCCATACTGCAATATCAGTAGGATTGGTCATGAAGTCATTCCAGTTTTAAGCCTACAAAAAAATCAGCTTTATCCCATTAGGCGTCATGAGCACGCACATTTAACTCTTCAGTTTTGATAAACCACAAGTATCATTTAGTATAACTCTAATTTTCGTATTCCTACTTGCAATAATAGGCATTATACATAGGCTTGTTATAGAAATTAATTATTTGGCGTAATTACCGAAATTTTTAGTCGAAATAAAATAAGAGAATAGATATTATTGTGCAAGAATCCAGTATCCAATTAGGAACCTATTTATAGATATCCGGCGAATCGTCTAGACTATCTGCGTGCCGCCAGATTACTGTCTCGAATCTAGATATATCTATGTTTCGTAATATTAAAATGTATCTTTATATTATCTATATTCTGAATTTATTTCCAGGTGGAAGAGTGCCTTAAGAATGCACTGCTTAACCACAAAATAGTGTCAGCAGAGTGTGCTCGCGAAGTCGCACAAATAATAGAGGAGGCTGAGGTAGACATAGAAACTGACCCGTTGTTAGAACGGGCCTGCGCTTTGGACCTGCTCAAGTATTGCAAGGATTTGGAACACGGCGCTGGGAGACGTAAGTCTTTGATATATTGTAGGAAATTTTCTTCATCTTTTTGAGACTTATCATTTTTATTGATGAACAAAAATAGAGCCCAAGTAATGTTTCGATTATGCCAAGCAACTTTAAATAACAAAGAAATAGTGCAATAACACCAAAGAAATAAACAGGTAGGACTCAATATTAACGACAATGAAATGTCCAGATGAACGCACTCAGCTCATAAATATAAGTGTATGTCTGTGTAATTACGAGTATAGCATAACTAGTAAACCAACCAGTCAATCTACTTGTTTTTTAGAGAACTATATTCAGCCACTACTTAATTGCATAGAGGTGTTTCGAGTTTTAACGAGTTATGCTTTTTTAGGTCTGAAGTGCTTGAAAATAATTTTGAATGACAGCAATCGTAAATTGGAGGCGGACTGTGAGAAGGCTCTGTCAAGCAGATTGGAAATGTATAAATATGTAGCTTCAGTAAGTATTCTATGCACGCAATTTCGTAGACAATTAGATATAATTTATTCATAAGTCACTGACCTATTGGACAAACTCTTGTATGGTTGCTATGATACATAAATACTTGGCTCTGAATAAATTTGTATGTGAAAAAAGGAGACGAATTGATGGTTGGTACAGTCACAGAATAGCATTCGCCCAAATCACATTTGGACAACGGAGGCGCAAATCGTGGAAAGCCCATTTAGTGAAAAGAGCAAATTGTCCAAAGCGCGATTGGTCAACTTTTTTATTTGCCCTATTTTTACGCCGCACCTGAAGATTTTACATGCTGAAATTTACCCAATTATATATTTCAGGATCTAAGCTACCAATATTTAAAAATACAGTACAATCGGTGCAGTATTTTTAGCGAAAATAAGTGACAAACATACTCATCAATAAATCAAAGAAATTAAAAAAAAATACCAATTGCATTTGACCAAATGCGCTTTGGACGATCTGCTCCTTTGACGATTTGTGATCAGTTGTCGAATTGCGCTTTTGACCAATAGCGCCTAAACTCTTTGCGGCTACCAACGACTGTCTGATTATAATCCAGAGAAAGCCGGCGGCATACCCGTTAACAGTGTGTTAAATCCATAATTCGGCGAAGGCGGTTGGAAAATTGAGAAAGATGTCCCTTGGAACTAATAATTTTGTACTATGAAAAGCTAAGGTTTTATTTCTTTTCAGATGAATGTAATGGAAAATTTGGGCGACGTATACAACGAACTGTCGTCCTCTCCATCTAAGAAATACTTTTTAGTTGTAGCAATTTCAGTGATAGGATTAATTTTTATATTTGGTTTATATTGCGGTAGGATGACTAAGAAAGCTATGTATGTGAAAAGAAAATAAGTAATTAATTTATACAGTATTTAAAAATAAAAATAATATACACAAATGATTATACCAATTATGTTTTATTTTAACCTAAGATTATATAAAAGTAAGAAAAAGTTATAAGTTTTCTTCAAAGTCCATAGCATCCAGGTCCATTTCCATTACTTCTTTCTTGACCATTTTCTTAGATTCAACTTTGGGCTCAATCTTAACATCCCCTTTTACAATCTTTTGACTTTCTTCAAAATATTGATTTGGGTGATTGATTCCCAAACCCAAATCAATGTTGTGGACTGCATCAAAGTATCTGCTGCAAGCTATTTGGAAGTGTCCCTTCTTTGCCATGTCTACTACGTCATGGACAGCTGAAAAAATCATAAAAAATTATATAAGAGAAATCAGCAACATATTATAAAGAAAATAATTACAATAATATGTAAGATACAATAATTTATTATATATCTGGAATCCTAATTACTCATAATCTTCATCATTGATTATTATAATTTACCTATAGATATTAAAATGTTCATTGAAGTTTAATTTATAAGCTCATTTTTACCTTGTGAGTCAAATCCATATCCTTGCAGTCTGTTCTTGAGATTACTAGCATCACAGTGTCTATAAGGACATCCATGGCAGTCCCCCGGACCAACAGTTTCATTGATGATCCTCAAACAACTGAATGGCGAGTAATTTCTCTTACTCCCTTCCTTACCATAATTGTATCTCACATTATACGCGTAACTCTTCTCAAATTTGTCCAACTCCATTATCTTTGTGAATTCATCCCTCCAGAAGCGTAAAGAATCTTCCAAAGTCACACCAATTCCTTTCAAATAAAGACCATACTGTAATCTTCCACCGTGTTTCAGATGGTGGGCAGCTCGGAGATGTTCATGCAATTGCCTCATGCACAATGGGAAGGACTTCACAGACAATGCATCAAGACTCTCAATGGGAACTGCAGATTTTGTGTTGGAATAGTCATTGCCCGAGTAAGATTGATGTAAACCTTTCAGCAAACTCACCAACCTCTCGTCTTGCTCTATTTCCCCTAAATGGTGACTGGCTACAGCGAGACTCTGTTTCAAATGTGTCCTATACTGAGCTGTCAATACTGACACAAAGTCTCTGTGAGGAACATAAGCATATCCATCACTGAGGTATACTTTCCTTGTTTTGACTAAGTCGAGCACCTCAAAGAATCTCACTTTATAGAATTTCATATTATCTATGTTCTGGCTAGAACTCTGGTATGATGTAGACTCTCTAAGGTAGTTCACAAGGTCATTTTTTTCCTCATCTGAGATGTTAGTGTAACTTAAGTTGTTTAGCTTGAAAAACTGATCCACTGCTTCACCCCTCATAACCATAAATCTCATTTTGAACAGTTCTAGTTCTCTAGCTATGAACCATCGTCTTAGTTCTTCAGTTCGACAGTATGCTAACCTGAGTATGAAGTGAGCTATGTGATCCTTCCGCCTCGCTTCAATGTCAGCTTCTGTAACACCACAACCAGTTTTCTCACATAGTTTAGAATAATATTTCAGACCTTGAGCTCGAAGTTCACTGATCACATATTCTGTCCATTCTTCTGAATACACTCGTAACCCTTTCAATGTAGTAGCCGTAGCCAGCGTTCTCAATAAAGTTACTCTTTCTAGAGCCAAAGTCTCGAACTTTTGTAATGTTATGTTTTCTATTGGAGGCAGCCTGTACATTTGAAGATCGTGTGGATATGTTTCGGCATCACTTCCAGATATTGGGGCTTTTGTAGATTTTCGTTTTATATTCAAATCCATATTTATTTGCAGGAATTAGATACTTTTACAAATAAACTTTCAGTTAACAATATTACATTATTACTGTTTGCAATTTGCAAGATTTTTAATAGATTTCGCGCCAAAGTTTGACATTGACAGTGACAACTAGGAATTTAAAAAAAAACATTTTTTTTCCACAGATCTACTAAAGTGCTTCTTTTGGCTTTTCCGAAGTCCGAAGTGGACTTTTTTATTTTTAACCCCCGACGCAAAAACGACGGGGTGTTATAAGTTTGACGTGTCTGTCTGTCTGTCTGTCTGTCTGTCTGTCTGTGTGTGTGTGTGTGTGTGTGTGTGTGTGTGTGTGTGTGTGTGTGTATGTGTCTGTCTGTGGCATCGTAGCGCCCAAACGGATGAACGGATTTTGATTTAGTTTTTTTTGTTTGAAAGTAGAGTTAGTCGAGAGTGTTCTTAGCTATGTTTGGTGAAAATCGGTCCAAGATGGCCGCCGCTACAAAATGGCGGATTACTTTTTTCTTCCACGACCCCCTCAATATGGGTATCAAATGAAAGGGCTTAACGAGTAGATTACAGCCCACTATATAAAATTTAAAATCCAAGATGGCCGCCATCAAAAAATGGTGAATTACGTATTGCGTTGGGGGTTTTTTTAAATTTTTAATTTAATTCACTTGTAATTACTTCTGTGGTAGTTAGCGTAGAATGAAACGTTATGGACACGCATGTCTACAGCACGTTACTTCCGGTTTATGTCCCTCATTCTTTTTTGTACCCCTATGATCTGTCAATAGTGTCATGTTTGTCAAGTCGTGTAAACTCGATAGATTTTACAATTTATACAAATTAATTAATTTCATTAATAATACACATCATTCTATAAAGAAATATGTATAAATATAGATTACGGAGATAACACAGTATTGTTGTCGCTTAGCTGAATGGTTTTAGATAGTTAATTCTAACAAATATGGTGTCTAATAATATGCAGTCGTCACTAGACGATTTAATTCAATATACACAGCTTTTTAAAGCTGTCCCTACGGTTTTACAAGGGACGGTGCTGCCTTTTTTGATAATATACCCTGTGGTGTTCTATTCGTGGATATTCGTGTACGGTTTGGAGGATAATTTTGAGGCCGGGTTTCTCACGGTGGCTGTGGTGGCGATAGTTCAAATTTTGATATGTCTGTGTTGCTATTGGAGTGTCCACATTAATTGTTTCCTTTCCTGCTCCTCGGTAAGTGCACAGTGAAGTAATTGAACGATAAGCTCTTCAATACTAACCTATTTCACTATATATTGCAGTTTCTTAGGGTATAGTTGTAATTTTCACTATATATTGCAGGTAAAAGACCCTATTCAGGCTGAAATAGTTAAGGTTGTGCCTACGTCGAATAATGGTTCATCAGAAATTGTAAAACTACACCATACAAAGGTAAATATTTAATTAAAATAAATAATTTAAAAAATAATATATTCAAATAAAATAAGAACAAAATAATAATATATTAAAATACAATACAATTTATATGTGCAAATATGGCTAACTAAAAAGTAGCATTTTTTAATTTAGTAATCCTCATTATTATGAAACATCTGTTTTTCAGTCTATTAAAAAAGGCAGTGATAAACCAGATGTCTGGTTTACATTCCAAAAAAGTAAGTACATCTACGACTGGGATAAGAAATCATTCCATACAGTACAGTTTCCTACAGATAAGACTTATGAAGAGTATTTGGAATCTAAAGGATATGCAGATGATGAAGCCATTGATATTGCTGAAACGGAATATGGGAAGAATGAAATGGTTATGGTAAGAATAGAAAAACAAAAATTCTGTATTCGCTTAAAGAACAAATATGGGGGAGTTGATTTGAAATTAATAGTTTAAACTGACAATGCATTTTTTTTCTTCACAGTTTAAAGAATTTTGATTCTTTTATGTCCTAAAATTTCAGTTTTAATGTGATGAATCAGTTAGAAATACCAAAAGTCAGTCTCAAAATATCTTACTGTACCTATAATATTCAGACACTCATATTTGTAGCAATTTAACATAAACTTTATCAATTAATGTTCCATTTACAGGTAGTTCCAGAATTCATTGAATTATTTAAAGAAAGAGCAACAGCCCCCTTTTTCGTATTCCAAGTATTTTGTGTCGCTCTTTGGTGTATGGATGAATATTGGTACTACTCAATTTTCACACTGGTTATGCTTGTCATGTTTGAATGCACCTTAGTCCAGCAACAACTTAGAAACATGGCTGAGATAAGGAAAATGGGCAATAAACCATACAACATCAATGTCTACAGAAATCGTAGATGGAGACAAATAATGAGTGATCAACTAGTGCCAGGAGATATAGTTTCCTTAACTCGGTCAGTCAACGAAAATCTAGTTCCATGTGATATTTTACTTCTAAGAGGTTCCAGTATTGTCGACGAGTCTATGTTAACTGGTGAGAGTGTCCCGCAAATGAAGGAAGCTTTGGAGAACGAAAAGAACTTGAAACAGTTTTTGAATCCCGAAGGAGAAGGAAAGTTGCATATGCTATTTGGGGGCACAAAGATCGTTCAGCACTCATCACCTAGTAAAACTAGTTCCACAGGTCTCAAAGCTCCAGATAATGGATGCATTGGTTATGTTATTCGCAATGGCTTCAACACATCCCAAGGAAAATTGTTAAGGACTATATTGTTTGGCGTTAAGAGAGTTACCGCCAACAATCTCGAAACATTTGGGTTCATTATGTTTTTATTGATTTTCGCAATTGCAGCCGCATCTTACGTATGGTTCAAGGGTTGCGAAGATCCTGAAAGAAATAGATATAAACTGTTCCTTGAATGTACATTGATTTTGACATCAGTTGTGCCTCCAGAATTGCCCATAGAGTTGTCACTAGCTGTTAACACTTCATTGTTGTCACTATCGAAACTAGCAGTATTTTGTACAGAACCATTTAGGATACCATTTGCAGGGAAGGTGCAAATTTGTTGTTTTGACAAGACTGGTACTCTGACGAGTGATAATCTAGTAGTAGAAGGTGTGGCTGGAATAGGGGAGCACAAGGATGCGACGGTCATCCCTCTCTCACAAGCTCCCATGGAGACAGTTCAAGTGTTAGCGTCATGTCATTCCCTCGTACAACTTGACGAAGGAGTGGTCGGCGATCCTTTAGAAAAGGCGACTTTAAAAGCCGCCGAATGGAACCTCACGAAAAGCGATGCCGTAGTACCAAAGAAGGGTAAATCTCCCGGCCTGAAGATAGTGCATAGGAACCATTTCTCAAGTGCTCTTAAGAGGATGTCTGTTATAGCAGGATACCAAGTCAACGAAAGAGGATTCATCGAGACCCATTACATTAGTAGTGTAAAAGGTGCGCCTGAAACTATCAAGACAATGTTAAAAGAAGTACCGAGTCACTACGATCATGTTTATCTATCGTTGTCTAGAAGAGGCGCTCGTGTGCTGGCATTAGGTTATAGGAATTTAGGAAAATTATCGTCACAAGAAATCAGGGACTTGTCTAGAGAGGATGTTGAATCTGATCTTACGTTCGTTGGCTTCGTCATCATTTCGTGCCCATTGAAGAACGATTCGAAGAAAGCTATCGCGGAGATAGTGCACTCTTCACATTCAGTTGCTATGATCACTGGAGATAATCCACTCACGGCGTGTCACGTTGCGAAAGAACTGAAGTTTACTCAGCAAAGTGAAGTTCTTATATTGACGGAGAGCGATAGTCAATGGGTTTGGAAGTCGACAGACGAAGAAATAGAGCTGCCTGTGGTACCATTTAAGAAATCTAAACAGTTGACCTCCAAATTCGACCTATGCATTACGGGAGAAGGTTTGACGTATCTGAACGAGTTCCATCATAAGTTTTTGTTGGAATTGATGCCACATATAAAAGTGTTTGCGAGGTTCGCACCAAAACAAAAAGAATTTGTGATTGTCACTTTGAAAGCTCTCGGGCATACAACGCTTATGTGCGGCGACGGCACTAATGATGTTGGGGCTTTGAAACACGCTGACGTAAGTTTACTTGTTAAATACTCTAGCTTAAGTGCTTGTTATTACATTTATCTGCTCTCTATATATTTTCCCTTCCCAAATATCTTTGATTCGCAAGTTCTCATGCAGCAAAGGAAAAATTAAAGAAGCAGGCAGAATACATAATGGTTAACTCCGTGTCTGCTATTAAGAGTCTGTTGAACAAAGCCAGGGTAGATATGCACTGATGCGATTACGACGAAAGTCTATAAAATATGGCAATTCACTTTAAATCTTGCGGTATTATACATCATTTTACAATTGTGACCATAATATTATAACAAATTGATTCGTAATTTCATTTCATATTATAGCTTGTCGTATAAAGATAATTCGCGACTTGGTCGTGTTCGCATCAGTGCATGTCTACCCTTGGCCAAACAATTTGTAGGTAGGAGTAGCGATCTTGGCCAATGCTCCTGAGAGACTCAAAGAAAGAGAAAAGGAAAGGCCAGTGGAACCTGAGCCCCGGCCGAGGCCGCCTGGCCCACGTGACCTTCGAGCTGAAGCCCGCGCAGAAGCCACAGCAAGGCTTCGCAGAGCTATGAAGGAATTGGAAGAGGAAGACCAGCCACAACTGGTCAGGCTAGGAGATGCTAGTGTAGCTGCACCCTTTACTAGCAGATTGTCCAGTGTTTTGTGCAGTAAGTGTATATTTGTTTCTTTGCTCTATTTCATTTTCTACTTTGTATTATTAATCGAGTGTATCGTATTAACTCCGCGAGTTTATTAAATCATGATAGGTATGTGATTAGGTATGCTGTGTACTTTATGCGATCGATTTTTTAACAAGCTGTTTATGCTTACGTATTATTAATGCAATAAGAATTACGGATACTAGCTCTAAATCTTGTGATGTTAAATAACACGTCAACGCAATGTTGCAATTAAAATTCAAATGTTTTCCCTCGGTATTATAACAATTTAAGCCGCCCCACATTGAGCAACCTTGAAGTTGTCTAAGCTATCTACATACCATATTTCAGCTCAATCGGCCCACCCGTTTAAACGTGAAAGAATAAAGTAAATTTATTGACATAGAATTACATCAAAACAAATACATTATATGAATCCATAAGTCCCTAAACTAGTTAAAACTATGCTTTGGTAACAAACATACATACAAACTTTAGCTTATATATGATATTAGCAGGATTAAGAATAAAATAACACGTCATGAAATACTTTGTATCAAGCTCTAATTTGATCTTTCTAGAAACTCACATAATATAATATGAATAAATCCCGCCGAGACTACTCCTAATAACACCAGCATCGAGCACTGGAGCATATTGAAAATCAGTCGTCAGGATAGCCCCAGGGTTAACCTGACGAAACGCTGAGCCTGTTGCCATTGCCGAGTATATTTTTTTTTCATTTATCCGCGACAGTGACTATTCGTTTACCGGAGAGAAAGGTCGCGTCACGCGTAATTGCTCTTGTACGTGCTCGAGTAATTGCGCTGACACCGTATCTTCCGTCGCGTAGAACCTCCAATATGTCGCATCGCGCGTGCATTATTTCACGGTCACCGAAATGACCTAGATAAAGTGTGTGCTACATTTTACATGAACAATTATAATGCACATTATTATTTAAGTGAAAGTGAAGCTATACATTAAAACAGTATGGCTACGCTGCAATCCGTTTCCTTAAATACCGAATTAGAGCGTCTCATTTTTAAACACTATGAGTCTGAAAAGGCCCAGCGTAAAAATCTGGAAGAGGTGGTCAATAACCTCACCAGACAAGTAGCTGATCTACAGCGCGAGCTTAAAGATGTGCGCGAGGCGAGCAATACTCAAAGCACATCAACTCGCAAAGTCGTGGTTCCTCCTCCAGCCATGTATGAAACGGATGAGGAAGAATTAGCCCGAGAAACAGAGTGGGTGCGCCAAATAAGCCGAAAAAAGCGTAAGATGAATAAGTCACCATCCCCACAACCTATTGACAAAGAGCAGGAAAAGCCAAAGGTGAAGAAAGCACCCTTGCCGCCACCAATAGTCGTAGAAAGCATTAAAAATTATCAACAATTTTATGATTTACTCTCGGCTAACGTAAATAAAGATACGTTTCTAATTAAAATGCTGAGTGGCGAAAACGTCAAAATAAATGCCAAAAACGAGGACTCATATAGAGTCATTTCCAAGCTGTTGACTCAAAAGAGTTGTCTATGGCACTCTTATGAGAACAAACAGGACAGGCCAATTAGAGTAATGGCCAAGAACCTACATTCCTCATGCCTGCCTGAGAGAATCATTAAAGACATTACAGACAAAGGACTCAAGATCATAGACGCAGTCAACAAACTCAAGTGGAAAAATAAAGAACCACTAAATATGTGGACCCTTTCATTCCAAAAAGATGAAGAAGTTCAGAAAATTTACGAAATAAGATCTATTTTGGGGTGTAAGGTTGATATACAACCCCTAAAGTCATCAAAACTTATTCCACAGTGCAAAAGGTGTCAGTCGTACGGCCATACACAAAAATATTGTTCTAAGGAACCTCGTTGTGTGAAATGTACAGGCAAACACCTAACTAAAGACTGCACCAAACCAGCAGATGCGAAGCCAAAGTGTATTCACTGTGGTGAGGCTCATCCAGCAAACTACAGGGGTTGCATCGTGGCCAAAGAATTACAACATTTAAGAAACAAACAGTCAAAAACAACAACAAATACATCACCAGTCGTACACGCACCCATTGTAAGTAGATCAACTCCGGCCATTGTACACAAAAATGCCACTAATGGGGTCTCTTATGCACAAATGGCAAAGCCATCTCAACCAGAACAAAAAGCTCAAACAACAATGCCTGATGTAGATAAAAAATTAAGCCAAATATTGCTTTTTATGTCTTCACTTGATGAAAGGTTAAAGAAGTTAGAAGCTGGCATTAAGAAGGCCCCACAGAAAAATAATAAATAAAATGGATAATAAAACATTGAAAATCATAGCATGGAATGCAAATGGACTGCTCAAACATCAGCAAGAGTTAAAAGCAGTCCTAATTAAAGAAAACTATGATGTATGTCTAATATCCGAGACTCATTTCACCAGAGAGTCCTACATTAAAATAGATGGATATAAAACGTATCATGCGCTGCATCCAGACAACACTGCTAGAGGTGGTAGTACCATCATTGTCAAAGACAGTCTCTACCATCATCAAGCACTAAAATTTGAAGAACAGCAAACTCAAGCTGTAGCTATTACCATCAAAACCAAACGTTATCCAATAACAATTTCAGCCATATACTGTCCGCCAAGGTACGCATTAAAAGCTGAACATTATAAAAATATTTTGGAAAAACTTGGAAACAGTTTTATCCTAGGAGGAGACTTTAATGCCAAAAACACTTTCTGGGGATCCAGGCTAACGACAACAAAAGGAAAAGAGCTTCTTAGTGCCATAAGAGATTTAAACTGTAAAGCAATATCAACGGGAAAACCAACCTATTGGCCTACAGATCAAAATAAGATACCAGATTTGATAGATTTTTTTATATATAAAAACATACCTTCTAGCTTTATAAGTATTAAAGAAAGTTTTGACATGAGCTCTGATCACTCACCCATTGTATTAACTCTAAGTGAAACTATTATATCTAAGCAAGCTAGCCCAACCCTCGTAAATAAGAAAACCGATTGGGAGAGTTTCAAGTTTGATTTGGAATCAACTATAGATTTAAAAGTTCCATTAAAAACCCCGCAGCAACTCGACGAAGATCTCTCAAAGTTCATTACTGACATACAGCAATGCGCCTGGAGAAACACGCCAGAGATTAACTTTACACCTAGAGATAATTATTACCCTATACATATATTAAAACTCATATCAGATAAGCGAAAACAACGAAAAACTTGGCATATGACTAGAGCACCGCAAGATAAGACACTATTTAACCACCTTACAAAAAAAATTAAGAGGGAAATAGTAAAGCTTGACGAGGAAAATATGAATAATCAACTCAGTCAATTAACCAATGATCGTACAACAGATTATTCATTATGGAAAATGGTAAAAAATGCAAATAAACCCACTATTTCCTCATCGCCAATAAAGGAAGAAAATGGAAGGTGGGCAATAAACAATGAACAAAAGGCAACTAGATTTGCCCAGCATCTAGAGCAGATCTTCCAACCAAATGATAACACCGAAGAAGACCTTGTATTACCGAATGAAATTTTGCACACTGACTCAGATATCAAACTTATCACACCGAAAGAGCTACAAAGAGAGATCAAACAAGTTAATAGAAAAAAAAGGTAGCACTCCGGGAGTGCCGGCAGAAGTGAAAACTTCAATATTAACGTTGTGTTTAATTATAAGTATAAAAATACTATCATTTATGAGGTAGAATACAATGTTTATTTATTGCGCTATCGTACACAAATATGACAATTTATATTTTGTTATTTATAATATTATATCGTTATTTATATATTACATTAAATTTTATCTCTCAGAAAAATCAACTTCCATCCATAATTTCGACGACTTTTACACCATCGTTATTATCAGAATCATCATCCCAAATTTTTACAACTGATACAATTGGTTTATGATAACTGAAGTAAGAAACAAACAGTTTTGATTCGAACCTATTTAAGTGTCTAATAAAGACCGCATCAATAGTAGTTTTGTATTTCGTTGTGCTAAAATTGCGATCATTTGACATAGTTAAACCAAATTCACAGAGCAGCTCAACACTCAAGCACGGTAGAAAGAGTGAGAGATACTAGTTCCTCTCCCTTCCCCTCGATCTTACGCTTTTTCGATCAGCATCACGTGACCCTGACGCGAGTTTGAAAGTTTTTACCCATACAAAAAAGTGCTCAGCGCCGCTAAAGAAGTTTTCACTTCAAAAATCTCCAGGTTTTGACCTAATTACTGGAGAAGTCTTATATAATTTACCGCGCAAAGCTATTGTAAAATTGACAACTCTGATCAATGCCGCATTCCGACTACAACACGTTCCTGATGTGTGGAAGGTTGCTGAGGTTATCATGATACTCAAACCAGGTAAACCAGCCAACGAAGCATCATCATATAGACCTATATCACTGTTGTCAATTATGTCAAAGCTATTTGAAAAATTGATATTAAAACGACTAAAGCCTATTATCCAAGAAAAAAATCTGATACCAGACTATCAATTTGGATTCAGAGAACAACATTCGACAATAGATCAGGTACACAGAATCACTAACGTCATTGAAAAGGCTTTAGAAGAAAAAAAAGGTATGTTCTACCGTTTTCTTAGACGTGGCTCAGGCTTTTGACAAAGTGTGGCATGAAGGCCTTATATTTAAACTAAAACATATGCTTCCACCAAAGTTTGCTGATTTATTCAAATCTTACCTCGCACAACGAAGGTTTAGAGTACGACAAGACGATGCCTACTCATCACTTAGGCCTATAAAAGCTGGAGTACCACAAGGAAGTGTATTGGGTCCTATTTTATACTTATTATACACCTGTGATATTCCAGACACAGAAGACAATACGATAGCAACCTTTGCTGATGACACTGCAATTATGGCAACATGAGGAAGCCGTAGAAAAGATTCAAACAGCTGTAAACACCATCTATGGTTGGACGAAGAAATGGAAAATCAGATTGAACGAATCTAAATCCGTTCACATAGACTTCACTAACAAAAAGTCTGTATATCACCCGGTTTTCATCAATAACACGGCTATACCATACGAGAATACTGCCAAATACTTGGGAATGACTCTAGACGCAAAGCTTCGCTGGAGAGCTCACGTCAAGAAGAAACGGAATGAACTAGAACTCCGTTATAGGGCAATGAACTGGCTGCTTGGAAGACATTCTAAGTTGTCAATTCATAACAAACTGCTCCTATACAAACAAGTCCTCGTTCCTATTTGGACTTATGGCATCCAGTTGTGGGGATGTGCTAAAGACAATAATGTGGAAATTATCCAACGCTTTCAAAATAAAGTGCTGAGGGGTATAGTGAACGCTCCTTGGTTCATAAGAAACGATGATCTCCATCGCGATCTAGATGTGGATCTCGTGTCTAACGTCATCAAAAAGTTCGCGGAAGCCCACCAGCGACGGCTCCAACATCACGTGAACGTCGAGGCCATCCAGCTCCTCGACACCACGGGACTAGTAAGGAGACTCAAAAGGACAAAACCTTTCGAGTTAGTTTAAGTGTAGTGTTTAGTGAAATTATATAGTGTTAGTGCTGTGTACAAAGAACACAAGAACAAAGTGTCTTAACTATGATAGAGACAGTAAGAATACGTGTTATTGGACACTTTCTTAGATTATCTCATTTTAGCAATATAAGTTAGAACTAAATTACTTATTAGTCTAATAAGGCTAGATTGTAATATATTGATATACTTACCTATACTGTGAGTGTATCATAAAAAAAAAAAAAAAAAAATATCCGCGACCTTGCGATGTATATGGAGCACTGGCTTTTATATTAGATTATGTTTTACTAAACATAAAATAAAATTAAAGCACAATACTCTGTGTGTAGGAATTTGTATTATCCACTTGAACTAAACATAAAGGGACTTGTCGCCCATAGACAAATATATCATAGACAATAATGAGTGTTGCCACCTTATAAACTAGTGACGTTCCGTTAGTGGAACGCCGCAAATTATATTCATTTTTTATTTCATTTATTTCCAGTTTGCCACATAATCAAGCAAGGCCGCTGTACGCTGGTGACCACGCTGCAGATGTTCAAGATCCTCGCTCTGAACGCCCTCATCCTGGCGTACGGCCAGTCGGTGCTGTACCTGGATGGCATCAAGTTTAGTGACACGCAGGCCACGCTGCAGAGCTTGCTCTTGGCTTCTTGCTTCTTGTTTATATCTAGGTCTAAGGTGAGATATTTACGCTTGTTTATATACATATGTATGTATGCTATATGTAGTTGTTATGAATTTGCTGTTTTATACTTGTCTACTCTTCCTTCCCATAAGTAAAATCCTATTTAATAGACTTCACAAATCGTCGGAATCTTTTTTCGACATTTTTAAGTATGTCCGGCGACTACTCGTAGTCACCTGAACAGATTTAGGAAAAATCTTTTTAACCCCCGACGCAAAAACGACGGGGTGTTATAAGTTTGACGTGTCTGTCTGTCTGTCTGTCTGTCTGTCTGTCTGTCTGTCTGTCTGTCTGTCTGTGTGTGTGTGTGTGTGTGTATGTGTCTGTCTGTGGCATCGTAGCGTCCAAACGGATGAACGGATTTTGATTTAGTTTTTTTTGTTTGAAAGTAGAGTTAGTCGAGAGTGTTCTTAGCCATGTTTGGTGAAAATCGGTCCAAGATGGCCGCCGCTACAAAATGGCGGATTACTTTTTTCTTCCACGACCCCCTCAATATGGGTATCAAATGAAAGGGCTTAACGAGTAGAATACAGCCCACTATTTAAAATTTAAAATCCAAGATGGCCGCCATCAAAAAATGGTGAATTACGTATTGCGTTGGGGGTTTTTTTAAATTTTTAATTTAATTCACTTGTTTGTTTATAAAGTTTGTTTTTTTTTGCGTAACTTCGTCTGCGTCTGTAGATTAATAAATATCCTATGAACTATTCTAAACTACCTACCAAATTCACACAAACAATTATAAAAATAGGTCAAGCCATTTTGAAGGAGTTCGATTACAAACATATTATGTTACACGAATTTTTTACATTATATTTCCTCTTTCGTGTCCTACGATTTTTTGATGTAGTTTTTGCTAGCGCAGTAAATTACATGAACAAAATCTGTATACTTTGTCATTACATACCCTTTTTGATTTGTATTTTTTAATTCTAACAAAAATTTAAATCCCTAATTTCTCCTTCCAGCCTTTGAAGCAGTTATCGAAACAGCGCCCTCTACCGAACATATTCAACTTGTACACCGTAATGACGGTGTTGAGTCAGTTTGCAGTACATTTCCTCTGTCTCATCTACTTGGTTCATGAGGCCACAGAACGCTCGCCGGGCAGGTAAGAAACGGCGAACACACGACCATAACAAATTTTAACTAGCTTTTATACTATAACGAAAGTATACATTAAATTTATGATAGTTCAAAGGTTAGAACCGTACTAAGTGTCTGCCGATGGAGGGCGTGATTTGTATTCAAATTAGGTACATATACTTCGTTTCAAAAACAAAGATAATTTTTGCTGGGTACGAAGGATACTTTCCATATATTATATATCAGATATATATCATAATATATCCGATATATACCATAACATATATTTCGGCTATAAAGGTTTTTATGATATATATCATTGATATATAACCTTCGAACCCTGCCAAAATTATCTTTGTTTTTTAAACAAAGTATAGGTACCTACCAAGAAAACATGTAATAAAACTTAGCTTTTATACTATAAAGAATGTGAGTGCCAATTTCTTACAACTTAATCACCTGATATCTGCCAAAGCCACCAGGTACCCAGGTTTAATATTCGGGGATAGTTCTTACCTCAATTGGAGCTATATCTATCAATCTATCTATTCAGCCTGTATCCACCCACTGCAGGGTATAGGCCTCCTCATGGTCACGGCACACCTTCCGATCCTGTGCGAGTCTCATCCAGTTCCTTCCGACATACTTGACAATATCGTCTGACCATCGGGCTGGTGGTCTGCCACGAGATCTCTGTCCTTGCCTTGGGTACCATATTGTCGTAGCCTTGGTCCACCTGTTTTCATCCCGTCTTGCCAAGTGTCCTGCCAACTCCACTTTAATCTGGCTATTCGTGTACCTACGTCTTCGACTTTGGTACGACGGCGAATTTCAACGTTTGGTACACGATCAACCAAATAAATTCCTAACATGGCGCGCTCCATAGCTCGTTGAGCCACTCTGATCCTATAAATGTGCTCTTTGGTTAGCGGCCATGTTTCAGAACTGTAAGTGAGTATAGGCAGGACACATTGGTTGAATACCTGGTCTTAAGGCTTTGCGGGAGTTTTGAATTGAAAACATCATCTAGCTTACCAAAGGCTGCCCATCCTAGCTGCACACGCCTAGCGATCTCTCGAATTTGAGATCCGGGATCAAAGGATAAACAATGTCCAAGATAAATGTAGTCGTTGACTAATTCAATAGAGCAGTTGTCAACAGTTACTCCTGTGAAACGAGACAGATGGTTTGTCATTATCTTGGTTTTGGACATGTTCATCCTTAATCCCACGCTTTTGGATGCATTGTGTAATTCTGTTAGCATTCCTTGGAGCTCTGTAGCGGTGCTAGCTACTAGAATGAGATCGTCGGCAAATCGAAGGTGTGACATTAATCGGCCGTTGATATTGACACCCTTTTCGTTCCAGTCCAAAGTTTTCATAATGTCTTCTAGAACACAGGTAAAAAGTTTTGGCGAAATTGTGTCCCCTTGTCGCACGCCTCTACCGATTGGTATGAGGTCAGTTATTCTATGCATGCATACCTGCATTGTGGCAGTTTTGAAGAGCTCCCGGAGGATATCAACAAAACGCTTATCAACACCGCATCTATGAAGAGAATGGAACACGGCCCAGTGTTCGACACTGTCGAAAGCCTTCTCGTAGTCGACAAAGGCGAAACACAAGGGCCGGTTGAACTCTTTACATTTCTCCATTACCTGCTTGATAGCGTGTATGTGATCCATGGTGGAATATCCACTCCGGAAGCCCGCCTGTTCCTCTGGCTGGTATTGATCGAACAAGGGTGTAAGTCTATTGCATAAAACTTTGGCAAATAATTTATATATTTGTGAAAGGAGACTGATTGGGCGGTAGTTCTGTAAGTTCGTTTTGTCTCCTTTCTTGTGTAAAATTGTAACAAGGGCATTTTTCCATATGGATGGAGTAAAGTTTTCTTGTGACACTTTATTAAAGAGTGTAGCAAGCGGTTTTAGTACGGCGATGCCACCAGATTGTAGCATTTCGACGTACACTCCATCTTCTCCAGATGCTTTACCGCGTTTCATGAATTTCAGTGCAAATTCATCATTTCATCCTTTGTAATTGACGGAAGTGTCTCGTCGTCCATACGTTCGACCGGATTTGCTCTGATATCCGCAGCATTTGGTGATTTTGGTTCCGTTGCTTTGGACGCATAAAGATCCGCGTAAAACTCTTCTACAACGTGTATTATACGGTCTCGATCTGTAACTATTTCTCCTCTATATGTAAGTTTATTTATTTGAGTTTTATGTGTGCGTAGTTTCCGTTTAAAAACTTTTGGGCCTCTATTTTCATTGATAGTTTTAGTGATAACTTTAGTATTATGTAGTCTTAAATCTTTTTTTTTTTTTATATCTATACAAAACTTTTTTTTTTTTTTTATAAAATGACAAATGTCTACTGATCAAAGGCTCTTGTTCTTTAATAAATCGATTGTTCTTTAATAAATCAATTATTGTTGTGTTTGAGAGTCCAAAGTGTTATGTTCTTTTTCAGAGATCCAAAACCAAAATTAGACATGGACCTAGGGGAAGACGAGAAACGTGAATTTGCACCGGACCTACTCAACAGCACCGTTTACATCATCTCTATGGCGCTACAGATTTCCACCTTTGCTATTAACTACAGGGTAGGTTTTTATCATTAATCGTGTAGAAAGCTTTTACCAATGCGCAGTTGCATATTATTTTTGGTTAGGAGTGTTCTTACAAATAAATATGTGTGTGGTGCATTGGGGTTTTTCAGTGATCTCGTATGGGTTATTACGATCTTATCCAATATTCTGCTGTGATTCACTCCGGTTGAAAGGGTTAGGTGCCCTGGGATATTACTAGGAAAAAGAACCTTACTTTATTAAAAACAATAAAACCTTACATTTGTAAGCAATTATAATTTATTCTAAATAATAGAATAGCCACCTAATAAATTATATTTAATCAACACAATAATTTTTAGTAGCTTCTAAGCTGGTGTTATTGAAATACATATTTTCAATGAAGGACGAAATGGTAATAATTGTACGAAACCGTGGTTGAGATATTCTCAACAATATAGCTTTTATTTACTTTCACCTGTCTGTTGTCTGTCTGTAATCAAATCTTGCAAGTTTAATTTGACCCACTTCCCGGTTTCCGATCAAGCTGAAATGTTGCATGCATGTATGTATAAATCAGATGACAATGCAATATTATTATGACATGGAGCTGATCTGATGATGGAGCTGGAAGGTGGCCATAGAAACTCCGTAATTAAACGACGCAACTTCATCGAGTTTGGGCTCATTGATTCGTCTTGACGAGATGACTATGATGCTAGATGGTAATAAAAATAAAAGCTTGTTTTGAAAGAGTATTTTTAATATTTCACTTGTTTTAGGTACATATTTTCATTTAAAAAAAGATTGCAATTAAATGTTATTATTGTTCCCAGGGCGAGCCATTCATGGAAGGGCTGCGTGAGAACAAGCCGCTGTTGTACAGTATATTGATATCGGGCGGCGCCGTGCTCGCGCTGGCGACGGGAATATTCCCCGACCTCTCTAACATGTTCGAGATTGTTTACTTCCCGCCTGACGTAAGTTTTTAAACTAACTCCCGACTTACACCCGTCTTTTAAGCAAATTTTCGTTGGAAGTTTGCATGGTAATGTACATCATATATTATTTTTACATTTATCATTTCCTTATTTTAGAAGTTAGAGTTACACACATTTTTCCACTTTGGAAGCGTCTCTCGCGCAAGCTATTCAGTTTTGAAAAAAATAATATTAGAAACCTCAGTATCATTTTTTGAAGACCTATCCATAGATATGGTTTTGATTAAAAAAGGTAGCACTCCGGGAGTGCCGGCAGAAGTGAAAACTTCAATATTAACGTTGTGTTTAATTATAAGTATAAAAGTACTATCATTTATGAGGTAGAATACAATGTTTATTTATTGCGCTATCGTACACAAATATGACAATTTATATGTTGTTATTTATAATATTATATCGTTATTTATATATTACATTAAATTTTATCTCTCAGAAAAATCAACTTCCATCCATAATTTCGACGACTTTTACACCATCAACAGAGCAGCACACTCAGGCACGGTAGAAAGAGTGAGAGATACTAGTTCCTCTCCCTTCCCCTCGATCTTACGCTTTTTCGATCAGCATCACGTGACCCTGACGCGAGTTTTAAAGTTTTTACCCATACAAAAAAGTGCTCAGCGCCGCTAAAGAAGTTTTCACTTCAAAAATTTTTTTTGAGTTGCAGTTCTAAGTATGGGGAGCCCTAAAAATGTATTGTTTACACCCGTCTTTTAAGATGTGTCTTTGTTCTCTACTCAACCTCTAAATAAAAAATGTGTGCGTGTACTAGTGTACACACGTAAGAAGTGAAACTTCTTTAATTAAATTAAATTTTAAATTTATAAATTTTTTAAATTCATGTTCATTGGAGAAAGTGAAAGTACTCTTCGTCTGAACCAACCGTGGTAGGGGCAAGAAACAAAAGATGGCGCGTAACGGAAAAATGTGACGCGTAACCGAAAAATGTGACGGTAAATTTTTTTCCAACGCCGATAAAGAAGTTTCACTTCAAAAAAAAGGGTTTTTTGTCTTACTAATATTATAAACGTGAAAATTTGTAAGAATGTATGGATGTCTGGATGTATGTTTGATACTCTTTCACGCCTAAACATGTGGACAGATTGAGCTGAAATTTGGTATAGAGATAGCTTAGGCCCTGGAATAACATATAGGCTACTTTACAGCGGGTAAAGCGCTGGGCGCAGCTAGTATTTTATAATTCTGTGTTTACATTTTATGTCCTAATTAATGCAGAATAATGGGTAAAATGCACCAAATTTCGGTATTTTAAGAAATTTTATACTTGACCGCGTGAGTTTCGGTTTCGCCCGAAACTGAAGCCATGGCCGTATATTCGGTTACGGTTACGGTTTCGGCCGGAAAACCAGTTTCGGTCGGACTCTAATATAAGCCTTCCTTTGAATCACTCCATTAAAAACACCGCATCAAAATCCGTTGCGTAGTTTTAAAGATCTAAGCAAACATAGGGACAAACACGGGATGCGACTTTGTTTTATACTTTATTATTAATTTATTCTGACCATGGATACAAGTCCTTCAGTCGAAAACTTTATTATAATTTTAAGTTCATTGTTTATTGGAGGATATTCCCTCCAAAATTCGATAAAGAGTGGGCGTTTATCGAATCACATCGATTCATTTTGTGATGATTCTTGAAAATAGCAGACTGTTGAACTTTTTTCCATTCTTCGGCAGTAAATCACATTCACAAACACTCAACGTTTATTAAACCCACTAGTAATACGCGTTTAGCACTTATTGCAAAATTATTATCCAAGAACACAAAAAATTTCATCCGCTTTCCAAAAGCGCGGCAAAATGAATCCTTTGTTTTATACTATGTAATAATGATACCTTTTTTTTGTTCCAGTATCGAGTAATATTAGTGCAAGTGCTAATAGCAGACATGCTGTTCGCGTATTTTGTGGATCGTATCTGCTTATTCTTGTTCGGGGAAGGACGATCGTAAGCATAGAGAATTGTAAGACCTTTTCACGTCACTAGAATACATTTTATACCAGCTAGGCTAGGATGCGCAACTTTCAAGTTTAGAAACATTTTGTGAGGAAGAGGTAGAGTGCTTTTTGTTTGTTATCTGTGGTCGACCAAATGAAATCGTGCGCATCCTAGACCTTAAATGTCACAAGAGCTAGTTACAAGGTGTTATAAGTGTAACAATGTTTTGGGGAATGTAACTACACATAATATAGAAACGCGTAGCGTAAATAAAATCTCATGTCTGTGTGTTTGTTATCGACCTCCGGAACGGCTTGACCGATATTTATTATTTTTTGTATGGTATGTTCAACGACAGCAATATAAGACCCCGCAAACTCTTTGATCTCCCCTCAGGGTAGGCTGATCTCACATTGTGTGCTCGTGGCTACACTTCAATAATTATTATTGTGTTCGACAACATTGTCATTATAACGCGACATAATGCGGGGTCAGCCTGAGAGTGACGCCTACTTGTGTCTGAGGTCAAGACTCAGTTTGGGTCGTTGCGCAATTTTGTAAAACTACATATTATACTGATTAACAGATAAGATGCATTCTCTGAACTATTGTTACATTTAGACCTAGAAAATATGAATTTCTAATATATTGTCACTTTTTTACCTCCAAGAAGTGTGAATGTGTTTTTTTTTGGGAAATATTTATGAATAAATATGGAAAAGTTTATTTTTAATCAGGGTTCCAATATTCCTTTAGTTTTGAAGCTCACGTTTGCTGTAGTTATAATTGCTAGATTAAAATCACTTTTATTTTAATAGTTTAAAGTTGAAATTTCAAACGCACATTGGAGAAATGAATTGTAGAGTGCTTGGAATTAATTTTCATTCTCAATATACATTGCCAATGTTTTGTTTATATAAGAAATAGTTCTACTTTGATTATTATAATTTGTGTATTAAATATTATTGTTAACTGGCTACACCTTGTGGTTTCACTTGCTGTAAATGAAATAAATAGTACACTTAAAGCAAGTAGACCGACTGACAGAACCATACCTGCAGGGCTATTCACTTATTGGTTAGGAAATCGAACCAAATACCGAATTGTCAAAAATGTATGAAATGACGTGACATGACATGTCAAGTTGTATCTACATAATACGTCATTTCATACATTTTTGACAAATCGGTATTCGGTTCGGCTCTTTCACGGATAAGTGAATAACCCTGCTGAACACAGGAAAATAAATAACTGAACATCGCTTCGAGCATAGGATTGGCATAACTTCCTTTTTACTGCAGGGATATTCACTTATTATCCGTCAAGGAACCGAACCGAAGACCGAATTGTAAAAAATGTATGAAATGACGTGAAATTTCTCGTCAAGTTGATACAACATAATACGTCATTTCATACATTTTTGACAATTCGGTCTTCGGTTCGGTTCCCTAACGGATAAGTAAGCCCTGCTAAAGTCATTTTTTCTCGCGGTAATCTAGAACAGCTTGCATCGCGGTGAATCCTTGAATGTCGGATACCGAGGGAGATTGAGATTTCGAGTGTGCGTGCGTACGTATACGCTACGCACATATACACAGCGTATATGTACCATTGTTCGGTGTCGGCTTACTTGCTATAATTTTACTACAGTCATATTCTAAACAGTCCTATCGTATATACTATATATCTTCAGTAGTTTTGATATGAATAATAACAAACAAAACAAATGCCAACTTTAGCATGTGCAATACATATTTGAAGGCGATTTAACATTATACTTATTAGATTTTATTTTCAAAAATTTCCCCAAGTTGTTTCAATGTATTTTTTTCATAAAGGATTTGATATTCTGTAAATATTGGTTTATTTTTGTTGTGAAAACTAGAGGGTGATCGTAGCCGCTCAAATAATTTATTTATGTGCATTTATCTAAGTAATGTGTCTATAATGTGTTAATGGTTTATAAATATAATTGTGTAGTAAAAATTATGATGATTTTTTATTTGACTAAATAACCTGATTTACTATTTTACTAAATGGTCTCGATTTAGCCGAGACCGAATTTAAGTAAAATAAAAATAAATAAATATTTCAGGACATTTCACACAGCGCCACCTAACCCCAAACTAAGCAACTTAATGCTTGTAATATGGTGGTTAGGATAACGGATATAATACTTATATACTTTTCTTTTGTAAATACATACTTATAATAGATATTGAACCACCCAGACCAGAAACAAATACCTGTGGATCACACAAACATTTGTCCCGTGCGGGAATCGAACCCGCAACCTTCTGCGTTGCAAGCGGGTATTACCCACCGCGCCACAGAGGTCGACAATGTCGAAATGAAGATCATCACCAAATTACAAAGGTTTTTGCTACTCTTTCCTGATTATTGGTTTTTGCAAGAGATTTTAAATAATATTACTGCATATAGAAATTGACGTTTATTGAAAAAACTGTATATTTACAATTTACACATGCACTTCGTCGTCACCGAAACACAATTTCGGGTACGAAAATAACAATGTCCGGGAACTATCACAGTTAGTGTTTCCAGCCGTGATCGCCGATTCCGTGGCCGAGGCCGATTCCGTGGCCGATACCGATACCTCCGAGACCAATTCCGTGGTCAAGACCGCCGAGGCCAATACCTCCATATCCGAGTCCAATACCTCCATGTCCGAGGCCAATACCTCCGTGTCCGAGGCCAATACCACCATGTCCGAGGCCAATACCTCCATGTCCGAGGCCAATACCTCCATGTCCGAGGCCGATACCTCCATGTCCGAGGCCAATACCTCCATGACCGAGGCCAATACCTCCATGACCGAGGCCAATACCTCCATAGCCGAGTCCGAGGCCTCCGTAGCCTACAACGCTAGTAGCGCCAACGGCAACTGGTGCCGCGACGGCAACTGGCGCCGCAACGGCAACGGGCGCTGCGACGGCAACCTGTTTCACAGGCACAAATTGCGGGTGAGCGGCGGGTCCCACTCTCTTCACGACCGCGTTGAATCCGCTCACAGGGTCGGCGGCGTAGTCAACGACTCTCAACGTGCCGTCGGGTTCGGTCAGAGAGTACGAGCCTTTGACGACGCCGCCGTCGCGGGTTTCTGTTTGGGCCTTGTTGTCGCCGGTTATGGGGTCGCTTACGGCGTAGTTGAAGCCGTAGCGGGGAATCGACTGCGGAGAAAATAGCAATGATTACATTTATCAAATATATTTATATAGGTACTCGTAGATACAAGTTATTACTCGTAATTTTGCCTGCGTGTAGAAATCCTTTCGTAGCAAAGGTCTATGTCATAATATTAAAGATAACCGTTCCAAATTTTTACCCAATCCGTTTAGGTGTTTTGGGTTGTGCGCTCATAGATCAGTCGGTTAGTCAATTAGCTAGTTTCTTTTTATATATCTAAGTATGTATTTAGATGATGTGAGTAGGTAGGGGTTACTTACGACACTGTCGATGGCAGCTACTCCAGCTAGTGGCAGGCCGCTTGGTGCAGCCATTGCCACGCCGAGTAAACAAGCGATCTGGGAATAAACCAAAGTTTAATTATTAAAATACAATATGGAGTAAATAAGTTTTTTTAATTATTAATGTGAGTAGATATACCTTACAAAATCAAAATAAAACTAAAGATATCCTTAAAGGAGGAATACATTCAGTAAACTACGCCAAGTGGCAAGAGATCGCTCGTTACCAAAGGCCACATTCCAGCATGAAAGAACGACGTCAAAATCGCAGGCTTACATTGGGGTTTGCGTTCTTAGACCTATACCTATAGGTAAGGCTAGAGAACTGAGACTATAGAAATACTTAGTAAAAACTTACCGCGACGTAAGAATACATGTTTTCAGGTGGGATGCTCGTACTCTTCGCTAACTGAGCCCGGAATGATGTATCGCCTCCCCGCACTCAGTTTTTATACCTCCCTGATTACAAACTCCTTACAATCCTTCGATGGGTCACGCTTCACTATACATTACACATCTTCATTTACATTTTCATAACGTGTCCTAAAACCAACTGTAATTAGTTAATTGCGGAGTTTGCTGCGTCTAAGTGATTCCAATTCTGCATTTGTTTCGTCAGAATCCTGTTTGCTGAAATGTGTGAAGCATGTAGAATGTAGGTAGGTATACCTAGGTGCAAATTGCTTGTTAGTGCACTTTTCACCTGTCACACTATAGCAAAAAAAATTGTAGCAATGAGTACATATATATGGCAAAACTATCCCTGATGGACCTAATATTATATAAAAAATTTAAAGTTTATCATAAATATACCTACCAATTTTTTTTGATTCTAGTAAAATCACATTACCGTTCCAGCATTTTGGACACTTTGTAAATACTTGGGTAGGTAGGTAACTATAAATCGTTTTTTTTTCGGAAATCTAGGAAATTTGTACTTATTGAAATTGTACGTGCAATAGGTAGGTACATACCTACTTATTTATTAATGGTGTACTTGTACCTACTGCTTATCTTCTGCTCAGTGTAATTAGTACCTAGTTCGGCTTACCGTCTCCTTAGGAATTACCTACTACATCTTTTTGTAGAACTTGTATATAGATACTTGGTTATGCTCTGTAGTTAGCACTGATACATATTTATAACTGTACCTACATATTTGAATACAAATTTTACCGTCCATTGCATATAATTTGCGTATGATTTGATTAACATAGAATTATGTACCTAATATAGGTACTGGACATCTGATTCAAACACACGCCTTAAAATAAGCAAAGGTTAGATATCTACCATATTACCATAATATCGAATACCTATCTTTATCCTTTAGGTTTAGGTACCTGCAACACATATTTTCTTAAATAGCAATTACGATTCCGTTTAATATGTTTTAGTATTACCACGGTAAAGGGATATACAGTAGTTTGACTCCATAGAAACGGTCGGAATGAAGGAGTGGGTAGATGTCGGTAGATGTGGGTAGTTAATCCAGAAGCGGGTGCCACGCGGCGACGGGCGGACGTCGCGATAGTTTTTTGCAAGTATCTAGTGTAATTTACGTTATTTACTTTTGACTTGTGTATATGTTATGGACCAAGTGATTAATGCGAGCATTATTAATAATGCCCGGGCATTATGTATAATGTCTAGCTCTATCGGGCCAAGTGATTAATTATTGTGTTACCATAGACTTATGTACAATTAGACTTGCTAACCTGTAAACTATAGATCTGGAAAATCCGAAATCTGTTGGTTAGGTTAGGTTTGAACAGTGACCACCATGCGCGAGCCGAGCGAGCGAAGCGAGCGTGCCGCGGCAGCGGCCGGCGAAGCGCCAGATACGAGTTTATTTTTGATACCTAATTGATTTATATTTGTAGATATTCAGAGAGTTCATGACGCGTCCACGTCTCTGAACATCTACAGATAAAAAATATTTAGTAAAAAAAAACTCGTATCTGGCGCTTCGCCGCCCGCTGCCGCGGCACGCTCGCTTCGCTCGCTCGGCTCGCGCGTTGTGGTCACTGTTCAAACCTAACCTAACCAACTGTTTTCGCTTTTAGGTCATAACCACTTCAAAACTTTCGTAGCTCTATGGTATAATAATGAAGTTTAGATAATAATTAATCACTTGGCCCGATAGAGCTAGACATTATACATAATGCCCGGGCATTATTAATAATGCTCGCATTAATCACTTGGTCCATAACATATACATAATATAATAAATTATATAAAATGGCAAAAAATAGCATACGATATTATGCTGTTTTTGGTAGCTTGAACTTATCAGGAAATCCAGAAATAACATTATTAACCCCCGACGCAATAACAGCGGGGTGTTATAAGTTTGACGTGTCTGTCTGTCTGTCTGTCTGTGTGTGTGTGTCTGTCTGTGGCACCGTAGCTCCCGAACGGATGAATGGATTTTGATTTAGTTTTTTTTGTTTGAAAGTAGGGTTAGTCGAGACTGTTCTTAGCTATGTTTGGTGGAAATCGGTTCAAGATGGCCGCCGCTACAAAATGGCGGATTACTTTTTCTTCCGCCACCCACTCAATATGGGTATCAAATGAAAGGGCTTAACTAGTAGAATACAACCTACTATATAAAATTTAAAATCTAAGATGGCCGCCACCACAAAATGGGGAATTACGTATTGCGTTGGGGGTTTTTTAAATTTTTAATTTAATTCACTTGTTTAGATTACCAAGCAACATGGAAAGGTAATAAAATTAAAAAGGTAAGTTAGTAAGAAGTAATTTTTTTTAAAAGTATTCTGCTGAAGTAAGAGTGCGAGTAAGAGACCGAGTAAGAGTGTGAGTAAGAGTCCAAGTAAGAGTCCGATAAGAGTGAGTAAGAGTCCGAGTAAGAGTGCAAATAAGAATTTGAGTAAGAATTCGAGTAAGGCTGTGAGTAACAATCCGAGTAAGAGTGCGTGTAATAGTCCGAGTAAGAGTGCGAGTAATAGTCCGAGTAAGAGTGCGAGTAAGATTCCGAGTAAGAGTCCGAGTAAGAATCTGTGTAAGAGTTTGAGTAAGAGTCCGATAAGAGTGAGTAAGAGACCGAGTAAGAGTGCGAGTAAGTATCTAAGTAAGAATTCGAGTAAGAGTGCGAGTAAGAGTCCGAGTAAAAGTGCGAGGAAGAGTTCGAGTAAGAGTCCGATAAGAGTGAGTAAGAGTCCGAGTAAGAGTGCAAGTAAGAATCCGAGTAAGAGTGCGAGTAAGAGCGAGGAAGAGACCTAGTAAGAGTGCGAGTAAGAGACCGAGTAAGAGTGCGAGTAAGAGTCCAAGTAAGAGTCCGAGTAAGAGTTTGATTTTGTTTGAAAAGTTAGGCGGAAGTGTTCTTAGGTATTTTTAGTCCTGGCCGTAAAAAAACGCGGGGTGAAGGTCGTAATAAGTTTGATACAATACATTTTCAAATCTCATTCGACTGTTGCAATTTTGTAACGGACATTCAGTAGTTCCTAAGCGGACATAAGCAGGTACATATAGGTAGGTAATTTGAAAATGAAATTAATAAAAGCTTGTAATAAAAATATCAATAAATATACAATAATATAATTAATTTACAATAACTCATCTAGATAGCAGCTCAAGTAAGTAGGTAGATGATATGAAATAGGTACCTACTGTATGCGGGTAGCGGCTGCCCGGCAGCCCTGCTGAGGAAGTTGGAGGTATACGGAATTCAGGGAAATGCCTTGAACTTGGTGGAATCTTACTTGTCAGACAGACAGCAGAAAGTGGATATTGGCGGTGTCATCTCATCAAGCCATCCTGTTAGAATAGGAGTGCCACAGGGGTCAATCCTTGGTCCATTCTTGTTTCTGGCATATATAAATGATCTCCCTTACATGGTTAAAGACCTAGCAGACATCGTTTTATTTGCCGATGATACCTCGCTAATATTTAAAGTGGATAGGAAAGATAGTGAGCTTATACATGTAAATAACGCGTTAATAGTAATATCTAAATGGATTGCAGCTAACAATCTGTTATTGAATGCGAAAAAGACTAAATGTCTGAAATTTTCATTACCTAACGTTAGGTACATAGAATCTAATATAGTTCTTGACGGTAAATTACTAAAGCTTGACAATGCAACTTTGTTCCTTGGCATGAATATAGATTCTAAGCTACAATGGGGTAATCATATTAATGTATTGTCAGGGAAATGAGCTCTGCAGCATATGCGGTGTATAAAATCAGGCAACTATCAGATGTAGCTACAGCGAGATTAGTTTACTTTGCATATTTCCATAGTTTAATGTCATATGGTATTTTACTGTGGGGGTCAGCAGCAGATATTGAGACTATTTTCATACTGCAAAAGCGTGCAATTCGTGCCATCTATGAGATGCGCCCAAGAGACTCTTTAAAGGAGCTCTTTAAAGAGATAAATATACTGACCCTACCATCTTTGTACATTTACGAAAATATTATGTATGTCAGAAAAAATTTAGATAAATTCAAGTTAAATAGTGACACTCATAGCTTTAATACTAGAAATAAGAATAAGTTAGCTGTACCTCAATTCAGATTGTCCAAAACGAGCCATAAATCATTTTTAGGGAATTGTGTACGTTTTTATAATAAAATCCCTGATGAAATAACGGGGCTCACAGAAGGTAAATTCAAAAGCCGTGTTAAAGACATATTACAAAAGAAAGCCTATTATAAAATTAGCCAATACATAGAAGACAAAGATGCCTGGAAACCTCTGCAACCACCTGTAAATAAATTATGTAACCAAGATAATAATTGTAAACACATATTTAAAAAAAGCAATCCCTATGAGTTTCTTGCTCATTCTTCTCATAGAGGTGCCTTGCGAATGAGCGGTAGAATATTAAAATAAAATGTAAAATTGACTTGCAAAAGTGCTCCATTGTAGCCTATTTGAATAAATGAATTTTGAGTTTGAGTTTGAGCCCTATGACTTGCGCATGTACCGCGCGACTGAAGGTATTTAAATTCAAAAATCGCGCTCTGTCACACTACTGTATATCTCTTTACCGTGGTGTTACTTCGTTATGTACACAATAATTAAAAATGACAATAAATGATGTTGCTTTACTTATGTATCGGTTGGTATCGGTTCAGTTTTTCGAAGTCGACACCAGTAAAATTAACTTGATAACCCTAACAGTCCAAACAGTAGCAACCAATTAAACTCATCCCCTCCATCTATTCAATGCAATTTGGAATCAAAAACGTAATTTATCTGGCGCAAGTTGCAACTAATTCGGCCTCAGTCGACCGCCTCATTACCCCTTTTCAGAACACTCTTTCCACTCAGACTTACACAAATTCACATTTGCAATCAGAGCCCGGAGAAAAGTTCCTCCTCGTCTCGGCCCCGCTCACCTCCCACCCTACGCCGCCTTTAATTAACAGAAAGTGGTTCATTAGAGCTTATTCATTAAAGCAAGGAGTAATTAGCGAACTCTAATGAATGCTGTAATAATGTAAGAGCGGCCGCGTCGGACTGCGGCCCGACTTCTAGATTAATCTAGAAGCAGGGAATAATTTAGTAATGGCGTTAATTTATTACCCGGCTGATTGCGGAATTAACTGGATACGGGCAGGCTCGGATCACACGCTGCGCTACTGCCGGGCTATTGTTGGATCAACTACCGGCTACGCCTATCCCGCCCTTTGACATGAGCTCTTAATTCATAATTATCCTGCTGTTTAATAGGTACCTCTCAACTATTTATAGATCAAATAAAGCAGGGGGCCAAGCCCCCCCCCCAGAAGCATTGTAGAGATACGAATTTTGCACATATTTCATGGTCGAGATTATAATTTTATTCTCGGCGCTCGCAGCAATCTGCTCGCGCACTTATTATTGAGGATATTTGAACTTTCTAACTGTTCAGAGCGAGCTAATCACACACTTTTCATAGTAAAAATTATCATATTTTTGCCCGTCTGCACCTTGGACCAAATCCTGGATCCGCCAGTGGATCAAATGAACAAAGTAAAACTAGCGATCTAAATTATTATAGTTATTTAAAGCGATCTAAATTATTATTGTTATTTAGCTCTAATAAAATAGCTTTTTACCAATTGTTTGCCAACCTCTAATTCTATCTAGTTACTGACTGACTGATCTTTCAATGCACAACTCTAACCGCTATACATCTTAAATTAAAAATTGAGACAAAAGTTAATATCGTGATGTCTCTTTTCAGGTAGGTACTCAACTCTGTTGTGACCTCAAAAAACCGGTCAAAAACCGGCAAATTGTGGCAATGCCACACCAGCGGGCCATTAGGTAAATAAGAAGTTGAAGATATTATGACTCCAACATCCATAGAATAGAAGCAAGCATAAGCTAATTTTATTATAATCTGTCCGTATGTTTGTACAGAGTGAAGTGTGAACCAACCCTAGAACGGCGGTACAATAACGAGCGATGCCTGATTGTACGAACAAAGTTGCTAACGAACTTACGTGCCTAACTAGGCGCTTACTTACTCAACTTTACGACACGCAATTCCACGTACATTTTAAAAATTGGCTTAGAAGCCTTTCGCTAATTTGATCTCATTAGATTACACGTTAGACGAGTAAATGTTTCTAATATCATTGTAGATACTTGTTATAGATATAACATTCTGAGAAGCAATTAAAATATTAAAAATAATAATTTCTTCACTCATTTTAGTGGTCAACGCTTGATACTAAACTGATTCGATTGTTTCCCTACTACAATGTACGTATACCGCATACTGAAATATCACATAGGGTTTCTGATACCTAGGGTATATTTTATCAATATATTTCAGTGGAAATCGTTGATACGTGGAAAACATGTTTTTGTTAAATTCTAAAGATACATCTATTTCATGAATTTTGTTTGATCCAACATTAATAAAAAATCCCAAAATAACATGAACAGGGCATGAAAAATTACTAACAATATTATAAAATTTCACCAAATTATGTCTTGTAACCTAGACGCATTTTGTTGGAATATTTTAGGTTGTACAGACACGAACAAAATGTTTTATAAATTTCTTATGCAAATTATAATTTATACCACCAAGAAACCTATGCAGTCTTTATGTAATTAGAAGTGCCTCTAAAGGTTTTTCCACTATATTGTTAGGTACTCAAAACTCTGATATTAAGAAACAAGACAATATTCATGAGGGGATTTATTTTTTAATTATTCGTCCGGATTACGTCGAAATTTGAAAAAAGTTAATTTTCTAAAAAAAATAGCACTCGTATTTGTTAGTAGATAAGTACATATTATACCTATGTTGTTTCAATAAAATATTAGTATAGTAATATGTATGCAAAGGAAGGTGCATAATAATTTTAATATGTAATATGGTACCAGTTATTACGCAGAATAACTCGAGTAACATCGTAGTTCGAGCAAGGGGCAGACTGAAAACCAGCAACCACGCTAGCCTAGTTAACGTGGTTACAAGCTGAGTCTGCTCCCATTGCCAACAATTGATTAATAGGTATGTATAATTGTATGAAATTTTTTTTAAATTTTTTATATCATAATTTTGTTAAGCAGATATATTTTGGCAATAAAGTAATTTTTATTCTTTTATTCTTATTATTCTTATTATGATGACCTTTCTAAATAGAGATTTTTAACAATTTAACCTACTGAATCACCACTAAAACACACACAGGGACGTCAGACTTATAACACCCTATTGTATTTGCGTCGGGGGTTAAAAAATAAAAAGCAAGCAAAGTCTCACCTTATGTTATCGAGTGTACAATGGCCGCGAGTGGCCCTTACTAGCCTAATGCCTACTTAACAATCGCTCCGGGACGAATACGGACATCTCCTTTAGAAGAGACCATGGGAATTTTATTCATATTTTTGTAAATACATGACAACTCGGGACTGTAAGGCACATCTTGTTTGTCCATTTTACTAACGAGTACACGTGACCCTTATTATAAAATGATGTTAGTATAAAATTTTATTACAGAGACTTTTCTCGAATTCGGGTGGTTACACAGATTCACATTATATTTCAGGCAGGAGTTATTAAGACCGTGTATTAATATTATTATAGGTAATGAGCTATTTTTATTATTACTAGACATTTTGACTTACCACTGGGCTATCCTGGCGCCTTTCAGTTGATCTTTTAAATGATAATCTTATTTTCAAGTAAGTAGGTAATCAAGACGATCATGTTGTCCCATTGTTATTACGGTGTTTAAAGTTTCGTTCATGGGTAGTTTTTAAGGGTAGTATACACCGCTATTAGTTAAACACACAATATCAATTAAGTATGTTTCCTTTTCAACCAAAGCCAAGTAAGTATAATATTATGTATTAAAACAACAACAAAAAGTTAATTGTCAAATAGGTATTTTGTTTGTTGTTTTGGTGTTCAATAAGTCATTATTTATTATTTAATCTAATCTAAAACCCCCCTTCCCAGACTGTTTACTATTGTTTTTTCTTGTTGAGCAGTGATTGATTAACTTACTATATCATAATTCATAAACTTTTACTAAACCTTACATACACAGCTTAGTTAACTTTCCTCCTGGCATTCAGATCAGATACCTGTTCACACGCGGCTCGTTAACGGCCGAGTGTATTCCACCATTACCGAAGTGAATATTCCAACCTGCAGCTTCTATTGATTAGGCACCGTTAGATACCATGACGTTTACTGAAAGTCATAGTAGTCATTTGGTGAGGTTATTAGCGCTTATTTATTTTTTAAACTTAGTTGAATTTTCACCTACATATATCGTTCTTGAGAAACCCGTCACACTGTTGTATAAAATGTTCCAGCCAAGACTGACAAAATTCAAGACATGATCTACCAAGAAACTTTCGAGCGTTTTTAATTATATTTAAAAAGTGAAAACATAATAATTAAATAAATGATCAACATTAAATAATTATTGTTTTAGTAATTTACTATATGGACAAAAAAAACAATATATTATGTCCATAAATCCGAGTATATATTATTGTAAGTTAGGTCTTATATACGACGTACACAGGTAAAAAATTAGTAAAATGAATTACGAATAAAAATGTCAGCTCTATTATAGTGTATTGTCGAGGCCGTCGTATTTCGCCATCATTCATTCATCGGTGCGTCGACGCGTCACTCAAAGTCCGCCGTTCTCCGCCATTTTTTCGCCATTTTTCCGCCATTCGTCGCCAAAGTCCGCGGTACATATTTGATAGTCCGTCTGTCAGGAAGGAAGTGCACTGCGTAATTGGAACAGCCGCCGGATAAATTGTGACAAAACCTGCGTCTCTATCGGCTCTGTTAATGAGACTCTATTCAATTTATTTTTGCAGGTTTTAATAATATAATAGTTTTAATATCGTTTTACCATGTAACGAGTTAAAAAATTATGTTTAATACATAAACAGAATGTCTCCGAACGATATTGATTAATAATTGAAAGTCTTCTATGTATATACTTAAGCTATTGCCACTACTTTACTACTTTAGTCATGTACTCGTATGTTGTGATGCGCCAGCACGACGTATCTACCTACGATAAATTATAATAGGTAATATGATTCAACACACTATTCTAGTGTGACTCTAGTTTTCGTTAATTACCTACAAAAGATTAAAAGAATGTACGTAGGTACTAGTTGTTTTTTATTCACGTTTAATTACCTTTTCAAATTATGTTCATACCACTTATTTAGAATTGGCATTATTTTGAAAAACCTTTTGATTCATAATATAGTTTTTTACATCGACAAATATTTTCATAGAGAATTTTCAGTGTGTATTCGTCATTCGGCGCTGTGTCCATAATATTTATTGTGTTGTAACAGATTTACCAATACAAGGGATAATCCAATTGTCGGTCTAAAATGGTGCCCAACAAGCGTGAGTTGCTTTCGTCTGTGTATTGCCTCTGCCGCGCCGTTTGCCCCTACCACGGTAACTGTATGATTTATTAAGATAATTAACACTTTATTGATACCACACAGAAAAGAAAAACTTATAACTATAAATTAACATTAAAAGTGTACCAATGGATGGACTATCTATTCCAGTCAAGAGGAAATATAGCATGTATTTTTCATAATATAAAGATTATAAGGTATATTAAGGAGGTAATCTGACTCATCGAGGAGATGAATCCCCTAAAATTAGAATTATGAAATTTAGAAGTGGGGTTCCTTTTTATAAAACAAAAAGTAACTGTTACATCATCGGCCGCTTCCTTGCTTAACATTAGTCCAGATCGTAGTCAAAAAATTAAAAAAAATTAGGTACCTACTCATAGGTATGTTCAGTCAAATGCTTTATTAAATCTCTTCACTAAAAATAATTTCTGATACGAAAAATCACAAGGAAAAGCAGTAGTTTTTAAAAACTTGCAATTAAACGCGCTACGATTTTACGTAGCACTTCTACGATCATTCGTAGCCTCAGTACGCAAGAGCGTAGTCAATGCTGCGCACTTGAAACCTGCCGTCCCCTGTCGTACTAGTTGATGCCGTGTTTTGAGAAATTAAATGTCCTGAAATATTTATAAAAATTAAAAAAAAAAAACTGTGGAAGTCCTAGTTGTTTCCTATTTAGAGGTATATGGCAGTATTGTAGCGTTGAAACTGCATATAACTTAGCCATATATTTAGTGTTAAGTTATAATAAGTTTAAATTGTGATGGTGATTTGACTTTGACGATGTAAAGAGCACTTCATGTTAACTATATTAATCAGGACTTATCGTCGTCGTCGTTTTTGTAAAACTAACATAAAAATAATTACGGGATAAGTCCCGATTAATAAAATTAACATGAGTTTAAATCGCGAAAGATTAAGGTGTTAAGAACACCCGTTCTGATTGCGTATTTAATTGTCCGAATATTTTATTACAGATCTACATAATATATTTTCTTCTTCTTCCTGCCCTTATCCCACACTAGGTAGGGTCGGCACAACACGTTTTTCTCCGCCATTCTGGTCTATCATTCGTCATATCTGCATCCACTCCCCTAACACACATATCCTCTTTCACGCAGTTCATCTAAGCCTTTTCCTAAATAATATATTTTATCAACATAAAATAATATTATATATTATTTAACGCACCTATAGTAGGGGACGTAAAGTACAGTATGATGCACAGATCCGTGTCCGTATTAGTGACGCGACGGGTGCGATCAGTCCGGTCGGTTTTATGATAAACCCATGAACAAAATCGTGTAAAGTTACATATTTTGGGAACATTTTGTAATAATATGTTATTTATTATATCGTCGCTTACCTATGTCGCTTATCCACTCACACGTCCGCGCTTGACAGCTGCAAAAGCGTCGAACGTCCGCGTCCGCGATCCAAATCGAATCGCGTCGAGCGCTCACTACTGACACCTACTAAACGTTTATTTTCTAGCAAACTATTGAACCATTTTCTATGAAAAAATAGCATTATATAGTTAAAACTATAGAAAAACAAAATATTGGAAAACTTTGATTCAAATATTAACACAGAGTATATAAAAAAAATATCGAACTTGGCAATATGTGTTAATTTTAAGTATTTTTTTGGTTTAAAAACTTTTTTAAGAAACACTTCTGAATATTTCTTATTTTTACCAGCATATTATAAAACTAGATTATATAAGCTTTGATTTGATACCAAAATATAATAACTTAAAAAGTAAAGTATAGCACAATAAATCAAAACAAACCACCCATTCGTGTATAAATCTTCAGCGCCTAGAACAAAATCCTGAGAATGGAAGTATTAAATCAATGAATTCAAACTATTTTAGTTTATATTTTTTAATGTTAGGTATACGCAACTAATTATGTTGAACTGTTTTTCTAAATTTAAGTTGAATTTTAATAAAATAATAGTTGATTGAAATTAATCATGGAAAAATATTATGGAAACGCGGCATACGCAACAAAAATTTTACATGTCGACTTTAAGACATGTAAAATTCTCCTGATTGTGTTTATTTCCTTAATATCTGTACCAATTCCGAAAGATAGTATCATGATGATCATATTAATATATAATTTTAATAAAATAACGTGAATTATAAACATTTTAAACGCAGATTTCTCTGGCACGCATGAAAACTTCGAAACTATAATTTCAAAAAATAAATTTTAAATGTTGCCAAGAGCTTAGCTTCAGATTTAATGACCACAGATTTAAAATATTTATTACAAAGCCATTTACAACCATATTTACGCAACTTTTCAGCGTTTTCATAGACAAAAACATGTTTTTAAAGTATTAAGTCTCTAAAGCCGCTGTAGCGGCTGTAACGTTTAACTCAACTTTTTTTCGGACCGCTATAGCGGTCGGGACGTTTGAGTGGTTATACATATATAAGGCATTGTTGCCTGCTTGTCCGGGATATGTCTGGACCATAGATTTAGGATTTTTGTTTATGACAGTCTAGACACACACATCTGTGTTTTTGCCAGTGTCCAGTAGAAATATGAACTTGCCAGTACTAATGAGCTAGGTTCATAGAGAAAATATCCACGCTAGGTTAATGAACTTGCCAGCTTGTCTAGTTACGTTAAACCTTCATTTAGTAGAAGTTCCTTGGAGATCTCGAGGAAGAACTGAGGATCATAATTTTTGGCACATTTCAGCACCTTGCCCATATCTGTTCACATTCAACCTACAAGCTAACTGAAGATTATAACACGAGATTTAGATAGATATATAGATAAATAAACGGAGTACGGAGCTACAGACACACATGACATTGGCGCTCTCTCCAAAAACGCATGTGTTTTGTATAATATTACGATAATAATGACAGTATTTAACATTTGTAAATTTAAAATTTATTTTTGTTAGTAGGATGATTAACTGTCCTTAATATGTAGGTACGTACATACGTACGTACGTATATTAAATAACAGCCAAAATACAGTTTTGTTAAAAAATTTACTGCAAAAGTTAATTTTTCATTTCCTCTCCATGTTTGAATAATTTCATAGCAAATCAAGTTAATGAAATCCTTTCGGCTTACAACATTGTATCAAGCGTTTAAAAATCAAAATATTTTTGAATAATAATGAGCCGTGCTCGCGATACCGTCAAAAAAGGCTTCTGGGAGGTTGTTTACATAATCGTTTCATTTGCAATGTAAAACGATCGGCCAACTGCTTTCTTGCTTTTTAATCCACATTGCATATTACTGCGCATTTTTGGTCGGAACAATATTGCTCAGGGTCTGTAATAAATTATAATAAAATTAATTTTCTTACCTAATTATGAGTCTGGTTGTATTATCTTGACGTTCACATCGGCTCGAGTCTATTCAAATGAGGTATTATTTAAATCTGTTTTTAAATTCTTGATCTCTTGAACTTTTTTCTTTGTTTTGTGAATAATTTAGTGTGTACCAGATACTCAACCCGCGCGATTACTATGGTAAACAATGAAAATATACAGTTATAGTCTGGGGGGAACATTATAATACCGAAACGAGTTTAAAATATATTTATTCAAGAGTTTTTACACAGTACACAGAAAAATCGACCATCTTACAAAATCCGGCAGAGAGAATCCGTTGGGACGCGGGACGCCTACCAATCGCGTCTTGTTTTAAAAGCGCGGTTGTTTTAAAAGGCCCTGATTGGCTCAATCCGCGTAGCGTTTGGGCTTTATCCCGCGAGAGGCGCGGGTGTCTCGGCTATGGGTTACGATACCCTCCCCCTCAAGTCCAGATGGGTCACGTCCTCGCCTCTGGGCTTGCTGAGGTTTAGTTTGCTTGGGCCGTCCGCGGCCTCGGATGGGTACCATCGGGGTCTGCTGTTGGGTTGTCTTGGCAGTAAAATATCTAGTCAAGTCGTTGACATGATACCTTCCGATTGGTTCCTGAGGGTTGTCCAACTTGGATATAAGATAGGTAGTAGGGCTTACCTTTTTATGTATAATATATGGTCCATCTCTTTTAGGGACAAACTTGGATGTGATACCTTTTGATGCTTGACTCAGGATATGTGTCTTAACCAAAACTTTGTCTCCTTCCTTAAAAGTGGGAGCAGATTTTCTAAATTGATCGGCGTAGTCTTTCGAGTTATCTTGTTGTTTCTCTACTCTCTCTCTCTGACAGAAGTGAGTGAGGTTATGAAATCCTGGAGATATGGAGTTATTTGAGGCACGAAGTTCTCTTTGTTCAACACGGCGCGTAGGTCGTTGCGTACTTCGGTCGGGGATCTCATCTCGCGAGCGAACATAAGGTATGCCGGAGTCCGGAGTGGTGCCGGTCGTTCGGCATACTGCACTGTTTAAAGCATATCTCACCGTGGGCAACTTCTTGGGCCAAGATGTGTGGTCGGTACCGACGAGCTGGGACAGTTGCGCCTTCAAATCTCGGTTTTTGCGTTCAGCTGGATTGGCTTGAGCGTGGTATAAGGGAATAAGATTTTGCTGAATGCCCAGAATAAACATCGTTTGCTGCATCACCGCGGATATAAATTGTACCCCGTTGTCGGAGACAATGCGTCGCGGTAGGCCGTAGCGTAGAAAATACTCCTCGATGAGGGTGCGGGCACAAGCTTCCGCCGTGGCTTCGCGCAGAGCGAACAGCTCCACCCAGCGCGTGGCCGTGTCCTCAACGATGAGCACCCATCGCTCTCCGTTGTGTCCTTCCGGGAGCGGGCCAAACAGATCTACGGCGAGCACCTCGTTTCGCTGATGTAGGACTGGCGTTTGCAGCAGTCCGGTGGGCTTCTGGTTGGTCGCCTTGTAACGCTGGCAATGAATGCAGGCCTTTATATAGTCTGCGATTTGTTTACGCATTCCTGTGAAATAGTAAAGTTGTGACATTTTATAATAGGTTCTATCTACACCGGGGTGTCCTGAAAGTTCAGAGTCGTGGCATTCCTTGAAGATTTCCTCTCTGAGGTTCTGTGGTACTACAAGCTGAGCGGCTTCACTGTCTGTATCTGGATTATAGCGGTATAAAACTCCATGATTCAGCAGATATCCTCGGTCCATCCATTTCTGGGATTGCAATTCGTCAGAGCTTTCAAGGTCTATAATGATCTTTTTAACTTCCTCGTCGGCGAGTTGTTCTGTACGCAGATCCTCGGCGTTTCTGGTAGGTAGGTCGACGATCACTGTGCAAATACCACATGTGTCTCTACTCACATCTGTGCAGATCGGCCGGCTCAGTGTATCTGCGTAAGGTGTTGGGGCTCCCCCTGAGCTGAAGATATCTTCATTGTGTTGAAGCAGCTGGGCGAGCTGGTCCCGTTCGTCTCCAGTGAGAGTGACTCCTTCATCAGGTCGCAACACCTCGATTGCAGCGCTGGTGGCCCTGGGTGTGAGCTGGTTAGGCTTAAACTGGAGTTGGTGTGTAGAGCCCGGATACTCTGAAAAATGCCAGGTGCTCTTTGAAAAATCTATCACAACTCCAGCTGAAGTAAGGAAGTCAATTCCAAGGAGAGATTCATTATTATCAGATTCTGGAAATATCATAAATGGGACCATAATAATTTTGTTTAGTAATCTCACCTCGACTCTAGTCTCCAACATGTCCATTTCACGAATATCACCATCAGCAAGTTTCACATTAATTTTCTTCGAGGACATAAAATGACCTTTAGACTTGAGGAGGGCAAATAATGTATGACCAGCAATTGACTGTTTGGCAGCCGTGTCAATAAGAGCGGTTCCCCAGGCACCTAAAATCTCAATATTAAATATTGGCCGCAAAGCTTTAGGGCATTCAAGCGGGTTGGTAGGCATCACGCTTGAAACATCACAGGGCATATTCAATTTCTTATTAGATACACACATATTATTGTTGCAGTCACAAACATTTTGTTTAGAATACTTATTTTGACAAACCGTATCATAGAAAATATCACATTCATATTTATTCTCATAATTAGAATTTCTAGATATCCTAGGCATGCTAGAATGCATATTGTTATTGTCAAAATTGCTAACAGTATTGCACTGAATATTATTTTCAAAGCTAGGATTTTTAGATATCCTAGGCATGCTAGAATGCACATTGCTATTGTCAAAATTGCTAACAGTATTGCACTGAATATTATTTTCAAAGCTAGGATTTCTAGATATCCTAGGCATGCTAGAATGCACATTGCTATTGTCAAAATTGCTAACAGTATTGCACTGAATATTATTTTCAAAGCTAGGATTTTTAGATATCCTAGGCATGCTAGAATGCACAATGTTATTATTGTTAGAATAGGTAACATCATCACACTTATTTATATTTGCAACATTAAAGGCCTCAGGTAACCTAGATAAGCTTGGTTGCATAATATAGCCATTGCCTGAATTAGTATTTAAGTCACATTGGTTATAAATTCTTAAGTTAGAAGCTTCAGGTGACCTAGGCAAGCTAGGGTGTGTAATATAGTCATTGCTAGGTATACAAATATCAGAATGGTTAGTATTTTCAAAATTAGAAACACCAGGTAACTTAGGCAAGCTAGAATGCTCATTGTTAGTATTGTTATTATGTACATTGGTGCATTTGCATGTTATAAGCTTATTTGTTACATTTGGTACGGGAGTGATAGCATAAAACTCTGAATTATTATTATGCTTTGAACACTTTGCACACTTTTCACGGGTGGTGCCTTTTGCACCGCACTGATAGCACTTTAATTCATTGTCATTGTCTTTAATGGAAGCGGTATGAGACTCACCTCGCATCTCCAGTTTGGATAGCTTACGGCATTCATCCCTGGTATGGCCGTACTTACGGCAGTAGACGCAAAAGGGACGCTGTTGTCGACCTGTAGAGCTGTCAGTAGCGGAGCTGGTAGAAGAGGGCGGAGCACCGACTCGAGCTGGGGCGCTGTTAGCGCCGGCGGCAGGCTCGTTGGCGGCGGCGGTGGGCAGCGCGCGGAACGCTCGCACGTTAGGCGCGGGCGCGGCGGTCACGCTGCTCGAATGCGGCGGCACGCTCACGGCGGGGGGCCGGCGAGGCGCTGCCGTTGTCACGCCGACAGTAGCGGGTGTCGATTTACCTTCCTTGAATGAGTCCTCGATTAATCTCGCTTTGTCAATAAGTTCAGTGAATGTGTTTACGCTGTCACGGTCTATTCTTTTTCGTAAACGGCGGTCCAATAATCCGAATGTCATGTCTAATTGGATTTTCTCTGATAACTCTCCCTTTGGTAGCTTGGCTAGTAGGGCGCGAGCTTTTGATATAAATAGGTCTGTGTGTTCGTTACCTTGTTGCAATTCGAATATTTTTTTGTAGATTCGATATGGCGGGTCGTGATTGCCAAAGGCCGACCTCAAGCAGGATAGCGCCTCCTTCCATGAAGTGGTGGATGGTTTTATTCCTTGCCACCAGACAGCAGCGTGACCTTCTAGAAGCATTGCAAACCCTTTGAGGGCGTTTTCGTCCGATATTAAGACGCAATCTTTGTAGGATTCTATGGCGTCAATAAAATTTTCTAATGACTCCTCAGGGCGGCCGCTGTACTTAGAGGAACATTTGGCGAAGTTTCCGCTGGGATTGCTCGTAATATTTAAGTTAGATTGTGGCGTGGAGGATCGTACCTCGCGCAAGAGCTCGCGGCAAAACTCACTCTGACTTTGTTGCATTGTTGCTATTAGATTCGTCAGAGTTTCTTGCGACATCGTTACGTTTGGGACCGCGGCGGATGCGTCGGAGTATGCGACGCCATCGTCGGAGTCCCGCGACGCCGGCGCGTGCACTTGAGAACGCGTATGCATTTTTGAACACAACACTCAACACACTTAAAAATGTTCTCCAAACTATTTATTTTTAGAGTTGGGCGCCAGTATAGTCTGGGGGGAACATTATAATACCGAAACGAGTTTAAAATATATTTATTCAAGAGTTTTTACACAGTACACAGAAAAATCGACCATCTTACAAAATCCGGCAGAGAGAATCCGTTGGGACGCGGGACGCCTACCAATCGCGTCTTGTTTTAAAAGCGCGGTTGTTTTAAAAGGCCCTGATTGGCTCAATCCGCGTAGCGTTTGGGCTTTATCCCGCGAGAGGCGCGGGTGTCTCGGCTATGGGTTACGATACAGTCTATATATAGTCAGTATATATACTTATATAAACTGACTATATATAGACTGTAGACTGACTGACTATAGTCGTGAGTAAACGGAGTTAATTTAAGCAATCACATTTCTGAGATGCAAAAAATCAAGCATGTCGTGATTAGTGTGATCAGTGATCTAACTCTTCTCCGAGAATGAACACGCCCTTACTTGTTAAAAAAGTCTTAATTCATAGAACCTGGCACCCTCTTTTCTTTTACCGTCATAGTATAAGTACATAATATGTGAATTTCATGATAAGTAATGATTCACGTACCTAATGAAATTATAGTATTTTAAAGTAGCGTGATCAAAGGTAGGTCTATTATTATATATGTCGTAACACTCCAAAGAGATCATGAGTTAGGAACTCGCGATTTTGTAAAATTATATTATTGCTCAATAAATATGACTCTTATTTAAGACCTACGTTGGTATAATATTTATGTATCCTATATATTTTATTATAACACAGCAGCAATACGGACTGAGTGGATAGATAGATATAACTTAATATAACAAGGTAATAAAACAATGAAAAACATGAAATAATTTACAAAATTTTTATTTTTTCTCCTCCTTTCCCCGGCTTTCTTAGGCTAAATGTGTATGTTGTTTCTTTGTGTACTGGTAACACTGCAACTGTCCCGAAAACTGCGCAACACTTGGCGTTAGATTTGTTTTAAAAAATAGAAGATTTTTTTATTAAACGTTAAGGAAGCAATTTTAATAAGCATTGGTTATGCTTGAATATTTAAATTGAAGGTATTACTCCAAAAACAATTAAAATAAATTGCTACAAGTTTATTTCATTTTCCAGACTTCTTATAAAATGTAAAATAAATGCACATAACCTCAACCCCAAGCGTTCGCAGTTTTCTATAAATTAAACAAGTAGATGGCAAGACTCACTAAACGCTAACATTAGATATTATGCACTTATATACGTGGGTATTTATTATCTACAAAATATTTAGACTGCTTTAAACAAAGTACATATTAAGTACACATGTACTAATATTTTTTATTTTCAATTCGAAATTATCTGTGACTGCTATTATCTTGTAATTCACGAAGATTATACGAGATTTTACAAAAAAAATGTACTCAGAGGTTAGGTAATTGTTGTCAAAGTGAAATACTGAATAAAATCATTATTGATGGTTATTTTAATGATCATTTTTGATGATAATACTTTCAGTTTTATGGTTATCTCTTTTTTAATTATTAATAATACACTTTTTTGTAAAACCACATAAAATTGTTAGAGCGCTTCCGCTTTACACTCAGTATGAATCCTTTGTGGCTGTTTCGTTCCGTCACCTATGATGAAAGATAGAAATCAGATAGCTGTGGTGCGTAAGCTTCATCACAAAATATTCTACGGCTACACTGAACTAGCTCTTATAGAATTTAAGAACATTTTCTGGCATTTCAATAAATTACATGGTAGTCATCGACAGCATTAGAGCTATTTCATAGTATAAAATTAGTTAAATATAAATAACATTGATATAGTGCATTTACAAATCCTTATTTACGTAAAAGATACACAGGAAGGAATGTTAGCGTTTACGATAACTTACAAATTATTGTAATTTTATTTAAATCGATTTCGAAGTAAATACGGTAATACATCGATATATACAGTCACCGTCATCTCGCATTAAATTTCAAAAGTTGGCAAAATTATTGCTACGAAATTTTGCACCTGAAGGTACAATATGTGTCTACTTATTACTAATTATGAACTAATATTTACAAATATAAACGAATGACAACGATCATAACTCGTTGATAAGAAATAACAAATATTCGAGATACTTAATATTTATTTACAGAGCAATATTGCAAATCACAGAAACGCGTGCGCAAGAATAGCAACTACTATAGATACGGGACTCAATAAATAACTGCGATTTTGTAACAGGCAGTACATAAAAAATAATAACACAACATTGGCAAGATTTGTCATTAAATCACGAATTGTTTCACGTGGAAAGTACGAATTCCATTCGGCAAGTGCCCTTCACATTAAAACAAATTATAATAGGAATTTATAATAATAATATTCATAGTGATTTGCATATTGTTTCAATTGCGCATAAATTTAATAAAATAACATACATACATCGGTATAGGTAGGTACATATATTCACTAGTTACAATGGGTAATTTAATATTAATTGTTTGTTCGATGAATATATACTCGTAGGTACACATAGGTAGGGAAATATTTTTACACAATGACTAATTTATTATTATTTATCGTTGAAAGGAAACGGCTTACAATAGCGGAAATATCAATTCACATTTTAAATATCATGTAAAGATATGCCATAAAATCGGTTTCATCAAACACCATTATTTAATTATCACTTGAAATAGAAACCACACTTGTGTTTAACACATATCTTCAATACTTAAGTACACGTAATTGGAAATTTACATACAGCGAGTTAAGATTTACATAAATTGCCATTTTTCACAACCGAAATTAAATATGTAATAGGTACCTATTAAAGTATAATTTAACAAAGACGGCACATCGCGAGCGTGCAGTCGCGAGGTGCGGTCTATCAGTCCTAGAGTCTGTGGCACAGCACTGTCACTCGGAGTCGTCGTCGGTGAGCGCGGGCAGGCGTGGCTGGAGGGGAGCCGACGTGGAGAGGTCGAGCGCGGGCTCCGGGGGCAGGTACACGCTGGGCCCCGGCACGCTCGCTTCCACCAGGGGCTCCGGCGGGCTCCAGCAAGCTGCGCCGCCGCTCTCCGGCTTCACGCCGGCGGCGCTCAGGTACGAGCACGCCATCATCTGAGAAAGAACAAACACCCACGTTACTCCCACTTCGTATAATTTTGATGAGCGCAATTACGTAGATTGTGCGTGTAATTTGAGAGAGTAGATCCGAGTAAAAACAGAGCTTCCATAAATAATGAAATATGTAGTATTATGAGATGAGAGGCCTAAAGAATTCGCGGATGGTGCGAGGGGTGGTACTCTAATCACGCTAATGGCCAATGCGCCGCCGCCTGCCGTCGCCCCGCGCCCCCGGCTCCGTTTCAAGGAGGCTTTCACGCTAATGTAGAGTGGGCGCAGGAGCAGTTCAATCCTAAATCGTATCACGTGTCCGCACGCCGACTTCTTTATAATGTTCGCTTCTGGTGTTCTGAGAAATTTTATTAGGTACGTAATCATTTCTATTTCTTAAATATTACAACGATGATTGAAAGAAAGTTAAGTGACATCTACTTGTGTCGTATAATGTTTTATTTTCGTGTCTTAGCGTTAAGTGTAAGTTGTTTCCCACGTCGGGCAATACATCGCGAAGTAATTGTAAGTAAAGCATTTAGTGGCTATATATCACGGGCGGGCCCGGGACCGGTGCCGGCCGCCGCTCGCGTCCATTTTTCAACCATCGCTGTAAAATTGATTACACAATATACGAGCAACGGAGCTTTCCTTCGGTCACTAGCTTTCAAAACATGCACGGAATAAGGAATCCTCGCCTCGTGCGACGCTAATAGAAACGTCCAGGGAAACAATAATTGTATCGAAACTAGAACTGATTTATGGGGCGGGTTCTCGAATTATATGGTATTGTAATGTTACGAGCAGTTTCATAGTTAATGTCGCGAACAAAAGCCTGCATAGTATTGGCATAGTTCGCTACAACAGCTGCTCGCCGCGCGCTCGCAGTGCTTCAACAATGATATTCTAACTTTAATATTTATTGCAGTTGATCAGGCCGCCGCCGCAAGTTATTGTACCTGGTACCTGCTCCGCTCGTCGACGTCATATTCCAGCTAGACGTAAACTTGAATTAAAAAGGTGAAATTCATGCATAAATTTAATTTATTCGAAAGCTACAATCTACGCTAAGTCTTTAAACAAGCAGAACTTAATTAACTTGACGCCATTGTAGCCCAGAATGTAAAGTGCATAATTAAACCCTTTACGTAAACGCTTCGGTTAATATGTTTAAGCGTCGGTATTGCTTTAGGAGACCTAAACTCTCCTATGAGAATAAACAGGGAGTGTAGCGACGCGGCACCGGACTGTGCTTAAGGCGCTATGGTAAGTGAAATGTATGTTTTTCAAAGCCTAATATAGCAAACTTTTAAGAAGATCTACTACTTTATATTTTAGTATGTGTAACTTCAATCTTTGAACAAGAGATCTTAATTAACAGAAACATGATAATTGTTTTTTTTCTCTGGTTAATTCTGATAAAATCAGATAAATTCGAAAAAAAATTAGAAACATTCTGATAAATTCAGATAAATTCGAAAAAATCAGATAAATTCGAAAAAAATCTGATTAATTCTGAAAAAATCTGGTAAATTCAGATAAATTAAAAAAAATCAGATAAATTCGAAAAAAAATCAGATAAATTTGAAAATAAATCAAATAAATTCTGAAAAAATCTGGTTAATTCTGATAAATTCAGATAAAATCAGATTAATTCAGATAAAATTAGATAAATTCTGAAAAATTCAGATAAAATCAGATAAATTCAGATAAAATCAGATAAATTAAAAAAATCAGATAAATTCGAAAAAAAAACAGATAAATTCGAAAATAAATCAAATAAATTCTGAAAAAATGTGGTTAATTCTGATAAATTCAGATAAAATCAGATAAATTCGAAATAAATCAGATAAATTCAGAAAAATCAGATAAATTCAGAAAAATCTGGATTCTGAATTTTTTCGAATTTATCTGTTTTTTTTTTCGAATTTATCCGATTTTATCTGAATTTATCAGAATTTACCAGTTTTTTTAGAATTTATCTGATTTTTTTTCGAATTTATCTGATTTTTTCGAATTTATCTGAATTTATCAGAATTTTTCTATTTTTTTTTCGAATATTTCTGATTTTTTCGAATTTATCTGATTTTATCTGAATTTATCAGAATTTTTCAGAATTTTTCAGAATTTATCTGAATTTATCTGATTTTATCTGAATTTATCAGAATTTACCACATTTTTTCAGAATTTATTTGATTTATTTTCGAATTTATCTGTTTTTTTTTTCGAATTTATCTGATTTTTTTAATTTATCTGATTTTATCTGAATTTATCTGATTTTATCTGAATTTTTCAGAATTTATCTAATTTTATCTGAATTAATCTGATTTTATCTGAATTTATCAGAATTAACCAGATTTTTTCAGAATTTATTTGATTTATTTTCGAATTTATCTGATTTTTTTTCGAATTTATCTGATTTTTTTTAATTTATCTGAATTTACCAGATTTTTTCAGAATTTATCTGAATTATTGTTTTAATTTAATTTAATTAATTGGTCCAATTTAATTAATCTAATCTAATCAATTAAATGTAATCTAATTTTGTTTTTTTTTTCAACAAAAAATACGTGTATCTATAATATTTATCTCGTGTCTCATTTTTTCGATCTTGTCCAAAAATTTTAGCACATTGTAACCCCCGACGCAAAATCGACGGGGTTTTATAAGTTTGACGTGTTTGTGAATGTGTGTGTGCTAACTACATGCAAAGAATCAATCACCAAGGGTCAATGACCGCGCACGTTTTACGATAAGCGTACGCCACACGTTTCCAACGGGCGTTCTGAGCAACTTTTGCCCGCACTAAATACCTAATCTGCTCGTAAAGCCCCGCCTTAACAAATGAATTAGTGACGCGGTGCTGACCCCCGGCTCGCACTCCGCGGGGTTACGATTAAAATATAATTAGGCGCCGGCCAATCGTTTCGCCATCGAGCAGGTGGTGCGGCTGAGGCTAGCTAAATTAAATATCCGTATAGGGCTTCCATATCGGAGTCCGGAGCCCGGTGAGCGCGCTTATTGCCTAATAATAGATCGGGGAGACCACAAGATATCATGCGAGTAATTAATTTCACTGCACGCCAGAGTTTATATTAAAAATATATACATACACCTATCGATGTACACCACGGGGAAGTGATGAATACGATGTATTAATCGCTATCAAATAGAACAATGTATCAAATAAATCACTTGTACTAACTACTTTCCAGTATTAATGAATTCAAACGGGCCGCGATAATTACGTACCTAATTACGGCGGACGGAGCTGTCTAATTAATCACTGTCGGATTATGAATTAGGAATGGCGTTAATTAAACATGCATATTAGGTATTTGTGGGGACGTGTTGCCGCAGAGCGGTGTTTTCAGTTATTGTTCCTTGCGGCGCTCTGGAGGGGTTGAAACAATTAGGTTGGAAACTAATACGGCCGTTTGAAACTACCCGGAGAATGCCCTACTCCCCGCGGGACAAACACGGCTATTGCGACGCTTACCAAGAAAATTGTCCTTTGTGTGCCTCCAAACTTCGTGGTGACGATTTAAGGTTTGCAACATGTTTCACAATTTAATTAGGCTAACATATTAACTCATGTATAATATAAGTATCGTAGTATGGATAGCTAGATCATGAATTAAATTGAAACAAAAAGCTTCAAGCAAACTTATAGTCGCTATTGTATATTTATTTGAAACAAGATTAAACTTAAATAAAAGTCAGAGAAACCAACCCCGATAGCACATATAGATAGAATTATACTCGCGGCTTTGCTCGCTTTGAATAAGATTTGAGCTGTGTGTTGATAAATCAATCAGCCACTCTTTCTAATACAGACTATGAACTTTAGACTATTTAGAAGGCTCTCATAAAGTTTGAGTAGGTACTCTCAAATAACAGGTCATTCTCAATAGACATTTTGTATAGCTTAGTTTCGAGTAAAATAGCTAAACGCAACTAGTCATGTTATAATGATGTAAAATATAATGTGTCGGTCAGTATTGTAATGATTGCGGTGCAGCGAAGCGCGGGCAGGCGACCGGTCGGGTCAGACCCGGCCGCGGCCCTGACCTCGCAAATTGCACCTCTTACTCGATACTGAACTTACTGCTACACTTGGATATCGAGGTGCAAGGCGGTATTATAGAAAATAATTATATTATATGGTACAGATATACTAGCGAGTACGTATTTTAATCAATCTAGGACATGCACTGTCGATATAAGCACCAAAAGTTAAAATAATTTTAAAGAAATTAATTTTATGGGCGTATTTTTAAATGTTGTGTGCTACCATACCATAGTAGGTACTGTTTTCATTTATAATAATATTTCCTTAAATAATAATTAAATCAATTTCGTACCGAATTTTTGAACTTTTGTTTTCCAGTTTTGTGGTTTTCCTACCAAACTGAATATATTAAACATTTATTTGATAAATGTATTATTTGATGAATTTATTTGAACCCTTAACCCTTTTAAACACATTACATTAAGTAAAATCAATATGCTTAAATCAATCTCTATAAAGCACAGATAGCCGTGAACGATATTTGTTATCTCTAAATGTGTCCCTAAACTGTCTTTCGTTTAAGGAGATTCGATGTACACAATCGTATGTGCGTTCAATTTAATATCGAGCATTGAATAGAAAACGGTCGTGCGCTCACAATGGCCCATCGGCATTCCATTAACTAGCTGAGCAAACACGGGACGCGTCCGGGCACTAACTCAATACGAAACGATTCCCGCGACCGATACTCCGATCGCACATTCGGCACATTCCTATTCGATTGTAACAACCTAACAACACTAACGACTGTTTATATTGGCGGGATCGAACCGATCCGATGTCCAACCTACTTTCACGAGACAATGCAGTCTCGGCCTAAATAATTTAATAGTTGTAGGCGATGTCGCGTGGAGCGGTCCGCAAACACTGTCTGATAGTTCGATATTGAGTCTAGGCTTTGGGAGGCTCCGGTGACCGGCTGGTGCTCGACGAGTTATCTGAGGGTTGATTAGAAACGTATGCAAGTGTGTAAACGGGCCTTGGCTGTCAAATCTAGCTCTTATTATTAGATCGTCTACGTTATTTGCAAGCGCGTAGCTGCATTCTACGAATACGTAGCATCGTAGCACGAAACATTTTCTATTAATTAATAATTAAAATAAGTCTTCCATTGTAGTAGCTAACAAAATATGATCAGTTGCTAGATTATCGTGTTATCGTAAACGATTATTGATATCAATTTGTCACGACTCAAAAACAATTGAACGATGAAAACAATTGAAACTAGTTTGTACAATTAGTAGGTACCCCTTTTATGAGTGCGGTAACGTAAGATAGAGGCACAATGTCAGAGAGTTGAGAGTGGTACGTGTGTATGCGTGTCTCGGTCGCATGAATAAGCAATGAGCGCGGGCGCACGCGAAGCGACAAACGGCCGCGGCGCACGCGACGATGCCGCCCTGGCTTCTCCCGCTCTGTCTCCCTTCTCCCGCCCTATCTCCCTATCCCCCGCCCTAATTTATTGCCGCCCGCCCGGTTTAGCGCTATCATTCTAATATCTTACGTCAGTATCATATCTTAGACGCCAGTCTTATCTATTTTCGTTTCCTATTTTCTACACATACTTGAAATTCATTGTGCCGTTAGTCATTTGGCCTTGGTTTACTTATTATATGTTACTTAAATTTGAATAGAATGTTTGAAAACTTGATAATGTCACGTAATAAGTCCTTACCCAAATAATAATAGTATTTTTTTGTTACTTAATGATTGCAGTTTATATTAATTTTTGAGCACAAATTATTTTATTCTACTTTAATATCTATTAAATCTTTTTGATATTATCATGTCAGTGAATATCAGTCCAAGATTGTGATATCTTCACGTCTTCGTGAAGAAAAACAAATATTTAATTTTCATTATGATATTTTCTTTATGATGGTGGAGTTAAAAAAACTAGAACACCAAAACAGTTTGCGTTACTATGTTTTCAGTTTCAAGTAAGTAGGTATTTGGTAAGTCGAGTGACGGAAGCTGACCTGTTGCGTCAGGACGTCTTAACTGATTGTTTATGAGATGTCCGGTTAATTTCACCCGCTGATTGAATAGCAGTTCATTAGGCGTGCATTGCGATGTTGACTCTGTGGGTCTATGTGTTTGAATAGTCGATTGATTAGGTTACGTTGAGTTGCTGAAAGTTATATAATGATATTACAAATCAACAAATTGTATATTCAATATTATTGAGTTTAAGGCACAAGCAGTTCTTCATACAATTACTCGTAGGTACATAACAAACATCTTGGCCAGATGAAAGCACAATGAGACCCACTCATTTTCGTCGTGGAAACTTTTGAAGTTTTTCTTAGGAAATAGTTACACTGGTCCTATTTATCCTTGTAAACATTAAGGAATAACGTCAAAGGATTCAGCATAATTCCCGATAACGAGCGTTCGAGCCGCTCTCGTACTTCAAAGCCACCGTTTCAGTTACAGTTTATTATTAATAAAATTTGGTCGGGTTGTCGACTGGCGCAGAGAAGGACGTAACGAGCGTGGTCCGCGCTCGTTATCGGCCGCTCCGGCCGGCCAGACCCGCGGAAAATTCGCCCGAAACTGACGCGCGTGAAAATTTAATGAACGGCCGGACGCTAGTTAACTAAAAGGTAAAGTGCACCCTCTTGACGTGTTCGGTAAATATTAATAGTGAGTGTGCTAGCGTGCGCCATTAAAAATGCACGAGCCCGCGGACACGGCCCGTCGCGGCCGCTGCCCGCGCGCGTTCATTAGCCCCTTTATACCGTCTGCGAACGCCTCGGTGCTCTTCCGCCTATACTACGCGTTATACTTTAGCTCGCCTCTCGATTATCCACCAAATAACTATTTTCCGCCGGCGCGACTCGTGCAATAAAACACGAGCTCAATACAGAACTTCCTCCGATTCCGTGTCTCGCATGGCCCACGAACGCGTCTCGGAACAAGTTCCACTATTGGAGCCGTTTTAAAACTCTTACGAATGCTATTAGGGATAACAAGAGCCATCTAGCGAAACGACGAGTCAAAGAATTGTGTCCGCCGCCGGAATGACCCAAGTTTGAATTTAATGTCGATTTCGGTCTCGCGCTGGAGGCAAGAGTTCTGAATCTTTGGAAGTGTCCGCGAGTCACGAGTTCCGCGGAATGTTTCGGCGTGAAACGAGCTCGCGCGGGGAGGCATCGCATCGGGACGAACTCAAGACGATATCTGTTACTCAGTAATGAGGTTCGTTAATTATGTATCGCTAGGTGCGTAAGCTTTTCAATTCGGTTCAGTGTCGCGGCTCTCGCGAACGAGGTCAAGGGTTCGCGACTCTCAACCCTGAGGGGCTGCCAAATTAATGAGGCACTCCTTTGTAATAAAGAAATAACAAGAATTGCGCACGCGAACCCGGCCCCGCTGACTTGGATGTCATTAAAGGCGTCGCGAAGTCTTGAGCGAGTCGTTACCGCGCCTCGCCGACAACAACCGAGTTTTCATCAACATTCCAAAATGTACCCTTAAAATTACTTAGCAATCTCAGTAGAGGAACGAAACAAAGTACATTTAGGTCACATTTAAGATTCTCTCGGAATTACAAAATTTTAATTAAAATACATAAGTTCGGTTAATTTAAACGACAACATTACTGTGATAAGTATTTACGTTATCGAAATTAATAATGACATCGTTCGGAACACATAACGGCGTTGCGTTGATACCATTACATTATGGGAACAAACATGGCCGTACTTACACGTTTTGTTCATAATGAGAAAACCAACGTAAAAGGTATTCAATATCCAGTATAAACACATGTAATCACGCTTTATTCATCGTCAACAAAATAATGAAACTTTTTACTAGCGGCTCTGAAAGCATGAAGTCTACAAAGAATATGATTAATAAAACAAAATTATGCGGCACTAGATTAGATGAGAAAGCTTGTTTAGATCTTGGTTCTCGGAATGGGAAAGCTCCCTTTCTCGAGACATACCGAAACAAATCTCCATTTTTCTACCAATGTCCATTAACCTAAATGTTTCTGTGTTAAATAACCCCGCCATTCTACTTTGTAACATTAAAATAATTGAATTCGTCTCGGAATGGGTTGGGCCTGATTAATTCTTATCGTCGGGACGGCCTCCCTTCTTGATTTGGATAAACTAAGGCCTCAAACATTATTTGCAAAGTTACAATAATTGATACTGCAAGCGATTTCTCTTCTTACTCAATTAAATGATTATAATTGTCGAATCTTTTTTAAAAACAATTTTGCCAGTTTTTATGAGTATGAAGCGCACTTTATTTCAAATAAATGATACTATATAGCTTACGAGCCACTGGACATTGGACATAAATAATTCAAAGTATTTTTTGCGACAATAACCCGTAAATAAAAACAATAAAATGCAGGAAACGTTGGCATTGGCTATATTAACGCAAACTAAGCAAAGGGTGAGCCCAAATAGGGGGCTACTATCATTTGTTTTGTAAGCGATTGAATTTTAGTCATCTTCAAGTGATATTAATTGGTTGTTATTGTTGATCCTGCTTCCGGTCATTTTAAATGTAAAATTTAAAAGATCTTCTTATTCTTGCGTTGAATATATTATGTTGTAATGATACCTTTATTACAGGAGGTAAATGTCACCAACGACAAAGTATAATTTTTTTGTGAGAAATAATATTGTCTCATATTTCTTGAATTTTAACTCATAAAAGTGTCCAGTGTTCATGGTCGAAAACAACACATGTCTACATACAATATCTTAGTGCCAAATTTCAACTTAATCCGTCCAACGATTTAATTTTAACTGTAGCGAACAGCTCATTCAATCAGCAAAATTTAGATGCAATGAATAAAGTTGTAATTAAGCCGCATCTCCAGCGCGTGTTTTAGTTCTAACATTCAACAAAAACATCACAAATTGTTCACAAAACATTGTCAAACTACACTTTTTATTTGCTCCAACAATGTGTTTGCTTTCCATACCTGAAAGCACGTACAACAAAACATAATATCAATATTTATCAAAATCGCCGAGATTTTTTTGAATGTTGTCATGTTTTTGTTGAATGTTTAAACCAAAAAACGTGCTGGAGACGCGGCTATAGATAGCTTTTTAATACATCATGGTAAATGGTAACCCCCCGGAACGGTGGAACTATCTGTCCGCGTTGACGTGTGGTCGCCCCTTTTCCTTCACGTTATTTACTCTGCTGGATATCTATTGGTTTAGGATAACGTGTTGATTACATTTCACTGAATTTGTTGTTCTACTAACAACTGATTGTATGTTCAAATAACACGGATTGTGATCATTTACTCTTGTTATTACACTCGATATTAGATGAGTATGTAGATTTTGGATACACAAGTCCCGTTTCCAAAGTTTGCGAATTCTGGAGGGCTATATAATTTAATTACTGGAGGATTCGTCCATTTTCAAAGTGCATCTCTTTGCCTTTGGAAATGGTACAGACTTTATGTAAACAGCGTGGACTATAAGTCTATATTACATAAAATATTATTACTATATCATAATATTATTCTAAATTATCTCTAGCTTCTCGATCAATGAATAAACCGTTATTCTCTAAAGAACGATATCAAGAACGTCATAATGTCTTGTATTTCTATCCCAAATTTCAACTCAATCCTTTCAATGGTTTACGCTGTGAATTGTTAGATCAGTTAGTCATGCTTCCCTTTTGTAAATCATGCATCTCATCAACTTATATAATACCAAAATCCATTTCCACGAAAATAATGGTATTTTCATCCCTATTATAAAGACCGCGTCACACTTGTCCGTTATTGTGCTTCCGGGGCTACACTGATAAGGGCGCCCGATTAAAATGAATCACAACAGTGCTAATTGGGCCGGCCGGCTCCACTGGGTGGCTGGCGGCGGCTCAGCCAATTAGTCCCGACTTAGAAACCCGCAGCCCGCGCCCGCTCGCTCTCGTACCATGTTCTAATCTGCCACGTACACGACCGACAGCGGTATGTGTGAACGATGCTTTAGATGTTGATTAAATTGTAATAGAGATTGTCGTAAAATTTTAACCAATGTTGTGTACATATAATTTTTGTGATTGTGAAGAGTACTAATTTAAACATTTAAAATAATACTATTTATACAATTATTTATCCTGATTTTCCCACGGTATCAGGACTTTCGCGTGCGAAAACACGGTTTCACATATAAAATTTGCATAGATATCTTAATTGTTCACATCTCTTAATGCAACAATTTATTTTAGTATAAATCTTTTCCTACTGTAAAAAAGTAAGTGTAAATTGATATGTGATTCAGAAGTATTCTCTAAAACACAATACAGTGGTAGGATCTCGGTTCCTTTCGGAACAGCCGCTCAAACCACTTCCGCAATGAGATGGCGCACTTCCTGTGATTGAGGCTGAGGTTCTGCAGCTAGCGCGGGACGAATGACATTTTTACTAATTACGTACATTTTCTTTACCAATTAACATACTGGGTGTTTATTTATTAATCACACCCACACTTATACAGTTACTATTATTTTATCCCACGGCTGGGCAAAGGGATAATATGTACTGCGCATAATTCCGTTCTTATCAGGGCTTGATAGCTAGAGTCTCAAACACTTAAAATAAATATTATACGTAAAAACGTCGAAGAAATTCTCCCTACAGTCGTGCCCTTCTGTTTTTTTTTTCATACAATATTATTGTGCGTATAAAATCGTGTCGTTTGGGCTGCATCTAGAAATAAATAAAACAAAGCAAATAGCTGACAATATTATGAGATTCATCTCATGAAGATTTCAGTCATATAAGGTAGGTATATAGGTACTTGAAAAAAAAAACAATTGGCTAACTCGTAAATAGTTCAAATGGTAAATAAACATAGAACAGCAAAAAGTAAAAATAGGATGAGATCAGTACGTTAGTTTTTACTAAATATACAGAGTTTAATTTCGAAATCTACATTAGTTTGTTGTTAACCATGAACTATTCGAAGCTAGTGGTGAATACGAGTACGTCAGTGTAATTTCCAGTGCATCCCATTCCTATCTCTCTCGCTCAGCTAAGTAATGACTTAGATCCATTCCCGGATAAATAGCAAATTGAATGTGTTGCCCCTCTCCCGTGCCCGCCCGGCTCTACCCGGGCTCCGGTGGCGCTAGCCGGGTGCATGTGTGCTGTCACTGTCACTTCTCTACCACACCACAAACAGATTCCGGCAATTACTGTAACTATTATATACATAGATCATATTATTATAACGATACAATATCGTCACGATTTTGGAAACTACCGTGAGTGTTCATTACAATTACGACGCGGCTATATTCATGTTTTAATTTTGGTCAGGTTATCTCAACCACTGTTTCGGACAATTAAAAGCTTCACCACCTTTTATTAAATAAAACCAAACTATTTTTACAACACCACGCCAAGAGACGATTACTCTGAAAAAGCACTTACTCGGCAAAGTGGGTAATTTCAGGTGCAACAAACACAGTTGAAACTGTATTTTAAAACTAATTCCCGGACGTGTATGGCGAGGCGGGCCGATAACCCGCTACTATTTACAATGTTTTTCGACGGTCGTATTTTTTGGCTTGTTTTACGGTCGGGGAATATGAAAAGTTTGGAGAAGCTCCCACGGAGAGGCGTAAAGGCGGTTTACGAGGCGTCTTCGACTCGAATGCGCCACATGTTAGCGTGTTTTGTTGAATTTCCACGCGGTATAACCGCATTACACGTGCTACGACCTGACCATGAAAATTTTAAGCGTCTCGTTCAAACTAAAAAGCTCGTCGAGTATCCGGCTAGTGCTCGCATGCATCGCGCCCCGTACTGCCTCCAGCGCTAGCTCTATCCAACGAAACACTTTTTGGAAAATTATTCCGGGTTCGGTAAAATCTTTTTAAACATTGCACAATGCAATTCGGGCAGCTGCAAAAACTGCTGGTTTCGCAACAACAAGGATACGTCCTTATAAATTCTCGATTAAATTTTGGATACGAGCTCCAATGAACACAAATTCCTAGAGTCGGTCCAATAAAGGACGGCGTGCAGCCGCGTTAGGAGGCCATAAACGAACGTATTATCCATGTAAGGCGGAATAGCCGTTGCACAATTAATTGTTTCATTTTGGGAAACAATTCCCGCTCCTCATTCAATTAAGAGCGGCGACTAAGGGGTGCAGGGGGACGCGGGCGTGTGGGGACTACCCCCGCTCATGAGACGGATGTATTAATAGCGCCTGCAATATTGATATACTTGTACGTATCGTCTACGTACGGCTTCGAATACGATATTGTTTGTTAGCGAATTCGATTTGTGTCGATCATAAATCTTGCGCCTTATGTTCGAGTGGAAGTCAATCGACCTGCCACCACTCGCCGCCACGCAACCTGAGGGTGAGCTGCGAGACGCACGCTTTAATTAGTGATCCTGAATGAATAACAGATGAGTGCGAAGGTGCACGAGCGCGAGCTATGCTGGAGCGAGACTCAATTAGCAAAAACATACAGAATTAAGAGAAACAAACATGACGCTACGTCACGCGTCCCGTGGCGGGACGAGACGCCCTCCTCAATCCGAATTTTATATTGTGCTATTCATTATTCATTGTGTTTGTAAAGAAAATTACTGTGGACCTTTTAATATAACTTCCCGAGTGGTACAAACGGAGCTCCAAATTGAAGTTGAGAATAAGTTGTAGCTCGCGACCTAGCCGCGACGATTATAGCGCGTGTCACGTCACGACGACTCCTCAAACTGATTTTAATTTGGTACTAAATTAATGTTCATCATTAAAAGTAAAGCTGAACAAATTGTAATTTAGGACAGATTTTATGGTGGTTTATATCATCTATTTCTGACACTGAGGCAGAAGATCGTGAGCATGTTTAATACACCATCGCACGAGCTGATTTTGTCAGTGTCTGTTCATCTCCAAAATAATATTATGAAAACATTCACATTCAAAAAACAATTACTTGAACGATCATCCAGTGAGTTTAATCGAAGCACAAGTAAAAATATTACATAATTGTAAAAATAATAAAGTTCAGAACTCAAATAAACAAACGTTAATAAGATTCGAACTCGTTCCCGCTTGTTTGTTTTTAATTTCCACTATAAGTTAAACTGTTAATTACTTCCAGCAATATTGAAGAAATATTTCATTTGATGAAGAAATGTTGCGGCGAGTAGTTTCTCGATGAGTATTTAATTTAAAGATGGCGTCGCGTCGCTGTGGTGCTTTCAAATCAGCGATGTTGGCTGAAGATTCGAGAGCAATCTGTTAGATTGGTTCATTACAGCCGCCATTAGTGGAGTAATGAGTCGCGATGCATGCCGGTGGAGGTTCGCTACACGAGCGTTTAAAAAAACGCTCGATGTTTATTTTGTAAAAGAAGTTTTTTTCAGGATTTGGATATTAAGAGCTTTTTATAACAGCTTTGATATCTTTCCTTTTTTTTATGTAGGTAGCAAAAGAAACTTCAAAATCATACATGAAGCCAATTACTGTATAATCAGCTAAAAGTTTTTTGTTAGAGGCTAGAAATTAAATCTAAATTTTATGTCTATTATAATGTTTTTTGTATTTGCTCTAAGTTGGTAAAACCCAACCAAACAACCAATGTCACCCAAGTCTTCCAATTTCATAATTCTTGACAAAGACTAAGTGACACAAAATAAACGTGGCGTTTTTAACGCTCATGTATATCTAACGCGGCGCTTAAGGCGAAAATTAGCTGCAGCTTGGAGGATTTCGAGTATGAATGCAGGTCGGTGTCCATTAGCCTAATTGCAGACACGGGTTGCGGCGATGCACCGCCACCTACGACACTAGAGGCCCTTTGTTATTAAACATAGTAAATTAGACTCGCCCTGTCTAGCTCTCATAGCCCCAGCCTGTGCTCACAATTATTAAATTCAACATATTAAGGCTTCACACTAATTTGTTTCATAATTAAAATTAACTCGAATTTCACGAAAAAACCACGCTACAAAAATAAGGACCTTAATTAATACGTAACCTAATACGTGATTAACGAGGAACGTTAACTAGCTCTCATTCTCGTGGCATTACTACAAAAGGTAAGGGGAGGGCGGCAGCTCCTTCTAATTAAATGGTAAACTTTCATGAGCACCCCTTTCTTCCCCCCTCGTCCCTCTTGTCCCGCTAATTAATGCGCCCACGGGAACTCGGACGCTTCGCTCCTCAGCTCTGATTCGATGCATCATACGTGAAGCTTTTTATTAAAATTAAAAAGCTAATTATAAGCTTTCCTCCTATAGAGCAAAGCAATCAAATAAATTTCTAAAGTGAAATAGTTTTCCGAAGTTTCTCCCGCTTTCCAGTATCGATGGGAACACGGCAATCCTTTTAGTAAGCGGTAAAAACTATGAGGAAGTCAATCCGTGGCACCGCACGGCACCTGGCCGCGAGTGGCCCGCGCCGCTCCCTCGCCCGCTCCGCCTCGCAACTAAACGTATTGTCGTGTACCGCCTCTGATGTGGTCGAAACTAAGCCTCAACTACTCCAATGAAATCGTAATAGACAGTCCAAATTACACGGTAACCCTTTCGATGAGGATATCGGATGTGCGATACCAAATTAATTGACAGGCCTTTAATTGCTCCATAATGGAATTCGATTGTAGCCCTCGATGTTTCACAATCGTGGGCGGTTGGCCAAATTGCGTTTAAAATTTTCAATGTAACATTTTACATTAATTCAAATCGTTGTTAGTGAGGCGTCTGCGCTAGCGTCGCATCTTCAGGGAGCTCGAAGAATACGGCAAAATGTTCCAAGTTTCTTCGAGCAATCAAGGCTTAATATCGTAGTGAAGTTTCAAGTTGGGAAATTATAGGGCGCGGGGACGAGAGGAGGGGGGCGGACGTCCGCCGCGTGTCATCTCGTAACATCAAAAATGCATTTAAATTCTGCGCAATAAAAAACAGTTGCGGGAAGTTTCGCAGCGGGCCGGGGTTTCAGGCGCCTCAACTCTAGCGCTCTATACAATCTCTGACCAGTTTACACAATCTGCGACCCCATTTACTGATAGAATAATTCTTTTATGACCGTGTTGAAAATACAACTCTAGAAAAGAAAATAAGAGAGCTCTCGCGAGCTTCGCGGCGGTTGTTAGTGCAAGCAATTGCCTCATTGTATCAAGGGGTGCTTCAGAAATCGCTACAGAATGTCGAGCCCTTGTACCTTGTTGTTCACATCGATGTATGTTAATACTCGTATATTTTTATTTTGAAATGTGGTGTCGCTTTCATTGTCACCTTAATTGAAACATTCATGATAGAGTAGTGCAATTACACCGGTTCGGCACCTAATTGTGATTATATAGCGTGTAATATATCATACGACAATTTAACAGGAAATTAAAGTCGTCGCCGCAAACCGCGGACGTCATTTTGCAATAGTTTGTCCAATTTATCAGTGCCGAGAGTCGTTCGGAAATAATCGTAATCGAAGCGAACTGCGCCGAACAATATGGACCGATGTCGGCCTCTCTAATTGGCCCTTACCTGGAGCGCACTCGAGAATGATAAAGCCCCCATTAGCCGCCCTATTATTTACCTACTCGTCATTAGCGTAGACTTCATTAGGATAACGAGATAACGGAGCCGGGACTCGAGTACCTACCCCGCGCACCCCACGTGCACTGTTTTTGGTGTTTTTGAACAGATTCCGCAGAATCGAGAAATCGCTCTCGATCCCGTAAGAATGTTCTCGAGTAGATGAGACTGGCTCGTGTTTTACGGCTATTCATTATTATAACAAAACTTTTTTAATAAAAGCAGGATACTAATTATGACGGGAAGCGACATTTTGCTGTATTAACTACAGAGAGCTAGAGACCACCCAGTCGCGTATGTTATTAAGATCTATATCGAGGGTAGGAAAAATTAACCGCGCACCGAACCCTCGTGCCGAGCCGTTTCGCAAAAAACATACCGAATTTATTGTTAATTATAAAAGTCGAACGTCGAACATTAACGCGGAGATGCGATGGCCGATAACCGGCCGTCTATTTATTTATTATTTAGATATCGGCCGGTGCGGTCACGACTCCATATTGTTTCGCTGTAATGGCATTAATGACCTCGGTTTAAAGTTGAAGTGTTAATTTGATTTAAAATTATGTTCGCGATAACAATCTTCACGTTCAACTTTCGCCCTAAAGCTTTAATTACGGGGTTATCCAGAATCCCGATGGAGCGGCGCGTGATATGCGCTCGGTTCGCGCCGTAATATCATGGCGATGCTAATAAAACCTGGACGTAAACCACATCGCATCGGCGGGACAAGTTAGCTGCAATGCAGCTTACGGCCTCACTTCACTACACAAAAGTTAGATTTAATGATTTTAATCTCGTCTCGTTACCACTGAATATGCTATTTTATGCCCGTGGTGCTTGTGACAAATTATGCAAAACTGCGGTTTAACTTTAATGCCGAAGACAATCAACTCCAACTGCTGAAGGTCGATAAGAATCTGAACATAAAAAGGAACTTAAAACCTTTGCCTACTTATTTAATAATTTTACGAGTGTTTTAGTGTTTCTGCAAGAAACTTTATAGTGTAAGAGCAAATATTTGTATTCGTAGCGAGCATAGTTGCTTTGCTTTATCAGATCGATAGTTAAAGTAACGAGCGGGACCATTGCGATGATTTTCCTAAGATATGCTTGTGAATAAAATAAAGCCGAGGCGACAACTGACCACAAGTAATTAATTAAAATTTCTCACCTGTTTAGTTCTCTCGTTAAAGTTTTCTTATCAGATAACATCGTATATATGGGCCTTATTTAAAATCATAGGAGAGGATCTTAGGTTACGTGTTTAGAAATATTAATATAATGTTTTTAGTCTTTTGACATTTATTAATTTCTCGATAGCTCACAAATACAATGCAAAGTACTGCATCAAAAAAAACGGACGACTACATTCAAACTTTTTTTCAAAAATTTCTTCCTCTATAAAACACATCTGACATGTAGTTACAACATATTGATAAAGTACATAATATATTGATGTTACAACAGTAATCTATAGAAGTCGTGTGTCCAAAGTGACGTGCGTTAATAAATACGTCGCACACGAGTCCTCTCATTAGAGCGCCATAACTCCTCATTAGCGGGCATGCTAATTAGAGTGACGTTTACGAGGAGCCCGATCGTAACTCACTCCGCTCTCCTGGCACACCGCGGCAAGCCATCAGACCGTCGAACGTTCTGAAGCTAGCCCTAGCTACATATTGCGTTCGATCTTCCAGCGAAAATTAAGGAATCTGGATATCTGCGTCACAGAATAGGTACCAACCTACTAAATATTGTAAAAGTGTATAGTGCGTAGTCACGAAGATACATCCAAACCTCTAGTGCGTACTAGATATAGATTAAATCAAATTTTTACAGTTGAAATAGGTGCATCTATCGAATCAACTATCCTTTGTGAGATTAAGTTTGAGTCTGACCATAATTTCTAGTGATTTTTGCACAGCTTATAAATGAAAAATTCGTCGCATATAGGCATATAATATTACCTATGAGTGGTACGTTATGTTAATGATTAATGAATTTATTCATGCTAAATAATATACGAGAATGTATAATATACATATAATAATTTTGTGGATAATTTAACAATATAGAAATTTAACCTTGCAAATCTGTATTTAAGATGGCAATTATTTCTGTATGCGAGCAAATATTAGGTGAATTAGCTACCGACTGAGGAAATATTTAATTTAATAAAATAAAAATAAATCATTATATTTTATCAAGTGCTAATTATGCGATAGCCTCGAATGTATAGCTGTATATGCAAATATACTGTGGTAACAAATGAAGATACAGCGTTTCGGTTATCAACCCGTTGAGATAAGTGTGATTCGATGTTACACAAAACCTCGAGAAAGAACAAAGCGTGCATTAGGCCGCGCGAGGGTGAAAAAGACGTTAATAATATTCGTCAAAGCACTCTGGTACTCTGGTTACATTAAATCAATTTGCCCTTTCCGCGCGGTAAGTAGCGAACGGTGTAATTGATAAGTTGAAACCCTTGTACCGAGAAGGCTACAGTTTGGCACTGCCAACACTCCTCCCGCAGTTTCCACCTCACGTGCGCTATCGCCTCCGACGTACAGCTTCTCCGCTCAAGTGTACACTTTTGTTAGGATTTACGATTATTTTCTGATATTGGAATATATGTTTAGGTTATTAAAGATGTTCATCACATTTAGGAACCTTTCAGGTTAATGTGAAAGCTGTTCATAATGGAGTTGTATTTCGCTTTTGTAATCCCAACAGAAGGCTTCGTCTATATTTAATGCATGCAATCACCTATGTATGTACGTAATGGTATGAAAGGGAGGATCATAAAGGAGTGCACCGGAACAGATCGCACGACAATATCCTAATTCACTCGCGCGAATGTAATCCATTAGTGTTCCATCCTCAGGCAGGGGGCGGCGCCCTCCTCTCGTCCTGCACCCGTCTGTCATTCATAAACCTCCATATCATTTGTATTGGCACATGTTTCATATGACTAATGGACGGAACATTATGTTTTATATTATATGTATCTATTATAAAAAGGTCATGTCGCTTATTAAAATAAAAGTTTTTTTAAATGTTCAAAAGATTTTTTTTTATTTATTACATTTGTTATTTTACTAAATCATATATTAGTTGGGTTACCTACCCAACAAAGAAATATAATAGGTATTATGCTACAAAATACGCCCTAAACACAAGTCAGTGACATCGCAACCTGCATCACAGTTATTATATTATTACATTAATCTAATTAAAAATAACTCCACTTAGTTAATGAGTGTGTCTAATTGCGAAAAAATATATTTAGTTTTACCAAGATAAAGTTTCAGAAATTTTAATATAAATTTCACTGAAAATAAACGCACTGTGTAGAATAAAAAAATAATTATCACTTTATAATTCCAACTTTTAATGGATGGCATCAGTTTACTTACGAAATAATCCAGTATTTTTAGTTATTTTTATATTATGACCGGTTTTACCCTTTAAAGTAGTTTTTGTGCGTTATTCCAGGGCCCCTTTTCAAAGGGGGATTTCAGGGTACTAAGCGATCTTGATACCAAATAATCAGCTCCGGTAAAAAATACACCCACACCCATACTTTCGCATTTCCAATATTAGGATATTTAAGCATTTATTTGTGCTAAAACATGTTTTTTTTTAGCTAGAGCAAGCAAGAGATTAGCAAAAGCCTTACTTTGTCCAATACTAATTAGCGTCTTAATATAGTCTTGTATGAAAAGGTTAAAGTTCCATCCAAATTAGTCATTTCCAGGGAAAGAAATACGACCTGAAGGAACGTTCCTAAAATAAGTCCATCAAATAATTTTATGTAAATTCTCATTTATTTAATGTTTGCCTTTCCCGAAGCTTTAATACACTCTACGTATTGCATAGCGTTTTCAGAAAAATTAAAGAAAGTAATCAGTGGAATTACGGCGGCTACTAAAATATGTATTCGTCATAAAAGTATGCGTCGACTTCTCGTCGGGGATAAATATTCATTATGACGGATCGCCTAACATTTTAGCCGGATTAAATAGTATTAAGCTGAGTAACTGGGAGCACTCCACTGAATCAATCAACCATATTATAGTATCAGTTGCTGACTTAGCACATTCAACCACGGGAATAAAAGTCATTACTAATTTGAATGTGAAAAAGTCTGCCAGTTACCCGCTCAACATCAGGCGGGCGTTTGTCAGTCTGTTACATAAACAAGTGAAATAATTAAAAAAAAAACTTTTAAAAACAAGCTTTTATTATTATTACCATCTAGCACCATAAAGTACTCGTCAAGACGAATCAAATGAGCCCAAACTCGATGGGGTTATGTCGTTTAATAACGGAGTTACTATGGCCACCTTCCAGTTCCATCATCAGATCAGCTCGATGTCATAAAAATATTGCATTCTCATCCGATTTATACAGGTATGCAAAATTTCAGCTTAATCGGACACCAGGAAGTGAGTCAAATTAAACTTGCAAGATTTGATTACAGACAGACAGACAGACAACAGACAGGTAAAAGTAAATAAAAGCTTGTAAAAAATGTTTCTGCGGGAGGAGAGGCAACGCAAAATTATTATTAGAACTCAACATTCAAATAGGCTACAAAAGAGCCCTTTTCAAGTCTATTTTATAATCTTTATTATGATTTATACACACTAATGAATTTCCAATAACGTCACTACGCACGCACTCGACGAAATTGTCATACACTGGTATAAAATATACACAAACAAGTACATACACACACAGGGATAAGCTGTATTGTGACTAATAGTTTTTTGCCCGGTGGTCTCTTTTATTTTTGCAGCGGGGGTCTGACCGTGACGTATCCAGTTGGATGTCTAATCGAAGGTTGCTGATGTAAATAGGCCCGCGTGTACTCAATGTACGGACTTGTAATCAACTTGAACGTTTCTTTTACGATTTGAAAGCTTTCTTGTATGGTTTGTGTTAGACTTGTGAGAGCGATACCTTTGTGATTTGCTTTATGTCTTGCTCTGTAAAGATAAGTGCTTTAAATTTTATTATAATTAAAATATTTAAAAAATAAAACGGAACAGCAGGTCTCAAGACGGCAAGTATAGTGCAGTGTTTTTTTTAAATTATTAAAAGTAAATTCATTTAAAGTAGCATTAATATTGTAATGCGATCGTATGGAATTGTACATTGTGCCACATAAAGCCTGATTTTTAATAGGCAAAAATCTGAATATTGTATGGAAAAAAAAAAGTTAATGAAATAAAGCAATCCTGAAGATGTAATTCTCATAGAAGACGTAGGAGGAAGGCATCGTAAAGTCGCGTCACTCAATATGTATGAGCCGGTGTTTACATCAATGGTAGGGGCACGCTTCATCCGGCTGAGAGCTCTCATTCGCCACTAATTAATTACTCAACTCGGTTTCAATTAAATTAACTCGAGATCGGGCCATCGACACGCAATGAATCGATGCCAGCCGCGATTCGATTAAGATCGTTAATACCGATCTATTTTACTCGTTTGCTGTCAATAAAGTTATAAATATGTATGCGGGATATTGCGCTTTAAAAATGCAACATTAATAACAATCATAAACGAACCCACATTATACCATACCCTCGATCATAACTTCTTACTCACGATGCGATGGCAACCTTCTATAAACTACAAAATTAGCAAATCGCGCCTCTATGGGCTACTTTATCCCGAGCTCTATGTGTATCTTAAACACAAAGTGTCACTAAAACTAAATTGGCCACTCCAAACTAGTTGAACTGAGTTTAAAACTGTGCCCTTAGCGGGGCGAAGGGACATTTTAATTACGGCGTTTAAGGGTAAATCCTGAGATCGGGCGTATTTAAGTGATTTCCGTGGCAGATTTTAAATCAAAGTATTATTGCATTTTACATGTAAAACATCAAATTTCCCATAATTATAAGCACATCAATCAAATAGGCATCACTATAACTTGTTTTGTTCAGAAGATATTTAAATTTAAATTTTTGGTGCCACGGGAATCAATAAAGTGTGGCATGGGAATCAAAATTAAAACTATTTTGTTTGAATTCTATGTTATTATTTAAATATTGACCTCTACATACTTATCATGTAAAATAGAAATGATTAAAAACGGTGATCCAAACAGATATACACCTAACATCAAGTATTAAAAAGGTCTATATTGGCTCTCTATATAATAATACTGTAAACTAAATAAAATCAACGTATTACAGTCTTAAACAATGTAAAAATATTGAATATATAGTCCTAGAATATGAGAATAAGTTCTCAGTCACAGTCACTGACCGGATTCACTCCAGAAGCTGTCATCAGATTGTACATTTATCATTAGTTAGGTTAATCTGGACTGAAAGTTGCAGTCAGTCCATTGTTTCGTTTTATTTTTTCATCATACATCATCTCAGCCATAAGACGTCTACTGCTGAACATAAACCTCCCCTTTAGACCTCCATATATAACACCGGTGTTGGAAGCGACCTGCTTCAAGCGTCTTTCAGCGACCTAAATAAGGTCGTCTGCCACACTTGTGGGTAGACGTTCTACGCTGCGTTTGCTTGCCTGTAGTAGCCACTTGAACACTTTTCGACCCCATCAGCCATTCGCTCTACGTGCTATGTGGCATGCCCATTACCACTTCAGCTTCCTGATCCGCGGAGATATGTCAGTGACTTTGGTTTATCTCCTCATTCCTGATTCGATCACGTAGAGAAACCCCGAGTATAGCCCTCTCCATAGCTCGCTGAGCGACTTTTTAATGTGGGGATATAATGGTGCCGCATAAGCCAGAGCGGCTGTCTACTATAGTACAATATAAAAAAAAACATCTGATGTATACAATTTAAAAAAAATATCTGAAATAATGAAATATACAAATATAAACTGTCAAAATCACTTCCAAACCTGCGGCTTCGCTGTAGTTGGGTAAAACGTGAAAGAATGCGCAAGAAAACTCAGGGGAAAATTGATCACTGTGGTAAAATGCCATGAGAATCAATACCATGGAAATCAAAATTGTATAGTTTTTTGTCAATATTTTTAAATACCATAATTATAGACCAAAATTAATAAAATATATGATAAACAATACCCTTTTTCTAACTGCACACACTAGTCAAAAAACCGTAGTGGATAAAAAAATATTTTTAAACATGGAAATGGTAATCAATGATCTAGTGAACCAAAACCACGGTAATCAATTTCTCACCTTCGTAAATCCAGTTTATAACAACGAGAGGAGGAGCCTCTCTTCACTATGTTTAGAACGCAATCGAAGTTAGCCAATAACGTGCGTACAAGCTTCTAAGTATTGTGGTTTGTGAAATGTGAGTAGTTATGTCGCGCGCCATGGGAATCACTTTTTGTCCGGGGACAAACCTAAATTTGTTATTTTTTCTAAAACTACGCTGAGTACAGCCTTCGCGTATTTTTTTGATCATATAACAGTTCACCCTTTACAGCTTTGATCACAGGAATTGATTAAATTCCTTTTATAAATTAGTGTAAAAAATATATTTTGTTCCGAAAATGTGTAAGGGACAGCCCACGGTAATCAAATTTCAGGGCTTTTACATTTTTTTTTAGATACTTGCAGCTAAATATAACTTGATGTCTATCATGCATTAAGTAGATTGAACCTTAGACTAACAGGAAAAAAATACCTTTGGGTAGAATTTTTATGTTACGGGTAGTTTATTCGCCCAGACGCGTAAAATTTTGACTCTCAGGAATCACCCTTAAGTAAAAGCGGCACTGCGTCTAGCTAGCTGCATTACATAGATTCAGCCACCAAAAGCCTCCCACTTAGCTAATGAAACATGTTCGTGTATAGTGGTTCAAGCGTCGTCGCAGCCGAGAGACCTCCCCGCGCATTGTGAGCGGGTCGTAGCGAACGCGAACGGATTCGGCGGACCCGTCTCCACAAATCCTCATTTACTTGCATTATTTTAATGGAGCTATTGTGGGCGGGTGTCCTTTGTCGCATGCGGAAGCGGATCCGGCGCACCGGCCTGTGGGAAATGTGGCGGTGCATAAGTGCATCGCCTCTGCGCTCACTCTGCTGCCCCAAATTGCACAGCGATCTCGAATTAAACGCCAGAAAGCTTTGTTTCAATTTTGCGGATTAAAGTAGCTCCGACTTTCAACGTCGTGGCCGCAGCTTTATTGTACGCTGCGTATAAAAATATAGTCGGATCCATTTAGTTAATTAAGCGGGACGAGTGGTCGAGGTCCGTGGAGAAATTCCGCGGGCGTCTAATAACCGGCTTCCTTGAGAAGCTATGAGGTTGTCTTACTCGTGTATAAAAATGCAATCGTCGGGCGGAGGCCGGCGACGTCGTTCAAACTTTTCAAATTTTCCACCAGCCCCACGGAATTAATTTTAAATTGGAAGCTGAGACGTAGATTGTCTCCACATGTGATATGTTAATTATTAATTCAAGTTTTCCCTGCAAAGTTCCTCAATGAGATTTTAGACGTCATAAAGCACGAGATATAAATGCTCTGGCTCACATTTCTAAAGTTATTATGTTCTGACATTTAAACATCAGCCAACTCATTACCTGTAGTTAGCAATGCAATGCACTTCGTTTTATGTTTCTCCATTATTACAAACTGTTATTATGCGACGTAGGAACTGAGATTTAATTTTGATAATGGAGTACTAATTTAGTGTTGTAACGTAGGTACGCCATTACCCGCTATTGAAGCCGTACTCACGTTGGTTTATCACGGCACACAGTGGGACGCGTAGAACAAGCTAGCTGGACAAAACTAAAAGATGCTTAGATTTGATAGTTTTAATATTAAACAATATCATTTGGATATAATATAATATTTTTGAAGTAAATAATGAGCTTATGTATTAGTTAAAAATATATTTTGTAAATAAAGTTACAGAATATGTATAATTTTTAATTAAGTTTTACATAATAATGTATATAGAGGATAAATTATACACACACATATATTATATGCATATATATAACAACTATCACTATATATTACATAATAATATACTTAACTAAAATCTAACTTCTTAGTATAATCATCAAAAATACATCTTATCTATTTAGTACTAGTATTATATTGTATTATTTAGTATTATATAATATGTATGTACAATAAAAATGCGGATAAAAAAGACTGCTCATTATACCTAATCACTCTCATATTCTACTAAGTCAGGTACTGTGTAGTATAGGCCATTATTGTTATTGGACTGAGCAGTTTTATCCAAAACTGCTTGTAGTTTAACTTCGACAATTGTTTCAGTCATTGAAAAGCTTTCTTCAGTAGGGTAACAACATTTTCTTGCCTCAGCTACATTACGATATGATGAAAACACAATGTCATATTACGTGTATGAATGCACGAGTTTCATGAACATTTAGAGTCCATATAGTACGCTAATGCTTCGTCACTAGTAAATGGTCTTCCACTGCAATATCTTGGCTTAACTACTTCAGAAAGCTCATTGCTGTGCCTTATTATATTGGCAACTTTTCCATTACCTTCTAATCTATTAGCCATTTCAGCAGCTACCGTTAATTCATAAGCACTTCGTGATTACACTAGGCCCTCCATTTTAACTTTTTTAACCCTACATTTTAAGTTGAAGCCCATTTTTGCAAATTTTAATGAGTAAGCAATTTTTTTTGATGAATTATTTCTCTCACAGAATTATCCGTTATATCAGTAAGACAAAATCTGTCACTAGATAGCATAATATAAAACAAAGTCATACGCCGCGTCTTTCTGTCCCTATGTATTCTTAAATCTGCAAAACTACGCAACGGATTTTAATGCGATGCGATTTTGAGTTTTTTTTATAGACAGAGTGATTCAAAAGGAAGGTTTGCATGATAATACATGCATAATATAGTCGAGAAACACTGATAATTTTAGAGGTTTCTAATGTGATGTCGTAAATTAAGACTTTTTTTTTGCACTCACATTGAAAACGCTGGCTGATCCCTACGTGATAGACTAAAACAATGTAGGTACTACAGTATTGTACACCCTAAAAAGGTCTACAAAAAGGTATAAAGTCTATCCCTAAGAGATACCATGGTTATACCCACAATAACCAATTTTATCTTTTACTTTTAACAAGAAATGAGCCATTATTTACAGCGATTTTGAGCTATATAGTATTAATCCTCATCCAATTAAGTACCTTAAATATATTGTGCATTTAATATAGAAAATATGTCCCTGTACAGCATGTAATTTGAATGAATACTTTCGAAGATATCACAGATCTAAAATGCGGCTGAACCAAATTAGAAAACTAACAAAAAAAAATGAAGGACTAGGTATTTGTTGACTATTTTATACGCTACGAAGTGCGCGCGGGTCCACTAGTTCTTGATATAATAAAAAGATGAGAAATTCTATCTTCTTTGGGAAGATTACGCCATTCTTCCAAAAAGTCAATTCTTGAAATAGCACAGTCGCGTTTCGAAAAAAAATAAATATAAAAAAATGGCACACATATGCGCAGCAAAATTTTAGCACATTGGAAAGTAGACATATACAGCTATATCATACAAAAAAACTAGACTGTATACATGTGTATACAAAAAGTTATATTCCACGAAAGTCAAGAAATCATAAAAAAAGTCAAGATTTTTTAACAACAACTTTAAACGACCACTGTGCTGAAGTGATTGATTTTAGAATAAATATTTTAGTGAAATAATAAAGTACATACCTTCCAAAATATAATCCATAACAAGAAAATCCAATATTATAATTTACAAATTTTTGGCGAAATTTAGAAAACCACAAATAAATTGCAACTGAACTAAATAAAATTGACGCAAGTAATTTATACCTAGTTTAAGGGCTTATGACTCGTCACTGTGGAATGTTTGTCACCCCTTTCACCTGGATTTGGTGTATTTGGGGTTTTGTTTACCTGATTACACCACTAATTAGAAAATCTATGACATGACTTTTGTCTAGCTAGCTTGTTCTACGCGTCCCACTGTGCGGCACAGGGCAACTTCACTATTACACACTACAGACTAATTAACGTTGCGGAGTATTATAGCGTTTAATCAATTCAATCATTAGGTTATATTGTGTACCGATCCTTAACAGGTTCTTATTTCTGACATTGACCAATATAAAGGCACCCTAACCATGACGACATGATTAATAGGCAGTAAACCTCCTGCCGCGTTAGCTACCGTAATAACTAAACTAGACACGAACCCTGCGCAATGAATAAATTAAATACTAATTTCTTGACATACTTTGTTCGAGCCGGATTGCCTTGCGAGTAATTGCGCCAATGTTTTTATTAGCTCCCCGCGGTGGCCGCATGGTGAAAGTTGTATGTTGTGACAAATATGTGCTTTAAATTCATGATTGTCGACAAAAAGTATGTCTCGGACCATTCCAGCTGACAAATTGTACAGATATATCTGAATATATTTTTCAACTTAACTTGAATTCATTTTACTAATGAAATTATGCCTATTCATTTTTATTGACTTAATCTAGAAGTTCAGAAGTTCAACTTGGGCTCATTGTCGAGAAATTGGCGAGCTTATTTTGCGGGGTTGAGTTTGTTTCTCTGGGCGAGTCAGAGTTGATCATTATGATTTATCTGAATATTTTAATGTTTACTGTTATTTAGCTCACTGCGTCCTATCGGTGTAATAAAGCAAACATCCCTAAAGGATTTGTTCAAAGCACACCGACTAGTTTGCGCCGAAGCCTTTGCTATTCCGATATTCACATGCAATTCGCAACGGAAATATAGAAAAAAACCTTTTCCACTATTTGAAAGTTAATATTGACAGAAACATCCGTATCGCGCGAGCCATCACTGCCGACGCAAACGACCCCAGCTCGCGCTCGCGTGCCGCTTTGAGGCCGATTGAATTAGATAGACACTAGATATCGGTCATCAATCAAAACGCGCAAGAGTTTGATTGTTTCAAACGACTATGGTACAAAGCGGCCGGTTATAGTCAGGAGTCTTCACCTGTCCACTGCATTGCGCTGATCACAGGGACCTCGCCCGCAGCGAGCCTTTGTGCAAAGATTTGTGAGCACTTTGATGTCGGAGCCGGCAGGTAATTTGGAAAAACGTTATTTAATTAACTTTCGACAAGTCTGAGTAATCGCGTTACAAAGCCGCCGGGTGAACGGTCAAGTCTTTGAGCAGGGGTACCGCGAGCGCACTTGATTTTTACGCCAAACATAGCCCGCTATAAAGGCGCTGTCATTTTCAGGTGTTTTCCAATTAACATCGCGCCTTTGACCACGTCCGCACAAAGTAATACCAACTACCGCCTCTTTGTTATTAACTCTGTAGTTTTATTAAAGGGGTTGATGGCTGTAATGGAGTCGCTTTTGTGAATTAATTTTAGATTATAATCGGGTTTCAACGTTTTAATATTATATTGGATGCACTCTGTTGGTGCATTATGTTTATTATTGTTACTAATTTTAAATATATTTTACTTTAGCTTTATTTTTAGGACACCTTTGAAAGTTCTTTAAGTGTTTAATGTATGGCCGTCCAGTGTACACAGGTAATAGATATAAGCAGAGTTAGTTAACAGGGCTGCGTAATAGTTTTGTGAGTAGCCAAAATAAGTTTGGTATTGTTTAAAGTTTGAAATTGGTCGGCGGTGCATTTACCGAGTGCCGTAAGCAAGTCCAAGCCAGACGAGCGCGGCGCCCGCGGCGGAGGCGGTCGCCGGCCGGACGCGACGCTGCCTCTACGAGATGATTAACTCTATCAACTACGCAGTTGTTCGACAACTACAGCAATTACAACGCTTTAAACCCCCAACAAATATCATTAATACTATTTAGTAACTCCGCCGAGGATCGTGGTCCGCACTTTCCAAGAGCGGTCTTATAAAATGCGGTCGGGTATATTATGATGCGGACCAAAGTTAGCGCTTTCCGAGCGAGTGATTCTCTCATATAAACAGCGCCGGTCTTTGTGTGGTGCTCAATGAACAGCTTAATTGTGTTTCTTCGCCACTTCTCTTTGCGGTATTCACACGTCTCTTAATCGAATTAATTCTTTAAGTGAATCTTTAAGCAGCGATGAGCTTTAAGGCGTGCAGGCGAAGTCTCTCGTTAAATTGGTGTCGGCATAGTTATAAATTCTGGTAAGTTATAAATGGCAGGTAGAGCAGACAGCAGCAATTGGGTATTGCTGTGGTACGTAATCCCGCCATCAGCGGTGAGTGGCTTGTGTCGTGAGTGCAAATGGTTTGCGAGAGGCGAAGCTTTCGCCTTTATCCCTCTGTTTCGCTTATGATTCGTGAATTTTTAACATCCCTGAAAGGACTTGCAGTCCGCACCTATTGTGGACGTACGCCGGTGATGTTGATTTTTTAAAATAAATTTTAGTCTGGTAATGGAAAACTTGAAATATAAATTGAGTACACAAACGAATACGCGGAAAAACGCACATTCGTTATTAGTAGCCATTATTTGTTTTGAAGCCGTATTTTGAGTTTGATATTCGGGATTGAATGTGCAGCGGGATTGATGTTGAATTTACTAAAATTTTGTTCGAATTAAAAATGTTTTTTTTTTTAATTTCCTACATGCAACTAGTTTGCATTTTTCCTGCGATAAGCAAGAGATAGTGTTGTCAACTACCGCTCCAGTTCCTACGACGTATTAACAATTTCTGTAACTTTTATCGTCTTATGAATTACAAATGTGTTTTCCATAAAAAATAGCAGGAGTTAGTAATTAGTTTCATGCTAGCAGATAATAAAATACACAAAGAATAATATTAATAGTAAATAATTGATTTATTTAAATAAATATATTACAATAATACACAACACCTATGTATATATAAGGTAAATGTGGTTAATTAACCCTTAACAGTTCACTATCAGTGGGAGTCACGTTTCACGCCTAATAATAACCGTTCGGTGACTATTATTGATAAGGGGGTTTTCCAACAGATATTACAGCGTTTAGCTAGTTTACCACTCAATTTATTATAACATACATATATTAATTAGTGCAAATAGATAATTTTACATGTGCTTTATCCTGTTATATGCAATAATCCTAACCGTTTATGACTACTTATATTATAAATCTGAAATGATGGGTGTGTTTTTGATGGGATTCTTCTTTTCATGATTTAATGGTTGAACCAAAGAAGCTAAAATTCATTATGAAGGTTGTTCAAGCCCTGAAAAACCACATAGATTACTTTTCAGTGGACAAAACTGTAAGTGCGAGTATCATTTTTAATATTATCAGTTCGGTATAGTCTTCCACGAGGTCTGATTTCTTCTATAACCGAATATGACAAATGAGCATAAGACAATAAATAAGTCTTCTATTCAGCTCGTCGCACAGGCTATCAAGTTATCGGTGGTAATTCTTTAATTCAATTTTTTCTAATTCAAAAGATCTTTACTAGTCATTACCAAAATACACATCTCTACAATGAAATTAAAATCAGCCTGTCCCGAACATTTAATATGGTGTAAAGATGCACAATAAAAATGAACAAAGTCTCAAACATCCCAGATCAACCATAAGGGTCAACGCTCATTACACCCACCCGGGACCCACTCAGCACCGCCTCGCCTCGGCGTCCACCCGGCGTCAACGCGGCGTCGCGGCACGGGTGGACGCCGCGTTGACGCCGGGTGGACGCCGCGCGGTCAACCCGTGAACGCCGCGTGACCAACGAGTGGACGCCACTTATCCACGAATTTAATTCCACAATAAAACCTTTTAAATGTTTAAAAAATAGTTGAATTTATAATTAACTTAATTTTTAATATTAACTTCGGGTTAAAGATCTTTATTTCTCATAAAAGAATTTACATTCACTTACTATGAGACACATACTAAAACTAAGCATAAGTTATAATAGGGCTAGTCGTACAAAATTTTGCAATGAACTTATAAAATATAAAATGTAGGTAGTCTAAGAAAAAGTTATAGGCATATATTGCAAAAAACACTTAAACAGGTCCAACGCCGCATCGCGTCGATTGCATTGTTTTGTTGACATGTAGTAAACCACGGAGTCATAAAGTAAGCGCATCAAATCTGGATATGGCAAAATATTCAATTTCAATGTAATTTATTGTTATTACATCATTGTATTCCTTTATTTTTTCTCTTTGTTTAATTTATCTTCTTTGATAATATTTATTTATTTATTCATCTTTAATTCATTTCTTCTGCCTTTTTTTCTATAATATGTATATGTATATAGTATTTTTATATGAATATTGAAGTAAGTTTTGAAGGTTCTGGTGTATTTCTATAATATTATTTGTGTTTTAATATATTCTTTAGTTCCTTTCTTCTGCCTTTTTGTATAATACATAATATGTATGTAATATTTTTATATATGTAAGAATATTGAAGCAAGTTTTGAAGGTTGTTGGTGTATTTCTATTATTTGTAAATGTTTCTGTTATATGTGTTTTTATATTCTTTAGTTCCTTTCTTCTGCCTTTTTGTATAATACATAATATGTATGTAATATTTTTTATATATGAAAATTGAAGTAAATTTTGAAGGTATTTAGTAAGGGGTGTTAATATTACTTATTTGTTAAATGTTTCGGTTATTTGTGTTACATTTCACAACTTTATAATCTCAGGTACGCCTTTTCTGTAACGTATGATAAGGTCTTTCTCTCCATCATCACACCGACGTAACATTTCATTCTGCAGAGTTTTAATGTAAGACTGTTGTTGAGGCGTTTGATCAGAATATGTTTTAACATTTGTCAAATTTATGTTATTTCTGTTACGTAAAAGATTAATAACAGTGCCCTGGGTTTTATAATATACTTTGATAGGACGATTTTTGTTCGGATCATATTTTCCGATACGCATGATTTTTTTTGGTTCTGGGCACTGTTTGTTCGCCATTCTTGTGATTTTTAAAACTTCATTGGTATCATTAGTTTTTCTATCAAACTTATTTCGTGAGAATAATTCTGGAGCGCCGGTCACTATAATATTTTTGCTTCTATCTTCTCGCTCCTTCACTTCATTTACAACGGATTCTAGGGTAATGGATGAAGGAGTCCGTTTCGAGTCATTGAGTTTAAGCTTCACCATTTCTGTCTTGAGAGATTGTATTTGTTTTTCTGTATTTTCGTTCTTTATTTTTAGGTCTTGTATTTCTGATTTTATAGTAATTTGCTCTTGAGTTAGGTGATGTGTTAAAGCTTTTATTTCACTCACTTGATCTTTAATCGAAGCAACATCCATTCTTAGATTTTCTGCAAATTCCTTCTGACCAGCGATCATTACTTCCATCATCTTCATCATCTGTGATAAACAGGTGCGCATGTCTCTGATATCTGGGCTTGGAGAACTTTGCGAGTCACTGCGCGACATACCGCATCCAATAAGTTGATTTGTTGATCCGTGGTCACTCATTTTGACAGTAGAGCAGGCACGATGTATACTTGTCGTCTCCTTCGTTTGACTTGTTTTGCGAGATTAAATGGTGTAACCGGCACAAAGTAATTTTGAGTCTAATTATGATGGTTTTAAAGTTGACTTTGTTTTAATCACATGGTAAAAAATTTGTAATACGACTGCTTCGTACGACACCCAGTGAGCGTATGAGTGAGTGAATCTAACTATTGAAAATAATATTAGTCATGAAGTAAATAATAATTTATCAATTTAATTTACCTTTATCCTGCTTTTTTTCATGGCAAATTGCGTAATTTAAATAAAACTTTCGTTATAAGAAAAAAATCGTAATTAAATTTAATATTTCGTATAAAAAACTATTACTAAGTACATAATCTTACTAATATTATAAAAGCGAAAGTTTGTGTGTATGTGTGTGAGTGTGTGTGTGTATGTTTGTTACTTTTCACGATTAAACGGATGAACCGATTAACTTAAAATTTGGTATGAAGATAGCTGAGACTCTGGAATAACACATAGGCTACATTTTATCCTGATAAATGAAACAGTTTCTGTAAAAATCAAAAATATATTAAAAAAATGACAGTTCTGAAATTTGACATTTATTTTTCAACCATGAAACCATTTATTTTTCAAATAAGGCACCCATAGTAAGCCCATTTAGTTTTCAAAAGAAGCACCCATAGTAAGCCCATTTGATAAACTACAAATGAAGCACTCATAGTAAGCCCATTTGATAAACCACAAATAAAGCACTCATAGTAAGCCCATTTGATAAACCACAAATGAAGCAGCCATAGTAAACCTATTTTATAAACCACAAATGAAGCACTCATAGTAAGCCCATTTAGTTTTCAAATGAAGCACCCATAGTAAGCCCATTTGATAAACTACAAATGAAGCACCCATAATAAGCCCAATTAGTTTTTAAAAGAAGCACCCATAGTAAGCCTATTTAGTTTTCAAAAGAAGCACCCAAAGTAAGCACATTTAGTTTTCAAAAGAATCACCCATAGTAAGCCCATTTGATAAAATAAAGCACTCATAGTAAGCCAATTTAGTTTTCAAATAATGCACTCATAGTAAGCCCATTTGATAAAATATAAATGAAGCACTCATAGTAAGCCCATTTAGTTTTCAAATAATACACTCATAGTAAGCCCATTTGATATACCACAAATAAAGCACTCATAGTAAGCCCATTTAGTTTTCAAATGAAGCACCCATAGAAAACCCATTTAGTTTTCAAAAGAAGCACCCATAGTAATCCTATTTAGTTTTCAAAAGAAGCACCCATAGTAAGCCCATTTAGTTTTCAAAAGAAGCACCCATAGTAAGCCCTTTTGATAAACCACAAATAAAGCACTCATAGTAAGCCCATTTGATAAACCACAAATGAATCACTCATAGTAAGCCCATTTGATAAACCACAAATGAAGCACTCTTAGTAAGCCCATTTGATAAACCACAAATGAAGCAGCCATAGTAAACCTATTTTATAAACCACAAATGAAGCACTCATAGTAAGCCCATTTAGTTTTCAAATGAAGCACCCATAGTAAGCCCATTTAGTTTTCAAATGAAGCACCCATAGTAAGCCCATTTAGTTTTCAAAAGAAGCACCCATAGTAAGCCCTTTTGATAAACCACAAATGAATCACTCATAGTAAGCCCATTTGATAAACCACAAATGAAGCACTCTTAGTAAGCCCATTTGATAAACCACAAATGAAGCAGCCATAGTAAACCTATTTTATAAACCACAAATGAAGCACTCATAGTAAGCCCATTTAGTTTTCAAATGAAGCACCCATAGTAAGCCCATTTGATAAACTACAAATGAAGCACCCATAGTAAGCCCAATTAGTTTTCAAAAGAAGCACCCATAGTAAGCCCATTTGATAAACCACAAATGAAACACTCATAGTAAGCCCATTTAGTTTTCAAATGAAGCACCCATAGTAAGCCCATTTGATAAACCATGAATGAAACACCCTTAGTAAGCCCATTTGATAAACTACAAATGAAGCACTCATAGTGAGCCCATTTAGTTTTCAAATAAAGCACCCATAGTAAGCCCATTTGATAATCCGCAATTGAAGCACTCATAGTAAGCCCATTGGATAAACCACAAATGAAGCACCCATAGTAAGCCCATTTGATAAACTACAAATGAAGCACTCATTAAAAAAAATCTACCATAAACTATCATTAAAATTTCCAGCATTTTTCTAAAATTAAAAATCGAATATGTCAAATTTCTCTAAAAAAAAATTAAAAATCTAATGTCGAATTTCTCAAAAAAAAAATTAAAATCGAATACCTATGTCAAATTCCGCGAAAAAAAATTAAAAATCTCAAATGTCAAATTTCTCAAAAAAAAATATATTGAAAAACGAATATGTCAAATTTCTCAAAAAAAAAAAAAGAATCGAATACGTCAAAATGACAATTAATTGTCGATTTTTTCAAAAACAATGGAAAATCGCAAATGTCAAAATGACAATTAATTGTCAAATTTCAGAACTGTCATTTTTTAAATATATATTTGATTTTTTACAGAAACTGTTTCATTTATCAGGATAAAAAGTAGCCTATGTGTTATTCCAGAGTCTCAGCTATCTTCATACCAAATTTTAAGTCAATCGGTTCATCCGTTTAAGCGTGAAAAAGTAACAAACATACACACACACACACACACACACACACACACACACACACACACACACACACACACACACACACACTCACACACTCACACACATACACACAAACTTTCGCTTTTATAATATTAGTAAGATGAAGTAAATTATAATTTAGTTTACCTTTATCCTGCTTTTTCCCATGGCAAAAAAAATCATTTTGTTGTGTTTTGTTTCGTAGGCTTGTTTTTGTACGTATAATTTAATAAAATCATAGAAATATTCCACGCATTTTTTTCTATTCTAAAAAATGCAAATAAAAGAAATCGTAGTATATTGGAAAAATTGTATAATTTTCATTTCCAAGACAATAATTTTGTGATGCTCTCAATCCGACCCTGCTCATCAACTCGGGACCGACGCAAGGCAAGCATGCGAGCCGCGAGTTGTCAACGGGTGGCCCACCCGCCGTCCGCGCGCGGACGCCTCGCGGCCGAGGCGATGCGGCGGCGTTCCGGAGTTGATGTAGTGAGCGTTAGCTCATACAAATCCATATAAAGAATACTAACTGCGCGAGGCGAGGCGGTGCTGAGTGGGTCCCGGGTGGGTGTAGTGAGCGTTGACCCTTAACCATTAAATTATCCAATACCCCATATCCATACGGATCAGTTTAATTAAAATATAATATAAAGTCACGCAGGCAGCGACCGGCACGTTAGGCAGCTCATAATTATCGCAATTAATTAGACTTAGGAAACTTGATTATTCGAGCGCAGTCACGACACGAGTGTTAATAACACCGTTAAAGCACGCCAGAGGTCACCGGTTACCACGCCCGCGGGTTTTCTTGGACAACTAATCTGCGATTAATTTAATTAAATATTGTTTGTGGATGACGTGGATGAACAATGGAAAAGATATTGCTGGAAAGGTGTTGTGATTTTGCGATCGAGTGATAGCTAAATAATAAGGTTTCATACGGTTTCCGTATCGACACTTGATAATAAATTAATTACCGATTATTTAACGTAATTTAACTTGTCGCCAAGCGGTTATTATGACTTTGTTGATGTTCAGCGAAGCTAGATAAGGATATACATATAGCGTCCGTGGCCCAGTGGGTACGTCCGGCTTTTAATCCGGAGACCCTGGGTTCAAATCTCAGTGTGTGGCAAAAAGTTCGCCTGGACGCTACCGTGTTTCGGAAGGCACGCAAAACTGTGGGTCCCGGCTGTTTCCTATAAGATATGTATGATGCAGTCGTTAGGTCATGTTGCAGGCCCTGTAGTAATCTCGGCGACCTGAAACTGCAACATATAATAGGTTCGCCACACAATCTATATATTGTGATTTCCTCTGACAGTGTAAGTAGGGTAACCTGTTCTGTTGGAGTATAAACCCCCAATTATTATTATTATATTCCATTATTTAGAAGATAGCCTTCAAAGCTGATCGTAGTTGGAAACTCGTAAGGCAAATGAGACCGTGGACGGTCTCCCACCAGATGGAGCAGACAAGTGAAAGACACATCCTCGACTAAGTTTTGCTCGATCGTCGGAGATGCAATGGATAGGTAATAGGTATGGGCCAAAAGATGCACGGTCATGAGGGAGCGACTTCAGAGAGAGTGAGGTTTAGTCTGCTTACATCTTCGTAGCTAAAAAAATAAAATAAAGTGTAGTACACACCTCCTCATAGTCCCTATGCGAGTGAGGCTGCGCGGGCGGCGGCGGTGCTCATTCGCGCGAGCGGCGCGGACGGCCCACCTTGCCCTTGCGCACGGGCGCGCCGGGCGTCGCGTTTGCACTCTTCATCAGCTTCTGCCAGTCCTGTTCGCAGACTAGTGACCCCGCGAGCATGTAATACCTGCAATGTGTATGTACCTTTAGAATTTTCTCGTATCGACCAGACAACTAGTGACACTATAGTGCGCCATAATCGTTTAAAATAAATAAAAAGCTTAAAATATTGTATCTTAAAGATGTGATTTACTGGATAGTCGATGGGGATAAGTACTATTTATTGTATTCCATTCGACGAGCGTTATTGAGGATAAAATATTCATCAGTTGTGTTGTCAATTAGACATATATAAAGCTATCGCTAACGAGTTTTATATAGTATTCCATTTTTACACACTCTTATACAGCAAATAGCTCTTTTGACACTCTTATAAGTCAGTTATGAAACTCAAAGTCCTAAACATGCTGTTGTATTGATGTTAAGAACACTTGCTGCTTGGGTATCCGGTCACCGTTGCGTTGGTGCGCTTTAAGTGTTTTTTTTTTCTAGTAAATCTTACCTATCGCCTTGCATAAGAGGTGATCCACATTTCGAGCAGGCGAAGCATTTTATGTGGAAGACGTGTAAGGGCTGTTGTGGTGCATTTGTTCTCATAACGAACTCGCTCGCTGGTATCGCCTGCCCGCACGCTGCGCACGCGCCGCCTGAACCGAACATTCTGGAACAATGGAGACTTGAATTTTATTAAAATATAAATTACACACAGTTCTCATAAGCGTTAGGAATATTTTGCTCAGCTAACAGGTGCAGGATTATATTGGTTCATCTGTACCTAGTTAGCGACTGCATTGTACATGTGAGCGAGTGCCGATGCTGGCTGAAAATTATCTATTTTTATGTAACTTAGAGGGGTAAGGGTTACACAATTACTACTGGTCTACAGACGGCTTTTTGGATGTTAAAAACCTTGTTTAAACGGGAACTTTTATCTGGACTCTACCGTTTTGTAACAGGACGTAAGTAAGTATCTATATTTTTCCCTTTAGCCGAAAATTATAGGCTCATCAAGTAGGGGGTCAAGGTATTTTTTAAGTGCTGGTCTTGGTCTAATTCTAAAATTACACACGAAAATTACATCCCTGTAGGATAGTCTGAAAGGGATCGCTTTAAGCGATTTTTTTGGTTGTAAAGTTTAATTTTCTATGTGGTATCGATAAAAAATAATTCATTATCTTAATCTGATTTTATATTGATTATTCCTACTATTATGATTCCTCCATTTCACCAATTACTGTTATTGACATCTCAAAGGACAATTAAGACTGTTTTCGGCTGATTCATTCACTGGAATGCTCCTAATAGTTAGAATAATTTCCATCTAGAATTCAGACAGATCTTAGACGAAGGTAACAATTTTAACAAGCGCGCTTTAATCCGTTAAAACGCCACGATTATTGCTCGTTAAGCTTTGATAAATGGATAATAAAGCAAAGTAACGACATCGACGATAAATCTCTTGGAAGTAGGTACGATATCTATTTGTGTTAGAATAACCAATGTATATTTTAGATGATATTATATGAGACCGGTCGCCGGTTAGTTGGTGCCAATTAATGATTTTGTTCTAAATCTGAAGTTAGATATCACTGTGAATGGTGAACTAGTTTTGGATATTTAGATAGCTATAGCAAATAATAAAGTTTCTTTAAAGCTCTAAAAAAACCATAAAAAGCCTCGAATAGAAGAAGAAAACAAGCTCTTATTTAAATGGAGAAAGAAAATTTGTAATTAAAACAAATCCATAATATTATTATTTTATAGTTTTATCAATTTTTATATCATAAAAGTTCGTCGCAAGATTTGATTTTGCATTGACATGTTTTTAAATTAACTTGAATTTAAAATGTAATTAAAATTGATATGAACAGTCGTATGATTGACGTCTAATGCCCTTGTCAATTTTAGCACTTTTAAGAGTGAATCAGATCATCATTTAGGAAGGAACTCACCTAATAAATTTGTACATTTACTTATACATAGGTATATTTATAGGGTCTTAAAAATCAACAACAATCACGGCACGTAATAAATAAGAGTTTAGTGCATCGTTTGTAGTTTGTAGACCATAAAAAGTGTGAACGGACGCACTTGCCTGATAAAGCAAATTGAATTTTACTGTGCATTAAGACACAAAATTATATTGAAGTAGTTTCGTTGAAACAGAAATGAAGCATCCATAGTAAGCATACTCACTTGTGTAGATTAGTATAAACATGTCCGCACACGGTTTTACTATTTTTTTCAGTGTGTTTGAGGGTTTGTGAGCCTGAAGAATGAATGTTTGTATATTTTTAAGTATTTTTGCATATATATAGCTTTTTTCTTTGGAAATTTGATTTATTTGATTTATTTTTTAAATAATTATCAATATTTTTCTTTTGTGATATTAATTAATGTAACTGTTATCAAATGTAATATTTTAATTAACATTAAACAATTGACAAGCGAATGAGGGTGCCTCATTCGTTCTTTATCAAGTTAATTCCAGTTGTATTTGATCCATAAGTGTGCATCACTGATTTATAACTATGTGGTATTAGAACTTAATATCTGAATGTCTTTTTTGACACGTGTAGATAGAACTTTAATGAATGGTTATAGTATCTTTTATAAGAGGAAGTGACGATATACGTAATTAAAAAGCCCATATACTATTGATAACATTATGCATGGTATAAAGTTAACTGGTTCTAATGTAATATGTATTAACATTTTACTTTTTATTTAAGAAATCTTTTTCTTAAATTTTTATATATTTTGTTTATATTCGTTTATGCGAAAACAAATGAAGAATACGGTGGCTTTTTTCTACAGTTGGACAACCATGGTTGTAAGTAATAATAATAACCTACTAATTGAGCTGTGTATGGGACAATACGTAGGGGCCGAAGTGGCACAGGTAAGAGATATGTACTTGGAATGATTTGTGGAGGACTTTTATCAGCTGTGGGAAAGTGCAGCCAAACTAAAAAAAGCCATTAAGATGAATGTTACCTTGGACTTCAGAACGAAAACTTACGAAATACTGCACTGTGCGTGTCACTCTTACAAATATGTGAGATGTGCAATGACCCGAATAATTCATCAACATTGCGTGTCAGATTCCACTTTCCACAGTCGGACATTTCCCCTCTTGTTACACATAATTGCGTAGAGTTCGACCACTTACAAATTACACGTAGTTTTCATAAACGTTAGGAACATTCTGTTTAGGTAACAAGTGCATTATTATATTGGTTCATCTGTACCTAGTTAGCGACTGCATTGTACATACTGTGGGAGAGTACCGATGCTGGCAGTTTAATAGCCGCATTTAATACTTAATGAGTCATTATTGCAATCGCTATTAGCGTCGCCAGCGAGCCGCCATTATTTACAACCGACCTGAATATTAATAAATCGCAACAATCCGGCCGAAAGCAATCAAAATTTAATTACCTGCGCTTCTTCGCGTTTCGCAATAATAACTCTGAACGGGTTAAAAGATAAATTTTGTAAGTCTTAAAAGATAAATTCGCTTCAATCACTCGGAGCAAATAGGATTTCGTTTCATTTACTCCGGTAAGAGCGTTTTCAATTAAGGAGCGCCCGACAAACAGTATCGGCGTATGAAGGTAAAATTAATTAAACCGAGCCAAGACAAACATGTACGAATCTATTTGTGTTGGACGCGGGAACGCCGCGCAACCTCTGCTCCGAGTACGTGATATAAGGATTACGCGAATACGGAAAAACAACGCGTCAATATGTTTGGTGAAGCGCTATTCTCTTGTTCTTTGCCTGAAAGCACGCTTGCTTTGATTGTGAGCTTAATAACTTCTAGAAGTTTATTCGCATTTCCATTTTCTGTCAACTCGATTAATCAATAAAGGTTTTAGGTACCAACATCTTGATCATTTTGTTCTTAGCTTCATAAAGTAATTGGTGTAGCAATAATTATGATCGGTAAGGAAACCTAAAAGCTTTAACTAAAAAAATATATTTTTTATAATATTTTATATGTCATTTTATATCGATACGAATAAGCTGATCATAATTAATTTATGTATCTATTAGTAAGTAACAAAGTTGCCTACGTTTTTAAAGTACAATGTACATAACGTAAAATTTAAGCTCAATCAATTTTACCATTTAAGCGTAAAGAGGTAACAAACACATAGACTTTATCTATACTTTTGCATTTATTACTTTACTAATTCCTAGCAGAAATATTAGTGGTATTAATTAACGCATTGGTTGCACAAAGTCTACTAAGGATATTGTAGAAACAGAACTCGGTAGCAATCTCTATCAGAATCTGCACCTGAAACTCATTGTTATATAGATGCGTACTTGTACATGTATTGTTTCTATTGGAATCGGTTTGCTTAATTAATTAATTGAACTAAGTAGAACCTAATTGACGATCGCACTTCCATACATGGAACGCGTTTAATTAAAATTTTAAGGATGTCAACACGCACGAGTTTATTTTATTTATTCGACCGTATTACTTTAATCAACTTTCGGAAGGGTTTGTAAAACAAACTGATAGGAGGCTCCCCGGAGCCTTTTCATCGAGATTGTAATTTTATTCGTAGTTACAAGTTCCCAAGTTTGTAATCGGGAACTTTTAGGTTTCCTTTCATACTGATATTAATTAACGAGTGTGTGTTTAACATGAGTGTAATGAATGAGGAAGTTGGAGAGACTTCGTCCGCACGGGTACCTGCGTGCCCTATAGTCTAACTTTATTTGCGTTCGTTACTTCTAAAATTGAACATGTCTCCGTGAATCCTCATTAATTTAAGATGAAGACCGTATCTTGACGTATGTTATTTTATTCATTAAAGGAACGTCTCGAGTCGCGTTGTGTACGAGTACAGTTTGAATTGTTGTACGGAACATAATTTAAAACCTCTCGACGAGATCATTAGGGCGCGAGGATGCGAGGTGAAAAAGGGGAATCTATCTGCACGAAAATAACTAATGGTGATTCAGAAGAGATTTGTGACTTTGTTAAGACGTGCCTTAAGGTTTCGTAGTACGAAATTATGTTTAGTTCCCTCAATGTGAGGTTTTCTAAGCAGGAGAGAATGGGCCGCGATAGGCGATCGGTAGTCGAGACGAAGGGCTACCAATAAAGCTGAGACGCGTCCCCAAACGGGATGTCTTACTTGTTGCTTCTGATTTTCCGACTTGTAAAAGCCCTTGACTGTTCTCTGAAGAACTTAAATGATAGTGAACGTGGGTGAATTTTCTAATATGTCATTTTACATTGTAATAAACAGGTGTTTGACCACAGTCTCACCCATGATAATGAAACTGGGGCACGCTTTTGCAGTAAATCATAAGTTTGTAAATTTTTTTTTTTTTTTTTTTTTTATGTGATGAAGTAGAAGACGAGCAAGACGCTCTCCTGATGTTAAGAGATAACGGCTGCCCATAATCAGTACAGTGTTACCTAGGATTTCACAATTATGTGAAATTCTAGGAGCACTGCACCAACGCTTCTTACTCAAGAGTCATGAGATGTTAAGACTCTTTAGCCCAGTAATTTCACTAGCTACAGTGCCCTCCTACCGGAGCACAGTGATGTTTGCACATCACTGCTCCAATTGTCTCCAAATGTCAAAGTTTCTTTTTAGACACCAATTTATGCCGAATCGGAATTCACCAGCAAGTGAGATTATAGTCAAATGCCTATTTAGTCCAATGACCAATGTAAAAAATCACATTCATAATTTGGATATTCATTTTAAGTTTTAAAAAGTATGCTACATTCTGAGTCCTCAATTTAATCTAATTTAATATGCTCATCACCTTAACTATTTAAAAGTGTTCCATTTATAAAGTGTGCACAAAGGTTAATTGATTGGCTATTCTGAAAGTGATCGCTCAAGTGTCAGCCTTTGTGCAATAGGCGTGATGTTTAGAAGCTCTCGCTCTAAACTCGTTCATTTGCGAATGATGACACTAAAAGCGATGTGGACTCGTAAAGAGTAACTACTGACATTTGGACACACTTTCAAACAATTTAATAATAATAATAATAAATCATTTATTTCAGGCAATAGTACACTGCCACAGACGCAGTGTACCAGAGGCCCATATCATATATACCTTACAGACTAACATACATAAAAAAAAACCAAACCCCTAATACCTACGTTTAATACCTAATGACGAACTACTAGGTAGTTAAGATCGCAAAGTACCTAGCCAGGAAGTGGTCAGTGGTCTTCAGGTTTTACAATGAAATATAACGAGTAGCGCCCAGCGGTTTTACCCGCGGAAAAGTGACGATTTTGTCCACGCTAGCAAAACTTATTTTAGTGGCAAACTTATCGCGTATTAAGAATCAGATTAAACCTTAGATTAAAATAAGTAGGAAAGATACGGTACTGACTTTTGCAAATAAACCGCTTCAATTAGGTTTATGCACACAATTTTACTTCGGCGCGAGTCGGCGCGGTAACCAACATCCCGACCAGTATCCCAAGTTTAGCTGAAGCAACAATAGCGCGAACTGTATCTTCCTATTTTATTTTAATCTAAGGATTAAACCTAAAAGTTCCAGCCAATTAATAGCAAACAGAATCAGAGCTACGCTCAGTGTCCGAAGGTTCGTCTCAGCCCGGAGTGGTTGGTATCGGGTTAGCATGTGAGTAAGAAACTCGTTAGCGACGCGTGCCGACGACAACCCAAGAATTTGCTAATGACACATGCGCGCGATACGGTTTGCATCCGCGCCGCGCCTCGCAGGGTTTGTTAGGGTAATCGATATAAGTATTTTATTTCTACCAACTGTGTGAACAAAATTAATTTACGTAGTAAATTGGCTAAAATTTTCACGATACTATGGTAACAAGATTTATTTAATTGTTAATCTTTTAAAATGTAATTAGATCTTTAAGCATTTTTCTTAGCCTATGAAGAAGAAGAAATTACTACTTTTAAGTTAGCTTGCAGGTACATGGATATTATGTGCAATGGGACACATAAAAGTGACAAGCAGAATTATGTTTCACCAAAAACAAATGACAACAAAACTATGAAATGCGTTGAACTCTTTTGTTTTGCATGTGGTTGATTAAATTAATTCAATTTAATTATGTGACGTTATTATGATATACCAAAACGATTGTTTAGAATATCCCCCATGCGGAAACCCCGAGTCCAAATTGACACAGTAAAACAGTGGAACCTCCGAGCAAGTTCCATAAACTCGTTCCGAACTCCCCTCCACTCTACACACTCTATCGGCGATTTTTAATTAAGTCCCCAGCGAGCGGCAAGCGAGCAAAGTAACACCATCAATTCATTATCCTAAACTCTGGCTCGATTGTTCCTCGCTCGCTACTTACGCAAACTTTCATTTTAATCAAGCGTTTAATTAAAAATTATCCGAGAAAAACAAAATAAGCCCGTTAGGGGCGGTCTGAACTAATTAAGGCGCATGCGATGAGCCGGCCGACAACAGAGGCCCGCGAGGTGAGCGTCCTTTAATTAAACTCTTGTTCCACTCCAGCGGCGTCGCTTAGCGGGTAAAACTATCTCGGAGTGGCGTGGAAAAACCTAACAAGTGTAGGGGCGGTCCGCGGCCGTCCGTGGGCCGCTCGACACCGTGTCCGGGACTAATGGCACGACATTATTATCGCACCTACCGCCGCCCGCTGCCGACTCACTGCCCGACACTCCGTCTGGGATCTCTACTAATTAATGACCCACATAATGCGATCCGTTCACACTTCGAATCGTTACACAATGTGTGTCACGAATACGCCGACACTTGTTTACCTAATACATTCGATTTGACGGTGGCTTACATTTAAGACTTACAGATAAGCGAGTAAACCCGCGTGATGTAGCTAGTGTTATAATAACTGGCAATAATTGAAGTATTTTAAATTTATAACCCATGCTTTCAAAAATAATCACGTCACAAAATTACAAAAAGTTCGCAACAAATTGGAACTTTTCTAATAATAATTAATGTTAATACCAATATCAATTACCTTACGTTAAGAATTAATTATCTCAGCATTACGACCCTCGTTTATTACTAAAGTTTTACTAATCAATCTTCCTTTGCTGTTCCTTAAAATAGAGTATTATTCTTATAGAGTTCATTAATTCAATTCTGTGGGTAAATTTGTAACTAGAGATAATTATAGAGATTTTATTAAAACTTGGGTACGTCTCTGTTCATATGGAAGGCGTATTAACGCATATTACTAATAAGTTGTGTTGTGTATAAATGCGCGTTATAAAATAAACACTTTAAAAAGATAGAAGAATAAAGAAGACTATAATTTTATTTTCTGTAATTTATAAAGATACCCATGTAAGTAACTGCATTAGGCATTATTACATAGCAAAGCCGGAGTAATTGATTTTTACTGAAAATTTCAGAAATTGGTAAAGTGATGATTAAATGAAATTTCCAATAAATTGTTACCATCATTACAGGTAGGTAGTAGGTATGCCATTTACATTTACCGCATCAATTTTAGGTAAACTATAATCAAATTGATTTCATTTTAGCATGAATTATTTCAATGTGATATGAAATGCTAATATTGAATTTAAGGCAGATGCTATTTATTGCTGGAAGTCACAAGCGGATTGAGCAATTATTTTTATTAATTAGTACAAAAAGTTTAAAATTCATATTTTTTACAAATAAATCAGTTGATGCGGATTTATCCTCGGAGGTTTTCCTCGAATATCAATGTAATAAACATAAATGGCTTTTTGATTTTAAAAAATAGCTTTATAAGAATAAACTACTGTGAAATTACAGACTTCGCTCGCTTCCGATCTAATTTGTTTTAACAAATCTTTTCTTTGTAATCTATGTAACATCAATATTATCAATGTAAGATTTTCTGTATTTTACAGGTTGTTATTCAATTTCATTTATTTAAAAAACTAAATTCAGCATTATTCAGCATCATTATTGCATTTATTTAAGTCGAAGCGTGTATATAATACACTTACATTTTTACATAAAAACGAAGACAACCACTATTAAAGAATTTAGAAGAAAGCCGCGAGCACAAGCTACGTACCTAACCTACCTAATTCCTAATACAATTATAGTGATATCCTATCTTCTTTATAAATATGATCAATACATAATTGAATCCAAAAGGTACAGTCGATCGCTCGCGTATCGCTCATCCCGGATCCCAGCCTAATTAGATCAATTATCTGTAACGCATAAATAACGCAATAATTTATTAGTCGTAACATTTTGTCAAAAGCCGCACTCGCACGATGGGCTAATCGACTATCACCGCTAATTGGCCCCGTCTGCCCCCCCGCTGCGAGGGTGACCATGTTTGGGGGTTTTCGGACGATTAAATTTGTTTGTTGTATTTGGTTTTTAATGAATATTAATTTAAGGATGACTTTTTAATTGATTTCAGAAAGGTTTCAAATTAAATTCAAATTCAAATATCTTTATTTAAGACAACATAGGTCCATGGGTTAGTACACATTAATATAAATTACATTAAATGGGTTAGTAAAGACAAAGGGATCAAAATACAAAATAATTAAAATACAGTTATCATGTGGCTTTCAACATAATATTAGGTGACCACCATTAATACTGCATGTACCTCCTAGGCACAACGTGCGGACGGCAGCCAGGTGAGTAATGATCATCAGCCACTTCAACCATCGTCCGCACGAAGTGCCTTCTTAGAGGTCCACTCGGATCATCTGCTAATACCTTTAGAATGACGTTGTCACTACCTCGCATTCTCCTCATCAGAGACGCAACTTTTTTTCGTATGACAGCATGAAAGCCGTCAGTACGATTTTGTGCAAACATACCGGGAAACTACAGAAGCGAGGTAGCCCCAACATCGTCCTAAAGATATTGTTATATTGGACACGCAGAGCATCCAGCAATTTCTTGGTATATCGGAACCACAGGCCACCGGTGTAAAGACCCTGACAAAACGCCTTGAAGAGCGTGATTTTGACTTGGTCAGTATACCGAGTGAACCTCCGGGCCAACATATTACCACGAACAGCTAGAGCCCTGCGCTCTCTCTCTATGTCAACATCATCTTTAAGGTCGTCGGTAAGATAATGCTAGATATTTAAATTTACAAACCCGCTTCAAGTTTATGCCGTTCAGGCAAATAGGCGGACTTATTTCGGGACACTTACTGGCGGCCTTAAAAATCATGTATTCGCTCTTTGTCACATTATATATAAGGCCATGTGAGGCTGCATACACCTCACAAATCTTTAACAGCTCTCCAATTGCTCTCGCACTCGGAGCCAGCAGCACCATGTCGTCCGCGTAGCTGATATTATTGATCGTGACACCCCCTATACTGCAACCGACACGCATGCTGCTGAGTTCGACCACGAGATCGTTGACGTATAGGTTGAAGAGACAAGGAGAAGATAGCCCCCACCCTGCCTCACCCCACACTCCAACCCATACGCCTCAGAAAGACTCTTAGACCACCTGACATAGTTAGTCTGGTGCGCATACCAAAACCTGAATATGCTGGTGATTTCAGCCGGTATATGTCTGTCCTCCATCTTTCTCCAGAGCACATCGTACGATACACGATCGAACGCTTTGGAGAGATCTAGAAAACAGGCGTATACCGGTGTCTTACGGTCCGTGTAGTATTGGACAGTATACTTAACACTCAAGATTGCGCTCTCCGTTAACAGATTTGGCTGAAAGCCAAATTGAGCGTCATGTATGTTCAGGTATTTCTGCAGTTGAGTATCAAGCAAACTATCCAACACCTTAGCCATCGTAGTTGCGAGCGAAATGGGACGGTAGTTGCTCCTGTCCGAGATGTCTCCTGTCCTGTTCTTAACTATGGGCACCACAGTAGTTTTTAACAAGTCGTGTGTGTCATAAGAGTGACTAATGCACATAGAAATTAGATTAAATTAAAGGTTTTGTTGGAATCTTTTATTAAACATAACAAATGTTAAAAAACAAAGGTTAGCTGCGATTACTCGAATATAGGTACATTGACTGATTTGGAAAATTGATTTTTGTTTCAAACTGTATAGAGCGAACTGCTGTATAGTGTGAACTGTACATGTAAATCTCTTTTAATTATATCAAAATTGGTCGAGCGGTTGTCAACAACTTGAAAACCGCTCGAACGATGTTTGTCACCCATATGCATATCAAAACGACCTCGAGGTTTATTATTTTATCACTTGTTTGGTCATTGTTTTTGTGATTTTAGTGACATTTGTCAGAGAAATGCAAAGAAACTGTTTCAGAAATTTAAACTGCGAATCGTCTTCCTTGGGTGGGAAATATTTCGGAATATCAAATGAAAAAAATTGCGATCGGATGAGAATGGTATGAAACAGGTTACAATGAAAGATGTCAAGAATCTATACCCAGGGTTCAAGAATACCGTTGAAACAGACTACAAGCCTGTGAAAATATTGATTTAAAAAAGTTCCTTTTTACATAAAATCATGGCAACTCTACGCACTCCTCCTCCTTCTCTCTCCGCAAGCGCCCTCCTCCCTCAACTAATTAGATAAGTTTGCAACTCGACTGTACTTCTGGTGCCCCACTCCACCGGTAAGCATCAATCTTTTTAATTAAACGTTTTTGACACCGCAACTATTAGCCATCGGGCCCATTTCTATGCTAATACCTTGAATAGTTTTAATTTAAATGCTAAACGAGCGATACGTTGGTAATGTTGATTACAACGAGTAGAATGTACTCGGAAGCTCAAACGCCAATTAATTTTGTTGTGTCTTTCAGAGTTTTCAGTGTTTAATTTAAGGACGAGTTACTACGATCTTCTTTTGTTATTGTTAAATTTATCATAAAACGCGGGTTCTGGCATGATATTCAGTGAAGCCAGGGAGAGATATATCCCGCCTTTTAGGTTAAGTTTGCTACCTTCTACGGCCGCATCGTCGCGTAACATCACGCGAGATCGTGGAAGGCTAACCTATTCATGTGTAAAAACCTATACAACTGACCAAGTAGGTATACGTTATAAAAAAAATCACTCTAAGGTAATAATGTAATTCTTATTACCTAAGGTGTATAATAAATTATTATTATTAATAATTTAAATGCTAAACGAACGGTACGTTGGTAATGTTCATTACGAGTAGAATGTATCGGAAACTTAAACGTCTATTAATTTTGTCGTGTCTCAGTTACTACGCGTTTTCTTGTTTTTTAACCCCCGACGCAAAAGCGACGGGGTGTTATAAGTTTGACGTGTCTGTCTGTCTGTCTGTCTGTCTGTGTGTGTGTGTGTATGTGTCTGTCTGTGGCATCGTAGCGCCCAAACGGATGAACGGATTTTGATTTAGTTTTTTTTGTTTGAAAGTAGAGTTAGTCGAGAGTGTTCTTAGCCATGTTTGGTGAAAATCGGTCCAAGATGGCCGCCGCTACAAAATGGCGGATTACTTTTTTCTTCCACGACCCCCTCAATATGGGTATCAAATGAAAGGGCTTAACGAGTAGAATACAGCCCACTATATAAAATTTAAAATCCAAGATGGCCGCCATCAAAAAATGGTGAATTACGTATTGCGTTGGGGGTTTTTTTTAAATTTTTAATTTAATTCACTTGTTGTTAATATAATCATACACGGTTTCAATTATACCTGCATATTATTGTATAGCACCTTATATATTTATATATTTTTATGACTAAAAGACATAACAATAAAAATTTGTTTTGTCCTTTTCCATTCCCAGGTTGTCTGTGAGAAATTGCCTAGTGCGATAAGACCGCCGATTGTTAACCTACTTCATAACATATTATAGTAATTAAGTTCTTTTGTATATTTTTGGTTTGCAATAAAGCATTATTCTATTATATTATCTATATTATATAAAATAGAAAACTGATTGACTCATCATCGCAGGGCCAAAACCGCTGGACCTAGAAAAACGAACATAGGTTCCTTTTACCCTGGAGACAAGTAATAAGAAAGCATTTGAGAAAATTCCACCCCTAGGTGTGTCAAATAAGGGTTGAATTTTTGTATGGAGAAAATTATATTTTTGAGTTAATTAACTTAATACTTGGTAAAAACATTCTTAAATGAATACAATTAAACATTTCATTCAGAGGTTTTCAAAATTAATTAAATTAATAAATATAAGTTTAATAGCCAATTATACAAAAACCTATACAAAAACATAATCTCGTAAGCCAATTATTTTCTAGATAATCCACAAAAATTCTAATGTATATCAATTTTAAAGTTGCTTGATATACAATGCAAATCGCTGCAAATCTCAAGTTTTAAAATAAAAACTGTTGGTTTAAAAACGAATAAAAAGATAAAGCTTTATTTAGTAAGTTGTTAGCATAATTAATGAGATATCAAATTCCAGAATGTGTTACCTACAGAGTTATAGATATAGCCTATTCATTTATATGTGAACACAATATTATAAATACAAACGATGGTGAAAGATGCAGATACTACACTATAAAACATAACTTGAAGTACAGTTGCTATAATAATACTTGAACTCGAGACGTTCTTATTTATTACAATGAGCCATATAAACTATTTAAAGTCTATTTTTATAGAGTACTAGCTACGCCCAGCGATTATTTCCGCTTTACTGTAAGTCTATGTGCTATTCTGGAATAGACTCATAATATATATTCTAAGCTATCTCTATACCAAATTTATCAAAGTGAAAGAGTAACAAACATTCATCCAGACATCCTTACAAACTTTCACTACTTAGTAGGATTATTATTATAATTTTTTGATAATACGCGTATGCTTAGTTTTTGATAAAAGCTTGTGTAACAAAAACAGCTAACATAATTTTTTATACTTATGAAAACCTTTAATTATTTTTTAAGTAAGAAAACATTAAAGAAGGAGATATAATTAACATAGGTAACCATTAAAATCCTTTCTCAAAAAAAAAAAAAAGTTTAGAGATCTCACTTACAAATTGCTAATCTTATAAGACGTTTCAACTGAACTTTAATTATTGTTATTGTTCTGCAGTATTCGGCTTTATTCCAATAGTTTGTGTCTATAGCCTATTCATTTATACGTAAGCACATTATAAATTTAATCATTTTTAGATGAGCAGTCAGACCGGTTTCATTTCTAATGACCGACGTGTTAAGACGTTGGTGTCTGTTCAATTGGGTTGTAAAATTAGGATAGATAATTTTATTGCTAGAAACGGAGGCGTTCTTTACATTAAGTGATTTATTTCTCGGTTATAGCCTTATTTATAACTACATTATATGTATAAATAATTGAAATGGCTTTATATTTAATATTTATTGGCAATAAGTCAATTAAGTATCAACTAATGATATTTTTAAACATATTTATGATAATCTTGGTGAGATATAATAATATTTTGAAGCATTTTTGAATTATTATTTATTAAGTATTTTGTTTGACGAAAACAGAATATTTTATTACTTATTAGGCACTTAAAGTCTACAACTACATAAATACAATTTTTAGTTTAAACTAAATATTTATAATGTAATTATGTCATTTTCTTTTCGCTAGGTGCACGTTTCTAAGGCCTCTAGTAATTTAATCGAACTCTGACAATTATAATAGACTAGTAGACCCGCGCGCACTTCGTTGCGCCTAAAGTGTTTTTCTACTATATGTCGCATGTGTTATACATATAAAACTTCCTCTTAAATCACTCTATATATTAAAAAAAACCGCATTAAAATCCGTTGCGCAGCTTTAAAGATATAAGCATACTTAGAGATACACAGACGGGCGCGGCGACTTTGTTTTATACTACGAGTATGTAGTGATTATAAAGGCATATTATGCGGCATGTTCAATATTACAGAGGTATATCTAGATTGTTTGCCACGTTTGATGCAAATACATATTTATTATCATTTAATTAATAAGACATTATTTTGTTTTGGGTGATGAAATTGACCTAAAGCTGTCAATATATTTAATTAATTCTAACGCGTACCTGTATCTGTCGCGAAAGACAAGGATCGACCATTACAGACGAGCGACTAGCAATAAATCAGGGCATACAATGGCACATTGTCTGTCGCTCAACCTGATTAAATAAATATAAATAGGTGGCGATCGGCGACACCCGCTAGATCTTATCACGGTCGACATTTAGACGCCCGTCTGCGCTCACCCTTCCACGCGTAATTGCAGTGGCTAAAATATTGATGTATGAAATCGCGACCATCTAATCACGTCTTTTAAGCAATTTTGAACTTTGTTTTAATGAGATATGATTGAAAATGACTTGCTTGAATTGTTAGTTATTTTGCTGGACGATCAAGATGGATGGATAGTGAAGAGAGACTTGTGTGCGAATCATCTTTCATCAAAGTATGAACTGAGTGACGTGGATAGGTAAATTTTGTAAAAATGATAAAGTCTTTAAGGAAATAGGAAATTCAAAAAATAATCATATAATTTGATACAATATTTTCTTAATTTCTTTATGATTCTAACTAATACTTCCGATAAATAAATAAGTGATATTATTTAACAAATTTTCAAGTAAGTAGGTACACAACAACTCTTAAATAAGTAATCTTAAATAATATGTGTACTAAATAAAAATTAAGCTTTATTAATATGTACCTAAAGTTATCAAGTACCTATCTAGATTTAAATATTCATCTCAGTTACGTAATATGAAAATGCATCTTATTTTGTTTTAAAGCTACCTAATATTTTTAGATTAAAATAAGTAGGAAGCCGGCCGATCGAAGTAAAATTGTGTGCATGAACTTAGGTTCATGCACACAATTTTACTTCGATCGGAGCAGTCTATTTCCATCAGCGAGACGCCTGTACCGTATCTACTATTTCTATTTAAGCATTTTACATCAAACACACATTCTACATTTAAATACATATAGGTACATTTGTATGTGTTTATTTTTCAAAACTAGCATAACCGTTAAATCAAACACCAACCCTGTTATTACGAGTACGAACAAAGGATATGGCATATTTGTCAAGATTGATGAATTCTCCGTGGTAAGGGTGGGCAGTACATCGTTAGCCTTATTTAGGGTAAAGAGAGCAGTAATTGGACGGGCCGGATGTGCCTACAGGTGCAGCCCTGAAGCGGTCGCAGGAAATGAGGGCCTATTTGAATTTCTTCCGTGGACTATCGATTGATTGGGCTATCGTATCTTTTACTATAAACTGATTAGTGCTAATAAATTTATTACTTTTTGGAAATGTTTTAACTCCTGATGGGGAATTAAAAAGGAGTCTTAAATCAGGTGTGGATTTTTATCGTACGTTTTTACATCAATACTTCGATGTTTTTTTTTTATATTTAAACGACATTATTGGCGTCTTGTAGAAAATTTAATAAGTTTTTTGTTACCAAGGATTAATTATTTAACCACTATGTTAAGTTTAAAACTCTGTCCGACTATCAAGCTGTGTTCAAAAACAAAATATTTTGTAATGAAAATAATTCGATGAACGTTCTTGGCTCACAATAACCATTATTACGTAACTCCGTATAATTTGGCATCAGCCTCATAACTGTAATGAGATTTAGCCCACTCGTGGTGTTCATTATCTACACAGAAACGTTTTAATAATTTTCATTATAATTAAATTAAAACGAGTGAAAAGTGTGCGTACCTTAGACTTTGTCCAAAATGGGTGAAGTTGTTTATGGTTACGTGCAAAACGATTTGCAACGAATACTTTGATATCCTTCAGTAAGGTAGGTACTTCAGTAAGTTTTTGGTGACCCATCTTACTAATATTATATAACGTTAAAGTTTGTAAGAATAGATGTCTGGATGTCGGGATGTTTGTTACTCTTTCACGGGTGGACCGGTTGAGCTGAAATTTTGTATAGAGATAGCTTAGACCCTGGAATAACACATAGGCTACATAAGTACTGCGGGTAACACCGCTGGGCGCAGCTAGTCTAATAATCTTGTGTTTTTTTTAAACGGTTTTATTTAGCTTACTCCGTTTGTTTTATTCATTTTTCTTGGGTCAAATTTGGTAATTGAAATTTCACCGTCTTCCTGTCAACCGATTGATCTGAAATTTGGTATGCGCCTTTGGTTCTGGTGACAATACAATTATGTATATTTAATATTATTGTAAATCCAAGATGGCGGCCGCTACAAAATGGCGGATAACGTATTTTTTTTAATCCCATCAATATGGGTATCAAATGAAAGGACTTGACAAGTTGAATACAGTGCACTATACAAAATCAAAATCCAAGATGGCCGCCGCTACAAAATGGCGGATAACCTATTTTTTTTTCAATCCCATCAATATGGGTATCAAATGAAAGGGCTTGACAAATAGAATACATTGTACTAAAAAGCCTAAAAATAAAAAAGGTAAAAAAAGTTTTTAAGTTAAACGGTTTTATTGTAAATATGTACTAAAAGCTAAAAAAATAAAATCGTGAGGCACGTCAAATATCTAAATCTCTAATGAACATTTTCACTGAAAGTTGTAGATATTTGACGTGCCTCACGATTTTATTTTTTTAGCTTTTAGTACATATTTACAATAAAACCGTTTAACTTAAAAACTTTTTTTACCTTTTTTATTTTTAAATTCCGCCTTATGCGGACAACATAACCTGCTGCTATGCTATGCTAATAATCTTGTGTTGTCATAATGGCAATATGATGTGTATTTTTTTAATTTGATTTGATACGTACATTATAAATACCCTGGCCCTCACAAAACAATTAAAACGTAATTAATTTTAATTCTGTTATTTATTTTATATTATCTTGTCGAAACTTTTGTCCTAAACTAAGCCTCAGGGATTCCAAATGCAATCTTTCAACTTCAAAGATTTGATAATACTCGCATAATTAATGGGTTTAAATTAAACATATAGCGTAAGTAATCAATCCGCAATTATCTGATAAGTGCGTATTTTTAGCCAAGTTAATTAGCACGGAGTTAATTAAATACACCCAATTTGTTCAATAACCTTCACAAAAAATAAACTTAATTTGTATTTTATAACAGTTTTCCAAACGATTTGGCAAAATAAATGGGTAATTAAGAGTTTAACGTGGACAGGAATAAAGGAATTATTAGAAAACAATCCAGACAGGTCCGTCCAGCGTCCCGTTTCGAATCGCATAGAAACAGTGAACTAATCTGTGACAGAGATCACCCCTGAGGGACACCGTTTACGTAGATACTGGTGGGTGTTCTGTGGCACGCGGCAAGGAAGGAAGGGGTCTAATTAGACCAGGGGTGGGGGTAATGAGCCGCGATCGCCTCGCCGATATTACCGGCGCTATTTACGCGGTGGCCGCTCCGAAATCGCTCGTTTTGTTTTAAAACGCGGTTACCGTTTGAGTTTTGCGATTAAGGAGTTTAATTAGACAGTGTTGTTTACAACCTCATTACCGGCAACCGCGAGGAAAATAGCCTCGGATATCGGCCGATAATTTATGAAGTTGAAAAATGAGTTTCTTGCCGCTAAGTAGATTCCGCTGTAGATTGCGAGCGAACAATCGGGCTCTATGAATAAACATGAACTTAATTTTAACTCCACAATTGTAATATATACGACTCTTATTGCGTTGTGTTTGAAGCGAATATCGTTTACACTCTCTTAATTACAATTTTGACCTTCAATTGTTTTAGTAAATTACCACCGACATTATTTTGAGTAGGTAACCATATCTACCTATTTGTTACTATGACTTTATTGTGTTTGGAGTCAACTGAGTAAATGACAAGGGAAAAAGTAATTAACACAATTATACGTCTTAATTATACGTTCCCATCTGCTATCAAGATAAATACTTTATATGTACGTCCGCAGTTTACATCTATAGTATAAAGGCAAAATAAAATATTCATTACGAGGAATTAATTTCACACTTCGCTTATTTTAACCCGTTAATTTTTAATAAAACAAAGAACAACAAAAAAGTTTGATATACCTGTTAAATGTAGAGGTAACCCGCGATTTCCTTGAATGAATTATAAAACATATTAGTTACGTGCAGTTTTTCCACTCGCTATACTAGTGGTAGGCTTCGGCCGTGGCTAGTTACCACCCACTGGACAAAACCGTGTCGCCCAGCTGTCATTATGACCGTGTACCGTCATGATGTTCAGTGAAGCCAGGGAGGGATCATCATGCGAGATCATGGTCAAAGGGTAACTTACGTATAATAATGAATAAAAAATAATAATTAATTGCCAGATGAACTCATTATAGTTTCAAATGAACAAGTTTTAATTGTTAATTTGGTTTCATATTTAATTCGATTAGGGTATTGTTTAAATCAAATGTGTATTTAATTAGTGTAAATAATTGGTTCGGATCATTTAATGGAATGCCTAATCAATATGAGACCCGTCTTAAAGTACCTACAAATAAATAAGTATGGGCTTTTTCAATTTTATTTGTTATCTCCATTGAAAGATTCTGTCCTGTCTACATCCTGATTAGATATTTCTAAATTTATTTATCTCAAGTTTGAATCAAATATAAATAAGATAGCATAGCGAATTACCTAAATACCCTAAAATGATTTAATGCGCTGAAACTTTATCAAAATTTAGCCATCAAAATGTATGTAATATACTAGTATACACCTGTTAATTTGAAAGCCTAATTTTATTAATAACAAATACACATAAATATTATTATAGATCATACTTTTAAAATATATTAATTATTTTATTTTATTTATTTTAAGCTTTAAAATATTTTCGAAAGAAGTATCGAAAGCTCGACATAACGTTTACGTGGATTCAATGTTCTGTGCTTAGAGCTTCAGACTTCAGATCGCGATAAGGTGCGTTCAGTCGCAACGGCACAGAGTCGCAGTCGCACCTTACAAAAGGAGTTTTTCTCTTTAATAGACGTCAGCTGACATCATTAACGTATCGGCAAAGTTGGCGGCGCAGTTATTCGCTAATGTGACAACAACACAGAGAAAGCCCGCCACAAATGAGGGACTATCTTTTCGGGTTAGGGCTGCGATACAACAGAGACGAACAGTTAGGGTGCTCTTAATTGGCTGTTTTACGAGATATCGAATAGACTTCGAAGAAACAAATATAGGTAAAAATAATTTTCACCACTCTCTCTCGCTTGAAAAGGGGGCCTTTGGGCACCGATTGCAGTGAGCAAAAGCCGTTTTTCCTCTCTAGTGAGGCAAAGTGACTTGAATTTCGAACACAATTTTCATACAAAATAAAGGAGGATGGTATCTTTAGAAACTCATTTTAGCCACGTGGTTTGTCTAGTGGGCACTCAATTATGCAAATTATTTGTAGTAATTTAAGTACCTATATAAACTAATATTTTAAATTTTAAAAGGTCTAATAATTAAAATAAATACAATTAAATATTTTAATTACTATAAAATATCATGTCACGAATTTTAGAAAATTATTCGCAAATGCAGTTTCCCTCCGAACTTCTGTTGACGTCTAAACGCAGCACCTAAAGAAAAAAAAATTAAAAAGAAAATGGTGCCTATTTGCGATTATTGCGAGTTTCTATTAAACACCTTACAAATATATCAAGAAAACGTCCCACCAGCTCTTCTACCAAAGCTCCTCTCAGTGTGTCCCGTGCAGTGGGGGTGTATTCTAATCGCGTGTTAGCGTGGCCCGTTTTTGCGCTAACGAACAGGTTGCGTTAAGGCGACGTCGCGTCGTCGAATCGACGGGGAATTTCGCCTCATTAAAAGTTGCGACCCGCGGAGGAGGCAATTTGGAGGCGACTGCGCCCGCTATTTATTAACGATACGATTTTACACTATCACTCGGCATTCGAATTCGACATGTCACAGATCAAGGGTTCTGTAAATTTACCGAAGGTTAATGGTGCCAAGAAAATGAAGTCTTAAAGGTTATGTTGTGGTGAAAGAGGTGTGGTGTCATATTATGAGCTGTAGCAGAAGTTTTTAATTGATGAATAAAATCATTGAAGTACCTACCTACTGACTATTATTCTTTTATCTGTGCTACTGATAAAATGTATTTTAAAATTGCTGAAAGGATTTGGTTTTATTGTGTAAACAATCGCTAAGAAAGGATTATCAAACTACCTATTCAAATATAAAACTGAATTTTCATATATATATTTCTTCTGAACGCTCAGCTAAAAAAAAATTAGAACTGTTGGTCGTTAAAATTGTGACAGGTACCTATTTACCTAGGAAGTATGCCTTTGATTTGATGTAAAATATTTTAATTATATATAATGTCTTCGAGTATTCAGTAAACATACATAAAAAGATTTAGAGAAATTGTGAACCTTTCCTTGAGGATCGGTTAAAATAGCAAGAAGATCACAGTCAACTAGAAGATGGCAAGGTATTGAACGTGTTAGTTTCGATTAGCTACTATTATTATAAGCAGCATCCCTCGGTGCGGTCTCGCGCTCGCCTCACCTGCCCCACTCGAATTAGTAAACAAACGTCTTTACGAGCGGTTTTACGAGTCCCGCGATATTTCGGTCTCGCGCGCGCCGGTTTACGACATAATGAATTTGTTGATGAACTAGGCATTAGAAAGTTTCGAAATAGACGCGTGTAGTGACCGCGGAAACACCCGCAACATCATTGTTTGCATTTACATTTATCATTCGGCCCTTTGACAACAAAATAATTAGCAAATTAAAACAGGAATTTTTAAATTAAGGCGACTCATTCGTTGACACCCAGTTGTGATTTTGACGCATTTTTAAGCATCTACTTTACACAAATTAAAAGTAATAACAATAAAAGAAAGCTACATAATCTTTTGGCAGCTCTTCAACGATCTTGCAAGATATTTTTCCCATCGCGTATATTTAACACCAATTAGCACATCGTAAAGATTAATGTTAAGAACGCTAATGGTTCCATTAGTTTTAAAGCTGTCTCTTTACTATAAACGTAGGAGTAACTTCATATTCGTATGAAACTCACTCGTAACTTTGTAATATTAACATCTCAGTTATCTATTAAGTAATAAAATAAGCCACTTACTGGTTTAAATTATGGGCGCTGTATATTACATAATTAAGGCATCTCCGATAAAGTTAAGCATAAATTTACATATCGGTGGTTCCATAGCTATGTTATTAATAAGTAAGTCGTAGTAAGTTGTCGGTGCAGAGAGCGCGCGTCTCATAGTTATTGCGAGGTTAACACATGAGGTTAATTAAGATCTGAAGCGGGACCTATAACTAGCTAACCTCGTCGACGCTGCCGACACTCGCGCCGAGTTCGCCGAGTGCTTCCCCTTAATTGATACGATTTGATCGTCATCATAAGCACTCCCTTATTCCTCGAATGTAATTTAATTAAAGTTTACGTAACGATTTACGACTCACTTATTATATTAATAACTCTCTACTACTGCCAGACTGAAAGCTCTCGATTGCTGTGTGAGCTTTTATAACGTACGTACGTTGTAAGCGTTAGTTATTATTTTCAGTGATTTCAAATCACATACGCAACAAATAAATATTGCAGAAACTCGTAAATGAACAGAATAGAGGTTTAACTGGGTGGTTTAATCACATCACTATGAAAGGGACCAAATTGAAATAAAATCTTGTTTCTGGATATCAACGGACAGTGTCAGCTGTAACAAGTGGAGCCTAAAACCTGAATCTCAGCCAGTAAATATTATTAAAAATTCCTTTGACACAGCTGCAGGTGGCTATCGAACAATGATTTGTGTGCGTCACGGCGGCTTCGCGCCGCGCCGTACGCAGCGTAAACGCCGCGCCGGCCTTCGCTGTCATACTTGCGCCAAATTTTCACCCAAAACGTTTTTCCCTATTTTCAGCGACCAGCCGAACGCCAGGCATTGCGTTTATTTATTAACGAAATTCGTCTATGTTACATGCCGAGTCCAGCGGTGGAGACTAGTTGGAACGTGGTCCCGACGTCCACGGGATAGAGGCGATATTACGTCGAGCGATAGTATTCGCATTAGGCCGTTTTTCATCGGCCGAGATATCGTTTACGAGGCTGCATAGGCGCGATGCGACGCAGTATTGCGCCCGTGCGCTCCACCCATATCAATTTCGAATAGGTTTCCTATTCGACCGGTGAGATTGGGTTTTGATCGTTTTGTATGTAAAACTGCTGTGCTAATTAAACGTTTTAATAATAGACTAGAAATAAAAGTCGTGCGGTGTTGACGTGCGCCGGTGGCGCGTTTCAATATTTCATTAGTTTTAGTGAGTCGTGAAGGGAATGTAAACATTGAATATTAGAGGGTCGCATCGGGCGTGGACCGCATCAATGATTGGAATGATCAATTACGGGATACCTAGTTCCAATTAGTGATAGTGCAGTAACAAATCAAATTTAACTGGTCCCGTTCGGGAGTTCGCTAATTAGAGGTGCGGTGCCTCCTGCGAACTAATCAGGTGGCTAAATAATGTAGTCGTGACGGCGTCGTTAGCGCTCGTGAGACAGACGTTATTAATTAACATCACATCTAGCCGTCTCCCCCTCACCTTGCCTTGTACGAACACCTCCTTGTGGTTATTATCAACGACAATCATCACTCAGCCGTATTATCCTTGCTTGTAATAATACAATAACTTACGATAATTACGCTTTTGCCACATAAATTGGGCAGGATAATTTTCGTCCGGCATTTCTCGTCTGGTAATGAAGTCATAAAAATCTGGTAATGGTGCTTCGTTTCTCTTTAAACCGTTTAAAAAGTGAATCATCGACAACATCGAATTATATTTTTTTATAGTACCTAATTTGTTATTGATTTCTTAATTATAAAACCAATATGTGAATGTTCACACTATACATTAAAAATATCCGTAACATTAACTCTAGCTGCAATAATAGCGCGCTAGTTGTAAGCTAAGACCGTCCAATTAAGAAGCCAAACACGGCGTCAATTTATAACAACAGAGACTTGGCCGGTACACGTACAAGATAGGTTCTCGTGAATTTCTCTAGCGACACGACTTGGGACGTCGCACGACGCTGTGGATGACGCTGACGTCACGTGACGCTGACAAACATGTCCGATGACGCTCGCCGACACTGAATTGATGACGACAAATATCTCAGCACATATTGACTATCAGCTGACGGCCTAGCCCGGTACTCTACGGTGATTGCAACTCGGTCGCATCCTTGTGCTGATTGCAAAACTTGACCGAACCTCCGTACGAGTACATCAGGAAACAAAATTCTTTTCAAAATAGAAGGAATACTATTGTAGAAGTTGTAGACGAAATTAACTGAAATTAAAAACTAAAATACATATGGCAAAAGCGTAATTAACTAAAAAAAATATCTTTTTAGCTTACTTTTCAACAATAGCTGGACATATATATTGCCCTTAAAAGAAAGAGAGATGTAAGGGAAGCCTTTGCGCAGGAGTGAGACGAACCAGTCCTGAAATAATTATAATAATGTCATTATTTTTTTGCAAAACCTTTTGACGAGTGTTTGCACTTAATCGGAGAAGTTTTTTTATGCATTGTAATGCAAAGGTATGTCATAGGTACTAAATTGTGACAACTCAGAAGGTTAAAATAAAGTAATCAATTAAACAACTCTTATAATAGCTTAAACGTGGGTATTGATCAATCGTTAATTAACAGAATTAATGATAAGTGTTCCAAGTTCAGCTACTCAAGTGTTCTCAAGGTTCCTTAGTTTATAAATGTAATTATGAATAATATTTTATATAAATAAAAGCTTGTTATTAAATTAATTTATGATAAAATTATGATCATAATAAATTCAAACGTATTGTTTGAGTTAATTAATGAATTTTGATTTAAAAATCTAATTTACTTATGCTAATCTGATAAGGTAGATGCTAGCGACCGTAAATATATTTGATTCTTGTTGCATTAATTATTAATATATATTTATTTTGTTATTTTTGCAAATTAATACAGTAGTCTTAATACACAAATAGAACAATGTAGGCATTTAGGCGCTATATAAATTAAAGTTTATATATCATTAAAAATATAATAAACCTATTCACACCTTTATTTTTAAGTGTCTGCTAATTAAGATGTTGAGGTATAATTACATGAATGAATAGAATAGGTAGATTTAATTTTACTAAAGGTTGTTTAGTGTCTACAGAGGTAGAAACCAAAATTTAAATCCACTTTTTGCTGTTCTAGATTTTTCGTCTGATTATGAAAAGATTAATTAGCTGACAATTAAATAGACATAATATATCTATTTATATTGTAAATATAACTGAATATAACAGAAAGAATTACTATCGTGAGTATCTTGCTTGTGCATGTCTTGATTTACTCTACGGTGATTGCATATTTAGGTAATATTTCATTTAATTATACATCTTTGTGCTCGTGACTTTTTCCGCAAGACAACATCCTTTATTACCCATATTTACATCATAAAATCTACTTTAAAAGTAGCTGTAGAAATAAGCTCTTGCATTATTACCTTAGTAAATAATAGGAAGCGAAGGCGCGACTGACTCACTGATTCCATGATAATATTATATCAACGTACAAGTCAAACTGAAACGACTAAATGACGTAGTTATATCAATTAAGACGTAGACCGCTGAGAACGTATTTTTCAATGTAGGAACGCATAAGTTAATATTTTCTATAATCTAGTAAACATATGAGTAGAATAGCTATGAATAAATTCGTGGATTGTCATTGGCAAATGCGTTGTTTTCTAGTGATTTACGCATCACAAACACATGTGCTAGAACGGACTGTGGTACACATCGCTCGCAGTTCCCGGAGTAAATTACTGCTGACAAATGTACTTACTGTCTGACTTGACTGGACCGACGACTAGGCCGTGTAGGCTATTTTATACTGGTGAATTGATAGCACATAGGTATAGCCGTTTCATTTAAGTGAGATTATATTATTATATACATGTCGGTACAATTTTGAAAACAAATGACAGCGTTGTCACTTTTAGTGTTAGCCACCAGTGTGACATGATCTCAACCTTTTCATTCATTACGTAGCTTTTCCTGTGACTTGGTTTCGTATAATATTCTGTATTAATTGTTATCAAAAGTACAATGAATATTTTTTATATCTCTTACTCGATTGATTCTCATTACTAAGTCTTGCCCCCTTTTTCGCTTTTATATGTTTTATTCGATCAAAACGAATATTCTTATACGATAAAACGTGTACCTACCTATATTCGTATACATGTCCTTCCCAGAGTATAAAACAATCTAGGGTATAAGAAATGTAATGGAAATCGAAAATTTAACAGTGAAACGGTAACATACAGAGTTATTTTGCATTAATAATATTAGTATTAAATATATTGCGCACATCATGGAATGCTAATTGAAGGCTTCACACTAGACATTAATTGATTGATCTGTATGTTTTCACATTTCAGAGTTGTCTGATATTAATATACCTAATTAATTTGTTTCATTTACTAATTCGATAGCCCTTCCTTATTGGTTTATCTACCCATATTTATACATGTACCCATAAAGTTATGATTTGAAAATACTAGATCTATGGTATAATTGAAGCTAATTGTGTCAAGTAATAATGAGATATTTAATTATATGGGTACATTATAAGCTGTATCCTGCGATTTTATCTGCTGAAAGAAGCCTATTTTTTATTTTAAGGTCTAAGCTACGTACGAACCAAATTTTAGTCCAACTGATCAAGCCGTTAAAGCTTGATAGAGTAACATAATATCCATTTATACTTTTGCAAGATAATCACAAAAACCTGAGCAGTTAAAAGGTTTACAAGTAATTTAAATTAAGCTTCAATCTTAATCCTTGAATTAAGATTAAAACCGTAACTGAAGTAAAGTTGGTTAATAAAGGCCTGATCGGAAGTTCATATTCTCCATTCCCGCTACAGTTCATCGCCGCTCCGAGATGAATATCAGTAATCAAATCCCGAACAAAGATTGACCGTTTGCCGGACGCTCTTTAGTTTCTGTTTAGAGCTAGACGACCAACTCTGACGACAGACTGAGGACAAAGAGACAAACGAAATTAATCGGGACCATGCGCCGACGTAACCCAATACCCTCCGGACCAGATTGGCTCGCCTTTTAGATTGACCACAGCCTCACAGAATTCACTCGCAAGAAATCTTCCAAGTACGAAATTCTGAGCAACAGTAACAGTGTTTGGATTAATAACTCTACTCGTGCCTCTATAGTTTGAGAGCGGGTGAATGGACTCACCCGCTCTCAATAACGGATAGATGGATAGATAGGAAGGTAAGGATGATCAATATGTTACTCTATTTAATAACTCGTTTTAATAATAATATTATTATAGCAGTAGATATTGGGTGGCCTCTGCAACATGCAGTACGGTGACGTCAATTTACGTACAATGTCAATTTGTAGAGAAACGGTCGGGTCCCGGACACAAGGCCTCATTAGGGGCGAGCGGTTGCAATTAAACTGTGCGTCTTTTGCAACTTAACGAGCGGCCAAATTGGACGCCGCCCTCCCTGGACACGCGTTTTAATAAACAACATTTCGACATCCAGCAATAAATACTACCCGAGACTGAGATACACTCGCGTTAACTTGTCGCCGTCTACTCGATTTAATATTATGGTACTTTTAACATATGATACGGCTCCTACGTGGGAACCGGCAATATTTCAAGATGTTTTTCGGATTATTTTGTTTATTATATTTAACATTCGTATAAATGTAAATTTATTTTAATTGACATAAATGCGAGTTTACGAGAAATAATCGCCATTAAGGCTTCCTTTATTTACTCGTTATTAGTATCAAAATACGTAATGAGCACCTTCATTTTATGTAGTACTCGATAAAGCATTCAATAAAAACATAATATCGGTTTAAGTATGTATATTTTAAAAGATTTATTTTCAAAACAACAGACAGACAAACGAAATTTACTATTTGACTAAAGGGTTAACTCCACTTCGTGCACATAATACGCGTGCAGTGTCAGTGTCATATTATCAACCTATACTAAACGTCAAAAGAAAGATTACAATGTTCACGAAGTAGAGCACGAGGCTCCAAATGAGAGCTATATATATTATTTACAAAGAGGAATCAGCAATCACACGTAACACTTCCAAATAAACGTTCACTAGAAACGGCATTACGGCAGTTGCAAATGTAAAAGTCGTTTAGTTGATGGGAAAGTGTTAGAGACGGTTGGTAAGAAGTTGGTTTGAGGGCGGCTCGTTAAGGCCGGTGGTGGCGGGCGCTGATTGCCGATTGAGCAGCAATTGCCTTGATTGACGGAACCCGCACGCGCCCTAACGAACCTGCTTTCAACTGGTGGACGTGCCTCACCTACCTATTCATCCACCTCTTGATCTTTGCGACCAATCCCTTAACTACTATTGTGACAATTTTATTTCAGATAGTTAAATCAGCGCGAATTGTGATTTTCTTATTAATTTCTCTTATTGTTTTTATTCTATTTTATTACTTACGACCCTTTTTTATTCCCTTTGAAATTGCCTTTAATTTCTCATTATAGGTAATTAGAGATTATGATAAGAAAATATAAGAATAAATCAAAGCCGTCGGTAGGTACGGCTACGGTTATTGTAGTTTTATGACTATGTACAAATGGGATGTAAATGTCTTCGTTCAAACAATAGGGGTAATAAATCATTATAAAAGTCGTATTAAGCCGTGTTAATGTTTATGTAACGCTTCCGCCGCCTCTATAGTGGAGCACACGCGGGAACGAGTAATTCGGCGCGTACACAGTAATCAGCACGGGGAAACATCATCAGCGTCTTTGCGGAACGGGACCGCAATCCATCATACCGGGACAAAAGGCGCGGATAAACGCGGCTGTTTGCGTGAGAGAGCGTTAATTTTGTTAAGGAGTCTCAATCAGGCGCGGTGGCGTGAAGTCGTCGAGCGGCCGCCGCGGGAGCGATTCGAGCGAATTACCGTACCTGGAGGCGCGGGCGGGAGGGGCCGACTCGTTAGTTGTTGTTTGCCGAGTGACGCGGGTCAATCAGCAGAGACATGCACGGAACCGCACTTCTTCATCCCCCTGAGCCCCTCGTCCCGGCTCCGCTCGTTAGGCCGCGCCGTCTCTGTCAACTGAGAGACGAGCTTTATCGAATCTACGACGCACGAGCCGCGGTCGGCCCACTCTTCGCTCTAGTTTGGCTCGCAACCGCCGGTAAACAAGGGAAATCAGTGTAAAACGAGTTTATGTGAACGACAAATATGGGGGTTCGTATGTCTGATGTATTTATAAGCATAACGAGAGATAAATCAGGCCGTGAGGCGTGAGGGTGTCGTCAAAAGCGAGAGTTGTGTCAAGGTAAAAATGTATGTTACAGGCCGAGACTGAGATAATTGGGTCGGATTCGCTGCATTTGGTTAATTATCGCTAGACAGCTGGTCTCCACGTGAGGTCTTGGCGCCGCATATGATGACTGGCTCCGTGACAGGAATTGTTATTAGATAATCCAAGTTTGTATTTTAATATTTAATTCATGACATGGCACTGCATGACACTAACGGAATATATTTCGAGCGGTCCGCGGTATTTATCAATAACATTTATGGTTATTGACCATTTAAAGCTATTCATTAAATGGTTACTGCACATAATATTTCCATAATTGTCGACTGTCAGCGTTACCATAACTCACTCTACCTAATACGTATCATTAGACTGTTAATGCGTGTGTGAGTACATGTCTGTGTAATAAAACGTAAAAGGTTAATTATCAACAAGCAGGTTACAAAAATTCTTTGTCAAAATATCCTGCCTACACTAATTTAGCTGGTTTAGTAGACGCTGACCGTCGTCGATCGGCCGCAGTTGTGTGCAAAACTGTGTACTTTTTGTACCTCTCTCAGGTAGAAAATACAACGGTTCAGAGCATTTTCATAACAATGTGCCCGCGGCTCTCTCGGTATCTTTTTTGGGCGTTCGATGCATTCGGCAAAGTAGACGCGCCATTGTCATCGTCAGATGACAGACTAAAAACCGATTAAATCAATGATCAATCGGCAAAATCGCACACAAATTCCACACCATAAAAGGTACTAATTAGTGTTCTGTAAGAACGCGGGGAGTCATCAATAATGGAGTAGGAGATAACAAATTCTAACATGAGTGGAACTCACCTCGTGTAGTCGTTTTTGCATAAGATCATTCCACCTTTGAAATAGAAGGAGCGGCCCATGTCCGCGAGCGCTTGCTGGCAGCACGTGCACTTGAGGCAGCCGTGGTGCCAGTACCGGTCGAGCGCGTGCAGAAGGAACCGCTCCACGATCTTGCCGCCGCAGCCGGCGCATTCCTTGAGCGCCGGGTTGTTGTTGTTGTGCGGGTAGTCGTGCCCGTTGGCAGCGAACGCCGCCTCGGGCGAGGGCGGGTGCGGCGAGCTCAGCTCCCCGTACCCGTGGTAGTGCGGGTTCATGCTCAGCGCGCTCGCTGCCAGCTTGACGGTTGGAGCGGGCGACCGCTCGCACCTACCACCACGACTACACGCCCTGAAACAAACGAAACTCAGTGTTATTCTCTCAAGTGACCGAGCTTTATGCAGAAAGTTTGGCATTTAAGAAAATTTTCTTGCGACCGAACAGATTCGGGTAGGCTTGCGGGCGGGCGCGTTTATAAAATTTTCCAATTAGCAATTTCATACAATTAGGAGCGGGCTCCGGTAGGGGCGGTTAGCGGGCCGAGGCCGCGGGACGAGGAGTGCGTCAACCCGAGCCATGAGCCAATTAGCTCGCGGCCGGCGGAACGGCGGGACGTCTCCGCGGCCCTGTCACCATAAAACTTAATTAAACGTTTAAAACAAGTATTCATTAAAGAATAATCAAGCTTATGTAGTCATAAATAACCGGATTGTCCCGCGCGGAACGGGTGCCGTAATTAAGACTGCACAGAGTTGATCAAACGCACTGATTTCAAACTACCCTTCATTAAGAGCGCGAGCGGGCGGAGTTTCCGCTGCGGTGCAGAAACTAATTAAGAATAACGGACGCTTTAAAACGCGTAATTAATTTAGATTGTAATTCTATTTCTCCGAGAGTAAAGTAGACAATTATTTCAGTAGCCCTTTCTTTTGAAACGATTTGCTTTGCTGAATGTAATTTGCTTAATTTCTGTGTCGGACAGAATAAAGGGTTGTGTACCGTCGTTTAATATCTTGCGCTGGCGCGGCGTCGACATCCGCAGCATAAATAAATAAACAACTGACGAATTTATTGGGGTTCTGGCCTTAGTGCGAATTGCGTAAGGAGGTAATGAACGTTTCAGTTACAATTGCAGCAATTCATAAAATCGCCGGTGTGGATATCGCTTGCATCGGGGTCAGATCGGGGCAAGGAATGTAGATCAGGAATACGGGTTTTATGGTCTTACATTTAGGGGTCAGATTAGTATGTCAGAGCACGTGTTTATAGGAGGCGTGAGGAGTATTATTACTTGTCTGGTGTATCTAATGAAGGCAGTAAGGGTCCGGTATTGGCGTGCAGTGGAACGTTGCATGACGACTAATGAGAGACGTCGCGTGCATTCGCTAGCTCGGCTGCCGAAGTACGCGCGGTATCTGGACGATTTGTCGTAATGTGTCTTTTGGAGAATTTTTCAGATTTATATGTGTGTTAGAGTTCAACGCGTGCGCAACTTTGTAAAATGATATTACATCACGAATATTCTTAAAGTGCGACTAAATTTCCATAGCCACCACATCTTAATAAAAAAAACCTTTCGTATACATATTTGCTCGTCAACTCGATGAAAATGTATGTAGTTTATTTGTAAATTTAGATGGACAGAAAATTTACAGTTGAATATATTCACTTTTTCATCAAGTTGACGAGCAAATGGTTATATAAAATTAAATTAAATTTCTTTATTTCTCAAATAACAATGATCTATAGAGGTATAATGATTACAGATTTTTTTATTCTATACTTATTATAATCATTATATAACTTCTAACTAAATCTTTCTACAACACCTTTTACCCAGCTCTATTATCCTCATAAATACGAAAGAATTACGCCGGGATTCAGGACACGAAATAAAATTATGCATAATTACTCAAACTTATGTCTGGGCCAACTAAATCGCGTCAAAGTAAAATATATCTTAATGTTCTAACTTTAAGGTTAAAAGTGGTATTTAAGTGGGAAGCAGGTTAGTTGTGCGTGTTTAGGTGGCTAGGGTGGATGGGAAAGGACAGGTGTCGTTTTCATTATTCAAGCCCCATTGATTGGATATTTTGTTACCATTTAAATATCTTACTAGCTAATAATGTTGCCTGTATAATAGCTGTTTTTGTCGAAATTTGAGTTTATTCATATACCTACAGTTTTTGAAAAATTAAAACATTGAGGGTACCTATTTTTTATTTATAGAGATTTCTTAAATATTATGTATTGAAATGAAATGAAATGAAGTTTATTCATAAAAACATGAGTATACATATAAGATGTTACAATTGATTGTATTAATAATTGGTCCTCCATGTTCTGCCTTGCGGCGTACAAATATTAAATGTTCCTAATTTATAGTCGAATTAATAATAATATATCGGTCTTAAAATTACAATTGAAATTAATTAATTAGTTTAAATTAAAATATGTCAAAATAGTAGAAATTATTCAGTCAGAAACAATGAATTTAGATTTATTATCGAAGAACTCACGAATAGAATAGAAAGAGAAGTGCAAAAGCCATTTGTAAAGTGCATTTTTAAATTTATTAAGCGGTAAGTCTCGTATGTCAACTGGTATTTTGTTATAGATTTTTATTGCCATACAGTAGGCATTATTTTTAAAAATATTTAAATTACACGCGGGATACACCAAATTTTTAGCATATCGAGAGGGACGTTGTTGCACATCTCCTTTTACAATGAAAAAGTATTGGTTTCGTTTGACAAATAGACAGATTTCTTCTATGTAGAGACTCGGTAGTGGCAAGATTTCTAACTCTCTAAATAATGGCCGACATGAGTCCCGATATCTTGCGAGACACAACGCACGCATACATTTTTTTTGAGCCCTAAACGCTCTTTCTACATCTACCGAGTTACCCCAGTTAATCAATCCATATCTCAGCACCGAACCTACATACCCGTAATACGCCGAGAGTGCAGCCTGTAGCGAGACCACTTTACGTATACGTCTAAGGGCGAAGATGAATTTATTTATTTTACAACAAACTGCATCCACATGAGGTTTCCATGAGCAGTGTTGATCTAGTGTCATACCTAAAAATATACAACTATCCACCTTCTCTACCTTCTGGCCACTCGCATGTACATTAATATCTAATGGTGTAGCTTGATATGTACGAAACTGCATCAATTTAGTTTTGTTTATATTGATTTTTAAATTATTTGCATCTAGCCAGTCAATAGTCGATTGAAGAGCTTTTTCAATCTCATCGTTAAATGTATTTTTATCCTCACATTTTATAATAATAGTAGTATCGTCGGCAAATAAAACGCATTGGTGATTTAAATTGTCTGGAAGGTCATTGATGTACAATAAGAAAGTATTTGATAAGAGAATTTAAAAAAAAACTAAATTCAAGCTCACTTTCAGTTTTGAATAAGCGAGAACGACACGTCTAAATTTATGAATCGAAAATTGCTAGTAACTCGTAAAGAAGAAACCAAATTTAAATTGCGGCTTTTTTCTAAATAAAATATTCCTGTCGACCTGCGATTCTGCGATGTAAGAGTGCTCAAATTGACTCAGATTTGCTCTTTGGAAAAAATCTATCTTTTACGACGCTAACAATTTATAACAGTACCTAACTAGCTTCAGTCGTGTTCATTCCCCCTTCTATTTCATTAACCTGACAACTATTTATAAAAACTCAAGGCTTCTATTTAGCAGTTAAGTGATTTTTTTCAATTACTATGATGAACAGCGATTTCCGAAAGGCCGTGAACAGACTACTTAACAAAATTAGAACGGCCAGCTCAAGTTGTGAATATCGATAATAGCGAGAAGAAGAGACGAAGAAGTCACTTTAACATAAAAAGGAATAAAGAGTTAATCTCGGAAATATTCCCTAGTAAGGTACATTTCCGAAATTTACCTTAATTTAGGCGTTCTAAAAGTACTCTTAAAAAGTCATTAAAAATATCGGTTTAGCGTGAGTTATTCTATGCAAAAGTTTAAAAATAACTGTTTTAGCGATTATCGTGGTTTCTATTGTAACAATGTTATCAATTAAAAAATATAAAGTAAACAATTTGCTACAAATTTTATTAAAAACATTGTTCATGCGCTCAAACATTTTAGCGATAGAGAGCCTATCCGGATACTGCTAAAAATTCCTCGATTTTTAAGAAATTCATAGTCGTAGAGGCTAGGCTAGACTTATATCAAGCTTATCGCTCTATTCAAGTCACATGCTCTTACGACCAGAGGGCCTATTGGCTATCGCAAAACGACATGTAAAACACTAGAATCCATAGAAAAAATTGCGTACATTACGTGCATAAACCTCCTTATTAATATGAGTAAAGTAACAAAATGTACATTGAAGTTGCCATCAATCGTAGTGGGTGAGAATTAGCCAATAGCCCCTCTGAACCGGTCGCAGCTCTAGCCTTTCAATGGAAATTGCCCTTTACGTATCCATAGCCGTTCCTCTCGCTATACATCCAGTGGCCGTGAAAGTGTAAGTCATCCTTGTTAGTGAGTGTTTATTTCCGAGTCTTTGCTTTACGCTGTCAGCAATAAAACTGATGATTATGCAGAAACTGAATAATAATGAGCGGTAATAAGCTTTCTTGGGTTCAAATGTGCTCATTACGGTATCTATTGGCCTTCGCATGAAAGTTATCTTTAGGCTACTAATTAATCTATTTGAATATTGGTTATGTGGGAATAATATCACTCTCTGATCTGAGGAAAATATAAATCAGTACTTATTGGTTATATATAAGAATATATTACAATGTATTTCAACAAGATTTATGGTAACTTTTCAACGGGGTCAAAGGGATTTAAAAACCCTAAAAAGCGGAGTGATCTAGATAGGCTCAACATACTTTAAAAGTAACCACTTAATGTTTTTCAAATTTTAATAAGAAGGAAATGTGAATTTTAAAATTGGATGATCTAGAATCTGTACCAAACTGACATTAAAGAATGGCCAAAATGTTTTAGCATTGCTCAGCTTGGTACTTACTCTGGCACAGAACAGAATATACTAAAAATGACAAAGTGCTTTAAAGTGCTACTTTCACCATTAAAATGTCAGGCATCGGTTACTTGTTTGAACTTAAACCTTTTGGTCTACTGAAAACAGCGGTACTGGAGTGTCGTAGATTAGCTTACAGTTACTACTGCCTTGGAACTGGAGTGCCACAGATTACCCATCAGTTACTATAGCCGTCGTGGAGTTGAAGCACCGCAGATGAGCTAATAGTTAGTATGCTGTCGTGGAGTTGGAGTGCCGCAGATTAGCCGATAGTTACTATTGCCGCGAATAACGTAATTAAGCTGCGACCGCCGCGAAATTAAACGCGAAAACGGAATGAGAATGTGAGCCTAATTAGAGGGGAGCGGGCAAGACGGTGCAACGGCTGCTGACATATTGTGGATTGCATACGAACATTTACAATAAATATGTATCATCAAATATTATACCAAATTTTGGTTTTCACTGTTCACCCATTGGCAGTATCTCTTTTTTCCGAACTAGAGATGGGGTTTCAGGGATGAGCTGGGAATTGTGTAAACGCTGAGTGTGATCCCAATTGTGATTTGACTCTGACAGTAATATTACACATATTATGACAGTGTATTATTCTGCAAGTAGAACTTTATAAAGCAGCTAGCAGATTTCTTTTGCTACGTTTTAATGCAAGTGGTAGAGTTGTTTAAGTAGGAATAAGGTATAAGAATGATTATTTTTTTATTCGTAATAGGTTAGCCTTTGACCACGATCGGCCTTTGATCTTAAGCGACGATGCGGCCGTAGATGGCATTAGACTAAACCTAGAAGGCGGGATAAATCCCTCCCTGTAAAAAAAATACTTCTAAAACCTTAAGGGCACAGTTATATTATTATTATGGAAGTAATATAATGCTGATTATGATGTGTGTTTAATAAGAAACATTTGCTATAATATAAAATGCTGACTGTTCACCTCATTCTCATAATGACGTAGGTAGAGAACAGAATGCAGTGTGCGTATAATTTTTGCTGCATTTTAACTACGTGACGCACGAAAACTATGACAGGGATTTATAAATAACTTGCAAAAGCTGATTCTTATTTCGTCAGTTTTTTTTCTCAAATTTTCTATATATTTAATGTTTATTTAATAGTGTGAAATTTTGTTAGAACTATATTTCATTGAAAAATATTTAGGTCATGTTTTTAAAGGGTTAGGTCTTATTTGTAAAATTTAATAAGTCGAACTAAGAAAGAAAAGAAGTCAAACTATAGTAGGTAGATTAGATTATATTAAATATTAGTTATACTTTTTATCTTAAAAATTAGTAGCAGTACCTACCTAATAATACGAGGAGTAGGTATACCTATATACTTGTAGGTATACCTACAAATAAGTAAACATAGGTACATACTAAACATAGGTACAACTAAACATAGGTAGGTATAACTAAAAATTAAAAAAATGACCTGAAACATGTATACCTAGTTATTTTATTTTATTTTCAATATCCACAGCCCTTAATTAATAAAGTTGGGTAATAGTTACTGAAAATTATGGCCAAAAACGGATTTTCATTTTGTCGACAATTTCATAATAATATGGAGTACGAATAGATACTTTTCAGCGAGAGCAAGGCAGCATTCAGTTTTTCAGCAAGGCGTTATTAGTGAAATCATAAACTAGTGTCCGACCGAAATTTCGGTTTCGGTTTCGGTTTCGGCCGAGTTTCGGCCAAAAATCAAGTTTCGGCGAAAGTTTCGGTTTCGGCCAAAATTGGCCGAAACTTTTGCCGAAACCGAAACTATTTTCGGAAGTTGTCGTACACGCTCGCCCAGCTTCGTTTCTCGCGACAACGCTTTGGCGAACGACTTATTGTGATATAGGTTTGTTAATTTTATATGTGTGATTTGATATTATCTTTGTTGAGACTGGAACTAAGCATGTAATAGCAATTTTAGTAATTATTATTTTTATATAAATGAACCTAAAAGAGATTGATGATTCTTCTTAGTACAAATAGGGACAAACCAAAGTATTAATGAGTAAAATTTCAAAATACTAATATATAGTATTTTACCCGTATGTCCCCGAGCGGCTCAATCGAGCCGCACCTGCGCATGCGAATTTAAACCTTATTTTAAAAAAGCTAAAAATAATAGATGTCAATTTTGATTTGAACTGGAAGTTTTTCCTGGATCAAGGGGTTAATGAAACAGTAACAATTATTAGTGATTTGATTATAATTGATGAACATTTTGCTATAAGAGCTTAATTTAAATAAATAACCCAAGCGCTATTCAGACTACGCGCAATGTAGGCTTCCGTAGAACTGGCAAATCGTATATCGGCTGCCTTAATTTTCATCAACAATATCTTTAAAGCTCATAAAACTATCTTAACCGCTATGGTTTTCCGGGAAAATTCATGGTTGAAACTATATTCGTGATTCTTAACAGTGTTTGAAACCAGTAGTTAAGATTTTAAAGGGCGGGGGACGCACAAAAAATAAAATAAATATATTTTCAAATGGAACATTAAATCGAAAAATTTCTTTAGAAATATGTCCTTCATGGGATCAGCCAGAAAAAAATATCATCCCCGTTTTACAAGTTTGGGAGGTACCCTAAATTAATTGATTTAAATTTATTTTTTGTAACCGTTCTCTTACCCTAATCATTGCCCTCCTCTGTGTAAAATTACAGTTTTCTAGGACTTATAGTTTCTCCGTAAAGCCGCGGATAGACGGACCGACAGATAAAGCGAAACTATAAGGCTTCTTTGTTGACCACGGAAGCCTAAAGATAATAAAATATTATTGATATATTTTTATATTACAACTGATACAACAAACTTAAATGATAAAAATGTTATATTATGCTGTGCTTCCATTTCATGTCCTAATTAATGCAGAATAATGGGTAAAATGCACCAAATTTCAGTATTTTTAAGATTTTTTTACTTGACCACGTGAGTTTCGGTTTCGGTTTCGGTTTCGGCCGAAACTAAAGCCTCGGCCGAACATTCGGTTTCGGTTTCGGTTTCGGCCGTAAAACCAGTTTCGGTCGGACTCTATCATAAACATGCCAATAATAAAACGCTATGAGTCACATGTGGCTAATGATTTTCGCCGAGGCTGTTAAATATGAGTTATTTTCAATAGTCCCAGAGCACGCGGCTAGTGAGTCCGCAAGCATAAATCCAATTCGTTTTCTCTCACATCCATACTAATTAAAAAACTGCGGACAAATTGGAGCCCGCTCTTCGCCCACGGGAACATAAAATATCCATTCCGTTACGGTGACCATGGCTTGGTTACTTTGGCAATATTATACAATTTTTTTTAATCATTCACCTGTATAAAAAGAAACCATGACTAATTGACTAACTGATGTATACCTATCACCATAACTCAAAATGCATAATTAAATAGATTGATTTGATATTTGGCTTACGGTATTAAGATACTTATTCTTATGCTAAAAAAGGTTTTTTTATGTGAGCGAGGCGAGCGTACCTAAGCTAGTCTTTATTATAAATATCAGAAATTACTGCATTCAACTGCATTATTTTTAACTTTATTAGCGCGTAAATTCTTATAATATGCAAACCGATTTAGTAAAATATTTTTTGTATAGCGGAGACTCACAACTCACATATGGCTAGTGTTTAGTGTTATGAATTTGAAACTGTTTTTGCAGTGATGGTTAGGATTTATCCCGCCTTCTAGGTTTACTCTGCTATCAGCTACGGCCGCATCATCGCTTCAGATGGCGCGAGATCGTTGCCAAAAACTAACATACGTCTCATCATCTTCCTGCCCTTATCCCACACTAGGTAGGGTCGGCACAACACGTTTTTCTCCTCCATTCTACTCTATCATCCGTCAAATCTTCATCCACTCCCTTTGCAAGCATATCGTCTTTCACACAGTTCATCCAAACCTTTTCTGGGCGTCCCCTTCCCGAATTACCAACTGGTTATATGTACCAATGGTTTTCCTCCCTCCGCATAACATGTCCATACCAGGCCAATCTTTCACTCTTTAATTTAACCTACGTCTATGGAATAAAAATCAAAATTCCATGTTTTCCAAAGCCATGGTGACTGTTGTCTCCATTGACGGGCCAGGCCGGGCCGGCCGCGTCGGGGTGGCTAGCCATTGATTAATTTTATCCAATCGAACGAGATTCAGAGCTTTTTATGAGTTAATTGTCATGCTTCATTAGGTAAGTAACTTTTGCGTTTTCCATTTACATATAGGTTGTGTTTTAATTGGTAATATTCATCTTTACTTTGATTATTTACAAAATTGTACATAATATAGTTACAATGATACTCAATAGATCTAAAATATTATAGGTAGAATGACGTCATAATAATTGGGGGTTATACACCAACAGAACAGGTTATTCTACGTACACTGTCAGAGTCAAATCACAATTTATTTAATTATTTTTCGTAACTAACTAAGATGGCGCAGTGACCCAAACTGAGTCTTAGCCACCGGCCTCCGACACAAGAAGACTTATCTACTTATTTTTTGTTGTGTGACTATATCCTATATAATACTGCAGTTAGAATGTTGTTGTTACTAGAACATCAAGCTTACACTACATTTTATACCTACATGAGTATATATAAATCTGTTACAGAGTGTAGGCACTCAGTTAATGTGTAATATTATTTGCATATAATGACCGTTAATGGGGCCCAAGCATTATTCATCCGGCGTGACCTCAAAATGGCCGCAAGAACCGTTTGATCGATGCTCAGTGTTCAGGCTACATAAATATGTTGGTTACACTGTACCATGGAATAAGAAAGTTTTTGCTTTGCATGAAAAGCTTTATCCCATATTTTTATGGTTTTTCAGTATGTACGCAGTACCCACGATAGTGAAATTGATTTCATGTGGCTTAAATTATCATGTAGGTACTATACTCGGATTGAACAAGGAGAAACCTTTTTGTAAACAAATGAGTTCCCACACCAAAAAAAAGATTGAGTAATGGAAGATCTGTCAAAAGAAAAAGATTTCAATAAATAAAATAGCTTGAGTTTATATTTTTCTCAAAATTCAAAGAATTAATATTATAAATGATATTTTTGTATTTTTTTGCGCTCAGATATTATTATTTATTAAATTTAAAAAATGTAAAAGATTTTGTAGATGAAAAAAAATTGTGGGAATGGTATCATCGGTGATTATGACAGTTGTTCAAAACATTTTGTGCTCGGAGTGAATTTTTGTTATTGAAAAAGTTGTTTTCGTTTAGTAAAATGTTATGTTAAGTTATTGTTGTGCTGTTATTTGTTACTTTTATGTTTTAATCATTATATGTAAATAAATATTTAAAAAATAACGTTTTGAGAAATTAAATTGTTATGAAAATACATACAATCTAAAGTTTTGCTTGATGTTATTTTACGTAACCTTTGTCATGCTGTCTATACATCTATTTTCATGCTTAGCTTATATATTATTATAGATTTTTTATATAATAATAATAGTAAGTGGTTCAGCAGTTTTATCTGCTTAACAAATAGTATGTGTTATTCCAGGTCCTGAGGTACATAGGTACCAAATTTCATTCTGTCGAAAATTCAAGTGTCAACCGTAAACCGATAAATACACCCTTTATAAGGTCATTGTACGAAGAAGGAATGGTCATAATCCACCGTCGAATATATCCACATCATGTCTTTTTAAAAAGTAATTTAATTATTACTTAAAAAATAGAGAACGATTTGATTTAAACAAAATTTTATAACAAAACTTTGCAAATTTTGAATTTCTGCCCTTTTGTTTTTATTTAGCTTAGGTATAAGTTTGGTCAATATCTATTCCAGAAAAGGATGGTACGGCCGTGCCGCTTTTTTTGCTCAACTTGGCGGGGGCACTGCTGTGCCCCTAGATTATAATAATTAAAAAGACGGCACAAGCGAAACCGCGCGCTGTTATTATATATAACGATTCTTGCTTCAAAAAATGTTTATTAGCTCTGCCTCTCACTTTTGACACTAACATATAGTGACATTAAGGTGCTTACAAAAAAGATCTAGGATTATGAAATAGAGTATATAGGTACATTAATTTTAAATGATAATAGTTTTTTTAAATTTAATGAATAGTATTTTTCTACGTTTGCGATGCGATGGTATGATATATAACTTTAAAAATATGTTAAATGGATAGTGAAATTACTGGATTATTAGGATTTTCTTTTTCTTAAAATCTAACCATCACTAACATAAAAAATTTAAAGGCTTTGGAGTCCTAAAGACTCCTAACTATCTAGTATATTTAAATATTGATGATGTAGGTACCTACTCGTTTAAGCAAAATCAAAAACAGCCTACACCACAGCCGCCAGCCACCACCTAATGACTTGTTAGAAAAAAAAAATGTTCTATTAATAATAATTTTAAATCAGTTTGTTTCTCCTGTAATCTGTATGATCCTTCATAAATGGTAAATATAAAAATTATAAAATATTTGAAACATGGAGTAGAAGTAGTGATTAGTAGCATACAGCATAAGTCATAGTCGACCTTGCTCCAGTGATCACATTACTCATATTGCAACACCGTCCTTGTCCGGTGCATTCTGTTTAAAATAACATTGAATTAATTAATCTCAATTTGTCTTGCAACTGAGTTCAACCTTCAGATATTAAAGAAGACCACATGCTTCTCAGTTATTTTTTTGCCGAGTTTTGCAGAAAACAGCCATGTTGTACATAATATCAATAACCAAAATAATAAGTGAAATTTTAAAAAAGCTTTTATTATTATTATTACCATCTAGCATCAAAGTACTTGTCAAGACTTTGAGTTTAACTTAAGAAAAAAAAAAGACTTGCAGACAGACAGAGAACAGACAACAGACAGGTAAAAGTAAATCAAATTTTGTAAAAAGTGGAGATAATCGCGTTTTTCTATCGAACAGTTTGAAACTAAATTCTGATGTTTATTAAGTTATTTTGTTCAATAGTGCAATTTCCCATGTTTGCCATTCATATCTTTAGCATTAATATATTTATCAAAAGATATCTTAAAATAAACAGCGATATTCCCATTGTTTTAATCAGTCAATGCCCTTTATATCATATTTATAGTTTAGATATAATGGTTTTTTTTTTCCTAGTCTTTACTGTCCCACTGCTGGGCAAAGACCTCCCCCAAATCCCTCCACACATCTCTATCCTGCGCCACCTCTGGCCAGTCAGTCTGGTGCGCGTCTAGATCGTCTCGCCATAATGTTACTTAATAAAAAATAAATAAAAATATTAAATACACACTTAAAGCTCACAACAAGAAAGTCAAACGAGAACTTGAAAACCGCTCGACCAATTACGATAAAATTAAATCGAAACCACCTGGAAAATGTCTTTAAAACAAATAATAATTTCAAATCGCAAATTTTATATTAGGTATATCAAAAATCATTGCTTTTTGATAATTGATAAAAGTATATAGGTAAATAGATAGAAAAAGACTAATTGGATAAAATATGCACTACGATAATACTGTATTCAGTAAACCATAGCTAAAAATAAATAAATATTGTTCTAATAAAATAGCGTGTAAATAAACCAATACGTTTGAGAAATGCGACAATTTTGAGGAACGATTATAAACTTTACCATTAGGGATACGTCTCTGAGAACTTTTTATTTTTATAGGATTTTAGTTATCATTAGTCCAAGTTAGCTTATCCATCCTCTGGGGTACTAGTATAGTCAATAACTAAACTGTTAAACATATGTATTTGGAACATTTCATACATCAATTCAAAATGACACAGTTATCATGTCCCGTAATTTCACGTGCATTCAGAGAAAAGTGTAAAACGTAGGTAATTTAAATTTTTGCTCTTTTATACACTAAACAGTTAAGCGGTTAACTGATGATTTACCGTTATTCCGCGCATGCGATGTCAACCGCAACATTAAATTCTATAAGTGGTATCTTCATAACCGTGATTTTGCTTTCCAGTGGACGACAGTTATTAATATTCTTGTACCTCAATTTTGAACTTCGATCATGAGCCTAAATAGTGAAATCATCTTAAAAGAAACAAAAACAGTATATTTTCTTCCTTTAAAAGTTTTTCAATTCGAATGTAATGAGCCCAAACTCGCCGGTTTTACTTGGAGCCATTAAAGAGTTCCAGTAGACACCTCCTGGCTCCATCATCAGATCAGTTCAGCGGTACCAAATTATTGAACTGTCATCAAGTTTCTAAACATTTGCAAAATTTTATTATGGTACGTCAACCAGAAGTTGGTCAAATTTTATTTGCAAGATTTTTTTACCGACTTTGTAAGAAAACTAATCTTAACAAGTGAAATTTTAAAAATACTTTTTAAAAACAAGTCTTATTTATTATTATCATCTTGCATCATAAAGTACTCGTCAAGACAAATCAAATGAGCCCAAACTCGATGGGGTTGCGTTGTTTTATGATGGAGTTCCTTTGGCCACCTTCCCGCTCCATCATCAGATCAGCTCGATGTCATAAAAATATTGCATTGTCATCCGATTTACACACGCATGCAAATTTTCAGCTCAATTGGAAACCGGGAAGTGGGTCAAATTAAACTTGCAAGATTTGATTACAGACAGACAGACAGACAGACAGACAGACAACAGACAGGTGAAAGTAATACAAGTGAAATTTTAAAAATACTTTTTAAAAACAAGCTTTATTTATTATTATCGTCTTGTATCATAAAGTACTCGTCAAGACGAATCAAATGAGCCTAAACTCGATGGGGTTGCGTTGTTTTATGACGGAGTTCCTATGGCCACCTTCTAGCTCCATCATCAGATCAGCTTGATGTCATAAAAATATTGCATTGTCATCCGATTTACACACGCATGCAAATTTTCAGCTCAATTGGAAACCGGGAAGTGGGTCAAATTAAACTTGCAAGATTTGATTACAGACAGACAGACAGACAGACAGACAGACAGACAGACAGACAGACAGACAACAGACAGGTGAAAGTAATATAAAGCTTGTAATAAAGCTTGTAATATTACTCGTACGTCTTAAAAATAGACCATGTTTCGAAGCTCATAGCTGGACAACGATTGGAGATAGATATATAATAAGTGTAAAGGCCCAAGTTGTAGAAAATTTTATGAGGTTTCATAACATAGTATACCTACAACAAAATATCGTACGATGCACAGTTTTTGACATATAAGCAAAAAACCTAAAAATGGGACCTTCTTTGGCCTCCCTCACCTCGGGCTCACCTTGGAGGGGTGGGGACTTTTAGTATGTTTATCTCCTAATGTTTATCTCTCTTTTTTACCGGGGGTAGACTTCCTTTGCAGGAGGTCGTCTAGGTGGGTACCCCAACAGTGCCAGTTATTCTACCGCCTGAGCAGTGATGTGCAAACCATTACTGTGCTCCGGTAGGAGGGCACTGTAGCTAGTGAAATTACTGGGCTAAAGAGTCTTAACATCTTATGACTCTTGAGTAAGAAGCGTTGGTGCAGTGCTCCTAGAATTTCACATAATTGTGAAATTCTAGGTAACACTGTACTGATTATGGGCAGCCGTTATCTCTTAACATCAGGAGAGCGTCTTGCTCGTCTTCTACTTCTTCACATAAAAAAAAACTAGTCCAAACCAAGTTCCTAGGTTAGTTTTTCTGCTTTCGACTTTTTCATCCATATGCCCAATTTGAGCACTCATTGACTGGACTATTTAGACAATTTTAAGTAGTTATTGTAATTGATTCTATTTTAAGACGGAAAGTTTGAATAAAACGGTACAAAGATATTTTTTAACCGGTAACCTTGCATAAATATCTACTAATTACTTATTGCCCCATACATTTCCCAGTTAACTAATTAACCACTTTGATTCTTTGATCAATCTCCATCGCTCAGGGCTATCGATATGTTAGCCTTATAAAAGGTTCAATTATAACAAACCCAGCTAATTTCAATCGAATACCTCTAATTATCTGACATCGAGTACTCTTTGTACCGGCCGCTAACAAATGGATCAATTGATGTGGTTAATAGCCCGGCCTTAGCAGCCTCATTATGATCGACCCATTCACAGTTCACGAGAAATCATGACTTCAGGTCTGATACCCTAGGTATAATTATTTATTATAATTTAGTGTACCTTAACCTAGAAAATTAATTAATTTTATACCTAGGCCGAAGTTTATAGTAAATTCTTGCGATTGTTTAGAACCTTGAGCGTTTTCCTTGCAATAGAAAATACCTCTATAAAACTGTCTTTGTAATATAAAATATATAGTCAAAAATATAGTACAAAAATTTTTGGCCATTTCATTAAATTTGTTTTGTGACGTCACAGCGTTAAACATTACTTAGCAAGGTGTACTGTAGCAGGTCCTCACTCAAAAACGAATTAGCGTTATATGATTTAACAAGAGATGCTTAGGTACAATATATATATAAAATAGTAAACATATTTATATACTCCACAGACGGGTAATGAACCAGCGCAGGCGCAGGTTAACTATGTATAATAAAAATCACAGTGTTTCAAGTTTCAAATTCCATGTACACACAGATGCATCTATTTATTTACATCTATATGTTAAATTATATATAAAATTGTTATTAAATTTTATACACATAATGCCTAGTTTATATAGAAAATGGTTAACCGTTCTACAACAATCGCTCACAAACAATTTATCATAAAAATAGCGTCGGACGCACCGCATTAAAAATACCCATCATTACAGACTGACGGTCGTGTCTTTGATATTAATTTAATGGCTTTAGCATTGAAAAATTACCGTGGTTTTATAACAAATGGCCGAACGAGGATTATAATCGTGGATCTCCTTCATTACGGGCTCATTAGCTTTTGCCCGAGGCCAGGAGAGATGTCAATCTGAAGACTAAAATAATTTTGTTTTGAAACTAATTAAAGTAGATGTGCCGCTTGTTCCCTTTGTAAATATTACGCTACATTTTATATTTTCCTCAATTAATTGGTCGGTATACATTGTTGCTGAAAATTTGTTTTTTGTATAAATACGAACAAATTTTAAATATCAGAAGATTGGTCTCGTAAAGTAATGTTACAATTTTAGAAACACTAGCTGCGCCCAGCTAAACTCCTTGTGTTAATATAGTGAATAGTGTAAAGTAGTGTAAGTGCTGCATAAGCATTATGCATAAAGAACACATGAACAAAGTGTCTTTTCCTCAATATAGACAATAAGAAAAGTGTTAATGGACACATTCTTAGTTTAAGTCTATCTAGCAATTTAAGTCAAATGTAAAATACTTATTAGTCTAAGTTAAGGCTAGATTGTATTGTAAGTAGAGTGATTGTCTTTTCCTCAATATAGACAATAAGAAAAGTGTTAATGGACACATTCTTAGTTTAAGTCTATCTAGCAGTTTAAGTCAAATGTAAAATACTTATTAGTCTAAGTTAAGGCTAGATTGTATTGTAAGTAGAGTATAACAATAAATATGAGAGTACATCTGTACTCTAGATTAATAAAAAAAAAAAACTATCTGCGCCCAGCGGTTGTACAGCACAGCGGGAACTGTAGAGCCTATGTGTTATATTAAGGTCTAAGCTATCTCTATACCAAATTTCAGCTCAAACGGTCGACTCGTTTAGGCGTGAAGAAGTAACAAACATACACACTCACTCACAAACTTTCGTCTTTATAATACTAATGTGATATTTTAATATTAGGTAATTGACTGACAAATATTGTTGTTACTCATGTGTTTATTTAAAGTAGGATTTGCGTAAATGTTATTAGGTATTAGAAACCATATTAGGTGTATTTACCCAGCGGTTTTACCCGCTGCAATGTGTTAAGGTAACTTTATATTATACTTACCAAATTCATGCTGTGTCCCCATACCACTACCACGATATTTCCTTCCAAGGTTGTCTGGACGAGATCGCTTTGAGCGCTAAGAATGCCAATTGATACACTATTAGCTTTAATTTTTGTTGTTGTAAGATTTACGCTAAATATGTGGTATCAATAAAGAGATATTTATTTTTATGTTTTATTGAAAGTACAAACAATCGAATTTATAATAATAAAAAAATAATAATTGGGGTTTATACTCCAACAGAACAGGTTACCCTACTTACACTGTCAGTCAGAGTCAAATCACAATTTAAAGGTTGTGTGGCTAACCTATAGGTTGCAGTTTAAGGTCGCCGAGATTACTACAGGGCCTGCAACGTTTATATTTTTTTAATGAAAAAAAACCTTAAATATAATTAATTATAACATTAGTAGGGTTTTACCAAGCTTTTAGGTGTTTGACTAGCCTTGTTTACCAATGAAACACGTACCAATGTATTTCGATTAGATAACACCATTTTAACACCCCAATTACATACAAGAACTCATTAAATTACAATTTATAATTATAATAAGATGTGTAACAATTGGCGGTCTTATCGCTAATAGCGATCTCCACACAACCAATAACTAAGGAACACTAATATAACTAAGGAATTTATTATGGATCTAAAACTACAAGTTTTAATGCCCCCTTACCTTATTCGTGCGTGTGTATGTGTGTCACGCATCAACGCCGTTTTGACGAGCGCATTAAACGTTTTATTGTATCACTAGACGGGATAATAAGTCTTTTTACATTCCATTTGATGGACAGTTTGATTCAATGTCTGACAGTCAGTCGCCAGGTGGTCTCAGCCCCTGACGTTTAGGGTTGCTATCCGTTTCCACTTCTCTAGTTTTAACATTCGGACAGATTTGAACGCTCGTTTAATATTTACGACTGACTTGAAACTTTTTTGTTCAAATTCCAAATCTAATTAAGGCCGGGTACGTCGAGAAATTCAGTTTTTTACTGATTCACTTGTGGCTTGACATTGGCATTGTACCTTGCAGATGAATAAAAAATATACGATCGTTGTAAATTAGGGACATAACTTTTGTCGCGTGTGTCACCCTTGTCGGGTCGTACCAGACAGTCTTCATACAATTTTCTCTTTCACAATCATTAACTAGCGTCATATTCGTAGCTCGTAAAGTTCTAGGCAAAGTTCCAAAAGCTGGATCTCTACGACGCGCCGTGTTGCTCGCTCGATGAAAAAGTACGCAATGAGGACAAAACAATAAAACGCCGTTTAACCTACCGGATATGATAACCTTTACAAACACCACACACATTTTTAAATTAAATAATAATTTAAAAGAAATAGGAAAAGATGTAAACCCTATTAAAATTTCTAACGATAAATTTATATGCATAGTAAAAGCATTTCATTAAAATGCTATTCTAAAAATAATAACTGAGCAGTCCGGCAAACAAATGACTTAAGTGCAAAGCAAACAACTGAAATGACTAGTTAAACAAAATATGAATCTAGTAATGAAGCGTTATTGGTCGATAATAAAAGCTAAATTGATTAGCGGTGGCCAGGAGCAGGTAGACCACATTCCGGGGACCTCCCCCCACGCCGCGCCGCCTCACCCCCGCCGGCGCCCGCCAGACCACGCGGGACAGGGGAATGTTTGTCATAATCTAACCATCTAAGGCCATGATAAAGAATTAATAAGTTCTACGATACGAATGAATCTCAAAGAATTTCTCAGCGGAGATAACGTCGTGTTTACTGTAGAAATTAAAATGTTCAGAGATAACGTGAGCTTCCTTGTCACTTCTGTTTTCATTCCTAATTATGTATTGTTCAATGTAATTAATGAAAGATACTGTTCCAATACAACACTAATTAGGTCGGGTTTACATGTCTCAAATTGCTGTTATCTGTTTGGTATTTCCACGATGAACGAAGATAAATAAATTACGCCGGCGGTAACCGAGCTATTACATCTTGTAACAAAATAATTTAATGAATCGTTCAGCTAAAATTAAAAAGTTAAACGTGGCGATAGCATCAGATGAGTGATTTAATAACTATCTGCGAGGCGGTGACTCATAGAGGCAAGGTGAAAATAGGCGTTAAATTAATAGCCGATCAAGAAACAAGGCTGCTATCAGAACCTCACACCGTGAGATTTCTATATTTTTTAAACACATTGTAGATGACTGATAAAAAATTAGTTTATCAATGTTATTGTTATGATTATATTAGGTGGCGCGGCGTAAGGCCAAGGTGAGAAGTATTTATGTTTATGAGGCAGCAAACCAAAATAACTAATAAAACCTAAACAGATGATACGAAAGAAAGATTGGTTCTAACACCATGTTTCGATGTAATAAAACAGAATAATCAAGAGTTAAACGTGTGTAAAATGGGATGTTACATGTTGGCTATGGTTGTATGACTGAGTTATAAATAATGATCATACGAGTGGTCTCGAGACCTACAACACGTTTTTGGAATCGAACAAGCAAATGTTTGAATAACGTCTTCATACCTATTTATTTGATTGTAGTTCGGCGCACCGCGCATCACTGACCATTATACCACGAGACTGCGTAGGCGCATTTACATTATACCTACAAACTATAAATTTAAGGCCGGTCATAAAAATACTACTAACACATTTCCTACACTTTGATTCGACCTGTTTATACAGATCAAAGCCGTAGGAAATAAAGTTTATCTAATCTTCCATCATAACTTCGTAAATTCTAAGAATTAATGACCCGTTCGGTGTGTGCTGCACCGTGTTTATCGTTATTCGTTCCCAAGCGGAAGGCAATAACGTTAATTAAACATTGTATTAAGATTGCGGTAATTACACGACACCTGTGGAACAATGTCGCGGAGGCTCGGCGGCACGGCTCGGGCTGGCTCGAGCTCGAGCGACCCGACTGCGAACAGCTGTTAATTACAACTGAGCCGATGACACGTGGCAGCTAATTGCGGACGATTAGTGTGGTCGGTGTAATGAAGCGCGATCGGATCGCAAATGAGTGTAATGTAGAATGTGTTCACGAGCGACGCGCGGCAACCACGAGAAATTCGCCGGCACCGTGTCGCGTCGCGTGATGGCATCCCGCCTTCATGAATGAACGCCGATCGCACTCCATTCAACCCGTTTGGTCGCGCACTGATTACCTCCAGCCCACTTTTAATCTTATCTACTACGAGGCTTCGAAACTCCACGTGAACTCCGAGAGCTGCTCGATTGGCCGGCTGCTCGCTCTTACCAAAAAACTGACCGTTGGCTTCCTCTTTTCATTCACACCTTTTTATGGTGTTTTGGTGAATGAAGTCGTGTTCGGGATAATTATTGAATTTCGACGATTCGTTACGAATATCGATGAGCCGGAAGCCTATCGGCGCGGGTGATTGCGTCGGGTGATCAAATTCCAACGTTCGGAAAGCAATTTTATGGTTTTTAAACTGAATCTTAGTTCGATTTGAAATTATTTCGTTTCAGAATCTAAGCGAGGTGCGTAATACTGCTTGTTGGAGTATAATAATATAATGATGATGCATGATGATTATGGTTGTGCTGGCGATAATTCGTTCACAATGACTGTAATTTGGACTGTCGATTTAAATAGTAATATACAAACAAGCGAGTGCAGTCGTTGGATATTAGACAGCGTTATAAAACGAATCAGTGGTAGTTAGGGTGGGTTCTAATTAAATTGCCGATAATAATGGTACTCGGCTTCCCTCCACGGCAGACCCCTACACATTTATTATTCTGCTACACCCAACAGTACCTGACACGTTACGGAAACACAGAGTAATTATGTTTTTAAAACAATCGTTATTACGTTAAGTTAAATCACTTTAGAGATAATTTTTAAGCTCAAAGAAAAGCCAATGTTGCATATTTTGTGGTTAATGAAAAAATCTTTATAGAAACACTACTAGGTTTAGATAAACATAACAGTGCAATTGACAATCTTACTGCAAAATTAGATCTTTTCTAAAACCGTGCAAGATGTGAAGAATTACCTTTATTCGCGAGAGCAGGTTACAGATGTTTCAAATTTCAATGAAATTTGTTTAGATCTCCGAATAAACCAGCGAATGAATGAATTTATAAAAGGTTAAACATAAACTCTTTATAAAATCAGTGTAACACTTTATAATCACTATTATTTTAGGAAACATACATGTTATTAGGTCGAGGCAAATTAGAGGCCATCTGGAACCAATCTCAGACATGTCTCAAGGAGAGACTAGAGGAAGCTAACATTTAACAAAATGATTGTTAGGTAATGTTGCTAAAGTTTAATCTAGGTACTCTTTAATTAAGAGCGTATATATCGAGTGTTTCATGCCATTTTTAAATATATCAAACTGGAAATACTTTTAAAATGTGTGCAATAATATTATGGAGGTCTGTTCTTAAGAAATATTCAATAAATTAATTCTTTGAATTTATATTTCAAAATTTGCCAAATAGTGCGAGCGAAAGAGCGTCACTCGATAATTATAGGTATACGCTCTTAATAACGTTAGAAGCTTGCTTGTGTATTAATAAAATAATCCTAAAATGCAATTGCGACATTTATTTATACATTTAATGCTACCATTTATAGCAATAGTAGTAGGAAGAAAGGTGAAATTTTGATATATTTCTTTATTATGAGTTATATCTGTTTCCCATCCCTTCGTGGATGTAAAATAAGATAAAAACTAGTCCAGAAATTGAATTTCTCCCAGCGTCAAAAGACAAGTTTCTTTCGCGTTCACACACTCGCATTGCAATCCGAGGCAATTTCAAACGCACACCTTTATAATATTGTTATATCTCCATTTCATTGCCCGCCTGGGAGTACATCTGCTCACCCCGCGCCCCTACCTCGCCTCTACCCCACGTCCATTAGTGTTTTGTGAATGATTTAAAAGCTCTTTCGGATAACTACTCTGTAAGTGAGTAATTTAAGACCTGCTTCCATTTTATCAGTGCTCCCCAAATTTGAGTGCGCATTAAAATACATTACAGTGTTCCTAGCGGCGTGGTGGGTAACTCGTTAATGCCTTACCCAGTAAATGGATTGCGAAGTGCCTAATTACGTTTAGTTTCATTCATTTTGTGAGCGTAAGTGTATTGCGTTCTGATTTAATTCCTTACAGATACAGGGAAATAACACTGAAGTTAATTACGTAATAATGCATTTATGGACTGGGAATCCTTATCTTTCATTTCTAGGTATGTTATTATTTATCGTTTCTCATAGGTTTGGTTTTCTAAACAATCTTATTAAACTTTCCAAGTGATAACCAGAATGCATTAACATTGTTAATCACCCCCAAAAGGCTAACAAAATTACCAGCCGACAAAACCATAAAATTACCGTCGCGTCGCGTCGTATAACATCCATACTGCGACGGGGCTGCGATCGTGGGCCGCAGGGAAAACGGAAGAAAATCCGTCATCTCCGGCCCGTAAACAACGTCGGTACGTAGCGTAGGTGCATTTAAATGAGGGATATGCTAATTTATTTGCGGGATGTATGGGACTTTAGGGAGGGTGGGCTGATAAAACGCTGGACAAAGCGGAGTCACGGTCCGACTATCGTAGCCCGCAGTGGTCACTCGTATTTTTGGAGTTAGAGGTTAAAGGGCCGACTAGACTACGAGCTAGTGCGTTTCGTCGATTTTGCTTTTTTATACAATCGTCTTCATAGTATAATGAATCTAAGCCGATAATTATGGGATTCATTGATTGGTAAAATAGTTTTAAGGCAACTACGGGACTCATGATTTTTATTTTTAAGTGTAATTATTGCAAAAAGTCGACGCGTAGTCCTCACTTTATGAAAGAGTATTTTTACAGTAAGAGTAGTTTTTCACAATAAGTCATGATGTTTTTTCTGAGTGTTATCATTTTAACACTATTTACCGGGGGCAGATTTCCTTTGCAGGAGGTCGACTAGTTGGGTACCCCAACAGTGCCAGTTATTCTACCGCCTGACCAGTTATATGCAAACATTGCTGTGCTTCGGTAGGAGGGCACTGTAGCTAGTGAAATTACTGGGTTGAAGAGTCCGAACATCTTATGACTCTCAAGTAAGAAGACACAGTGCACCCAGAATTTTGCCTTTGTAAAATACTGGGTAGCACTATACTATTTATGGGCAGCGTTATCTCTTACCATCAGGAGAGCGTCTTGTTCGTCTTCTTACTTCGTTGTATATAAAAAAAACTTCTGGTGATTTGCAAAATTGATGTGAATTAAGTAGTAGATTTGTACGAAAGAATGAGTGACAGACGATAAGTTATCGCAAGTCATGGTTGAATACTGAATACTGACTCATAGAATACTTGATAACACATTCAAATTTAATTGGTATAATTTTGGACTATTTCAGTAAAGTAAATTATTTCCCTTAAGTGTTGATTAACAATTTCTATCACTTCTCTCTGATCATAATCCAATTTCTATATTATTATAATCATCAACCAATTTCGATGAGGAATTTCTTTACTCGAATTCTTCAGTTTACCCTTCAGTAAGAGTTTTCGAAAGTCATTTCAATCTCCATGATTATAATTTGTTATTGGTTAGATAATGTTTTGTCAGAAATCGAGAAAGTGAAAGTTCAATTTTATAAGTATGGATTTTTACCGGCTACTTATATGACGACATTCCATTCTCGTACCAAATTGCCAATATGTTTCACCAAAACCAGTATTTTCACCGATGGTACTACATAAATATATTATTCAATACAATATGTAATATAAATTATGATAAGTGGATACGTGTCCGTAGGTTTTATTACCTCAAAAACATCTAAAGGAAAGCAGCGTTTTTTTCTCACGATCATTACACAGGCAATTTAAGTTCGATGATGTGTGTTCAGCGCGAGCTATATAATTAGGTATGATCACCCGTAATTTGTAGGCAAATATGTTATTCAAATGTTGATAAATATAGAGAAAAAACCAATTACGTCAATCTGATGACGAATGAAGAACAGCCAAATCTTTGGAAAATTACATGACGACTCTCATCGGGCATAACAATTAAACAGCGATTTATGCATTCTCAGACAAGGTGTATTTATGAATTTGATAGTATATCCAAAATACTTAATTTAATCGATTAAAAATTGCCCTAAAACTTACCTTATAATATGTTATATTCAGCTGGGTAATGCCTTCAACATTAAGTTCATATAGCCATCCACCTTAATGTAGGGCTATTAAGATTTGGTTTTATAGTAGGTATTTGTAAGGCGATAGACTTTTAGTTGGTAAGGTACGTTATGTATTTATTATAATCCTATACAGGAACCAAATAATAAAATGATTTAATTAATAAAAACATAATTTAACTATCAATCAAATCGTTTTAACTGACACAACTTACGATGATCAAAATGAATAAAAATATGTAGTTTCATTGAGAGACGAGTAGTCGTCACTAAACGACGGCTGTCATCGTCCACTGACAATGGCTGAGATTGGGGTAAATTGGCAGATAAAAATAATTTATCTATAGATGTGTAGTTAACGAGCGGCGCAGCGGGGACCTTTTCCCCATCATCTGCTTCCCTTGCAGACTGGGAGACGCCATCGACTATTATTATAATTGTTAAAAGATATTTTTTTATTAATGCAACTTTACTAAATTGTATTTTCGGATCCGCTGATGGATCTCATATTTATAAGTTGTGTAAAACTTTTAAATCAAGAACAGCTGCTTCTATTCCAAATAGAATTTTTAAAGATTTAAAAGAACGACTATTAAAAACTTTAATTTTTATATTTTTGGTTATGCACCTTCAGTAATGAACGTAGAAGTGTGTTTATCTTTTTGATAACATATATAGGTACATAGATTACGGTCCAGAATGACAAATATGCTAGAAAATCCTATAATGTATTGAAAATCAGACATATGAAGTATTTTTACCCTACGTAACACAGTATTTTAACACACATTATTTCAACTTTCAAACTTGTAAGAGTAAGTTCCTACTGACTTGACGTAAGTGAAAAAGTTCAAAAGTTACCAAAGGTCAAAATTCTTGTGTGCATGGTATCCAACAATAAACAGGTAGCTGCGCGGGCGCAGGTCATGCATTGTTCACGCTGATGAGTTGATGGCGTTGAACAATGGCCGAGTCATGTGCAAATAATGCTAATTTACTACAAATGGTTATTTATTTTCATGTTCTTTTACTTAGAATTTGCATACTTACCATTTCTAGCATTAGCGAAATGAAAATTCGTGTTATTTTGTCTTAGGTATCTTGAAATACTAATTCGGTCTGTTATTTTTAGTGAAGATATTTTTTTGTAGAAATAATTAACTATACAATTAATTGTGCTATCAATTTATTTAGAAACTATCTTATGCAAGGGGCTTTGCCAGCGGTGTTCCAAATTTTAACTCAATCCATTCAGCGTAGCAGTTCAGACCGTGCGTTGATAGTTGATAGATCAGATTAGCATAAGATTCAATTGGTCAGATTAGCATAAGATGAATGACAGTTGACAAAGTTTCTACTAATGTTAGCAAGAACATCCTTAATCCTTTCAAAACGTTCAACATGCCGATAAACTAAAATCACACAAACGAATTCAAAAGAACTGCACGAGCGGAAGCGCTCAAAAGCAGAATACTCGAGTTAAAAACATCTAAATGATAAAAGTTTAATTCGCGTCTAAGATCACCTACTCACAATGGGTGCCTAAACTAATAAGTATCGCCAGGTCTCTATATCAACCTCGTTAAAACTTCATACGTCTCGGAATACTTTAACAAGTTCGCGTTCCTTTATGATTTTAAACGACGACTGGCTTTAATTTACACGTGCTGGTGACTTTTATGCGTTAAATCGTTCACTACTCCTGCTTCATCTTCTACCTCTTGGCTATAATATAAGAACCAAATTATTGAGAATCATACTACCATCATTAGATTTTGTTATGTTATTTTAACACATATGCAGGGTGCAGTCTAATTTATCAAGCTGTCTTCTAACCATTTAGCTTGCTAATACTCGTGTACTTATTATCACTTCAAGATCTGAGTTTTCAGCGTAATAAATCCGATAAAAATAAATTTGAAAGGTCCGCGTCCAGTGGTTAAAAAGATGGAAGAAAGAAGGCTATGAAATAAAAAAATACACCTAAGAAAGTGGGACAGTACAGACTAGAAAAAAAAAAAAAAGAAAGACTCAAGGACCTAAAATTAATAAATTACAACAAAACTTTGCCGTGATAGTGTCAAGAAAAAACATTTCAGATTGTAGTCATTATAATCTGATCCCTATGTTCAAAGAATTTTAAAGAATGATTGATACGTTTTTTATCAGAAAATATTTTCAGTAGTTAGATAACATGCCGTAATTAAATTTTTATCTTATAATAGGTAATACTCCAATGCTATCAATATTTATTTTAAGAACAAAGGCGGTAATTTTACCTTATAGGAATTTATTTAACATCTGATTCAATTGACCTAGTGAACTCAGCACCCCAAACAAAAATGTATGTAATTGATTGCAACGATGGCGACGCGAGCACATTCTCTTGATTGTATGGAGTTCAAATTGTGAAGGGCTCCAATTGCATATTAACGAATGGGAAAGACCCTCACGATAGTTGCCAATTTAGACGGACACCCCTGTTGCTGGGGCCCCATTTTTCTGTTTATATTATAGGTAATAAAACTCCATGGCGTTCTTTCGGTATTCTTTATGCTTTTAAAAGGTCATGGCTTTAATTTGCAAAATTAGACTAAGCTTGTTATTATTATTTATGTTCAATTTATTGCTATGGCGATAGAAAGCGAATTTTGATATAGTTTTGAAGGGTTACCAATGCACCGGATGTCGATTGCAGATCACAATCTAAATAAATCACTAATCTATTTTTTCCGTGAAAGGTACCGATGGTGTAGACTGTAGACAGATATTAGATTACCTATATAGGATAATAATATTATTGTTCTATGGGACTGGCTATAATATCTACTGAAAATAGATATTATATTAATAGGTATACGAAGTTGCAATCTCATAGGACATGACTATTTTTACAATTAAAAAAAACCCACGGTGGTGATTTTTGGCAAGGATAATAAGTGGAGTAAGCCAACTATTTAAGCTTTTTGAATTGTACCTAAAGATGAACAACTTGATTAAAAAGTGATACATAATAATATGGTTTTAAATTCGCAAATAAATATAAAGAAACCATGATTCACCTAGTCCACTTGCTCGAGGTTATACATATTGTAAGTGGAGTATTGCAAAATGATCCGCATAAGGGCCGTTGGCATGTCTCTATCGCTGTGCAAATATCCCGCCCTGCACTGATTAGATAAACTACAGAAAACTTGCAGGTGACGCGACTTGAGAAATTGAGACCTGGCGATGATGATTCAATAAAAATTAAAAATAAATTATTTTTCAACATTTTATGACAGTGACTTACAAAACAAGCAAATTGGGTGTCCGATGTCCGGTCAGGATCATTATTGAAATAAAAAAATCTTCAGGGTGTCAGGCGCAGTGCGTGCTTGTACTTTATAATAATTTTACTGGTTAAATTGCCCTTTAGTACGAAACACAGTAATGTCTGTACATTACTGCTTGTAGAATGAGTTAATCATTAGTTATCAAAGCTGTGATATATCCCCACGCGGCCTCTGAAATAGCGGCATACCACTCCAAAAGCCCTACATGGACCCTATAGGTACTACATTACATTAGATACCGTTTTCTTCTCTATTTTCTCTCCTTCTAATAATTTCTATCATCGCAGTAATTAGGAATCATTATTTGTCAGCAAATAATAAACTTTACACCTTCATTTATTTTATTATCTTAGGTGGACCTACAGTCTACAGCGTTTTTAGTTTAGTGCCACCATTTTATGGGTGTAATCTAAGTTAATTTTATATAAAACCAAAGCTCTTACAATCCCAACAGTGGGCAAATTATATGCAATCTTGTTACTATCCCACTAATATTAGGATTCGAATGGGTAGGTACATTTTATTTTGTCAACCATTTCAAAGGCATGATGTACAGTTCTCTTCAATTCGCTGTATCTTAGACATCATTTAGAATTCTTAGTTAAGTGCTGAATTGCGTTTTCAGTTATTAGCTGAAATGGTTTTACAGTGTTAGCATACTTAACCAATCCATCATTGAAATGTGTCGTCACGTGTAAATGAATGCGCATAATTTGTCCTAACTGTCGGATTTACAGGAAGCGTGCAAAACCGTATCCGCGATTGGTCGGTGTCTATGCAGATCCGATTTAGAATAATCACACGTTCAATAATACAAAAGATATTAACTATTTACATCGGCTGATAACAAGCGTAATAATAATGTAATCTTTCCGGCTCAAACATTTTGGTTTTTCCAATCACGCTGCTAATGTCTATCAATTAGGTACCTATGTCTAGAGTTGCCAGTTGGCTGAAATTTTTTTCGTAATATGGTTAAAATGTCAGATAATTATACTCAGGGTTTCATCAATCATCAAAGTTGTGAAGTTTTTGCTGTTTTAGTAGAATTATATTATAGGTAAGTATAGGTACATCAAGAATCCAGAATCATTCCTGGTTATTATACACATCAGCCTAGATTATCTTGTACATTCATGTAGGTCTCTCCTACCATCAAAATTTCTTCTTATTTAATTTCTGCCACTATTTTTTACAGATAATCACACTTTTCATTTTCATTCGTCATATTATCATATTCACTTGCCGCGAATTCTTGTTCAGTCAGTAGTTATATTATTATCTACTCCACTATATACATATATTTACATATAGAAACAGGTTGATATATTTGGCCAATTTTATGATCAGTTCAATGTTTTGTTCGTAAAATTTTAACACTTTTGGAGCTCATTAGCGACATAATAAACGACTCGACCTCACATCTCTGCCAATTTGGAGTTTAGTTGACATTGAACATTAATTTTTTATTTCAAATTCTCGAGAATAATGATTGTTTCGGTTTGAAGGTGACCCTTGAGTCGTCGTTATTTATTGTTCTTATGATTTTAGTGTGTTCCGAATGTCGTAAATGGCTTTTGTGTAGAACAGCGCGATGACATCTTGATCGCTTAAAGGCTGTTACTAGGCAGATTTTTGTGGTTATAGGTACAACGGCTGTCTAAATCGTTTAGCATATTCTAGTAGACATTCTCGAGTTCTTGAATCGCTTATATTTTCTTTAATAATATTGTCTACTATTCTACATCAGATTTTCGTATTTAAATAACGTGTTTTTTTTAATCCCAAGTAAATTTTCATCAGGACTTTTTATTAATTAATTGATTAATTTTCTATTACATACTACAAAGGTTCAGTTAATTATTTTATTGGACATCAGGTTTGTGTTTGTGTGCAGTGTCAATAGTTTGAAATTAGCAGAATTAGCAGCTGCGTATACATGTAAATAGGTTACCATAGATAACGTTAAGGTGTTCAGTGTTCCCGTCACTGGGTCACGGATAACGTCACTCGTCGCCACGGTAACAGATGCCATATTGTGCCACCGAGGAGATAAGCCTATACGAACTACAATTCACACGTCTTTATTCGTCTTTATACAGAATTCTGACTCCACAAAAGCAGAGAAGTATGGCTAAGTGGAGTTTGAAGTAAGATGTTGTCTGTAGGTTATACATACGAACAATGGATAGGTCCGGAGTACAGATAATTCCTAATAACCTGATGAAAATAATTAAAGAATTGACCCCAACAGAGGTGGCGTCCCGTACCAGACTCCAGACTGCCTGATGAGATGTGGCGCAGGATGGCGTTCCAAATGTCTCCATAGATTTGGTTAGAGGTTGGAAGTATTTGGAAAGTAAATCATTAGGTACTTCACGTAAGTTTGCTTATTGGCGTAATATAAATAATAGGGAAATAAATAATGCGAACATAGGTAGTCACAAAAAGCTTTGATTAGCAACAATTAACAATAAACCTTAAAGATATCATGGCAAATTTGAATGCGATAAGGTTTTCATACCCAACAATGATTCAACAACAACTGAACATAAACATGCATTGTCTTAACCATTATAAAATTAATAACAACAATGACTCAGTGTATCGTATAAATGAAATTACATCGCTCGCATAGAGCGGAACAATGAAAACAAAATATCGTTTAAAGTAACGATTAAAACACAAGACAATGCGGGAAGAAGGCGCGAAGCTCTCCGGATCCTCATCAATCAGCTATCCGACTTTACTCGTTACACATAATAATTAATCACTGAATATAATTAAACGCCCGATGACAAGGCGCTATTGCCGCAATATTAGCATTAAAAGAATATTCGCGAGCATCTCGAAACTTTCTAACCCTTTGCGGATAGTCTTTAATTGAAGATTCTTCGTTGACGTGACTTGCAAAGTGAATTTATCGTCGGATAAGTTGAAACTGATAGTTTAATATTAACGGGAGGGGGTGCCAGTGTAAGTTCCATCGTCACAAGCTTACAATAATGAGCTTCAAGATAATGTTAGATTTGAGGCGCCTCGCTGGCGTTTGCCGTGGTGTAATTACCTAGTGACTCAGCATGGCTTTGTTCGCCCTGCATAGGATCCGCGAACAAACTTGTTTTAATTAATTTCGTGTCTCGAACAAGCCTTCAGTTGATTGTTATCTACTTTGTTGCTGTTCGCGCTCCGGACGCCTCGATAATGAAGCAACAAATTGCTTCAAAGTCAAGTTATGATTATGATACGTGTATTACTTCAATAAACCATGTTATGGGTTTTATATTACACATAAAATATTTCTTAACACTCGTCTATAATATCTATGGATATAATAACATAATTCGTTCACTTGCTACAACAGTGTGACATCTCAAAAAGCGGAATTATTTAAAAACCGGCCTTGTTTATTAAAAATGTGAGGTTGTTTTCTGTAAAATAACGCTGTTAAGATATCGCAATGATGTCGCATGGAGACGCATGTGTACATAATATGTTTTTCTTTTGTCTTAGATCCTGTTTATTTTACCTACACACAAAATCTCAAAACACAATTTCTTACAACTTATAATATTGACCAACACGTATTTGTGTTTGCAGATTTACGATCCGATGTAATTGCCTAGTTACCTCTAATCTGTTTTAAATTAAAGTTACGGCTAATATCAGTATCCGTTCGCAAGGTTTTGTTATTGTTTGGCTCGACGGTTGCCATGGCGACCGGTGAAATATAGGCGCCGTCTTCACCCCCTCATTGCCGTTATTAGCCAAGGATACCTATTCATTTGAATCGTATTACATTACAGTACGTGGCCAATCTTGCGGTTTTATCGCTAAACCTGTTACGATTCAAAGAAATGATGCAGCAAGCTAATATTGAAGTACCTACGTATTAGGTACTTTTCCTCTAAACGGCTTTCTTGCACAAAACTGCAGTTCTTGTAAATGATATAAATACCTCTTTTTAAGTTACTGAATTATTAATTTATTGCATTAGTAACAAAAACTGTATTTTATTGCAAATTATCTTCAAAATTTCAACATTAAAGTTACGTGAATTAATTTCATTTGCAGTAGGTATATCACGTTACAGGTTTTTTAAAAAGATTTGTATTACATTGTAATTAATTGTAAATAATGAAGACCACCTCTGTATAACAGTTCATTCTAAATATGACCTCCAAAACAGTAATTAGTACCAATTACGACACAAACTCCAGCCACAATCAAGTAGGATGACTGGCACTACTTGAGTGGCCGCACGCAGAGAAAACTTCTTCTCTTTCTTCCCTATGCTTAGTAGCATCTATCCTTATCTTTCACGCAGACTCAGAGCTTTCAATCATTGACATCGAAAACCACTATTAAGTTGCCGGATAAGTGGTCATTAAGATTATAGCAGATAAAGACATTGTTTAAGTAATGCCAAATAAACACACCTATGCGCATACACTTTGTTTCGACATAGTTTTTATTTTAGCCATTATTATAATAGCTGTACTCAATCATTTAAGAACAATAAAACACAAATATGCAAAGACGATAAATGTGATCGCTAGATTACAATGGTCTTTGTCTTCAGCAATGTAGAATTAATTTCTCTCGTCTTTAGTTTCTCCGGCAATATTAAAATTCTTTGATTTAAAGAATGCAAGTATTAAAACAATAAAAATAGAGCTTGAATACTTGTTCCTAAATTCTCCAAACATCATTATTCTCAGAGACCTCTCTTACCTACAAAACAAATAAACTACGGTTGACTTTGTTTATTTTTAGATGGTAGTTGAATTGCTTCTTCCTGGAACGCCGGTTACACCCATAATCGTTCTGTAAATATCGTCCAAGGAATTTCCAAATAATGATGTAAGCTTTCATAAAAGCTTTCGTCCACAACGAGGAACAATAAGATATTAATTAATAAAGGCCGGGAAAGAGTTGTTATTAATTTTAAAATCAATTTGGTTAATTGAGTTCACACGATTTCCGTTGGTCATGATTTAATTTTGAATATGCAGAACATTGAACGCGAGAGGTTCGTTTCCGCCAACGAATAAGTAGGCAGCTATAACCTGTAATCGGAACCGGTTTGTTCAATGTGGACTTACGGGCCGGGGAGAGGGCATGCGCGATATCAAAGCAGGTGCTCCATGGGCCCACTGCCTCAATGAGAATTCCGATTCGAGCCTTAAATAGTTTGACTCAGATTTACTTAGTTGCAAGTGCCTAGTCGTAGTCGACCGAGACATAGATATGGAGTATGCGGGCTTGAAAACATGGTATTTTTACCTAACAGGACAATTTTAACGGTGGACATCTGATTGAATTTTTATTGCACATGTTGATAAGTAAGCACCTAAATGATAAGTGTTCTGATGCAATACCGGTCTTTGAGTTCACAATATGGCCAATTCACTTTGATTTTTTCTCTTATTTTGAAACATAATTTGGTGTTCCAAAATCTTTTGACCCTTTCTTCTTTTCTGTGTCGTGTCCTTATGACAGCGGAATATTACTGTGATTATACAAATCAAAAAATAAATTTGTATTTAAAAGTATTCTTTTTAATTTTATTCTATTAAAAACCCAAACAAGAAAAAATCTCGAATAGGAAATTTTGTACCAATAGCAAACATTATTATAAAGTTGAGTCATTGAAACTTCAATTTAGTGGGCATTGCCCTAAACTTTGAGAGAGTTTGGGACCCATAACCAATTATTTTTACGTCAGGGTTCTGTATGAGCATTTGAAGATAACTTTGGGGTGGCGTCTTTATAACGTGTGTTTAATAATTTAGGAGACTGGCGCAGTCTCCCTCACCGGTCTGCTTCTTGAATAATGCATGCAACAACAATGTGATTCAGTCTACGTCTACTATCTCATCAATTTCGATAACGTGTCTAGTAGCTATGACCACATTTAGCAAATCTGAGTTTTAAATGTGGTATCAATATCTATTCATTGATATTTCGTCGGTAATCCTCTTACTTGAACAATCAACTTTCATTTGCGGTACAGGAATATTCTCTTTAAAAGGCTTTTATAGAAACATGGGAACCTACACCTGTCGCATCCCGCGTTAGAATAGCGTCTGCCAAGAGTAATTAAGTCTTATTATTTATTTGTTATGTATTCAAATAGGAATACTAATGTTTGTATAGCGCACCATATTACGGAAACTATGATTATTGTTTAAAGAAGACATCTAATTGAAACCGGTGAAGCATTTTACATTTTTGTATTTGCATAGTAAGCGAGTTGTTTAGCTGCTCTTCAAACGTAAGGAACTAATGTGTAGGTAGAGAGTCAGCCGAGTGAAACCGGTCGAAACCAGTAATGTTTCGCTAAGTAAAATAATGGTCATTTCAAATCGTTATAACTGCTGTGTAATTTTATGCATACAAAACCAGGCGGTTATCTTTATTAAGTAATCATAATAAAGTTAAATTTTTATAACAGCAGTAATGATTTTTTGGTCTTACTGAATTGAAAGGAATCTTATCTCTGCACTCTGCATTAAAATTCATAAATTCGTATTTAATTAAAATGTATAATATCAAAACATACATCGGGTGTAATTTGCATGAGGGTGCAGCAGAATGCATTTAATTCGTTAATAAATCAGGCTGCGGGGGTGAGCCGGGTTCATTAGAGTGATCGCCCGCGGCCTTCCATTCCGGGCTCCGGGGCACTCGCGCTGTGCCCACTCCATCCACCGCACTTCTGTTGCTTCGTGTGTTTCATTTGGCAAGAGTATATGCGGAGCGTGGTGATAGATGCGTCCTTGATTTGATTTCGCCCAGTAAGCTCCAATGCATTTAGGCTCACTTCCGCCCAGTCCATTATCTTTCCCTGTATCACCAGCCTCGATAATTGAATGATGCGATTCCATTTTCCAAACATTTTCCGCATTGATTTCTACATTCGAACCTCATGATATTGATTTCATGAAATCCATTATCGTCAGGCATGTCTGTAGTGTGTACCACAATACATTTGAAATGTGATTGATGAAATAAAATAAGTGTTGTCACTGGCATTAAGACTAAAATTTTCACATCTTAATTAGAATCTTAGTTTAAATAAGTAATTAATTGGCTCTCATAACTTGGGCTTATCGCTGGCATAAATTAAGGTAGATTCGCGCGGCGCCTCGTCCACGCACGTAGTGAAACTTTTAATTGCATTGAGCTCTATCACTGTCGTCAACGCGGAGTTGTGAACTACCACAGAGATTGTACTCTTCTTTACTCCACCGCGCCGCTGGTACTAAGCTTTTAATCTTCTTTATTAACAACTTTCACATTTTAATCATCACTTATATTGCTTTTATCAGGCACAAGTTTAACAGAACCTGATAAGGAGTAATGGAATTCGTTAAAACAAAGCTCAGATTTGAGCCAGGCGGAATAAATTAGAATTTTTAAATTAAAATTGTCACTGTGTATCCGGCTGGCGGCTGGGCAGTGTTCAGCATAAACATAATACAATAGAGGCCAGGACCGGACGAGAGTACTCATTAATTTAGATGATTGTACAATTATCTAAATATAAGCGGAGCGAGACGCCGGCGAGGGGGCACTCCAACCCGAAAACGGGGGAGGGGCGCGGGCACTCGTTTTTAATTAAACCGACGATGGAATGAACTGGTCCGTATAATATTGCTTAGACATGTTTTAAATTAATTTCAACCCGCCTTATTACGAATGATTTATTTTGATGAAATTATTTGTATAAGCATAATGAGAGTAAAGACACCTTATTTTGGACATATGTGTATTATACTGATCTATTTCTAAAGATCCATGATCCGGTTAAGTAGGTACATAACTTTCAAAGCAGTTAGAAGAATAATAACATTGGCCAGTTTTAGACCATTGTTAACTGAGCTTTCCTTCATTTTTTAGTTATGTTTTACATCTCGCTAAGTCTATACGACTAGTAGTCAGTCCATCGAAGGCTGTATTTGCTTCATGTATACAATTTCCATGAGCGTCATATTTGAGAATTAAATGAATTTTGATAAAAATGTTTAGATTTAAAATTCATGAAACCATTTACATAATTCTTATAAAGTTTTTCATTGACTTCAATATTCTCAATACTTACATCATTCAAACTTTGGACTTATGAATTTTTGTCACAAAACCATTGCTTTTTATTTTAAGAAATTTGTTTATTACCCCTCTTTGCAATCCTCCCAAATCAACAATTACCTTGGTTTTCGCATAATAATTAATCTTTACACCAAACTCATTGTTTTCAACTGAAAAACATGTCCAAATGTTATAACAAGAGCAGAGCTGCGTGACGAAGCGCCCTTACTCCGTTCTCCGTACGAAGGGTTGTTCGTTGTAGGGTATTTGTTTTTCGTTAAAGCTTTAATTAAAAGTACGTTTATTTTAAAGAAAATTGATGTTCAAAGTAAATAAATCCTTGATGGTTTAATTATCTCTTAGTAATGGAGTTTCACCTGACGTTAAAATATATAATTAGTGTTGTATTGTGTTCAAGATCCTCTCGTTAAAATAATGTAGATGTTCGTTGGCTCACCCGTTATGACGTCATTCTTGTCTCGAACTTTTAATTGAGTCCAAATTAAATTCTCTTTGGTAATCGTGTGGTTGGAGTTGGAAACTACTCTGACAACTCTCCAGAATATTGTTTCATTTACTTTAATTAGTGTGTTAATTAAGCAGCGAGATGCTTTTGTTAAAGTTTATATTCCTCTTACACCTTCCGATGTAAAACATCCTTCAATTATAGATTTAACTTCTTGTTTGAAATTAGTAATCCTCATCACATTGGCGATCTTTATTTCATAAAGATTAAAATAACGTTTAATAGAAGAAAACGGTAAATCAATAGATTTTCGTTTTCTTATCATGTAGGTAAAGTATTCTTCTTGAGTCTAGTCATTTCTACCATAGGTAGGTACTTGTCATGTCACATACCATGCATGTATGGTGTAGGCACCTATACCTGTTTTAAAAGATGCTTGCTCATGACAGTTTGTTTAAATAATGTTATAATTAATGGTTTAAATAAACGATAAGATGTTGTTAGGCTTGTAAACAGTGATAGCGGTCCACGTGGTATCTATCAATATTCATCATCCATTTCTGCATTGCTTTTATTAGAGCTGTTCGCATGACATATTAATTATAGTCTAGAAACATATGTTATTGGTGTAATATTATGTCAAAACATTTTCTCATCGTGTTTACAAAACATGCTTCTGTGCAGTTTGGCGCTAAAATCACTCGTCAGACAACAACCATCGTTTCTCAATAGTTACCTAAAGGCTTTGTCCTCAGGGGTCCGTCAGGCGCGCGTCCAGGCTCGGTGCCTCGAAGGGACCGCCGGTCTCCGGACCGGCAAGATGCACCAAACAAAAAAACTCAACAATAACAAAAAAACACAATCAACGCATAAACCCCCGAAACTGCGAACCAAAAGCGGTCTTTCGGCCTCTAAGTTCGTCGGGATAAATGGCGGAACACAAAAACTTTCTTGTGAAACTTTAAAACAAAACTGTACATAGAACTGCGAAAAAAGTAGTCGAGTTTGTGGGGATCGGCGACACTTCCCCGTGCGGCGCTTCGGTCGCGACTGAGCCACGCGGTCGGCCGGCGGGGCGGGGGGACAGGGGGCTCCGCGCGGGGACCGGCCCCTCACCTCCGCGGTATTATTTGATTAATTCGCCTCCCCCTTGTATACTCGGTGAGTCGTTACGAAGAAGGCGACGTTAAGTTTTTAAATTTCAGTGAGAGGGCCTCGACGCGACGCCCGCAACCTTCACCTACTGCTAATACTTTAATTGAATTAATTAAGATCGACGGGCGGCCACACAGATTAGACGTTAATAAGCAAACCCTGAAGGATCCGTGGAGTTCATGGTTAATTACTGGCGTTTGCGGAAAAAATCTCAACTTGAAATAATGAGTAATGAGTGTATAATGTACCGCGAGATTCGCAGGAACCGCTAATTGGACTCAATTTGCATATTGAAGTGAATAATGTCTGAAGTGAGTTATTTTGATGAAGTCTGACGCTAACAAACAGCTTGCACGAGACTGGTGATGAATGCACTTTGGGGATTCGAAAAACCTTATTATCTTAATATTATATCTTTAAATCCTGAATTGTCATTAGACCAAATAAGTTTAATTTATGCATTTGCCCATCGGTATTTAATATTTATAAATATCTGCGTGCGATATAGCGATGCTGCGAGCCAATCTTCAAAGTTTCAAGTCAAGTCTTTACAATTACAATTGGTAATTCGATTTTTTTCAGTCAGAAAAGACCATAATACAGCTATAATTGAAACAATTAACAGCCCACGCAACACCTACGTGGTACCTAAATAGTTATCTCCAAAGCAACAAAGACAACAAAAACACGAAGAAATCGCCGGCTGGACGGAACCGTCAAGCGATAATCTAATAAATATCAGATTACCAATTAAGCCGACAAAAGCTAATAATTAGACGGCGTCTATTGAACCGAATCCGTGAGCTCGTTTTCTACGTTCCCACGTTAGGCCGGAGCGAAGGGCGGAACGTATCATGAGTGCCGAAAGCTGTGCCGAAAATTGAACTCTTGACGTTAGCAATCTTAAAACAAGTGATTATTAAATGTATGGTCTCTTTAATTTTCAATCATGGTTAAATTTTTCATTTTAAACTTATGGTGTTGCAGACAATAGGCGACGATATGCGCTTACCATCAAGCGGGCCGTCAACTTACTCGTATGTCTAACGTGAAAAAAATAGAAAGAAAGGCATAGATTGATAATTTTAATTAGACATTTTACACTAATAACGTAATGCGATGAAATATTCAGCCATTTGGCAAATTCTTCATTGTCCGACCAAATTATTACAGCCACGAAAGAATTGCACTGTCACGTGGTGATTTTCCACAGGAAATTAAATTCTCTCTTAAAATATTATACACCTTGGTAACTCAGTACACCGCGTCGGGTTACAAGAAAGAGGTCGGCCCAATTTCTGGTTAATTCAATAATTCCTGATCGGGTTATTATCGGACTAATTCAGTTTGGGACCGATCGATCATCTCAGCTGCGCGAGCGCAGGTGAGCTTTTAGTACCGAGTACCGACCCCTACCATTGGAAGACCTTTCTTATACAATGCTCGCAATAACTCAGGGTCGTTGCTTCAGATTTAATAATAAGATTTGTAATTTGTTTTATTTATAGAGAAGAAATAAGCATATTTTTACTTAATTAAATTCGCACTGCAGTTATTGATACGTGTCACGTGAACATCTTCATATTACAGTCAGAATACAAATTATTTGAAATTATTATTAATAGAAGTTTTATTCAGTTTTCTACATTGTGCGACACAAATAAAGTCTAAAAGCTTAATGTAATAAATGTAAAGTTAGCAAAACAGAGAACACAAAAATATGCTTAGATAACTATACCAATTAAAATCAAATAACCAAAACAATTAATATGCAAAGGTGATAACTAACTAAAACGAAGTTACCTTACACAGGTAATCAATGCATTAATTAACAAAAGAAAATCATACCAATACTGTGAGCAAATAGTAAGGGCAACTCCATAAGGCCAAGCTCCGTTTTCAAATTAATCTTTGTTTAAAGTTAATGGGCCATATTAATCATGGGCATTACGTCTAGATGAATTTAACGCGGTAATCGGTGACTTAAAGCCAAGATATCAGGCCTTTATTACGAAAACAAATGCACTTTGTAGTGACACAATCTTCTTGGCACTTTGAATCACATTACTTAAGTAATATTTAGGCATAAATAATTTAACATCTATTGAAGTAGAAAGTAAAGATCACTTCCTTCTTCCTAGAATAAAATTGATTATTTCTCTCGGTAAACAATATAGTATATTTTTTGGAATAGAATAGAAAACTCGTAGAAAACCTTTAAAAATAAAGATTATCAAGAAAAAAAAAAGATTAAAAAGAAAAAAGAAGATCAGAGATTATTTTATTTTATTTCTTAATATTTTTTTTTATAATGTGTTAGATGGTCCGGAGCGATCTTAGTTCGATCTTCATTATCCGAACGGTTTGGAATTCCCTGCCTGCTTCAGTGTTTTCCGAAAATTACAACTTCAAGTGTCTTCAAGTCGAGGGTTAATAGGTATTTGCTAGGCCTGTGTGTTACAACTTCGACCACGTCATCACTTACCAACAGGTGAGACTGTGGTCAAACGCAGTCCTTTTCTAGTTAAAAAAATTACACATTACGAAAATTACACACAAAGAGAAAAAGTGTTGCTGAAGTGAAGTAGTGTGTGTGTTTTTTTTAACCAAAAGAAAACCAATCGAGCTTAAATCTTGGATATTCAAAACAGTTTCCATGAAAATTAAAACCCGTTGTACATCTAATTCTAAAAATATCTTTCATATTATAATAATGGTAAACTAAAAATAATAGATTAGACAGGTGAATGTCGTACTAATAATGTTATTGGTTGCTCAATTAGCATATCGAATGCACCTTTCTACTAGCGTTCTAATTGACTTGTTTAAATACAAAAAGAAGTCCAAAGGTGATAGTGTTTTGTTAGAAGGTTGTTTTTAGGGTTCCGTAGATAAAGTGCAAAAAACGGAACCCTTATAGATTCGTCATGTCTGTCCGTCCGTCCGTATGTCACAAGTCACAGCCACTTTTCTCCGAAACTATAGGAACTATGCTGTTGAAACTTGGTAAGTAGATGTATTCGGTGAACCGCATTAAGATTTTCACACAAAAATAGAAAAAAAAAACAAATAAATATTTCGGGCTCCTCATACTTAGAACTGAAACTCAAAATTTTTATTTTCATCAAACCCATACGTGTGGGTTATCTATGGATAGGTCTTCAAAAATGATATTGAAGTTTCTAATATTTTTTTTTTTCTGAACTGAATACATAGTTTGCGCGAGAGACACTTCCAAAGTGGAAAAATGTGTGTCCCCTGGAACTTCTAAAATAAGGGAATGATAAATGTAAAAATAGTATATGATGTACATTACCATGCAAACTTCCAACGAAAATTGGTTTGAACGAGATCTAATGATTAGTTTTTTTTAATACGTTATAAACCGCATACCGCAATTTAAGTTACAACGGAACCCTTCATGGGCGAGTCCGACTCGCACTTGGCCAGTTTTTATTTTTTGTATCTAGTAGGTCGTTAGCCTTGTGATAAGCGTAACGTCTTCCGATAAGACACTTCTTACTTACAACTGTTTTTTGCATTGAACTACGAGTATTTGCCTTTACAGGGTTTCCTTGGTTGTCTGGAAGAGATTGCTATTAGCCTCAAATTAATAAGACCTCAAATTGTTCTACTATTTATATTTAATTAGCTCCTAAAAGGCAGCCAATATGTTATTACAGGGTCTAAGCTATTACCAAATTTTAGCTCAATTGGTCCTCCCTTTTAGGCGTGTAACAACCACAAATTTTCGCATTTATAATATTTATTAGTGTGATCTAATAATATTAGAAGGCTAGGATTGCTTGTCTCTCCTAGTACGCATAGCTCTGTGTTCTGAGGTAAGCTATAGTAACATGCCAAGTAAAATAAGCTGTAATATAAAAATGCTTAACTAACACGTGTAGCATCATCATACATACACACCTACATACATAGTTTGAACACCCAAGCCAGGCCAGGCGGTCTCTCGCAACAATATAGTTTAATGATAAGGAACACAATTTAGAGTCGAGACAGTTTATTGGCTCACACGTCCTTGGCGTAGAACAAGGGCCACAATTAAGGCAGTTGCACATTGCACCGCGCTGCATAAGGGCGGGTGTCCACGCTCGCGGCAAGCACAATGCGCCAAATGACGGCCCGGTCCCGGTACGCAAATGAAGAATATTGTCGGACGGTCTGAATGCTCCTTAATGACGGCCCGCCGTGTGCTAGACTTGTCACCCGCACGACATTTGCGCGATTGTCAACTGTTAATTATCAGATCATTGTGTCGAGATGTGACCGATTTTGGGAGATGTTGGTATTCGATTGTCGAAGTTGTCATCGACTGGCGAAAACTTGCTGAATACTTCTGTAATTCGACAAAACATTTAAATATGGATACAATTATGATAAAATTCTATGGCAGTGTTTATTATTTGACAAACTTTTGGATAATATAAGCATAGGCGGATTTAGGGGGGGCCAGGGGGCCAAGGCCCCCAGAAGCATTGTAGAGTTACGAATTTTGCACATATTTCATGGTCAAGATTATAATTATTGTTTTCTCGGCGCTTGCAGCAATCTGCTCGCGCACTTATTATTAAGGATATTTGAACTTTCAAACTGTTTAGAGCGAGCTAAACACAATTTTTTCGTAGAAAAAATTATAATATTCTTGCCTTTCTGCACCTTGGCCCCCCCAGAACCAAATCCTGGATCCGCCCTTGAATATAAGGATGTTTATTACTTTTTCATTGCGGATTGACGTTATCGAGTAAATTATTGTTATTATAGTAACTATTATAAATATTATTTCATTTATAATGACATTATTATAATACAATTTTCAAATACATATTCCTATTGATATTGACGAAACTCTGATCGCCAAAAACTAAATTTCTAAACATTAGTTATAGCAAGATCCTAACGAGCGTATACCTGTGTATACCACGCCTATTTTACCTAAATTAATTGTCTGCCGTTAATTGAAGATTCAGGGTGTTTAACGGATTCAAATTAAATTGGTTTTGTAGTTCTACCGAGATTTGTTTGGTTATAATTGGGTAGAATATTATTAAGACTGTCCACATAATGGACGTGTGCGTTTGACGTTTGACGAATGACGTGAAATATCTATTTTACAATAGTTATAAAAAAATGTCCAAAATAAAATTTTAAAATGTTAATTCTACGATTTATTAAGCTCAGCGTGCGTCCGGCGCGGCGTTTGCGCAGCTTTCACACTGAACGCTAGTAAAAGGCAATGCACACGCCACATTGTCGTTATTTGCACGCGGTTTTTGCGTCGGTTACACGCTCAAGAAACGCGCACTATTTGGTGTCAGCCTAAAAGTGTATCTAAAAGCAGTTGGTAAATCTGGCTGGTCAAGTTTTAATTTAAAATGTTCCATCTAATCGGTACGGTGTGATGTCATTGACTATTCAAAAGCGTAAAAATTACACATTATACTGTAACTTTTGTTAATTATGTTTTTATTAATTTACTTAAAGGACTTTTTTTTAATGAACTATTTTATTACCTAGTAGGTAGATAATTTTTAAAATAAAAGTACTTAAACCAGCCAACAATAGAAATACCCTTATAAGTGCACAAGTCTTGCACAAAATTAGTGTACCAAAACTAATAACATATTTACGGAACATACGTCCCGTTGGGCGTCCAATGCTGCGATTTAAGGATAGCGTTAAGCGGGACTTGATGTCCTTTAACATCGACCCTAACACCTGGGAAGACGCGTCAGATGACCGTGATAGCTGGAGGAAAACTTTACATGACGGCGTTGCTGTGCACGACAACACCTGGTTCCAACTATTGGCACAGAAACGTGACAGACGTCACCAACGCGCCGCTGCTCCTCCAGCTTCACCAGGAACACAATTCGTCTGCATACTTTGCGGTCGGCGATGTCGCTCCCGCATCGGCCTTACTAACCACTCACGGAAGTGCCGAACCATAATTACGGACGCTGCTTGAATCATCTCTCATAGATGTAAGAGGCCAGTGATGATGATTTACACGGTAAATATCTCTTTACCGTGATATTTAACAGAAAATTTATTATCTCGGCGGCCATAAAGCAGTTCGAGACGAGGTTATGATTTACATTACGAGGGCACTAAACGTCGATGCCTGCACCGTCTGGTGACTCAAGGGATGCAAATTTACTGCCGAGGATGTTATTCATAGTCGCAAATGACTTCGGGTTGGACAACACTAAAGACGTTACAATTATCAAGGGTATTTTAGATAGTGAAAATTTACTATAATAGAACAGATTTTATAATATATAGGTACCTAAACATCCTCCAACAGATTTTAAACGGTTTTATTTAGCCTTACTCCGTTTGTTTTATTATTGTTTTATTTAACACTAAAACACATTTTTCAATGTGTGAAGTGTTGATAGTGTAGCAATTGGCGGTTCCGTTGTCTTTCCGTACCCCCCGTGGAGGGCGGTAGGAGAAGGGTCTCGGGGCTCACCCCTTCACCCTGGCTTCAACGCCGAAGGCTTCGACCTTCGGGTCACTGGGGCCGCTGGAGTCGACTGCCGTTGCCGGGCGCCTCACAGCGGCTCTCGTTCGGTGGTGGCCTCCTGCTCTGCTGGATCCTTTTTCAGGATGTCCCGCGGCAGTGCGCGCATCTGCTTCGCCTCGGGAAGTCGGGTATGGTGCGGCGCGATGTTATGGAGGTGGGGGTGTGGCCCGTTATCCGCGCGGTCGTACATACGACGCGCCAGCAATTGGCAATTGAAAATTGACCTTCTTTTTCGCTGTCTCTAGTTTTTAGGCATAATAATGAAATTCAAGATTTTGAGAATGATTTATTACACGTTCGTTTTCTTTACTCGTTTGATTTGTCTAGAAGAGCGAAAGAATTAGCGAAAAGATCACCTATTTTAACACGTATATATATGTATTTCAACTCAAATATTTTATCATTTTGGAGTCGAACTTATTACATACGACCTTAAAGGCTAAAGTTACAGTAGGTGCATAGTATCAACGATCTACCTCGATATATTCGAATATTTTAGATCGTTGCATAGTCAACTAAGCCAGCGTTTCTCATTCGGGTAAGTAAATTATATAGTAGTTAAAAATATGACATGACTTGATAAACCTGGGTTTTCCATAACAGCAAGTACCAGTTAAAACAAACTTCACTAAACTTACGTGAACTGCAAACAAGCAAATCATATTTCGCGAGCAAAACCAACAGTTTCTTAACAAATCGTCACTTTTTGTAAGTCAGTCAACACTCTCCATCCACCGAGGTCAAGATTTTCTTACATTAGTCATTCAACGGTCTCTAAACATTTATTATAGTAAGCACCAAGAGATTTATGAGTAGTTAACCCAGACCCCAGATTAAATGACAGTTGGTGCGTAACATGAACCACAGATTACACGACAGACAGTATGTATCAATTGCGTCTACAAAGAAGCGTTGATGGGCCCTCAAAGTTGACTTGTCTGACCTTCCACCTTGGGCTTGAGAGGGGAATTGCCACCGTTTTCTATAGAACGTAAATATTAACTGCTGAATTGTTTGAGGTTTTGATTATTTATTGTAGACACATTATGTTATAAACATAATTTTTTTAAACACTTACCTGATGCATAAATCCAATTAATTATAATTCTTATTTTACTCATCTACAGAACCCTAAATAGAATATTATGGTAAGATAAGATAAAGAAAATTTGTTAGTAATGGCCCATGAATGACAATTGATCATAAATCCAGTTACAAAGCTACAATATGAAATGAAGCAATATAGCAAGGATGAAGCAATATAACAAGCGCAAGGATGAAGGGTAGATGATGTGAAGAGTGGAGAGGCTTGATCGTCGCGTCGGCGTCATCGAACGAGCGCGCATTACGTTCGATTGTAGAACCAGGCACGGCCTAATTGCCAGCATTGTGTCGGCATGCAGATGTGAATGGGCTTTGATTTGGGACGGAGCGCGGGGCCAGGGGACAAATCGCTCGTTACGGCTGCAGGTAAACTTTCATTGAGCGTCGGAAGGCGTCGGACGTGAGAGGCGGCCAACAAAATGCCCTCGTTATTCGCCGCCGAATCACTCGCTCATTGTGCTCCGGGAAACGGTAGACGCGGTCGCCGAATCACGAAAAAGACTTTAATGAGGCGTGAGAAAGCACCAAACGAACGATTGTGCACCTACCTTCGGTTAATAAATGATTGATATTAAAGTGGCATTCATTAACGCGGATAACCGGCTATTGTTTCCTGATGGAGCGTGAACAGCCGAGATGTTTGTTTCAGATATCATTGAGGATTTCGTGATTTCGGCAGTTCATCGAACCACCTGTTGCCGAATAGAGGGTGAGAGAAAAAGTGAATCAGCCGTGAGGCGATAGCTTTACCCGCCTCACCCCCCCTCTCCTGGCCTGACTCGACATCACGCCAATTAAAACCTGACTCCTGGCGTTTTGTCATGTAGGAATGGCATGCGTTAGATTGAGCTAGGCGTGTTGAATTTTAATTGATTCTATGTTCTAGAAATATGTTTAATTGGAACAAACTAGTGCCGCACCGTGTGAAACAATATAACAATCGGCGAAGCATTTTGTAAAATACGTAAATTACGCGCTAGTACAGCATTTTATGAACTTAAAAAAATGTTATTGTTTGCCGTCCGAGTAACAAATTATGAGTTTTCTCATGTGCTTCAAGGTTATTATGGTGATTAAAATTTACGCAAATGTACCATTCTCATGCTAATTATTAATATTTTAATAATTAGGTACAGACATAGGTAAGTTCCTACTAATAATCCTCTGAACAAGATTATGAGTTGTGATGTAATATAATTAGTGAATATAATAGAGTTAAGACAAATAGCCAAGAAGATTCAATCTCCAGACCGGGTCCAGCAGAGATCCAGGCTATCAACTAGCCTCGGTACTGTATTCCACATTACATCCGATTCGAGTTCCATGCGAATCCGTCAAAAGTCGGACCATCATAATTAGTCCACGATGGACAGAAGCTGGATAGCTGCCACATATGCCTACTTTAGTTCGGAAGCTTATTTTCCTTTAATCTTTGTAATTTAATTAGAATAGACTAGAAAACTCTTTTTTGAAACACTATAAGCATTCTTTTATCTGTGGTATATAAGTAAACAGAAAACTTAAAACTATAACTCAAAAACACGACATAATAATTTAAAAATACACGTTTAGTAACGTGTTTTTTGATGATTCAATTCTTGAGAAATGGGTAAAACCAATATTATAGTGTTTGCCATAAAATATGAATATTATGGTGAACAACACAAAAGTATGGTGTACCCAGTGGTAGAACGGTAGAATGGTAGACAGGTGGCGAGGGTGCCGGCGGCGCAACGGCCGCAACCTGCCCCACCATGTGCTTACATTGTACTTAAATTAAAATTTTAATTAACAGCTTTCCGGACAAACACTCCATTCATATCACAGAATAAAGTAACAGGAATGGTCGTGATAAATTTTCAAACGCACTAAACAAGAAAGCGTTATCTTTCAAAAACCCAATGCACTAAGCAGGTCAGCCGGAAAGCGATCTGTCGGCTGTCTTGTTATTACAATTACTAGTGAAATTTTAAAAAAACTTTTAAAAACAAGCTTTTATTATTATTACCATCTAGCATCATAAAGTACTCGTCAAGACGAATCAAATGAGCCCAAACTCGATGGGGTTGCGCCGTTTAATTACGGAGTTCCTATAGCCACCTTCCCGCTCCATCATCAGATCAGCTCCATGTCATAATAATATTACATTGTCATGCGATTTAAACAGGCATGCAAAATTTCAGCTCAATCGGATACCGGGAAGTGGGTCAAATTAAACTTGCAAGATTTGATTACAGATAGACAGACAGACAGACAGACCGACAGACAGACAGACAACAGACAGGTGAAAGTAAATAAAAGCTTGTAATAAAGCGTTAAATTTCAAAAACCCAATGCACTAAGCAGGTCAGCCGGAAAGCGATCTGTCGGCTGTCATTTTATTACAATTATAATAAGTAAGTACATAATTTGTTCACACATCAAGCAATTTTTATTTGCACTAAATGTATGAGATGAATAAACATACAAGCGACTAGAGTACGGCAAAATCATTTTTTGCGCATATATTTTTGATTCCGGTAGGTCGGACGGCAGTCTGCATATCAATTACCCGTAGGCCGTAGGTATACCTAGTAGATACCCATAAAGCCTTAGGTCTTAGAGTATTTATCACTTCATAGTCTAAATGCTCATACATATCAAACGAGTACCGCGGCTTTCAGTCACTTGCACTTTTATCTGTTTCAGTTTGTACTGGCTCTGATACAAAAATCCAATGGCAGCCGATCCAATCTTAAGTAATCCGTGATTAATATTAATATCCACTAGAACCGTGCTACCTTAACTATAAGATTACGTTTTATTAATTTATTTAAATAGAAAAACCGTGAATAAGGGCCTATCAAGTTAGATAAAATGGAATCATAAATTATCATGCATTAAAATATTACTCTTTAGTAACACATTTCGGGCCTAAAAGCTTTAAAATAAAAAATCCAACAATACTCGTGCCTTTGACATAATTTGGTAATAAATGTGATCTTTGTATACACACTCAAAAGTTTAAATGAGCATTCTTCCTAAAACCTAAGTAAAATCTGCTTAGCAAATTAGAAAAAAACGCAACCTAATTTTTTTTACACGAGTAATATGACTGACGCGACGCGACGCTGACGTTATAAACTGATTTGTTAATTTTACAAAACTTTGTAACCACCCTATTGTTTCGTATGACGTCACGTGTGCAACCTAATCACGTGTGCAAATGTACTAAGAAAATCTTTTACTGCACCTATTAGTTATTAAGAGTTAGCTTTATGCTGACCAGTGCGACCTGAAAACGTACTCTTTTTTTTTATTTAAAGACCAACAGCTTTTCAGAAATATCAAAAAATATACATTGCTTACTAATACAGCCAATTACAGGTCTCGAAATATTATAAATTTTAAATTATACATTCTTTTATCTGTGCTTATACTATCAGATCCATTGATGCTTAGCAAACTCTAAAAACATAATTTATACGATATTGTTGCGAGCATGAGCATGAGTATACTCAAATATTTATTTGACATAAATTATAATTATTGCACAATCTTTTTTTGAACCCATTGGTTTCCGAACTAGTTTTCACTGTGTTTCAGGAGCTAGTAGTAACAAACGATACCGCACTGTTGTAATAATTAATCCGTACCATAATAATGATGTAAGTAGATAATAGCAGCTAGTTAGAAGCTGGCATTAATTAATGATTACATTGCCTCCAGGCGTTGCCTTTCACTTCGGGCGTAGCCGGAGGCTGAGATCTACTTTGACATTGGTGTTTATGGTAAATGGTGAATTTGTGTTATTCTAGGTAGGTATTTAATTTAATTTTTTTGTTTACGCCGAGTTAAAACGCATTTTGTGTACCTATCCATACAGGGCTATGGGAGGGTTATGTGGGATTCCCCGTGCAGGACGACTGCACGGTATACCCACATCTCGGTGACATTCCCGCATCGTCTTTGTGACGGAGGACTGGGAATCGGCAGAGCCTTAGGATCCAGTTTACGAGCTGCATACCAAATTTCAGCCTAATCAGTTCAGCTGTTTATGAATGAAAAGGTAACAAGTAAGGGCAGTGAGCACTATTAGTGCTTGTTCACGCTATAACACGCGGGCGCGGGCGCGACAGACTTTGCTCACACCGCACGTGCGTTGTACGTGAACACCTTCATAGCACGTCATATGTTTGATATTTCGCGCCCGCGCCCGCGCCCGCGCCCGCGCCCGCGCCCGCGCCCGCGCCCGCGCCCGCGCCCGCGCGTTCACGTGAACACCCTTAGGCGGACAATCTGCTTGTGTGTCTGTCACTCGATGACTTTTAATTATGTACATAATAAAAATCCTCTTAAATATAGCAGTCTAATTTAATAACGGCAAATACGAGACGCTTTAGACTATTGTATGGCAACAATGAAATTTTGGTGGACAGTGGCTGCTGACTGGTGACCGTGACACTGTATCAGATGATGATATTCATTTACAATTGTGTTTTAGGTTACATTCTACGTACCATGTCTGTCTTGAAAAGTAGAACTTTAGCGTTTAAATTAATAGTACATTTTGTTTGCTATATTTTGGACTCTATTTCGTATAATATGCGATATTTTTAGGCTGACATTCACAGAACCAATCCAAAATCACCACAAAATGTGAAGACAGAATCGAACGCGATTTCAATATCTCATCTCAAAGGGCGCTTTCACAGTGCGCTCTCGGCCTCACGCGTTCAACTCCTACAATTACGTGCTTGTGTCATATTTACAGGCCAGGTAATTGCCATTCAATTACTGGACCGGCCCGCTACCTGCCAGAACGAGACACAGTACGTCTATCGATATGCACCTCTCGCTCTCACGCCATCAATCATCGAATGCCCCCCGTCGGGCACCCACGTAGGGTTGGGACATCACAAAGCGAGTTGTCTCACTTGAATAATACTCGATAAGTGGGCAAACGCCACGCTAAATTGAATTTGAACTGATTCGTATCGAAGCAGGCGTTACTTGGTGAAAATAATTGTCCCTGCAATTGACCTTATCGAAAATATTTCTTTAATATGATGCAATATTTTATATTCTTACTTAGCAATAGTAATTATTATATTCTGATATTTTCCTTATCTTGTCACAATAATCTGCTGATTAAAATCATTCGAGTTCTGCCTTGCTTAAAATTTTAAATAAACTTTTAATTTAATGCAAGAAGATGAACGAGACGAACCTGATGCTCGTCTGAAGTATAGCGACGACATCTATAAAAAAAAAGACGTGTGGCTCTCGGAGATTGCCGCGGTAAAGCTATTGCATAGCATTTTTTTATCAACTTATGTAATTATAATTATTTATTTATTTTTTAAATAAATAATAAATAAATTTGTTTTTTATTGGTCACCATGCTCAAAGTGTAACTTGAATTAATATCAAAGAAAAAAAAAAACAAAGGAAAAACTTAAAAAGTATCACCGCTGTGCCGGTCGGAGTGGGGGGTGTTAGGTTTTTTTCGTTACGGAATTTCTGGATTCGGTCCCCACGCTCAAGGCCCGCGATAGAAGCTATGCAATAGCTTAAAAAACAAATGAAAAAAAATATAGTGGAGGGTGTTAGGTTTTTTTCGTTACGGAATTTCTGGATTCGGTCCCCACGCTCAAGGCCCGCGATAGAAGCTATGCAATAGCTTAAAAAAATTGTTCGCTAAAATATATAACAGGAATCTCATCACTCGTTGCATCAATGTTGAGGATCATAATACTTTCCCTGCTACCTACTTTACCGAAACCATCTTCTGCCACTGGCTCCGATCTTCATCATTACAGAAATAATCATGCAAACATATCGATAGGAATAAAAAATGCTAGGTCAACCCTATGGTGGGAATTGCGAGCAGCCACAGGTAACGCTATCAAGCCATTGTACCTTCACCCTATGCGCTTCGATTCTCAACCAATCTTTCGAAGATTTAGTAGTTTATGCGTCAAGTGCATTATGCATTTTGCGTTATGTACATTATCAGGATAAAGATTTTTAACTGACTTCAAGTGATTACTAACATAAACTTTACAAAATCAGCACTTGCGAGTTCTATTAAATCATAGTTCAAACCGCTGATAAGATTCTGTTAAAAATTTTGTCACAGACATAGATTATAATGATATGATGTAGACATCGCATCGGCTAAGAAAGGTTTTTTAACAGAGGCGTGTAGGGTGATGCGATAACTTTTTGCCGATTTGTACATTGTCATTATCATCATCACTGGCCTCTTACATGTATAAAAGATGATTCAAGCGGCGTCTGTGATTATGGTTCGGCATTTCCGTGAGTGACTAGTAAGGCCGATGCGGGAGCGACATCGCCGACATATTGTATATGTATTAATAGTAATTAAAAAAAAACGATTAAGGTTTATAATAACAATAAAACAGTAGTGAACGCTCGCAAACTACGAGAAAGGCTCAATAATGCACAACATGCAAATAAACTAAAAACTTAATTAAAACACCGCAGTAATGTATCAAACTTTTAATTACGCATGTTAAAACTTCATTGGGTATTCTTAGGAACATCATCGCACAAACCTTCAATATCTAATAATTAGTGATATAATTAGGAGAGTAAACAAGAAATTCGTGTAAAACGAACTTTCCGAGCAAGGTGAGCCCGTTGTGATTAATTAGCGCAGCCGCTAATTAGAGCTGCGAGTCAACTCATTAGTAAGTGTAATTGAAACAAGCAAGCCTTGGAGTTTCGCAGAAAAATATCCGCCTAATTTTGTCTATTTATAATACCTTAATTGGGCAGGTATAAGTGTCTGGTGGTGCGCTGTGATTGGCTGGTGTACATCGATGTTTTTATTTATTTATTTATTTTAAGACATCCAACGGAGGAAACACATTACAATTAAATCTTAGGGCTATTAGTTTTTAAGTCTGTTTGCTCCTACAATTACAGTATGCCACAGCATGCGCAACTAAACCTTACAACATTAACAGATTGATTTCGATTGATATAGAATTTTCCATGGCTTGTGTACGTGTATCAAATGTTTTCTCCTATGAGTTTGAAAATTGACCAACAATCCGTAATAGCCGATATCCGATCCGGGTTTAGCACTGCATTATTAGAGGACAGTAAAATTCAGTTTATTTTTATTCCAAATAGGTTAAGCGTACAAAGCGATGGTACGGTTGAAGATGATAGCCGACTGAACTATTAAGGGTGGATAAAAATCCTCCCTAGACTCTAAACACCGTGCTGAAACACGAACACGGTCGGAGCTATAATGTTATATTATGTGCAAGCTCATGCTCGCGGCTTTGAACCACATGGCTAAATCCATTCTAGCGGAGATATATTATGTCATAAAACCTTTTTGTATGCCAAATTTCAACTCAATCCGTCCAGCGGTTTGGGCTGTGCGTTGATATATCAGTCAGTCAGTCACTCTTTCCATATATTAAGAAGATTATATATTATGTACATGTACATGTTTGTTTAGATTAATGAATTCTACAAATTTATCGTAGCATAGTGTCGTAGCATCTTCGACAAGTCAGATGTAGATAGGCCGATATTAAAACAGACAACGGTCGCGTGTTCGCGTCGGTCCCCTCGAACGCCGGCATTAAATCATAAGAGATAAAATAATAAGTAACTGATAAACCTGGCCCGAGAATAGATAAACTAAGTCTATGACTATCTGTGGCTTAACGTATGGCCGCGAATGTTTGTGTGGACAGCTATCTTTTGTCGTGCTAAAGGCCTTTACATATAAAACCCACCGGCCCGCCGGCTTTAGATTTGTTTTTTTTTAAGAAATGAAGTAATAAGACGAGCAAGACACTCGCTTGGTGGTAAAAGCTAACGCTGCTCAAAATCTGGAGTGCCTAGGATTCACAATGATGTTCTAGGTGCACTGCACCAACGCTTCTTATTCACTTCAGCCCAGCAATTTCACCAGCTACAGTTCCCTCCTACCGAAGCACAGTAATGTTTGCACATCACTGCACGTTAGAAAAACTGGCACCATTGGAGGGCCCACCTCCTGCGAAGGAAGTCTACCCCCGGTAAAGTAATTGTAATAGCTAATTACTAATTACATTATAATGTATGTAGCAGGAACGACCGGTATCTGCAGCATGCAGTAGTTAGTGATTGCTGAGCTTACAGAGTCCGACACGATTATCGCAAAATAAGCCCTAGCGGCCTAACCCGTACCGGGCAAAGACGGCGGGCCAGCGGGTTAGGTGTGTAGAGGCCTTTACTTTCATAATTTTATCGATATTTCATTTTGGTCGAATCTTGTTCGTTATCTGTACTGTTAGTCTTTTCATCAATACTGTGCTTGCCTTTTAATTTATCCTACTCTGAAAGTTTATAAAAACCATTTTTGAGAAGATTTTTTATAATCCCTAGTATGCAACACGTCACTAAAAATAGTTTGCTTGATTTAGGAAAATCAATTCTTTAGTAGAGAAATTATGTAGGTACCATTTTACAACAAATTCAAAGCCACCAGAAGGGTGGCAAGTGGCAACAGAGAAATCTAATTTTTAAAATAAAATAACTAGAACTTTTTTTAAATTTCAGCCATTTTAAAATCACCACGTACAATAACTTAGTCTAATTTTGATAAGTAAGTAGTTAAAAAAAGACATGTGGTACTCGGAGACTGCCGCGGTAAAGCTATTGCATAGCGTTTTTTATCAACTTATGCAATTATAATTATTTTATTAATACAGTATTTTTTTTCCTTTTTTTTACTTTGATATTAATTCAAGTTATACTTTGAGCGTGGTGACTGAAAAAAAAAACATTTTTTTTTCTTTTATTAAATTAACCGGTCGGAGTGGGGGGTGTTAGGTTTTTTTCGTTACGGAATTTCTGGATTCGGTCCCCACGCTCAAGGCCCGCGATAGAAGCTATGCAATAGCTTTAAAGTTAAGTTCAAATTACAACACTGGTTTTGCTTTGTCAGGCTAAAACGAAATGGAACAAAGTGCACAAGAGACAATCAATTAGAAGCATCACTGTTATCGCATCCAGCTCATTATATCAATGGTTGAGTGAAGTGTTTGTAAGCGACGCTGCATTATTTGCTGTCACAGATTGCAGCTCCGTTCACCCATCACTGCGGCCACTTCAAATTTATAGTTTAGGAGCTGTTGGATAGTATAGCTTAATTGTTTTTTTTTAATTTTGTAAAAAACAATTCCTTATAGAAAATGTTAACATAATAAAATAGTCAATTTTGGTTAACTTAATCGATACGTTTGACGCAAGCTTTCAGCTGCATAATGTCAGATGGTATAAAATATGAGTATTGTTGTTGTATACTTATACTACTCGTATAACCGAAACTATTATAACTTTTTATTTAAAAAATAGAAGCAGACTTAAGTAAGTAGTTAGTAAAAGCAATTATATTAGTAATCATAAAATCAAAATAATTTTATATCCAACTAATATCTTAAATTATGGATAATAAAGGTATTTGAGCTGAAATTGCCATCTAGGAAACTTTGACCTTTACATAGGCTTTCAGTGTAGGTATAAAACTGTTGGACACCAGAAGCATTGTAGAGTTACGAATTTTGCACATATTTCATGGTCGAGACCATAATTTTTTTCTCGCCGCTCGCAGCAACCTGCTCGCGCATTTATTATTATAATATTCTTGCCTTAATAATAATAATATTTTAATAAATAGGACACACCACTGTCTCTAGTAACATATAAATGAACAACTTATAAAATTACCTTATCCAGTATTGTGTTTAGTAATCAAAACAGCCCGCAGCTCCTGATCACGGCCAAAGCCACACTTCAAACTTGTCCCTATTTCTAAGCCGTCCCGTATCATAACCATTCAATTTTAAACCGTAACTCAATCATTTGAAAGTAACTTTAAAGACTTAAGCAAGAAGTATCCATGAAAGGTACTTATAGTACCGTTAGTGAAATGCAGGGAATATTGAAGAGAGGGCACTTGTAGGTCTTGGTGCATACCTTGGAACTCGAAGAAAGCATTTGTCTTATGTATTTTCTCTCTTAAGAATCCCTTCTTGAGCTTAGAAGACCACTAAGAGGAGCAATTTGTTTTGCGGGAAATATTAAAATAAGTATAAATGCCATTCATTTAAATAATATGGCCCGAGGAGAAACGAATATATTATTGAGAGATCGCTATATAGGTTTTTAATAAAATATTATGTGATAGACCACTTTTTTCAATAACAAATTTCTTAACAAATAAAATTTTTACTTTTGTTTTTTTTTTTATTTTTCACATTGTAGTTATGATGTTCATATTATCATTTTAGTTTTACTACAATTTAAACGATTGCTAGACAATTTCTATTAATATTGTTATTAACCTTTCAGCACGATAACATCATAGCTGAAAAAAGTATTGATGTCTATTTTTACTTAAAAAGTACACATACACAAAATTGCGTGTACGGTCTCTGAAAGGTTAGATACAACATTTGACCGTAAATCCAAGAAAAACAAAAGAATGAAGCCATTGAAGCATACATTAAGCTTCTAAACATATGCGTCCTCACCATATCCAGAGAAAACAAGCAGTTTACATGTTTTAAGCCTCTAAAGGCTTCATCGCTAATAGAGAATGGAATAATGAGACGTGATAGCCAACTCTAGGCGAACCGACAGCTTCATCAAGGGACAGGTTCTGAAGTTATCTCGGGTATGGTATAATCAATGATAAGGCAGTTGTGATTGTGCTTTAGAGTTTACTAGCAGTGAACTAAGCTATGTTGTATCTATTACAAAACAAATTTTATACGAATTGATGTGAAGTAAATTTTTAAAAGTCTCTATTTCTCTTTAACGCACCTAGGAAGGGATTTATCCCGCCTTCTAGGTTTAATCTGCTGCCATCTACGGCCGCATTGTCGCTTAACACCGATATCGTGGTCAGAGGCTTACCTATTAAGTAACTGTAAAAAAAAGTTTATGAAATCAATTAATATGAAAAAATAAGAACCATTGATACCCGCCTGCAACGCAGAAGGTTGCGGGTTCGATTCCCGCATGGGACAAATATTTGTGTGTTCCACAGGTATTTGTTTCTGGTCTGGGTGGTTTTCAATATCTATTATAATTATGTATTTACAAAAGAAAAGTATATAAGTATTATATCCGTTATCCTAACCACCATAATACAAGCATTAAGTTGCTTAGTTTGGGGTTAGGTGGCGCTGTGTGAAAAGTCCTGAAATATTTATTTATTTATTGAGATGTATTTCCATTGGTTTAATTTTTTTCGTATTTAATACAAAGTTAGGAATGTTGGACGAGCTGGATTCTTTCTGTAATACCTGGACATCTATAGCACTTGACTGACACTTTGCCCAGAGGTGGGACAAACCAGGCTGATAATAAAAATAATATATTACAAGTGGCATATTAATAAATCTTTTTAAAAACAAACGTTTATTATTATTACCATCTAGCACCAAAGTACTCGTCAAGACGAATCCAATGAGCCCAAACTCGATGGGGATGCGTCGTTCAATTACGAAGTTTTTATGGCCACCTTCCGGCTCCATCATCAGATCAGCCCCGTGTCATAATAATATGGCATTGTCATCCGATTTATACATGCATGCCAAATTTCAGCTCAATCAGAAATCGGGAAGTGGATCAAATTAAACTTCTAAGATTTTATTACAGACAGAAACAGACAGGTGAAAGTAAATAAAAGCTTGTATAAAGTGCCCGCGACAAGTTGCATGGTCTTGAAATATTTTAGCAGTAGAATCAGACAAAGTTTATTGCACCGTAATGAGAGCTCGATGGCAGGAGGTATCGCCTGCGATACCATCGGATAGCAGTCACGGTGCGCCGGCGCAACAACTTCATCAACAAACAAAGCCAGCCAACTATAAGCTTATTCCGATAATCTTGGTGATAATCACCAACTACACTATACCATTTATTTTTTCGGGGGCGCTGTAATGATGTGAACTTTATGGTTTAGTTTAATTTTATATGGGTAATTTGTTTTTATGAAATTTCAGTTCTCCATTACTATGTTTTTACAACGTGTAATGTGGGCTGCGGATCATAGGCCAGTTTCCCCCAAGTCGTATGTCTAAATATATAAAAGAAATAGTGACTGACTGACTGATCTATCAAAGCACAGCCTTAAACCACTGGACGCATTGGACTGAAATTTGGAACACAGATAGTTTTTATGACGTAGACCTCCGCAAAGAAAGGATTTTGCCACGCGGGCAAAGCCGTGAGCGTAAGCTAGTCAGTACATAAATTTTTAATCTTATTTTTAATTTTCATTTCCAGGCTATGTGACATTCGCCGTTACTATTAAAAAATCCTTTCTTAATATAATAATTGTTTTTCACGTTTTATATTTTGGGTCAAATTTCATCGCGATCTTTTCAGTAGGCTGTGTGTTAATAGACCAATCAATCAGTCGACTTGTCGGCTAAGTACTCTTAGTTTTATTAAATAAAGTTAGCTTCAGTTTAATTTACATAATATGGATGTTTGTTATAAATGTAAAAAAATACATTATCCTAAGTTTTAAAATTCTCAAAGTACACACATAATTATATTACAGGTTAGACCAAAGTTTAATTACATCTCAAACATTAAAATAGCCTACCCAAGAAATGGAAGGTACTCAACGAGCGGAAGCTCTAGGTCTTAAATCACAATAGTAGAATCTAATTAATTAGGTTCCTTCTTGCGTGTAGTGTAGTAAATACCATTCACATTTTAATTGATATACATAGCTGCTATGGAAGTTCATTTCACCGGCTATAGTAATCATGTTAGACACCCTCACTATGGAGGTAAATCAAATTTAACTGCAAATACTACTAAAGAATACGTTATCCTAGTGAATGCCAATTCCTAAAATTAATTTCAATTGTTTAGTGAGCTAGTCGTACGTTTCATAAGATTACATGTGCGCCGTTAGTTTTTAATATTATTGTATGTAGCAAAAACTGGAATAAGGTTAATTTTCAAAAGGCGAGTAAATTGAGTCTGGAAACGTCGGCAAAAATCTGGCAATACATTAAGTGCAGGTATGTATAGGCGACAGTAACCGCTCACCGTATGACGGCCCGTTTGATTGTTTGAAACACTAAAGTATTAATTGAACTCGGATTGGTTGGAAATTAAGTTTCATTTGCCACTTTTTATTGCCTTCAGTTGACTTTTTGGCGTGTGGTGTCTAGCTTCATTACAAATTCTATGTGTGTCTATTAAACTTATGTATATTTAAACGAATAGTCTCAGTAATTAAAGTTAGCTTTCGTTATGGTAATGGCATTCAATTAAAAGGAAATTGCGCCTACCTATACCTTGTTGATGCTAAATAACGATACGACTCGAAGATATATTAGATTTTTAACTGTTTTAGCATTTAAAAATTAATTAGAGGTTTAAATAGAAATAAAATGCTTAGCAAATAAAATAAAGGTTTCATTAACGCTAGATCTGTTATTTTTTAATTAATCACTTTATAAAGGTACTTCAAACTTGCAAAACAAATAATAGTTAGGTTGAAGCAAGATGAAAATTAATTAAAAAGGCTTTATTCTCTCAGCTAGTATATGATCGAAGGTAGGGACATACTCGTATCAGAGTAAGTAGTGTCGATCGATGGCGCACCCTCGCTCCAATCAGCTCCATCAAAACTCGAGCTCATTACTCAAAATCAATTAGCGTTATTAGTGCGGCGCGTCTTCGTTAGCCCGTGATGGAGGGTAATTTATTGGCATCTCTTAATTAGGGATAAGTCTAATTGGAGGCTTAGTCGTAACGAGGCCCTCGAAATCTGACGTCCCGACGAATAAATTGGTCGGCCGGGGCACGGCCTCGGCGCACGCACTCCACTCGCTCTATTACCACTGATATTTTGACGTGCCAACTCGATTTATACCTCCCGACTCCACGCTTTAACTACTGCACTAATAAGTTTCTAACATCGACTCAGACCTGGCTTTAAAGGGTACAATAATGTGGGATTTAGTTGACGGCTTCGAGAGTTATGCGGCTGGAATCACGTCTAATTTCTAGCGATACCACAGCCGTATTATTCGCCACTTAAAGCGAAAGGGTTATTGATTTTAAAGGTGGTTTCACACGGTGCTTCGTGAGGCCAATTTCGTCGAGATCTGCGGCCGCTAAGCGATGCGGTCGACGCGGTCGCTCAAAGCGGTTTCAATAAAAAATAAAGCACACGAATAAAAAAGGCAGACAACGGCATGATCAAGTGCACCGAAAGATGTAATACGATATCGTGGCCAGTGCTTTATTCCGACGAAAGAGGCCGAGATACTCGTACCGTCTGCCAGAACTGGTCAATGTCTATAATTAGATCGCATCGCTTCGTGATGACAAGCTATGTGTATTATTATGTTGTTTATCTTCGCAACAATAGATAATTTTGTTGGTTTATGTATCTTTATCCTGTGGTTTGATTCGATAAAAATAGTAAACTAAAATCTGTGCACATCGCTCCAATAAACTATACAAAAACTTTGTGTGATGGACCCAAGTATTCTAAGACTGAAAGTAGGACCTTTGTCCCTACAAAATTTACAGTTTTTCCAATTATGTGGTTTTAGCGTACAAAACAATAAACATAAAAAAGATCTACACGTTTCAACTTTAGCATTAAGTAGGATTATTTTAATGAAAAGACTCGTATCTTCGTTAAATTAGCATAAATTTTAAAGCTACATAAAACATACATTATATTTAATTAAAGACAGCTGTTTATTAGCTGTTACTAATGATATTGATTTATAAGAGTACTCAATACGTAATTTTAATTACGAAAGTTAATCATGTTCGAGCAACGTAAATAGAAAATCAGTTTTAAGATAAAGTGATGTGATAATAATATCCATTAACATTTTTATCGAAGCGACGATCAACACTAAATGTAAAGTAATAAAAAGATTTTAAAATTTAAATGAAGTATAATAGTTTAACACGTCAAATTGTTAAACAACCGTTAGTTGTCTGTACTCTGTACAATGGTTTAAAAGCATTAGGCTGGCACGTGACTAATCCTATTTAAATTTATAAATGCGAAATAAATATTAGGTACTAGCTGTGCCCAGCGGTTTTACTCGCTGTACAGTAGGTAACCTATATGTTATTCCAGGGTCTAAGCTATCTTTAAACCAAATTTCAGCTCAACCAGTCCACCCGTTTAGGCGTGAAAGAGTAACGAACATATACATCAAAACGTCCAGATATCCATATTATATTCTTACAAACTTTCGGGTTTAAAATATTAGTAATATGTATAGATGTGTGTTAACTTTATGCAAGCTAATGAACCTTACGATCCCTATGCTTGCCTAATGCCTGCCTTTTACTTCCGGAAACATAAGATGTTAGGTCCTTTTGCTCAGTAATTTCTCAAGCCACCTTACATTTCTTAACTGGTCTCTAGCGCGAATCGCGCAAGAATATTGGGTAAAGTCGTGGTAAGTAATCCAGAAAGGATGTCGCATTGAAAACCAATCTTCCCACATCCCACACTGTGAAATTGTGCTAATAAACATAGATAGTGTGCAATATTTACATACTAAAACGACGAATATAATATTTTCTTATAATAGTATAATCTAGTGTTTGTCATCGATTGACACTAAAACATAACTAGATTATAGTTATTGGAAGAAAAAAAAAGAAAGAAAAATGTTTATTTTTGAAGGTTTAAAGATCTTTATTATCAACAAAGGCTATTCGCCACTTACGTGATATTTTTATAAGCTTAACGTATATCGTAAGCTTAACTTGCAATGTTATCTCAAGATTGGTGTGACTTTTTTAGGGTTAACCCTGCGTGTGGTACTTTTCTTATGTTTTTTTTATACAACGAAGTAAGAAGACGAGCAAGACGCTCTCCTGATGGTAAGAGATAACGCTGCCCATAATTAGTAGGTAAAATTCTGGGTGCACTGCGCCAACGCTCCTTACTTGGGTGTCATAAGATGTTAAGACTCTTCAGCCCAGTAATTTCAATAACTACAGTGCCCAGTGCCAGTGTGCAGTGTATATCATAATTATCAGCATTAAAAAGTAAGACTGAACTCAGTAGAAATTACCAATGGGCCACCAATTCTAATTAGGCATGCGACATGCACAAAGTTTCCTTTATACACTCTGAACCAACCATCGTTAAAATTTTACTTTCCATTTACGATTCCTCCACGAAAGATTAGTTTCGCGAAATTTCATACGTGATTTACACAATGCACTCACGGAAAACATACTCATAAATATGTTATGTATAGAACAATTCGCCATTGAGACTGGCCATAAAGATCAGCAAGCTAATCCTTACGACTGGAAAAATAAAATTAAAAGAGCCTTCGTGGGCCATACATTACCCTTTCTTGGGACGACGTCCCGGGCACTAATGCCTACAATGTGTATTATAGCATTTAATATAATAATATCGTAATGAAACGTCGAGAGGTAGGGGGAGTGGGGAAGGCTGCGCGGGAACCGGTCCGGGAGGTCATCGGCAGCGGGCCTTCCGCGACCGGTGTTGCCAGCGACTCAGTTGCCCATTTGTGTACCAACTAGGTATACCCCGCGGTTTTACCCGCTGTAAGAAAAGTTTACCCCTGGAATGAAAAGTCTGTGTCATACCAGGCTATTGGCTAACTACATACCCACCAAATGTTTACCGTTTAGGCTGTTGCTACATTAGGAGCAACTCTCGTGCGCTTAAGCGATGGTAAGAGACACTACGATCACGTTGCGTTTTCGCGGCGACACGGCTGATAATATCCGTAACAATTACGTTGCGTTATCTCATCGACCAAGCAACGATGTTATTGGTGACAAGAGTCGCACACGCATAATTTGGGGTCAGCTTTAGGCGTAAAAAGTCACAAACACACATACTTTCGCATTTATTCAGTAGGAAGTAAGATTTTGAAGTCAGGTTAAGTGGCACAGACATTTCAATGTCTATTAATGTCGCCTATTAGTCGTACTCGCTGACTACGGTCACATTAGAACTAATGATGTGTGTGGACGTGAATAAGATCCTGACGCTTAATTGGATGTGATAGGTAAAGGCTTTTTAATGAAAGCTTAACAAGTAAGGGTAATGATAATAGCCGTTATATTTAATTAATTTTTAATACTTAGAAAGGTTTGTAAGTTTAATTGATATTTTACATAAAGGCGAAAGTATGTGAGTGTATATGTTTGTTACTTCTTTACGCCTAAACGGGTGGAACGAAAGAGCTGAAATTTTGTAAAGAGATAACTTTAACCATGGAATAACAATACAACCTTAAGGGCAACCCTTAAGGATAAGGGACTTAAATACAACCTTAAGGACTCAAAAGCTCCATCATACATCGAGACAACTTTCACAGATATCATATTAGTAAGCAATAAAATCCCTTCGCAATGTCGGTAAAAAACATAAATTAAATTTAAAAAATTGGAGGTGTAGAATTTGTTGGTTCTGGCAACCCCAGTCGCCATGGTAATGCTCCGACGCGTCGGCCGCACGTATGTTAATGCTCCATTAAGATTAAACTAATTGAAAGCCAATAAATACAACGGCTATGAATATTAATTTTATTTGGTTGGTATTACTGGAGCGATTTCATCGCGTGCGCGGTATCGCCAACCTGATTTGATATACTCGTATATCGAAGACCTATTTGCTGAGACTTGAATGAAGCTTTAGACTGACAGATTAAAAGGCAGCAAATTACCACAGTGTTAAGGCATATGATGATAGACGAAACCGCACCAATGAAGCCTAAACGGGCTCCACTTTAGGATCACCACGCGCGTGTGCTTATAAAATACCATGTAACAGCCATTTCGCGACTTCGCTCTTTTGATTACCAAATATTGAGATTCCTTTCAGATTTTAGAGTTGAGTTTAGAGTAAGAATCTGGGTCACATTTAGGTGTCTACTAATATTTATTTGAATGATTATTGTATGTACTGATATGCATGTATTTCTTCGCAATTAAGTAACTCTACTCATATTAGTAAAAGAAAAGGTATCAGCAATGTTAATTATTTGATAGACTTATTATAAAAAATTAAACATCATTATCCTCGATACATAAATCTTACTATCCTTAGCTGTCCGTAATGTATCAAAGCCACGTCTCGATATTCCTGTCAATCGCGGCGTCGATTACACAGGACAAATCAATTACCGATCGCATTCCACAACGGCCGACGAATTCTCCGGCACGATGCGATCTGACGAGACCTCTCGTCGATGCCTCGTCTGCCTCGAGACTAGATTAGCGCGCCGACAACGGATGACGAGCTTCCATCAATTGTCCGACATTCCACGCATACAAACATACGTCTAGATCCGATCCCGATCCTCAAGCACCGAGAATTCGTGCCCAATACCCGAACAGGAATGTTATCACAGCACGCATCGACGCTCCCCGTCAAACGTGTCACTCGTACATTGTAAACCGCTATTTAAATCGAGCGAATTAATTGAAATGCATCTCTGAATGATACGTCAGACTTAAGTTATAAAGGTGGACTCCGCGCTCCGAGAGACTTACTGATGTTGTGTCGTTTGTCCTAACAAATACATGTTTTCGTCGAACCTAATTATCATGTTAAGGGCCTTTACTTAAACATGCCAAGTGTGGTACATAGTTACTTCAGTTTCCATAATTTACTGATTTAAAACTTTTTCTTCACAATCGTAATGGGCTCCTGCCGCTATGCTCTACGAATATCCACGAATATCTAGTACTAAATAGTAGAGTCCGACCGAAACTAGTTTTACGGCCGAAACCGAAACCGAATGTTCGGCCGAGGCTTTAGTTTCGGCCGAAACCGAAACCGAAACTCACGTGGTCAAGTAAAAAAATCTTTAAAATATTGAAATTTGGTGCTTTTTACCCATTATTCTGCATTAATTAGGACATGAAATGGAAGCACAGCATAATATAAAGTTTGTTGTTATCATTAAGTTTGTTGTTATCATATAGTTTTAATATAAAAATATATCAATAATATTTTTATTATCTTTAGGCTTCCGTGGTCAACAAGGAAGCCTTATAGTTTCACTTTATCTGTCCGTCCGTCTGTCCGCGGCTTTACGGAGAAACTATAAGTCCTAGAAAACTGTAATTTTGCACAGAGGAGAGCAATGATTAGGGTAAGAGAACTGTTACGAAAAATAATTTAGGGTACCTCCCAAACTTGTAAAATGGGGATGATTTTTGTTTGGCTGATCCCATCATTTGGGGTATTGTTGGATATGTATTTTAATGAAGGACATATTTCTAAGGAAATTTTTCATTTTAATGATCCATTTGAAAAATATTCGTCGCCCGCCCTCTAAAATCTAAACTACTGGTTTTCAAACACTGTTAAAAATCACGGATATAGTTTTATAAGTTTTAAAGATGTTGATAAAAATTAGGGCAGTAGATATACGATTTGCCTGTTCTACGGAAACCTGCATTGTCTGAATAGCACTTGGCCTATTTATTTAAATTAAATTCTTATAGCAAAATGTTTATCAGTTATCAATTATAATATCAAATCACTAATTGTTACTGTTTCATTAACTCCTTGATCCAGGAAAAACTTCCAGTTCAAATCAAAATTGACATCTATTATTTCTAGCTTCTTTAAAATAAGGTTCAAATTCGCATGCGCAGGTGCAGCTCAATCGAGCCGCTCGGGGACATACGGGTAAAATACTAAGTATTAGTATTTTGAAATCTTACTTATTAATACTTTGGTTTGTAGTTTGTATCTATTTGTACTAAGAAGAAACATCAATATCTTTTAGGTACCTCTATATAAAAATAATAATTACTAAAATTGCTATTAAACGCTTAGTTCCAGTCTCAACAAAGATAATATCAAATCACACATTTAAAATTAACAAACCCACAATTAGTCGTCCGCCAAAGCGTTGTCGCGAGAAACGAAGCTAGGCGAGCGTGCACGACAAGTTCCGAAAGGAGTTTCGGTTTCGGCAAAAGTTTCGGCCAATTTTGGCCGAAACCGAAACATTCGCCGAAACTTGATTTTTGGCCGAAACCGAAACCGAAATTTCGGTCGGACACTACTAAATAGTAAGTAGCTGCACCCCGCGGCTTAGTAAGTCCCTATTCTGGGAAAAAATCGGAATAAAAAGAAAATTCTAGCTATGTTATTCTAATATACATACAATTTTTAACTTAAAGGGTTCATTTGCGATTGCGTAAAATAGCAACAAATATGCACCCACTCACATTAAATAAGCTGTTCTCTAGTTCTTCTTTATACTTAATATCAATAGGACTGAGATTAGCTTCACTTTTGTTTCTGATGCGCGCTATCTACCATTATTACACAATCTGGCAATAATTGCAGCGAGTACATAGTATCCTGTGGTAATCAGCTAATTGGATATGAGTTATTGATCCTGTAAGTGGTAATGATCGGTTCGTGTGGTCGGACGGAGCCAGTGGTCGGGACGAGGTTGGCGTGTTCTAGGACATCTTGCGTTTTTTGCTAACAATTATTTACTTAATAACTACAAGTACATGGTACACTTGCGCTTGCGGTTACACCCGTTGAAAGTAATGACACACTGCACCTTTTTTTGACGAGAAAAACACGTCACGCGTATCCTCCCGTTAAGGGTGCAGGGGAGTAGGTAAGCAAAAAGTATAAGCAAACCAGGGATGTAACGGAGGTAGTTTTATCGGAACCGAAATCGGAATCGGAGTTTTCAAATTTGATTTATCGGAATCGGAATCGAAATCGGAATCGAAATCGGAGGCAGGGTCAGTTTGTTTAAGGACAAATAAAACATGATTTATAGTCAATTCTTTTCATTTTTATTTTTTATTATAAAATAAAAAATAACTGTGAAAAAAAATTGGCATAATTCCAAATAAAGAAAAGATAAAATTAATGAATTTAAAGTTTAATTAAAATTAAAACCCAAAGTAGCGTGTTACATTTGGTTACATTACAGTCGCGCGCCGCCCGTTTTGTTTCGTTCGACCTCCGATTAACATCCGATACAAAAGTATCGGAACCGAAGTCGGAACCGAAAGTGTAATTATAATCGGAAGTTCCGACTTAACGGAACCGGAATCGAAGCTCCGTTACATCTCTGAAGCAAACGTTGTTCAGATAATATACCCACTAAAACAAACCAGTGGCACTCTTTCGCATCATCTATGTGGAATCGGAAGAATCTAAAGGAAACGGGTAGAGCCTTAACATAGTCCTCCACCTTTGGGCACTCTAATAATATACGAGTACATAATCGATTAAGAATAATAACATCTTATATGTACCTTACACTAATGTTTTTATGAATAAATTTAATTTCATTTCAAAAAATATTATAATTAATGTTCGGATTTACCTATGCATTGTAAGCAGAGTGTAACACAGGTCAATGTCAATGTCAACTCTCCTGCGGTTTCCCTTCTTAGGTCGCGAAGTGGGCTAACTGCTAATTATTTTCGAGTGCCATCGTTGCGACATCTCCACGAGTAAATGACTAAGTGTGGTTTAGTGGCCACGACTGTTTTAGTGATAGAAATATGACGATGTGGTTAAGGAAATTAGTGAGGTGAAGGACAGGCCACCCAAATTAGTACGTGGACGCAAATATCATATTAAATAATGAAACATATTAAGTAATGTAAAATATTAAATCAAATTTTTATCGCTCTGTCATCCTCTATTACTTGGTATTTCTTTCTTTCTCCCGCCGCTCCTAATAATAAAAGACTATTCAAGTCTTCTAAATCCGGTGCTCTACGGTATATTCTACTAACAATTCAACACAAGTAGTCTGTGTTTAATAAAAACACAAACTACCCCATCACACAAGCCCGTCATTATCCGCATGTAATCTGCGTCAATTTATATAAAATGTACGCAGGAGGATTTTTTGTTAACCAAATAAAGTTAGATTTAGTTGTCTGTGGAACAAACGGTAGAGCACGGGATGCTCAAGTTTAAGAGTTGCGCCCACACAGAGCCGAGTGCTTGCTTAAAGAGGGCTCAGTAAACACTTGCATATTCTGTGGCTTTATGTTAATCGAAGAGCCATGTCCCGGCCCGGTCGCGTCCATGCGACACGCCTGGCGATACAAGAAAACGCATTAAATACGCCATTACCCACAACCAGAACAATTTAACATTTACGACTTTACTCTGACAGATCGTAAATACACTTTATACATTTCCTATTGAACCCTTATTTGCGGAGGTGATTGAAACAAGAATGGGCTCATGCGGCCAAGTGCCTACCTACTTACCTAGCTTACTCGGACCTCCTTGTCTTGAAGACTTAAACAATAAGTACTACTTACAGTGACGCCAAGATGCAAAGTTGGTAATCTATTCATTGTGTTGTTTCACTTACCTGAAACAAAAAGGATGTGTTACAGGTTATAGTGTGTAACATGTTTCGACAATTAATTAATCAATTAAATGCCATCTATTTATTCTTAATTAGTTCAATAGTTTTGCCATAATGAGGTAACAAACACCCATATTTTAAAATAGACGAAGGAATGAATAAAACAAGTGCAATTTATTAAAAACTTTTTAAGAACTAGCTTTTATTATTACAATTTACCATCTCGCATCGTATTATTATCGCATCATATTATTAAAATTTACCATCTCGTACTCGTCAAGACGAATCAAATGAGTCCAAGCTCCATCATCAGATCAGCTCCATGTCTCGTAATAATCATGCTAATATTCAGGTCAATCAGAAACTGGGAAATGGATCAAATTTACTTTGCAAGAATAGATGGACAGACAACGGGATAGGTGAAAGTAAATAAAAGCTTGTATAAAAGTTTGTATGTAAGTTGTGGAAAAGAAAGAATATAATGTGTTATTCTGTAGTTTAAGCCCTTAGTTATTAACATAGGTACCAAATTTAGGCTCGATCGGTCCAGGCATATAAAACTTTCATATTTGTAATATTGATAGAATAGAATTCTGTCAATATTACAAATATGAAAGTTTTATAAGAAGAAGGGCAAGTAAGAACCGGGGGTAGACTTCCTTTGCAGGAGGTCGTCTAGGTGGGTACCCCAACAGTGCCAGTTATTCTACCGCCTGAGCAGTATTGTGTAAACATTACTGTGCTCCGGTAGGAGGGCACTGTAGCTAGTGACATTACTGGGCTAAAGAGTCTTAACATCTTATGTCTCTTGAGTAAGAAGCGTTGGTACAGTGCACCTAGAATTGCACATCATTGTGAAATTCTGGGTAGCACTGTACTGATTATGGGCAGCGTTATCTCTTAACATCAGGAGAGCGTCTAGCTCGTCTTCTTACTTCTCCACATAAAAAAAAAGTAAAACCTATTCATTTCATATTTAGTAGTAAAATGTCCATAATTGTACAGATGGTGTATGATAGGCTATTTATATTCAAAGTAAAAGGACATTATAAACGTGCCAGCTTCCATTTACAGTTACCTATAAATTACTAGCTTAATATAATTTTCATTGGAATTTTAAAGCGTGCGTTTAACATATGAAATTATGATCTTTGTACCTCCTGGCGGTAAATTACAGGTTTTATGGTATTTTAATTAATGTACATGATTCTATTATATATTAATATTGCGGAGATAATAATTATAATGTATAGATCATGTCCACAGGGTGTATCGTAACTATTAATAAAATTAGGTATAGGTTTTAAGTTTGCTTTTAAATTTATGTTTTAATTAAATTGAAAAAGTCTGTTACGAAATTGTTCTCAAGGCAGACATAAATTATTAATTTTAAATTTGTTTATTAGTTATGTTCGAGAACAAGTTTAGATATAGGTACACAGTGCCACAAGATATGTGAATGTAGAAAAACTCGAAGAAAAACAAGACGCCTTTTTGCCTTATTATAATAATTACGTTTAATATGATGACAATTGCATTAAAATTAAATAATTAGACATCAAGGTCGCTTAAACCGAGTGTGAGATGCACACTTTTATTCAAAATTGAAAACCCCTCGACCGATTTCGATTAAGTTTAAACTCCAGGGGAAATATTATACATTTTATTCAAAAAAAGAAAAAAATCAAATAAGTTCTGGGCGTCTTCAAATACTTTATTGGTATAAACAAAGATAAAAAGATTTTGATGTAAAGCTCTCCTCTTTTAAATCGTTTAAAATGAAAGAAAAAAACAGCATTATGTCTCACATTATTATAATATGACACATATCGCTTTAGCATAAATTATGCTACAATAATAAAAAAAAACGGCACAACTCACGTCAAATATAGCCGAGAATATCTCGACCACGGTTTCGGACAATTACGATGTCCTTCATCAGGAGTTCACGCGTTTGAGCGTCGGTTGTAGTTATGGAGAACACTCGCGATAGTTTTAAAAGTCGTATAAATTATGCTGCATAATAAACTTTAGGGATCTATCTTCTTAGTCTTATGAATAAAATTAATAAGTACCTATGTTTGTATGCAACAATTCCTAAAGGTCCATCAAATATAACAAAGATTTGTATCATGTACTACAGTCAAGAGGCAATAAACACTGCATTGTCTTATTTCGATTGAAACATAAAATTCAGTACAGCGTAAAACAGAGCAGAGCAACATCGGCATATATTTATTGAAGCCATAAATATCCATTGAGATGTCATAATCTAACCAAATAAGCCGTCAAATAGAGAACTCCGAACACTTGAATGGTTAAATGAGAATAAATAACATTATTGTGCCGATACCTTACCGTTTTCACCTACGCGCACACCTACTCGCTGTAAGACACATTGTTATATCTCAATTTATATTTGGTGGTTACCATTGGAAATATACATTGATAGACTCTCGTGATAGTGTTATTCGAAATTAGTTGTAAAAGTTGCCAAAAATAAACGTATCAATTGTAATATTATACTGAAAGAACGGAGAGATCCCGTCTAGGTTGGTTACCCACCTTTCCCAATTTCCCTTTTTTCCCAGCAAAAATGCGTTACGCATCGTCACCCAGCGCCGGGTGGCGAAGGGTGGTATGTGGGACTCCCCCGCCGAAGATAGGCGCGACGGGGATACTCACTAAAAACCTGGGGGTGTTCCTGCGGAACGCCATATTGCCGGGGCTGCGGGTACGCCGAAGCACTCATCCGCGGTCCCGACGGAGTTTGGTCCTCACTGAAAGGAGAACCCCTCTGCGGTGTGGTGAAGAGGATTTTCACCCCACCCTCTCAAGGGGCGCCACCTCGTGGGTTCCCAATTTCCCTGGCTTTACTACCCTTCTGCCACGATTCGCTGAGCAAACTTACTTTTTTTTTTTGGATGACGGGTACAACGTAGTTTTGGGTAGAACTTGGTACGTCGTTGAAAGAAAACAAAACATGTTTTATGGGGTAAGACGCAAAGGGAGCGTGTTGAAATGGGGACACGTGTAAAATTATAAAAAGCTCAATATGACATTTGATAGGAATATGTTTTGTACTTTAAGACACATTTTATAAGCGCCAAAACTCTTCATTTATACAATGGAACTGACCAAAACGTTAACCCCCCAATGGTTACTCAGTCACAGCATGGCAGCTTGTGAAACAACGAAACAACCAATTCTTGACTTAATTTAGCTGCACTAAATTAAGGTAAGAATGGCTTGTTTTGTTATATCTATGACGTCATAAATATTTACTGCTGTAATACGTATGTAGATCTGATGGCTTTTGTGATCTGTATCTATGAAATATAGGATGGGGAATGTTCATTTTGTATTTAAAGCAGAGAATAATGATAAGACAATGAAAGTTCCTAATTTAAGTTTGAACTTAAAACCTCTGAGTGATTCATCAACTCGTCCTACAAGCCTACGGTTTACATGGGACGAGTTGCAAATCAAAATAAATTCTATTTTCATTGTTCTCTTTTTGTGTGGAACTTTCAACTTAAAGCTTTAACGTTAAACTTTGTCCACAATGGGCAAATTTGTTGCGGATTGGTTCGCTTAGGTATTGGTTGTACAAGGTGCCTATACGCATCGCGCGAAAGAGCAAGTGAATTCACCGCGAATTCGCCCTTCCTGAAAAAGGTTTTGGCTCAGGTTTGCAAAGTAAAGGTACTACCTACTACATACTTAAAAAACTCGAAGCTATCGGTCCATTAAATTGCGTATTTTTAATTATGAGAATAATTTGTATTATCGATGTACTATGATAATGTTACATCACACGATAAAATTTAACTTTCTCGAGACAAACCAGCTTGGTGGGAAAGGCAATGTCAAATAATTTGTCAAAAAAACAGACAGACAGACTCAGACTCGTACAGGACCGAATACCGAAAAGTATTGCGCGATGAACAACCGTGGGTGGATACAGTTTGAATGGATAGAATTAATGTTAACCACATGTTTAATCTGATTGTTTTACAGCTAAAATGTTTGTAATTAAATTTAATAAGAAATATATAAAGTCTTAAAACATTTAATATAAGTATAATGAAGATTAATGTGGTGCTAGGAATTGGCACTCTCTACTTATTTAGCTTTTGTTACAACATAATTTTTGTACAAAAATTAATTAAAACATAATATCTTTTTAAAATAAATAATAAGGCTTACCCGTTGTAGCCCGCATAATTAACACTGTATTAAAACGCGTTTCTGAACATTTTTAATATAATTTAATTATAATGTTAACACAATACGCTCGTGTTTTATCACGAATTAACAATTCAAACAAAACAGTGGAGGTAAGCATAAGGGCCTTCTAGGCACAAGTATTAATTAAGAGGGTTGAACCACTCTGTCTCTAATTAACCGAAGACCCAAGCCACATTCGGCGTAATTAGTTTCCTCCAAGGGTGTTCCCACGCCTTCGGACCTTAGCAAACCAGTAATAGGAATTTCATCGATTTTAATCGGACAAGCAGAATATGTTGCAAGAGGCTCGAGGTACTAATCAATTTACAGGTGTTCCGAAATGTATCTAAAGTTCCAGAAGAAACACAGTTTTTTTGCCCTTTATGCGCTATTTTTCGTTCGTAATTTTGTTTATACCAGTGGCATTTTTTGTAATCTACTCGTATAATAAAAATATATCGTCAATATTTTTAGAAAAGTCATTATAAATTATAATTGAAATGTGTCGCGGCACAGCGTCCTTACCTGCGGTCAGCTGCAATTTGTCGCGAGGACGTGGATCGGTTATTAATCTGTTGCTACAATTACACGACCGACCAGCGACCATCGAATTAATTGCATCCCTTATCTGGCGAATTCACCCGACTCCGGCTTATCGAGATGTTTCACTACTCGCACCGACTTACATATATAGCTGTCAAGATACACTTCGTTGATATTTTTATTATAGCAAAAACTGACGAGTGAGATCGCGCGTTCCAATAATGTCAGCACCTCGCAGCAATTCAGAAACTGCCACAAAAACGATCACTCGTCTTCACAAAATATCCATTTAAGGTACGATTGAAAAACAGTCGACAATGAAATTAACGATCGCTCGCGACGCGACGACAGCAATAAAAATTTCATAACACGATTTTTTTAAACAATAATACTCGACCGAGGGTGGTCGAGAATCTTTATTAAAATCTCGAGAGAGTAATAAAAGCACAGTTAAATGCGGAGAACTCTGATGAAAATATTAATTAATGTTTCGGAATGGGAAACATGTTGCTAATTAAATGGCGATATCGCATAAAACGTAATTAGAGGTCGGGAACATTCGTTTCTCACGGGGCGGGCTGCGAGCTGCGAGGCATCTCCGCTTCACTCCGCTCCGAGCCGTGCGATACCACTCGCGTATTATACTATATCTCTCGCTGCTTATGGAAGGAATGCACCGCGTATGCTCTCACACACCGCCAAACTGGTTACTCGGTGAAGTCATACTGCATTAAACATTTAACTTAACCGAGACCTTAAAAATTGCGTTTAAATAGCTGTTAACTTTTTTCCGCTGCGTTGCCCCACGGGCGAGTACAATGTAAAATAAAATAAAAAATAAAATAGCCTTTATTGCTGTGTTACAAAGAAATTCTTAAATACTAGAGTTTAAGTTTCTAAAACTAATCCGCTTGCACAGCTTGTCTCCCGACAAAGGCCTCCTCTAGAGATTTCCACCTCACTCTGTCTTTCGCTGTTCGTGTCCACAATGGGCCGGCAGCTTTCACAATTTCGTCTTCCCATCTCTTGGTCTGTCTACCTCTATTTCTTTTACCTTCTCTTGGGTACCATTCCGTTACTATTCTGGTCCATTTTTCATTCTTTTCCCTCATCATATGTCCAGTCCATCGCCATTTTAATTGTTTATAAGTTACGTATGCATTTTTAAACTTTGTTTTGCTTTTTATGTCTATTAATTTTACTCGGTCCTTTATCTTTATTCCTAGTGTACTTCTCTCTATTGCATTCTGGCAGGTTTTTATTTTACTTGCTAGTTGCTCTGTTAGTGCCCAAGTTTGACAACCGTATGTTATACATGGTAGAATACACATATTATATATTTTTCTTTTTTCTTTCATTGGCATGTCCTTATTCTTCATTACTTCGCTGACTGACCAAAATCTATTCCATGAATTTGTTATCCTTCTTTCTATTTCTTTTTGCATGCAGTTTTCTGTAGATATAAGTTGACCTAGATATATATATTCAGTTACATATTCTATTTGCTCATTATTTATTTTTATTTCTTTTTTATCTTCAGAGTTTGTCATTACTTTAGTTTTTGTTAAATTCATTGATAGTCCTGCTTTTAAACTTTCATCAGACAACTGTTGGAGCATTTGTTCCAAGGTGTTTGGGTTATCCGAGAATATAATCAAATCATCCGCGAAGCGTAAATGATTTAGCTTTTCGCCGTTTATGTTAAGGCCATTACTCGTCCATTCGAGTTTCCTGAATATCATTTCCAGAACGGCTGAAAATAATTTTGGAGAAATTGGGTCACCTTGGCGTACTCCTCTTTTTATTGGGAATTCCTCACCTGCGGTATCTAACTTTACTAGTGCTGTACTGTTAGAGTATATATTTTTGAGAATACGAATATACTTTGCATGTACCCCCTGTGATTTTAGTGCTGCCCAAATAAATTCGTGTTCTAATGTGTCGAATGCTTTATTAAAATCTACAAACCCGAGGTAATAGACCTGTTTGTATTCTTTAAATTTTTGAAGTATCTGTCTAAGTACATGAATGTGATCTATGGTTGAATAATTTTTACGGAAGCCGGCTTGTTCTTTTGGTTGATTTTCTTCTAGAGTGATAGTGATTCTGGACAGTAAAATTTTTGAGAATACTTTGTAGACGTTGGACATCAAGCTAATGGGTCTATAATTCGCAATATCTTTTTTGTCTCCTTTCTTGTGCAGTAGTATGATTATTGATTTTGTCCAGTCTTCAGGGATTTCCTCTGTCGTCATGATTTCATTAAATATCTCGGTTAATTTAGGTGCAATCACTGGAGATGTTATTTTGAGTAATTCGTTGGTGACAAGGTCCGGTCCAGGAGATTTGTCAAGTTTTTGTGTACTGATTGCTTTTATTGTTTCGGCCTTTGTTATAGTTGGTATTTGTTCTTCATCATTTATTTGTATATCAGGTTCCCTTTCTGTTTGATTTATATTTACAGTTTGGTATAAGTTTTGGTAGTAATGGGTCGCAATTTTTATTATTTCCGGTCTTATGCATGTGGTTAATCCATCTTTTTTCTTCATTTTTGGGATCCAGTCTTTTTCGTTATTAAGTTTTTTAAACGCCTTTTTTATTCCTCCTGATTTTTCTATAAATTGTTTCATTGTGTTTAGTCTCTTCGTTTTCCTTTCCTTCCTTAACTGTTCGCTAATTTTCTTGCTTAAGTTTGCTATTTTCACTCTGTTTTCTTTATTTATTTTTCCAACAATAAGAAGTTCTTTTCGTTCTTGTAATAACTGTCGAATTTTTGGTGATACTTCTTTTTTGTTTTCAGTATTAGTTGTCCTGGTGACGGTTTTCAATTGGTTTAGTAATATGTCATATTTAATTTGCGTTGTTGTGTCCTTATTTGTTTTATTACATTCGTTACTAAGTGAAGACTCAAGATTATCTAGAAGTGATTGCGTATTTCCTGTGAAATTTATTGCTTTACGATTGTCATGAAATCTTCTAGTTTTCTTTAGTTGTCTCCCTCTTAGTTTTGCTCGAACCATTCTATGATCTGTATTAAAATTTAAATTATTAATGACTGACACATTTTTGATAGCTGGTCTATTATTAGTCAAGATATAGTCAATTTCGTTCTTATAAATTCCGTTTGGTGAGACCCATGTCCACTTTTTAGATTGTTTCCTTTTGTAAAAACTATTAAGGATACACAGTTTGTTTTCTAAAGCAAAATTAACCAGTCTTGCACCGTTATTATTTCTGCTGCCGTTACTGTGATTGCCTATGTTATATTCTTCTCCACTTCTTCTCGTTCCTATCTGTCCGTTAAAATCTCCCATGACAATTACGTTTTTATGTGTAGTTTCTATAGTTTTTTGTAGGTTTTCATAGAATTGTTCTATCTTTAATTGGTCTTCCTTTCTGTCTGATTCAGTTGGTGAGTACGCCTGTATGATGGACCATATCTCCTCATTTTCTCCGTTTCTATCCAATTTTATATTAAGAAGGGCAATTCGTTCTGAAATTCCTTTTATTTCTTCTATTTTGTTTGCAAGACTTCTTTTAATCATGAATCCTACTCCATACAAACCAGGCGTCTCCCCGATGTAGTGTAATATGTATTTTCCATTATCCTTTATACCTTCTCCCAATCTTCTCATTTCGCTAATTCCAATGATGTCCCATTTTAAATCTTCTATTGCTAGTTCTAGCTCTTGTAGTTTTTCCGGGGTTCTCAATGATCTACAATTTAAAGTTGCTATGTAATAGTCTTTATCTTTGTTGTTATGGTTTTTATGGTTTTTTATCTCTAGAGGGTCGTGGTCATCTCTAGAGGGTCGTGGTCATTTTCCCCCAGAGTACAATGTATCGAGATTAATTCAACAGATTGTGTAAGTTGGCGATGTTCATCGTCTATGAAATTAGTTTTGAAAAAATATTAAAACCCGGCTTTTATTAGGAAATTCCGCGAGAGCGAAACTATGAACATTCCGAAGACTACCCGCGAGTCGGAGCGCGGCGCTGCGTTATTAAATGCACTGACTGGCAACTATTAGCCGTTGATCGACGCCTCAATGAGCGCCGTAATTAAAAAAGTCAATGATCACTTATTGTAATCAGCGGAGTATCGGTTCGCCGACAAAAAGGTTTAATTGTTTTCTGACGGCTATCAATCCGCGCTGTGGCGGGAGAATGGGTGACGGGCACGTGCGACTCATCCTCTAGCGCTTTGTGTCTTAGTTATTACAATAAATGACTATAACCATACTTGATATTAATTTGTAATAGGATTATAAAATACTTTTTTCTACGCATTGTGTGAAATGATGATATAGCGTTAATGAAGCTATATCATAATGTGATGTTAGCGTACCTACATATACATGAAATAAAATAATTAACATGAAAAGTTATCATAAAATTTCTAGCACCACAATTTGGATTTCATTTTGCCGTTCTATTTATTTTTATAAGCATATAAAAATAATAAATCAAGATCGAGAGTTGAGACTAAAAAGTATTCCCGCATTCGAGTGCACTCCGTATTTCATAATTAGGATATTACCGAGCATTCTAGCCGGCTCGGCTTATCTATGGCTATTCCGAAGGCAGGCCAGCTCCAAATTGGCGTGGCGAGTGCGCGGGCGCAGCGATCGGGCCTCGATACAGCTAATTAAGGGCCGCACAACCATCTATTTGGAGAGATCTAGCCGCTGACGTGTGAAAATACCCAATTAATTAACGCGAACCGTTCACCCGATCGCGGGGCATCGCTCCTCGCGTGCTCGAGCCCGCTCTAACTACACTACACGGTTTCTATTACCACTAGTTTAATTCGAAACTTTTCCACTTCCATCGTTGCGTTCTGCGTCGCTTTTATTTTCCCTTCCAGGCTTAATTAGTGTATGTTATGCGTTCTACATTGTACGAGGCTTCATAGCTCGTCCACCTGATCACGACAGAGCAGTAAATCGTCGAGTTTATGCTATAAATAAATTCGATTGCGCATTAGCCGCGCTAACTATAAATTGGAGCATTGAGCGGGTATTTATGACGGCGATTGACCGGACTTCCCTCCGGCGTGCACAGATAATGCAGCGGGAAGGGTGGCGAGTGTCATTACACCAGTTAAAGGCTCTACTCACATTGACGCAGACAAGTAACTTAGCCACGCGACGCGTTATGTTTTAATCTTTTAAGTCAACACATGATATCATAGGATAATGGATGAGATTCTATGCAAATATGAGATCGACGCAAAGAGCGAATTCGCGCAGCAACATTTGGTCGGAATCAAGCATTTATTTAACACAAAACCTGTAGGCACGTTACCCAATGGAAATAAAAACGATTGAATATACCTCTATAACGATTCTGTTCAAAAACGTTACTCGTTTTGCTCTGACTCTGCGACAATGTGGGTAGAGCTACAGGCATAGATGGCGGTGAGCGATGGTGGGTGTGTAAGCGAGTGTTAATGGCCCATTAGTCCGGCGTTGTACCGTCACGGCGCGAGCTGCACGCCGCGCGCCGCACGCCGCACGCCGCGCCGGCAAACTACCAGCTAGATGCACTGATATCAATGTGCACGCCAACTTGCTATTCGTCTAGAGTCCAGTATGTATTCGTTCGGATTTCTGTCGGACTTATTCTTTCCGATTCGTGGTTGAAAAAATATAAACAAATCACATTTTTTGTAACATTTTTTTTTTCAGATTATTAGGTATAATTATTTATCTTACGTTCTTAGAACGCAAGGTATGGCCCAAACAACATGAAATTTGTACAATAAAGAAATCTTTAATTTGTTTTATGTTTTTGCTCTTAATTTTGCCTTCTTTTCAGGAAATCTAAGTCAAAGAAATTACCATAAGTTCATTTAATATGACTTCTTGCAGTTTAAATATAAGTATGTACTCATCGATCATCCATAGGTATATGGTTTTATGCCATCATAACTCCATAACAAAAACACCGAGTGAAAAAATATTCCTTTTCTCTTCTTTACATTTATACAATTTCATTTCTATAAGTTCCATCACTTAACATCTTGCAACCACCGTCGTACGTAATTTATTTCCTTTCCCTGTTTGGTTGTCTGGAAGAGATCGCTATTAGCGATAAGACCGCCAATTGTTACGCTGTTCACATTACAAATTGTATTTAGTTCTAAGTTCTTTTATGTTGTATCAATAAAGCTCTATCTATCTATATCGATACTTATATAAGGGATGTACTGTTAAGGAGTTATCCCTAACATACAGTTTCAGGTCACTATTTCATACAACACAAACTCATGAAAGGTACAAACCCATTAACCGTTGGAGCAGTTCTTCGCACAATCATCAGGCGGCGGCGTCAGGAGGAAATTAAACGGCGGGAGACCGTGACGTCACGTCATTCAACACACGACACTGATCCAAGAGGAGAGCAGGACAATCGCTTTACTGCTCTTTTAATTAAGGTGTAAAAGTACTGAGTAAGAATGAAGGAATGTGACAGTAATTTTATAATTGTAACTATACGTGACAGCTGTTTGTTAAACATCACGATATTAATCTAAACAAGATATAAAAAAAAACATTAGCAGAATGTAATAAAATTCGGTCTTAATAATATTAGATTGCTCTAGATTAGGTATACGGTATACTATATATACAGTTTGCCATCTTTTTAATGAATTTTTTGGATACCGTCCATACACGTAAGATCTTTTCCGGTTAATCTGGCTATTGACTAATTCATAGCCACTAAGTTTGATGTCCACTTTAATGTACATTACTTCCTTAAACTTGTTTAGGTACATTAATTTTGGCATCAAACTTAATGGCTATGAACTAGCTAATAGCCCTGCTGGTGACGAGCCACGCGTAACGTTGCCTAGGACTAGAATTCCTAGATAACACAACGACTGTAATGTCAAATAAGATCAGGCAACGGGCTCATCTTATTTATAAATAAATAAAATAAATAAATATTTCAGGACGTTTCACACAGCGCCACCTAACCCCAAACTAAGCAACTTAATGCTTGTTATTATGGTGGTTAGGATAACGGATATAAAACTTATATACTTTTCTTTTGTAAATACATACTTATAATAGATATTGAAAACCACCCAGACCAGAAACAAATACCTGTGGATCACACAAACATTTGTCCCATGCGGGAATCGAACCCGCAACCTTCTGCGTTGCAGGTTTATCTGCTTATATAAACACTAGACAATTCTCGCGGCTTTGCCCGCGTGGTAAAATCCTTTCTTAGCAAAGGTTAACGTCATAAAACCTGTCTGTATCCCAAATATCAACCGAATCCGTTCAGTGGTTTGGGCTGTAGGTTGATAGATCAGTCAGTCAGTCAATCAATCATTCTTTCCTTTTATATACTGTATCTAGATAATATGTGAAGCAAGTTAATCTTTTAAAGATTGTGTAAATGTGATGTAGTAAATGTAAATTTGAAATGTAGAATCTATACTTCCACACCAAAACTATCTCATTAGCTTCGAAGTAATTATCAAGCTACTAGGAACTTTGTATTTATTATGCAGGTCTAATTCCAGACCACACCAGTAAACACACTATTAATTTCTACCAGCGAGCTGTAGCTGCATCGTTAGCTCACAGTATATTGTTGATTGGATCCATAACTAGATTACCGTTAATCTCAGCAAGAAAACGCGACTCGGGACAAAGCTGGGCGTATTAATTGAATATCTATCTGATGAAGAGTGGGCTGGGCAGGAAATTAAACGTCATGCGGTCACTTTCTTCGCAATCACAACTGGATAGGCGGAGCTTGCTTTACAGACTTTGTAATACTAATCTTGTATAAGAAAATAAGCTAAGTTCGCTGTTTTTACAAGCTTTTATTATTATTTACTTTCACTTATTTATTTATTTATTTTACAATTTTAGGAAAACTTACGTCTAGGTCTATAACTAGGGCACTTCAATATAGTATTAATGGACATTTACAAGTTTCCACTTATAGGCAACAGAATATTACTAATTTGACGTGGACGGAAAACAAAAATCATGCAACTTGTCTGTTGTCTGTCTGTCTGTATGTCTGTGTGTAATCAAATCTTGCAAGTTAAATTTAACCCACTCCCCGGTGTCCGATTGAGTTGAAAATTTGCATGCATGCATAAATCAGATGACAATGCAATATTTTTATGACATCGAGCTGATCTGATGATGGAGCTGGAAGGTGGCCATAGGAACTCTGTTATTAAACGATGCAACCCCATCGAGTTTGGGCTCATTTGATTCGTCTTAACGAGTACTATATGGTGCTAGATGGTAATAATAATAAAAACTTGATTTAAAAAAGTTTTTTAAAATTTCACTTGTTTATATTATGAGAGGCAGACTTTCAAGCAGCTTGACTCATCCTGCCTGATCGTGCAGTCACCGTCACCTATAGGTAGACGTTTTGCAATGCAATTAGTAATGGGGACACGGTATCTGACCAAATAACCCAATTTATTTTACGATTTTTTTATGATAATATATCAGTGATTAAAAATAGGCAATATGTTTCTATAAATATACTATAAGAAAAAAAAACTAGAGGTAAACACTTGGCGGTAGTCGCACATAGCAATAACTTACCTAATTGACAGAACCTAATTGGAATGAATTCAAGTGAATATACAGTCTTACAATATATTAACAACTCTGAATACTAATGTTTGACAGGATTGGTGCTAATTAACTATGATACAGCTTATTATTTTCCGCTACCGCATCAGACTTCCCGGACAGATACAGTTCAGGCTCATGTGCATGACTCTGTTCCCAACAGACACTGGTGCGCTCACTTCAGCAGGAAATTAAACCTCCCGCCGCCCCGCTGCTTGTCTATGCTCTCAATTACCCGGACCTGTACTTGTGCTAACTCTCTCAGGCCGAATATGGATCTACAGATTTAGACCAACATAATATGCTAGGAAATTGTAAAAAACAAAAGACACTCAGCGACGTGTCCAATGGGATAGATAAGTTTGTCATTACCGAGTACACAAGTTATAATACTTATGGTAAGCATTGCTTGGGTTTAGGACTTCTGAATTGTTAAACGCACTTTCTACAAAGTACATATTGGTAGAATATTATCCAGGCCAGCTGTAAAAAAAATGCAAATGCAAATTCTGCAAATGTTTAGGAAAATGTCAAATTCTCAAATAAAACAAAATGTGTTTTATAAAAAATTGTCACTTCTTGCCAACGTCTGTACGAAGTGGAGAGCAGTCCTTATGGATCTACTGAATTTTTTATTATAATTTCTAAGACGCGACTTATTTGCGACAACGTAACGTCATCATCTTTCGATGTTGCTTGAGGTAACTAACAAAGAAAACTAAATGGGCAGAGCGGCTTCACATGTTTTCTTTAGTTTCAAGTTATCCATAGAAGTAAGACGACCTTGCTCATAAGTAGTAAAATTCAAAAAGTAAAAAGACACATCGTTACCACGATAGAATGAACAAAAATGAAAAACATCCGACGCCAATATGAATCAAAGGCTCGAATAAAGCCGAGGACACACGAGACTAGACAATGCGACGCGGACCGGTCCCCGCACAAAACATAGACCAAGTCATTTTACCGAACGTAGAGATGGAACTTGTGCCTGTCTCGATTTTATTACATCTCGATATTGGCACCTTCTATTTGATGATTACGCTTTTGAGATATCGAAGTCTTTACGAGGACTGTGATGCTATCTTGTAAATTATATAAAAGGAAAGAGTAGCTGACCGACTGACTGATCTATCGACCTACAGCCCAAATCCCAGAACGGATTGGGTTGATATTTGAAACACAGATAGGTTTTATGATGTAGACCTCCGCTAAAAAAGGATTTTATCACTCGGGCAAAGCCGCGAGCGTAAGCTAGTATAGGCCATATAATATTTTAATTTAGGTCGATTAGTATTATCGAAATATATTAAAAGAGTGACTGATATTAATATTAACGCAACTCAAAACGCTAGATGGATTGAGTTGCAATTTTACATATATGTAGGTACCTGATTAGATAAATATTGTGACATAGAGTCCACTAAGAAAGGATTTCGACGGGACTGAAGCAACAAGCATAAGCAAGAACAAGTACCTACATATATTTTAGTTACTACTAACCAGTTTAATAATTATGTTCAAAGCCCTTCTCATTCAGTCTAGGAACACAACTCCGTCAATTAATATTGAATAACAATACAACTCGATTAGTACTAGTTACAACGTTCGAAATCGATTGGCGCGCTTTTGTCGCGCATATGTCGCGTCCCTACGTGCAGGTTTCACGGTGCCGCGTGTTTGCTAGTTAGAATTCGGGTGTAGTTCGGAAATTAATCAGAGCCCATTGTGGGCGCTTTGTCGCGGTCTCCGCCGCCAATTATTGGCTGCAGCGCAGACCGTAATTGAACCTGCCTCCAGGCAGTTGCCAACTCCGACGACGGTGACGAAAAAGTTGCCTCGTCTATTTCTGTCGGCGCAGTTTTGATGTTGACCGTATTAATATCTAACATCACAATTAGTGAGATCCCGTGTTAGTTATACTATATCACAGCTAAATATGCCGTTTAGTGATTAGGTATGTAACGAATATATAATTATCTATATTTCCCAATAAGATGGTACATTATTGTATATCATTAAAGGAGAAAAAAATATATTAAACGGGTTTCGTTATACTAAAATTTAATGCACAAGCTCACAGCTTGTTATGAGTATAAGGAATGGCAATGGCAATATGAGTGTGAATCTAATATTATTTTCACATATTTAAGTACATCGTAAAAAATAGTATCTACATTCGTTATTAGTCTATCAAAGTAATTGTTTTTATTTATTTAATAAAATGTTCTGCAGTAAATCCATAATTTCATGCATGTTTCATAATTGACGCATGCTGTAAAATTCGCGTAAAATCCGAATAAAAATATGAATGCACTCATTTAACAATCGAATCATAAGCGATCAATCGGCTGAATGAAATAAATTGCACGTTTTCGCGAAAAAATGCAATGAAAACATGTTTGGTTCGGTAAGTTCGTAATTTGGATGGTTTGTGTCGTCGGTACCGCGCCGACGGGCCGCCGGTCGCTGATTGCTCCAACCGGGAGATAATTTGTGTGAGCGCTTCACACTTTTATTTAAACTTTTTGATTGATGAATTTTAAAGTTTACTGGTACTTTGTTTAACATAATGCTAGGTTTTAGTCTTTTTAAGAGTTAATGCCTTTATTGAAAAAAAAAACAAGGAAACCATAATACTAATATACAGCTACTTCAGTATTAAGAACACTTGTATTAAACAGATCGGCCGTATATTTTTAGTTTTACATTGCATGCCTAAGTACAGATGACCTTTTTATTTTCCAACTTTTTATTTTAAAACAAGTTCACCAAATTCGTTGCTCAATTTTGAACACATAAACAAATTCATACATTCAAATGTATTTTAAAGTCGTCGTAGTCCTGCTACAAAATTCATTATTCCATGGCGATTACAGCGGACATTATGAAAATGCGCAAAATAAACAGAACAATAGTGGAGTGCTAAATGCCAACAAGGGTTAATGTATTTAAAGGTATAAAAGTCCAGGGGCAGCGTAAACCGACGACATTAAACAACGGAGGTGGATGGTAACCGCTCCCAAATTTGCATTCCTCATTGCTGAGAGAACGTAAAAATGCTCTCATTAACCTGACGGTCAAAAACAACCACCCTCGACGTCGCGACGGAATGTACAAGCTTGCCGCTTGAATGTGCTGCGATCTTATTACAAGCTTTATATTACTTTCACCTCTCTGTTGTCTGTCTGTCTGTCTGTCTGTCTGTAATCAAATCTTGCAAGTTTGATTTGACCCACTTCCCGGTTTCCAATTGACCTGTAAATTTGCATGCGTGTGTAAATCGGATGACAATGCAATATTATTTTGACATGGAGCTGATCTTATGATGGAGCTGGAAGGTGGCTATAGGAACTCTGTCATTAAACAACGCAACCCCATCGAGTTTGGGCTCATTTGATTCGTCTTGACGAGTACTATATGATGCAAGATGGTAATGATAATTAAAGCTTGTTTTTAAAAGTATTTTTAAAATTTCACTTGTTATATTAGATACTTACTCGTACACCCAGAAACATTTATTAACCAAATAGGACAAAGCAGCATACGTTTTTTTTTCATTCTAAAACTAAAGCTATTGAAGTGTTTTGTCGTGGTTCAAAATTACTGAAAATATAACGCGTGGCTTTTAAATCAAGGAGAAAAGGCTTAAAGCCTTTAATTTTTTCATATTCATATCGCTAAAAGTGTTTTTGTTATTATTCATATAAAATTTTGTATAAAACCCGCATGGGATATTTGTGATTAACGTCGAAGAAACTAGTGACTATCTCTACTAACATCGATTTGGATTAAACGTGTACAAAATATTTATCCATACAAGAAGCAAATATTCCGTCTTAATTGTAAGCATAGTTTTATTAAAATTGTAAAAACGATACTTGTCTTGAAATTATGAAGGTCGCACCATAATTATCCGAAAGCACTATAGGAAAATAAGGAGTGTCCTCAGAGCAAGATCGGCGGAGTTTGCGTTAGTAGTCGGGATATGGTTTCATTGGCGACTGGTGTACAAACCCCCTGTATGTTGGTGCATTCCGTACCTTCTTTCCAGGTTTTATTGTGGCCACCTTCTATTTATCAAGCTTTCACCATCGTGTGGGTTTCATTAAAAGAGTGGGCGATATTTATGAGATTAAACATTCATACCATATTATTACCCGTTAAATACACACTGTTAACGAAAATTAACAAAGTCACTGATTTATTATCCGAAACTTTGACGTAATAAGAAAACTAAAATTATAAAAGTTCTTAAAGGTCAGGAAGATAATCCACTTTCAGCAGAAGCATTAAATTACTTCACAAACTAAATTAGAGCACTCGGTATTTCGTATATTTAAGTCGATGCTCATAATCTCCCGGCTTTCGAGGGTTAAACTCAGTCCGCAACGGCGGCATTGTTCCATTAACACAATTTTATAACCAACATATTAAAATAATAAAAACTTATGCCTCTCTTAATTAAATAATTTAGCGGCGGGCTGAGCCGAGATATGTAAATTGTTTTAGGGGATAGATCAAACAACCCTTTTTTATGACTTTAATATGCGGTCGCCGGGGATGAGGGGGTGTTGTGAGACACAGCGAGGTGGAGAGCGGGGCGGGGATCGGGAGGTAAGTTATGAAATATTTAATAACGGCGCACACGATTCCATTTGAATTACTTTCGAGGAAATGACGACGTGCAAAGCAGGCGGCACATCGGTCTGCCCTTCCACAACCTGTGTTGCAAACCTTGTCTTCATTTACCTATTTACATCGTGCTCAGGTTATCATTTTCTTACGCTACAGTTTCTGTGTCTTATGCATAATTAATGACTCTTACTTTCATTGCGACGCGACATATTAAAACAGGCATAGATAAGATATGACTCGGTCTTTCATAAGTTCAGTTTCGCGTTTTGATCCGCGTCATGATAATTATCAATGAGTGATTTTTTCTTGCAGAAAGTTAAGTATACCTACTACTTACTAAAATTTCCTGTTTAAATGTGGTAATGATGATCCTGGCAATACCGTCCACGGTAGTCTTGCTCGGAGCGGCACGACGCGGCTACGTGGCTACACCGAAATGAGCCGAGAAACAAATATTACTACAAACAAACTTTTCGCTTTATTAAAAATTCTATAACACAACCTGAGCGTTTTCATTTCACACGGACTATTATTATGTGTCTTGTTTCGCCGAAATGAGGGAAGGGATTGTAAATCAACTAAATATTGTTTTTCGTCTTTAATATTTTAATTAATTTGTGTATATTTTTGCTAAATTGACTTTACAGCCTGTAGGTTAATACGTTTTGATTAAATTTGATTTGTATGTGATTATTTTTTAAAAGTAGGTAAGTGAAGTAATAACACGTTATAATCCTGGTTGGAGATACAAAGCCCACTCTGGAAATCTAATATTTATATTATAATAATATTTTAGTATGTTGTCGGTAAGATCTATTTTGCCCTGGCTACTCTACACCTTCAATTAAATTACGCATCATTATCATCATCTGCCCATCTTCGTCCACTGCTGGACATACATAGATATATCTCCACGATGTTGCGCCACTCAAGAGTCTTTCTTCTCCAACCACTCCCAGATACCTACCTCACTGCCGAGATGGGATCACCTACCATTGGTTTATTATTTTTTTCTAAAAATGCCCTGCATAATAATAACCATGAAATATGACCGTATGTTTAAGATATTTTTTACCCTTAAGAGAGCTTAATTTAACGTTACTCTGATGGAAAAATTAAAAAGCCCGCGTAACGCGTAGCTCATCGACATAATTACACTGAGGCCTCGTATGTGTACAATGTATTAAAGTAATTATCCTAATGTAGAATAATGAAAGACGCCCTTTAGACGATGACGGTTGAAGTACAAAAGCTTGTAAGTAAAACGATGGTAAAATGATGCCTTCATTCAGGTTCCAATAATTATGCAGATGGGCACGCGGTCAGAGAAAGCGGACCCTTGCATATTTGGTTGTAATTTATTTGTCATTCTGTCATGAACAATTACTGATTTTTGAATAATTTATGATTTACTTAAAGTGTTTTTAGTCAACACTGTGATTTAATGGGTCGGTGTAATCCTTAAAATGAGGAAGAACTTGATAATTAGTAAATATCATACATATGTATTTACTTATTATTAGGTATTACTGAAGTTTTTTATTAATTCATATATTTTTATTTCGTAGATGAGGGAGAAGTCTACATTAAATAACCACCTACCTAACCTACCTACTTTATAATATTTTTAAAAGTATGGAATTTTGTCTTAAGATTAAGTCGAGTCCACATTCCACATGGCACTAATGCAAAAGGTGTCAACTTCTCAAACAAAAAATACTTTTGATATTTTCTTTTGTTTGAGTTTTTGACACTTCGACCAATGTTTTCAACTAAGAGGGGCAGGCCTATTATACCTACTCGTATTATAATAAATAATTTTTATATTCATCGCTTTCAAGAACAACTACATCTCTACTACGAGTACTGCGTTTAATTTTATTGTCGTTTTATTTTGATCTGTGCCTTCTCACGCCTCTAGTCTAGCTATATTATTTATATATTTTTTTCTGTGTATTTTTTTTTAGTTCTGTGTAAATTTTTTGCAGATCTTTGTTAAAGTGTAACTAGTTAGGTAGTAATTTGATTGTTAAATAAAATTACATTCTATTTACACTGATTAGGGCTAGTTTACATGATTTCCCGAACGCATTCCAGAAGAAAGCATGATTGAAAAAAGTAACATATTGAAATATTAATTATATTTACGACTTTACACACGATAAAAAATATCTAAACTTGGCGCTAAATAGTAGCATAGGGTGCAAGATTTTTATCATTAACATACTGACTGTAGACAGAGAAAGGAGTGCTTAAATTGTATTTACCACTTTGTAATAGTAACCCAGTGCTAATTCTAAAATACGAAGTAGCAAGTACGAAGTTGAAGTAATAGTTAATTTAATAAAAATTGTACTTTGCATTGATTAAAAAAATTAAAAAGGTGATTTAAGTAAAAAATATTATACCTCCGTTAGTTTTCATAAAATGTAACCAAAAATTATATGTCAAACTTTTGTATTCTTATTGTTTAATAAATATATTTTAAAAGTCAATCAAATCCGTAGTAGTAGCTATCGTGTAAACTAAACCTAACATTTATGACACTCTTTGCAATGTCTCAAGTCTCAAAACAATAACTCAAAATTAGTTTTTTCAAGAACATTCTTCACAGAAGAACATCACACTTGCTACCAAAGACCACCTAACAATACCTACCAATCAGCATTCCTCTGGTCAATATAAAACAGTCGGCGAAACCGTGTAAAAACTATGAATAGGACATGGGCTTGAGACTGATCGTTAGGGCTGTCGAGTTCTTAAACTGGAACCATAATGTACCAGATTTGGTTCTTGTTACTTTTTAAAAATCTACGACATTAGCCACATAAATTAGGTATATATCATCTTAATAAAATCTAACCGAATCTGGCGAGGAGATTCTCTCACAATATCGAATTGAACATCTAATCTTATTATTTTAATGAGACTATGACAACTGTGGAAGACGACGATGACGACTGTGTGATGACGATGATACATTGATATTTAATAATTTCGAAACAATGTGTTTGTACTATGTATTTTTGACCACATGAATCTAGAAATCCCTTGCAATTCATATCAAAAAGAGTATTACTACACGATATTATAGCTCTATAAATTAGAAAAGTTGTAGTTCGCGTCAGCCCTGCGAATGCGTGCCTCACCGCTGCGCTGGGCGGGTCCATAGAGCCCATAGAGCGGGCTCGTGAAAACTATTCGCAGATAAATCGAAAGCTAATTCGAAATGGCTCATTGTTGTCCGTCTGTACAAAGGCACACAACTTTCACAGATATTACGTCGTACAGACACTGAAATGGCAAGGGCTCTGGTACAGAACCACACATTGTTTATTTAGATGAGATCGGGCTTGACTCTTTTTTTTATTAATTATAGGTTAACTTTTGAATCTCGCATGATGTTAAGCGACGATGCAGCCGTAGATGGCAGTAGATTATACCTAGAAGGCGAGATAAATCATATCCTGGCTTCACTGAACAACATGCTGGAACACGGTAACAATGACAGCTTGGCGATATGTTTACTTGTATTTAATTTTAAGGAAGAGCAACAGCTACGTGAAATTTCCAATGTATGAAAAATGAAAAGTCCATCCAAATTATAGACTACACTTTGTTAGTCGGCTACAAGTGATTGTCAGCGTAAATTAGCCAATAATATGGCCTATATAAGAAACAACGTTACCAGTAGGCAAAGAACAGACATATGAGAGACTGAGATTACAGCCACAAGTGTGTCGGTGTTTAATCTATAGTTTTGATAAAGTTTTCACTCGTTTGAAAGTTGTATATTATGACCGTTTTCCTTTCTTATACTTCCGTGTACAGAATACAGAACGGGTTCTACCACTACATATAAATGGCAGGTAATGACGAAAGTAACTTAGGCCAATGAGTAATTGTTATATATAGTATAACTTTGCTTCTCTAATTACCTAATTGATTCTTTCAGCTTTGTGTTTATTTGCTAAATAATGAACTCAAAAAAATGTATGTCATAATTGGTAGTGTAAATCTTTTAACTCCTAAAAAATGCATCATAATTATACGTATGCAATGTATTGAGAATAATATTATGTGTAAGTATTCAAAACGTTTGTGTTTTCAGGAGAAATAACATCAGTCTATTTAATAAATTTTAGTGACGTCATTTGCATATTGATGCGAAACTGTTAAAGAACAATTATCTCTTAATGATTTAAAGATTCGAGTTGCAACTTAATAGTGACAAAACTAGGCGTGATATCAATGGTGTGTGAATACGCCCATTTGCATACACACGTGATGGTCGTACTAGAGGTGCATCTTACTGTTTTTTATTATCTTTCGTCCAGTAAATTTTCAACGTCCGTGATTATTTCTTTAAAATAACTTGCTATTATTAATTAGAATACTAACATGTATTGATGTTGTATTATTAATTTTGACACGGCAAATACAAATAATGCACAAATTGCATGTACTAAGTACCAAGTTTATGCTCAAATCATCAACTTAATAGAAAGAAGCTCGAGTACAAGCGTCGATCAAGGTTAGAGTTAGCACCCAATAAATACCCATCGAGACAAATAAAGAGGATCATTGTCTGGGTACAAGGATGTGTTACTTGAGTCGCATGCTAGTGCAAACATAAGAGTCGGTACACATTGAGCTCTATAAAGCGCGTTTGTCGACCTTCCTACATGTGTACACTTCAATCTTAGATTAAAATAAAAGGGTACAGTACAAGCGTCTCGCAAATGGATTTACTTCAGCACGAGAGCTTCCCTGACCCAGGAGGCCCATGTTTGGCTGAAGCAATGATAGCACGTACCGTTTCTTTATTTTAATCTAAGACGTTATATCGATTTAATACGATATTTCACGTCATTTCTTAAATGTTTGGCAATGCGGTCTTCGGTTCGGTTCCCTGACGGATAAGTGAATATGCTGGTTCTTACGACGCACTTTAGTAAAGCGTGCGTTGGAAAGGGTCCAATGTGTACAAGCTCTAAGGGCGGGGACGCGCTGAGCCCGGACCGCGGGCCGAGGGCGCGTGGGCCACGAACATGCCTAACAACTTAATAAGCGGTTGCGTGTGATTTACGCGGCCCCGCGGCGCCGGCGCACTCCACGACCGTATTTATACTAATACACGACAGATAACTATCTCTATCACTTACACTACAAATACCAAAGTGAATACTTTCAATAAAGAAACCAAATTTTAATACGACTATTAATCTTCGTTCGTCTTCTTACTTGAGGAAGAGGTGTGTCAGGATCGTACCAAGTGGAGGGAAATAATCTCTTTTTTTTTGACGCAGGAAAAATGCGTTAGGCATCATCACCCCACGCTGGGGAAGCGGGACAGTATGTGGGACTCCCCCCCCCCCCCCCCAGGTTTTTTTGTGGGCGGGGATACCCACAAAAAACCTGGGGGTGTTCCTGCGGGACGTCACAATGCCATAGGGCAGCGGGTACGCTGAAGCGCATCCGCGGCCATAAATAGTCTCTGCCTACCCCAACGGGAACCAGGCGTGCCCCATTATTTATGTGTATGTGTATTAACCTTCGAAAAAATCGATCAAAGATAGCTCAACAATTTTATAGACGACTATAAAGAATTAATTTGACGTCTGAAATACCTCATTACTACGAGTTATATTTAGTCGGGTACTAACTCGGCTAGTATAAATCCAACCGCGCTAATTACGCGGCACCCAATAAATCTTTCACATTATATAGGCCGTAAATATAGTACAAAATGTGCCATAAATATAGCGCAGAGGTCCGGAGTGGACCTCACCCGATGCGGCCGGGCCGACGCGAAGCACACGGCACGCTCTGAATCAGGCGTGTTTAGTCACGTTCGCAAAATTATTACATTTAGAATTTAGACGCAAATAGTTATTTCTGTATGTTATAGTCATAGTAGCAAATTGTCATAGTTGAAAATTGTCAACAAGAATTTTACACTCAAATTTGTAGCGTGAACACCCAACTGAAGCAAGAAAAATAATAACATCAGGGTTGTCTGCCATCTCACTTGCATCATACAAATTACAAAACAAAAATACTATCGTCAAACTACGTATTCAGTATGAGTCAGTAAGATGGCAAACAACCGTGACGTCATTTTTCTTGCTTCAGTTTGATGTTGACGTTACAATCTCCATTATACAATGGAACCGTGTGTTGTTGTGTTTGTATTGTTGTTCTTGTGTTGTATACCTTCTTGATTATCACAGTAGCAATTTGTCACATTCGCTAATTGTCACGTTCAAAAATTGTGATTGTGAGCATATCGCCATAGTAGCAATCGCCATAACAGCAAAATTTATTCATAAGAATTAAATTTTCACAATTTTCCTTATACATTATTTTTTTATGTGTCACAATTTGCAACTGTTACATTTTGCTACTATAACAATCTGCGTTTTTCATGTCAATTTGAGAATATGACTAAACACGCCTGATCCACGTTCCAAGTTATAGCTCTTCGAATAGCCTCGCCTAACAATCGCCATGAATCGGAAATAACCGGAAAATTTCCACAAGTTGTCTAATGGCTTATTGTTGTAGTATTGTTGTGTTATTGCTCTCGCGACTATAACAAATTACCGCGTTGTCAATGTGTTTAAACGTTATTTACTGAGCTTTTAGCTGGAAATGGTCATGTAGCTTTACAGTTCGCAGGTTGCATACATTGCAAAGCTCAAACATTTGTCTGTACAATATTAAAGTTAAAATAAATGACAATTTCTTCTTTAAGTGAAAGTTGGCTGATGCTGCAGACGATCATATGATATGGTACTATAAATTGAAGCATAACAAATATTCTCTAAAAACTTGTATGAAATTAAAAATAATTATCATAATGATGTCGAGACAATTCATTTAAAAAATAAGTATAATTAGTAACCTCCCCCGACCATTAAAAGATCCCAGTATATTGAAAGTAGTTTCTTTTTTATGTTAGACACCGACAAACATAAGCAGACGTCTGCAATACAAGTGGCATTGCCGATGCGTCCTCTCTACCTGGCTTCAGTTAACATCATGGTACACTGTCATAATATGGCGTAACGTAACATCTGTAGCCCAGTGGTCATAAGTACGGCTTGTAAGCTGGAGGTCCTGGGTTCAAAACTCAGTGTGGCAAGATTTTCGCCTAGACGCTACCGTGTTTCGGAAGGCACGTAAAACTGTGGGTCCTGGCTGTTTCCTATAAGATATTTAGGAGGCAGTCGTTAGGTCATGTTGCGGGCAATGTCGTAATCTCGGCGACCTGAAACTGCAACATATAGGTTAGCCACACAACCTATACAGACAGTGTAAGTAGGGTAACCTGTTCTGTTGGAGTATTAACCCCAATATTATTACATAATAATTATTGTGGCAATCGTTTCGTCTAGTGGGTGGTAACTAACGCAGCGAAAACCAATAAAAAAAATCACTAGCTCACAAGATTGAACAAACAATATTTTTAATTTAAAATAGTATAAATTAATTGATTTATACCATTTTAAATAATTTATAAATAATAACTAATACAAACTATGAGAACACGCGCATATGCTAACAAGTAAAGAAAAGCAATCAAGTTCGCAGCTCGATCAGTGAGGGCATAAATTAGTGCAGATTGAACGAGAGCGATGGTTCCTCTGGCTACATTACATACACACTAATTACAGTAGAATAACTTTATGAAAAGGTATAAAATATGATCATTTTTATAAGTACCATTTATTCAAGGGCAGTTGAACTGGACCTTATTATAGCAAACGAAAAGCTGTGCAGTTTGCATGTAAATGATAAAAAACAGCTACTAAATTATATAAGCTCTTTAAAATTTGTTAATTTAAGCCATTTCATAAAAAAATATTATAATACACTTTTTCTTTTTTGTTCTATGACTGTAATTTTTAAGCTAAGTCGTCACGCCTCTTCACCTAGTTACATAAAATTAGATACCGAGTTACTTTTGCTTTAATTGTTTTTTTTTTTTAATTAAGGTCAAATTCTCCTATCAGAATCAAAGTAACACCACCTTAAACATAAATTGAGTTACTGCCTTTCGCCTACAAGTCAGTATAATATCTCTCAACTTCTCTCCTCTGCAAACACACATTATGAATAAATTAATTATTAATTAGTGAAGCAACTCGATTGCAGAAATAGTTTTGTATAATATGAGTATACTTAGTTTGCATAACCTCAACTAGTTAATTATTACTTCAATATTTACCGACGAACTCCATTAATTTAGTACCACGTTACTCTACCTCAATCTTTTATTCTTTTTTTTTATGCGAATGAGACGAAGTTGATCCTGCCCATAACAGTTGTAAAGTTGCTCAGTAAATGCCAAATGGAAAGCTATGCTAAATACATACCAAATTTCAGATCAATCGGTTCAGCTGTTTAGGGTTAACAAGTTGTTCAAACATTGGCGTTAACATTATTTGTCAATATTTGTAGGATTTTATATTTATTGCTGTATTTTATAATTAGAAATACCGGATTCAAGATGCTGACGATGATTTCAATCAGACGGGATGTACCCAGTGTGTATGACATAGCAGATGTGAATTGACTACGTATAAAAAATAATAATAATAAATATTTCAGAACATTCCACACAGCGCCACCTAACCCCAAGCTAAGCAACTTAATGCTTGTGTTATGGTGGTTAGGATAACGGATTTAATACTTATTATATACTTTTCTTTTGTAAATCATCATCATCATCATCATCTCAGCCATTGGACGTCCACTGCTGAACATAGGCCTCCCCTTTGGACTTCCATATGTACCGGTTGGAAGCGATCTGCATCCAGCGTCTTCCGGCGACCTTTATAAGGTCGTCTGTCCACCTTGTGGGTGGACGTCCTACGCTTCGTTTGCTAGTCCGTGGTCTCCACTCGAGCACTTTTCGACCCCATCGGCCATCCGCTCTGCGCGCTATGTGGCCTGCCCATTGCCACTTCAGCTTGCTAATCCGCCGGGCTATGTCGGTGACTTTAGTTCTTCTACGGATTTCTTCATTTCTGATTCGATCTCGTAGAGAAACCCCGAGCATAGCCCTTTCCATAGCACGCTGGGCGACTTTGAGCTTCGAGATGAGGCCAATGGTGAAGGACCACGTTTCGGTGCCGTAAGTCATCACTGGTAACACACATTGATCAAAGACTTTCGTCTTGAGGCACTGAGGTATATCGGACGAAAAGACATTGCGTAATTTCCCGAACGCTGCCCAACCGAGTTGGATTCGGCGGTTGACCTCTTTCTCGAAGTTGTACCTACCTAATTGGACTACTTGTCCTAGATAGATATATGAGTCCACAACTTCGAGTACCGATCCTTCAACAGATATTGGGGTGGGTACAACATTGGCATTCGACATAAGCTTCGTCTTGTCCATGTTCATTTTTAAGCCCACCCGTTGTGAAGCTCGGTTGAGGTCATCGAGCATAATGCTGAGTTCCTCCATCGACTTTGCCATGACTACGATGTCGTCGGCAAACCGAAGGTGCTTGCCATTCCAGGAGCTTGAAGGTGTCTTCCATTACGGCAGTAAACAGTTTCGGAGAGATAACGTCTCCCTGTCTTACGCCTCTTCTCAATGGAATCGCCTTCGTGCTCTGCTCCTGTACTCGGACTGACATAGTGGCGTTCTTATACAAGCACTTCAACACTTCAATGTACCGATAGTCAATATGGCATCGCTGAAGTGACTCGAGCACCGCCCATGTTTCCACCGAATCAAAGGCTTTTTCATAGTCCACAAACGCTAAGCATAGTGGCATATTATACTCCTCGGTCTTCTGTATAACTTGCCGCAGCGTATGAATGTGGTCTATGGTACTAAAGCCTCTTCGGAAACCGGCTTGTTCGGGAGGCTGGAAGTCATCAAGTCTGTGTTCGAGACGGTTCGTGATGACCCTTGAAAACAGCTTATAAACATGGCTCAGAAGCGTAATGGGCATATAGTTCTTCAATAGGCTGTTATCACCTTTTTTGAAGAACAGCACCACCTCGCCTCTGCTCCACGTCTCAGGCGTTTTGCCCTCGGACAAGACGGAATCAAAAAGTTTCTGGAGGACTTTAAGTACCGGTGTTCCACCCGCTCTCAGAAGCTCTGAAGTGATTCCGTCTTCGCCCGGCGCCTTGTTGTTCTTAAGCTGCTTCAGGGCCATCCTAATCTCGTAAAGACTGATGTCCGGGATATCTTCGGTATAGTGTCGGGACAGTTTGGCTCTTGGATCTCCTACCAAGCTGTCAACGGGCTTTGCGACCGAAGTATAAAGCTGTCCATAGAACCTCTCGATCTCCCCTAAAACCTCTGCTTTGGTCGACGCTATGCTGCCATCTTCCCGTTTCAGCTTCGTTAGCTGGCTTTGCCCAATAGACTTGTCCTTTGCGAACACTTTGGAGCCTTGGTTTCGCTCAATTGTCTCCTTAACACGGTTAGTGTTAAAGACACGCAGATCATGACGCAAGGACTTAGATATACATCTATTGAGCTGCCTATAAGACTCGGCGTCATCGGGAGATTGCAACTGTAACGAACGTCGTTCAGCCATGAGGTTTAAGGTTTGATCAGCCAATTTCTGAGGTCTATCTTTACGACGGGGTCTAAAAAACTTGGACCCTACCGTGCGTACAGCTTCCACTAGCCCGTCGTTGATCTCGTCCACTAATGCTAAGTTCTCAAGGCAAGCAAAGCGGTTTGTGAGCTCGAGTTGAAAGCTTTCGGGGTTTTGAATATGGGCACTGATAGGTCGGAGCGTAGACTTCATCAGACTGGACCTTTCTAGCTTAACGTTAATATTTAGTGAGCCTCGTACAAGTCGGTGATCACTGCCGGTTTTAACCCTGTTGATCACAGAGACATCACTAAATATCCGTTTCTTGTCGGTCATGATGAAGTCTATCTCATTTCTCGTGGAACCATCGGGGCTCATCCAGGTCCATTTCCTGTGAGGCGGCTTCTGGAAGAAAGAGTTCATCATAAAGAGTTCCTCTCTCTCCAGGAAATCAGCCAGCCTCTGTCCCCTAGGGTTCCGTTGCCCATACCCAAATCGCCCTACTCTCAACTCATCGCCGCTTTTCTTGCCCAACTTCGCGTTGAAGTCACCCATAACAACAGTGAAGTAGGTTTCGGAAGTATGTATGGCTCTACCTACGTCTTCATACATAGCCTCTACTTCATCATCGGAGTGTGACGAGGTCGGCGCATACACCTGAATGACCTTCAGCGAATACCTTTTAGATATTCTGAGTATTAGGTATATCACCCTGCTCGACACACAGTCGATGGTTATGATGTTGTTTACGAGGGACTTGTGAACGAGAAACCCGACACCACCTTGGGACTGTTGGTCGCCCTCCCGGTAGTAGAGCAAGTTACCGGACTTCAGGGTTACGGTGTCCTCCCCCTCTCTACGGACTTCACATAACCCGACAATGTCCCAGCGTAACCTGCTCAGTTCCTCTTCCAGCTCGCAGATCTTTTCGTCAGTCCTCAGAGTGCGTATGTTGTGTGTTACCAGGGCCAGTCGTCGTGGGGATGGGTAGCCGGGCATCTGCCGGTGATTCTTAGCACCCCCTGCTCCGCCATTACCTTGACTGCTACCCGCGTCAGGAACAAGGGAGCTGCCGGGGACTGGGGGCCTGGTATATGTATTGCTCGTCATTTTTTAAGGGGGGTTTTGCCATACGCGCCACGCTTGGCAGGCGGGTTGGCGCGCGCAGTTTCTTCTTAAGTTGATAAGAAACCGGGATATGCTGCTGCCCATCTCCCGATATATTCCCTTGACAGGCTCCTACTGCAACCACGGGACGATATGGTGGGGGACTATTCTAAGGCCGGTCACCCCACGGCAAATACACACTTCTTATATATACACAAATCTTTTGTAAATACACACTTATAATAGATACAGAAAGCCACCCAGACTAGAAACAAATATCTGTGGATCACACAAACATACATATGTTCCATGCTGGAATTGGAATCGAACCCGCAACCTTTTGCGTTGCAGACGGGTATTAGCCTACCGCGCCACAGAGGTTGTCAAAACACACAGTACAATAATCACGTCCGGTTAAGCTGTAGAGGTCTTAATCTGAGACCAACAGCATAGGTCATTAAAAAAAGTGCAATAACAAACAGTTTCAAATAATGAAATTAAACATAAAAATGAGCTATTCGTCCGTTATCGAGGCAAGGAGGCAGGAATCGAGTGCCCTCGCGACAATGGTCCCTCCGAGCTAACGAGGCGACGCCACCGACGGTCATTAGCGGTCACTTCAGCCTTCTTACAACTTATGGCACAGCATTAAGATACCATTTCTCAAGTGTATTTTTAACGATATATTTTGAAGATTTTTTTTCACTTTGTTTTAGACTTTCAGATTTATTTCCATAATATGTGGCTAAATTATTTATTATGGCTTTTATACGCATGTTGAAAATTTTACACAACACTGCACTACCATCCCCAGGAGGTCATAAAGAAGTGACAGTTCACTTCCTGGATTTCCTAACCACTTTGGCCAGAAACCTTTCGACCGTTATTTATGTTTAGAAAGTCGTCCACAGTTTATTTTTTTTGTTATTCAGCTAGACTTACTAGTTAGTCCTAAAGTCCTAACTAATTTAATGTTAAAGTAGCGTTTATTACTTTTATCTACCGATTAAGCTGTCCTAAAACAGATGAAAAAGCAGGACTGGACAAAAGTGCAAAAAATATTAGGTACCTAAATGATGCAATGTTAAAACATACTCGTAACATCCAACTAGGTAATTTATTTACTTAAAACATATTAAAATAACAATAAACAATAAGTAACACAATGTAGATATTTTAGAATTAGCTTTTTTGTGATTGTTTGGTATGCAATTTTGTTGGTATGCAAGATTGTTTGGTAATACAAAAAATAGAAGCGTGTATTTTATTATTATAAGACATATTTTACACGACACGGTTACGTTGTCTTAGAAGAAATGTTTTTTTTGGCTTATCAAAATACTTTTGTACCTACGTATTATTGTAACAACACATAATATAATAGATAGGCTTATTGGGAGAGTCGCAATACATACACCCAACTCGATCATTCAGTTTGTGCCACCGATTGGAAGGTGTAGCCGCGCGTCGTAGCGGCGTAGCGGCCTACTACGAAAATTTGTCACTACTCGCGTAACAATATAATTATGATTAGTGTACAGGGAAAAATGAAAAAAAATTATATGTCGGGAAATCATTGCATAAGTATTTTCTATATTAATTATAATAATAAGGAAACTCCAACATACCACCCTACTACTTACACTGTCATAGTCAAACCACTATTATAGGTTGTGTGGCTGTCCTAATGTTGCAGTTTCAGGTCCTTTATATTAACCTACTATTTTTTTTAAGTTTAAAATTACTAGCGCCTACCTCCTGCACATATCCTATAGGACCAGCGTAAAAACTGTATGTAAACTGTGGGAAAACCACATGTTGATAAAAGTACCACATAGGGTGATTTGAACTAAGGGTCTTCGATTTATGTACCATTTATGCCCCATTAACCAGAATAGTGCGACAATATAATCAGGTCTCTAAAACCAAAGATGTAGACATATTTGCTGACAAACTCATTAAATATAAAAAGTCTCTCAGTGCCTGACCTTGCTCTTATACTTATATGCTCTTCAATTCAATTCAATTCAATTCATTTATTGATTGCAAGAAATACGTGTACATAATAAGATGTTAAAAATACATAATTGGCTCAACATATTTCTGCCGTATAAAGCATGCAATTTCTATTTACAAATTAAGTCATTAAAATGTCAATAATGCATACTTTATTCATATAATGACATAGATTTATTATAATTAAATATTTATAAAGAAATTTATTCGTATTTATATTAATATATTCATATATATGTACCATTAATTAATATTATATATAATATTATTTAGTATGTATTAAATTAATTTTCAAGTGAGTTTTAGTAATAACTGGCTACCATGTGATTTCCTTTCTTTTTTATTATATTATTTTAATGTAAAGTTACTCGCACACCTCATTAAATGCAGTCTGTGCCTATAAATGTAATGACACTTAGCATGTATTATATAAAAATGTGTGTAATTGTTAGTAAAGGTGTGCATTATGTTGGCATGCTTTAATAAATAAATAAATAAATGTACCTTCTAGTACTGTACTTCTTGTACTTCTAGTTCCTATTTTAATACTGAGATAAGTTTCCTACTTCTATTACTTAGCTTATGAGAAATTTGTTCTATTCGACTTTTAAAAATTGTTTCTGAGTAGAACTCCCGTAGAGATTTATTCGGTACGTAGCTATTGTCAAAGAATTTGTATCATTGAGTGTTGAGTGCGGACGGTGAACGCATCCGAGCTGAAATATAAATCCTATCGATGGGGAGACACCTCGTCATGATAGAACGCCTGTGCATGATACTTTGAGAAACATTTTCTAATTCAACATTGTCAAAAAGTTATCAATATTCAAAGTGAAAATAATATATTCCAGGGTCCCAAATTTTTGTCCAATCGATTCGATTAGAAGAGCACACGCATACATTATTTTAATATAGGTCTAGTTATGTATTTTTATAATATTAGTGAAAACATTTGCAATGCAAAGTAGCCAATTTGATAATTCTTTACGATTAACTTTTATAACTTTACAATCTCATGAGAACTTTCGTTATCAACCTCACAAATAAAACAAACGCCGTGAAATGAGCTCTATTAATTAAAAACAAAAGTTAACAATCCTACTTTCTAGACGTTAATTTAAATTTTCAAATTACTCCGAAATAAAACAAAACAATCTCAAATAAACCCAATTAACACATAATAGGGCGCATAAAATATGATTCATCCCAACAAAGATATCTAATAAAGGTCGGCAACACGTATTAATATTATACAAAGCTATTCATTACTGAGCTGGGTTTGTTCCACGGCGCGCGGGTAACGTGTAATTAGGTGTATTGGAGTGGGTCATTTTCGATAATTCATAATGTATGTTAATTATGGAGCCGAAGGAGCCCCGGGACAAAACGCACCGCGCCCTCCGAGCCTCGCCGCTCGCCGGCCGGTGTTTGTATGGCTATAAATAAATAATAATTGGTAACAGAGAACCGAGTAATACTCACACGCTGTTATTATGAATTGTTTGATTTTGGGAAATTAGTAGTTTTGTTAGTGTAATCGGTCCTTTCGGTTGGACGTCACGCACAATCACGACCGAGGCTTTAATGTTGCATGTAAAGGGTTTGTTTGGTGCGCTATTTACCTGGTTTATTTGTACAATATTTTAAGCCCTAATCAAAGTATGAATAATCCAAATTGGGGCTTTATAGTTTAACAGGTTATTTTTCTTTTAAATAACTTTGTTACCCAATCGCGCTTTCGGAATAATAAAGTAACTGTATCTCAATCACGGATAGAAATCCTGCCTTTACAATAATTAACTGCACATCTACAAGGCGAGGGCACGTTTTTCCCGTCAAATCATTGGTACCTACGTACGAATATCACAGTGCGGCTGTTTCGATTACAAACAAGCTATCCAGTACACGCAATTAAGTCGGCGCGAGCTGCATCCGCGCCCACATTTTGATCTACACGAGTGAAAATTTCCGCGTTCAGTCTGCTCGCTCACAACACTTGTGTGTTTTTCACGGCATCAACGAGCGCCATGCTGAAAAGCCTCAGGCTCCTAATTAGGCTGAAGTCGGACGTGCCAATTAATTCAAGTTTCACTCGGAAACTTTGCCGCGTCAATTAATTTCATAGTTAATTAGCAAGGCCCGGACAAAACCTCGTCTACGAAAGAAAGGCTAACGATGCTCGCCCGCGGCCCGTACAATGCACCAATTACACACAGCTTTGTTGTGTGGAAGCGCATTCGCAGTTCGTAGCGACTCACACACAGCACACCGTCGCCGCACCGTGGTGCTGACTACATCGAAAATCTGAACTAAATTTTTAGGCATTTTTAGAGGTGAAGGACACATCTATTTTCTAATATACGGAGTATTTTAATTATTTTTTTTATAAACATTAAGATGAACGATCTGAATTGCGTAGTAGGTAAGTAGCGCCATCTTACGAAAGAATGGAACGGAAAAGTTGCAAATCCATAAATTCGTGAATAGTCTACTATATAAAAATAAGTCGGGTTTTCCTCCCTGACGCTATAACTCCAGAACGCACGAACCGATTTCCACGGTTTTGCATTCGTTGGAAAGGTCTCGGGCTCCGTGAGGTTTATAGCAAAGAAAATTCAGGAATTTTTCAGGAAACCATCTGGTGGCGAAACGGAGTTCGCCGGGTTTGCTAGTTATTTATATTTTTTAATATAATTTGTGTTAATTGTTAATTATTGTTTGATTTTGATGATATATGCGCGAAAATACTTATTGCTTAGTAAATAGTAATCAGATAAGTAAATCAATAAGTCATTTATTTAGTAAAAAGCTACTCTTAGATCAGTTTTGACATACAAATTTTAGAAAGCTCGCGTTCAAAAACGAGCTATAGGTGAATGTGCTTATGTGCAACTCTTTCGTTCACGCCAATAAATAAAATCATTGAAGTTTATTTGTAGGTATTGTCTTACATCGAGCAGTAATGGCCCATGAACGGGCCCACGGCTCTGAGAGTCGAGAGTTTAACTACATCGCGGCCGAGACGCCGGCATTCAGGCAATAACTCCTCGCAAATAAAATTTTAACCTCTGCTTAATATCTGGCGGTACGTTTCTTCCAGCAAATTGACAGACAGTAAAATATTTTATTCGAGCAATAATTTCATTTGGAACAAAAACACGAAGAGCCCCACCGCCCTCCGCGAGTCTTCCAAGAGAATTAACCTATTAAACACCACTCAGGGATAATAAACTTTGTATCTTGTATTGACTCGTAATATCGTAAGATGGTTTTAGGTGCTGAATAAATACTCTTACACTCGAAGTATTTTGTCGCTGTAAAGTTAAAATACTCCGTACATAGTAAAATTTATTGGTTGCTTAATAAAATAATAGGCATCTTCTTATATTAAAACATGTGTATTACGAGTATAATGTAACATCAAAATAATTTAATTATATTCCAATATCACCTAGCTGATACGGTTGTACCCGTTGAAGAGCTTATATGCAATTCCAGGGCCTATAAGCCTCCTAAATACCAAATTCCAGCTCAATGCCGCCGTTTAGTTGTGAAGAGGTAACAAACTCACACAACATTTTTTTTAAAAATATATAATAGAATAGAATACACTTTATTAACACTTTATTGTAACACTAAGTTTTTATATTGTTTTAGTTCTTAAGTTCTTTTTTGTATTTTTCTTGTGTTCCAATAAAGTGTTATCTATCTATCTATCTTTATTGAGACCAATAGAAAAATTACATTTACTTATTACTAATTAGTGCTAAGTTACATTTTGGTCCACAATTGGCGGCCTTATCGCTGTGAGCGATCTCTTCCAGGCAACCAACCTTTGTACGGAATTATGGTTGACTAAAAGAGTAGAGTGAGATTTGGTACAGGAACTATTGGCTACATATTTATACTTAACTTCTAAATAATAAAATCATAACAAAATAGATACATACTTATAACATAATATAGTTGAAACAAATGTACATATATTTATTAAAAAATAATTAAAAATACATATTAAACAAAATATAATAAACTGATACATACATATAAAATTATATAAAACATACTAATATATACATACGTATTATATATCAATATATATGCCTATATGCAATTTAAAGGGACATAGTTAATTAACATTGTGACAGATAGTAATCTCGTAATTGACTTTTAAAACTTTCAAGAGTTTTAGCACATCGTATAGGGACAGGGAGAGCATTCCACAGATGGGCAGAGTAATGGGTGAAGGAGTTACCGATGAATTTTGAAGAGATAATAGGAGTAGTGGTCCGTAGAAGATAGTTATTGGAAGAGCGCAGAGGAAACGGATGAGAGTCACAGACAAATTGGAAGCGAACTTTCAGATAATAGGGTGTGAAGGATTAAAAAGAATGTTATAAAGAAGAGAGAGTATGTGAGAATTCCGGCGAAGTCTGATAGGTAACCATTTCAGCTTACTGCGGTACTCGGAAATGTGGTAATATTTTCTTAATACATAATACTACTAAAAAATATAAAACAATTTATCATAAAAGTAGGACTTTCCTAAACAAAATCTAAGAATTCTGGAGAAATCCTTCATAATAAATAAAATATCTCAATCCTACTTTGTCCCTCTCAAAATAGCGATGAACCATCTCAATTGCGGAACTCCTTGACTGCCATTTCTGGAGCCAAACATGGCACGTCTCAAGCAAGTGTGTGTACGAGAGTACGAGAGGCTCTGACTAGTCGAGCAATCCCCTCTTCATTATTCGCTTTATTAATTTTGCTTGAGGATTTGTCAACACCTCGGAATCTTTACTTACCTACCTTTACTTTAATATGATATTTTTGTGTAAGGAAAAAAAAAAGCAAAACTTAGATAATTCGACAAAACCTATTTAACGAATAACCAATACCTAACCTCAATGTCTTACTTAATGTAAAGTGCATCGTATGCAAAAGAAACTATAAAAGAACTGTATGAATGAAAGAACTGATGACCTGAATGGAATTGAGTGTGGCATCTTCGAACACGCCATCTCCCATACCTAATAAATGTAGATTAAGAGCTAATAATAATAATATGAAAATTTGATAAGAAATATTTAAACCCTAATACGTGTAGCCGATCGGTTGAACGGCCTAATTTTTACAGTTAGATCAACAAATAACTTGGCATATTCCATTTGGACGTCTCAATATTGTCCCAATGTTTGAGCAAACCTATCAATCATCTCAGCCTCAACTCGTGGTAACGCTTGAGACGAGGGCCCTGAACCAAGCACTCTTCGCGCTAAGACCACACCAAGTGACGTCTTGAGCTCTAATCGGGCGATCAGTTCCAACGCGCTCGCTAACTCGACCCCATTCGCTTTGTTTTCCCGCGCCATGTCATTAGTGGAAAGCCCTCGATATTTTGAACGAATCGATTATTTTTAATGGTTCGCCGTCGGCGCACACTGCGTGACACGTCCTAGAAGAGCAATTTAATTTAAATTTAGCCATAATTACAATTTTAGATAAGAATTATATACAAGAGTGACAAAACGATCCCTATAATAAACAATGGGTGTGTTGTATCTTTTCCTGAAATAAAAAGTCGTACAAATATATCGAAGTATAAGTGTTCTTTTGTATTACAAGAAATTCAAGCTCTTATCCATGTAAAAGCCAGGTCTTATGAGCAATCCTATTTAAAAATAGCTCATCAAACCCCCTGTGGCCCTAGTAGCCAATACGCGTGGCTTACCACATAATAGTGGTAATTTGTTTTTTAGCGGATTTTAAAATCAAAACATCTTCCTGAGTTCCATATTTGAGCCGGTCTGTTTAGAAGTTTCGCTAAACACTTATAAATCAGCTAGAAAAAAAGCTTGTTAAGCTAAAGCTTGTTGTTTTTTTTTTCAATAGAGACAAAGCTCGTTATGGCATCATTTTTGGAACTTTTTGATCTTACAATTATTATAGTTTAGAAGGTTTTTCATTACATTTTTTAAGGTTGCAAATGCCTATATTATAGGTAAATATATAAAGGGTGATGTTATTTAAGAGAGTGGGAACGCATGGTGGTCCCCGCCTCGGGCTCAATCATTACGGGATCATTAAAACTCGGCGTCAACCTGTTGGCCGCCCTTTCTCCACTTTTGCGCTATTTCTCTTGAATCACGGTTTAGAAGTTATTTGCATTTGATTTTAATAGGATAGCTTTACGGTCGGATAAATGTGGAATGATTTTAGAAAATGGAAACTATTTTTTTTTTTACTTTTGCTTTGAAAGCTCCAAAGCTTGCTTACTAATATAGTCTTGGAAAATGTTCTACTGTTACGAGTATGCTACTACTAGGCTACTGTAGGCATTACTATGAAATTGTGTTCGTTCCGGAGTGCATCTACTCCGGTGAGGTTAAATATTTCACAATAAAATAAATCAGTAAAGAAAAAATCTATTAACAGTATTTTGCTCAAAAAATAAGTTTATGTATTCAGCGGGGCAATGCCGCCAGCATTCTTGCCACCTTTCCCTCCTCCACCTGTTTATTAGATTAAGTTTTGTAGTTAAGTATTAGTTTTTAAGTGTTTAGTTTTTAAGTTTTTACCTTTTAAGATTTTTATGGTTAAATAAATAAATATTAATTGAATTAACAGTAATAAATATTAAATAATATCTCTTCAGATACATACTCGTACATACAATAATAGTCAGTAGAGTTTGACAGGTCGTCCACAAAAACGTAAGGAGTAGGTTTGCAGGTGAAATTTAGAAATAGTTAAATCTTATACATGTAACATAATTTTAAGTTAAAAATCCATATGCTTTGCGTCTATTTAAACGATCGGAGCGACATTAGGAGAATCTAATGACTTAAAAATAAATATCCTGTTAGGCTTCTTTTAAGCGCATACTCCGATATTAAACATTTATTGATAAAAAAAATATGGAATGTTTGTGAACAGAAAAAAGTTCTGCATTTAATTTTCACTTCAAAAATCGCAGCGAATAATTTCGTAGTGCCCGCTTAGCCTTACACCAAACTTACCTAAACATTAAACTTGCCTCTAGAGCTAGAACATTCATCTGTTTATAGTTAAACCATAACATTTCTCCCTTTAAAGGTGTATCTAGTATTTACCTCCCGCGTCACCGATCACGGTGATCCACCTGATAGTTAAAGCTTGTGAAAAGAGTGCGAGTGAAAAAGTCGTTTAGCGGCACGGCGGCGGCGGCAAGTAAATGAGGCACGACGCTCACTGCTAACTAAACCAATCGTCCGTGCGGCCGGGGCAGACGGGCGGTGTGACGCTTTTAACTGAGCTTTTTTAACCGATGTGGTGAATTTTACGCGTACCTACTGTGTATGGAAGAATTTTAACTGGAGTGCGGATTTGATGTAGAAAGTTCCTCTACAAAAGAATTTTTTCATGCATCTTAACTGGGTATGTAAATAAACTATTTTTTTTCACATGTGTGTATGTGTAGTGTGTAGATTACGGAGAGAAAATTTTCGATTCAATGATGAATCTTGAGCTGTCTGAGAAAAGAACTACCACTAATATGTAGAAATTTAAATAAATCGTTACCCAAATATAATTAATAAGAAATACCATACCCAGTTATAATTGATTAATTCTTAAAATGTTGTAGTCAGTAAATTTACGAAAACTAAAAAAAAAATCTTGTAATAGGAAAAATAGTAGATTTAGGAGAATTTCCTGAAATTGGAGCCCCGTCTGTAGCGTCCTTTTAGCATCATTTGCGAACTGCTTTTATAAACCTCATCTGGTTTAACGCGGTGCTGAATCCTTTCGTAAGTTTGTTACTCGAATACAATACGACACCACTTCAAATAGGCAGATTGTCTACTCTTAAAGTGCACGCAGAGCCTTTAAGGATCAGGAACATTTTCGGCATTCAAAAAATGGTTGAGGTCTACATTAAAAAAACATTATGATTCTTATGTAATTTTTTTATAATTTCGTGTTTTTCACCTATAAGGGGGAAAATATTTCTCACCTATTTAAACTTTTCTAGCTACGCTGCCCATATTAAATAATCAGTACAGTGCTACCCAGGATTTCCCATTGATGTAAAATTCATGGCCAACCAAGCCAACAACGCTTTTTACACAAGAGTCAAAATACGTTGCGACTCTTCCGCCCATTAATTTCACTAGCTTCAATGCCCTGCTATCTAAGTACAGTTTTCTTCTTCTTTGGGTGTCATCTTCTAACGAAGGCACAACAAGAAACACAGCAGCTCTGAATAAAGAACGCGTACTCTTGCAGATTTTTAAGCCAAGATGTTCTCCTTCTTCCTGGACATCTTTTACTACTACTAACTACAGTAGATACTTTTTATTCATCACTAACGTTTAACCCCCGACGCAAAAAACGACGGAGTGTTATAAGTTTGACGTGTCTGTCTGTCTGTCTGTGTGTGTGTATGTCTGTGGCATCGTAGCTCCCGAGTGGATAAACAGATTTTGATTTTTTTTTTGTTTGAAAGTAGAGTTAGCCGAGAGTGTTCTTAGCCTTGTTTGGTGGAAATCGCAAGATGGCCACCGCTACAAAATGGCGGATTATTTTTTTCTTCTACAACCCCCTCAATATGGATATTAAATGAAAGGGCTTAACGAGTATAATACAACGCACTATAATAAATTCAAAATCCAAGATGGCCGCCTCCATAAAATGGCGAATAACACATTTTGAATGCGTTGCGTTGGGGTTTTTTTTTAATTTTTAATTTAATTCACTTGTTATTCGCTCATGATAGAATAACTGGCACTGTTGGGGTATCCACCTTCTGCAAAAGGAAATCTGCCCCTGCTAATTTTTTATTTCTTATTTATTTATTATTCGGAACAAAGCTAGATCTTACTTAATGCTATACTATAGCATTTTCTACCAGTTACTAGAACTTTCATAGAGGGGCTAACAAACATCAAAAAGTCAGATATACGGGGGTAGACTTCCTTTGCAGGAAGTCGTCTAGGTGGGTACCCCAACAGTGCCAATTACTACCGCCTGAGGAGTGATGTGCAAATATTACTGTGCTTCGGCAGGAGGGCACTGTAGCTAGTGAAATTACTGGGCTAAAGAGTCCTAACATCTTATGACTCTTGAGTAAGAAGCGTTGGTGCAGTGCACCACCACATCATTGTGAAGTTCTAGGTAGCACTGTACTGATTATGGGCAGTGTTATCTCTTAACATCAGGATAGCGTCTTGCTCGTCTTCTTATTACACCACATAAAAAAAGTCAGATATTTAGTTATCTATCAAAATCACGTTCAGTATTCGAACCGTTTTATACAATATCTGCCCTAATCCGCGACGATCCCGTAACGATGCCATGCGATCCCGGCTCGTTACCGTGCCCCTCATTACGCGATGCCATACGACGCACCGCAGTTTAGATATGTAAGTACGTAGCTTCGTTATGCATCGTGGTCATATTATCGTGATATGTCTGAAAATTGTGAAATACTAGTTGCATTTTAAAATGAATATCTCAATAACAGAGCTATAATAATAGCTCTGTTTCAATTTAATATTTTCTTTATTAGTATAATTTTATATCTCTTATTGTTACCACAAATTAATTATCTACATGAAATTTTTCTAAGGGCGCGTTCAGATGACACGTACCTTCCAACAATGATGGGGATGCTCGATTTTTCAAAATGTAATATTGAGTTTTTCTAAATTAAAAATCGTTTCAAATCTGCTTTTAAATGCGAAATTAATTTTAAATAATATAATCTATTAGGATGCTATTAGATAACACTTAATTGCAAAATTATCGCAATTAAATCAGCCACATTTATTATTTATTTCCCGTAGCCCCTTGAATATTACCTACTTTATTACTACTGTAATAAAATATGTACAGATCCTAATTCAGCAGAAAATACACAAGTTTGGTCTATTAAGCCATTTCATTAAAATTCGCTGTCACTGCAAAAAGGAAAAAACACTGAATAAAAAGATACTCGCAAACCAAAGCACCCTAATCGAAATGGAAAAACGATCACTTGACTTAAAAAGATCGCGGCCAATAAAACTCAATCGACATTGTCAGCGATGAGCGAACAAACTGCTGTGGAAACTGTGGCCCTCGCAGATAATGTGTTAGGTTAGATACCGCTAGATAGTGAAATTACGTGTCTGAAGTGGAGAAAAGCTCCTTTTAGTATTTTCGGTCTCGTTTTTAACTTAATGCCTAATTAGAATATGTTATTTTAACGCATTAAATTGTAAGAACAAAAATGAAGAGAATAATATAGGTAAAAAATGCAATTTATTAACCGAAATCAAAATTACTATTTAGAAACAATTAAAACTATTCTAGGGTCTAGTTCTCCGTATTTTTTATGTATTATTAACACATAATTCGGTCATGAAAGAAAAGCTAGTGTGCCAGGGTGCAATCTAATCATGAATATAAATAGGTCTGAAGTTAAAAACACAGAGGTAAAATTTTGATTGATATCGCTTTCGTTTTAAAATTGATTTTATTTCGTTATATACTTAACTAGCTTATGCTCGTGTTACCTGCTTCTGGCTTTACCCGCATGGCAAAATCCTTTCTTGGCGGAGGTCTACGTCATAAAACCTACCTGTATTCCAAATTTCAACCAAATCCGTTCAGTGGTTTCGGCTGTGCGTTGATAGATCAGTCACTCTTTCTTTTTATATATCTAGATTAAAGATTATTCCATTTTTTTCATATTTTACTTTACAGATTAGAAGGATTGTTAATTAACTTTAAAAATAAGCTAAAAAAATGTGTCAACCTCAATTTTTGACGCACTTACGGCATCCATTTAGCTATAGTTTTTTGCTAGCGATGATGTCAAAATAGGGGTTCAAGGGGGTTGGGAGGAAACCGCGGGGATAGGAGTACACGGTTTGGGCGGGCATTTTTATCTGGAGACAGGAAAAACGCGATTTCCAAACATATTCGACTCGATGACGATTGATTTGTCCTGATTCAATTGGTTCCGTAGCCCGCAATAAAAGTTGCGGGTAGTTTGCTCTAGGTAAGTTCGATCACTTTAAAATTGCAGATCTTTTCACAGACGTCAGCAACATTTTGTTTGACTTATAGATGCAATTTAAAAATAGTTTATTTTTAAACTATTTGTTTATTAGAGACGGGTGGTTAGGTTTTTTGGGAAAGTTATTATGTTATATATGTACGTTATTAAAATTTACGTTTCGAGCTTAATTTGCTGTTGATAGTTTTTTTTATTCTACATAAGTACAATCAAAACTACAAATTTTTACCTAAACACTTTTTACAGGAAATACGCGATTTACCAAATATTCCACTCGATGACGATTGATTTGTCCCGATTCAATTGGTCCCGTAGCCCGCAATAAAAGTTGCGATCACTTTAAAATTGCAGATCGTTTACACACACGTCAGGAACATTTTGTTTGGCTTATAGGTGCAATATAAAAATAGTTTATTTCTAAGCTATTTATTTATAGTGACGGGTGTTTAGGTTTCATGGGAAAGTAATTTATATTTTTAAACTCGTATAAGCTAAGAAAATATGTAATTATAATTTATAATTTGATAAGAACATTAGAAAGCTTTGTTTCATTTAAAAATATCACCAAGGATGTTGTTTTGAATTTTGAAATATTTTTTTTATAATTGGATTATAAAATAATTATACTCCAAAATAACAGGTTCACCCTAGTTAAAATGCTAGTGTCAAATAAAATTTATTAGGTTGTGTGGTCAACCTATTGAATAGAATTGAATAGAATGACACTTTATTGCATACCAAAATACAGGAAATAGTTATGAACATAATAATATGACAAACTATAACTATACTCGTTACTTAATTTTTGAAAGAAAGAAAGAAATAAAAAAACATTTATTACCAATCATTACAAAGAACAACAACAGTATGGGTGAAGTTACAATTTATGAGAAATAGAATATACGTCAACGCAGAGTTAGCGTAGTTGCTGGTTTTCAGGTTGCCCCTTGCTCGAAATAAGATGGTTCGTCGAGTAGTTAGTCATAGCGGGTGTATACAAAAATTAGGTAATTAGATTATAGGTCGCCAATATTTGCAAAACCTACAACACCATGTAACGAAGTGGTTTATTTAATACAAAAGAGACTAATAATTTTTAAAATAATTACAGACTAGATTAATAATTTTTTTTGGCTTACTTACTTTTAAGTTACTTCTAAGTATAGATGTTGATGTTATTATATTACCTACCTACCTACTACCTACCTATTATATTACCTGATGATCATGGCTTCATCCGCTTTATAAGTCCTGTCTTAGCAAATATCTACCCCTTGAAAGCTACTTTATATACCTACTAGCTTATGCTTGCGGCTTTGCCCGCATGGACAAATCCTTTCATAGCGGAGGTCTACGTCATTTTTCCTGGGAAAAAAAATGTCTACGTCATAAGATCTACCTGGGTTGCAAATTTCAAACCAATCCGTGCAGTGGTTTGAGCTTTGCATTGATAGATCAGTCAATCATTTAGTCAGTCACTCTTTAGACTCTTTACTTTTAGGTAGGTATATATTTAGATGCAAAAAATTCAACCAAGTCCCTCAAGCGTTTATAACAGTAACTGTGCATTGATAGATCAATTAGTCACTCTTATTTTTATATACCTTCTAAGTCTAAGGTTATATGTGAATAGGCCCTACTAACAAAGCAAATTAAAAAAATAAGGGTGATACTACCATAGGTATAAACTATAAACGTACCTAACTAACACTATGTTTTTCTTTAATTAGAAGCTACAAAATAAGCCTAATATATTATGAAGGTACGCAATATAATATGTAAATTCTTCAACATTATTTCGTAGGTAGGTTTTCTTCATTCTTCATTAATATATTAATATTCCATCGAAATAACTTACTTTATGAGCAGCAATATTCTTTTAATGACTATTATGGCCGGCATTTAATTTTGCTTTTTATAACTCTACACATGGAATAAAATTTCATAATCATTTTAAATTATAGTTGAGTGAAGTAATCATAATTTCATGCGGTTCGTCATCTTGACTTCATTTCTAAGTGAGATGCGAATTAAACTATAAAATTTTTATACTAATTAAGTTTGCAAAATTGCGAAGCTTTGCAGTTGCATATTTGCAAATTACAAAATTTACTACTCACGTGAATTATGTAGGTGATTCATTCGTAAGACATGACATATCAATGGAACCAAGCTATATGACCATGTTTAATGCCTAGCAGTGATTGACTATAAATTAATTGTACCTAATTATGTAAATGTGTAGAAATCAGTGAAAATGTAAAAATAAATATTTTTTATTGAATTTAATCTTTACGGCACTTTAAATTAAAATGTTGGTTTGTAGAAATAATGTTTCGTGTATTACTTTAATAATTGTCAAATTACTCCATACAAAGCCAAATATTTTAAATACAAACCTATATCTTAAGAAAAATAAGCAGCTTTAATATTATTTATGTCTGTGGAATGTTGGCTTTTGAAGTATTTTTCTAAAATGTTGCAACTACAAGAATGCATACAAGTCATTTGCAAAGTTTTAAGAACTTACTTGGCGTGCGTGTGGGGCGGTGCGACACCGGGTCAGTGGGAAACCCCACGGGTCTCGTCCACTCACACACTACTAATGTCCAAGTGTCTTCAAACTTTTAGCATCTCTCGTAAGGTGTAGAAAGTTCGAGAAATTTCGAGCGTAAGTGAGGTCGCGAGTCGCGGGTCGCGTCACCAGACTGACTGGCGGAGTGAGCGGATGGGACGAGAGCCGCGCCGAGCCGCTGGGCGGGCCTCCCACACGCCCCGCCTCGTCCCCGCCCACCCACCGACCACGCCCACCTGAATTAATAAAGGCGGCAAACACCGCCGGACACGCGGACAATGCCGCATTGTCCTGCGTCCAAAATAGTTTCAATTAGAATCGAGGACAAGGCACAAAAGCGCCCGCCGGCGGATCATTCACGGCGAAATTGGCCGATGCATGCCCGATTAGCGATACCCTATGCAAAACTTTATGTCATAACTCAAATTGTTACAAACTTCAAATGTAATAACATCATGCACATGATTTCTGATCACCATAGTGTAATCTAACTAAACCTAGAAGGAACGATTTAGAAAAATAATAACAAAATAGCTTTTTGGCCTTTTAATAGAGTCCTCAGTTCATGTTTAAAAAAATTAATAAAATCCAAAGCCAACTCGAAAAGTCAAGTTCCAGGAGTCCATATTTAAAATTCCATGTAACATAGGTATGTCTACACCCATATTTAAGGTAAAGAGAATAGAATGTTTCATTCTTCAGAAATATTTAACTCCAAAGAATATCACTACTACATTTAATCGGCATTTTATTGCTTAACATCTTAAGAACTTGACTTGCCACATCATGCTCGTCGGTAGTTCATCTTCTTGCATAAATGCATCATTTGGACATAGGTTACCGCTAAGCAAAGCCTCGTAGGAAGAATTAGGGAGGAGAGTTACTCTTTATCCATTCATCTCTCTTTTAGATGGATCCAGGTTTTAATACTGATAACGCTGCCCAGGATTTCACAATGATGTAAAATTCTAGGCGCACTGCGCCAACGCTTCTTACTCAAGAGTCATAAGATGTTAAGACTCTTCAACCCAGTAATTACACTAGCTACAGTGCCCTCCTACCAAAACTCGGCAGGAATGTTTGCATATCAATGCTCAGCCAGTAGGATAACTGGTACTGTTGGGATATACCCATAAAGTCGACTTCCTGCATTGGAAGGTATAAACGGTACCCCTGGTATAAACGTAGTAAACATATTATAAAACGCAAATCAATAACAATCGAATGCTTGGGTATTTTATTTCTCGGCTTATATAATTAATAATAGTAATTGCTTTGCCAGTTTAAATTAGGAAATACGACTTCCGATTGCATTAAAAAACCTGGTTTTATGTAATAGGTGACAAACAAGCAGACTCAGACGGCTCACCTGATGGTGAGTGGCTACCGTCGCCTATGGATACCTGCAATACCAGGGGTACCGCTGGTACGTAAAAACCTGGTTTCAGGTTTTTCCTGAATTACGATTTATAGGTAATAAGGTAATAATTTAATCTACGAATACAATCTTAGAGTTCAAACGAAACCTTAAATAGGAGATTCGAGCCAATAATATCTATCGGTAACGCTCACGTTAGTTTTCAAAATCGTAAGAATATCTCTTAATGTGACAAACTACCACTAAAAATAGAAGAAAGAGCAAGGATCTCATTGGTCAACAATTTTCTCAAATAAGAGCATATTATTATATTATTCACGTTATCTATTACAATCCTAATGTAAACAGTCTAGTGGACATTGCACCTTCGAAATTCAGTCAGTGAGGCTAGTATTTACTCAAGCAAATTATCCTCGTCCAAGTCCACCGTCCAAGCAAACGGATATTCAGTAACTAGTTTGAACGTCACTTATTGGACATGATCCGTGAATAGACAACCTTTATTAGGTAAGGAGATATGGAATATTTTCCTAACTATTACGACAGTTGAAAATTTGCATTATCACACTTATATTATAAATGCGAAAGTTTGTGAGTGCGTGTGTATGTTTGTTACTTCTTCACGCCTAAACGTGTGGACCGATTGAGCTGAAATTTGGTATAGAGATAGCTTAGACCCTGGAATAACACATAGGCTACAGTGTATCGGGTAAAACCGCTGGGCGCAGCTAGTAAAGTAGTAATTAAAAATTGGTAGGTACTAAGTACAGCTTTTTTAGTTCATTATAGGTCAGAATTGACCACGATCTCGCTTTATCTTAAGGTGCGATTGGAGATAGCAAGGATGAAGCGAGGATGATAGCAGATTAAACGGTATAAATCCCTACCCAGTTCCACTGGACATCACGGAACACGGTTTTAATGACTGCTTTAAGACACATCGGTCCAGTGGGCAGTTACTAGCCTCACATCATAACAACAATCCTGTCAATAGTACCTTTTTACCCTGCCTAACCGACAAATCGGCAATGACCATAGTCGCAGTCATCATAGAAGACGGTAACGACGCATCATCAGGCAGGCCGTCTATTTTTATTTCGGTGCCTAACAAAAAAATCTTGCGATATTATAGAGGAGCAAGATTGTATCGATGGATTCTCCAAAACAATACAAAATACCCTTATTTATTCAAATTAAAAAAACAAATAGACGAGTACTTAATGTAATAACAAAGTGGGTTTTTTATGCTATTTTAATTTAATTAAAATTATGCAGTAAAAATACAAAATGTAACAAAATAATCCAATAGATACCGCACTATGATAAATCAGAAGTGTTCCCTGTGTAACGTGCTGAATGTAGAAACTATCCTGTCCACTTGTTTGCATTACGCTCCACGTTTCTTATCCTTACCATATTTATTTACACTCTAGTTTGAAATAGGGATGTGATTTGCAAAAAATTCTGAAGTATAACACTTTAAACTTTCGCGATTTGAATACTCATGTTAATTTTATTAATCGGGACTTGTCGCGTTAGTTTTACAAGAACTTAATATAAAATCAACCTCCACGTTTCGGCTTAGTTGCATGAGCCGTAGTTACGAGAAGACTGAAGAGGTAACGGTCCTGCGGCGTCAAGATAGAGAGTAGATTTACATCTACCCTCACTAGGTCAAATGTGTTCTCAGAGTTAATATCACACACAACACTAATATCCTCCGGTTTTCGAATAACCTTCTTATTACCGGATTCCATATAGATGACAATTTGAAACCTTCACGATTGAAATAACGGTGTTTTTTATTTCAATTGCTTCACGCACCATTCTTGGATATCTAATAATAATATTATCCTACTGTAGAAAGCATGTTCAGTTCGTGAAGCTCAATCCAGTCATTTGGTCCAGAATCAAGTTTGTTTGTCGGTTCTTGACAGTTATAATATGCTCTTTCTGCGATGGTGCGCTTAGTTAGGCTTATGTACGAGCTACCACAATTGTAATCCACCTTGCAAATCCCAGGTATTTAAAAAGGAATAACATCTTTTTCCCTTCTCATACGTTGCGATATCATGGACAGTGGAGAATATAATGTGGTCTTGATGGAGAAGTTCCTTAAAACAGTTCCAATTTTATCCGTTCCTTTTATAAAATGAATATATAAATTATATAAATATAAGGCCATTTATATAAATTTTATTCCACAGCTTTACCTTATAAATTATAATGCTTCACCAGTTGCTAGAACCGCCTCCGAAATCGTAATTCCAATGAATTGTCTGTAACGCAAACACAAGGTGGAATATCGAAGATCGGATGTAAATTTTGGAGAAGACGATTTCAGAGATGCGATATTTTAGAAGAAAAAAAAAGTTAAAAAAACAGATGATTACCTCATTTTATAGTGTCATACTATATAGAGCACAGCGGGGTTATTCCGGTCCAAAATCGCTTCCCGCTTTGCTGGCGCCCACTGTCAAATTTTAACAAAATTTTGCAACAAAATCAAATGCGCACAAAAAGTGGCGTTTTTGAAAATAAAAATGTGTGCGTGTACTAGTGTACACACGTAAGAAGTGAAACTTCTTTAATTAAATTAAATTTAAATTTTAAATTTATAAATTTTTTAAATTCATGTTCATTGGAGAAAGTGAAAGTACTCTTCGTCTGAACCAACCTTGATAGGGGCAAGAAACAAAAGATAGCGCTTAACGGAAAAATGTGACGCGTAACCGAAAAATGTGACGCTAAATTTTTTCCAACGCCGATAAAGAAGTTTCACTTCAAAAATGTGTTTAGAAGTTTTTTTTTTTTTTGCTTACGTTTTGCTGCGCCGCCGTCTCTTTTTTGTGCAGAATTCAGGCCCAGTGCCACCATTATTTTTTTTTCATAATAAATCGCTATATTTCATAATCATCTCAGTATTCTCCAGATATACCAACTTATATATATTCGGATAAACAGCGTTTTTTTAAAAAAGATACTTTTCTTTTTTTTAATTTTAAAGTATTCCAGTCATTCAGTGAAAAAAATAGAGGCAACTGGAAAGTTAACCGGGAGTTTTGAAAATTGGAAGTTTTATAGATTTTGACGTGCTCTTACCGAATTTCAACTTTGCAACCTCGTATCTTTGCCGCTCGTGCCGCCATATTGGAAAAATGGCGCTAAAAAGCAGTTTTTTGATAATAACTCTTTTCCGACGCATTTTACACGAAAAACATCTATACAAAATAATTGTAGAGATAATTTCCTACAATTTATAGGTTAGCCTTTGGCTAGGATCAACAAATTAAAAACAATAAGAATTATTTTAATTTCAACTAAATATTCGACAAAGTAGCTAGTGAAATTACTGGGCTGAAGAGTCTTAACATCATGACTCTCAAGTAAGAAACGTTGGCGCAATGCACTGGGTAGCACTGTACTAATTATGGGCAGCGTTATCTCTTACCCTCAGGAGAGCGTCTTGCTCGTCTTCTTACTTCGTTGTATAAAAATAAAATGTAAAATATTATCATCGTATCGCGGTTTATGAAAGCGCTCCGAGTAAGAGAAGGCAGGGACTTCGGTCACGTGTTCCAATATTTATTTTATCAATATTCAAACGTTTCAAATTGCTCGGCGTTTTGTCTCCGCACTCGGTAGGGTTGAATGGAGAATTCTCTAGAACATTTTCCATTTAGCACGAAAAATAATTTCGTTTCCAATATTATGATGTAAAATTTCCATTATTTATTTACTAAGAAGTCATTGGAATAAGTCAAATGATATTACAGACTGTGTAGTGTGACTGTCTAGTTTTTGTTTAAATTGTTAAAATATTTATGTTATTCTCGTATTTAAATATTTTTTTATATTACACAAAACTTTTATTAAGTATATAAAAAATAAGATTATCGCGCCGCATTTACCTTTTTAGTAATTAAATATAAATAAATAGAAAAGTTATGTAAAAAAACAACTTAAAATAGCATTTATATTCAGCGCGACAATACCGCTGGCATTTATGCCCACATATCCCTCCACCAGATCAGATCCAAGATCAGATGTCAGGTGTCAAGTCAGGATCAGGTGTCAGGTGTATCAGATTCAGATGTTTGTACTTTTAAAATTTAGATTATTATAGGTTCTAGTTTTAAGATATTTTTATTAATTGTCAATAATAGCTATTTTTTAAAGTGTTATACTAAAAGAAAACTGTAAAATGAAAAACAATAGAAAGATAACAAAAGTGATCGAAAGTGTATTATTCTCATTCTGCGGTAGATTCTCGTCAAACGGGCTAATGCTATAACGAGCCCCATTCAGTGGGTTTATTTTACTCCGTCGCCGCACCGCGTGCTGGCATGCTAACCAGAATCGGCCCGGTTGTACTAACTTCACAATACGTGTGGATTTTAGAACAAAAACGCTAATTGTATGTTCTCTTGTTGTCAGAAGCCAATGCTCAGAATAAAAAATTGTTTATTCATAGATTTCAGATACATGACAAACACCTGCCTTTTTCAGACGTATAAATTACAATACATACATATATATTACTAAAAATAATGCAATTATATGACTACCTATTTCTTGTTTAGCTTGAGTTTATATGTTCAATATTCATGTGAGTATTCTCTTTTAACTACATTTTCATTTTCCTGCTTCAATATCATTATCACAGGAGAATTAATCGCATAAGATTTTTATTAGATTTTATCTCCCGATATAATCAATTTTATTCAAGTCAAATTTGAAGATCTTAGTTGCTTGAGAAGAAAAAAAGAATTTTCTTAGACCAGGAAGTGCTAGATTTTTTTAAATATCTGTGAATAAATTAAAACAAAAATAAAAAATATTTTAAATAGTAACGTTGTAAAAGGCTCATTCTCATGGAATCGATTCTCATCGTCACCTTCATGGCAATTCTTATTTATTGCTTATTTGTAATGTTTATGTATAATATTGTATAGAGCTGGATAACACGAGTAAACTTTTATATAAATGATTTAAATCGTACGTTTCATTTCGAAGAAAAACAGTTTTGAAATTTTCGACGCCACGAAAGTGATTCAGTCATTATTTTTTTACAACTTTTTCAAGTAAAACCCTTTTAAAAGACTAAATCTACCAAAAATGTACAATAAAACGACATTTTACGTAAAAACAAACCTCACTACAAAAGAAAATATGAGTAATTTGAGATATTACTTTACCATTCACTTTACTTTTTTATTAGTCAGAAATTTGGTTTGTATGTATTAAAACCCTAACATAACAGATACAGTACTTTTAAGTAGGTAAAAAGGCCCTTTCAAAAGAAAACAATACATAAAAATCACTTTCGTGGCTCAAAAATCACCTTCATGGTGAAAAACGCTATGAAGGTGATGCCACGCTGGTGACGAAAATATCCCTTTTTGGTGAAATTCTGGAAAGTTTAGGTATAATGTATAAAATTAAATACTACATCTTTATTACGCACATTTTGGCGTTTCGAAAAGCTATCTTTAATTTAAATAACTAAAATACAAAGCATAAAAATGTTGTCCATGCAAGTGATCGGTACACCCATGAATAAATTGAAACTTAGCAATTATATTTTTTTCCACGGCTCGATAAGTCCTAGATCCTACTTCTACGATTGCAGAACATGGCCATCATTGAAATGAATCGAACTCTGCATTGGATTGTTGATGTTATTTTTCACAGCAGCCGTTAAACTACGCAAATCTAAAGCACCTAAAATCGTGTGACCGCCGCATTATATTATTTTAAATTCAAAATAATACTGAAAACTTTTTTTTAGCCTGTAGTCCTTAAAGTATATTTGTTTACGATAATTATGGTATATTTTACAAACAGATACATGAAAATTTGTTAAAGTAGTGCCCAAATGTTTAACTGCAACGCAAAGTGTGACACCATGAGAATACCAAAAATGGCCCCGATTTTGACCTTTCATGTTAAATTTTAGTATTATTTTTTGCGTCTATTATGACAATCTTCATTTATTTTGTAGCTTAATATATGTTTTATCCACCTATCTACAATTCATATCTCTGTCTTTCACCGTTTAGGAAATATAACCGTGTGACCATCAAATTTGAGCTAAAATGAGAATGAGCCAAAAAGCACTTAATAAAATAAAAATAAATAAACAAATTTTTACTAGTAGCTCTTATATACTTGTAAAACCTAATAATATAGGCACAAAGCCCTCGTTTCCAGATCCATTGGCATTCCGGCAGCGACTCGATCGAACGGAAAATACACTTGTCATACATTTAACTTGGAATTTTATGATTTAACTCCGACTAGGGCGATTGTCACTTATTTCGCATCGTGTTTTTAAACAAGTTTTTCAAAATAAAGTGATGTTATGCATTAAATCAGAATTTTATGATTTAACGCCGACTAGGGCGATAGTCACTTATTTCGCTTCGTGTTTTTTTTAAAGATAATACAATTAATTATTTTTAAAGTTTTGTCTTCATCGCTTGTAGTTGGGTGAATTTTCCTATAGATAGCTACTAAGGAATCGTCCGTATTATCGTCGTGCTTCGTTCTCGTTCCACTTTACGTCTAAAAGATTCAACACAAATAGGTTGATTTTGTAACCAATAATAATAATTATAGATTTATCATGATTACCAGACGTCTAAATTATTTTTGAACGTCTCGTTACACCGAAATATAACGTTTTCTTCATTCAATCATTAATTCAATTTGAATGTTTCGGAAAATAAATTCTAATTGTTTATATTGTAAACAAAAACATTATAAAAACCTTACTGCTTGAAATAGTAACCCAATACACTGTGATTGGAACTTTATTACACACGAGTAGATGTAATCTATTGCACGTATTCAAGACTTAAAAATATCTCAGTATAACAATATTTTCCTAAAGACGCATCATATACCCAGTGGAACAGCAGAAAGTCGGCTTGTCACGTCACAAGAACAGGTCATGTCAAGTGCCCATCATTCAGCAATATAACATGAAACATGGCCAAAATACGGAGGCAGGTAATGGTAAAAATACGGGTACAGTGTGTTCAAGACCTAATTCCTGGCGCACGTCGCTCTTCGCCCGTCAAATTTGCGAACAGGGCTACCACAAACGAAAACGATTGCTATTCGAGTAAGTATTTTTACATAACATAAAAAAGCTACTTTAGTTCTGAAGAATACTTTGGCTTAGATTTTTTGTAAGACAAAAAACTTTGTTTAAATTTAATAATTTTCTTTTAATAAACGAAATCATTAATGAATAAAAAAAAGTGTTTCCATCTAAGTATGTATTTTTAATAAAACTATGTTTTTATTTCTTTATATTTAATTGGTTGAATTTATTCAGAAATTCATGGTTTAACCCAAAGAGACTCTGATGTTAACTCCCTACTTTAAACGTAGAAAATCAATTGATAATTTAAAACACTCATAATACTTCTCTTATAGTAACTATGCAGTCTCTGCGAGCAGATTGTTAAGAATTGTCAAGAGTTTACGATCAGAAGACCTTCGACATTTTATAAAAGCTTAAAATTTGTGTATAAATAGCCCCAATAGAGGTAAGAACTATCCTCAAATATGAAACCTGGGTAGTGCGGTGGCTGTGACAGATATCACGTAAACCCTGGCTCAGCGCAGCGCAGCCCTGACATTGAAGCTCACAGACAACGTCTTCTTTGGAGTGACAGCCGGCGACATATTTTATTCAGAACGCAGCGCCGTAATTCCGTCGATGCAGATAAATTGTTTTACCGCGGAGCCACGTCCCACCGAGTCCCACGACTTTGGCGTTTGCATGATGAGCTCGTTTTTTATGCCCGAATAAAATTGTGTTAGCCACCGCGGTGCGACGTGTGAACCCCGCCGTACATTCGCAAGAAATTGTTTTCGGGAAGCCTGCTCTGATATTTATGAAAGTTGGCATGTCGAGATGTACGTTTGACTGAAGGGTACGCTGGATTTTAGGATTCCCCTGACGGTCTATTTCGAACATAATTTGTTTGAGGTATTGGGGAATTAGATTAAGGAGGCAGAAGACCGTGCTACTTTGGATACTTTTTGTTCGTAATATTACAGAGACAATAATAAATGATCATTGCTTACTTAGTCCTAGATACGATACATATTTTTTACAATAAAAACTCGCAGATTAAAAGCATTTAAAATAATACACAAAATTCTTGGAAAAAGACTTATTCAATTAGATATACAGATCCTCTCAATTGCAAAACTATCGTAAACATAATATTATCGAGTGCCACAGCTCGGCGACGTGCCGTCAGCGCACAGCGCAAGAGCTCACGTGAGCTGTGAGCTCTGAAACACGCGTCGCGGGACGAGCCTTGTCGTACTACTCGTAGCTATCAATATTAAATCGAGACGATGACATCGAAGCACACATCTTGCCGCGACTGCAAACGCAACGGTTTGATTAGTGGCTTTGATTAACGACAAGCAAATACGATTGCTCTGTCGCTTGTGGAACTGCAAATCTTATTAAATGCTACTTTACTGACATTTCACTTTAGAATAAATTAGTAAAATAGTGAAAATACTGGGCTGAAGAATCTTAACATCTTATGACTCTTAAGAAAAGCGTCGGCGCAGTGCACCTAGAATTTAACATCATTGTAAAATCCTTAGTAGCACTGTACTTATAATTATGGGCAGCGTTATCTCTTACCACCAGGAGAGCGTCTTGCTCGTCTTCTCTTTTTATAAATATAATCTTATCTATAATATAATCTTTGTATAAAATAAGAAAAATATACGAGTATAGAATTAACTACAGAGTTGGGTAATAATCTATGTCATGCAAAAACATCTCTTTGAAGATCGGTTAAATGAAATTTGGTCCGAAACATCCAAAAAGCTCTTGAAAATTGTGCACAAAACAAGTCACCTTTGACCCGTCGGATTATGAATGTTTATGCTGAAAATAATGCGCGGTTGTGGTGTTCGGTGCAAATATTTGAAGACGTAGTCAAAGGATGGGTTTTTGCTGGTCCTTTGAGCGGCTGCGGTCTGCGGTCAGGTAACCCGATTACCGCGAGCCGGGACGAGCTCAGATCTCATGAAAACATAGTTTGCCTTGAAAGGCTAATATTTAGGTAAATGATGGTAATGAGTTTATAGGCACAACTTACAACGGATTATGATACAAGATGAATCTGACGTTATTGTTTTACTATTTAGACTTTGTCCCGAAATGGCAAATCCATTGTAAATTAATTCGCGCGAATTTACACGCCCGTAAGTTGAGATTTATGGTATCCATATATTATGTATTGGCCCCTTCTAGGCATTACAAGTATCATTACACAAAATGTCTAGATCTAATTTAATTGTACTTCTGCACATCATATACGATAATACAATGAAAAGACGACATAATGCCTATAGACAGCAGTAGCCAAAAATAAAACTAAAAATTTGATCGCCCGCTATTAGTAAAACAAAATGTTTTCCACGTATCATATTGCTTATATAAATTCAAGACCTAACACGGCAATAGAGATCATATTTTAAAACCACAATGATCCAGAGGAACATTTCAACATGGCATAAAGTGAGGCACAAAGTTAACATAACATGCCTCTTTACGACTGACTGACAGTAAAGTGTATCAAATAAAATTGTTATCCGTCAAAACATGCCGCACTCCTTCACCGAGCGGAATGCAGCGGTATGCCTACTGCTAACATGAGACGTAGAAATACTGGAAGGGAATAGAAATTAAATAAGATATTGGTTTTAGATCATGTTGAAATTAATTTAGAAGGAAAATGTTTTATTTTTGTTATGTTTACCAATAAAGCGGCGGCCACGGCGCGGCCTTATGAACTAAGATGGGAGTTATTGACATTGCGTCGGTTCCAAATTAGCCTAAAGAGGAATTTTGGGGGCTAAGTCTGCCGTATGCACTGCTGGGCAAAGATCTGCACAGAAAGGACACCGAAAAAAACAACCCCAAAAATTAACACTATAGGTACGTTTTAAATTATTTTTAGATGGTAGGTATCTACTATCTACATTAGTATCAATTTAGCAGAACGAATGTTTTTTTTATAATAAACCCCTGGATATTGCTGCACCTACTCAATTATTAAATTATCAGTTTTTAAACAATGTTCTTATTTCGTTTACTTTTTTGTGTTTAATTTCATAATACCTATATTTTATACTCAAAACCATTATATAACCATCATTAGCTCTTAATTGTTCGCTGCTATGCCCCATTGTTTTTGCCTTTCTACCTTATTTACATTAACTGCCACATCTAGATAACAATGGTGCCTGATGTGCTGCTGACTTATTCAGAAACCAGCAAAGGCTTCCCGGCACTCTACCTGCGGTTAGGTGTAACTTAACGAACCCTCACTGAATCTTTAATATAGTTTCATTTAATGTAAGCTAGTTGCCAACTTTCCGAAGGGATGTTTTTGAAAGGCTCGAACTTTCCTCCTCATAAATAAATTGGCATGTGGATATGAATTTATGATGGACACGTGAGGTCCAGTTTGAAGTGCTCGTACGTTCAGTTAGGAGATGCTTTTACTCAAACGTTTTAAATATTCAATAGGTTGTGAACACTATTTGTAAATGCTTTCGTATTTTCTCCAGCTATCAAGACGTCTATTTCATATTGGAAAATTCGAACAAGCGTCTTTATGTAAAATAAATGCGACATGGCTCAAGGTAAATAAATTAATAAATCTACAATTAGACCAGGCTTAATTTATATTGTTGACTTAACAAAATGGGGTTGTCAAATAATATCAATCCAGGCGGCAGGTTCCAGAGCAGAATTAATTCCATTACCAACACAAACACGGCTTCAGGTGGCCGCGCTCCTCAAACGAGGCACCCTACTTCACAAATTAGATTTCGCATAAAGCCTATTTTAATTTGCGCCGTCGCTAAACACTGGAGGCTCTTTAATGTTTAAGCAGGGGCACAAACTTGCTATAGAACATGGAAGGGAGAGCAGCGGCGGCGCGGCGCGGTCGGTTGACATTCGGCAAAGCAAACATGTTCTTGGTGGTGCTGAGGCAGCCGACCGACGTGATAATAAGCTTACCGGAGCCGCCGGCCCGCCTCCGCTCCGCCCTACAGAGCGCTGTTATTAAATTCTTTTGTTGCCCACCACCGGCCAAATGCCCAGTTATTTACGTGCACTCGACCCCGGGATCAACCTTAATATCTTCTGTTTATCTTTTGAACTCGACCACCGCAGGATGAAAGTGGATTATTTGCATGCCTCTGTTCTTTCTACGAACCGAATGCGGGATTTTCGATGTATTTTCCCAAAGTAAAGCGAAAGTTATTTTATTATTGAACTTAGGAATGGGGCCACAGGTGTTCCAAATCTCATCCACTCGTTACATTCTCGACTTGTATGAATTCACGTAATGCGATCATAAAATAAACGGAATAAATTAAAACGAGAAATCCGTTCCCCACGTTCGCAGCGCAGATTTAGAGATCTGAGCGCGCTTCATTTCGAGAGCATTACTCTCTGTTTAACAATAAAACTCATTAATTCGGAGGTGCGGTCGCGTTTTATAAATGTTTCACGTATTAATAAAATTAACAAAGCGGCGTACGCGAGAGGGCTATTTCCCGACAAAGCATCGGAGTGGAGTACAATGGAATTTAAAATAAATACGAGGAGTTTAGCAAACAGGAGCTCACAAAGCGTCCACCTGGCGCGGCGCGGCGGTGCGGCGAGGTGCGGCGGGAGTAGCCGTGCTATTGAAAATTAAGTGGTTGCGACGAAGTTCAATTAAAGCCCGTGAGGCGTTCGTAGTCCGGCGAGCGTGAGCCGTGAGCTGTGAGCCGGCAAGTCTCGTGTGCGACGCGACGGTGACGCTGCACGCTCGCCGTGAGCCGCTCGCCGCTCGCCTGAGGCTTCCAGGTTGGCTATAAACGCCTAAGGTTGGCATTACGATGATTACCTATAAACTTTAACTACACCTACCTCTATTAACACTTACACTAACATGATCACAATACAATATCTATTTCATGTGACAATGAAAAAAAAATCAAATCTCAACTACCAATCAGCACAGTTAACCTCTAACACTTCATACATATTCTTCTCTAATTGTGACCAAACCTTATCTATGTCAAACCAGTTAATCCAAGTACAAAAAAGTTAGTGTAACTGTCGGTAAGTACGCCACCCCACAGCAGATCTTTATCGTACGCCTCTCCATTGTTGAACGGAGTTTATCTCACAAATTACACCACGTTACCGGACCCTCTCGGAAACTGCTAAAAGTAGACCTTTTTGTAGAGCTTAGCACTCTTCAACGGGATAGAACGATCGGTACTATGGATTCCAGTTACTATTTTAGATAATGCCAAAGTTCCAATTTTCAAAAATCTTTTTCAATCTTAATACCTATTAAAAATGTGGCAGAAACCTTAGGCTGAACATATTTTCTCTATGTGCTCTACCATTTTACTTTATATTTTGAACAAATTATATATTGTTGCAACTTAAATTATAATATTTACAAGACATGAATGGTAGAAAAAGATCTCGGAGTAAATACTTTATAAAATCCTAACTCTATACTATACTTTACAAGACATGACTGGTAGAAAAAGATCTCGGAGTAAATACTTTATAAAATCCTAACTCTATACATATACTATCTCTATAGAGTAAATCTAGTTATAGAGTAGTTTAATATATAACTGACATACGCACCTATTATTCAGTCTCAACGATAGGTATTATAAGATCCTTGGTCTCAACCGAGCTTTTTTACAGGCATTCTAAAAAAACAAGAAACGTGTCGAACTTTTTCCTCATGAAAATACCATTAGAATAATTACTATTGTCAGTTATGGAAATATTCCCTCTGTATTTCACACGTTAACCCAAAGAGGGCCACTCAAGCATTCAAGTGTAGCGATTGTCACTTCATCCCGTGGTAGGGGCGGGGAGCTTACCGATCGCCGGTTCCCAACATCGGATTTTATTGCCATTCGCATTGTCGGCCAGAGATTTACTTTGACGTGTCGGAAATTCGTTTGTTGACTCTTCGCAGCCATTTCCAAACGTCTATCTCGACCGCAGCTCAATCCGTTTTTTGTTCTTATTCGCACAATATTGATAGGGATTGTGGGATATCCGTTCGCGTTTTTCAGTGTCTGTTCGTATTTGGGATTTTTTAAACTAATTTTATTTGTTCTGTTGTTTTCAGGTAGTTCAACTGCTCCAATTGTAAACTGTTCCAAGGTCTAGCAAAACTGAAACTGAAATTAAGCCAACTAGTTATGCTCTGGCAAACTGTTTAGTACCTGAACTTTTTCTTTTTTTTTCTACTGAAAGATATAGACCATCAATATTAGGTATTATTAAAACCCACCTCTATCATAGTTAACATCAATTCGTACATTATGAAAAAAAAATTTTTTTCGACACATATTTTTCACGTCACAACTCCATCAAAACAGAGCTTCACATTATGTAAAAGTGATTAGACACGTAGTCTTGCACCACATTAACATTGTTTCCACAGCCTTTGTCTGCGGCGAATTACAGGAAAAGCGAAAATTTAAATACCCCGCACTTTACCTTAGACCGTCGACACTGTTTTACATGTGAGAGATGCACTTTGCATGCTATGGAGCGATTAAACGGCACGAAGCTAACCACGGACGAATAAGTCATCATTATGATATTACGCTGGTTTTATTGTACATTAAATTAAGTTTACTAAGTTGTTTATGATTTGGATTGTAACTTAATTTTATAATGTTCGCTTGAAGTGTGCCTTGAGATGAAGGTATCAATGTCTATCTAAGAATTCATTGCGAATCAATAGGGCTCCTCCTTCAGGTGTAAGATACATAACAATACACTTTATTACCAAAAGTTTACAATATCGACTTAAAAATATTAAAATAAATAAATGTTAAGTACCTATGTATAATGCAGTATGTTATAAAGGTTGTAGGTAGACACTAAATTGAAGATTGAGTCCAGAATTTAGTTTGAAAATCATGAAGTCAATTTACAACATAAGTCTACCAAATTCAGGTTTAGTATTGTCCTGCAATAGTAGGATCAGAAGAACAATTTGGGACTTCATTACAAAATTACCATATACGTAAGTCCACACGCCACAATTGACTGCCTTTTGTCCGAAGCCAAATAAAACGCATATCACCTCCAATTGTGACGTTTTTCTCTCCACGTCCTCAGTCTGGTTCGAGTGTCGCCACAAAGGTGCAAAGGGAAGACAACTCAATTAAAACAACGCTCGTCTCTACTCGACCGAATCACATTACCGGACGATTAAGCAAAGGCTTTTCGGATGCATGCGAGTCAATTGTCTGTTCTGAACTGAGCTTATACTATTGTATGTTGTACGTTTAGGACGGTAATAATTAACTTTTTAATAAGAATGTTTCATTAAATTGACTAATATAAGAAATAATTGTTGATATCATATGTTTGGTACTCTTAATCGTATTTCTTCGCAACTATTAAAATGACTTTATTACGCATTATCATTACTGCAATTAACAATATAGAAATTGTTCTTTATAGCACATAAAGTTATGTGTATAATTTTTAATAAGGATCAATTAAGGCGAACTGAACTAATTATTAGCATTTTATTATCAAACAGATTTGTGAAAAATTTATGATCTGTAAGTTTTTAAAGTGTTGTTTCTAGGTACGAAGCCAACAAACATTTTTACAACTAAGCCCGCTATCGGCAATATAAAAAAGAGCCGCTCATTTAGACACTCTTATCTGAGTTTATTACGGAGGGCGTCAATGGCAGGCTCTCTGACCAATGGCCGACTTAGGGAGGGCTCACTACTGTAGATAAAAACCGCAACTTTTCCCAAATCTCCGCGCCGTAAAAGAGCAATAAAATAAATGTGTTCTAATGTTCTAATATTCGATTAAACATTCAACCGGATACGTCACTGTCAGCAACCCCCGCTACCAAAAAAAAAATAGATCGCCAGGTCTAGAACTAGTTGTAAATACAGATGTGTGGGTATATTTTATGCAAATTATTGTCAATTAAGATGCACCCGTATTAACGTTAGGTATTGAAATCGAAATTCATTAGTGTGGTATCATTAATTGGCCATTGGTGTACGTTCCCTCTCCCCCCGTAGAAACTGGTAGACGTTTTCAAATAGAACTTAGTATCGACTTCTATTCACTGGTTAAATGTTCTAATGTTCTGGTTCTAATAGACAAGTTATCACGGGGCGTACCGACAGTATAATTTTATGTTTGAAAGTCGGTACACCTCTTCGGTTGTCTCGAAAGGGTAATTAATTTTCGAGTTGGCTCATTAATTAATTGGGAGCGTGTAAGACGGGCCGCGTGCTTTTTACGACGACAATAAAGTTGACTCGCGCTGTCGCTGCGGGAGCCATCATTATCTCTCAAAACCTCTGAATATAGTCGCAATGTTGTTAAATCAATAATTAAGTAGCCTGTGTAGCCTCAAATTGGTAACCGCTTAAATAATTAATGTTTATGAAATTAAGGAGAAGTGACCCACAATTCGTAATTATTTTTCTTGTTGACCCTGGATAAAAAACAGCATTTATTAATTAATTTGATCTAAGTTCCTATTTTAGGTCGTACCCTCTAACTTTAAGGACACTACTGACTACATACCTAATATAAATATAAGGGTTAATAAAACTATTTCGTAAAACAACACCTACTCATAAATACGTACCTTTAATTTTCATACAACCAATCATGGACCGCGCAGACTAATTTATTACCACAACTTTGATTCAGCCCCGTCTTCAGAATCCAAAGTAACGCAATAAAGAGACTGTGCCTCTTAAGTGAAGGTAGTAAACAGAAGAATACATCTCGGTGTCGCTTTACGCACATTTAATTACAAAGTGTACGCAATTAAACAGTTCTAGGCCGATCCAGTTTACGAGCAGCCTTCCAGGCTTTTGCGCCGCAATCGGTTTTACTGCGCTTTTTGACAGAATTCAAACATTTTATTGGTAGGAGTTTGAGTGTGGTTTTGGAAGAAAGGGCATGATACAGCTGTTAATATTCTACATAGAATCGTCTTAATTTTTGTATTTGATAATGATAGAAATCAACCAGAAATAAAAAAAAATGAATGATATAATATTATTTTTTGGTTTTTTTGTTTGAGGAGGCCTAATCACGCAAAAAGTTGCAATTTTAGCCAATTTGATAATTACGAGTAGATAAAATATGCAACAGTGACAGATCCCTAAATCTTATCTTTACAGTAAGCTGATCGTAAACTTTCAAAAAGTGCCATATGATGGTGATCTCAGCTTTGTGACAATAATGTCTAAAGCTCGGTGCCTGAGCAAACATTGTTGTTTATTGACTGTTGAGAACACTAAGAAAAAGAATCAAATACTTATAATACCTCTATATTATCTATTACATCTTTTTTAGAAAATGGCAGAGTATCTAATAAATTGTTTCGTTTTTTTATACCTAGTAATTAGAACAAGTCCTGCCAATCCTTAACAGCAATAGATAGGTACAGGAGGAAGTCCTGAATTGAGTATTTTTTTATTTTCGTAATCACTTCCTTACCCAGCCACGATTTTATTCAAAAGTAAAAGTTGCCGTCTTCAAAAATAAATGCCAACTCGTGACTCTTATTAGGCACGTTAACAATTTTCCCTCACAAACGGCGCGGCACAGTTGGCGGTATTATTCACCGCGGAACATCCCTCAAGTCTGCACAGTCTTGTTCCGCGACGGTTTTAATAGCGCGCCGCGTTGTGCATGTAAATCTGTTGGAGATGCTGGCAACACCTGAATATTTACGTCTTTATGTTTACTACGTCTTCACAATACGCGACTGGACTGGATAGAAATAGATTCAGTTTTTTTTTCTTTCATTTTTCTACCTATACAGAGTAATACCCCGGACTTACGCGATAAGTGGGACCAAGAGATAACCGCGTAAGTCGATTTCGCGTAAGTCAGGGTTAAGCACATAAAAACGTAATTACATAACATAAAACATAATTTAGTGTGTCGGGACTAGTTATTTAGACTCAAAGCTTCATTTAGATGTGCAAATGATGAGATTCCACCAGAAAAATTAACGAGTTTGTCGTAAATCGTACACGTGGCGCGTCCACGTGTACGTTATGATCAAACAAAAGCCACGTATTTGCGACTTCGCGTAAGTCGGGGTATTACTGTACTTACACAAATGTTAACAAATTAATAAATGCTGAGATTCAGGACGCCGCGCCAGGATTCTACTAAAATCACCGTCCTTCCTCTACAAATCTTATAAAAAAAAATATATAGGTATATATAACATGTTTTATATTTAACAGATTTTACCAACTCCTGTCTGTTTGTCTTCCCTGTAATTTTATAACTTTTGAAACTCGCGACAAATTGCCGCAGTTAAAGAAACTCCACCTTAACTCTTGAATACAAATTTAAATGAAACACATTTTTATTAAATTATATTTATTTAAATAAGTAAGGCTTACGACAAACGTGTGCATCAATATAAAAATATATTGTTTATAATCCATTATTTTAATGAATCAGGTACGAGTTTATCTTTATAAATAATATTATATATACAGAGGAATATTAATATAATAAATAACATCTTATTTTAAATAAATTTAACGTTATTTTTTTATATACAAGTGTGTCCGACATAAAAATAATAAAACTTTATAATTAACTAGTATAACCAGCTGCATTCTTTAATTTTCTCGTTTCAATATACCTAACGAAGTCTATGAGAATTTTTTAGTGCGATAAGACCGCTTGTTTACCTAATATTCAAAATATCTAGCTCATTAAGTTTTATTCTATAATTTAGTAGTGGAGTAACTAACATAACGAAGATACCAAATATCGCATTTAGGTGTTTTATATTTAACAATAAATATAATAAGTACAATATCTATATTATAATTATAAAACAAACTATAGAAATTGGCACATGAATCGATAAAATCGATATTTCTTTAATTTATTACGTATCGAAGATGTTTGACTATATATTTAAGTAGGTACTGTTTCGGAAGTATAAAATATATACAAACTTAATTAGAAAATTAATGTTACCTAGCTATTTTACACAAAAATTACATAATAATATATTCGAAAAAATACTGGAACAAAAGTCATAATAGAACTATAGGTATATTATAGACATTTTAAAAACACACACGTTCAAAATTGTCAGTACTACAAATACAATTATTTAAGCACAGCTTTTAGCCGCATACATTGACGTATTCGAAATAAAGTACAATAAATCCAATCTTTACAACATAAAATGTCATTGGCGAGGTTTAAAAGTATGTTTTTTTTAAATAACTGAGATTTTTACATAAATATTTCACGTAAACTTCCATTACTTGCTTCCAAAAATATACTCACAACTTATTGAAATAGTTGGTCCCTTACTTTATACATTTAACACAGAAAATATTCCACATTAATTCTAAACAATATTATATAATTAAATACTGCTTTTCATTGTGTTTTTAAACCTATATTTGTAATAAGTAGATGCAACCTTAGATATAACATTTATAGACTGCTATCCACCGCAATTTTACAAGCGATTGCATTTCTAGTACAACGCCGCAGTATAGGAGCCCAAAATTAAGTATATAATATCATCAAGTCTCTCTACAGCATATTATGTTAAAAATCTACTGAAATACAGTTAGGTTAAATAATAATTATTTGGGGTTTATACTCCAACGATAGGTTACCCTAATTATTACCGTTATAGTGAATCACTAATGCAGGTTAAGGCTTGGATACAGTATTCTATTAAAACAGCACCATTTCATCACTGACTACCACTTCGGATATCACAACGTTGGATATTAAAAATATAATTAAAAACTATCTAGTGAGTCTTGGACTCATACATAAGACAACGCCATTTCTATCATACAACTTCTTTGCAAGCGCTCTAGCATTTTTCCAAATCACTAAAACCGACGCTCTAATTCACACACTTAAATGGTAAAGGAATATATTATATTCTTTCATCGTTCACTACGTACTCCCGCGCATACTACGTAGCGCCTTACAGAAAATTAATAGTTTTTCTCTACTATAATATGCATGATATTATACATATAAACCTTCCTCTTCAATCAGTCTATCTATAAAAATAACCGCATCAAAATCCATTGCGTAGTTTTTAAGATTGAAGCATATATATATATATTTTTTTAATGTAATGTAGTAGAAGACGAGCAAGACGCTCTCCTGATGTTAAGAGATCACGGCTGCCCATAATCAGTACAGTGTTACCTAGGATTTCACAATTATGTGTAATTCTAGGAGCACTGCACCAACGCTTCTTACTCAAGAGTCATAAGATGTTAAGACTCTTTAGCCCAGTAATTTCACTAGCTACAGTGCCCTCCTACCGGAGCACAGTAATGTTTGCACATCACTGCTCAGGCGGTAGCATATGTATATAATAGGGACAGACAGACGGAAGGTGACTTTGTTTTGTAATCATTTTACAATCTAAAGGCGTGATGACACATTATTATCGTTTCCATTCAAACCCGTCGTGGGGTTCTCATCATTTACTTTGCTGGCGATCTGATCCAATATCAAAGGGGCATTGGGAGGCATTTCATCGCCGTCACGTGACCTGCGACTGCACCCCGAGTTCCTATGTGCTTCCATCGGCAAGTAGGCGTGGACTACAGGAGTGTAAAGCTCTGCGTCCATAATGATCTTACTCCGGTCGTCGAAGAAGTACCCAACTATAGCGCCCACTATTAAGGTGGCGAATAACCCCAGCGGCGCTACCCAGTGGTACGATATTCGGAATAGCGGGAATATTTTTGATGGGTCCTGTGGGTAAAAAAACATGAGCTGTAATAAACGGATAGAATATTAAGTATGATATGGTAATACATAGGTAAAACATACATATTTATTATTAATCCAGATATCATGTATTACTATAGAACCAACTACAACAAATCAAGAAAAAGTGTACTGCCAAAAGTAAGCACAATATGGGGATGAACTTTATTTATCATAATAATAGAGTAGCGAACCCACGGACCCGAGTGCTCCCGGGGGAGGATTCTGTTCCTCATCTCCGGCTTGCCTTCACCGGCCGGCCGGAGTGAACACTGACGAGGAAGCAGTCCCCCACCTCTGTGCTTGCCTTCATTGGCCGGCCAGAGTAGAGTCGCGACAGCTTTTTGCTCGGAGGGAGGATGTGAAGCATAAGTGGCGAGTTGGCCTTTTATGTGTTAAAGTCCAGGTTCACCTCTCCCCTCCAGCCACTTGCACCAACGTTGCCCTTCTCGTCGGCTATGTAATGCCGGCCTTTATGGGGGCCCGTTTAGTCAGTGGCGAGTCATCACCTGCCCATATATTTCTTAATGGGACGGAAGTGGCAGGTGCCGTAGTCCTAGCAATAGCCTCATTAACCATCCATTTAGAATGCACATCAATAGCCTAGTTCAAGTTGTTTCCATTCATTAGCAATAGTCCTGTCACTTGGCGGAGACTGTCTTTGAGCCCATTTTGTATAGATGGACCCACAGATAGACTCCGATAAGTGTCACCTATCACATTTATATTAAAAGCTAAAAAGGGCCTCTGCGCGTTGGACTTTTTTAGTCTCCGTGCACGCCTATAAAAGGCCCGGGATTGACCCGTGTTTATGAGCGACATAATAATAATTCATTTATTTCAGGCAATAGTACACTGACACCAAGTACAGTGTACTTGTTACATACATACATACATAAAAATAATAAACTTAAAAATCTAGGTATCAGAATATAGAATCAAAATTCGGTTAGAGACTTGTGACTTGACAAAGATAAAGTAAAGGAAAGTTGCAAATGAATTCTAAAAGACCTTATAGGACAACATGGCATAAGAGACTTTGGTTTATTTGTTAAAGTCCATATACTTACAGCAATTTTACTCGTGACAATAGTGACATTAGCGCAAGTGGGATGCACATCGAGTGGGGGCCAGCGGTATCCAGCGGCCGCAGCGGCTTGCGTGCCCAGTGACGTCACTCCTGCCACCACGGCGCCGGCCACCCCCCCGGCCAGGGCTCCTCGAGGCCCGACCCACCAGCACGCCATACCCAGCGTGAATATACCGCATGTTGCACTGGCTGCTATCGCTGATAGGGCTGTCGCTACACCTAATACAACGATAGTAACATTAGCTCATGTGGAATGGACATCGAGCGGCCTGCGTGCCCAGTGACGTCACCCCTGCCACCATGGCGCCGGCCACCCCCCCGGCCAGGGCTTCTCGAGGCCCGACCCACCAGCTCGCCATGCCCAGCGTGAATATACCGCATGTTGCACTGACTGCTATCGGTGATAGAGCCGTCGCGTCGCTATACCTAATACAACGATAGACATTAGTACCTTCCTAGTGACGTCATCATCTATCTGTGCCATAAGGTTTGGTATATAAACTAGCTCATTAAACAGAAGATGTCTAATTTCTAGTGCTGAACATAGGCCTCTCACTTAGAACGTCACGCGATTACCTGCAATTTTCTTTTAGTTTTAGATCTACCTATCTGTACTTGTATTGTCGTCGAATAAATGTTTTTTCTTTCTTTCTTCTTTCATTCTTTCAATTTGTATCCAGCAGGGTCCTAGGATTTTAACCAGAACTTCAATTAGGAGGAGAGGTCAGCCGACAATGTGACTACCGATCCGTGATCTCCACTTGAGAAACTATCTTCTCAGATGGTTGTTGATTCCACGCGGTATGGCCTGCCCATCGATACTACGTATTAGATTTCACTTCGCGTCTATCACAGACTTGCTAATGTCGCTATAGTTAAAAACAAGTTACTTACCCAGTACTCCGCCCAGCTTCTCAACGACCATGAGCATGAGAACCGAGAGCACAGCAAGCACGGCGCTGACTGACCGCGCCAGCATGCCTTCCTTGAACGGCTTGAGCTTCAACCGCAGCCACCCTCGGAGCAAGTCCTCGACCACTACCAGGGCACACGCGTTCAACACCGCTGATAGCGAACTGGAAATGTAATGCTTTAATATGTACTCCAGTATCTGCTTGATTCAGAATTTCTTAGCGTTGACTAAACAGTCAAAGCCTGATTGAATTTATAGTGATGAACTTAACGCCTGACTAAAATTATTTTCTAATGTCGTAGTGATGAATATGGCAAGACGCAGTTTTAGATTGAAAGGAATAGAAGTGTCTGATGGAAATCATTGCCCAGCAGTGGAACAGTCTAGGCTAAGTATAATATAGAATATGAAACTACTCATTTTATCCCTAACTACTCATGCTTTAGGGGCATCACCACACAAGTTTATGAAACACAAGTTCATATTATGTATGTAAGTCTTCTTTTTTTTCGAGTCGAAATGGTTTTATTTTGTTATACTATAACTGCTTGGCCCAGTAAGTAGACAGAGCTATTGCTCTGTCATTGGCCTCAGTGTATGTAAGTAAAATCATATAACTCCCACCTGAGTCCAGCTCCAAACACTCCAGCCAGGAAGATCCCAGCCAGCCCCGGCAGCCGACGGACCTTAGAGACATACGTCACGAAGGCCGGCAGTAGTCTGTCATCCACCAATGGAGCAGCTCCCGGGTGACACCCAGTCGACACCCACGCACCCCACGCTGTCAGCCCGCACCATACACACATCGATATCGCGAGGATGGCCCCACACGCGAATATCATTAATGCACTGAAAATTTATTTCAAAATGTGATGTTTTGTAATTCATATGCAACAATTTGGAAACAACACATTGGAGGAAGAGTATATAAAACAGTTGAAGAACTTTTGTTCGCATGAAACCCTTTTAGGTTATCAGAATAGTATAGAAATAAAACTAGTTTTGTGCCGTACCATGAAACAAGTAAAACACTACATAAACTTTTTCGTCAGATTTGGCTACTGAGATTTTTTCACCCAGAATATTTTTATTAGTCATTCTAAATAGCAAAAGTAAGCTAGCAAAAAAACAATGTGAAGTACTTTCAACCGAGGTCAACAATGATGATCGACGATGTCAAGCTTGAGATATACTTTATACTTATGTTGAGGTTTTTCATCTCAACTTAAGTCCAATACTTGTGAGTGCAGATCTATTGTAAGTACCTGCCTAATAATATGGAATACATCTTCATAAACTTATTGTAATTTATACTCACTGTACAGTTTTCTCTTTAGTCGGCAAGGAGATGTACCTCTGGACCATGGTTTGATTGACAGAGTTGAAGCAAGTCCAGTAGAGGAACCCGCCAAAGATGGCTCCCCAACCGGTCTGCCGCACTAGTGGGTTGAAACTCCATCTAGATGTTGAAATTATTTATTAATCATATTTTATTATAACATATCTTTTACGTTGTAGAATAAATAATCTTCTCTTTCCAGATAGTCGGTTACATTATTAATTACTCGTATGGTCGCGGCACCCAATCCGATCTGTCAGTCAATTCGTAACTTTATCATGCTATAAAAATTTGAAGATTTACTCTCTACAATCCCAAATTAAGGACTCCATATTTAGTAGTTGCTCCATAAACAAAGCAAATACCTACAGTCTCATCATCATCATCATCTCAGCCGTAAGACGTCCACTGCTGAACATAGGCCTCCCCTTTAGACTTCCATATGTACCAGTTGGAAGCGACTTGAATCCAGCGTCTTCCGGCGACCTTTATCAGGTCGTCTGTCCACCTTGTGGGTGGACGTCCTACGCTGCGTTTGCTAGTCCATGGTCTCCACTCGAGCACTTTTCGACCCCATCGGCCATCCGCTCTCCGCGCTATGTGGCCTGCCCATTGCCACTTCAGTTTGCTAATCCGCTGGGCTATGTCGGTGACTTTAGTTCGCCTACGGATCTCTTCATTTCTGATTCGATCACGTAGAGAAACCCCGAGCATAGCCCTTTCCATAGCTCGCTGTGCGACTTTGAGCTTCTAATGAGGCCAATAGTAAAGGACCACGTTTCGGTGCCGTAAGTCATCACCGGTAACACACATTGATTAAAGACTTTCGTCTTGAGGCACTGAGGTATGTCGGACGAAAACCTACCTACCTACAGTCTACAGTCCTAATAATGTCATCCCTATAGCTACGTCGTGTTTTCGTCTACTCTTCACTACTCACTTATGGGCAGACTTACAAATATTCATTAGGAAAAAGCTGTATAATATTATCAAGTCGTAGAGTGACTACTGACTGTCGTAGTGTGACTGAATGGTAATGACGATCACACACATGGAAAAAAGATAACAACTTACTCGCTAAAATCCAGCCGACCAGCCTCGTTAGCAAGATCGGCGACAACCTTAGGACCGCCGAGCGCGACGGTACCTGATACAGCCACCGTCAGCACTCCCAGGAACATGATGATGGTCTGCACCGTGTCCGTCCACACTACCGCTCGCAGACCACCCTGGGAAACGTAGTGTAGATAATAATTAACTTTGCAGCAGTCAGAAGAAGCTGAGCAAAGAACCGAGAGAAGTGCTCAGAAACTTTGGAATATAAATTCATCAGTATTTATGTACATCTATCTACTCAGCCCATATCCACCCTGTTGGGTATATACATATATACCTTCTCATTTTCACGCCACACCTTCGATCCTATGCGAGTCTCATCCAGTTCCCTCCGACATATTTCACAATATCGTCTGACCATCGGGCTGGTGGTCTGCCTCGATATCTACTCTGTATTTATCTCTTTATCTGTCTGTATTTACTTTTAATAAGGTGCGAGTGCTAGAAAACTCTAGCCGAATTTTAGAAAAATGCATTGTTTATACTAAATTCATAATACCCTCACTGCCAAAATAAGTATACTCACTAATACTGTATAGAGACCGCATATGAGTACCATAATACCACCCGCAAGGAACACACTGTAACCCGTCACTGAAATTATAAAAAAATACAGTTAAGTAAATATAAACAATAGATTAAACCTGCAGAGCTACTGGCTAATTCATAGCCAATAAGTTTGATGTTCACTTTAATGTACATTACTGTGTTTGGTAGTTTACTCATATTAATGAGGAGGTTTAAGCACGTAATGTACATTAAAGTGGACATGAAACTTAGTGGCTATGAATTAGCCAATAGCCATGCTGGTAAGTATAGAGGCTTTGAGCGCCCATGAAAATATCAATAAAAAGCAATAGGTAGGTATAACATGGTTGGTTACACAACTGATTAATTTACTTACATTGATTAAATGCTAGCGCAGGAACATATACCACCATGGGCAAGAACAACACCTGAAATTAAATTAATTAGTTAAGAAAACTTTTTATTGAAACAAAATTACGATATTTATTGAATTAGAATACCTTTTTTATGCAAAAATCTATTTCACAATATTTAATACATTTAGGCTTGAAAAAATTATTAGTTATTAATAGAATAGTAAAATTAAATTTAATATATTATATAGTCCGATTTTAAATAAATTATATTATTAATACGACACAAATAAAATTTTTTAGTTATTATTTCTATAAAATAGATTTAGATATAGCACGACCTAGTAGTCCAACATAAAGCGAGAGACCTGGGTTCAAAGCTAAGTGTGGCATAATTTTCATCTGGACGCTACCTCTGCTAGCTACAATGCGGAAGACATGTAAAACTCTAGGTCCCGGCTGGTTCCCATATGAAATGTCGGAGGTATCCGTTTGGACATGTTGCAGGTTTTATTGAAATAAACTTTTTCTCATTACTTAATTGGTATACGTAGCTTAGACACTAATATGCCTAACACATTATATAGCCTACTTTTTACTACTTAACGGGTAAAACTACTGGATACGGCTAGTAAATAAATACATATTTGCCTGGCAATTCAGCCCAATCACAAATTGATGTTTCCTAGTTTTAATTGAGCTGATTAATAAAACATCTTTATCTCAGAGGTTCAAGTGTCCTCATACTTCTCAATTGTGTTCATCAATTCATCTTTAGACTCACAACCTATTACAATAAAACAGATACCATACGTTCTTTTGAAAAAAAAAAAAAGGTAGCACTCCGGGAGTGCCGGCAGAAGTGAAAACTTCAATATTAACGTTGTGTTTAATTATAAGTATAAAAATACTATCATTTATGAGGTAGAATACAATGTTTATTTATTGCGCTATCGTACACAAATATAACAATTTATATGTTGTTTTAGCGATTGTTCGTTCTCGTTCAGTGTTGTTGTCTACCAAATTTAGCGAAAATCGCTTAGGTCACGTGACTAGCGACGAGGCGATTGCGAATGGTCGCTACGGGCGGGCGCGCGCTTGTCTAAGCCCCCTGTGCCGCCTAAACAGAGCAGCACACTCAGGCACGGTAGAAAGAGTGGGAGATACTAGTTCCTCTCCCTTCCCCTCGATCTTACGCTTTTTCGATCACCATCACGTGACCCTGACGCGAGTTTGAAAGTTTTTACCCATACAAAAAAGTGCTCAGCGCCGCTAAAGAAGTTTTCACTTCAAAAAACATAACACTAAAGTTTGTTAACCAAAGTTTCGTTATTTGTAAAATTGCTGCTGTGGCTTATATGTTGTGTATGTTTGTGTGTTGTGTATTTTTTCATTTAGTTTGAATTCAGTGGTTTAAACCCAAAGTACACCATGTCATATTGCGTATCGCAGTATCACAGTGATTATGAAATTTTGTTTTGTTTGAAATTTTTTTCCAGAGTGGGTCAATGTTGAGGCTTCTAATCAATGCAATTACTGGCTTTTTATGCAAGCACACGAGCGCCCATAGTTTTGACATCATGGGTATCAAAATAAAGGCCAGGCCAAGAGTACCAAGAACCGGCGAGGGTGAATGTGATGAAAGTTGAGGAAGCAAAAGAGTGTGTCAGGATCGTGGTTACCAAGTGAAGGGAAATAGTCTCTGCCTACCCCAACGGAAACCAGGCCTGAGTATATGTATGTTATATAAAGTAGCAAAAATAGACCTATATAGGCTTTTCTTTGTGTTGTTTTGATGAGCGATATCTGCTATTACCTAATACACTGATCTATGTTGTCGTCATCAATTAAACTTTAGACCATGTTTACATTTTGTACACGCACATTGATAGGTCCAAAGTCCAAGAGACCATCTAGCCTTGCCCGGCAATAAAATTACTAAAAATAGAAGAGCTAGCAAAAATTTGCCGTAAGACTACCGTTAGGCGATCTAAGATACTAAGACATCCGTGATCGATGCCGGAGCGTGCATGAATTAATATAAATCAATTTAAATATTAATCTTATTTTTTTTATTAACTGTTGACTGTTGTTGATTTGAAAGATGATAATTATATAGGTTATATAAAAGTTAAAAAATCGAATTGTAGTCCCCTACAATAGTTTCATTTTTATGCAACCACATGAAGAGAGAGCACGATTCTTGTCTGATTTTAAATGATAAAGCCTGCCCGTTACGGTCAAAGAAGAGACTAATATCTATCACAAAAATCTAATTCAGAGTATTAATTTTGGAGAATAATATATAATTAAATATTCTATAGCACAAACACATAAATCGTAAAGATATACTTAAAGACATTTTTTATTTGCACCATGTCGTGATGTTTTTTATATACGAATCATAATATTATATAGGTAGTCTAGAGTCATAATATTTTATGAAATAACTACTATAACTGTGGGAAATCACCAAGACGTGTAAAAAAAACGTCATTTTATCGCCATAAATCGAGATTTTTTCCACAGTTTCAATATTTTTCTTACAACTTTTATAACACAGACATTATGTTCCGATTTGTAGACAATGCTATTATTCTCTCGGATGACGCGAACTGGTGCAATTTTCCTGCAACCAATAATGGTACATCGCAGACAATTGATGTTGATTTTCTTTATAAATTAACGATCACTGCGGTCAAAGTGCGGCTTGTAAATAGGCACCTATATCTACATAAAATTACATAGTCAAGTATAACCAAATGAGGTAATTATAAGCAAAGCGAATGACCTCTCATCCTTCGCTAAAAGATAAATTTTACGCTAGACGAAGCAACGTTTCCTAGTTGCAATATGCATAATACGTTGTTGCATATTTTCATCCTACTTAACATGACCTACCTAAGTACTTGAACTTTAAAATGTTTTATCAAGAAGATAATCTTGGTTGGTAACGTAGTCGAGAAAATTTTATATAAATATTGTAACCGCGTTTGGTTAAGATAGGCCAAGATTTATCTCGTATCTACCAAGGATATTATATATTTCAATGAAAGTATAACGTCATAAAGATTATTATTTGCTGAGTTAATACCTCGGCTTATATGAAAAATTTAATACGATTCATTTATACTATGATATAAAATTATATTTTCTCTGTTTTTCATCACATTTGATAAGCATTCCCAATTCCCACATATCGTTCATCTACCGCTGCATCGTCGCCTAATATCACGCGAGATCGTAGTCAAAAGCTAACTAATCATCATCTCAAATACTCAAATATTTATTTGACATAAATTATTGTACAATCTTTTTTTAATCCATTGGTTCCCGCACTAGTTTTCACTGTGTTTCAGGAGCCAGTGGCTTCTCCCATATTTGAAACTTATTACAATGCTTATGTCAATAATCACCTTATTATTTATGAATGTAATTAATTGTTCTTAAGGTTTTATAACTCAAATAAAAAAAGTAAAGGAAAAAAAAACAAAATGCATAGTATATAAAGTAAAAAAAAAACTATGAGATATAATATATATACATCATCATCATCAGCCTATGTTCGTCCACTGCTGGACATAGGCCTCCCCATCGCTGAGAAAGACGGAGGACCGAGTAGAGTGGCGTGCTAAGGGTAACTAATATATTGAATAAAAAAAGTCGTAATGCATGACAAAGAACTGTCGCATATTTGCAAAAGACTCTTTATACTTTCACTCATCTAAATAGTATCTCATTAACTTAATCTTACATTTATTATCAGTATAAAACGTCATATTAAAAGTAACCGTTTCAATTAACACTACTATTTACATAAAATATAAGTCACAGACTTACATAAACGCAGCCTAAGGAAAACTTAGAGATAACTAAACCTTGCAAATATTTATTGTCTGTCTGCAGTCTACACAGGTAATAAATAATATAGCCTATGTGTTATTCCAGGGTCTTTTTATTCATATTTTATCATTTTAGCTCAATCGGTCCACCCGTTTAGGCGTGAAAGAGTAACAAACATACATCCAGACATTATGACATCCATACATCCATTTATTCTTACAAACTTTCATATTTCTTTTGAATTGCTTATTAATGTCCGAAGTAAAAAGAAATAAGTGGCATATTATATCTTCGTGTATATTATGCGACTTATTTAAAAGGAAATCTCCTTTTAATCTTATCGTATCAATTTTATTAGTGTCCAAGTATCTTCGTTATGTATGACAGATACCAAGAAATTTACTCTTAATTCAAAAACTCTACGTCCAGTGAAATAAAGTCGATGTAATAGGTACTTCCGTTTGATTAAAATATGCTGTGTAATTTAAATATCAATTATTTCATCGACTATTATTTTTTCTATTGTCAGATACACTTGTTCCTATGAGTTAATTTGTTAAATCAGCAATAAACATGTGGACAGATTATATTATTAAAACTATAATGTTATGTAGGCTGGTTTGGTATGTATTGTTTCTTTAGTTTAAATACATATTTGATTTGTTAAACATGTTAACATAATTTAATTGAAATGCGTGCAGTTGGTAGAGGAGATTCAAGTCATAATGTTTATAGAATAGAATAAATTAGTATCACTCTTTATTGCATACCAAAATACAAGAAATAGTTATGAACATAATAATATAACAAACTTAAAACTTGAGGTAAACAACCGGCGGTCTTATCGCATGAAGCAATCTCTTACAGGCAATCTGGTTTATATTAGATACTTTTTACACGTTTTGAAATGAATTTTATTACCAGTTTCGTAAGCTAATTTTTTGTATTCTATTTTATACTATTTTACATAAAAACACGTGCAAAATAATAAAAATAAGTCAAATAGGTCGTGAGTCGTGTGGCTAACCTTAATGTTAGGTACAGTTTCAGATCACCAAGACCTATAAGGCCTGCAACACGACCTAACGACTTCCTCTACATATCTGATAGGAAACAACTCTACTGCACTGTAGCTAGTAAAATTACTGGGCTGAAGAGTCTTAACATCTTATGACTCTCAAGTAAGAAGCGTTGGCGCAGTACACCCAGAATTTTACCTTTATAAAATACTGGGTAGCACTGTACTAATTATGGAGAGCGTTATCTCTTATCGTCAGGAGAGCGTTATGCTCATCTTCTTACTTCGTTGTCTAACAAAAAAAAACTCACAGTTTCTAGTGCCTTCTAAAACACAGCATATTTCAGTCCGTTGTTTAGGCGCTTAGACCCAAACCTTTGTGGTTTATAATATTGGTAGAAAATTAGATTATTTATTATCACTTACCTCGTCTAGTAAAAATAAAACGGAGGCGATGGCACGAACATGTCGATTGAACCTTAGTTCTAAATACTGCAACAAAAAAAATCGTTTTAGTTCCTTGTTTGCGTTTTAATTTTAAAAAAGTAAACATCAGTTGAAGAGACAAGTGGGAAAATCTGAGAGAGCACTGCCATAATGCAGTCCTAAATTATCTTTGTTTATTTTCGTACTTAATTTTGTAAAATCCAAACGAAATCATTAGACATTACCACATTAGATTGTCAGTAAAATCTGAATCAAGGCCCCTATCTCAATAAGAATGCCTATAAAATCTATATATTATTATACCTGTTTGCCAAAGAACATCCGGTCCATTTCATGGAGATGACATAATAATCACAAAACTCTGTATGAGTGTGTAGTTGTGTGTGTGTATGGAGATAGATAATAATATGCTTTATTGTACACCACACAAAAATGATGACTTTATTTTCCACTAAATATATTGTCCTAAAATATTTCTTTCTCCTTGCTAAAATATGGACAGCAAACTAGATGTCACATAATATTTTGGTTGGAAATCGATGATCCAGTCTAAAGAAATGTTAGTCACGGCCATTTATAACCGTTAAACAAACAATAACAATGTAATTGGTAATGCGCATACATAAATTATACACGGGTACTGTAGGCTATAATTATCTCATTCAAAACTTTTTGTTTTGTCTTTGCCAAGGAATTTTATAAGGCAGATGAACGAGACAAGTATGATACTCGCATAGAGTTAAACGCGCAGTGCGATTAAAATAATCGCAGTGTTACGTAGATCTTTATTACAAAGTTACTAAATTCGTAAAATAAAAACTAAATAATTCTTTGTAGATCAGAGAGAGAAGTATTTATTTATTTATTTAGGACACCCAACACAGGATACACTTAAATATTCAAACTTAAAACTAAGAGATCACAACGTGTGTGCTCCTGCACTTATAGGGTGCCACAGCATGCACAACTAAACTACTTGTATTATTTGCTAAGTAACTAAAAATCAGTCAGTTTGATACTTAATAACTTACAAATTTTAAAAGTATTAGATACCTCAAGTTAAAAAACTAAAATTAAAATATTAAAATAAACATTACAATTAAAGTTTAAAATAACAAAATGGTGTTTTACTGCTACACAACAAAAGAAATTAAATGAAATAGAAAAAAAAAGTATAGGGCACCAAAGTATTAGTGCCTATACTTTTCTAGTAAGTTAAACGAAAGTTAAAGTTATTATACGAATGTAACTTTGAAATTGAAGTTATAACTATTGAATCCTGCGACTCTACAATCGAAATTAGGAATACATATTATTACATTTTCTAGCAATTAAATCAAACAAGCCTGACGTTCGCATGATGTAATCAGCAATAAGCAATCACAATGGCGGTGATGGTGATACCCAGGATTTGGATATTAAATCTTATGCAACACCCTTAAAAATATATATTTTACGCAAAAATTATTCACATTCAGTTGACAAGTTTCAAATGATTAGGCGTCAATTTCTATGGCCATTCAACCTATGCCCAAATTACATATATCTGCCATACAATTTACCTTAATTATGACCTGTGTATTATTTGTGTTTACAAGTGCATTGACGTAGCTAACTCGTTGAAATACAGCCAGTTTACCTGCGACTACCGTCACGAAATAACGTCTATTAAAAAGGGCAAAGTTCAGCCGAGTCATAGTTGTAAATCGATTCATCATGTTTACCTACACAAGTGGTCAGGTGAAATGAAATTACATCACTATACTTTTGATAATCTTACTAATACTTATAATTGCTCTCCTCTCCTTGCACGGTTGTCTGGAAGAGATCGCTATTAGCGATAAGACCGCCAATTGTAACACTTAGTTTTATATAGTAGTTCGAAGTTTGTTTTTGTACATTTTTGTGTTTCAATAAAGGATTATCTATCTATCTATCTAATATTATAAATGTAAAAGTTTGTAAGAATAGATGTCTGGATGTTTATTACTCTTTTACGCCTAAACGGGTAGACCGATTGAGCTGAAATTTTGTATAAAGATAGCTTAGACCCTGGAATAACACATAGGCTACATAAGTACTGCGGGTTAAACCGCTGGGCGCAGCTAGTTTAATATATGTCTCAGATAATTGATGATCTTTGTTCCTGATATATTTCAATGTGTGCGATTTTGCCAACAAAAATAATTCAGTGCGCCTTGAGAGGACTGATCCATTAATCTCTTTGATATACAAAATATATAGGTATTTATTTTCTAAGATACAAAATGTATTTACATAATAAACAGTGAGTAAAAGCAAGAGCACCTATTTTGATCGTGACCCCAATATTGGTGAACGTGTGACGTACATTATTTATATTTTTTGCAATGCATTATTTTAAAACAATACAGACTTTAAATTTGTCTTCATAATTTACTATTTCCCTGGCTAAACTTTTATGACGTGTGATAGAAACGGGACATTCAACTGATTTAAAACGACAGCCCACAACAATTATGGCTGTTTTCGTCTAAATTTGCGATTTGAAATCTAACACAATGCTGCCTGCGTTACTGACCCAATGACCTATGTTTCTCAATGAAACTCAATTTCGAATAAAAAAATAGGCACAGTATCAAAATCACCCAAAATCAATCTAAGTCTGGGAAAATAAGAGAGAATATATAACCTTGACAGATTGGCAACGTGCCAGGAGTCTCCATAGTAGGTATTACAGGTATCCATATGTGGCGATAACCACTTATCAGTCAACAGGTGAAGCGTTAGCTATAGCATTGGAAATTAACCACATGTTCCTCCAAAAAATATGCAGGTACATACAAAACTAAACGCATAATATTTATATCACTATGTAGTGTTGCTTAGGATTTTGGATTCAATCTCGGACAACACTGTAATCATAGAAAAATTTTACCTAAGAAATACCTAATTAGTCTACAGCGAACCTCTTAGATTCCCATGGTGTAGTAACTTTACAGTACACCTTACACTTGTCGGCAATGTTTTTTAAGACAATGACTGATGACCAAATCAGGTGTGTCAGCATCAGGGGAGTAAGCAATCTGATGGCCCATATCAGACAGAGTGCAACCAGTATTAAAAAACTCTTGATGGCAAATCTATTTCCACTTTCCACCTTTGATTTAAAATATATGTAGGTAGTTCCTCAGATTAAATACTAACCTCATAAGAAGAAGACAGTCTAAGCGTGCAGAACACTGGCAAGTAGACCACGGTGACGACGTAGCAGCTCATACAAACACCGAGCACGATCAGCCAATACTGTGATCCGTAGTTGTACGTCTCCGCTGGCGTGCCCAGGATTGTCACACCAGACACGTAGCTGTAAGTAATAGACTACATATTATATCGATACAAACTGGTGATTAAAATGGAGTTGAACGAGTCATGTCACTCCGACTGCTGGACAAGGATCTACAGAGTGGGCACAGGTGGGCGTGGGTGAGACAGAAGGCGTCAAGACTTGCCTAGAAAAAGGTGGGCCGACGGTCTGGACTGACTGGCCAGAGGTGGCACAGGATAGAGATGCGTGAATTTGGGGGCGGTCTTTGGCCAGCATTGGGACAGTATAGACTAGAAAAAAATACTGGTGCTAGATTTTGGACTCGGTTGGCTACCACTCTCTAGAGAAATGAATGTTGCCAAATGGTCGTGTTCCGGCAAACAATTTTATGAAGTCAGAAACGGATAGGTAAAACTTCTATTTTAGGTTTTGCATTTTTTTTTATTCCAGTCTAATTCCTTATAGGTCAATAAACAGGTGGTGTAGGTCTTACGTTGCTATATTTTAAAGGAACTTTACTGGTACTCCTATTTAAAGGAAAATTCTACCTAACTTAAATATGTAAACTGATGTGTTTTTATGTAGCAGTGAACTATAAAAATATAAGTAGTGGAAACCAGAAAAAAGTACTTGGTACACAATTATATTACGTACTAAATAGTTACGTAAGTACCAACATAGGTCATAAAATATTTATATGCCTTCCTATACAATGAGTCAAGTAAGTGAAGTCTGGTGACGGGCGGCATGCCAAGGGAAACGTTCACACCTCGGTATGACAATTATGTGTGCCATAGTTTTTATTACCAGTATTACGGAACCGTTTAGCGTACCGCCGCAAATGGTTACCGTAAAGATATTTTCGCAAACTACGAGTAAATTGTCATCCTTGTGGTGACACTCTTTAATAGAGTGGTCGTAGTAGTCATGTACGTAAATAGTTTGGCTAAGCGTTTCTAAATGATATATTTTGTAAACACTGCAACATAAAGCCACAAAAAATAAACGCATTTAATGAACATCTTACACCTGCTGGTGACCCACGACGATTTAAATTACAATAACAACTGTTAACAATTTTAGAACAGTATGCTTATTCGATTTACAGATGCCGTGCCGTATTGCCTTATTTACAGTCACTAGGTACCTATATATAAGCTGAGAAAAATAAAATATTATAGAAATAGAACGATTAAGATACTATGCGTTAGTTGACTTTTTGACTTTGACAGAGTTAGGAAACGCTTCTTAACTTTACAGTTATATATCTCTAAGAACAATTTATTTTTTATCAAGTTTTTGTCATCGATTTAAATAAGCCAATTATAATCAGCCTATGGTCAAAATGGCTTGCTTTCAATGCAACCACATGTTGTGCTATTCAGGAAGCCTGCAGGGGACGTCTTCCGGCTGATGATCAATCAATTTTTAAAGAAAAATTCACTAAGTGTCCTTTGACTTTGAAAGATAAGATTCCCAAGAGCAATGAGCTCATTAATCTTCATCGCTCTGCGCGGTCAGCCAAAAATAGTCCGTTGCTCGATGCATGATCACGAAATTCTAATTTTTCCACTGCAATATATATTGACATTGATGTAACTCGAGTTTATTTAGAATTCTGTACCTACTATAATAAACTACAAGTTGCTTGTTTGCTAATTATGGCGTAAAGAAAATAAATATTTTTCAATAGGTGTGTTTTCTTTACTACAAAACAATAGAAAATGCTACTTTGGCGTCTTTAATGTTAGAATTGAATTATAAATTTCCCCTTTCGTCCACTTTGAAAACCAAGGTTTCTAGCCCAGTTTTGAAAGAAGCAAAAAAAGTATTTTTTTTTTGCCTTTTTTGGAAAATGTAAGTTTCCTAATCGAAAGGAAATTTTCAAATGAAAAGATGCTACTTTGACGACTAGCCTACCTCACGCCAAACTAAGTCGAATAAATTGACAATAGGTGCACATAACCTTGAATTTTAGAACACATAAGGTGCCATCACACTGTTAAACTTATTTCACCACTACAAAACTTACGAAGCAATCAGCGACATGGCAACAGGGAACGTCGACATGGCCTTGCCGCCGAGGAGGTAGTCCTTGATATCCTTGACCGCTGTTTTCTTGGAGCCGACCGCGCTGTACCACAGGCCGCCGCTGCAGGACGCCACGCAGAGCACCAGGAACCCGATGTAGTCCGGCACCTCGAACCCGCCCTCGTGCATTGTGAACGGCTTCATTTTGACTTGTTGAAGTTATCTGGAACAAGGATAAGTTTTTTTATTAATAGTTAACTGCCCCTCTTGCTTATCCAGCACCATTATAACCCCCTTACAATACTGCTACATATCAACAACTTTAAACTAAATAACATTTTTAATTAATTAAAAATATAATTTATTTTGTGTGTTATTTAATTTTGTTGTTTAATTAACAGGGATAAGTAGGATATTATGTGTTTTTTTTTGTAAAGATGACAAAATAAGAAGACCGTCAAATGCTGAGTTCTTCAGATATACATGAGCAAGAAGATTAAGTCATCATTATCATCAGCCCACCTTTGTCCACTATTGGAACTGCCTCACCTAGAGCTAAGTATTTGGTATAAGGTACCTATTGCTAAAATATACGTCAAGAATATCTGATAGAAAAGTGGACAGTTATACTAACTCTACTTGATTTATTTAAGGTGCCTACATCAGTACAAGTAAAAATAAATAAGTAGGTACTTTAATAAACTATTGATTTTTAAAATAATTCTACATTTTTACGAATAAAACCTATTCATTTTAATAGGTATATGTTGCAAATATTGCACTAACAATAGGCTCGTATTGACATATTGAGCTAAAACAATCAATGGAAAGAATAGGTGGCGCAACTCCTAGATATTTTAGTTACTAAAAGGGTACCTAAATTACGTACCTACGCCTTTGTCTTATAGACTAAGACTAATTAATAATACTTATATCAATCGGAAATTCCCTAGGTTAGGTTTGGTTTCGTCACAGATAAATTAATACTAGGTTTCGTTAAGTTACCAAACTGCTTGCTAATATCATGATGTAGCTACTCGTAAAATAAATTGTCTAAAACAAATAAAGTAGGTAAAATATAACGATATATTATATATTGCATTTTAGCGGTATAGGTAATTAAATAAGTACCTACATATCCTTAAAACCTAAGTCAAATATTTTTCCTGTTCCTAATAAAATTTAATCAACTTAACAATAAATATTATTTTTAAAAGCTAATTCTGTTCTGTGCGCAAGTTATAGTAGAGCTATAAAGACCAAATTCAATCATATGGTAGATCAATCATTTGTAATGATACACTTATCTGTTTTGAGTTATCAATGGCTAGCTGCGCCCAGCGGTTTTACCCGCTGCGCTGTACTTTAGCCTATGTGTTATTCCAGGGTTTAAGCTATCTGCCGCGGATGAGTGCTTCGGCGTACCCGTTGCCCGGTTATGGCGTCCCGCAGGAACACCCCCAGGTTTTAGTGGGTATCCCCGCCGCTCCCATCGTTGGCGGGGGAGTCCCACATTCTGCCCCGCGCCCCCCGGCGTGAGGTGATGATGCCTAACGCATTTTTCCTGGGTCAAAAAAAAAGGTCTTAGCTATCTCTATCAAATTTCGGCTCAATCGATCCACCCGTTTAGGCGTGAAGATGTAATAAACATACACACTAACGCAATCACACACTCACAAACATTCGCATCTTTTTAGAATTTTTAGTGTAATAGATATAGTAGACTAAAATGAAGATTAAGAGAGCGAGTGAGAGAGAAATAGCAAGAAGTAGCTCTCTTTTGAAGTGCACTGTAGGCGCTTCCTGCTCCACTGTAGTGATACAGGAACTAACTTAATTTTCATATTAGGTAATAAAATAATTAGGTAGGTGTTTGACATTGTTCTTATCTACATAAATTATGCAAAATGTTTACCTTTGACATTTATTAACCTTGAGAACATGTTTCTTTGGGTAGAGCGACATTTAACATTGAAATTCGGATACGTATCGGAATATCTTTCTAAAAATACTTAGCATTCATTATAAGGCTCTTGATACACGCTAAATGGTGAATGCTTGGTAAGTCGGCTTGGTAATAAGTGTTGATACTTATATAATTAAACTTAGTTTATTCACGTAGAGTAGCAATATGCATTTGTTGTAGGTAGGTACCTATAGTACCTATGTTTTTTTAAACGTGTGTTTTTGTGAGACACTTTCTACTTGAACTGTTTAAGTTCCACACTTATTTAAAAATAGATATCATACTCGTATGTATAGGTACCTCTGTATAATTCATCATTCATTGAGTCTGACACTTTTACTAAGGTCGAGTTCAGCCTCTCCACCATGGCCCATCTCTGGGCTTAGATAGCGTCACTACCAGTTCGTGCATTGGGCATACTGTATCTCTCAATAACTGTTCTGTCATCTGCATACTGCATACCCATAGATACTGGGACATAGCAGGTCATTAATATGCAGCAGAAAAAGCGTTGCTGAGAGAACAGATCCCTGAGGTACCCCAGCGTTAATCGCCATTTGATCGGATGAGCAACCCTGGAGGACCACCCGTAACGATCGTTCCCTCAGAAAGTCGGATATCCAATTGCACAATCGTGCTGGTAGCCCGTAGAATGGGAGTTTTCCCAGAAGGCTGTCATGCTAGACTCGGTCAAAGGCTTTGGAAATGTCCAGGGATATGGCGAGAGCGTCCCCATGTTTTTCTAGAGCTTCAGTCCTCCAACAACAGTCTGCTCTTTTAAAAATATAGATGTATGTAGGTATGTACCTACTTAAATATTTAATTAATATAATACCCATCTAGTTTCTTAAAATTTATACTAATTTCAACTTTTAAACACTTGCAACGATGTCTAGCGACTGATCAATGATTATAATATATAATGTTTCATTAGCATCTCGTTATTCCGTAACTGAAGCGCTACTTACATTACCTAAGCAACGCATGTAATGCATCCCTAATGATGTCAAAGAACTTAGGTTCAAGGGGGTTGTATCAATGTCTAAATAAGTGAAATTAAAAAAAACTTTTTAAAAGCGATTTATTCATAGGTATACATTGTACATGCAAAATTTCAGCCCAATCGGAAACTCGGAAGTGGATCAAATTAAACTTGCAAGATTTGATTACAGACAACGGAAAGGTGAAAATAAATAAAATCTTGTAAAAAAAAACAACTAAAATAAAAACTGTGGGTCTTTCGAATTTCAAAAATTTGAATCTAGGGAAGTCAAGGGCAAAGAAAAACAAGGTCAACCGATTTAAGAGTTTGGACCAAAACTAATGCACTACCTAAAGATGTTAAAGGAAATACAGAGACACATGGCACTTTAGTAGCTATAAAACTAGTACATCTAGGTATATGTCTAAGCTAAACATAGGTGTGTGTAGGTAACATCAATGTTATCACCATATTTTATCTTAACGAAGGACATCTCCTTTTACCAATAACTTTTAATACTGCATTAAGCGATATTTATATTTATTCATTTCCTGGTTGCATAGTTGTACCGAGTATAAATCTACAAGAATTTTATTAATTTCTTGAAATGATTGCGAAGTTTAGTGGCATATGAAGAAAACCCCGCAGTGGGATAGGTATAGGGGGCTGTGGATGATGATGATGACTTCACAGCCCTAATAAGATCAATATAACAATGTGTCCTTAAATTTGCTTCGTATTAGAATGTAACTTAACATCAATATAGAAAAAAAACTCTACATTGTAACTGCAGTCCAAATATGGTAATTTTTACTCTTAAATTCTAGTGTCATCTGATTATTCTCGATTGTAAGTCGATTGTGAAACATTTCAATTTAAATTCCTACACAAAACTGAAGAATAAAATGAACATTACCTGAGATTCAATAAAATTCCGCGTACCGATAACTTTGTACGGAAGTAAACATGGAATAGTTCGCATGTGTGAGATGTTGCCAATCACGCAAGGGCACGGTCGCCGTCGCTTGCGAGACACTGTTGGACGTCACTACACCACCACAAACACATTACACAATCTACTTTCACTTGCCATCACTACCTACCGACCACTGCACCGATATGTTCAATAATTCTCTCAACACTTTTTCAACCAAGATCGCGCTCAAAACTCCCGCGCGCGGCACATGTCAAGCTCATTCACCATGAATGTCACCCGGAAAGTTCTAAATCACGCGCGATTATCAAATATTTAAACGTCTAGATAAGTGAGGACGGGGCCTCCGACGGACTACAGATCACAGGCTACCTGCGGAGTACTCTTATTGTTTCGTGTTCATACGAAAAATATATTATCGAGATTTTAGTGACGTGACACATTGGCATGGCAGCTGTCTGTCGCGAAACCGCGCCACAGATTGTCGAGACCCGAGGCGCACATGTGTCGAGTGTCGAGTGGAACTTTTTGTAAACACAACCGACCTAATGAGTCAGAAACTCTACACGCGAGCCGCGGCATCTAGTGGCGATCGCCGATTGGATTTGTAGCGCTACTTTATCGACAGTGCTGATTATGAAATAAAAACTCTTCAGAACTTTTTCAGTGAATTCTTTTTACTCTCATTAGGTATAATCTGTGTGTGACTAATGTATCAATCAAAATCAAAATCAAGAAATTCAAAAACATTTTAATTTCGTACATAATATATAGAGTTTATTTTTACTAATTTTTACGTTCATTTAGAATTTAGAGGTCAATTTATATTCATTAAAACACATATTTTTCATCGTGTCCCATTTCATATAATACTAATGTAGAGAATTAACACAATGCCACCAAAAGACGTTCCTAAGAAGCCTCCTCCGCAGGTAGCTCGACCTCCAGTCAGTGAGAGCAGCTTGCTTTTTACTCCTGACGATGTCATAGAAGGTACTCGTAGAAACTAGCAACGATGAACTAAATTAATATATTCTCATAGTAAATAGACTTTTATTGCAATGTTTGGGAAATCTTGATCAAATGATACAAGTTTTATGAAATCTGAATATTTGTGGCAAATGCCTTCAATGAGGAAACCAAACTAACTACAGCAGTAAAGAACACTTTTGTTAACCACAGATTGGCCGCAAGCCGATCTACAAAAAAAAAGTTTGATGAAGTGTTGCAAAAATACAATACAGCAATTTATTTAGTAAGTACATGGTACAAGGGTCGCCGCCTTTTCTTTCAATAATTGTCCTGACGTTGGTAATTGGTAAAAGGTAGAGAAATCTGGATTAACAATATTCTATTCAATTAAATTCAATTTTGTTTTGTTATAAACCGACACACAAGCAGATGGCTCTTTGTCACCTATAGACGTCTCTAACCACAGTGATGTTACCAACGCGGTGTCACTGCCGATATATTAATTAGCCAAACAGGCGGAATAAACCCCTTCCTACCTTGCTTCACTGTATATATTTCTTTAAAGGTTTCCATGATAGAGAACTTACTGGAATAGACTGGACCCTCGCCGAGCAAGCCGCTCTCCACCACAGACAACTCTGTATCAGGGAAGAAGATATACCAGAAATTCCCTTTTCTCAAGCATTAAAAACTAAAATAGATAACAGCATGTTCGCAAGTTTCTGGAACGACAAATGCACTTTAACTCTAGATCAGTTGTATGAATTACTTCTGCCTATTACCATATGGGATAATGAAATGTTTGCAAACGAAGAGGGCAGGATTTGTTTTAATAATTATAATAATGTTACCGACGATATGCTAAAAATGGTTAAACGCGCCGTTAAAGCAGGAGACGTTAATGTTTTGAAAAGAGACTTCAAATTGGTTAGCGTCTTGAGGGTTAATCACTCAGAGGTACGTGAAATATTTTTTTTGTAAGTTTCCACCCTAGAAAAATTTACTATAGATATAGACATTAACTTTTCGGTATTAGTTTAAATTTTAAAATAAATATATTTTTTACTAATAAATGAATTGTCTGATCAATTCAATCGACGGTAGCTCTTAATTTGGGAACGCGTGAGTAATCATAATTATTTTCAGCACTTGTTAGCCCACTACTGGACATAACTTATCCATATTTTACCATTATGCATTGTCCTGGGCGGATGGCATTAAAATGTCCCTAATCAGCCAGTAAAATCAATAAGCACTGGGTAAACCTTGTTACAAATATGCCTGAACTAGTAATGAAGTTTTCAGGTAAACTTAAATTTCAGATGACGTGTCTTGATACAGGATTAGCAGAATTTACAAAACTAGTGACTTTAAACCTCAGTGGTAACTTCATCAAACACCTGGACGCCAGCGTTATCCCTTCATCTGTGAGGGTTCTGGAACTGCAAGCAAATAGGATACACACTGTAGAAGGGTTTGCTGAAGAAGTGCCCCACGATTTGCTTTACTTGGGACTGGCCAGGAACTTAATGACTGATGGTACAGTTTTCTTGGTATTTCCGATTTTATAACAACTCTATACAGGCAGAACTTTTCATAGTAACTAACCATAGAAGTATTTATGTGTTTTTAACTATAGTTAGTAAGTTCGCCTTTAACCACATTCTTGTCTGCTCCTAAGCGACGATGCGGCCAAAGATTATAGCAGACTTAACCTACAAAGTGGAATAAATCACTTCCTGACTTCACTAAGTATCAACCCTAAGTACCGCAAAAAAATTAATATTCAGAAAAAAACTCTGTACAGATATTTGATGTTTTAAAAATAAATTTCGCTCCTTAAATGACATTCAAAGATTTGTTAAAATAACTACATGCCGAGATATGGAACAGGACAGGGTTGAGTGGCATAACATGAAGGAGGCCTATGCCCAGCAGTGGGATGTAGAGGGCTGTGGATGATGATGAGATATGGAAAAAGGTACTATAGTTGAAGCGTAAAATTAGCGTCTCGGACAACTCATTTGCATTAGATACTCATACTAAGCATGCACATAATAATATTAGCAACGGACTTAGAAGTACAACATTCAATCATTCGTCAAGGATTCTTTACGGTCATTATTATTTAGAAAAACAAGGAAGACAACTAAATTTTCTGCATTTTTTATATTAGTTATGCCGCAGTATGTTAGTTATTCCATACATAATGTATCCAAAAGATTGAAAGATGTAAGTAACAAAAGCAATGTTAATTTTCGGCGCAAAAAAACTGCCAAAATCTTAAGGGGAAAAGTTAGTTCTACAAGACAATGATGTCATTATGAAAAATACCTTAAGTGGAAAAGAAGGTTACTATATTCTGGCTAATTTAATACCTAGCTTAGTAATTGTAATGTATGACTTTAATGTACGCCAAAGTAAGTTTTATATTATGGTCTTACTTAGGAACCTCAGATAATATTTTGATGGTGGCGGTTTTACTAGTGGTATTTGAAATAAATTCACAGTATTTCAAATAAAATATACTTTCATGTTAGCTTTTTATTTAGAATGAATGTTGACAAGACGTTATCAAAATATTTTAAAATATATCAGGATGACGTGAAATGTCTATGAATATAAAATGAGGTGTGACTGTAGATGAGGTTGTAATGAGGATGTAACATTTCTCCCCACCTAAATCTCGTCGATCAGACGTCGAGGAGGTCGGCATTGGCGTTGACTTCTGCGAAGGTGTGGTTGTGGTGCTGGAATAGCAATGGGAGTCTGAAAGGATGGAGATGATGTCGGAGTTGTCACTGATGTGTTTGCATAAGGTGTTTGTGGTGAATTAGTGTTTAGCGCAGGTGACTGGGAAGATGGAGTGTGAGATGAAGACGGTTCATGGGTATGAATTGTTTGAGGAGAGTTAGTGTTTGGTGAGTGAGTAGAAGGGGTGCTTGATGACGGTGACGATGACAAGCGTGGTCTGATTTGATCCGCATGTCTTCTTTTAGAGAGTCCTTGGGCTGTGGTGATCACGTAAGAATATTTGTGCTTTCTTGCAGCTATAGTAGCCGGTTGCCATCTTGTTTCCTCCTTAGTCTTCACGTATACGTTTTGTCCGATTTGGAAGTCGGGTGTTGATGCAGTGGTGATATTTGCTTTGACCTGTTTGCGCTGTAGTTCCTGTATCTTGTTTGGTCTGATGTTGGATAATAGGCAGTTCAGTTGTCTACCAAACATCATTTGTGACGGTGACTTTCCAGTTGATGTGTGAGGGGTGTTTCTATATGTGAATAGAAATTCCGATAATCGTTGTTTCATATGTTTCGGGTCTCTTGTCCTCAATCGTGATTTAAAAGTTCTCACAAGTCTCTCCGCCAGACCGTTCGTTCGTGGATGATAAGGGGATGATGTGATGTGCGTAATACCTTGAGATTTACAATAATTTTGGAATTCGTACGATGTTAGTTGTGGGCCGTTATCAGAAACTATCATGCGTGGTAATCCAAATGTGCAAAAGATATCGTTCAAAACAGAACATAGTTTATTTGAGGTTATGTTTTCCATCGGTCTTATTTCGATCCACTTTGATAGTGCATCGCACAAAACTAACCAATACGTGTTCTCAAACGGGCCTGCAAAGTCGATATGAATTCGATCCCAAACCTGTTCTGGAATGGACCAAGAGAAAATTGGTAGATCAGGATTAGATGGGCGATTTTCTTGACACCTTGTACATCGTTTTACGAAACAGTCAATATCTTCATCCATGGTTGGCCACCAGACGTAAAAACGGGAAAGGGCTCTCATTGCAGATATTCCGGGATGGCCTCTGTGAAGATATGTAAGAACAAGTTTCCGAAGTGTAGCGGGTATGATCATTCTACCCTGCCACATGATGATATTGTTTTCAATGGATAGTTCAGAACGTTTTCTGTAATAATGTTTCATGTCTTGCTCATACTCAAGGTCTCTCCAGCCGGTTTTCAAACAGTTGCGTACGCGTGTTAATAAAGGGTCTTTAGATGTTTCTTCACTAATTTTCTTCTGTGACAATTGTAAGTCAGATAGCGTATTCTCCAAGAGTTTTGTTGTAACATTTTGAACAGTGGATTCCTCTTTCGATGGTCGTGTTTCCGGGTTTGGCAATCTGGACAAACAGTCAGCCAATATATTGTTTTCCCCTTTTTGGTAAAGAATGTTGTAATTGTAACTACCAATTAGAAGTGCCCATCTCACTAGTCTGTTATTTACGAGTTTCGGCAAATTTCGTTGTGCGCCTAATAAGTGTATTAACGGCTTGTGGTCTGTGACTAATGTAAATTTTGCTCCTCTCAGGTAATTATCGAATTTTTTAATACCAAACATGATAGCTAAAGCTTCGCGGTCAATAACAGAATATTTGCTTTCTGCCGTTCGTAATTTTCTGGACGCAAAAGCGATAGGTTGCTCGACGTTTTTTTCTTTGTGAAATAGTACTGCACCTACTCCTTTTTCGGATGCATCGCACGCTAGAAACAAGGGACGATTCTCATCATATGCTATTAAAGGTCTCGTTTTAGCAATACTTGTTTTGGTTTTCTCAAAAATTACTGTTTCGTGATCTGTCCAATGCCATTTTTGTTTTCCGCTAGTCATTCCATGTAGATCTGCACACAGACCGTGAAGATGCGGTATAAAACGTTCGTAAAAGTTCACAAGTCCCAAGAATGATCTCAATTCTTTTACACTGGTAGGCTGCGGGGCCTTAGTTATTGCGTCTATCTTCCCTTTTGTTGGACGTACACCATTTCTATCAATTGTATGACCAAGATATTCAATTTCCTTCTCTAAGAAACTGCACTTCTTTAGATTTACTTTCAAACCGGCTTTTAGTAACCGGTCCAGAACAGTCGATAAAGTGTTCAAATGTTCGTCTAAATTTGTTCCTGTAATTGCAATATCGTCAAAATATATAGCTACGTTGGGCATATCCCCAAGTAATTGATCAAGGTAATGTTGAAATATAGATGGCGCTGTTGAAATTCCAAAGGGCATTCTATTATATTGAAAATAGCCCTTGTGTGTTGATATTACTAAAAATTTTCGTGATTCTGGAGCTATTTCAAATTGTAAGTACGCATCTTTCAAGTCAATTTTCGAAAAATACTCTCCATTTGCTAATTTTTGTCGAAGATGATCGAAAATAGGTACCGGGTGTAAGTGTTTGGTTAATACAGGATTTAAAGTTGTACTGTAGTCTCCGCAGATTCTTATTTCTCCGTTAGGTTTTAAAACATTAACAGTAGGTGTTGCCCACTCGACAGGTGTTGTGTTTGGATCCACTTTATGTATTATACCAGTCTCTACTAATCGATCAAGTTCCCTTTCAACATTCTTCCTCATGCTAAATTTGATTGGTCTAGCAGGAAGGTGTACTGGCTTAGCATTTGCTTGAATATGTATGTTGACTAGATAATTTTTAACCTTTCCAAGTTTTCCAACAAATAGTTGACTGTGTTTGTTAAGTACTCGTTTCAATGTTGCTGGTGTAGTGGTCTTGACAGAATATACTGGTTTCGGAAAGGCCATCTCAAAACTTTCACTCCAATGGAGACCGAATAGCATTGGGTTAGCATCTTTCATTACCACTACAGGTAATATTTTCTGTTGTTTATCAATTCCTATGGTGACATCTGTAAGTCCCTTTGTTTTCAGTTTGTTATTGCCGTAGGCTTTTAACCTAGGTGCTTTAGTTAACATGGGTGATCCAATTTTCTTCCACATGGCAGTGTTGATAATCGAATATGTAGAACCAGGATCCCAGTCCATTGTACATTTAACACCGTTGATCGTCACGTCAATTTTTTTACAATCTTTGTTTTGAGAATTTGTAACGCTAAATATTTGTTCTTCGTCATCATCGCTATCTGAGGTGTCATTTGCAGAGTTAGACGTAGATTTGTATGCAATATTTTGCAATGTCGGTTTATGGTAATTATTTTTTGTTGATGTTATATAAGCACGTCCGCTTTTAATACAGCAGCTTTCGAAATGTCCCTTCACATTACATTCGCTACAAGTGTGTTGTACTGCGGCACAATTGGATATATCGTGTTTTTCCTTTTTGCCACATCGCAAACATTGTTTTGGTAGTAATTTACGTTGGGTTCTATGTTGGTTTGTTTTATTGTTGTGCTGGTTTGTTTTATGTTTCTGTTTAATACGTTGTACACTAGAGCCCGGTGTGTCCTGTTCGGCCTGTTCTCTTGATTGAGCCACTGCGAAAATTTCTCTGAATGTTACCTCACGATATTTTCCATTCTCCAACTCTTTCAATTCGGGCCATCTTTGTTTTAAATCTGTTTCCAAATCAGTATGGTTAAGTCCTGTTGCAAATCGATCACGTAATTGTCGTTCTAGAAGCTCGTCTTCATAACCACACTCTCTACTTATGTTTTTTAACCGATTTGCGTAATGTTCCATAGTTTCTGTGGTTTCTCTGGTACTATTCCAAAACTCTGTTAATGCGCGATATCTCGTTTTTTTAATTCTGAATAAATCCAGCAGTTTTATACGTATATCTGTAAATGTGCTGTTTTCAAAATTTGGTGTCAATGCTATTTTAATTTCTCTAAACGTTTCTGGTGTTAATGCGTTGATTATGATGTCTTTTTTTACAGCGTCGTCTGTTATGTTAATAATTTTACATTTGTTATCAAAAAAATCGATGTAATCCTCAATATTGTGTTCGTCTTTGTTAAATTTTTCTAAATTAAAGTTCTTCATGAGGAGTATTTTCTCTTGTGTTGTATTAGTTGGTGTTGGTGTTCCATCACGCCTTGTTGTGTCCGTTCTGACATTTTGGACTAAGAGTTGCAAAATTTGTGAAATATTCTGTTGCTGTGCCTGTTGGGCACGTAAAAATAAATTGAATTGATCTTCGTTCATATTTTTTTTTAATTCTCGTCGCCAATGAAATAAATTCACAGTATTTCAAATAAAATATACTTTCATGTTAGCTTTTTATTTAGAATGAATGTTGACAAGACGTTATCAAAATATTTTAAAATATATCAGGATGACGTGAAATGTCTATGAATATAAAATGAGGTGTGACTGTAGATGAGGTTGTAATGAGGATGTAACAGTATTCTTCGGCCGTGGCTAGTTACCACCTACTGCTGGGCAAAACTGTGGAGCCAAGCGATCATTATGACCATGTTCCGGCATGATGTTGCCAGTAAAGCCAGGGAGAATATACCTGCCATCGGGGCCGCGGATGAGTGCTTCGGCGTACCCGTTGCCCCGGCATTATGGCGCGGCGTTCCGCAGGAACAGCCCCAGGTTTTTTAGTGGGTATCCCCGCCGCTCCCATCTTTGGCGGGGGAGTCCCACATACCGCCCCGCGCCCCCCGGCGTGGGGTGATGATGCGTAACGCATTTATCCTGGGATAAAAAAAGGGAGAATATACCTATCCACACTTCTATGCTTAGGCTGCTACCATCGACCGCATCGTCGCTTAACATCACGAGAGATCTTGATCATAGGCTAACCTACATATATTGAATAAAAAAAAATCTAAACTTTATTGTTATTTACAAAGAAATTATTATTTTCAGAAAGCATTGAAGGGCTGAAATTGTTGCGTTATGCTCTAACAGCTCTCGATATATCGCACAACGACATCTTTGAACTCGAGTTGTTATTAGACGCACTGAGTAGACTGCAAAACCTCACTGCCTTATCGGCCGCGGGGAACCCTTGTGCTGTACGTTGTATTTCTTGTTCTCTTTATCGTATTTAGTTCGTAACGCATTTGGTAGATGGCGCTGTTAAATATAAACACAAGGTAGCTCTACATGTTAGCTCTCCTCGAACAGGAAATAATTTTTGGTAGAGTCAACTATTATATCAATTAGTTAGCTCTACCATTGCTATAACTTTTTTCGAAGGAACGAATTTTATGTAGATTCAACTTTAACAGCTACTCCTAAGCTCTACAATTGTTCAACTTTTTTGTAGGAAATAATTTTATGTAGAGTCTCTCTCTCTCTCTCTCTCCTCAGTCGGTCCCTCAATGTTGAGGATCGTGACTCCCTTCAAGCTGTTTCTCCAAACTATATTCTTCCACTGGGCCCGATCTTTGGCAGTGTGGAGTGCTTCGCTGACGGAAATTTCCAGCTGCGTCCTCTCGGCCTCTTGCCCTCTACTTTGCCTGTTATAATAAGCCTCTCCAGATTGTCACCATTTCTGCGCTCAATATGGCCGAAGTATTGCAGCACCCGTTGCAGACATATGGAAGACAGTCGATTCTCGTGATGTAGAGTCTAAACTCAATGAAAAATGTTAAGAATTAAGCTAGGTACATACTACATAGTTCCCTTTTTTTGTAATAAAAGAGGCTAAATATTAAACGTAGCTTTTTCTGTAGCGAAACGCGTTTGAAATGATCTAACTTAAAGTCTCTAGCTCAATCATAGAAGTAAATTGGATCGATAGTAAAGATTATTACGTGTATGAATTATTTGTTAAGACTAGATAAAGTACTCAACCTTATACTTCTTATAGAGTTGGGAAGAACAGTATTCTTCGTTTTTGAAAACTAACGTGAGCGTCACCCATATAAACCACGACCCCCAGGGTCTAGCCTAGCTTCGACTATTATATCCGTAAGTTTAGTCGTTTGTTTACATAGTTAACTGTATTTTTCTTTTAGGTTTGTGCTGCGTACGCCCGCACCACATTAATGAGACTGCCACGTCTGCGCTGGTTGGATTCCCGTGAGATCCTCCCCACAGACCGGTCGGAGGAACCATTCGAGCCGCATCCAGATGATCTGCGCTCGACGTACTTCAACTTCACTGTGTTCAGGATCATGTCTGCACCTATGCCACCGAAACCTGACAAGGTAAATTAACTTTGATTCACCCATTACTGGGAATAGGCTTCTAAACTTAACTTAAGATCACGCACACCTTTCGATCCCATCTACCTATGTTGTCTGCATACCTAAAATTTTCTAGTATATTATATTTCTAATACTATTAATAATAAAATTAGTGCACTAATCATCATCATCATCATCTCAGCCATAGGATGTCCACTCCTGAACATAGGCCTCCCTTTTGGACTTCCATAATATGTACCGGTTGGAAGCGACCTGCATCCAGCGTCTTCCGATGACCTTTATAAGGTCGTCGCACGTCGTAAGGTTAGTGCACTAATACTTCGTGGAAAAGAAAATAATGGTACATAACAGATTCTATTGCCTAACGAGAATAAAACCATGAAAATAATAATAGAAAACTAATGAAAGAAAACACAAAACACTTCTTATAATATAAGTTTTATTCATCTGTACTCATATTTCTAGAATAACATTCTTCAGTACTATTTCTTTTGTAGGGTGCCATAACAACATTCCACGTTGAGTTGGAAGTCCCGCTCCTAGACGCGACAAGACGTCGGTTCCTCATGTACCGTCGACACGAGTCCCTGATAGAAATGTTACCGCCGCCTGAAGACGATGAGTGGTCAGAAGTTAGACAACCATCTGCCCCGGTTCCCAGTAAAATTATACCTTTAGGTATGTCTTCAAATAATGATTGATCGCTGCTGTCAATTTTATTTGAGACCTAAATATGAGACTAAAAATATATATTGTTGGAAAATAGTTTCGTTTTTAGCTCGCTTTTACTGCTTTTTGTAGTTCAGTACCAACTCAGGTGGATTTTTGAGACCCAATAATTTTTATAAAAATGATTTTATGTTATGCCTTTCCATGCAGTTTTGTTTCACTACCGGTAGCGAAAATCGCTCAGGTTTGAACGAGCTTCAATAGCGAACCCATAAAAACCTCTATAGGCTATAGGAAAATATAGCAAGAAATATTATATTGGTTTTTCTTCAGGCATAGTTTTCATAACAACGTTTAAAAGTTCATTTTATAGTCTCCGCCTTCACTATTACAGATATGTTATTATACAGAATTAGTGTACCTTTTTAGGTTACAATAAGTGCTTAAATAATTAAATATTCTCTTTCTTTAGCAAATTCTTTATTCCTTTCTAGAAGAGGCATCATCCCACGAATCGGACATATACAAAGTGCTAACGGCGAAGAACTCCCGCGAGATCTGTCACTTCACCACGTTCGAGAGCAACCGCGTGCAGTGGAACAAGGTTATGACCTTCCAGGAGCCCGCTGTCAGGATCTTCGTGCCGAATCTCAAGGCGCTTAGGAACACCTTCAGATCTGCTGTCACTGTCAGACTTGTTTACTCATTGGTGAGATTATTTAACAAATATACTAATATAATAATAATGAATGAGAAAGTATGGAAGGTGCTTGTCTTTGCTATACCTCTTCACTCCTAAACTAATATTTAGAGAAAAATTATATTTAGTGTAAAGGTAGCTTAGTTATGTAGCTGAGACAACACTTTGACTATTATCAGCTGGTATTATTGCTGGCCGTTGCTTGTAAAGAGACGAACTTGATAATAGCCACATGTTAAGAGATTACGGTCGATCTGTGTGTGGCGATCTGTGTGTAGCAGAGAACCTCAGAATCAGAAGACAAAGCAAACCTAATATGGGCAATTAAAGGCTGATAATGAAGACAAGACTATAACAATGACACATTTCAGACAAGCACAGCAAAACCAGCTAAATCAGATAAGAAGAGTAACACAGCGTTCAAGCCCCCACCGTTAGAACAGCGCGTCGTACTCGCCACCATAAGATGTTCGCTGCAGCAGCCAGACTGGAGTCAGCCATCCCAGCACTTCCACTGGGACGATTCACTCAACACCAATGATGCTATACATTGGGGGGAAGGAGACTTAGCGGTGAGAATTCATTTTATAGAAAATAAACCTTTAATAATTGTTGACTCTTATAATTTTCCATCTATTTATAGCACATGGTAGCATACAGTTTCATCTAAAGTACTTTGATGAAAGACATTTATGACAGAGATAATCTCAAATCTAAACAAATATTTGACGTGAATACTGCTAGTATACCTAAGTGATGACTTAACGACTGCCTCCTGCAAATCTTACACGAACAGCCGGACAACTTGTCTTCTGAAACACGGTAGCTTCAAAGCAAAAAAATTGCCACACTGCTATTTGAACTCATTTGAACTCCAGATTTATTCCATAACTACTAACCCCTGAAAGAACTACTAGGCCCTGGACGCTACAATAATGACTTGATATTCCTTCCACCCAGGTACTTCAATATAATGTTCTTCCCGTGAAGGCCGCACCTAGTAAAGCCAAGCCCGGGGATGGTGACATGACGCGACTTATTCCGCCAGATAATCTCACTTGTCATTTTGGCTTCGGGATCGATACCTTACGCGCATGACTTTTTTAAATAATTATTAAAATCTTCTAAATATATAAAAGGAAAGAGTGACTGACTAATATATCAACGCACAGCCTAAACCGCTGGACGGATTGAGTTGAAATTTGAAACATAGACAGGTTTTATGACGTAGACCTCCGCTAAGAAAGGATTTTCCCAAAGCCGCGAGCTTAGGCTAGTCATTTATATAAATAGTCAAAGAACCTATTCTTCTTCATAATAAAAAACTTATAAACCTTTCAAGTTTATTCTTACCGAAACCTTAACACTTAAGCAATATGGGTGAAGCATGTGTAAACTTTTCACCATACCTACTAGATACCTACCATATTCGCCGGATTTAGAGATCCTAACGTAATAACACCGCGTGCTCTACTCAAAATTGATCCCTGCTCCTTAATCTGAACACATATAGGTATAGGTGTATATTTTATATATTTCATGGCAATCAACGACGATGCAAATGTGCTAGAAAAGGATTTTTTAACGAGGGCAAAGCCGCGAGCGTAAACTGAATAAAAAGTTATTGGGTTCAAGGTTTGATTCCAAAAAATATGATGACGAAATCGAATCGCACGTATCTCTGGAGAGTTAAGTAATAGTATAAGTAGCCATTTCCTCAATAACGGTCAGACATCCAGGGGGTCAAAGGCAGAGTGTAATCAGTAGTGAGTTGTGAATGGCCGGCAACACGCAGGAGCGATGGGGCAGCCAGCTCGAGTACTTGCTGTCTTGTCTCGGGTACGCAGTCGGTATTGGAAACCTTTGGCGGTTTCCTTACCTGTGTTATCGTAACGGTGGAGGTAAGCTTCTGCCTACTTTTACTACTATACAACATTCTTAATATAAAATTTTGATTTTTAATACGTGATAGACTGACTAAACTATTTAATAACGCACGACTCAAGTAGCTGTTAGAGTTGGGTGCAGAAATGATTATTATTACTAGCTGCGCCCAGCGGTTTTACCCGCTGCACTGTAGCCTATGTATAATTCCAGGGTTTAAGTTATCTCTGTATGTACCAAATTTCAGCTCAATCGGTCCACCCGTTTAGGCGTTAAAGGGTAACAAACATACATCCAGACATCCTGACATCCAGACAGCTTACATTCTTACAAACATTCACGTTTATAATATTAGTAAGGGTGTGCCGTCGATATTCGCTAAAATTTCCTAACAGAAGTGAAGCCACGAACGTGAGCTAGTCTAATTTGTACATCGTCATTTTATATTTCCCTTCCCAAATCATAAAGTTGTTTTCATATATCAAGGATCTGATATTAAAATAGCCAAGGCTGACCCTAATCTGTTTTGTAGGGGCGTTCCTCATTCCATATTTCCTGACGCTATTTATATGCGGCATACCGTTGGTGTACTTGGAGACAATTCTGGGACAATTCTCTAACGCAGGATGTATCTCGGTTTTCAATATAAACCCTTTGTTCAAAGGTAAGTGACATCAAACTTAACCTTATCTCCGAAACTGTAGCGCTTCATAGTTCTATTTAAATGTATGTATTATAATTTCCTCAGGGGCTGGCTACGCAGCTATCATACTAAACGTAATAGCAATAACATACTTCGCAGCTATAATGGCATATCCATTGCTCTTTATATACCACTCGCTTCAATCACCACTTCCCTGGAAAAGCTGTGACAATTACTGGAATACGGAGAAATGCACTGAGGTAAACTATATTTGGACTGAGATGAATGCACTCTGAGCAAATAAACGACTGTCTTCTTTTACAGATTACGGGAAACTCGAGCTTTTTTAATTCAAATGGATCTGTCACGACTCCCGAGGATGAATTCTTTCAGTGAGTAAGGTTTACGAATTTTACCTGGAATTTCATAAATAGAATTTAGAATAACTAATTGTTTTTAGCATACGACTGTTACGGATGTCGTCGGGCTTTCACGAAATTGGTGATATAGTGTGGCCAGTGTTTTGGGCCAACGTGATCTGTTGGATCATCGTGTACCTCTGCATCTGTAACGGTGTCAAGAGCGTTGGTAAGGTGAGCTGGCATTTTTCAAATCGAACTCTTGGCATACTGCCCTAAGTGTCAATCACATCGCAAGTTTATTTATCTTCTTTTTTCAATTCACAGATCGTATATTTCACGGTGTTGTTCCCGTACGTCGTACTCTGTATTTTATTTGTACGAGGTGTCACTTTACCTGGCGCTTGGAAAGGCATCAGCTTCTACATTCTGCCAGATTGGCAGCAGTTGGCAAATCCTAAAGTAAGGAAACACCATGAACTCCTCATTATTTATGTATATGATTAATTTGACAATTATTCTAGTAGTAATATTTTGTCACAGGTATGGGCGGATGCAGCGACGCAACTTTTTTACTCATTAGGCCCAGGATGGGGAGGTCTAATAAGTATGGCCAGTTTCAACAAATTCCATTACAACAATTTACGGTATATTGGTTTAATCGACTATTATATTCTATTTCATAGATTTTTAACTTTAATCGATTTACCGGGATTTTACCGGGGGTAGACTTCCTTTGCAGGAGGTCGTCTAGGTGGGTACCCCAACAGTGCCAGTTATTCTACCGCCTGAGCAGTGATGTGCAAACATTACTGTGCTCCGGTAGGAGGGCACTGTAGCTAGTGAAATTACTGGGCTAAAGAGTCTTAACATCTTATGACTCTTGAGTAAGAAGCGTTGGTGCAGTGCTCCTAGAATTTCACATAATTGTGAAATCCTAGGTTACACTGTACTGATTATGGGCAGCCGTTATCTCTTAACATCAGGAGAGCGTCTTGCTCGTCTTCTACTTCATAACATAAATAAAAATATATTAAAATTTATTTAGACATGTGTGTAATCTTTGTACCTTATAAGCCTAGACTACCCGAAGTGTTAAAAGTTCCACAAATCGCAGTTTGCGAGATATTGGGAAGTCAGAAAACCAAGAATCAATCATGGATATTTTTAAATTCTTAACGAGAGTTTTGCTTTATAATTTGTAATCTTGCATTAATAGCTGATCTTTTTCAGGCCTTCAGTAATAATTCCGCTAGTGAACAGTGGGACAAGTATATGGGCAGGATTCGTAGTGTTCTCGGTGCTGGGTTTCGCGGCAGAGCGAGCAAACGTGCCGGTGGGTGAGGTGGCCACGGCCGGGCCGGGGTTGGCTTTCGTCACCTATCCGGCGGCGGTGACTATGATGCCGGCACCAAACTTATGGGCTATTACCTTTTTTGTCATGCTGTTTTTCTTGGGTATTGACACTATGGTAAGTGATGCACGAATACGATATTTTGGGAGAATATCTGTTAATTTATGTTTAACTGCTTACGCTTTATTTTTAAAACTATAGAAAATATTCAGTAAGATAAGTCATGAAAACTGTTTTACGAATAAACCATGCTACATTACATACCTATAAAACGTTACGGTCTTACATCTGCATTGATAACAATTTCGTGCCATACACTCAAGAAGATGTTGTATTGAATACCACATTTTTAAATCTCTTTTTAAATATTGTTTGTAATTTTTATCTTTATTCTTTTGACATGTTGTAATTTTTATTTAATTTTAATTCTTGACATTAAAATTAATCTTTTGTAGTAATTGTATAATAATTGTAATTTGATCACATTGATAATTGGTGTAATTGGCTAAGGCCGTACTAATTATATAAATAATAAATAAATTTTTACGAGTTGATAAACCGTCCATTCATTAGCATGTGTGGCGCCCAAAAATAAATGTTAATCAGAAAACCTTTTGTATTTCAGTTCGTAACAATAGAGTCTATCATCGCAGGAATACTTGACGAGTTTCCCGAGTTGCGTGTTCGGAAGAGATTGATGACATTTCTCACATGTGTTGCGCTGTTTTTCCTTTCGATTATATGCAATACTGAGGTAAGATTCATATCATAATACCTTACGTTTATTTGTATCATTATGGAGTTCATAGTTTCACATGAAATGAATATGTTGAATAGATATTTAAGTTTTTTTTTTATTTATTTTAAATCTTCTGCACGGTTGTTTAATCGATAGAAATCGGTGATATAAACCGTTAAACTTAATCCTTAAATTATGTGCTGTATTTTATTTCATGTCTGCAAGTTATTGGGGTGTTCAATAAAGGGTTATTCTATCTATTCATCATAGGTACCTAGTACATTGGTAACAATGTAAACGGTGATAGGACGAGCTCACAGCTCGCGTGACTGGAACCCTTAAGTGTTCATGCACCAAACGCTGGCACGATAACCCGCGCCCTGGTATCGTCACATAATTGAATTGGATTTGTTCTAACAAATTGGTTTGCGTTTATTTGAATGTTTTGGAATTAGTTATTTCCTGTAGAACACGACTTTTAACGCATTGTATTATTCAAACTTTTTTTGTTAGACGTTTATTTTTCATGCGAAAAGTTGACTAAAATCAGCACGACAGTCGTTCACTAGGGCCTTGCGCGCCGGGTACGAGTAATTAAAAAAAAACACAGCGAAAACCACTCAACGAATTAGGTTGAAATTTGAAATGCAGAAATAAATTTTATAATGTCGAGTCCCGCTAAGTAAAGATTTTGCCACTCGGGGAAAATCCACGAGCATAAGCTGGTTATTTTATAAGAGCCATTCACTTAACGTATTAAGGCGCGTCACCAGCGAGTGTTTTGGTTCAAACATTCAACAAAAACATCACAACATTTTTCACAAAACATTGTCAAACTACACTTTGGTTTGCTCTAACAATGTTTTTGCTTTCCATACCCGATGGAAAACGTACAACAAAACATAATATCAATATTCATCAAAATCACCGAGAGTTTTTTTGGATGTTGTGATGTTTTTATGGAATGTTTGAACCAAATTCGTCCACTGCTGGACACAGGCATCCCCATATAGATAAATAATACTTAATTAAAACACGAAAAATATACAAAAAAAATACATTTTTCTTCCAGGGTGGTCTTCACATAATCGGCCTATTAGACGCTCACGTGGCGATAGCTTGCGTGCCCGTAGTGTGTCTCCTGGAGATCATAGCTGCTGTCTACACGTATGGCTCCGACAAGTTGAGCAGTGACGTGATGTTCATGACGGGGCGGCCGCTGGGGAGGATGTGGCTCGTGCTGTGGAAGTATATCATACCTGTGATACTCATTGTAAGAATTTCAACTGACGTATGAGACTACTTGGCTTAATTTCTCCTGTAACTAATTTTTAAGGAAACTTGAATATGTTCAAAGCTTTTTTCAAAGGAAAATTAAGTAAAAATTAATTATACCTACATTCTATGTCAATATAAGAAATACAAAAGTAAAGACATTGAGTAACACAAGACGTATTTTTCTGTATTTTTCGAGATATATTTTATTGAATCCCTGCCTTTGTGAAATGACGTAACGTCTTTAACAATAGTAACTGTTATCAATATATTTCATTGTATGTGTTGATACTCCTATATTATTCTGTTTTTTGAGGTATATATTACTTTAAGTTTATTCATGGCATACGAGTATATCAAAACATGCTCTATCATAAATTCTTGCATATCAGTATACATATTTCCAGAGTATTGTTTTATTTCAGCTCATAACAGGTTATTCGCTCCGAGAAGCCACTGGCATCGGTTGGTTGGTCGCGATGGTTTCAGTGGCGTGCATTCCTTTATATGCTGCTAAGGTTCTCTATGAAGCTAGGGGTTCCATAACCGAGGTAATATCAATATCTATTATAAGTTTGTATTCACAAAAGAGAAGTATATAAGTATTCGTGCGTTATCCTAACCACCATAACACAAGCATTAAGTTGCTTAGCTTGGGGTTAGGTGGCGCTGTGTGAAATGTCCTGAAATATTTTTTTTTAAATATTCCTTGCTTAAGAATTTCAATGACCTTTTCATAAGATGGCATTCAGACATGTTATAATATTCTAAACAACGTAGTTTCTGAAATGGTAAAAAACATTAAAGCAACATGTTGTGATATGTTATTTTTTCTAGCTTTAATTAGTTTAAAAATTCTTTATAAAAATATATACAATTAAAATATAATTATTAACGATTTATTGAACACTAGCTTATGCTCGCGGTCTAGCCCGCTTGGAGAAACCTTTTTTATTGGAGATCACATCATCAAACTTATCTATGTTCCAAATTGTAACCCAATCTGTTCAGCGGTTTGGGCGATGCGTTGATAGATTCAATCAATCAGCAACTCTTTCCTTTCATATATTAGATTTATAAAATACCTACATGACTAAATGAATACATTCTTAATAATTTCCAGAGAATCCGAGAAAGCTGTCAACCTAATGAGAATTGGGGTCCAACTGAAGAGAACATTAGACAACGATGGATATCAGGCGCTGAACGAAACAGTGAACTCAAAATGGATGTTATTGATAAATAAACAATTATAAAATAATTATTTGGCTCTTTCATTTAATATCATCAAAAATTAGTAAAGTTATCCGCTGAACCGATTCGAAGCAAATTTGGTACAGATATAGATTTAACTTTGGGTCAGAATTAAGTTAAAAGGTTCCTTGTAACTACCAAATGATGTTTTAATACGATAAACTAAATATTTAATTGTTAAAACGATGTTATTTTACCCCATCATACTAAAACTATTGAATCAATGACGGAGCTACGTATATAGGAGAGGAGTGCACCTTTTTTCATCTGAGGAGTGCACTGAGGGAGTGCACAAACAAAACTTGTTTAAATAAAACCTTTTCGGTACCTATTTGACGGATACCTTTTTATTGTTTCACAGCATGGAGGCTTTAATCCTATATTAAAATCTATGCTTCTCAACGAGTTTGGCTATTTCATCCGAGATGCTTCTCAACCACAGAGATATTTGTCAAAAATCATGTAATGTCATTTGGTGAAAAATTTTATCTAAATTTCTGTTTACTTTTCCTGGCCTCTAAATTAATTTCAATTAATCTTTGAAATCTAAATTTTAGTAATGTTTTAGGGGAAAAAGAATAAAAAAACACGTAACTATAAAATTTCTGAGTAGACGAGGCAAGGCAAAAATCCATAAAAATGGGTGACGAAAAGACAGGTGGAGATGATAAGGACAAGAGGGTGAAAATCCAGGTAAATATTATCGTAACTACCTTAAATACCAAGTTTTATAAAAAAAGCACCACAAACTATACTACACATAATATCCAATGCATATTGATATAAAGAACACTACACACAAGGATCGATTTTTTTTTTCAATATTGTAGTTGTGGCCCGGAGCTTTTACGTTACTCGCTAGCACTAAGGCTACATTCACACTACTGTGTTGAGGCCGTTATGTGTATGGCTATTTAGTATGGCATTTAGTAAGCACTTTATATTACTGGTTGCTGTGTCGTGTTGCGTTTTAAATTTTTTTTTAGAATAGGGCTGCGTTTGACCTCAATCTCACCTGTTCGTACATGATGACGTGGTCGAAGATATATAAATACCTATTTACCCTCGTGTTGAAGACACTCAAGTTGTAATTTTTAGAAACACTGACACGCAGTTCCAAACCTTCGACTATATCGTGTCCTATGCACAGGAATATGTCAGAACAGAATATGTAGCTTTAATTGTGACCGTGTTCTGGCATGATGTTCAGTAAAGCCATGGGGGGATTTATCCCGCCTTCTAGGTATAGTCTGCTGCCATCTACGGCCGCATCGTCGCTTAACATCATGCGAGATCATGGTCAAAGGCTAACCTATAATGAAGGTTACGTATCATAATACCTACGGTCGTTTCAACTACGGTCGATATAACTACGGTCGAATGGCCTACTGTTTAAAATGACTAATGGACGTTTCGCCTACGTTCATAATAACTATTGGTCGAAATCACTAATGGACGATTCGCCTACGGTTAACTCAACTACGGTCGATTGAGCTATGGTTGATTAAACTAACGGACGATTTGCCTATTTTTGACTGAAGTAACAGACGATTCACGTATTTTTTTTAAATCATGTTTCCGGCTATAAGTCAGGTATGATAGCTAAAATCTACTTGTTTTTTGTACAGAGTTTAGGGCAAACCGAAATTTATTTGGTTAGGTTAGGTTTTAACAGTGACCACAATGAAAACCAGATACGAGTTGTTTTTTGACTAAAAACACGCGGAGCACATAGTATTTATAAATCGTAGACGAGTCGTGCATAGTTGAATTAACCAATATCTGAAATGAACATTAGCCGAATCGTTCGTTAGTTCACCTGACCATAGTTTAATCAACCGTAGGCGAGTTGAACTGTAGGCGAATCGTCCAATATGTGTAATGAACATAGACGAATCGACCGTAGTTATATCGACTGTAGTTGAAACGACCGTAGGTATTATGATACGTAACCATAATGAATGATAAAAAAGGTTCTATGTCTCATAAAAAATAACAAACTTTGTCTTGTTCAATGTAGGTAGCAGCAGGAGAAGGTGAGGCAGATGAAGCCGCGGAGGGAGAGATGGGCCGCAAGAAGATGAAGCGGTTCCAACTGCCACCACATCTGCCGCGCTGGTGGCAAGCGAAGGTTATACAATATGCGTAAGTTATTATTATAATATTACTAGCTGCCCAGCGGTTTTACCCGCTGTTCTACTATAGCCTATGTGTTATTCCAGGGTCTAAGCTATCTCTATACCAAATTTTATCTCAATCGGTCCACCCGTTTAGGCGAGAAAGAGTAACAAACTTCCAGACATCCATTCTTATAAACTTTCACGTTTTTAATAAGAAATAACTCGTGCTACTTCGTCTGCTTTCTGTCTACCTTTTGAAGAATACTTTACGACCTATTCTCAGTCGAACGCTGGCACGTTCACAGTACTCACACAAATTAATTGTTTTTCGGGTTTTAGTTATTTTAATTGAAATCTAAAAGTTTTAGTGACTTACTAAATCCCACACTTATTCATGTACACACAAGTGCATTTTGACAATGGAATTCGTTAACCGATCTGTATAACATTATGTAGACAAAAAATATACACAAAACATTTCAAAAAATCGGTCTAGCCATTTCGGAGGAGATCGATATTAACGAATATTGTGTCACTTGATGATTAGATTTTAGCCGAATTTGATTCACTTCAGGTAATAAACTTTTGGTAGATATGAATCTAAAGCCCTCTTTTCCTATAACATCCTTCACGGTCCAGTACTTTTAGTGGTGATCTAGTTTGTCCCGCCATCGCCACGCCGTCTCGTTTGTCCCTTAAGTAATGTGGGCCGTGCCCATCCGATTTAGATTTTAGGTATGCTTTAGTAATTAAAAGACAAACTTTATCAAGACCAGCCTCTTGACGTAAGCTTAACCTTTGCTCAAGTCACATGTTTAATGTTATATCTTTATTATCACCGCATCATACCATCCCGAAGGACGTCACTCTCTCGACCATTTATAGTGATAACAATTATTTTGTCTCTTAGCACTCTAATTCAAACAAAGGCACGTGCTCACGTGACCTCAGCCCGTTATCAACACAATAACGTCTCAATTCCAAATAGAACGATATGAAATGAGATTCGGGAACTATATTCCGTTGAAATGGTACGAAATGACGCCCCATAGCCGTAAACTGCCACGCGTCTACTTTATTGCCTGTTGGTTGCCGAAACGCTTTTCAATTCACGTCACGCTTTACTATCTAACATGCACTTTAAAACTGTCTACGGTAATATTGAATGCGACAAAAATGCGAACTACAGTAACGCTATATCAAGCTACTCACTAATCCAAAGACGGTAGCGCCCTCAACCACAATCTTAGACCTGAAAATAAAATTGTTCGTGAATATTTTCTTCAAGTACTGACCTAATTTGTGAATCACCCAGATTGCTGAAACTGGAACGGCCATGCAGAAAACTTTCAATGTCTAATTATTTGGATGTTTTGTGAAGGACGCCTTCATGGCATCCGGCTGACCCGGTCGCGGGTGGCGACGTTCGCGCTATCCGGGTCACCCTTGGACGAGCTGGGGATACAGTGGAAACATTAACCGAGCAATAGGCTGTTAGTCCACTACGCGAAAAATTTTGATGAACACGTATATTAAGTTTGTAATTTGTAATATCAAAACTTTTTAAAGCAATAGATGCGTCACGGCTTTTCACGATACCAATTTTCTCATTTGAATAAACATACATGACCTTTTTTCGTTTTTCTAGTTCGGTTAATCGTGTATTCATCATTTTATGCTGACTTTGTATTTCAATCAATTTCAATAGATGTTTTGCATACTTAACAATGATACTAAGTGTAGTTAGGTATAACGGTTTAACTGACTTATATTTTCGCGCTATGAATAAAAAAAGCCTATTGACTTTTTGAGCCCTTCACGTTTCGATTAGGTATTGATTATTATTGATAGCCAATAATTTCCATCATTAGCTGTTCAAAGCACTTAAGCCGTCAAAAGCTCCACCCCTATGCAATTCCGCGCTGAACAATTAACGGCAATTATAAGCGGCATTCAAGTGTCGATGGCTCATCGAGAATCACCTACTAAAGGTGTCGGGCAAGGACGATGAAAAACTAGTAGACTTAGCATGTTGGAAAAGGAAATGAGGCACCATAGTTAATCTACTCGTTTGTACATTAACTTGCAAGCTAACAAAAAACTTTTCACAACCACATCCAAATTATGATGGGTCAGAGTGCAGAAGTGTATTTAAGTATGTACGTCGTACGTATGTGAACAAGCGATTGGGCTTAGTGTGGCTACCTCCTTTCTTCAGCAAGTTCAGTCCAGTAGTTTCCTTCGTCCATGGTGTCGGGCGGAAAATTAATGTTCGCGTGTGAGCACGTAAGGTGTCGAGGTAGGCGACGGCGGGGCCTAATGGCGGCGGCAGTCATTGCACCTTCAGCCGCGGAGCTGGCTACGTGCAACACAATGCAACGCGCCGTGTCTAGTGCTTCAGAAGGCTCCTTCTGGACTACGATAGAGTTGCTGGCCGGCCGGGATAGGAGGCGATCCACGTCCGATGTCGAAGATGTCGTCATCGAACGCCCGAAGAGAGGAAACTCTTCGCTCAGGTGCTGACTGATGTTTGCAAAGCTTTTTTATGCACCACGCACGTTGTTGTTGGGCTCTTGTTATCTGATACTCTTTATCTCTTGGCAATAAGATTGCACACCCATAAAAGTATATGAGAATTTTAACTGAAAGTATTTCATCTGCACTCACTATTTCAATTAGCAGCAGCTTCAAGCATCTTTGTTTTGACATTCTGCAACAAATAAATTCACGTATTTTACGATGTTTACATACCGGAAAGACAAATTAAAAACAAAGTTTCGTAAATTTTATGGGTTTTACATGAAATAAACCCCTTTATTTTATTTATAGAGAATTAATAGCTAAAGTAAAGTTTTGTAGAGTTCGGCCGCTGATAAATTGCACATTGTCAAGTACATTTTGCTTGGCTGACAAGTGCAATTTCAAAATAATTGAATAACTTAACTCAGTGATGCAATTATACTGCGGATCGTGAGATAAATTTACACTACCGGTTTCTCTTGCACGCTTTTGTTTCAGTTCAAAGTGCTCACGATAACACTATCAGCTGGTATTTTGCGTCACTGATTTTTAAGCTTTAACATAAATATTTTGCATCGTTCGCGTGCCGAGTGCCGGGCCTGTTATCACTTCTTAGAGTTTGTATTTACTATTTACGCATTCCAGATAAGTTTTACATCTTTTAATACGTGTTTCAAGGATTGTTTTCCGCTTGCGCGTGTTACGATAATTGCAATACTTTTGTGAAATATGTTTTCTATTTTTTTTACAAAAATATTAAAATGAACACGATGTTAAACAATAAGGTTTTTCATAGCAATAAATCGTATAAAGAATTAGCGGTTGTAATTCATCAGTCTATTCTTCATCGAGATGCTGTTGATATTATTTTAAAGCTAATTCACTTACCCCAAATAATATTACCTCTATATACTATACTAGCTTACGCTCGCGGCTTAAAACCTACCTGTATGCCAAATTTCAACTCAATCCGTCCAGCGGTTTGAGCTGTGCGTTGATAGATCAGTAAGTCAGTCACTCTTTCTTTTTATATAATTAAGATAATATTTCCATAAATATATACTTTAACACTGCATATTATAATACACTTGGAGGCAAATGGCCGTTTTATAGCCAGAAGTCTACAAATATGTTTCCAATATAATCCATCCATCAGGATTAGGGGAATATCAATAAAGTTAGCGTCGATCTGTATTTTATATGATACACTATTTCCCAAAATTATAACAAATTGCTTGGCAATAATTTGTGTATATTCTAATAAAAAAGACTAAACGTTTAACATTAGACTCATCAGTTTTGGTACTGGATAATCAAAATCAGTTTTTCTTACCTTTTTTATGTAACAGGTGACAAACAAGCAGACGGCCCACCTGATGGTAAGTGGCTACCGTCGCCTATGGATACCTGCAATTCCAGGGGTACCGTTGGTACGTTGCCTACCTTTCAAGACTCTGTTCACTTGCCTTACTAAGGTTAGATAAGGTAGATCTTTAATACAAACATTGCTGGAACACTAGAATTATAGAGATATCCCGAATTCAGATAGATCTTATCCATATATATATATTTTTTTTTTATTAGGGTTTTATACTCCAACTGAACAGGTTACCCTACTTACACTCTCAGAATCAAATCACAAATTATAGGTCGTGTGGCCAACCTATATGTTGCAGTTTCAGGACGCCGAGAATTGCACATCATTGTGAAATTCTGGGTAGCACTGTACTGATTATGGGCAGCGTTATCTCTTAACATCAGGAGAGCGTCTTGCTCGTCTTCTTACTTCTCCACATAAAAAAAAGTGATTTAGTGTAAAGGTAAAGAACCTCTGACCAGGTATGAGACCATAGCTGTCCTCATGAATTTTCATTCAAACACATTATAATTCATCAAAATATCATATTTGGTATATTTTTGTTTCTATTAGTTTTACCGTTGTACCTAGTAGTTTCCAACTATGTAGGGACATCTGCTGAAATCTGCTAGTTAGTTTTTAATTTAAAAATGACACTCTGTGGTTTTATCTGCTAAAAAATAATTGTCTTTTCTAATGGCCTATGTTACCTTTATATCAAATGTCAGCTCAATCGATTCAGATAATTCTGTGTAGGATCTGAAGAGATATTTATAATCATACGTGCATCAATTCTTCCGCTTTTATATCTGAAGGATAAATATCGGATTAGTGGGAAATGGTACAGTCGATTTGCACTGTATATTGTCCGATTTTCAGGTCATATAGAACTAGGAATGCTCTCTGGAAACTATTGGAGACCTAGTTATGAGGTTATTTCGGTGCCGTCTGGTCAGACTATATTTATCAGCACTCTGTTTGATATGTTATTGTATAAACGTCGTTTCAACTTGCTGCCAAACACTTATATGAATTTCATGACTAGGGCTTGTAGAAAATGACGCGTTTGGTACATTTGATATGGTCTGGAGTTAAAGCATAGGGAGACTGGATGTTAAGGCTTTGCTGTCGTCGCAGTAGTCCTTATCAACCCATAGATTCATCTTCAGCTCACTGAGAATAAACGAATTGTGCGTATCCCAATGGAGGACTGCCTCATCTCATCTCTTAACTTTTACTACCATCCTTTAGCACAGGTAATATTATAAATGTAAGTTTTTAAAGAGAACATCTGAGAATAATACTAACGAGGTCTTGTTACAACATTATACATACCTATATATTTATTAATCTTTCGAATGCCGAGATTTGAGTCTCAAATCTCCGCATTCGAAAGAAAAAAAAAAAGAAAAAAAAATTAGCCTGAATGGAAAGCAGAATACTCTCCTTTCTGTAAATCATACAATGTCATTGGCCTATTTATTTTTAAAGTGCACATTGTAAAGCGCGTTACACATTGAGAGCAATTCGCCGAATGAATGGCGCGAGAGAAATGTGAGTGACGCGCCGATGGGCACATCATCACGAATTATTTCGGCATTAACATAAACATTGCTCAAACTCGTAGCTATGACTTCATAATTTATATCGATGTATGTATTCAAGCAAATATAATATATCTACATTTTATATTTATGTGTGGTCATCGCGTCGTTTATCTCTTTATATAATATATCTACATTTTATATTTATATGTGGTCATCGCGTCGTTTATCTCTTTATTTTCTCAATAAAGAAATCTCTTTATTTTCTTAAGTATATATAAAATAGGGAAAAGCTTTGTCTTATACTAAAGCTCATTTTATCTTACAAGCCTAAAAATCAATAAATAGTAGTTTTGCTATAGATTTTTCTGTATTTTGAAAAAGTTTATCCAGTCCATCAGATATTAAAAATACACACATACATAAGACCCACCAGAAATGAGCGCCGACCAAATTTAATAGACTTCGTTCATATAAATTCAAAAAATAAGAGACTTTCAAGTTCAATAACACGAAACGGTTATTATATATAAATATTCGTGTATTATACAACGGAAAGTAATAGATGCTATGAGTAATGATATATCCCAAATTACCATCAAAGCACCACCACCATCCACCCTATTACACATTAAAATGATAGATTACTCAGAAAAAGCTTGAGTTTACGAGCTTGTCCTCACAAGCTAATAATAGAAGTTAACACGAGCAGTTTACTACTGATATCCATATCCGGCACGCTCTTACGTGTGTGTTTACGACACTTCTGTAGTATCGGCGCCGTAATGTGTCGTAAACAAAACTTGTACGCACTACTTCTTACGAATAATTTGATAGAATATGTTAGGCAGTTGCTAGGTAAACTTTGCGACTAATTTCAGTATATATTAGTAGAATTCGACCAGCTTTAAATTACATCTGCATATCATGAAAATCTAAGACAATTTGTTTGAGGTCTACATCTTCATCAGTGCAGCAATTTTTAAAAAAATAAATAGACTTTAAATTTAATTTAGACTAAATGGTTGTTATTGTCCTATCAAGCATAATATTTTTTTAATAAATAAACTTCCAAAGTGTAAGTCATTTTTTGTAGTACTGTCACACTTTTATTAAATTGAAAAAAAAATCTTTTTCGACATCGCTCCTCATCCCATTTTTTTATATATCTAACTGAAAACACTTTTAAAATGTGTGCAATAATATTATGCAGGACTTGTGTAGAGGAATTTTCAATAAATTAATTCCTTGAATTTATATTTCAAAATTTGTCAAATTGTGCGAGCGAGAAAGTCGTCACTCGATATATACGCTCTTAAACGGATTAACAAAAATAAATTATGCTGTTTTTCCAATTTATAATTTTCATGCACAGAAATATCACATTTATTTAACAAAACCGCAAGGCCCTACTTTTTTTCTCTGTAACATCAAATAAATTTCGGTTGTTGACCTTGTGTTACCCCTATGCTGATTAAAATCGACACATATAAATCATATTTGAGAGCCTCGTAGCTCGGTTACCAGGCAACCGTAGCTCGTAGCGCTACGCCGTAGACCTTATAAAACTTGTAGGCTTTAGTCATTACGTTTTTACGACTTGTAAACTTTCGTAGGCCCTTAAGCTGTAGGGCACACAATAAAAATGGAAAACCTCTCCAGAGGGGCATTTTTACGATTGTTATATTATAGTTATGTTGCTCTGACACGTCGGTTTTATTGTGATAATTATTTAACTTGCTCCTTTGGGATCTCTCCTGTATAATATTATTTGGCTTTATTATAAGGGAAATAAAGGTAATGGTTGTTTTGGAGCTCGGACTGACGGTTTCTCAGTTTCTCGTCTTGATAAGTATGCAGTATTATTTCGGGTTTTTTGTACTTATTTGACCATGTCCCATCTGATGACAGGTGTAATGCGGTCGATTAATTACGTAAGATGCCTATAGAAAGGTATCTATATTCACTCGTGCCTTGAAGATTCCCAAATTGTAACACTCGCAAAACGTTCATTCAAACATTATTTTTAAACAGCGAAATATGTATATTTTTACTATAGTTAAGATACTTAGATTATTTTTCAAAAGGCGTTATATGTTTTGGTTATATGTTATATACCTCGGTAGCGGTTGACTGTAAACTAGGCTAGACCGCAAACTTAAAACAATAAACCTTCAAGGGATGTAAATTCAATGCTAATAGAAATCTTCATTTAAATTACGCTTCTACTAAACCTATAGGACTAGTTATTTGAGCATCGTGCCTAGACTATGGTAATAGAAGTCTACAACAGTTTAGTTGACAATCGCTTGTAAATTATAGCAAATTTTGCATCTTAATGCAGTCAAGGACTCGTGAATTTCATACCCGAGGCATGTATGGCGCTCGCCAAATTTTCGCGAATCACGCCATATTGAGGACTCTGCATACTAGGTGAAGTAAATACTGATTATGTTACTAAGCAGCTAAATATATAAAAGAAAAGCGTGACTGATTGGGTGTCTGATCTGTCAACGCACAGCCCAAACCGCTGAACGGATTGGCCTGAAATTTGGAATACAGATAGGTTTTATGACATAGACCTCCTCCAAGAAAGGATTCTGCCACGCGGGCAAAGACGTTATCATAAGTTTATATTTGAGTCGCTGTGCGTTTGCAGATTATATATTTATCTAATTAGAGATTTATAAAGATACCTACTGATAGGCTCGGCCATGGAATTACCCACTGGACAAAACTGTGTCACGAAGAGGTCATTATGATCGTGTAATCATGATGTTCAGTCATGTTTAGGAAGGGGTTTACCACGCCGGTTTACCCGCTGGTAAAAATATTAAGTAGGTTTGTTAATTTAGATATAAACTTACGACAAAAATCTAGGTATATTTTGTAGGCTTTTCAAGTCTCAAAATGGAAACTTTACGCCCTGCCTTTTGCCCATTTATTGTCCTTAATATTGTCTAAAATCCAGACGTTGCGTAGTTTTGAACTATTATAACGTTTTATTACACCTTTCCAACACCGGCGCTCAAACCACTTATTGCCTTTCTTTCGAAGACACATAAAAAAGTTGCGCTCGCACTTGGTGCTTTCCCACGTCGTAATGTGCAAAGTTCTTTACGTGGAGGTTGTATAGACATGTGGTGTCGACGGGGCCGTGCCGCGCCGTGCCAGGCCCATCGCACGCCGCGATAAAAGGGCTCAACTATCACAGCACCCAGCGTCAAAACTACTGAAGCCTCGGGGCGGCGGCGTCGGGTCGGCCGCGCCGCCTCTGTGTCCGACCAACCGTTGACATTTTGACATCCAAAACGAGTACTAGAAGGTCTAACGGTACTTCGCGGCAGTGGTAAGTTTGTAGTTTGTACGTGGTTTTCTTGTGTATCTACGCTAAATTACTTGTTGCTCAATCTACGAATACGTGTGATCTATTGCGTGGCTTAATTCAATTACTAATACAAATAATGTAATCTGTTTTTTTCTGTTTTCTGTTTTGGCGCGAAAAATGTAGGGCTAATTTATAACTTTGTAATGAACAATGTTTTGTGTACACACGTTTCACACAATTGCCTCGTTCATGCTACGACCGTCCAGTATCTACATGCACGTCGTTTCACCCAACGTCAAGAACATTTTGTATTACCAAGAGCAGTAATGAACAGCATGGTTTTATATTGTTTCAGCTTTGCGCACCCGCATGTCCGCGCCCGCCTGGAGAAGCACATGGGCAGCAACCTGGTGCTGCTGACGGACAAGGCCTACATGACCGACCTCGAGGACAGGATCCGCGCCGTCACCGAGGAGAACCTCAACAAGAGGATCTCCTCTAGAGTCGTGAGTATTTCAATTTAAACCTATTAAAACCAAAGAACATAAAGGAAGAGATGGTGGGATGACTTTCTAACTGACTGAATAAATGTGAGTCGATCACATCAACGAGCATTGGGTTCATCTAGTTCACCTTCTTGTATTAAAAAATGTATAAAAATATTTAGTGACAAAATAACTCAGTATAAAATTTTGACACGTAGGTGTGGGAAATCTTACTAATATTATAAACGTGAAAGTTTGTAAGAATGTATGGATGTCTGGATGTATGTTTTTTACTTTTTTACGCCTAAATGGGTGGATCGATTAAGCTAAAATTTGGTATAGAGATAGCTTAGACTATGGAATAACACATAGTCTATTTATATAGTACAGTGGGTAAAACCGCTGGGCGCAGCTAGTAATATATAAAAAGTAGATAACTAATAAAAACCCTAAAATAACTCATAGGCCACCTCTCAGTCACAGATAAAAGAATACTAGTCTCAGTTAAAACAGCTGGGCTCAGGTAGTAATGATATTAACACATAATGTAAAGTAAGCAAGTAATTAAGGTTTTCTATCAATATTCAGATACATTGATACAAAACCCTAAACATAGAATAATAAAATATTATAGTTGTCTTTTAAAAGCTAAGTAGAATAGAATAGAAAACACTTTATTGCACACCATAAAATAAGTTTTAAAAAATAAAAATAACACTTTAAAAAAAAGTGTTACAATTGGCGGTATTAACGCTAATAGCGATCTCTCTCAGACAACCAAGACGCTAAGTACTAAGTGCGACGCGCGGCTTAGAGTTTATTTAAGAGCGTTTAGTTGACCCAAGCGCAAATCTGTGATGTTCAAACATGGATTATTTTGAAAATACTTATTTTAGAACGGTACTTTTACTCACAACTTTTAAAAAAACTTGTAATCTAATCAATTTCTACAGAAAAACCTTTTTAGTTTTGACCGTTTTTAAATTACGTCAAGGTAAATGGATAAAGGTTTTATAGATTTACTTCTGAAGCAATGTTTGGACATGGGTATATCCAAATATACATGTCTTTATTAGAATCTAAAAAAATTACTATTACTGGAAAGATCCTAAACTAGTATATTTATTAAGGAAAAGTTTGAATTATAGGTATTTCTTATTAAAATAAAATCATAAAGATGTGAAATTATCACGAAATTACTGTTTACAAAACATTTTTTTTATACATGACTCTTTTATATTTACTCAAAATAATTACTTACCATTAAATAATAACATTTTTTTTATCCAATCGTATTTTTAAATTTACTTAAAATGTAATATTTATATTTTTGCCGAATTTTTCAAAATCACTATAAAACGAGGCCCGCGTCGGTTCTCGGTTCACTCGGCCCAAAGGCCTCTCAGAGAGTGGACGTGTCGCTCCGCGCTCCAAATTATTCTCGTCGCTAACCCACACATATAGTGCGATTATAGTTGGACCGCAAAAATTGATACTCTATATAATAATAACGGAATTTTTTTTTTTGGTCACATAATGTTATAGTACTATAGTGTTTGTTGATATTAAAGTCCGTTTTATTACAAGCTTTTATTTACTTTCACCTGTCTGTAGTCTGTCTGTCCGTCTGTCTGTCTGTAATCAAATTTTGCAACTTTAATTTAACCCACTTCCCGGTGTCCGATTAAGCTGAAATTTTGTATGCAGGTATAAATCGAATGACAATGCAATATTTTGACATGGAGCTGATCTGATGATGGAACTGGAAGATGGCCATAGGATCTCCGTAATTAATGACGCAACCCCATCGAGTTTGGGCTCAAACGATTCGCCTTGACAAGTACTTTATGATGCTAGGGAGTAATAATAATAAAAGCTTGTTTTTAAAAAGTTTTATTTAAAATTTCACTTGTTTTACTTACATCTGTCTGTTGTCTGTCTGTCTATAATCAAATCTTGCAAGTTCAATTTGATCCACTTCCCGGATTCTGATTGAGCTGAAATTTTGCATTCATATTTGAATCGGATGACAATGCAATATTATTATGATATGGAGCTGATCTGATGATGGAGCTGAAAGGTGGACATAGGAATTCCGTAATTAAACGACGCAATTACATCGAGTTTGGGCTCATTTGAGTCGTATTGACGAGTACTTTGATACTTTATAATAACCTAGACACAGAGACAGACAGACAGACACGTCAAACTTATAACACCACGTCGTTTTTGCGTCGGGGGTTAAAAACTTATAACTTCCCGTAATTTTTGCGTCGGGGGTTAAAAACTTATAACACCCCGTCGTTTTTGCGTCGGGGGTTAAAAACTTATAACACTCCGTCGTTTTTGCGTCGGGGGTTAAAACTTTAATACCTACATATTGACTTAATGATTTCAACAAATAACTTGCATTGCATAGGATCAAGACATTTTATTCCAAGCGACTACATGTTGTATTACTCGGCCGCGTAAGTGATGCATTGGTGTGCGTCGCGCTCAGCTAATATACCTAAACTTGAACGGGCTTCCCTCACTATAAATGCTCTTAAGTGTTAATTGTATTTTTCCCAAAAAGATTTTTCTCTATGCACAATGTATACATTAAATCTACATTTATGAGTTGTCCAAAGTAAATTGCTTAGCCAGTTATTTTTTTTATCTAAGTAACATAGACTATATTGTGATTTTTACAATAACGTCAGCGTAGCGTTTCAAAAATCATGAATCATGACCTCATTTGTGAAAGGAAAACGAATCACGAACGACGGATGACTAATGACATGCACAAGGTAACGTTGCGAAGCTTTTCCTGTAGGGGGTTGCATGCTTTCAAACATTTCATCAAATAAAATGGCAGGTTATATGCACTGGAATAGCAAATTTGTCCATAAATCGCTCGAAAAATTCGCAGATATTTTGCTACAACGACTTAATACACGAAACGCGACTTAAAACTGTTCATACGGTTTTGTATTGGAAACTTTTTGGTTTATCATGAGCTGAGAAGACGTCTACTGCTAAATAAAAGAAACAAGAAATCAAAATCAATACGTCTATGACCGCAAAGAAATTTTCATATACGCGCGTGGTCTCCGCGCGTTCCATCCCATTTTCCACCATTTAGTTTCTTTACTATCCATGTAACGGCTCCAATATCGATTAGGTTCAAAATTAGTCATCAAGCCCTATCGTAAATTACGAGTAGGCCCAACTTAACAAACATTTAAAGCTCGGATGGGTTTTCGTGTCGAGCGTGTGATGACAAAACGATCGCCGACGCGGGGCAATTAGCTATCCATCATGAAACTGGTTTGTTTATCAACTCGATGCTTTCATTTGCATTTTATTACCTGGGGGAAAGGGAAACGATAACCCCGCGGCGCCTAATTGACTGTTATTGCTTTTTGAAATCGCATAAAACAGCCGATGTTTTATATTGAAGTACGTGTCACGCGTTTGTAGTGTAACAAAATTGTTTCTGAAAACTAAAATAACTAACTTAGTAGTACATACCTTTTGAGTTATTAACGAACTGTGACTTTTTAGTATTTAGGCAAACCTAAGAATAAACTTATTCGCATTATAGGTATACAAGATACACTTGTACCTACACCTATGTACATGTACAATACTAGATTAATACAAGTGTGTGGCGAACATATCACGAATAAAATGTATCCTACATTAATGTTTCATCAAAGCTTACACTTATATATAGGTATATAGGTACTCGTACGTAGCGTTGTTTTCTTTTATGTATCTTGAAAATCGTAATAAAAAACATCATTCGAAATAGCTTTGACCCCAATCGGGGAACGATATTAAACAAAAAATGTTGTAATCATAAATACTGATCATTTTCCTTAAGCGCTACAGGCTACAACAATATTAAAATCCAAATTATTGATCTGAAAAAAGACTTATATTAGTATCAAAACAAATTTAAAACTCATTTATGTTGATACTACTCGTACCTAGCAGTTTTACCCGCGGAGAAAATGTTTTGAATACTGCCTTGTCTCTTTTACGTTCTAAGCTACTTATTATCAATAATTATCAGCCTAACCAGTCAGCTGATTAAGCATGAAAAGATAACAAAGACACTTTTGTAGATACGCATTTTTAAAGTGTTTTTCTTAATTATGAAAAGATTTAACATCATTTTCCATATATTTTCTTATCCTCAGCTCGATGAGATGGAAAGGCTCAAACGTCTCATCTTAGTGGGCAAGACGCCGCTGAAGGAGTGTCCCCCAGAGCTATTCCATCACCCAGTGTTCGTGTTCTGGCGCATGGTGAACCGTGAGGTGGCACGAGCTTCCAAGAAACGAGCCGACGCCTACTACAGAAAACTAAAAGCTTCTCAGAAAGGCGATACGGTGAGTGGTATTTGGAAAGTATGACATATCATGTCAAACATACGAACGACTTAACTGAATTTTACTAGTGATTTAGCACCAATTGCCGCCCTTTTAGATTATGCTTTTATTTTCATGCATTATCATCAAGTCTTATTACTGATGGCTCATTTCCAGACAACCACGAAATTTCCGTTTTGAAAAGAAACCATATTTAAGAAGTTAGTTGTAGATAGGATATTATAAATGTGAAAATATTTTTTTTGCATCGCCTAGGGAAAATTCTTATATTCATAAATCTTGAGATTGACTGAGACTGAGAAAATAATTATTATGTAATGACATTATTATTTGTAGTTTTAGTAAGTGAATCAAGGAGCGTGATAGTTATTCATCATAAACTTAAACCTGCTCCTATATGCTATGCTATAATTTACCAGGAAACATTTTCGTAAATAAAAATAAGATGTTGAGCCTATTTACTTATATTGTCGATGTCTATATATTTACGCATGCCATCATAAAACGTGGTAGTACATACGTCACGCTGACGTCACTGTTAGTATTGTGCAACAGGAGCACAGACGTCAGTAGTTTTATGACTCACTCAACATAACGGCTCGACTACTACTACTGGCGATTGATACATTAGTTTTACTATAAAACTAGTATCTTGAAGTGTCCATGCACGATGAAAAGGACGACCGTCCATAGATCTAATTTGTATCGATATTGAATCTATCCGTCAAATGTAGAAACTGTTCTGTACCTGCAGGTACTAATAAGTACATTATAATTAGATGAAAATGCAGAAGTTCCGATTTGGTGTGTTTGTTTTTTGGACTTATAACACATGTTACTTTAACTGTAACAGGCGACATGTGACATGCGAAATGCTGTCTGGGATTGTAACAATACCCTCGCTGTAGGTGTGCCCATAGTGTGTTCTAGCGTGTTTTGAAATAAGTGTCTTTGTACATGTTAGAATATGAGTTATGTTACTTGAAATTAATGGATATTTAATTTAAACCTAAAATTGTGTCATTTCAGCTTCTTTTTTCATCACCATCAAAATTTAACAGCTTTTTCTAACCCTCGGCTTTCTTTCTTATTCTTCCTCTTTTGCTTATGAACAAGATAAAGCAACAAGTCTAATTATAAAATTCTGTTCAGTCGATGGAGGAAGAAGCCGCAGACGAGGACATGGAGGAGGAAGGTGAGCAGCTGACTCCGGAACAACTCCTCGCCAAGTGTAACGAAGAGCTGGAAGAACAGAAGCTGATTGACATCGAGAAAGGCGTTCGCTTCACCGACGAACAGTTCGCCTTACTGAAATACGAAACCAACGATGTGAAAAATCTCAAAAAGTTAACAGTAAGTAAATTTTCTATGCTATTCTTTACACCGAAATACGAGTATTATGCTTTGTTTTTCTTGGGAAATGAACTTGGGAATCTTCAAGGCACGAGTGAAATAGGTACCATTCTACGCTTCTTACATGTTTCAGCGTCGACCACATCTTCACTTTCCATCAGGTGGAATAAAACATCAAAGAAATAAGTGTAAATTATTTTTGGCTTATTATTGAAACAAGCTTCCGGCACGATGTTCAGTATAGCCTGGAAGTGATTTACCCCGCCTACTTACAGACAAAGCATCAGCGATGACTAACATCGCATCGATTATAATAATACCTCTCTGGTTTTGATATGGGCATCGGTAACCGCTCACAATGGCCTTGGCCCCCTGCCCCCCCCCCCCCCTAAATCCGCCTATGGACCTTTATACATAGATTAGACAGCTGCCAGTAGCGTAAATAGCAGACTTCAATAACTTAACTGACTACTAATTGTAATTAAGTTGTTCTACGGACTTTAGATCTTTCTATTCATAGGTAAATGTTCCTTACACGTGTATATAGATAAGTAATTCAATGTTATCTAGTCATAACTAGAATTAACGGAACCATATCTACAGGTCACTAGGTCTGGTCAAAGGTATGCTTCACTTTCAGAAATCTGTACCACTTTAGGTACACTTGAACCATTTTCAAATTGCATCTGCCAACCAAACAAAACGTTCCAGGCGTGTATGGGAGTGAAACGAATGTTTAAAGTGGTCCAACTCTACCTAGATATCGCGCGCCGTCTCGTGCGGTATCTACATAAGTTCAGTGCAATCGATCCAATATGACCTAAGAACGTGGCAACGTGTAATTGATCTGATCGTATATCACATTGGTTACGGTCATATAAGCCAGTTTCGTGTATCAAGATTTGGTCGAAACATGCAACTCTAGGATTATTTCAAAGGATCTTGAATCTAGAATAAAAGAGAATGGCTATTATTTAGAAACGTCTAAAAACTAACGCCTATTTTTAGTCTTTATAGATTAACTCATTAACTGATTTCATTTAAAAAAAAAAGTTAAATGTCCTATTATATATGATCATAATCAACGACCCCAGCTACACATTGGTCTCTTCTCTATCGCAATGAAAAAAAAGATTCATGTATTTTATTTTTGCAGTTTTGTCCCGACTCACCTTATAAAATGTGTACAACTCCAATATATTTCGATATTGCAACAAATAAACGCATATCACCTAGCTCCATATTTCTAGTTTCTAGACCAACGTGCAAGTGTTAGGGCCCGTGTGTGTCTGGTTAACACCGGTTATGTTCCAGCTCGCTTCAACCCGTCACCAGAGGTCGTTGATAAGCTACCTATATTCATGAACACACTCGTGTATTGTGAAACTGCATACGCCGCTCTTGATGTTTCCACTCGCGTCACTGTTGGGATCGTGACTTTACTTTGATTATTATAATTAATTTAGTCTTTACATCGATAGTGTTGTATTATATTTTATTAATCGTTTTGAGTTTGCATGACATGAGAGAATTAGGAAAAGTTCATCATTTCCTTATACAGGTCAATTTATAGGACTGCAGAAAGAACTGTATCAATTAAAAAGTTATTATATTCTTTTACTAGCTGACCCGCGCGCACTTCGTAGCGCGTGACAGTCAATTTATAAAGTGATGAATTTGGTGTACCCATTTAGACCTGTGATTTGGATTTCATTTCCACGGAAAATGGGAATTCACGGGATTTCTGCGACTTTGTAGAATTAGTAAAAGCTGGCAACCTGACCGATATAAATCGCTCCCGCTCTGAGTAGCGAAGAATATCGCACTGGGTATTTTTTTATATGCAGTTTTGTTTCGCTGCCTCAATACTTAGAGTCATATTTATGGTCTCGATAATAATGTTATAAATGCGAAAGTTATAAATGTTTAAAAGTTATAAGTGTAACAGACTAAACCAGAAGGTGGGATCCCTCCCTTGTTTCACTGAGCATCATGCTGCATGCCGAAACAAAGACATAATGACCGCTTGGCGACACGGTTTTGACCATGATCCATAGTTTGTTAGCTAACTCTGTAATATGAGATTCTTGTATTATATAAGATGTGTAGAAGATTAAAATACGTGTAGTTATTTATTCTTGACTTGTTCAAGTTTGTTGAATGTCACAGTACCGAAAACATATTTGTTCAAATTCTCAGATGTTTATTTTCGGGAGAGCTCAAAGATTTTACGATATCAAATAAATCGCATCGACAGTTCACAAATACGTTCACAGCATTTTATAGAGTTACAAATAGCTTAATCAATAAAAATATAATATTATTGCGATACGTTTTATTTTTCGTCGCTATAAGTTCTGTCCTATCTACCTATCTATTTTTAAACATGAGTAAAATAAATAACACGAGTATGTACGATGATTCATTATTATTAAAGAATATCTCCGATCCTTTACTTTTCACTTATATTAGTGCAAATCAAAATCTAGCCATGTTTATCTTGATGATCACTTTTGCGATCGGGCTTTGACTTTGAAATCACTTCTGTTCCATTCTGGTTTTTTTTTCACTCCACTTCAATGCATATCGAGCTATCTACAATAATTGTACTATCTACAAGTTTCCTGAAATATCGTGGGAAATTTTGATGGTCGTTTACATATACATCAAAATTTCCTGCAACTTACAAGTATTATATTGCTTTCGCAACCACTCACAAGAAACGTGCATAAAAAAATGCGCTAGCGTAGTATTCGTCTATCTTGCAGGGTTAAACACAACTTACAAATTATCAACACAGCGACAAAAACACCAGTTAAAACCGGTTGATATCTAAAACACAAAGTTTATTTATGTAATGTGTGTACATATTATGTAGGTAATGACTTAACCTCGGCGTGGATGATACCGACCGTCTCTATTGACACACGGATGTCAGACAGTGCTGTGTGATCCACATCAGTTTGGTTGCATGTTCCTAATTTATATAGGTCAAGTTACTTTAGAAACTTGCTTTAGACATTTCTTACAAACAAAGAAGATGGGGACAGTAGGGAGTAGGGATACATTTTGAAAGAAATATAATATATCCTACGTATTCCTTAATCTGACGGCTAAAGACGCGTTCATAAATTATATTTATGACGCGTAATGCACTTAAAAACACATTAAAATTAATGGTCTCTTTTTTTATTGTATGTTAACTTATTCCTGTTGTGCTGCAGATCAAGAGCAGGCCATACCGCTAGCTAATATTTCCTGTGATTATCTATGTGGAGGTAGAGGTGTGGGAGGTGGTGTAAACCAAAGTATGAATTCAGAAAAATGGAAAACTATGTTCGTACGGCTGCTTTGTGCGGCTTTTTCGCTCGCTAGTGGTGTAGCCTTAGCTTAAAACCTTTCTACTACGTATAAAATAGAATACTTTAAATTTTATGGTAGGTTATTCTGGAGCCAAGTTCGTAAACTCAAAGTAGTTTGTAGGCAAATGTAGAATATTCATAACCATTCTCTTACATAAAAGTTTTTTTTTCTTTTCAGACTGTGGAAGAACTTTACACATTGGCCGACAAGATTATAGGAACGAAGCGTATTTAAAAAGTATTTTATTTTTAAGTGTCATTCATTCGTATTCGGATTCGATGTTTTAGTAGTAAACGCACAATTTTAGATGTAAAAACATAATATTATGTAACAGTATACAAACGTAGTGGAGTAAGCGAGAATATAATTTTGTATTCAATAAATGTTTTATGTAACCCATTTAATCTTTTATTTATTCTTATTAACTGAATACACTGTCGTTATATAGGTACCTATACTAGCTTATGCTCGCGGCTTTGCCCGCATAGCAAAATCCTTTCTTAGCAGAGGTCGTCGTCATAAATCTATGTTCCAAATTTCGACCCAATCCGTCCAGCGATTTATGCTGTACGTTGCTAGATCAGTCTGTCACTCTTTTCTTTTATATATTTAGAAGAAATCTAGTTGGTAAAGTCTTAAATGAAATGGCCATGGCTATACTCCTTATTTTTCGTAAGTGAGCGTAGCACCGAGTGTCCAGGGCCATGTCTTTCTGTTATTCAATACATTTTACTTTATAGAATTTGTTTGAGCACACGGCTCGCTTGATGCTGAGTGGTTACCATTATTGTCGGACAACTCTGGAGAATTTACACGTTGAAATTTATTTATCTTAAAACTCCCGTCAGACCCCTTTCACTCCCTACTAGACCCACCGTCAAAATTATATAGTAGAGGTGGCGTAAAATTAATCATCCGATTGATGAATTTGTGATTATATTTGTCTAAAACAACATTGGATGATTTAATTTGCGCCATCCTATATAACCAGTTTATATAAAATACTTCCTGGTTATGTAAATATTTCGTAACCTCTATGATATGTTATTATCAGTTTTGACACGCGCCAGTCCATACCGGTATCAATAGTCGAATATGCTGCGCATGCGATGTCGCCGTGCAATGTACTCGATGTCTTGACCCGAGATATCATTTGATTTGTACAATTTTGTAATGTCCATGCCTACTATTCTGTTGGCCCAAGAGCCAGCGATTGGCAGACTTTTCTAATTAATTAAAAGCTAAAAAAAATATGTAGATAGTTCCAATAGAGGTAAGAACGATACCCAAATATGAAACTTGGAAGGCGGTGGCAGGTAGTGAAGGTTGGTTTGGTATTATTACCAAAATTTGGCTCTCAAACAGGTAGTGAAGGTATATACCTAAATTTGGCTCTCAAATTCGTTACAGTATAAAAGCTTGTTTTAAATATGCTGCCAATCACTGGACTTTGCTCAATTAATTTATATTATGCACAACATAAATTAAAAAAACCTAGTTATGACCTAGTTTCTTGGACTTATGTATGAGCAAAATTGATTTAGGATTTTATTTGAACTAGCTGTCACGGTCAATCCTAATCAAAGACTTTATTAATTAAAGTGAAAAAATGTTAACATTGTATAGGTACTCGAGCAATCAAAGATTTCATTTAGAATGTCTTTACTAATATTAGAAATTTTATGATCAGTCACTTTTGTAATTCAATAGGACAAAATAAACAAAAAATATAATATTATTGTGTATTTATTCAACAATTTAACTACATAACACAATATAAAACTCAAGCTTAAATCTAACTAAAAATAAATTTCGCACGCGTCAGTCAATATTTGCGCAAAATCTTCTAATCTATAATTATTCTTATAATTAAAAATACACATACTATTTGCCGTTGTTAATAACAGCTGAACACACATAACACTTAGAAAAAGTTAAAAAATTACCGATAGTTAGGATATGAAAACTATTTAACATTGGTAAGGAATTTCAACTTCTTTAGTAAGAATCACCAAATCACGATCAGCAAATTTCACAATCGTTATAAAAAATGTGGAAAACACTTTATCGTAGAGGCGCTACGAAGCGTAGCGGCTCGTAGCGTCACAAATGGCTCTTAGGTCTACGGCGTAGCTGTGCGTAGATGAGGCCGGAAGGCTTGTCTATCGGTTGGTATATGTGATGTCTTGGGTCGCCTTTGGTTACGTTCGCTGGGAACTTTGACATGTCTATGTTTAGGTAGTGCTTGTTCGGCATCGTCATCTTGATCCAGCTTATCTGTGGACAATGGAAAAACAAATAAAAATCAACGATATAAGTATATAATATATAATATATAAAAGGAATATTTGTGACTGACTGATTGACTGATCAACACACAGCTCAAATCATTGAAAGGAAAGGGTTAAAATTTGAAACACAGATAGCGATTGCGTAATGTGACGTAGACTTCCGCTGAGAATGGATTTTGCCACGCGAATAAAACCATGAACATACTTTAGTTTAATAAACTACGTTGATTCTGTTTCTGACCTATGCTAATTGGGAATTACAATAATAGAAGACTATTATTCTGAGTACACCTTTAGGGGCTGCGCAGACGACAGACTATCCATGACGCACTTTTAGTCTGTGAAAATAGAACCTATGCAATTATATTATTTGTGCGCCGGACTTTTTGCGCGTCGTGTGCGTTACTGCATATAATTGCATAGGTTCCGTTAAGGATTCTTAGGAGTGCTCTCTCTAATTGTTTCATTCTGTACGTCTAATTTAAACTATACTGCAATAATCTCGTCAAATAATAAATAAAATCGTCAAAGCTTTTAAATATAAGTAAAGTGATAGTGGCATTAATAAAAATGATTAAAAAATTAGATAATTATCATTATCATGACCCATTAATTAGTATGAAGTTAATCGCCCTCCCGCAAACAAAGATTAATTTCGTCAATGCAAAAATAAAACATTATGATAGCACTTGACCTTTAATATTATATTATATTGTTATGTGATGAAATAATTTTTATTCTCTTCCGTATAATTATTGTTGATAGGTTTTTTCTTACACATTAAGGAAAAACCACCACTTATTTTGATATTTTTGTTTTTAATATTGGGCGTTTTTGCATCAGGTACCTATAAATGAAGTTTCCAGAAATGATAAAATCGTTGAAAAATAACAGAATTAAAATATTTTTTAAATATTATAAATTTTAAAATATAGCACAGTTACTTTTTTATGTATACCTATTTTATTAAAATTAAGACAAGATCGAAATTAAGATACACGATACTTTTACAGTCACAGTATCTTTGGTATTCAATACGAACATTGCAAATAATTATTGGATAATTTCGACCAGTTTTTAAAATACATCATGTCGCCCGTTAGGAACATAACATAAATACACCTTCGTGATCGATCGTATATTTGATGTAACGGCGTGCACATTAAAACTAGATGAGCCGTACTTATTTATCGTGTTGGTCATATGACATGTGCTCCTTATCTAACTAAACAAATGTACCAATAAATATAATAATTTGAAAGACAAGCAACTTGTAAATTGTAGAGCATTCTAAAACGTGCTTGTATCTTTGTGACTACCAAGGAATATGTAATAGGAATTCAACCTTGTCTTTGTCTAACAACTTTCAAGCATCTAAGAACTTTTTTGTTGCGGTAAGCCTCTATTCCAAAGGCTGCGGCCATCTGGGAAGTGCCACAATAATGTATTACTGTTCTAGATTGAGACCATGGACTAGCAAACGCAGCGTAGGACGTCCATTCACAAGGTGGACAGACGCCCTTATTAAGGTCGCTGGAATACGCTGGATGCAGGTCGCTTCCAACCGGTATGTATGGAGGTCCAAAGGGGAGGCCTAAGTTCAGCAGTGGACGTCCTATGGCTGAGATGATGTGCAGAATTTTGAATTTTAAAACACTGGATGGCACTGTGTCTGATATAGGCAATCATGATGCTCACCATCGCACACGCACCTTATTTACTTGTCTTGTCACTCATAAAAAAACTTTCATATATCTTACCTCAGGTACCTTCTCCAACACAACTTTCTCAGCTTGATACAACGTGTGTTGTACGGAAGGAGAGTAAACGCCGATGTCAGGAGGGCCGGCGAACTTGTCCAAAATAGCGTCCTTTACCGTCAGCCATGCGTTGTCGAAGTCAGCTGACCGCATGCTGTCGTATATCCATTCTGCTTCTACTACCGTACTGTGGAGAGGAAAAAAATATTATGGCTGAAGAAAAGAAGTGTACCAGTAAGAGAAGAATGGAGAAAACGAAGAACTATGCCAAGCACTGAACTTGATATGGGTTTACAAAGACCATTAAAGATAGGTATAAGAAAAATAAGCTTCTGTCATATACGAGGAGAAGACAAAATTTAATAAAAATCTCCTCATAACATTTTATAGAGTTAATACATTAATACATGTTAAACTAAATATGGTAAAAAATATAATATTGTTAAATATTAAGTCTTAATTTATACCTGAATATTCTTTCAGCAGCGTCTGCAAGCGTTGTGTATTCATCTTGAACGAAATCTACGAAAGCAGACTGCGTTGTCTTCAAAACTCTGAGGCCACTCAACCCTGACTTCACTATCACTGCCTCTGTTAAAAAGAAACTACTATTAGAAAAACAAATGACTTACAAGTGAATATTTTGAAGGTAAAGACAACTCACCATGCCGGGCCTGTGATACTTCGCACCATCTTGTCGCGGTAGCCGAAAACACAAAAGCGTGATTATGAGGAACCCCCGCCTGTAATCTCTCCCAGGGGTACTCCAGCACCCGACACTTCGCTTCCACCACTTGCTTGTACATGTATAAGAAGTGGTTCACCACCAGCGCTCCGAATTCCTCCGGCGATTTGACTCCATGTTTCTTAGCTAGCAGGTACACCGTGTTCTTCTGTGAGTCGGTAGCTACCACCTCTTTATTGTCGCCTATGACATAAGGCGTCTCCGAAGCCAGTTTGAGTTCTGTGGAGACCTCAAACTCTCTGATGGTGTGGTAGTCTCCATCTCTGTGCACGTGGAGAAGCTTGACGGAACCCTTGCCGTATCCGTGGTCGCTGAGCTCGAACCGTCCTCCCGAGTCCTCCGCCGCGGTGAGCGCCGACCGCGCGTTCGACGCTCCACTCACCACCGACCCTTCACTGGTCCCACTGTTCGAAGGTTTCGCGTAAATTCTGCAAAACAACTTACTCTCAACACACCTACGCAATATTCTAATCTAATGGACTATCCACTTGAAAATTCTTATTCATCATTCTGAGAACACATAAAACTGATCATAAAATTCTATGCGAAATATGTAACATTTAACAGAATAAAATCGATTTCCCAAAATTGTGACGTGAATATAGAGGATGCTTCAATGTACCTGTTTATGCTCGTCCAGGGCATTTTGATTGTGTAATAAATCACTTGATTTTAAGGGTGTGTAAGAAACTGCGTCGACGCATCGAGCACAACTCTCACAGACTGACCCAGCCGTAGGTCCACCCTCGCTTATATGGACCGTACGCGGAACACCCTGTGACCCGCCTTATCAGAGGGGCGCACGCGCCATCGACATATTTGTAACTACGGACATTATTAATTAACTGATTGTTTATTTTTAAAAGCGTAGGTACTCGTATATCTTATGACTGAGTGTAGGTATGTACTGTGTACTCTTACTTATTAGAGTAGATAAAAAAATAGCTGCTAGCTTACATTCTAAATTTATCTTTAGATTTTAACCATGTCCAAGCAGTCGACTCAACCATCGAAAAATAGAGGAAAATGAAGATCTAAATTTAAAAAAAATGGCCGAGAAATCATTTTTTTTCGACTTCAGGTTAAGTAGAGTCAAGTGCGAGAACACGACAAAAATACAGGGGTAGGTAAGTCTAACTTGCTACAAATTTACTTTATTACATTTTTAAGCTAAATACTTAATTCGTCATTTGAGACTTCCTAAAGAAGTGAAATGAATACCGGAATTCTATATATCTCCTCCGTATTGGTCGGCGCCGCTCAACATCATACCTGAGGTAACGTCTTATTCACTCATTTCCTTAAAAAAATCTAAAAAAATCGTATCGTTATGAAAATTTGTTATATTATACCTAGTCAGGTCATAAATTCTGTCACATGTTTAATATAAAATTATTGGAACAAGTTTATTTATTATGTAACCATTTATATACCAAAATGAACTTAACAAAACATAGATTCTTATGACAATAAAGTTTATTCAAAATGACCTCCGTGATTTTGAATACAGGCCTTCAATCTGCGCGGCCAGTCGTCTATCGCAGCACGAACGAGGTCCATGTCAATATCGGCTGCTGCCTTAATCAAGGATGTCTTGAGTGACTCCAAATTGGGATGAGGCTTTGAGCACGCCTTTTCCTCCAAGTGTTGCCATATCTTGTAATCTAACGGACTCAAATCTGGACTGGAGGAGGGCCAGTCTTCGTGCCGGATGAAGTCGATTTCACGCGCCGCCAGCCAGTCTTGTGTGCTCTTCGCTCTATGAGCTGGCGCCGAATCTTGTTGGAATACCCAGTGCCTGTTATTGAACATGGTATGAGAAACAGGTTCCACAAGGTTCGTCAGGACTGTATTTTGATACACAACTGCATTCGTTTTTACACCTTTCTCACAAAAATGTACCTCTGTTAAGCCCCAATAAGAAACTCCCAACCATACCATGAGCGAGGATGGAAAATGACCTCGTTGGACACGCGGAATACGGTTGCTCGCTTCTTCACTACTGTGTGCGTACACCTTATCATTTTGTTTGTTGTAGCTCTCTTCTACGGTAAAAATTTTTTCATCCGAAAAAAGAATTTCTCGATATTTTTTTCTCGCGTACCGCTTCAACAAAGCGCGGCATCTCTTCAGTCTCAGGTCCATTAGACGAGCATTTAAACGATGTCCTGTTTTTCTTCGATATGCCCGAAGCCCTAAGTCTTCATTTAACACCCTTTTCACCGTGGTTCTGCTTAACCCCATCTGAAGGGCCAACAGTTTCTGCTTACGTTTGGGATTTCTTTGAATTCGCGCCTTCACAGCTTTTATCACTGCTGGAGTCCTAACAGACCGAGGGCGACCACTTCTTGACCTGTCATCTACACTAGAGTCTTCATTGTATCGTTTGATGGTACGATAAACGAATCTTTTGGTTATATTCAAATTTTTCAGTATGTCAAAAATATGAATTGGCGCGTAACCGCAACGATGCAACGCAATAACTGCAACACGGTCTTCTTTAAGCGTCCACTCCATATTTAAAAATGAGTAAAATTCTAAAAAGTATACATTTTTATTTTCATGAACAATTCGAAATTCGAATTCAATAAACTTTTTTGTGGCCAGCATTCTAAAAGAAAAGTTTTTACTGTGTGACAATACTTATGACCTGACTAGGTATTATCTCACACTTTCTTCTAGTTTTTAGCTATTCCTTAAGCAAAACCGGGGAATCATATATACCATAAAATTTTACGCACTACTCACCAAGGACCCAATATGACGCAAAACGCGACTATGCAAAAATATTATTGAGAGATACGAAGATTCGGGTTATCGTTATACGTAACTGTATTTGAACAAAAATATATTATGTCATAGGAGTTCTAAGAAGCTGTAATAACTGAAAAATATTTGTAAAAAAACAAATAGGTACAATCCAATACTTTAGTTACAGGTATATGTTTATTTCTTTTTTGTATAAAATATGCTATTTAGAATTAGCTGCTATATTTTTTTACCTTCGCCCTTTTTTTTACGTTTAGTTTCCTGCGTACATATTTTAAAGGTAAATACGTCGTAGCTAAGCGAAAGAGGTGTATCAGGATCGTGGCAAGTAGAGGGAAAAAGTCTATAGCTACCCCAACGGGAACCAGGCGTGATTATATTATATGTTTGTAAGTACGGTTCCACACATGTGCTTAACACGATTAACAAGCGGCTTAGTAATCGATGACGAAGTCTGGTTAACCCTTATTCAAATATTGGGAAATAATTTCCCACTTGACACTACCGCAATATTTATTTTTTATTTCTTTAATGGTAAAACTAATCAGTACAGACCTCAGGAACAAATTAATCCTACTGATGTGATGAATATTTTATATCGGGACATTTTGTATAAAGCAGAGAACGCTCATCGTATAGCAGTTTCAAAAACACAGTTTGAAATATTTTGTAGAAAAATCAGTTCGCGCGCGAGTTTTTAAAAGTTTTGGAAGAAAAAAAATCTGATAAGTGCATACACACTTTACTCATATAAACTAGACTTGTTTTCTGAATGCTTTTTATGGTTTTTGCCCTCGTAGCATAGTTATTTGTAGGATTTTTTGAGGTTTTAATAAGTGGGAAATAATTTCCCACTGTTCGAAAAATTAATAATTTGTCTGCAATCTTGCAAAACTAGCACAAAGTTGTCAACTTTTGCGAAGGTTTGTGACTGCGTTTTAAAAATTTTGGGATTAGTATAGCTGATCTTTTAATTATATTAAAAACAATCAAAGTAGGCGCAACTAACTTGTATAGAATTTGTAGAAAAAATGAAGAGCTGTCCTGTATATTGGGAAATAATTTCCCACTTAACTATATTTTGCTTTGCGATAGCGGATAATGGGAAATAATTTCCCACCGCAAAAACCCCATTTCCCCCCTTTTTAAAAAATAAAGAAGCTTTTTTCAAAATCTACTGACCCCATTTACCTAAAAACCGATATGAGTTTTAATTTTTCTACGAAAAAAAAAGTGTTTTGATTAAGGGTTAATTTTCATTTACATATTTCTATTAAATGGCCGGCAAACGATGCAGTGCAAAATGAATTAAAAAACTGGAAATTCCCTATATATCTTGGGTTATAAAAATAGCCTACAACCTATTTACAGACTTACCAAATATACCCAAAAATTGGTTAAGCGTTTCAGAGAATTTCGATAACAAACACGTGACACAGTACGAGATTTTATACATTTGCAGTTTTTTTTTTCAGAAAAGCTCGACCCAGTTCCTATCTACATATATTCGATCTGGTAGGAATTTATTATATTTGAAATCTATAAGTTTTATTTTTATAACTTCAAAAATAGGTAATAACAACATTAATGTAAAAGCAGCATCAAAATGAGAGCTACGCAATTTTTATGTAGCGATCGTAACATTTTTATGTGCGTTACTCTTTATGATTACATTTCATAGCTCTAAATAAGACATCTGCGTGTTCTATAATATTATCTATAAGTTTCTATAATAGCAAATATCGACAACTATGTGCAAATGTATGAATTCTTGAAATCAATAAACCAGAGATTGAGGAAAAATATCTCCCAACTTCCCATTCGCACTTACAAATACCCAACATTTATATATTGTATGTTTATTATCTCTATTCGAATAAACTACGGAAACAATCAGTAAAGTCTGAAATGTTGAAAATAACTCAGAGACAAATAGTTATAAGTGGGTGTAAAACCGTGAGAAAAAGCTTGAGTCAATAAACCCATACAAACAAATGAAAAAGACGCAAATAGAAGTTCTTTAACAATATAAACATCAATCGTAATCCCTGTTCGTACATAATAGATCCGTGTACTTGTTAATTCGAGTCGTATATCAAGCGGTCTAGAGAATGGAAAACAAGGTGTCTGAGAGGCGAGGCGTTAACGTCAGACAGGGTAAATAAAGTATCAGGAAGAAAGCTGCGGACGTTGTACCGATTACGAAAGCTCGAGTCTGAATTAGACCGTCATCGTTTCGTTCGGTTCTTTGTCTCTCTGCTCTCGATGCAGACCGATGTGAAGACAGCTTCAAAACGTAGTAGTAGAAGTGTGGGTGTAGGGCGGCTGTTTGCGCAAGCGCAGTGGTGCCGGCGGCGTGACGCGGCTCCGCGCCGGCTCAGCTGACGCCGTGTGGCGTCACGGTTCACCCGCATCGATACGGCGCGACCCTCGCCCGCTCTCGTGAACATCCACCGGTCACTAGGTAATGTCAGTGCTCGCCCTTCAGTGAGCGTGTTGTGTGAGTGAACTCGTGCAGTGATCACAAATGATGGTGCGACGCAGCGGCCGCTACACCGTCAACTGGCGAGGATTCAAAGACTTCGCCTTCGGGAACAAACCGCCGGATGAAGGTACGTAATCTAATTCTGCAACGAATGCATTCACATAACCTATACCACCGGTTTCATACAATATCTAATCTCCAGAATAAGTTATGTGGGTCCGTTGGATTTATTTATACGATAACTTCAAATTTTTTTACGGAATTACAATTAGTCACGAACGGTCTTGCGGCAAATTCTTAACCGTTGAATAATGTCCTATGTAGAAACTCGATAATTTACCAAATGGATTTTAAAAATTCTTTCAGCAATTAAAAAGTACGATAACAGGCATAATTTTAAGCTCGAGTGTAGGAATTAGGTAGGTAAGCATTTTTAACCGGGAATTATTGCAAAGCTGCCAACATGCAGAAATTATAGCTCACTCCAAATTTCGAATTACATTTAAATTAATAACCGATATTAAAATTGTTACTAAAGGTAAAATTCCTCGTAACTAAAAGTTTTTAACCGAATTGGCCAAGTACGTATTTGTTCAGTAGCTATATTAATATTAGCTACCTACCTAGCTAGGCCTACCTACCTAGTTAAGAAGCTTTCATTACTTTTCACTTAGCTTCACGTGATATTTTATTCATGAGGAAGGAATAACTTGGTAAGTGGTGGCCAATATCGACCAAACGAGAAACTATGCCATTACCAAACCAAACCGATTAACTTCACGAACACAGTGATATTGTTTTGTCAATAGGTATCTGATAGGTGAGTTGAGATCAACCATTTTTAAATCAGTCATGTAAGCCAAATAAATTGTTCCTAACCTCTGAACGATTGACTTGCAATTCTAGGGCGGATGAACTCTACTCTTTTACTTGACGATATTTTCTCTGAGAGTCTTTCACGTATTTACTTGGGTTTATACTGGACTCTTGACCTATTTAGTTGGCAACTCATTTTTTTTTTCATAAATATGCACAACTACTTTTTATAATATAGCGGAAAAAATAAAAAAATCTCTCCTTTTGTCTTTCATATTGTTAAAACCCAACTCGATATTATTTTTCCTCTGATTAAGAAAAAAATATAAGGTACTTCGCTTACATCCCCTTTATTAAATTTTCACTTTTCATCTGTATACTGCGCAGAGGTAGATTAGTTAGTATTGAGTATAAGTTTATATTTTTATTTTCTGTATTAAATAATAATCGTCTTTTATGCTAATTTGATAACTAATATTACAGTCAAAACAACAATATTAATCTGAACACGTATGACGCAGCTCCTGTTCCATGTAAACCGCAAGTGGTATCAATGTTAGCCGATAGCTGATAAGGAAATCTAGACTTAACTGCAGTATATCACGACATTAGGACATAGGTAGCAATAGACACACAATGTAGCTACTCTAATGTAGGATATTTTAAAAGGGTTTGAATGAATTATTGTAATCTAATAATTGTAGGTGGTGAATAGATCCTATTAAACCCTAAAATATACCCTTCCATTTTTTGTTCGCTCTTGAGAAAAAACGCCTTACGCGTAACCTTCCGGTGGGGCGGGTACGAGTGGGTTATGTGGGACTCCCCGTGCAGGGGGCCTAGACAAGCGCGCGCCCGCCCGTAGCGATCATTCGCAATCGCTAAAAAATGTACAGCAGCTCTCGTCGCTTGTCACGTGACCGACAAGCGACGAGAGCTGTCATCTCAGTACATTTTTTTAGCGATTGCGAATGATCGCTACGGGCGGGCGCGCGCTTGTCTAGGCCCCCAGGACGACAGTACGGGTATATACGGCATATCTACCCATTAAAACGACTCAGCGGCACTTCCGCATCGTCTATGTGATGAGGACTGGGAATCTGCAGAGCCTTAACATCCAATCTACGAGTATATACCCACTAGCTAGAATCCAGGGGAATCTATGTAGGTGGATCCATGGTGTATCCAATAAATTATGTGGTCAGAAAAGTCAGTTTTTTTGCCCGTCTCCACCTGTATTAACAAATTTTTGAGATGAGAAAAATGTTTGTTAAGTTCACCAAATAGTACAAAAATATGTACACTGAATGAGTTTTAAGAGCGTATATATCGAGTGACGACTCTCTCGCTCGCACAATTTGACAAATTTTGAAATATAAATTCAAGGAATTAAATTAAAATAAAAAAACTTTTTCGACATCGCTCCTCATCCCATTTTTTTATATATCTCACTGAAAACACTTTAAAATGTGTGCAATAATATTATGCAGGAAATGTATAGAGGAATTTTCAATAAATTAATTCCTTGAATTTATATTTCAAAATTTGTCAAATTGTGCGAGCGAGAGAGTCGTCACTCGATATATTCTCTCTTAAACCTTTTAGCTCTACAATTTTTAAATCGTGTCAGTCGTGATGTTAACTTTGTAATTTACGATTTGTAAAGATATGGGTGAGATATAGGTAGGTACGACAACATGCTGACACTAAGATCAATATTATGTTAATTTATTTCAGAAGAAGAAACAAAACCAGAAGAAGATTTATCAAATCACGAAGTTATTTTTCTAAAAAGTATAGTGGAGAGTCCTGATTTCGCTAGACGGTGTGAGGTAAGAAACAATAAAAATTAGCAGCTACAATATTATAAGGTAGGTACATTTACACTTAGATACTTATCGTATTATTTTATATTTTATACGCACGTTCTACTATTGAAATATCTTCTACTACTGATAAATCAAACTGAAAACACTTTTAAAATGTGTGCAATTATATTATGGAGGGCTGCTACAAAGGAATGTTCAATAAATTAATTCCATGAATTTATATTTCAAAATTTGTCAAATTGTGCGAGCGAGAGAGCATCACTCGATATATACGCTCTTAACATGGTCCCGACTCTACCAAAACGAACTTAAGAGGGTATATGTCGAGCGTCACTCGATATATACGCTCTTAAATATAAAAAATGTGTGCGTGTACTAGTGTACACACGTAAGAAGTGAAACTTCTTTAATTAAATTAAATTTAAATTTTAAATTTATAATTTTTTTAAATTCATGTCCATTGGAGAAATTGAAAGTACTCTTCGTCTTAACCAACCGTGGTAGGGGCAAGAAACAAAAGATGGCGCGTAACCGAAATGTGACGCGTAACCGAAATGTGACGCGTAACCGAAAAAATGTGACGGTAAATTTTTTCCAACGCCAAAAAGAAGTTTCACTTCAATAAACAATTAATATTATGTAGATACATTACAGTACATACCTACCTATACGGACCGAATTGAAATTTGCTACGTAGTGCTTTTCACGGAAGAAGTCCCTCAGACATGACGCCACGATCGCTCATTTTAAAGTTACAATATCTATTTTTGACTCTTCATAATAGGTATCTCATATTTAAATAAAAATAATGAAGGACGTGAACGTCAATAAGTATGTATATAGGATATAAGTTAGTTATAGTAATCTACATAAAAAATGAATTAAAATGGTTTGCTAGTCCGTGGTCTCCACTCGAGCACTTTTTGACCCCATCGGCCACCTGCTCTACGTGCTATGTGGCCTGCCCATTGCCAGTTCAGTCTGCTAATCCGCTGGGCTTATGTCATATGTCGGTGACTTTAGTTCGTCTACGGATCTCCTCATTCCTGATTCGATCATGTACGAGTAGATAAACCCCGAGCATAGCCCTCGGCCCTCTCCATAAGTCGCTGAGTGACTTTAAGCTTTGTGATGAGGCCTATAATAGTGAAGGACCACGTTTCAGTACCGTAAATCATTACTGGTAACATAATAATAATTATTATTATTATTATAAGTGTCACCCATTACATTTATATTAAAAGCTCAAAAGGGCCTCTGCGCGTTGGACTTTTTTGTCTTCGTGCACGCCTATAAAAAGGCCCGGGGCCCGGGGTAAGCCCGTGTTTAAGAGCAACATTATTATGATAATAAACTAGTTGCACCCCGCGGTTTTACCCGCTATACTTTAGCCTATGTGTTATTCAAGGGTCTAAGCTATCTCTATACCAAATTAGCTCAATCGGTCCACCCGTTTAGGCGTGAAAGAGTAAGGAATATACATCCAGACATCTAGACATCCATTCTTACAAATTTTCATGTTTTTATAATATTAGTAAGATAGTATAAAGGTAAATTCAAAATTTCGCCCCAAAAATGGCTTACACGTTTGACAAAATACTCCAATCAGAGGCTTCAGCGATATATGGAAGCCAATCACAAAATAACGATAATATAATTTTTATGCCTGCTTACACGACGTAACATCTCTTTACATACGCAGTTGTCATGATGAAAATTATTTATTCTTATTGTGATTATAACACATAACCAAAAATCTTACTATAAACAATTATGCAAATTATTTAAAAACGTGGTATTTGTTTTCAAATAAGGCCAAACAGTATTAAACAATTTTATATTATAAAAAATTGTATGTAGTGCGACACAGGGTTAAACAAGCTAATTTATTATCTATCCGCTGTCTACTGTCACTGCCACATCAAACGTCAAACTGACAATCAAACAACGAATTACCGAAACAATTTTTGCAGCGTTGCCAGTGCGTTACTTTTGTAACGTTTTGCGTTACTTTTTGACCCTTTGCGTTACTTTTACGTTACTTGTCCTAAAATGTAACTTTTGCGTAACTTTTTGGGTGATTTTTTTAAATGAACTTTTAATGGAAGAATATAAAATAATAACTTAGTGAAACGGAACGCAATCGAAACGGAAAACAAAAATTTTAAAAAATGTAAATGATATGTCAATATCATGGCACGTCTACATATGCCGATCAATGACTCTGCGAGTCGTTGGCCCAACATTCGCCCGAGCGCACAGATTTTATATATGCACTTAGGGCATAGATTATATAAATAAAAAAATAAAGAAAATTTAACTAGTTTAAAGTAATTATTCACACAAAATGGCTTCAAATGGTCCATGATTAATTAATATTCAAAATATAATTAAAGTCGTCAGCTATGGAGCCCAAAATGTATACCAGAAATTTACCGGAAAAAACCGTAAATATCCGAAGACATTCGTCTATAGACAAAAACTGTTCATCTATAGACAAAACACACACTCAGCAAATCATTGGCCGGTATATGTGGACGAGCCATAGGACCAACGACTCGCCGAGTCATTGGCCGGTACATGTGGACGAGCCATAAGGCGATATATTATGTTTTTTTTTTGTTTGCAAAATTACAACTTCTTATTAAAATACTTATTTCTTCTATTAAAAATACTTATTATATGCTAGTTCAAACATGTGGATATAATATTATTATTACTTACTGAAATCTATGAATAAAAAAGTATAAGTACTTAGATTTAAATTGAGTAAGTATATTACATTGTATATAAATTGTATTAAAAATCGTGTTTTTTTTTAAATGCGTTACTTTTATTGTAAATGCGTTACTTTTCGAACCTGTCTGCGTTACTTTTGAAGATAGGGCACTGGCAACACTGAATTTTTGTGAAATCGGTCGCTTGTTTGGGTAGGTTCATTATGTTTTCTCATTGTTTTGCTTATTCATCATAAATACATTGTATATAAAAACAAATATAACATCGATCAAACGTTTTCTCGATCGGGCGCTTCAAAAAAGTGTCGACGGTCAATGTTTTCATTCAAGAATTTAACGACAACAAGTGCCACGCCTATGTGTGTAGTGTTGGTGTCTTTATGTTTTATGTGACGATAAATATTAATTTCAGTCTGCTGAATCTGAGGAGGATTTGATCGTGAAGCCCGTGTCCCTCGGCAATGTTAACATAATACGGTCGCTAAGCGAATATCGCGGGAACAACATACGAACTATCGAGCAAGCGGAGTTAGCGATTATAGTTTCGAGGGTGCACTTTAAGGTACGCTTTCTATTTGTGGATCTGAAGTCATCGTACAACTAAAATATAACTGTAAATTTCATACATCAAATATCATTTTTAGTAAGACAAGTTTTTATATGGTCCTAGTTATAAAGTTTGTTCATACAGACTAATTAATATTCGTGATCCTTTGTGAATAAAATGCGTAGGACGCAATTTGTTACAGGCGTTAATAGATGCTCACGATCAAATAGGCGCGATCTGGCTGGAAAGAGGTTCAGGTGTGGATGAGAAACTCCTTCAAATAGAAGATAGTAAAGAAGCAGACAAGAGTCCAGAGGAAAACGGAGACATGCCTGTGGAAACTGTGAAAGTGGTTGGCCTTAGGAAAGTGCCTGGACAACCATTAGGGTTAACTGTAAGTATATTGGTTCATAAAACATTTTATATAGTAATAACCTGTGTGTAGTTTAGTTTTTTAGATCCTTCCTCATAATTATATACTAGTTCTTTCAGTGGTTTTACCTGCTGAAAAGTAACCCCTGTGCGATGCCAAGATTTAAGCTTTAATTAATATACCAGATTTCAGCTTAATTGGTTCAGCCAGCTGAGAAATGTCAACAATCATTCATTTTTTTACAGGTCACTGTTTTGAAAATCAATGAAAGTACTGTATTAGTAGAAAAATGTACAAAATGCCCTATCGGGAAACTACTTTTTATATTTTGAGTATTATTGTCCCACTGCAGCACAATAGGAGCTCTTCCCTCCATCTATTCCTCACATCTAAAAACATAATAGAATTTCTAAAAGTTATTAACTACTTTTACAAGCTTTTATTTACTTTCACCTGTCTGTCTGTAATAAAATCTTGCAAGTTAAATTTGATCAACTTGCCGGTTTACGATTGAGTTGAAATTTTGCATGCATGTATTAATCGGATGACAATGCAGTATTATTATGACATGGAGCTGATCTGATGATGGAGCTGGAAGGTGGCCATAGGAACTCCGTAAATAAACGATGCAAACCCATCGAGTTTGGACTCATTTGATTAATCTTGAGTACTTTGATGCTAGATGGTAATAATAATAAAAGCTTGTTTTTTGTAAAAGTTGTTTTTAATATTCACTTGTTTTAGGTAACGACTGATGAGCATGGTCAACTAATAGTAGCTAGAATATTAGCAGGAAGTGCAGCGGCTAAACAAGCACTAGTATCTGTAGGTGACGTGTTGTTAGAGGTTGACGGGGAGAACATCAACTCCGAGGAACAACTGAAGGAGGCCGTAGCCAAGCCTAATGACAGGATCACGCTCAAAGTGGGACCAAACTCTAAGAAGAATGTTCAGATGCCTAACAAACTTAGTGCAAGTATCAAAGACAATTTAACCTTCAAACTCCCACGGAGCTCGTCAAGCTGCAACCACCCCATTCGAATTTAAGCCATAATTAAGGAATGCTAAGAAGCTAATTCAATCTACCACCGCTTCAAAACAATTAAAGCGCTGGTAGCTAAAGGATTAATTGGTATTTAAAAAAAAATACAAAATATGTATTGTCTATGCCCCAGTGGTTGTATGTCTGGCTTCTATAAATCTGGCCCTTAGTTCAATCTCAGCATGCATAATTCTGGGTCCTGGCTGTTTTCTATAAGACATAATATGGGAAACATACAAAATTTCAGCCTATTTGGTTTGAATGAAAAATGCTAAAATATTTTTTTCCTATATTATGTAGTAATATTTGTAAATACACTTAAGATTGCTTTTTCTTTTCTAGTGTTACATGAGGGCATTGTTTGAATATGACCCAAAAGACGACACTCTCATTCCATGCAAGGAAATAGGTTTAGCATTCAAGAAAGGTGATATTCTACAGGTAATCATATTTTAAATTATTAATATTAAGACAATTCTGAATGATACATAAAATACATTCAAATCCCACAGCACATTAATTAATTATTATTATCATTATAAGTCCTGAATTACTTCAAAACGTACATGGCCTGATGTAAAGTAGGTAACATTACAGTTTATAATTAAATCGGAATATTAATATGGCATTTTTCCTGTAAAAAAACAATAAAAAGGTTTAAAATCTGGTAATGCGTATGGATGAGGTCTACAATAATTATAAATTTGATAGAAAGTAGAATATAAGAAGATAATAAAACAAATTATACCATGATAACAATACTTAATAACATTAAAATAGTTATTAAATGTTAGACAACAAGTGTTATGCAACATTTTCTAACATTAAAATAATTGCCTTAACACGCTAATTAACCACTTCTTCGAAGAGTAAGAAACGGTAGGCAAGAAGTGAACACAATAGATCCCAATGGGTCGAAGTGTTGCTGACTGTGTCAGCCCCCTTTATAAGATAAGATAAGAAGATTACCTTAACAAATACTTTCTTTACCAGCAACTGCGCTAACTCGGGGTTGACGTAGTCTTTACCGGGGGTAGACTTCCTTTGCAGGAGGTCGTCTAGGTGGGTACCCCAACAGTGCCAGTTATTCTACCGCCTGAGCAGTGATGTGCAAACATCACTGTGCTCCGGTAGGAGGGCACTGTAGCTAGTGAAATTACTGGGCTAAAGAGTCTTAACATCTTATGACTCTTGAGTAAGAAGCGTTGGTGCAGTGCTACTAGAGTTTCACATAATTGTGAAGTCCTAGGTAACACTGTACTGATTATGGGCAGCCGTTATCTCTTAACATCAGGAGAGCGTCTTGCTCGTCTTCTACTTCATAACATTAAAAAAAAAAAAAGTTACACATTTAGGTTATCCCTATTTTCTTTTAATTTCATTTATTTAGTAAATTATGTTGTAAAATATGGCAACAAATTTTATTTCCTTCAGGTATCAGATAGAAAAGACCCGAACTGGTGGCAAGCCAGTCACGTAGAACACCCAGACACAGTGGGCTTGATTCCTTCCCCTGAACTGGAGGAGAGGCGTAAGGCCTACGTGCCGCCGGAGGCTGACTTTGTACATAAAATCAGCATTTGTGGTGCTCGGGTAAGCAATTTTTATGTTGGTCTCCTACAGTTTAATAATGAATATTTGATTGTTGGGTTGATGCAAGCAAGGTCAAGTTTTTGTAATATTAACAATATTATGTTCTATCAAAACAATGCAGGAAGACTGCATTTCACAGTACTCATTAATTTAACATCTGTTCACAAAAAATTGCTGACCAGAATGAAAACATTACAACATATTCTCAGACCTACCAAATACATAAAAGATTTAATAACAAATTGCTGCCATATCGTAGGAATTCCATGACAAACACTGAAATGAGATTTTGATATATTGCTTGTGCTCACGGCTTTGCCCGCGTGGCAAAATCCTTTCTTAGCGGAGGTCTACGTCATAAAAGCTATCTGTATTCCAAATTTCATCCGAATCCGTTCAGTGGTTTGGGCTATGCCTTGATAGACCAATTAGTCAATTAGTCATTCTTTCCTACCCACTGACCATTAGTCTATGTGTGATTCCAGAGGTTATTAAGCTATTATATGTACTACATTTTAGCTCAATGAGTTCTGCAGTTTAAACCTGAAGAGATAACAAATGCACACATCCATAATAATATAATATGTATTAGTAGAGTAGAATATTACACTGGAGCCATAAAAAATAACTTTATAATTTATCGCCGCTCCAATTCCTTTGAATATCATAAAACCCAAAAGTGTATCAATTACGTTGTTATGATATAAATCATAACCGACCTTGCACCTGGGCATGGATATACAACATAAGTACTCAAATATACTCGCATTCATAAACAAATTGTATGAGTCACGGTGAAGATGAAAGGGAATTCTCACGCCTGCTTTGTGTCAGCTTTCATCAATACCAGAATGAGCACATATTCGTGTTATGTTTACCTTTCGAAAATATATTTATTGTTTTAGAATTATGAATGATTCACCGTGTAGGAGTGCATGTAGATTTTTTTCATTGTTATGATAAATAGCTGTGTACTACATGTTTACTCATTGAAACGTGTTCTACGTAAATGTAAATTTGCATAGGTGTTAAATTTAAGGCCAAATAATTGTGTAGTATTGAAATGAAGAAGTAAAAAATGACAAAAACTAACACATCTAAATTATATGCATTTCTTTTGTATAAGAGGCAAGTGGGACTGTGACCTTCTTTCTGCATTTGAAGACTATTTGAATAAAAGCTTTTTGAATTTGATTAAGTCAGCAGTATACACATCTCAAACCGCGGCGCTGAACGAATTGAATTGAAATTTGGCACAGAGATAGATAGCATAGGCGGATTTAGGGGGGGGCCAGGGGGCCATGGCCCCCCCCAGAAGCCTTGTAGAGTAACGAATTTTGCACATATTTCATGGTCAAGATTATATTTTTTTTCTCGGCGCTCGCAGCTAGCTGCTCGCGCACTTATTATAAAGGATATTTGAACTTCCTAACTGTTCAGAGCGAGCTAAACACACTCTTTTCTTGGTAAAAATTATAATATTTTGCCTTTCTGCACCTTGGCCCCCCCCCCAGAACCAAATCCTGGATCCGCCCTTGATAGATAGTATTGAATATTGTGACGAAGGATGTAGACTAAGAAAAATGAGATAATACTGCAATTCAACTTACTAATATTATAAACGTGAAAGTTTGTAAGAATGGATGTCTGGATGTTTGTTACTCTTTCACGCCTAAACGGATGGACTGATTGAACTGAAATTTTGTATAGAGATAGCTTTGACCCTGGAATAACACATAGGCTACAAAAGTACTGCGGGTAAAACCGCTGGGCGCAGCTAGTATACAAGAACTTGAGTTCCTTTCCAAATATTCAAAAATGTAAGACGCTATATCTGAAATGTAAAGTAACTATATCCCACAGCCCAAATTGTAGGATATAAAATTCTTACAAAAATATGTTAATCCCAGCTTGGAGATTGCCCTCCAAAATTCAGTAGAATAGCCAAGAATGAGGCCAACACATCCATTAAAGCAGATTTTTCCCTAGTTTATTAATCTGGTCTAATATTATTCAATGTGCGTATGAATTGCTAATAAAGTGGGATCTAGAGATGTTGTGATTCAATTCCTCAGTGCTTCTTTCGAGACTATTATTCCAGTTACAGAATTTTTCGTTGTAAAATATTTGATTTTTTTATGTTATAAGATGAATCCTAAATATTAAAGTGAAAGTTTGTTGATTGATTTTTCACGCAAAGCAATTGAACGGATTCAGTGAAACTATAGAATGTAGACTCAGACCTAGGAATAACTCATTGCTTACTTTTAACCCAATCTTTCTATCGGATCGGGACTTATGCGTGTGAAATACGGGTAATAGCTAGTGTTACGTATATAAATTAAATTTAAATATAGTATACTTGAGAAATTCTTATTTAAAAGTTGTTTACATAAAATTTGAATCTTCCAGATATCAAAAAAGAAAAAGAAGTTTGTGTACGAGTCTAGATCAAGCGTGCAACTGGAAGGCGCAGAATTAGCTCTATACGAAGAAGTGGCCCGAACACCGCCCTTCTTGCGTCGCATATTGGCTCTGGTCGGGACTAAGGGAGTTGGAAGGAGAACGCTGAAGAACAGGCTGATTCAGGAGCATCCTGACCGATTTGGTGCTGTTATACCTCGTAAGTTGACCTTGAAACCAGTGTCACACGGAAGCTGGAACGTGCAAGAATGCGATCGCGATTTATGCGTGTTTTCCCTGAGCGCGCCTTATACGTCTCAGTGTACGTACAAATTCGAAATTCAGTCCTGAATCGCGACCGCTTTTCTCGCGTCCCGTCGTCTTTGTGACTTCGGCTTTAACACTTTGGCTGCGGTTTTTTAAGTACTATCCACAGTGACGGAAATTACGCACAGTATATGGTAGCATCAGTACACAAAAAATGTCGTGTATGTGCGTCAGCACTCGCGCTTCGACCTCAAAAACACTGCGTTCGTGTTTTCCGCAATCAATTTGTTAATCTTGACTTACCCTCCTAACTCCTACTGGAGTTGTCTTTTACCGACTTCAATAAAGGGAGTTATCAGTTTGAAATATCATGGACGAAATGTAATGCATGCGTATTGTTGGATTAAGTCAATTAACAAGTGAATTAAATTAAAAATTTAAAAAACCCCCAACGAAATATGTAATTCACAATTTTGTGAAGTCGGCCATCTTGGATTTTAAATTTATCATAGTGCGTTGTATTCTACGCGTTAAGTCCTTTCATTTGATATCCATATTGCCGGGGTCGTGGAGGAAAAAAGTAATCCGCCATTTTGTAACGGCGGCCATCTTGGACCGATTTTCACCAAACATGGCTAAGAACACTCTCGACTAACTCTAACTTTCAAACAAAAAAACTAAATTAAAATCCGTTCATCCGTTCGGTAGCTACGATGCCACAGACACACACACACACACACACACAGAGAGAGAGACACGTCAAACTAACACCACCCCGTCGTTTTTGCGTCGGGGGTTAAAATAAGTAGAATAAGATAAAGTGGCTATGGGGAAGATGGTTAGGCTCACCACAGTCATATATTATTCCAGACACATCCCGCCCCCCTCGTGCCATGGAAGAGAGCGGCCAGTCATACTGGTTTGTTTCCCGCGAGGAGATGGAACGCGACGCACACGCGGGACGGTTCCTCGAGTACGGGGAACATAATAACCACCTGTATGGCACGCATCTCGACTCTATCAGGGCTGTCATAAAGGAAGGTAAGGGTTAACCTTAGTTAACTCTGTAGAACTTGCATAGTTGATAATCCAGTAATGATTGTGCCATGGAAGAGAGCGGCCAGTCGTACTGGTTTGTTTCCCGCGAGGAGATGGAACGCGACGCACACGCGGGACGGTTCCTCGAGTACGGGGAACATAATAACCACCTGTATGGCACGCATCTCGACTCTATCAGGGCTGTCATAAAGGAAGGTAAGGGTTAACCTTAGTTAACTCTGTAGAACTTGCATAGTTGATAATCCAGTAATGATTGTGCCATGGAAGAGAGCGGCCAGTCGTACTGGTTTGTTTCCCGCGAGGAGATGGAACGCGACGCACACGCGGGGCGGTTCCTAGAGTACGGGGAACATAATAACCACCTGTATGGCACGCATCTCGACTCTATCAGGGCTGTCATAAAGGAAGGTAAGGGTTAACCTTAGTTAACTCTGTAGAACTTGCATAGTTGATAATCCAGTAATGATTGTGCCATGGAAGAGAGCGGCCAGTCATACTGGTTTGTTTCCCGCGAGGAGATGGAACGCGACGCACACGCGGGACGGTTCCTCGAGTACGGGGAACATAATAACCACCTGTATGGCACGCATCTCGACTCTATCAGGGCTGTCATAAAGGAAGGTAAGGGTTAACCTTAGTTAACTCTGTAGAACTTGCATAGTTGATAATCCAGTAATGATTGTGCCATGGAAGAGAGCGGCCAGTCGTACTGGTTTGTTTCCCGCGAGGAGATGGAACGCGACGCACACGCGGGACGGTTCCTCGAGTACGGGGAACATAATAACCACCTGTATGGCACGCATCTCGACTCTATCAGGGCTGTCATAAAGGAAGGTAAGGGTTAACCTTAGTTAACTCTGTAGAACTTGCATAGTTGATAATCCAGTAATGATTGTGCCATGGAAGAGAGCGGCCAGTCGTACTGGTTTGTTTCCCGCGAGGAGATGGAACGCGACGCACACGCGGGGCGGTTCCTAGAGTACGGGGAACATAATAACCACCTGTATGGCACGCATCTCGACTCTATCAGGGCTGTCATAAAGGAAGGTAAGGGTTAACCTTAGTTAACTCTGTAGAACTTGCATAGTTGATAATCCAGTAATGATTGTGCCATGGAAGAGAGCGGCCAGTCGTACTGGTTTGTTTCCCGCGAGGAGATGGAACGCGACGCACACGCGGGGCGGTTCCTAGAGTACGGGGAACATAATAACCACCTGTATGGCACGCATCTCGACTCTATCAGGGCTGTCATAAAGGAAGGTAAGGGTTAACCTTAGTTAACTCTGTAGAACTTGCATAGTTGATAATCCAGTAATGATTGTGCCATGGAAGAGAGCGGCCAGTCGTACTGGTTTGTTTCCCGCGAGGAGATGGAACGCGACGCACACGCGGGACGGTTCCTCGAGTACGGGGAACATAATAACCATCTGTATGGCACGCATCTCGACTCTATCAGGGCTGTCATAAAGGAAGGTAAGGGTTAACCTTAGTTAACTCTGTAGAACTTGCATAGTTGATAATCCAGTAATGATTGTGCCATGGAAGAGAGCGGCCAGTCGTACTGGTTTGTTTCCCGCGAGGAGATGGAACGCGACGCACACGCGGGACGGTTCCTCGAGTACGGGGAACATAATAACCATCTGTATGGCACGCATCTCGACTCTATCAGGGCTGTCATAAAGGAAGGTAAGGGTTAACCTTAGTTAACTCTGTAGAACTTGCATAGTTGATAATCCAGTAATGATTGTGCCATGGAAGAGAGCGGCCAGTCGTACTGGTTTGTTTCCCGCGAGGAGATGGAACGCGACGCACACGCGGGGCGGTTCCTAGAGTACGGTACGGGGAACATAATAACCATCTGTATGGCACGCATCTAGACTCTATCAGGGCTGTTATTAAGGAAGGTAAGGGTTAACCTTAGCAAACTCTGTACAACCTGTTTTTGAAGTGAAAACTTCTTTAGCGGCGCTGAGCACTTTTTTGTATGGGTAAAAACTTTCAAACTCGCGTCAGGGTCACGTGATGCTGATCGAAAAAGCGTAAGATCGAGGGGAAGGGAGAGGAACTAGTATCTCCCACTCTTTCTACCGTGCTTGAGTGTGCTGCTCTGTTAAGGCGGCACAGGGGGCTTAGACAAGCGCGCGCCCGATATTTTTTTTTAATATTTTATATTTTTTTTATTAGACACTTAAATAGGTTCGAATCAAAACTGTTTGTTTCTTACTTCAGTTATCATAAACCAATTGTATCAGTTGTAAAAATTTGCGATGATGATTCTGATAATAACGATGGTGTAAAAGTCGTCGAAATTATGGATGGAAGTTGATTTTTCTGAGAGATAAAATTTAATGTAATATATAAATAACGATATAATATTATAAATAACAACATATAAATTGTCATATTTGTGTACGATAGCGCAATAAATAAACATTGTATTCTACCTCATAAATGATAGTATTTTTATACTTATAATTAAACACAACGTTAATATTGAAGTTTTCACTTCTGCCGGCACTCCCGGAGTGCTACCTTTTTTTGTTTTTTTATGAAGTAAGAAGCAAGACGCTCTCCTGATGGTAAGAGATAACGCTGCCCATAATCAGCACAGAGCTACCCAGAATTTCACAATGATGTAAATTGTGGGTACACAGCACCAACGCTTCTTACTCAAGAGTCATAAGATGTTAACACTCTTCAGCCCAGTAATTTCACTAGCTACAGTGCCTTCCTAACAATGCACAGTAATGTTTGCACATCACTGCTCGACGTAAGAATAACTGGCACTGTTGGGGTACCCACCTAGACGACCTCCTGCAACGAAAGTCTACCCTCGGTGTAAAGTGTTAATATGAAAGAAGAAAGAAAGAAAAAAAACACATTTATTCGACGGCTTAACATACAATAAATACTTAAAAATAATACAAAATACGCCACCAAGCCGCCGAATCGGAACTGCCTCAGCATTGCGCTGTGTGTAAGACACCCAGTGCTGGTATTCTGGCAGTGCCTGTTGCGGTAGTCGGTGGTCCTTACAATAAATAGTGTTTCTTAATTGTTAAACTACTTAATAAGAGAAAACAATGCAGGTAGGTATTAAACAAACGTAAACATTAACATACTTGCTAAATAATCATAACTGTATAGTGTTTAGGTATAATATCCCATGTTAATGTGTTGTTTCAGGCAAGATGTGCATCCTAGACTGCGCACCAGCATCACTGAAGCTGCTCCACAACAGCAGCGAGTTCCTTCCCTACGTGGTACTTGTCGCCGCGCCCGGCATCGACCAGCTCAAGAACCTCACCTACGCTTCCAATAGGAACCTATCGGTAATGTACTCTTACTCTTGAGGCTAATACTATAGCTAGTTCGGCTAACTTATTGCCATTGGTTGATTAGATTTGCTAGATCGTACCTATAGGGGTGCGAACAAAAAAACATTGAGTAATAAAGTAGATTGTTAAAGAATATTAGACATTTTTTTGTTGACGCCGAGAAAAAATGCACACCCTCCCATTGAGGGAATGGGAGGATTATGTAGGACTCCCGTGCAGAACGGCTACACGGTATTTTATTTTATTAGACATGTATTTTTATTTGTAATTTTAATAAAGAAAACGTGATTTACAACGCACCAAAGTTGCTTGGGAGTGATGACGTTACTTGTGGGTACTCCAGTCGATACAAAATGTACAAACAAGTGACGTCACGCGTCCTCGTCCAAAAACTTAGAAGCGTTTTTTTTTTACTTATCAGCCATTTTTTATTTTATTCGCCAAGAAAAAAACACGTATCGAATATTTTTTTAGTGTTTACATTCTGGACTAATTCTTTTTTGAACTTGTTTGCACCCCTTGTACCCCATTGTATGGCAAAATTTAGAAACTTTTAAAAATGTTTTATGGGATTTATCTAGTCTAAATAGCAATGAAATGGTAAATAAACTATTAAACTTTATTATTATGTTTGATATGAGCATGAATAGATTTTACAAGTGAAATTAATGCATTTTTGTACTAGACTGAAATTAGTTTGTAACCCCTATCCCATATATAAAAATGTAATGAAAAACAACGTGAAATAGTATTTGTGCGATGCAACCTTTGTCATTAATGTGCTCTGTTTTTTTTCAATTATAAGCTTGTTTTCCCCCTTTTTGCCATCCGACAAAAGCATGGTATTTTCTCGCATTTTAGACTTGGCTTGATGGATGTTTTTTTTTTTTCTTAGTCCATGCTGTCCCACTGCTGGGCAAAGACCAGCCCCATATCCTCGCGGTGTAGATGGATGTATATTTGTTTATTGTTTGTTGATATTATTAGTAATGTATGGTATTGTGTACGTGCACGGTATAGTTCGACCGGCAGAGCTCCATCCGCTACAGTTCGCGGCGCGCGCGCACGCTCGAGTCGCTCGCTTCATTGTATGAGGTAAGTGTATCTTTATTGGACCCACTTCTATGAGAACATGTTTTTATTGTAAAATATTAGGTTTGACCAGCCGTTTCATCTAATATGTCATTCCACTACCTTATCTACTACATAATTTCAGCTCATTCGATGTAACCGTTTGGATGTGAAAGAGACATCAGTTTCGCAATCTGACATAAGACACACCACCCAGACTAAAATCGGTATTTTTTCCTGCCAAAAGCGGAACGTGTGGTCATTCATATCCATACGTCTTCAATATGTAGTCAATATTATCGTTATCCTTATTAACAATTTTATCAAAAGCGGCCGTAAAGGAAGTCCAGCGTTAGCATGTATAGCCGGCAACATTCTGAGTTGCGACCGTTTCGTGTACAAATTCTTTTTTATATTATTTTATGTTTGACGAAGTTTGTACATGAATAAACATTTTTCATTCAAAAGTAAAATCAACCGATGCAGACATAGTTTCATTAACTCGTATTCACTGCATGTCAACGATTCCAGGAAGAAGACATGAAGCAGACGCTAGAAGAGAGCGCGCGCATCCAGCGTCAGAACGAGAAGTACATCGACCTCGTCATCACCAACAACAACCTCGACACCACCTACTCCAAGATACTGGACGCGCTGCACTCGCTGTCCACTGACCACCAGTGGGTGCCTGTCAGTTGGATATACTAGTGGTTGAGTGCTGGCCGGCGTTAGTGGTGACCATTCACACATAGTCCAAACTAAAGCTGACCTTGACAGACACGGAATCGCACGGAAAAGTGGTCGCGATCTTCGTTTTGTTCCTGCTTTCGTGCGCTTTGTTGCGTACGAACATTAGATAAATTCCGTCCCGGTTTACCGCGTGATCCCGCGGCTGTGTAGTCAACTTTGGTGTTGTATAATCAAAATTTAAAAAAAAAAAATGTTTGCGGTTTCGTTGAAAATTCTTTTGACGAAGTCTTACAGCGCATCGCCGGCCACTGCCGCGGCTATCTCGTTCTTGCTCTTTTGTTAGTTGAATTTCAAGATTTGTGATCTTATTCGCGTACAAAGAGTACAGTAATTAATTTGTTCATAAAGGGTTGGTTATTCTTAAATATTCAATGCATGGAAAATTGATTAAAAATATTAAGGTGATTCGTTAGCAGCGTATGCTATGATAGAATGCATTTTTTAAAATAACCAACAACAAAACAGAAAAGATAATGTAAAAAAAGGATAAATACCTCAACTGCAGTGTCTTATGCGCCCCACACTAATGTCGGTAATTGCACCATGTCTAAGAACCCAAAACCATGTCCCATGTCTACGAAGTTCAAAAAAATCGTTCACATGTATTTATAAACTTCGAATTTTTAAATAATGCCCTTAGCTAGGTTTAATGCCCGCACTAGAAATAAAGCATTTTGCTATTAAAAACACATCACATCTTACGCATTGGCAACTTTTTAAATTATTAAAACATCACAAGAAGCTTGATAACTGCAAATTAATACATTTAAAAGTGCGGGTGATTAGTTTAAGTAAGTTTAGTTCTAAAGTGCCACTCTGACCTTTGCTGGGAATATAATGCTATTTAGAAAAGTCATTCCATTGAAATATTTTCAGTAATAAGACATGATTAACAGAAAACAATATAATTAATAGTCCAGTCAATGAGTGCCTAAAAGAGGTATGTGGATCGAAAAGTCGAAAGCAGAAAAACTAACTTGGGAACTTCGTTTGGACTAGTTAGGATAATATGTTTATCTCCTAACTAGTCCAAACAAAGTTCCTAAGTTAGTTTTTCTGCTTTCGACTTTTCGATCCACATTTCTTTTACTGGACTATAAGGCCTACGCAGAAGAACGGTAATAACTATTTTTTTTTGCGTCGGGGTTTAAAAACTGGTTACCAAAAATTCTGGATTTAAAACACTTCGTATAGAGAATTAGGCAAGAAAGACGCGCGTGTGTATATTTTATTTGAATGCATTTAAAATAAATTTTCCGTCGTCTGTGCAGGCCTTTATGTTACCACAGATTACTAGAAATCGCTTGCTATTTAGTGTTTCTTTCTGACAAAATCTTCTAATGTATTGATTTAATAAAGTGTTCTTTACGTCCCACCTAAGGTAAAATATCACTTATTGATAAATTTAGCTAAATGCCTAAGCAGATATGGCCTACATAAGTAAAATATAATTTTGTACGGATGGATGTTTGTAGTAGTTTACTAAGAAAATGTGTATTAGAAAAAAATTAAGCTTTTTTCTGATTAGATCATTTTTATTATATCTTTTTTTTTGCTGCGGCATTTTAAAGTTTCTGCATCACATTATGCAATATCACAATAAAGGTAAAATATTTATATTTTTACAAATTTGTATTTTTTCACTTATACTATTATTAATCATTGTTTATATTTTTATTTGGAAGTTTTATAAAAACTATTATTTACACGTGTCATGTATGTTACTTTAGTATTATTTTATTATCATGGTGTCTATCACAGAAATCTTAATAACGCCAATAAAATGGAGCAAACTGAAAACAAATCAGCATTTTGACATTAGAGTTCCAACGTTTTTATTTTCAATTTTCTTGCTAACTGTACTTTTTCTACTTTTTAGCAGTCGACGTAAAGGGAATAAAAGCGGGGCAAAAACTGCAGGCTCGACGTATTTAGAGGGAATTAAAGCGAGACTCGGTGTCGCTCGACGTAGTGGGAATATATCATTTTTATTTGTCTTATTCAGATTTCTGTGTGTCTTAATATATGGCAGCTTAAATATACCCCCTATGTATTATTATTTTAAGATGATTTTGTGAACTTAGCTGTAACTGCATAAGAATCTCACATTCCGTCCAATTTTTGTTAATTAGCTATTAAATTTTATTGTGTCGAATATTATTCAATATACATTATTATGTAACTGCTGTGCTTCATTTTATTTTTCTTGCTAAGAAATTAAATAAAAATGCTGCGCATTACAACTGAACATTTTATTAGATCTACTGAACAAAGACCATCTAAAATCAACTTGCTCATGCTAATTTAGTTTACAGTTATCATTACAACTAAGCTAAAGAGATAAACAAGAAAAAAATCAAGTACACTGTTCACAAAAAGACATTGAAAATTTTGAAATGGTAACTTTTTTAGCTAATCCTAAATGAACTTATTTTCTTTAAACAGGTTCTAAGGTGAGCTTTTCACGAAAGGAGTCCCGCGGAATTTAGCGGAACTGAATAAAATTTAATCGATTATAATTATTTCTGTACTTCATGTCCTAAATATCTTTATTTGTTGGATAAAATACCTATTTAAATAAGAAGCAATTTTGAATCCGAGAAATGATGAGTCAAAAATCTATAGGATATTGTAACGAGTGATTGTGGTGCCGTGTCTAGAGGAATTTTTCGTGAAAAGCATTCTATAGAATGCTTTCACTCAATATACATAGATATTCTATGACTCTATATTTGTTTTAAGAAGCGGTCTGACGAGTAACATTCTTGTGGTGTTTGACGGTAGTCTTGAAAATGTTGGGATCGATGTGGTTCAAGCCAGTCTCGTTGCCAGCGGTGACTATACTGCTCTCTTGGTCCATCTTCTCCAGTAAATGTGGTGCGAGAAGCAAGAACAGTTGCTGAAACAATATACACATTTTTGTTGATATACAATAAAAAATTACCACGTTTATTATTTTTACCATTTTAAGGGCGGGAATTGTTCCTTTTATGCTGATACTAGCTGCGCCCAGCGGTTTTACCCGCTTGTTTTATAGCCTGTGTTATTCCGGGGTCTCGGCTATCTCTATACTAAATTTCAGCTCAATAGCTCCACCCGTTTAGGCGTGAAAGAGTAACTAACATACATTTTTACAAACTTTCACGTTTGTAATATTAGTAAGATATAGTAAGATTTTTCTTTTTTTTTCCTTTCAGTTTTCTCTTTGGCTGTACCAAGGCTACTCTAGTCTTTATATCTGATGTTATATTTATTTATGACGATGTTATTGTATAGTAGGTGCTAGGTAGGTATTGTAATATGTGTTAGTTAGTTACTTCAGCCCAAGGAATGAGCGGCAGTTTAGCGAAGGCGGCCTGCCAGCCGGGCAGGCCGAGGTGCACGAGCGCCATCCTGAAGTAATGTGTGAAGGAGTCCGCGAGCCAGCCCCACGCGCCCTCCCGCGTCGCCACCCACACGGACCAGTTGCCGCCCGTGTAGATCAAGCACACCTGCCGTTAGATTAGATAATATACAGGGTCTTTGGTTATTCAGTACATTGGTGTATAGGGCCTTATTGGGGAGGTCATTGGCCATGTTTTAAAATTTACGGTTTTTGAGTTATTTGAATATTTTCGAAAAATCGAGGTGGCCATTTTAAAAATTCATAAAAAATACCTTGTATAAATATTTATATTTTATTATCTCATTACGTGGACAGAATACTATTTTAATTAATCAAATTAAATCTAATTTGTCACGATAAAAGAAAAGAAGAGGATAAGTACCAAATTTTGGCAAATTTATGAATCCGTTGCACTTAAATTGCAAAATTTCTCAATGGGACTACAGAAATATCGAGGTCACAAGTGACCAAGTAAGCTCTAAACACAGATTCTCCTTGAAAATGCTTCATACAAATTGTCTCAAAAAAATTTGTGCGTGTACTAGTTTACACACGTAAGAAGTGAAACTTCTTTAATTAAATTAAATTTATAATTTTTTTAAATTCATGTTCATTGGAGAAAGTGAAAGTACTCTTCGTCTGAACCAACCGTGGTAGGAGCAAGAAACAAAAGATGGCGCGTAACTGAAAAATGTGACGCGTAACCGAAAAAATGTGACGGTAAATTTTTTCCAACGCCGATAAAGAAGTTTCACTTCAAAAATATTGATACAATTTAGAACTAAATACAATAATTTGTATTTGTGTAACAATTGGCGGTCTTATCGTTATAGCGGTCTCTTCTAGAAAACCAAAGGGGGAAAGGAAAATAAATTACGGACGATGGTTATTGCTACATATTTAGGGACGCGGGACGACATACTACTTAGGTACGTCTAACTTTTTTATGCAAAGAAGACTGCAAAATCACTCCTGAATTTGGAGAGTCGTGCGGCGTGCGTCTTTTTTGTGTTTTCTTACCACCAGGAATCCCGAGTCCCGGTGGTAAGGGATAACTCTGTTTTTTATGCAAAGAGTATAAAAATAAGAGAAAAGTAAGAAGACTCTCCTGATGCGTACCAACTTAAGGTCCTACCTTTCCAATAGTTCTGCAATTATCCAATTCAAACACTTTGCTTTTGGTGTTGAGCACTGGCCGAGGCCCTGAGCTTGATCTAGTCATGGAGAAATCAAGCAAATCCTTCAGAGCGGGCGATAGATATAGCTCATTCAGTGAATTTACACGTATCGATCCCACGGGCAAAATTTCGTCAGCTGAAATGTAGGAACAATGTCATAAAAATTTGCTAAAATTAAAAAAGAAAGAAATCGTGAATTTAAACCTGAATATTTGTAGTGCCAAGTAAGTTGGAAACCATCGCTTGATGCGTAAAAATTTCGAAGATCCTCTGGTAAAGCAGCAGAATGTCTTTGTTCCCAAGTTGAAATTGCTACTCGATCGCAAGGCGCTCGCCGGTCCACATTTACATTACATATGCGCGGATCAGACTCTGTAAGTTTTAGTAAAAAATTATTGTTATGTATGTATTTCTTCAAAGTTTTATCAAATCCAATACAAGTTTAGTAAATTTTATCAATTACTATATTATTTGAAAATTCGCGGTTTTATTTTTAGGTTGGTAGCTCGGTGTCGAAAGTTGGTCAAACTGCATATCTGTCACTGTCATGAATGAAATAACGTCAATTGTCAAAATCAATAATTGTAGCAAGGTTTTTTTGGCGGCAAGCCTTGATCATATCATTAGCTCCACGTCTTTTGCTTAATAATCGTGTAGAATTTGATTGTTAGCGTGTAATAATGGTGGAATATTGCGTGTTAAGTGTTTTTGAATGTACACAGATGTAGGCAAGTGATATGGTGCTGAAATATGAATTTTGGTGCCCCCTCCAAAACTCCTCCGAACTTTCAGTAAAATTCCACCCATTTTACTGGAAGACTCACGTGACTAGACGAGCTATTAAGCTCACTCTGACTCTGACCTGACTAACTAACTTATTACTTAAAAAATAACATTTAACTTGACACTGGCAAAACACGAAAGTGGAGACCATAATTTAATATCCCGTGAACATTCACGAATTTTACTCGACACTGGCAAAATGCACATGTTGCCATATTATTAAAAAGAAAAAAAAAAAAAATAATTGTAGCAATTTTGAGGTTATAATTTTACAACCTATAATATAAATACATCTTAATTATTAAATAAGGATAATGACGAAAACTGCCGGTGTATGTGAAATAAAACCAGAATTTGTAGTACAGAAACCATCCCAGAAAAAGAATGACGACTCAAATGTGCCCGGAAAACATAAACTCGAAGAAAATGATAGTGAGTCCAATATTGATAATAAACGTGTAAAAACTAGTGAAAATGAGGTAAAAAATAAGAAAAGAGGTCAAAATAAAGCCAGACCAAAAACATATCGAGATGATAAAGAGAATAAGCCTTGCCCTAGTATTGTGAACGTAGCGTCAGCTGATGAAGCAAAACCATGCCAATACAATAATTGTAAATATATTCACAACCCGCTTGATTACATAAAAAATAAGCCTGAAGACTTGGGAGAGGTTTGCCGATTATTTGATACTCGAGGTCGTTGTCCGAGAGGCATTTCTTGCCGGTTTGGCTCTAGTCATATTTCAGCAGAAGGCTTTAATCTAGTTAATGAAGTAAAAGTTCTACAATGGAAGGATGATACAAAAAATACCCTCCAACCTGAACTTCAAAAACAGCTACAGAAAAGGAATTATGATTTCAGTTTATCTGAGAAACTTGCAAAACATTTGGATACCAGAAACAAGCCCAATAAAGCTAATGCAAAAACACCAGATGATAAAGAAAAAACTGCTGAAAATAATGAAGGAGCTGACAATGAAGTGAGTCATACTAATAATGAGGATAAAAAAGCTAAACCTATCGGTGTTGTCACTGATGAAGATCTTATCAGACTTTTGCCCAAAGAAAAGAAAAATATTGATTGGAAAGATAAGCTATACCTCAGTCCTTTGACCACTGTTGGTAATTTGCCATTCAGAAGAATCTGCAAAGAATATGGAGCTGACATTACTTGTGGTGAGATGGCACTATGCGAGTCCATGCTCAAAGGAATGAAACAAGAATGGGCTTTGGTCAAACGTCATGAGACCGAAGACATATTTGGAGCACAAATATGTGGAAACAATGTGTATATTATATCCAAAGTGGCTCAACTTCTGCAGGAAAACACTGAGCTTGACTTTATTGACTTGAACTTGGGTTGTCCTATAGACCTTATTTATAAGAAGGGTGGAGGATGTGGAATGATGCACAGGTTGCCTGCTTTAGAAGCCTCTGTGAGATGTACCTCAAAGTTACTAAGCATTCCTTTCACAATCAAAATGAGAACTGGTGTTTATCAAGACAAGTATATAACTCATACTATTGTGCCGAAAATGGCAGACTGGGGGGCCTCACTCATAACAGTGCATGGAAGATCACGAGAGGCAAGGTACACCAGGTCATCTGACTGGGAATACATTGAGAAATGTGCCCAAGCTGCAGCTCCAATCCCAGTTTATGGCAACGGAGATATCTTAAGTTATCAGGACTATGTTGAAAGACGAAAATTGGCACCCACAGTTCAGGGTGTCATGATAGGCAGAGGAGCTTTAATAAAACCTTGGCTATTCACTGAAATAAAAGAGCAAAGACTCTGGGATATCAGTAGTAAAGAAAGATTTGAAATTATCAAAAAATATACAAACTATGGCTTGGAACATTGGGGCTCTGATACTCAAGGAGTTGAGAATACTAGAAGGTTTTTGCTTGAATGGCTTTCATTTTTATACCGTTATGTTCCTGTTGGTCTGCTGGAAAGACCTCCACAACAAATAAATGAACGGCCACCAATTTACTTTGGCAGAGATGACCTGGAAACTCTTATGGCTTCTGGAAATTGTGCAGATTGGATCAAAATCAGTGAGATGCTTCTAGGACCAGTACCTGACGGATTCCAATTTTTACCAAAGCATAAAGCTAATTCTTATTAATAATATTAAGAAAATTTCATTGTTGTTGTTATGTTCACAAAATAAAGTTAATTAAAAAAATTATAAAGTTTTTGTTCAAAAATGTAAAAAATTAGGGTTGAGCAGGAGTAAAAGCTACTAATAGGTTTGTAGGTACCCCCTCCCGCTGCCTGCTGCATGTGAACCTTAGGACTTGTATGATTCCTTTGCACTCACCATGCCTGCGCAACTCATACTATCTTATAATAAAACAAACTAGGTACAAACCTAAAAGCTTAGTAACACCAAGCGTTATATTTTCGTAAAATGAGTCCTCAGAAACCAAATCTACACAAAAACTCATGTTCAACAATAAATTTTAGACAGAATTCGTGAAATGAACTTCTATTTGCTGAAAAATGGCCTGACAAGATGACATTTTATAATTTAATAGGGTTGTCTTGGTAACTTTAGTAACAGTGCCTTGGTTACAACAAGTTACAATAAAGGGAAACTAGTCGCAATCATGAGCTAGAGATGGCAATAACCTGATTACTGATTGTACCAAGTCAGTGTTACAAGAGATTCTTGTCTTAATTCCCCATAAAGGCTCTTTACCCATTTTAAATCCCATAAGTTTTATTAACCCACCCAGTAACTTAGTTCTTAGTAGCCAAGCTATTTCAGAAAATTGTAATTGAAACAGCAGTAATAATGTTATTTTATTTTTATTGAATTCAGTTCACATCAAACTACAATACATGTTTTAATACAGTCAACCTAAAATATCCATGTATCTTTATAATTAGACATAAACCAGACATTTCTCCAGACATACAACAGTACAATTATACACTTAACGCTATTGTTCAGACGGTAGTAATATAAAATCAATGATTAAATAGGTCTTAGGCATTATTATGTTCATCCTTTATGTAGAATAACTAACAACTAACAATGTCCTAGGCACTGTGCAGAAAATGGACTGTTGTCAGTGTTTCAAGTACATTATTATGAAAGTATAGTTATGTACTAGGCATAACTTATCATCTCTAAATATAGAATGTTATTATGTAATACACTAAAAATATAAATACACATTCATGTACTTCCTCACATATATGGAATAGAGATTACTGCAGACAATCTGTATACAAAGTGTGCAAAATGCACAGATGAAATACAATTGCACATATACTATAACTATTAATCTAACTTTACATTTAGAGTAAAATGGAATTAAAATCCTTATGATGTAATAATTCATTATTTTACCACAGTCTATGTCATTTTAACGCCTTCTGCGGCGACGCGAATCACCATTGTGTCCATTTTCTGTAAGAAATGAGAAAAAATAGATTTACTATTTATTGTCTTCATATGGAAGAGCCATGATTGAGAGTAAGTAGTATAATAATGAAATGTGAGGATAGGAACACAAGTTGTTATTTAGCTAAAGCCAATACCATAATGCTAAAAAATATACAGAAAGATATTGTCCACTTTTACAGGTAGACATCCAGAGGGAAATGTGAACAGTGAACATTGCATCGGGTTATTAAGTGTTTCGAGTGTTCATTGTTTTATGTAACAAACCTCGTCGCTTTCACCGGCGGCGATTCCTCTGGCGGCCGTTACTGTACCCCACGGAGCCATTAGCCGTAGCACCGCCGCCCAGACCGGGTTGCTCCGCACCCGCGTTCGGTACCATGCTTTGTTGCTCGTAATAATTATTAGGTCCATTGAAGTATGTATTACTGTCGTAAGATTCACTCGCATTTCCTTGTTGATTTATCCGTTTGTTGCTCGCATAGGAACCAAACGCAGTAAAGTTAGCAGGGCCTTGAGTGCCAAAAGCGCGGAAATCGGTCTGAGGCAACATGCTAGGCATCGGGCTCCCGTGGGGCACACCGAGGCCGCCAGAGTTACTCCCGAGGCCGAGAAGTCGTCCCGGGGCGCCGCCGAGGCCGCCTCCGAGTCCCTGGGACCCGAGGCCGCCGGAACCCAGCAGATCCGAGTCAACGTCATGATCGCGTCCTCTGCCGCGGCGGCGTCTGTCTCGGCCTTTGGACCGAGAACCGGACGGGCCGTCCGAGCCGAGGCCGCCGCCCGAGCCGAGCCCACCGCCCGAGCCGAGGCCGCACCCGGAGCCGAGGCCGGACCCGGAGCCGAGGCCGGCACCGAGGCCGCCACCGGAGCCCAGGCCCCCACCGGAGCCGAGCCCTCCGCCGGAGCCGAGCCCGTCGGCGGAGCTCAGGCCCCTGTGCGCGCCCGGCCCCGGGAGCAGGCGCCCGCTCGAGCCGAGCCCGCCGCCGAGACCGGGCCCGGAACCCTCAGCCCCGAGGCCGCCGGGGCGGCCGCCGTGTTTTCTGGAATCTGACTCGAGGCCACGTTCTCCCGAGCCTCGCCCGTAAGTACCACCGGAGTCGGAGGGAGGGGGAGGAGGAGGCGGCGGAGGGGGAGCCGCCCACCCACCCGCGCCCGGCAGCATCGTCGCCGTGCCGTACGACATCATCATGCCGTACTGCTCCGCGGGGAAAAATGAGGGCATCGCGAATCCCCCCTGACCGTTCATCGGAGGAGGCACGCACATATTCATCTGGGGGTTGAGAGCCATCAGGGCGGGTATGTTACGGTTGGAATTGTTGAAATCGTTTCGGTTCGAGTCGTCGTCTCCGCCGACCCGTCGATTGTTTTTATCGTTTTGATTGCGGTCGAGGGGAACGTCAGGGGGAGCGTCGCGAGGAGGACTGGGCGGACGTCTGTACTCCGGCTGGTCGTTCCGGGGCGGGAGCTGGGGCCCTATCGGGGTCGGCAGGAGCGACCTGGGCGTCGGCAGCAGCGCTTGCGGCGCCGGCTGCGGCGCGGAACCCTGCGCAGTGTTGTTGACAGGACTGCACTTGCCTGAGCGGGAGCGGCTGCGGGATCGGGAGCGCGAGCGGGAGCGGCTGCGGGACGAGCGCGAGGAGCGGCTGCGCGAGCGGCTGGACGAGCGGCTGCGGCGTCGGCGACGGTCGCGCGAGCGGGAGCGGCTGCGAGTGCGGCGGCGCCGGGACCGCGAGCGCGAGCGGGACCGGCGCCCGCGGCGATATCTGCCTCCGCGACCACGACCTGCACACGTTCAATTTCGGTTAGTGTCAGTTTCGACTCCGTTCCTTGATACGTTAGTGTGAAACGTGGTAGGACACTTACGACGACCGCCTCCACCTCCGCGTTCGGCGAGCTCTTGCAGCTTAGGGTTGACGACTTGCTTCGCTTCCTTCAACACTGAGATGAGATCGGACGCCTTTGCGGAGTTGGTTGGAGTGAAAAATGTATAAGCAGTTCCAGTTTTGTTGGTTCTGCCCGTTCTTCCGATGCGATGAACGTAATCTTCGGAATTGCTGGGATAATCAAAATTTATGACGAATTTAACGTCATCCACATCTGGAAAAAAAAAATTTACATTACCATCATTGAGTATTAAATAGTTTTTCAGTCTATATAGATTTCTAATCTGCTATAATTATTAACCCTTAAATGGACAATGTTGTTTTTAAACAACATACTAAACATCACAGATAAAACTGACCTTTTTTTTAATTTTTTGTTAATTGTGAAACAAAACAAAAATCGTGAAACAAAACAAAAATCGTGAAACAAAAATCGTCCATTTAAGGGTAAATAATAATTATAATTGTTCCTACACCTCTAGCATACATACCTAAACCTCTAGCAGCTACATCCGTAGCAACCAGTATAGGTGCTTTACCACTACGAAAATCTGTAAAAGCAAATATCAGATTTAATAATAATTTTACAAAGATTTTTTACAACTCTGTATTTCCAAAATAAGATAATTACGTGTGTAATATTGATTTTAAATTGCTTCAGTGTTAGTGTATGATGTAAAAACACATTTCTAGACACAAGTTAGATCACACTTTGAGCTATTTTAACCTGCAATTTTGTAATTACTGTACCTGTTTGTAACCATTCAGTATAAATTGGATCATCGTAATGTGTCCAAATGATTTGCACACTTTCACAGAGCTAAAGAAACTATGTGCCTTAGCCGAATAAACCTACATTATATTTATAATAATTATAGTACATACACATTACAATAACTCTGCATATAGAAAAAATGTAGAGTCAAAGCAGATAAGTAAATATATATAATATAAAAATCTAAAAGGACCTAACGTATCACATGATAACTAAACTTTACCTGAACAAACAAGATGAGATATTCAAAAGAGAGATATTCCACGTGCTAATCTTATTCAATTACAAACTTACTAATGAAATCGCTTCCATCATCGCGTTAGCGTGACGTACAACGCACATTAAAGAAAAACGAGAGCGAGAGGGGCCGCCCGCCGGCCCAATCGAGGTCTAGACGGGCGAGGTCGAGGCGGAGGGCGCCGCGGCCGTCGCCCGGAGCGGCCGCGAGAAGCGGCGCAGACTGGCGCCGGCCAGAGTCAAGCGCGAGCGCATGGGACTATGCCCCGACTACGAGCGCCCGGCGCCGCGAGCCGCCGCCGCGCCTGCGCATGCAGACACACGCTCACTGGAGCGAGCGGCGTCGCCCGCACCCGCAGTCCGACGCCGCTTCTCGCTTCCCGCCACACCTCGTAACATTACAATGCCATGTCAATGTGCTGCTCCGACTCTGCGGTGGACTTCATCAGATTGGTGACTTTACTTTTAAATAGGACTGTTTTACTGTACCAGCGAGATCTTTATATTATAAATGCAATGAACCAAAAATAAATCAAAGAAAATATTATATTGTCATACCTCAAAGAGATACATGGTTATAAAAGGTTTTACAGTTATTACCCTACCTTGCAACACCCAGTCACGGTCATTCTGTGATTTATCTCCATGAATGCATACTGCTGGCCACCTACAAAACAATTTGACTATTAGTTGACCAAATAAATCAAAGTGTACAGGAAAATGTTTGCTAGGTAAACATTATGTTAATGAGTAAGTACATTTGAACTTACTCTATAAATGAATTTTATTTAAATGAATTATTACTGAAAACTTACCCATCTCTTTTCATTTTTCTTGTTATATCATCGACTCGACGCTTTGTCTCAATGAATATAATTGTTTTGTTTTCTTTCTCAGCCATAATTTCTTTTAAAAGAGTGCTCAATTTAGTTTCTTTCTCATATTCCATGCATACATCTATAATTTGTAAAATATTGTGGTTAGCAGCCAGTGACAATGATCCAACATTGATTTGGAGATAATCTTTTAAGAACTCTGATGCAAGGCTTTGCACTTCCCTAGGCCATGTAGCAGACCACATAAGTGTTTGTCTGTCTGGTCTTATTTGTTCAATGATTTTCCTGATCTGAGGCTCAAAACCCATGTCCAACATTCTGTCGGCTTCATCTAACACCAGATAAGTTGTCCTCTTCAAATTTGTCCTCCCACTTTCCAGGAAATCCAAAAGTCTTCCGGGTGTAGCTATTACTATTTCTACTCCGGCATCCAAATCCCTAGCTTGAGGACCTTTGGGTGCACCTCCAAATAGACAAGTGTTATGAATTTTTGATGTGTTGGCGAACTTATCACAGACTTCTTGAATTTGTTGAGCCAATTCTCTTGTGGGTGCCAGTACTAATGCAATGGGACCATCACCTCTGCTTGATTTTGGTTGATGATTAATGTGGACAATAGCTGGGAGGATGTACGACAGTGTCTTTCCAGATCCTGTAGAAGCAATCCCTACCATGTCATTACCACTCAAAGCTATAGGCCACCCTTGAGCTTGAATAGGAGTAGGTTTAGAAAATCCCATTTTATCAATTTCGTCCATAACGTAATCTGGAAAACCAGCTTCTTCGAATGTCAACGTCGGTCTGGGTATATTGCGCCCCTTCAAAGTTATCTCCACTTGACTTCTCCATGCTTCTACCTCAGAATCAGGTCTACTTTCTACATCAGGATGTGGCACATAGAAATCTTTCTTGAATGGTTTAAGCCTGCTTAGATCCCATTTGGGTTTGCGAAGATTTGCGCCGGGATTGTTCCTTCGACCGCCGCCATAGGCGCCGCCACCGCCTCTGTCGCCGCCTCTGTCACCGCCGCCGCCGCCTGATCCGAGACCGTATCGTGGACTTCGACTTCGGCTGCGGCTCCTGCTGCGACTGCGACTCCGGCGTCTATCCCGACTACGATCTCTGAAAAATACCAGCAATCATGAAGATATATACTTACCATGAGAGTTGCACAAGCACATTTTTTTAAATATACCATCCGAACATGTTACAAAGTTATATACCTTCCACGCCCCATATTTTAAAGCAAATCACTAGAGTATACAAATTTCACAGGTATCAATTTAATACGTATCACTCGCACTGAAATAACAAAAAATAACTCCGTTTCAGCTTCGGGAACTGAGAGAATAACAAAATGGCGTCGTTAGCCCGTCAGCCAGACAAAGGCGGCATTGTACTCTATGGATAGAATAGCATCCGGTATATAATCTGTGCTTTAGATAAAGTTGCCAGTCCCAAATATGCATTAATACTTTGACCGCTTCGCTACTCTTATATCTATGGCTTCGCGTGGCTTCGGACTTCAGAATGCGAAGATCAATATTAAAAAATACTTGCCAAAAATAATTATCTGTAGCAGTGATAAAGCAAATGGATATAATCTGTGGATGGAATCCATTTTCTATTTTCTGCGTTGTTGTGACATTTTGAGTTTTGCTCAATTAATTAAGAAAATGGGTTTTGTATGGTTTAATTCAGTCTAAATACTGTTGAATAAGTGATGATAGACATTGTATGGTCCAAATAACATCAAATTACGATTGTAGCCGGTTAAGTGACGAATTCACAATGGGTTGAAATTGTGATTGCCATCGGCATAAATTCATCGTTTTAATTTTATTAATTGATATTTAGGCCATTTAAAACTTCTACAATGGAACTAAGCACTAATGCGACTACAAGCGTAGAAGAATATCCTGACAACTCGTCGGATAATAAGTTCGTTATGACTTGTAACAACAATGAACAGTTCTCCGTCATACGCATTCCCGAAGACGGGGATAAGTCCAGTAAACATTCATCTAGGAAGCAGTCCAAGAGACGGAAAAAGAGCTCTAATCACACACGACCGCTTCCTAGGATAATCGTTAAACCACTACCGCCTCCCCCACCGCCAGAAAACAGAGAATGGACAGCTGCTATGTCCTACACGGAATCTTGTTCAAGCAAACCTTCAACTATGAGAGAGGTTCTTGCCAGCATCCCAGGGTTTAGTATGAAACCAAGAAAAAGAAGTGGGAAAAAGCTCTCAACAGCCGCTCAACTTCAGCAAACCAGAGAGGGATGCATTGATCTGGAGACACCAGATTCAATATTAGTAAACACAAATATTAGGCAGTTATTGAACAAGCACACATTTTCAATGCTTCCGCCTCTTTATCAATATAAGTTAGGACAGCTGCTGCCTAGTGTAGATCGGCTGAGCCCGTCGGGCAGATTGAATTCATCTAGTCTCAATAATGAATTCTTTGCACGAGCATGCCTCGAATGGCAGGACAGTCTGTCTGGTGGAGAATTCACACCAGAAAACCAGCAAAAAATGAAGACTGAAGCAGAAAAAGAAAAGAGTAAAATTGATCCCTGGAAGCTCAAACATTTTGAACCAATATGGGGTGAGAAGTTAAGAAGAGAGAAATCTTCATTGAATTTGAATAATGAAAGGCCTTCACTGAAGACTACAATAAAACTAAGGCCGACTGCCTCTATAACAAGTAGTAGTACAGTACCAAAAATTAAGAAGAGTAAATCAAGTAATAGTAAGAGAATGCGGTCTGTTGGTGCAGTGACACGGTCATCTTCCAAGGCTGATGATGATGAGTCGACTACAGTTAGTATAAAATCCTCTGCTCCGGTGCCTGACTTACTCCCACTCAAACATATGAAGCATCACACACAGACATATGAAGTGGACTGTAACTTCTCAGATACATCATCCAGCCAACGAATGGATGGTTCTGTTAGTAGTACACCTGTTGATCCATTATTGTTACCTGATGGGGAATCTGAGGATACAAAACAAGAAAATGACACTGGAGTTACAGATGAAGCTGTATCAAAAGATGGCGAGAAAACAACTGGTTCTGATGTCAATTTGCATGAAGTTTATAAGAGAATGGGCAATGATGTTGAATACAGCAACGCAAAGAGGGTCAAATATGAAGACGACGATTTGGCAGATCCAAACTATGAAGTACAGAATACTGAAGTAGTGAACACAACATACTCGGAAGATGCAAATTATGAACATGAACAAGTGTGTCCAAGTGAAAACACTGATAATGTTGATTGTAGCAGTCAAGAAGAGAAGGTAACACCCTCTGTTTATGATTACGATGAAGCAACTGAGTCGACTGTCCCGAGTTTGAAGATGGAAACTGAATTACACAAAGTACCAAGTCCACAGGTCACTTCAGAGCTACCAGAATCTGTAAAAACATCACCTGTTCACGAAACTCATGAATATGTTCAAATTAGTGAAGAAAATAAAGAACATACGAGTGAGAAAACAATTATTGAAACATTTGAAGTTAAACAAGATGATGATAACCAAGTTTCACAAGCTCATAGTTTCAAAGACACAATTAAATTTGAAGACAAAGAAAGGATACCACATAATGTTACTCAGAATTATTATGATGAAAGATTCAAGGATGCTGAATCTTTTATTTTGGAAACTGGGCTATCATCTATATTGACAACTCGTAAGTTATTATTGATCTTCACTATCACTACATAGTATAGAGCAAAGTCGCCTCACGCATCTATCTGTCCAAATGTATGCTTAAATCTCAAAAACTAGGTAACGGATTTTGATGCTGCTTTTTTTAATAGATAGAGTAATCCAAGAGAAAGGTTTTTATGTATAATACAGGGTATAATATTGTAGAGAAACACTGTTAGGCGCAACAAATGTGTGTGCGGGTTTACTAGTCTATTAATAATTGTATTATGAAGACTAGAGACAGTCAGCAATTTGTAAAGCCTAAAAAGTGTCTATCCAAAGTAACAGTTATAATAAACCAGTCCGATTATAATGCATTGCATAAAATATTTTTTTTAATTGCCTTACAGAAAGTGAAGAAGTAAAATATGTTCCTCATCCAAATCTCATGGAACTGTCTTCTTACATCAGTGAAGCAAGTATGTATTAGTAAAATTTGTCATTTTCATATTATAAGTATATACTTTATATGAATAAGATAGATCAGAGGGCCTATTGGCTATCGCAAAACGACATGCAACACTAGAATCCATAGACAAAATTGCGTACATTACTTGCTTAAACCGCCTCACTAATATGAGTAAAATAACAAATGCAGCAATGTACATTGAAGTTGTCATCTATCGTAGTGGGTGAGAAATAGCCAATAGGCTCTCAGTTTAAAAACAAGTGAAATTTTAAAAATACTTTTTAAAAACAAGCTTTATTTATTATTATCGTCTTGTATCATAAAGTACTCGTCAAGACGAATCAAATGAGCCCAAACTCGATGGGGTTGCGTTGTTTTATGACGGAGTTCCTATGGCTACCTTCCAGCTCCATCATCAGATCAGCTCGATGTCATAAAAATATTGCATTGTCATCCGATTTACACACGCATGCAAATTTTCAGCTCAATTGGAAACCGGGAAGTGGGTCAAATTAAACTTGCAAGATTTGATTACAGACAGACAGACAGACAGACAGACAACAGACAGGTGAAAGTAATATAAAGCTTGTAAAAAGTTGGATACCTACCTAAAAATATCTTGAATTTGGCATTGAATGTAATACTGATACTTTGAAGGTACTTAAAAATAACCACATACCAATATTTTTTTCAATCTACCCACATTTTAGTGTAATAAATACAGTCATCAATCAATTATTTCAAATGTATTTTGTGAAAATTTGTGTAAAATAACAGTAAAAATGCCTGTTTCAGATGTAACAGCTGTAGTGACGATGCCGTTGACTCAAAATTCTTCAATACCCATGATGGAAGTGACAAACACTTCTGTAAGTGCATTTATTTATCTTAGAACCCATGTGCAAATTAAATTGCAATTTATCTGCTGCTAAGACAGCAGAAATGGAAAAAGAATAAATTAGTCTTGTAAGTGTTGTAAGTTTGGTTTTCTTTGTAAAACACCTGTAAGCTATTGATTTTGTCTTTATGAGATTGTTTATGTTAATTACTCCTTAAAGCAATAACCACTGAACCAATTGTTATAAAACTTGGTATGTAGCTGAATACCTGAAAGAACACTTTACTTCCTACTTATTTATACCGAATTTCAATGTTACTTGAACATCATGTTCCAAATTTCAGATGGTATCGTACCCAGATGACAGTTTGCAAGATCCTGCAAAGCCAAAAACATCCGCTGTATCATGGAAGACGGAAAACGAATGGCCTAACAACGAAAATGTTATGACTTTGCATACATTCTCCGGCATCACAGACAGTGCGAAATACGTAAGCGACGACTCTAAAACTAGCTTGGACGATATGAACATGAACGACGAAAACTGTATGTACAAAGAAGATAGGGACGCGAATTATAACATGGAGTCCTCAAATTCATCGGAGAGTTGTCAATCGATGCTTTCGTCTACGGATAAGGTTATGGTAAAGCAAGATATGGAGCCGGCGACTAGTTTGGTGTCGAGTTCCACAGCCACCAATCCTCCAGTTAATTCTACTACCATGACGCAGAGTGTGAGGCCTGCTGGGAAGAAGAGTAAGATTGGGAAGGAATCTAATCGGTAATATTTGATTTTACATGTTTAGTTTCTCTTTGTGTCCAATTCATTTATTGACAGATATGTTTTTGACCTATTTTATGTGATTTTGGAAACTACCGTGAGTGTTATCTATTACTAATACGACACGGCTGTACTCACGTAATTATTTTGTTGAGTATTGTCTCAACCACGGTTTCGGACAATTACGATTTCACGCCTGCAGTACCCGACATTGATGTCGGTTGAGAGAATACTCAACAGCCGTGTAATACGAACCCGTGAACCCGTGTGTGAATAGCCGTGTCGTATTTGCTATTTTATGTGCCCTAGTAAAAGGTCAGGTAACGAGATAAAACAGTATTTAAATCGACAATAACAGTATTAAGTTTGTCCGGCTTTCACTGTCAAAGATTTCTCAATAATACTTAATGACGATACGATTTAACCAGCAATGTCTCAACTTTTGTTCCAACAGCCGTAGCTCCAACAAAGTGCCACCGGGCGCGGTGAACCTGGAGCGCAGCTACCAGATATGTCAGGCGGTGATACAGAACAGTCCCAATAGAGATGCATTACGCGGCCAGTTGAGGCCCCCTCCCGCCTTGTTAACGCGCAGCTCGAGGCCGCCGCGCCACCACCCGCCTCCGCCCGTGCTGCTGCGGCAGGTGCCCGTCTCCGTCATGCAACACACTGACGTATGTATACACTGTCACTACAGAGGGCCTATTGGCTATTTATTTAAGGAAAAGTTAACAACTACATTATGAGACTTAACAAATAACAAACACAATTAAAACTTATTAATAATGTAGCCCACATCACTTTTCTCATATTAATAATTGAGTTAAAATACAAAAAGGCTAGGTGACATATTACATTAAATATTAATATGCTACTAATAACTAATAATACATCAAGATATTTAAACAATTACTGATAAATAACTCAAAAATTATGTGTAAAAATTTAATTATTTTTGAAGAGTTTGATAAACTAATAGCTAAACTGACTCCTACTGCAATTAAAAATATCAATATCAATAAAATGTTTGTTATAGACTTGTACCATGCGCCGAATAGGAACACGGTTACCGGCGTTAGTGCGGCATGATGTGAGGGCAAACAAAGAACCCGCTAGCTATCGCAAAACGACATGTAAACACTAGAATCCATAGACAATTTTGCGCAAATTTTTTTTTTTTTTTTTTTTTTTTTTTTTTTTTTCATTAATATGAGTAAAGTAACAAAAGCAGCAATGTACATTGAAGTTGCCATCAATCGTGGTGGGTGAGAATTAGCCAATAGCCCCTCAGTAGTATGTTACACCAATATATCTTTTTTTTTTTTTTTTTTTTTTTATGTGATTAAGTAGAAGACGAGCAAGACGCTCTCCTGATGTTAAGAGATAACGCTGCCCATAATCAGTACAGTGTTACCCAAGATTTCACAATTATGTGAAATTCTAGGAGCACTGCACCAACGCTTCTTACTCAAGAGTCATAAGATGTTAAGACTCTTTAGCCCAGTAATTTCACTAGCTACAGTGCCCTCCTACCGGAGCACAGTAATGTTTGCACATTACTGCTCAGGCGGTAGAATAACTATTTTTCAGATCTTTAGTCATTATATGATTAGGTTACTGAAAGACGTAGCTAACGCTCTGTTGTAGCTTGAGTTAGCCTGACGATGCAACAGTTGGGCAGTAGCTGTCGACTTCGGTCCAGAGGGGCTATTGGTAATTCTCACCCACTACGATTAATGGCAACTTCAATGTACATTGCTGCTTTTGTTACTTTACTCATATTAATGAGGAGGTTTAAGCACGCAATTTTGTCTATGGATTCTAGTGTTTAATATGTCGTTTTGCGATAGCCAATAGGCCCTCAGATATGTGATAGTGTGTTCAATGATAGAATTAGGTTAAACTTACGAAGTAGGGTAAAATAAAATTTATACAAATTAAATAACAATTTTAAAATACACATAAAATACCCACTTACAAAACAATGTTCTTAGATATGTAAATAATTTATTGTTTTATGTATTCCAGATGAACGAGAATAGGTCAAACAATGTAGGGCAGTACATCCTCGTGCAAAGGACCCCCAACGTGGCGGCACCTCGCGCCTCCAGCGCCCCGCCGGCCAACCAGAATTCCAATGTTGTAAGTTTAAACTGCCTATATTATTATTAACTGACATTTTTTCCTTTAAGGGGTAAATAGTCGCTAAGCCTCTGTCTCGCTCGCACGATATAACTTATTGTCAAATAACAATTGATAAAATTTACTTTTTGGGAATGTGTTAAATTGAAAATTTTGCTCAAATTTTGCTCAAAAGTATAACCAGTTTGATACTTTATAATATGGTTAAGGCATGTTAAAAGATAGATATTTTTCATATATTCGAGAATGCCATTGTTGTTATTTAAGGTAGCAAACTGGAAATACTTATAAAAATTGTTTAATAATATGAGCAAAATTTTCAATTTAACACATTTCCAAAAAGTAAATTTTATCAATTGTTATTTGACAATTTGTTATATCGTGCGAGCGAGACAGAGGTTCAGCGACTATTAGCCGCTTAAGAGCACAGACTAAACAAGACCGCCGCTTATGTGATTTTCTGTATGAAAAAAAAAACGACAAAACATGGCGGAGGCGGTTGGCTAATTTTGATAAGCTCGTTCAAAGTAGAAACTCTGGTCCAAAGATATTTGACGTGTGTTATGCAGCGTCAATGCGTATCGTCGGCTAAAGCATACGTCCGGTATTGCGCACTCTTATGGTTAAGTCCTCTATGGTTTAGAGTTACCATCTTCAGTCGCATTTTCGCTAAACAATAAGTGAGATTGTGGTCAAAAGCAAACCTGAGGCCATATACTACCAAATCCAGTTCCAATATAACATACATTTCAAATTGATAACCTTTTTATTTGAAGTCTGTTAATGAAATTATCTGCTGATATTTTTTATTTCAACTCAATCTTATTTTTCAGAGTGTAGCGCGTTGCAGAAGTGTAGGCGCGGACGAGGCGTGCGTTTGCAACTTGCGAGCGATGATCCTCTGCAAGAAGTGCGGCGCCTTCTGTCACGACGACTGCATCGGCTCCGCTGAACTCTGCCTCACTTGTTTGATACGCTGACCGGGACGGCACACGCTGACTGACGGTCATACGCTGACTGGGACGGTCATATGCTGACTGGGACGGTCATACGCTGACTGTTATGGTCACACGCTGATCGGAATGGTCATACGCTTCGCACTTTAACGGCTCAGACGGATTTTGAGGATTGGGGATGGTTCACATCTCATGTGTAGTGTGTACGAAATGAAGCAGAAATATTTATTATAATAGACTTTATTACTAGTGAAAATAACAGTGAATCCTTGTGAGTGATATTTATTAAATAACGTGAAAATAAAACTTTAATAATTCATGTAGAATTATTAAATCAAACATAGCTGTTACTGCGATTGCATTGTGCTGATCATAAAATAAAGCAGTTATGGGGCATGGTTGATAAAGAAATTCACTATTGCCGTGTATCTGCTTTTTCATGCTGAACCTTTGGTAGATGTGAACCATCCTTGAAGGTAACAAAAGACTGTTAATCAACGAGGTTATGTATAGACTGAAATGAGTGACAAAATCCGTTTCGGGCCGAACCTGTACAAAAACGAGCTTCAGCTGATCTAAGACGAGTAAACTGCTAAAATTTTAAAGAATAAAAGATCACTGAAGATTTTTTTGCGATGTTGGTCGCGTAAATCTTTTTGAACGATCTGAAGTTAACCGATTGGCCGTTAGTGGCAGTAACTAATATATTATGTAACTGGCTACTCTGCAGCCAAATAGCTTACTTCAGATAATTCAAAAAGATTGCATGACTTATACAATATCGTTCACTAAAGAAGCAGAGACAATGTTCATTCAATTGTTCATTCTCAAACTATCAAAATCACGTATTTTTTTGGAGTTTGAATGATCAAATAAATGTAATTTCACTTTGATTTGAAGCTTGATTACGATATAAAAAATATGTGCAAATTTAAATTTTAGTAGTATTCTCGTCTTAGCTCCGCTGGCTTTGAAGCGTAGCTTTGTATTATATTAAATTAGCGGCGATATAGCATCGTGATTCGCGAGATGTACCATCATTTACTTCTTTCGATACTGAGCCTATCTCGTACCTAATACTACATAAGTAGATAAGTTTTGAGTGGATATAACATAGATATGAATGGTTGTTAGGACTGGTGGTGCTATTTGTATGAATGTATCTATCATAAAAGGGTATATTCCCATTCGTCCCCACATCAATTGACCCCAGGTGGCAATTACCACTGAATGGCGACTCGGAAGTAATTGTTCCCACTTTTAAATCGCTTTATACTGCTGTGTAGGTCGCCAAACCCCGTCATCACACTGCGATAACTTGGAATTTATTCCCAAATGCCACCTGATGGCAATTGATGTGGGAACGAATAGGAATATACCCATATAACTATGTTTCTATCTACAGCGTAATTGTAAACACCGATTTATAAGGGACTTTATACACTAAAACTAGCATTATTTATTGTTCTTTATGATATTCGTCCCAAAAGAGAAAGCAGCTTGTGTGTATACTCCATAAGTAACTCTCATTTGCTGCAAAAGACTTGAAAAAAATGTTATTATATAAATGCTATTTTTTGAAGTCATTCTTGCAGCTAATAATCTGTTTATTTTTTTCAATTTTGCGACTTTTATAAAACTACGAACTGAATTTACAAACCCTTATTTTTTAAAAAGCACATTTTTATCGCTTAGTTCTGGGACTCATGTTTTTATTTACTTGAAGAGGCAAGAAAGCAATTTGCATTACCTAATTATGTTATGGTTACAAGGTTATAAATATATTATGTGCAGCTATGGAATATAAAGCGTAAAGAAATTTTTAAAAAAATTTAAAGAAAGATAAATCTGAAAGAATATTTTACCAATCTATTTCTGCAACAAAGATAATATTATAAGTGTTGCCTCGACAATCCATCATTTATTTATTATGCGATGGATACTCAGACCTTTTAAATTTGATATTATGTTGTTGGTAGATTTTAAAGCCGCCTTTACTCCTACCTATATACTATAATAGCTACAAAATCAATATCGTCCATATAAAAAATGATATATTTTGCAAAATAAAATGAGTTTTCATTTATACTACTTTTTACTATTTATTATAAAGCCCGCGATCCACTTGAAGCAAAAGTTCGCAACTTCAAGTTCTCTTTAAAAAACTGCTATGTCATTTTTGAGAATTTCATACTGCTTACACATTTTATCGAAGGCTTACACAGTCGCAATGGAGCTGGCATATTATTCCTTGTCAAAGTAAACCTAATGTATTATATTTTAATCATTTTAGAAGAATCTTTACATTCTCCATTAAGTATGACTTGCGCAATATACTTTTAAGCCAACGTCACATAGACCCTAGAATGCGCGGGCAAGTCGCGACCCGGGACGGAATTTATTTTATAAGCGGTAGCGGTCAGAAACAACAAATATCGCGACCGCTTTCTCGCGCGTTTCGGCGTCTGGTTGATGTCTGCTTTAATAAATTTCGAATATTTAAACTAATTACATTAATTTATTCAGCATTTTAAAATTAGCAAATATTTAAAAAGTAAGATTAAGTACTTCGAAATCATAACTTAAGTTTTTTTGCCATTATTTGTTATTAAGTTAAGCTATCATCACATTAAGGTATTTAATTATATTATTAGTTATTTTTAAGCTGATTATAATTATCTCAGTTCCAGCATTAAATCTTGTTAGCACCGTCTGAATATTTAATTAATAAGCTGTGTAAATATTACTTTAAGTGAACTGAAGGGCTCTTACATTAGGTATTTATAATGTTTATTGTTATTAAGTTTTTTTTTCTCTTTGGTGTATTAGCACTATGATGACATTAAGTTATGAATTATTATTTTAAGAGTTGGTTATATTTTTTTGTAAGGATCTTTGAAACTGTAATAAATGGGCTTACACGGGCAATAAATATTGATATTATAATATTATGTGGCACTGCAGTTTATGGACGAAAAAGAAACTACCTATGTATCTACAAATTACGAATAGTATAAATGTGCATTCAAAAAATGACCCAACAGATTAAATTTATTATAATGTATCCGTAACAAGGAATACTGAGTTCACTCAATTATACCTTGACTTGAACCGATTTGGATTTTTTAAATGGGTATACCTACCTATCATTCCTGGTACCATTTTTTATTTTATTTTAGGTATTATCAAAAGGCTTGAGCGGTTTACTATCAATTCAAAACTTGCCTATAACTAAAAATATATAATAACAATATATATTGCCAGCATGACAGCTATTTTAATATTATCGGCTCACGAATATACTAAAGTGTATTGTAACTAAATATAAATAGTAAACATATAATCCGTAATTAAAGTACTGAATATATGTATGTAAATGGTACTACACAAAATATCTTATATTTTAGAGTGGTGACAGCCCTAGCCGTTTACAAGCCTAGATTGTTCTAATAGTATGCCTTACTTACCATCTATACATAATACATATTCAAATAGTAAAATCCAATCACTTTTAATTATATGGACGTTCCTAAAAACATAGTACAGTATCATTAAGAGGAGATTCTTAAATTAGTCGCATAATAAACGCACATTTGGTTTTGAAATTACATTTTACTTTTGCTGGGTTATAACTATCTTAACCTTTTCGCGAGCAGTAATAAAAAGTTTAATTATTAGTATTAAAGTTATGGGTATTTTTAAAACTGCTATAAATATTATTAAATTACTTTAAAAAATATATTATTTAGGAAGAAATGGCGTTATCAAATATCATAATGCCTTTATGTATATTATGTAGGTACTTACGAATTTTTTTTGGTGGGATATTGTTAATTCATCATCATTTATTTATTAAACCATGTCATCTATTCGCGAAAGGGTTACCTTATTTATTTTGCTTTGCATTTGGCAACTGCAATTTTTAATAAACGAATAGATTTCGCTTTATAACTTAAAAGTGATTGTGATAAATCATACCTAGTTATAGAGATAAAATATAAAAAAATGTTGCTCATTCTGTTATCACAAAATGTATAATATTTAGGTACGTACACTATTTAAGTAAGGTATTTTTTTTTAAATATTCAAACGTATAATATATGTATTTAACTTTAAATGCTTTTAAATAATTATTATCAAAGACTTGTTCATAAATAATATCTTGCTAATTTTTCACGTACAACTGATATACGATGGTCAAAATTAAGTGGAATTATTATTAAATCCAATTAACACTGCCCTACAACTAAAACGCGGTAAAAGGGAAATGTCAAATTTATGTATTCATTATTTTGTGCATACTTAGGTTGAATATTTAAGTTTACTGTATACAAATCCTTTTACTGCGTTTTAGGCGCTGTAGGGCAGCATTGTAGGTGGAGAATTTGAACACACTGTTTTTTTCAAAATGTCCTATATGATTTTAGTATTGCATCAGATTCTGAAAGCTATATGTAGCACACACATACAGGAAAATACGAGTTCATCATAATTTAATAATACTAAAAGGTTCTTGGCCGGTAGAGTTTGCAGAGATCAATTACTATAAAATCTATATTATTATTTGCACAACTGTGAACAAAACCCTGAATTTCGCTTACCACTTCTCTTTAATTGATCTATCGAAAATTAGTTTTAAAATGATTTATAATATCTACATATATATTGATATACTTTTGCTTTATTGTTAAGAATTGCGCTTCAACATCGCATGCATTATATTGTATATTTGTATATTTCGTAAAATGATCCACACTGAAAATCTTTTTTTTCAATAAGCTCTTTCAAAGATTTGTAATCAAATATTAATTGTATTATTGTTATTTATTGGTACCTAAGTATAGTTTCTTTAGGATCATAGACATTTTTCTCCAATAAAATTATGTTCTACGCATATATGATTTCATTGTTTTATTTATTGAAAAGACCTGTTTAGAAAGTCGAACAACGTCCATACCATTCTTATTATAAGCTAAAGATTATATGAGTCAAGAATAATAAGGATTTTCATTAATTATAATTAATGATAATCCTGGATCCGCCTCTGGTATTTTAGAAAGCCTTTGCCTTTAAATCACGATTACTGGCAAATACCAACATTGTGTGGCAGCTTTGACCAAACAAAAAAATCGAATTGTAAAATTAGGCTCTGACTGTCAATGTCATTTGTCACCTGACTCATTCATTCATCAGCTGACGTCAATCTAGCCAATAAAACTATTGCGTTTTTAACTTGACACTGGCAAAACACGAAAGTGGAGACCATAATTTAATATCCCGTGAACATTCACGAATTTTACTCGACACTGGCAAAATGCACATGTTGCCATATTATTAAAAAAAAAAAAAAAAAAACTATTGCGTTTATTTATTATGGCAAATTACATCGTATTGACACCAAGAAGAACCAATAGGAGTTAAGGAATTTAAACAACATTCTAGAAATCATTCACTTTCAAACATTCATTTCGTATTTCATTCATCTTCAGTTTTCTCTCGTATTTCGTGGCGGGTGGGTGTAACTTCTTGTGCACACTGAGTTTTAATCGCCGCTATTATGTAGATTTTCTGTTGCAAAATCAAACGTTGTAGCAGTCCGTCTAAACAAACCATTAAAAATGTCGACTGTCCTCTTAGCTGTGGTTGCAGTTATTCTATGTGTACTGTTCCGGATACTGAACGTGAATTCTCAGCCTCAGAAACCCGTCATTTATGGGAGGGATAGAGGTTTCATTGAGAACATTCTGTTTATCTCACCGTTTTTATACGAACCGTAAGTAATTACAAGTAGTTTTTGGATTTTATTCATAAATTTTGTCAGATAAAAATATATGGTTGTGGTCTTGTGAGATTGTCGCGTCGCGGCGAGACGCTGAGCTTTAGATAGATGATGTCACTATCTCGGTATCAAATGCACGACTTGGTATCGTGGTTGAGTCTCAATGAGTACCTACTCAGAATTGCATGAATCATAGAACCTTCCACCAAAATAGTGAAGCATGGTTTTGCTTGAATATTATGATAACTGGGAGACGCCAAACAAACGACGCACTTGCGCTGCTCGGTTCCTGTTCCTAGTAACAGAAGTTGATCCCATCTGATAAACCTAATTTTGTTTTTATTAATGTACCTAAGGGGGCATTAAAAATGTGAAATCATTAATTTTTATTTTATATTAAAAATGTGAAATCATTACCTATTATTATCAAATATTACATTGTTTTTAATTTTTCTTTGATAAATAAATAATTATTTATGCACTATTTTATATTGCTTTTATAATATAAAACTTATAGCATGATTCAAAATTTAATGGTCTTTATAATAGGTATATTCTTATTGTCCTAATGCCATAAAATAACACTATAAAATCATATTAAAATATATCATTGTAGCATTAAAAAAGAGATTGGATTTTATCACACATTTTATAAATAGGAATAGGATTCCCTACAATTTTAAGGATTCCTATTATTTTTGTCAGGTACCTACATATTATTATAATTTATAATAATTAAGTTAAGCTCACAAATTTTTGCTTTTACAATCACATCGCACAATATTACAAATAACACTAATATTACAAATGCGAAAGTTTTTGTATGTTTGTTACTTCTTTTTGTCTAAACAGGTGGACCGATTAAGCTGAAATTTGGTGTAGAGATAGCTTAGACCCTGGAATAACACATAGGCTGTAAAACCGCTGGGCGTAGGTAGTTATTTTAATAGGAACATTAGTTATTAACTTTCCTTTATTGCCACTTTCTTGAAAGCTTGTTCTGTTTTATGATAGAGAAATATAGTACCATTGAAGCGAGTACAGTATAATCTTACTAATCCGGCACTATTCAAAACCAGAAGGTGCCGGATTATTGGAATGTTCAGATTACTGGATAATGCATAATATCATAAGAACTAAAATAAAAATGTTTTCTCCACTATTTTACTTCTTAAAAATCTCCATTTTTCTTTCATTCAACAAGTGAATACATAGAATAGAATAGAAGTACTCTTTATTGTGGACCAACATATTTACAAAACACTGTAATAAAAATAAACACAAACTAACATAAATTATGATTAGGATACTTAAAATTAAAGAATAAGTTTGGTCTACAATGGGCGGCCTTATCGCTTTAAGCGACATATGCACTTGATAAGTTTTAAAGTTTAGACTGAGCAATGATGCAGTGACTGGACCTCAAAGGCATAGAGGGTGCTGAATTATTGGATGTACCAGTATATTGAAGTGCCGGATTAGTGAGATGATACTGTACTAATAAATGCCCAACGGTAGGTACTGCAGTATGTACCAACCGTGTTAGATGTAGGTTTTTTTATCTTACTCAACCTCATGTTTTTAACCTAGTATTTGAAGAGCTTCTGGACATTACTTTTTCTCTAGAACGAAATGTTCTGTGTTATATTAAGGCTCGTAATACTAATCACTGTTTTAGGTCTGATTCATTCAAAAACTGCTATATGAATCACTTTATTGATTTTACTTCAAAGTCTACTGTTTACAGTATATTGATCATACTGTTAATTGGTTGAGGTCAGGCTTAGTATACAAATACAATAGGTAGGTACCTATAGCCTTTTATTAGGATAATGTGTAGCGGAAAATCCTAAACTGTAATTGCTTAAGCTTATGAAAATAACTAACTGCGCCCAGCTTTACCCAGTTAACAGTATAGATGGAGTTATTCCAGGATCTAAGCTATCTCCACACCAAATTTCAGCTCAATCGGTCCACCGGTTTTCGCGTGAAAGAGTGATAATCATACTTGCATGATACATCCAGACTTCCATTCTTACATACTTTCGCGTTTAAAAATATAAAAAAATTACATCCTCCAAACTCTCAACAACTGCTTTTTACTTAGGATACCCTTTTCCTAAAAATAGGCTGAGTAGAGTCAAGGGCGAGGTCATGATCAAAAATGCGGGTGTAAGTCCTGTTGGACTAAATGAGGTCTAGGTATGTTCCACAAATCTTATATGAAGACTAATGTACCTAATCTAATTTTTTTTCCAAAACAAAATAAATGTATGTGTACCTAATTGCTTATTCTTTGCACATATGCTATTTTTTGCACATATTTAAAGATCAAAATAAAAAAAAAATCACGTATTATTAAGGGCATTTGAACTTTCTAACTGTTCAGAGCGAGCTAAACACACACTTTTCGTAGTAAAAATTATAATATTTTTGCCCGTCTGCACCTTGGCCCCCCCCAGAACCAAATCCTGGATCCGCCCTTGTGGCTAACCCATATGTTTTCACTCATTGTTACAGCTACATACCCACCCGGCTATGGGGCTTCAGTGGCCACGTCCAAACGATCCTGCACAGCTTGATAGGCCGCGTCCGCTGTCCGTGGCCCATCGGTGGTCGCATCTCGCTCATCACGCCCGACAAGTCCACTCTCACATACGACTTGTACGAGCCCGTGGGGTCGGAGCATGAAGGTGAGTTGCTATGCTACCTGTAGGTAAGGAAATACTAGTGATACATGGCTATGGGCCTTCAGTCAGCTTGATAGCCCGCGTCCGCTGTCCGTGGCCCATCGGTGGTCGCATCTCGCTCATCACGCCCGACAAGTCCACTCTCACATACGACTTGTACGAGCCGGTTGGGTCGGAGCATGAAAGTGAGTTGCTATGCTACCTGTATGTAAGGAAATACTAGTGACACATGGCTATGGGCCTTCAGTCAGCTTGATAGGCCGCGTCCGCTGTCCGTGGCCCATCGGTGGTCGCATCTCGCTCATCACGCTCGACAAGTCCACTCTCACATACGACTTGTACGAGCCGGTGGGGTCGGAGCATGAAGGTGAGTTGCTATGCTACCTGTAGGTAAGGAAATACTAGTGACACATGGCTATGGGCCTTCAGTCAGCTTGATAGGCCGCGTCCGCTGTCCGTGGCCCATCGGTGGTCGCATCTCGCTCATCACGCCCGACAAGTCCACTCTCACATACGACTTGTACAAGCCGGTGGGGTCGGAGCATGAAGGTGAGTTGCTATGCTACCTGTATGTAAGGAAATACTAGTGACCCATGGATATAAAGCTTCAGTGGCCAGACAACGTGCAGACGATCCTGCACATTTCTCCTTAGGCGTATTTCTAAATATTTGGCGCTAGCAAACAGGCGGCGCGGCGGCCGTTTGTGAAAAGGATAATTATGCGATTCGGCGGCGAGATATAGGTACATAGGTATTCTTATCTCAAGATAACATAACACTACAATAAATAATATTATACCCTTGAAGTCATTATCTGACGTTAAAATCCGGTTTATGATAAACTTGTGAACTATTAAAAACTTTAATTAGCATCCATCATATTTATCGGAATAGTAACTTTTTCGTTTTTTTTCGCACTTTCTAATATTTTTACTTTCTCTACTATCACGCCAGAGTTATTAATAAATATTCATATAATTAATAGAGAGTATAAAAAATAAAAATATTATGTAATAAATTTTTTGCTATACTACCAAAATTTCCTGAGCAACTAATATTTTTCACACTATTAATATCTCCAAATGGAAATTTCAATATCGTTATTTTTATGTTTCATTATAATAAAATTAGTCTGTGCTTGAATTTTCCTCATTAGTTATGCTAAATATTATTGGTGCCTATTTCCTCTGACTAACCGAAACATGGTATAATATTTATATAAAAACAATATGTGTTGCATAGGTGTCCAATTTGGCTATAATTTATAAATCATCTGACAGCGACACATAGAGACAAGGATAGTGGGACCTAAGAGGAGGAGACAGAGAGGATAATCAGAATATTGTGCATAATAGACATTTTTTAGTTTTTTTCTGGATATTACATATTAAGGTGTTTCAACAAATAGTTATCAATCAATAATATTATAATCAATAGTATTATACGCATATATAATAACACAGTATACAGTGTGTATACCTACAATGCAATATTTTGTTTTTAATTTAGTAGACTATCTAGTCTGATCTCTAAAGCAATTTTATGAAGAAAATTGGCATAATTCATTGAAGCATGCTAAGAAAACGTAGTTATCATGTCCGGCCATTGTTTATCGTAAATCGTAATTAAAATTATTTTTACTGCAAGTAGGTTAACGAGAAGATCGTGACGTCACTTAGATGAGGCTCAAAATGCGCAGGCTTCGATGCATAGCTGCATTTCGCTATTCACAGTGACAATTTTAGTCTTATAGTTTCTCGTAGCAAGCTCTCCCACTTTAAATCCACTCATGCTATTGCTGCGTTGCGGAATTTTTGGCAAAAACTTGATTTCTGATCCAGATTTAATTGTTTTGATGATAATGAGTGACAAGAGTAAATTAAGTGCCCAATGGTAAACATGGTTGTCCATAATCTCGTTCTGTCCAGTAATTACGCTGGTAACATTCTAGCTCAGCTTTTTTCCCAACTCAGCCCTTTGCCCAGTTTCAATGAGAAACCCTCCTAAAGAGCAGGCAGTCTATACAATATAATACATTTCTACTTCAACTAAAGTCTATATTGTGACATTCATTTTTAATATATTCAAGTTCTCTTCCTGGCTGTACCCACGCCATGATGGAGTAACCCTTAAACCACACCGTACTGGCATCGACCTTGTCGTCAGACTGTTATTCAACCAACTGTATACTCTAAATAAAACAGCCCATTTTCACCCTGCGTCTAATTGCTATTGATTTTTTTAATAGCACCTATAAACATTTCACATACATACGTGTTAGTTATGGTAATATACGCGAAGGTGCCTGCCATTTATACGACTATTACTGATGAAACAAAACCTTAAACTATTTTATCGACTACACAACGTGTAACTGGTTAGTATAATTAATTAATTAGTTTCGTAACAATTACAGTAACTGTTGGCAAGAATTACTGTAAGTATTTATCGGGAGTAGGGAGCACCCTAAAAAGGTTTGGATGAGATGTGAAAGAGAATAGGTGTGTTAGTGGAGTGAAAGAAGATAATTATGATGGATTATAGAGTAGAATGGAAGAGGAAAGCGTGTTATGTTAGTGTGGAATATGGGCGGAAAAAGAAGGATTTTAGATCATGCTTCTTTTTCCGCCCACATTCCACAATGATCTACTACTTTTTACCTAACACGTTTGAGGTATACGTTTTGGTCAAATCTTCAGGTTCAGTCTATATGTTTTCTTGAATATCTTTACAGACCTGTCAAATCTATTCTAAACTTGCGATGAATTAGACCCAATAATATGTCGATATGTAGCGCAGTACGAAATTGAGTTCATTTATCATTTGCTAGTTCATAAGCTTATGTATATCAGGTATATATAGTCAATTCTCGTCGGGTTTTGTTATGATTTATGATCAATTCCCAGAGAGACCATCTTGATAAGAATTTCTCCTAATTTTCCATTACTTACCAGCACGTCTCGGAAATATTTTTCCCGGTCGTTGCCCCGAAATGGCAGCACGAAATTTATCTCTTTGCTTAGTCATTTATGTTCATTTCTCATGCCAGCTTTAACTAGGCCTTTCTTTTTCCACCCTAAAACTATATACGTGCTCCTTATCAACATATACAATAGAAAGTGTATGTTACACCTAGATGCGCCCCACGGTTTCCCTGTACCCGGGTAGGTACCGATCCCGTGGGAAAATCGGAATAAAAATAGCTTATTATGGGTTCTTCCAGGTTTACAGTTACGTGGATAAAAAATACAGCGCAATATATTCTATATCCTAATCTTATTTTTTCTTTTGATCAATTTGTCAGTAAGAGATAATGTATTCATGCTATAATACCACCGTTTTTACCCTTATTATGTTGCAATAACGAGTCTTATCTTCCACGTGATTTTAATTAGATTTAATATTTGTAGACCTAAAAACTGTGTTCTTGTTAAAACACCTACTGATGCGACATAAATGTGGCAATTCAGTAATTTATCCGTAATTCCGTGCTTATTCATATGTAATTAGTGATTAAGAATTAATCACGTCACGATGTAACAATAGCTTTCCTCGACATGCAGATGTACTCGTAGGTAAATACTCGTAGTTTTAACTATAGTTGCATCGTCGTGAATTGGTCTTTGTGAAGTCACATGTCATTAATACTTTTTAAATGCGAAAGGTTGCGTTGAGGTATGTAAATTTTTTGTTCCTTAATTTCTTTAAATTAGGTAGGTAATGGCCTTGTAATAATACCTAGGATACTTTTCATATAAAATCATGAATGCCGCTAACATTTTGTACAGATAATAATATTATTATGTTTGACTATATATGTAGTTGGTTCGTCGTGAATTGGTCTGTGTGGATTGTAAAATAGATATGTGGTTTATGTAACTTTGTTTCTATAACTACCTTAGTGGTTACACTTTGTTTCTATAACTACCTAAGTGGTTACACATCAATCGCTCTGGGATTATTGAAGCGGCAACATTATGCACTTGAATTGTTATGCCTAGAGTTAATTGAATTACACTTGTGTTCATTAAAAACGAAAAGAATAACCGTAAAGAGTGGCCGACTACAGCCGCTTCGCATAGGGTACTTCCCGGTCGTTCACACCCCCGCCGTAGGTCACACTGTTACCGAACGGGAAAAGAACGAATCCCCAGGAGAGGGAATGAAAAAAATAGCGCTCGTAAACACTGTTGACGATCGGGAACAAAAACAGACTCGTTCGTTCACAGTGTTAACCTATGGAGGTGTGAACGAGCGGGAAATACGACCTATCACAAATCACATGTAAGGGTCTGTACGATAGTTCAAGAAAAAAATGTGCTAAAGTAAGAACATTTTTGTTATGCCATGCGATGCGCCCGTTTTGCCCGTAATAGATATGTAGTATGGCTGTAGTTGAACTCTGCGTCAGGGCAGTCAAATGGTGTACCGGTACTTAGTACTTACCAAGTACCTGCAGAAGCAGTCGTTCACAATCTTTAAATCTATTTTATCATCATGTATCTAGCACATTGCTCCATAAACAAAATAAATACGCCAGGAAAAGCCAGTCTGGGAATTTCGATACTAAAAGTAGTATTATAAACATAGTTTGCCTTCGATTTCAGTCTTTATTCCTGAAGTGCTTTGGGTCAAAATTCTTTCAATTTAGTCAATATAATCATCTTGGTCACAGACATTCTTATTTTACGTGAATGGTAAGTATAATAAATAATACTCATTTTATCCCTTCACAAATTATCGACGTCAATGATTTCCATTTTGTTCACAAAATCTTGATCAAAGCGTTTTCAATTGAAAATTGCATTGAATTACAGTCATGGCATGCTTATTAGTGTGTATTCAAAGTCTGCATTCGTGACTAATTGAAATCTTTACAACAAAATTCTTATTCAGGTAATATTCTTATTGAGGTAAGGGCTAAGGGCATCGACGCCGACGAGGGATATTATCTACCTACTTGTATTTTATAATCTGCGTCAGTTACTTTGGTACCTCAAACTGCTAATATACCTACTGAGACCATACAAGATTTCACTAAAGAAATCAAACTGTGACTGAGAGTCAGCGTGCTGAAAGTCAAGGGTACAATAATAGGGATGTTAACCTTTTAAAAATATTTTTTGATTATTCTCAGATTTATCTCAGCCATTTTTTTTTATTCATAACCAATAAAATCATCCATCTAATGCTTTTTTATTATTTTTAAGATACGGACTATACCAGGATACATGCTTAAGCGATCCTAAAACATCAAACGCATTTACTTATCTAAACAACAAACTTTCGCATTTATAACATTAGTGGAAAGTAGGATAATGAGTTCTTTAAACTCAACTATACAGACAGTTATATAAATTAACGCTAGATGCGTTTATATATTTTAGTTTCATTACAGCCGGCAAGATAACCATAACCAAGGTCGCGGTGACGTAACTTTAAACTTTACCGGCTTATATAGTGTTTAAATACAAATCATGATGTAATGTAGCGAATTCATTGGACCACTGGCACAATAAACCACATGCATAATTTATCTAAATTATATCTATAATTATTATCTTTTTCAAAGTCATCTGACTTTGAGGTATATAATATAGGTCGGGTATTAGTATCTAATATTCTAGGCTAGCTCCACACGGTAGTGTTAAATTCTCTTACGAAAAACACTAAGGACTATTTGTTTCAGAATGTAGACAATCATATTCTTCTGTTAATTATAGTTATGATATAACCAACCTTTTGGAATCGTATAATGATAGTAAATTACCAACCTTTTAAAAAGATAATTCTCTTGAATATGATTAATAAGCAGGGTCATTGGAGTTCTGGCGCATCCCTGGCCGCTCCCACGGTAAAGTCATACAAAAACAACTAATAAATAACCAAGTAAACTAATAATTGTTTTGAAAATACAGAAGTGTAAACAATTTCAAACGAAATTATAAACATAGTTTAGATTTGAAATTTTTCCAAATAAGAGTTCACCACCACCGCAAGAACTACTTTTACAATTCTCTCTATTCCTTGTTCGCTGTTTATCTTGTGGAAAACTGTTCACATATAACTTTTATCAATTAGATAGGTATATATATAATATCACAGAAAACGTGTCCACGTGTTCTCCTAATTGGATGGAACTCTGCAAATTGATCCATAGGTTACATTAATTTCGCGAATAACGTCTCTATCCTTTAAAAAAGCGTACGGCTTATGGTCGCAAGGCGCACCTTTGCCCGTCGGAGAAATCCTTTCGTAGCAGAGATCTACGTCGTCAAACCTATGTGTTCCAAATTTAAGCCCTATCAGTTCTGCGGTTGATGGATCAGTCTTTCCTTTAATATATTAAGATAATATAGTTCTATATATTCTTTTCAGATGATGTGACCGTGGCTATATGTCCGGGCATAGGGAATACATCAGAGAGTGTGTACATTCGTACGTACGTGCACTATTCCCAATGCCACGGGTACAGATGCGCCGTCCTCAACCACATCGGGGCGCTAAACAGCGTTCCTGTGACCGGCAATCGAATATTTTCGTACGGTGAGTCATTGATTTTAGAATCAGAACATCTGCCGATACATCGATAAGGCCAATTAGCGAATTTTCTTGTAGATAAAGTAAAGAATTTCCGGTTTCATGCATTGTGTTAGTTATAGACATACGTCATAATGAATGGGCATGATATTTATTAAACTTATAAGAGACACACAGATTATGGGGAATGCTATGAATGTGTGAGTGTTTGAGCAGTTGTCATATTAGGAAAATTTACTTGTCTTTTCAAGAAATCAGTGGTGCGTCGATTTTAATGATGGTAAAGCTGTCAAAAGAAAAATTTTCCCCTTATCGTTATGGACCGATTCAAACTTAGCGCTTGGTTGACGCCAAACGAGTAATACTACTAATTTCACTATGGCGGAAAGAAAGCATAAGTCTCTGTTCTCTAGATATGAGAATTTTGTATTAATATGAGAAATTTGATCCGATATGATGCATACTTGCATACAGAATACAGGATCTCAGCTTATTAGTTCGTTTTAATATTCCCTGTATTACAAAGTTTAGGATGGAGCTATTATGTAATATACAAGGTCTAAGGAAGCATAATATTATGTACATTGTAAATAGTGATTTATTTATTGGTAAGGTATGGTTACTTTCCGTAGCGGATTTTCCACTTCCCAAATTTCATAATATTATGTAGTACAATGTAGGATTTTTAATTGGGGTTATACTGCAACAGAACAGGTTACCCTACTTACACTATCAGAGTCAAATCGCAATTATGTGGCCAATCTATGTATTGCAGTTTCAGGGGGCCAAGATTCCCTACAAGGCCTGGTGGAACATTATTATCTAACCTATTATATTACCCTACATATCATATAGAAAACAGTCGACCGAATTTTAGTTTTGAGATTTTTATACGATTTTTAAAACTATCGCGAGTGTTCCCGTTGTCGAGATATTCTCGACAATATTAGACGTGAGTTGTGCCGTTTTTGTTGTTTTAGTTTCGAGATTTTTGTTTATTATATAATAACCTATATAAACGAATATTAGTCGAGGTTCTCAATTCGACTGATATTTTAGTTGAAAGTGGGATAATAGCATTGCTCATAAAGATAAAGGATGAACAAGGACAAGAATTAGAAAATGGACACAAACTCTCTTTTGCATTTTTGTCTGTAATAAAAGTCAGACAGAATGCATTTCGAGGTCAGGATTTAAGAATGCAAATTCGCGACCGTTATTTAAAAAAGAAACAAGTATTTAAAAATAAATCTTTCGTTTCACTGGCAAATATCTTCCCCTAGAAATAAACATTAGTCTCAAATGCGTACTGACTAAATTAGCTTAAAATAAATATTTTAGGTATAATAAGTATCATTTTACATTCCAAAATTCAACCGGTTTTGATTGGCACCGGCCGGTGCCACGATTTATTTAAAATAAAGTTTATAAAATGCGAATGACTCAAGCTTACTCACAGAATTGGTTTAGTTTTTACTTTTTACATATTATAGGCAATGCAATGGCTACGTAGCGTTGATAATAATGTTATCTATTAGATAATCGTAGTAGTTGTTAGGCTATATTGTTAAGTCTTGCTATTTAATATCGCGATGTACTTCAAATTCTTACTGATAAAGTTTTAATAAGTTCTAGAATTGCTCTTGTATAATATTTAAAGTAGAGGAACCTTCTCGGACCGCGCTCGGACACACGGCTTGTATGTCTATAATATCCACGGTCGTCCCGTCATTCCTAATAAAAGTGCTTAAAATAGAACTATTTATCTGTACCTGCCCCCTAGACCAGTGCATTACGCTTATGACTAACGCTAAAATTGACTGAGATGACAGTACCTTGCGGAAAAACGAACTACAACTGTGTGATTTGTTTTGGTAGGAAGGTTTATGTGGCTTGGAAAATTACTGGGCTAAAGAGACACATCTTATTGGCTAGGGAGTCACATATCTCTGAATGTGTTAGTTGTATCTATTGAATACGTAGGTAACACTGCAATTGCAATGTGTAGGTCTTATCGTGAGCGTCGGGCTCGTCTAGTTCATCTGAGTGCATAAAAATAGGTAATGAGATGCCGTTCTTAAAACTACCTCATGTTTTGTTTACGCCGAGTAAAAACGCATTACGCGTACCCACCTATACGGAGGTATGGAAGGGTTTTATGGGACTCCCCGTGCAGGACGACTGCACGGTATACCCACTAAAACATCTGGGCGACATTCCAGCGTCGTCTTTGTGACGGAGGACTAGGAATCGGCAGAGGCTTAGCATCCAATTCTAAAACTAACTCTACATTTCTTATATCAATAATATCCACTTTCCAAATCAGGAACTAAGACTAGAGCAGCTAACATAATACTTAACACATTAGTGAGTAGGTGATAAATATTACGTCATGCAACTGATATAAGTGACTCATGAGAGTTATGGAACCTAGTACCTGTTACACTGCGATAGTTGGTGCGACTTTATCGATCGCCTTGTGTGAACTGGGGTCAATATGTATAGAGCTACAATGTCGCTCTATCAAGTATGAAGATCAATTGATTTCCTTAGCAACATGAGTGATAAGTTATATGATGACCTATTTATACTATACAGATACGAGTAGATATGGATTTTCGTGTGAATGCAGAGATGATGGATGGACAGCATTAGCATAAAAAGACGTGATAAGCCGAACCTACTACTCTACATAATACAAAATAGGTACTAGCCTATGCTTGCCGGCTGTCCCCACGTTATAAAAGCATGCCATAGCGAACGTCTACGGCATAAAACTATATCTGTATTCCAAATTTTAAACCAATTTTTTGGGTTGTGTGTTGATAGATGCAGGCAGCCAGTCATGTTTCCCCCATATATCTAGACTTAAACTGTGGGAAAAGGGCAAGAAGTTGACGATATATTGATCGTAAAGTTACGTAAAACATGAAAGTGACGGAAATGCGTTTGAAAGTGCGTATGTATACTGGGAAAACCTTTTTTGTTACCCTCGTAGGGAGAGTTGCTCAACGCGATTAACTCGTCTGGCCATTACGACTGGCTAATATGCCTTTCCCTTTGAAATATTGACTAGGAAAATAACTAGGCATTTATAATCCACGTTTTAGAGTGCGTCATCGCAAGACAAAATAAATAATAGAGTTATAAAAAATCTCGCATCAGGATGTTTGTTAGCGAACTCCTCCGAAATGACTGACCGATTTTTTTAGTATATTTAGAGATATTTTGTAGAGGTCTCAGGATAAATCGTTGCTTAATTTTCTACATCGCAGAAAGTAACACAAGTCAGCTCAGTTTATACCTTCAATATATTTTTTTATTTATTTTTAGCATACTTTCCGTTTATGTTGATATCAAATCCATCTACTTATCATGTGCTTAGCCATATTTATATTATAGCATACCTCTTTAGGTACGTGTTAATCTAGTTAATTAATCGTTATTGTTTTACTGTTTATGTGTGTTATGTCACGCATATTCCATGTACTACATCATGCTAATATAGATAAATTTATGAGTATGTTCAATGTTTTCATTATACTAAAACTTAAATTGATCTGGATACATTTAAATATAAACGTAACCTAGATAAAGGAGCATAAAGAAATAACATAAATGCAATGTCTCAGTTTTCCTAATCCAATAAAATGTACGAGTATATTAATATTCGTCTGGATGCTGCCTGGTTTCGGATAAAGCGTAAAATCAAAAGTTTCTATCAGTGAAAACTATTTAGGCTAAGTGTTTATTGTATTCTCATTTTCTATATAAGTTCAGAAGCTGTTTGTTTTCCAAATAAAATAAAATAAAAAATAAAATCTAAGGCTTTTTGTATGAAATGTAGAAGGCAGCCTCTAGGAAATTTAGCTACTGAAACTGCAACAATATTTATAATGTGATTAATCTATAATTATATTGTGATTTGACTCTGGATGTGTACCTAGAGTACCTACTCGTTAGTAGCCTATTCTGTTGGAGTACAAATCGCATAATTATGTACCTATTTCGTAACAAGTCTGGTGGGGATTTTTCGCTGTTTCGCACCACAAGCGGTTCGCACCGCGGTGTGAATCGCACAAGTACTTGTATTGTCGACGCATTACTAATAAATCTATTGTTTTTATTCCAGGCCACACAGAAGATTTCAACTGCATGCTAGAGAATCTCCTAGAACGTTACCCCAACACCAAACTAATTCTAGTCGGCTTCAGTCTCGGCGGGAACTTGATCACCAAATATCTGGGCGAGGAACGCAAGAGGCCCCCCAACATAATCGGCGGGATATCTATATGTCAAGGATATAATGCTATTGAGTAAGTACTTTCTAGATTTACGATTTTTAAAAGTCTCCTCCATAACTATAACAACGAAACAGAACAACTCACGGCTAATATTGTCGAGAATATCTCAACCACGGTTTCTAAAAATTACGATGTCCTTTATCAGGAGGAGTTCAAGCCTGTAGAACCCGGGCGCGGCGGGGTGAGCGTTGGTGGTTGAGATATTCTCGACAATATTAGACGTGAGTTGTGCCGTTTTGTTGTTTTAGTTACTTTGTAGGTTTGGCTAGTTGGATATTTTTGAGAAATCCGAGTCATTGGTCTGGAAATGGAAGGTTTTCGAATAAGAAAACTTTCTAGTTTTAATGCTCCAAAGGGATCTTAATTTTTAACCGAATGGTGACTAATAACTAACCACACAGAACTCAAGCGATTTTCTTATATTTTTTTGTTACAAGCATGTGACGAGGCTATAAGAGGTAGAATCACTACATCTTGGTTTTTTAATTAATGCTCGTTAATGCAATCCTAAACGTCTTTATATCCATACTCATGAATCATGTCGACCTTTAGGTCCTAGTACAATTTGCTTCACGTAGACTCTGGGTTGTTAACCATGTTTGTAAGTGGCCTTACATGTTTCCTTGTCTGAAGTTTAGGTTAGTAGCTTGTACCATCACTGGTGCACTGTGAGATCATCGTTTTAATCCAAATATATAAAGAAGAGGGCCTGACTGACTTATCGACTAATCTATTAAAACATAGCTTCAGTCGCTGAACAGATTTGACAATATTGTTATGTAGACATCGGCTAAGAAATAATGTTTTTTATTGTAAAAATATCGATTGATCTATCAACGCACACCTTAAACAGATGAACAGGCTTAGTTGAAATTTTGCACCAATGATATTTTATACTCAAGATTCAACCCAACGCTGTGCTGCAAAGCTCGAAAACGGCACGTGTTTACTATATCTTTCTAGCTATTGATATATACATACATCCTAAGGGTAATACAAAAAATAACACAAAGTAATTAACATTTTGTAACAATAATCGAGTATCGAGTAGAATATCATTGTTTTGCACAAACAATAATAAAGATACGTAACCTGGACAACCGCTAAGAAAAGAATTTGTATGCGGGTAAAACTACGAGCATAAGATAGTTTATATTTTCTTAATCCACAATACCTTTTAATTACATTTTGAATCATCATTATCTCATTAAAGGTATTAATGACCATGCTAATTTAGCGGTCATTGTCCTTTGATCTAGTACTCTTATCGTATCAATAGAATCGAGGTGTAAGACTTTTAGGTCATTTCAGAGCCTTTGGCATGACCTAACAATTATTATCGTCTGTGACATCCGGGACCAAAGATTTGCGCTATGCAAATTTTCCACAACACTGATAATATTATGTACCATAATATTATGTATCATACTAATATTATAGACGTGAAAGTTTGTAAGAATATATGGATGTCTGGATATCTGGATGTCAGGATGTATGTTTGTTACTCTTTCACACCCAAACGGGTGGACCGATTGAGCTGAAATTAAGATCCTGGAATAACATATAGGCTACAGTACAACGCGAGCGGGTAAAACCGCAGAGCACAACTAGTTTAAAATGAACACAAAAGCTGCAGGTAAACAAAGCGAAAACTTTCGAGATGCTTTTAAGACGCTACGCTGATATCTCGTGTAATAATTGGATTTAAAAAGCGTCCAAAGACCAAGATAACAAACCAAGATAAGGGTCAATAATTGAGCAATGACTAAATCTTAAAGCGTGAGGGGGAATATTCGAGAATAATCTACTTAACAGAAGCTACACAAAATGCCCAATCTACTAAATACTTACTACTACTAACTAAACTACTACTTCTACTAAATACGTATTCTACTCTTACTCTTATACAGAAATCTGTATATTTAATTATCTCGGCTGCGGCTAAGGTTTGCTTTCCGGCTCCTTTTTCCACACTAAGAAAGTATAGTGTATTGCGTGCGATAAACTAATTTGCAAAAAAATCATTAAATGATTTAACAGTATAACGTATTTATAATTATTGAGGTATCACAGTTTGTGTTTGTTATTAATTTGATTGAGCGCAGGTTATCAGTGTCAAGGGATACGATTGCTAAGTAACGAGGTCATTTTTACATTTTAGCGGCATACAATAACAATAGCTAAAAATAATAAATAGCAATAACTTTTTAACCCCCGACGCAAAAACGACGGGGTGTTATAAGTTTGACGTGTCTGTCTGTCTGTCTGTCTGTCTGTGTGTGTGTGTGTGTGTGTGTGTGTGTGTGTGTGTGTGTGTGTATGTGTCTGTCTGTGGCATCGTAGCGCCCAAACGGATGAGCGGATTTTGATTTAGTTTTTTTTGTTTGAAAGTAGAGTTAGTCGAGAGTGTTCTTAGCTATGTTTGGTGAAAATCGGTCCAAGATGGCCGCCGCTACAAAATGGCGGATTACTTTTTTCTTCCACGACCCCCTCAATATGGGTATCAAATGAAAGGGCTTAACGAGTAGATTACAGCCCACTATATAAAATTTAAAATCCAAGATGGCCGCCATCAAAATATGGTGAATTACGTATTGCGTTGGGGGTTTTTTTAAATTTTTAATTTAATTCACTTGTTAAATTAGGCTACAGCTGTTTTATTTCTCTAACTAAAAACATAAAACGGCACAACTCACGTCTAATATTGTCGAGAATATCTCGACCACGGTTTCGCCGTTTTTGTTTTTAGTCATGGAGAACACTTGTGATAGTTTTAAAAATTGTTTTATTTCTCGTGGGAATTTAAATTAAAACTAGTATAATAGGCAATGAAGTGCCTTGCTTTTTTCTCACAGTCTCAATAAAAAATTCATACATGACCTTCGATGCACCGCTGTAAATTTCATTGTGAAATAGACCAGATGGTGACATTGAAATGTGAAGACTGTAGTGCTATTCGATATTACGTCTAGAAACCCTGATGCGTGTTTTAGACCCGGCCAAAACAAACGACGCTATATAATTTGGCTTTCAATTTGTTACCCTTTCTCTAATTAAAAAAAATTGTACCTAGTGTAGCGACTTATTAGTAAGTTCCTAATTATATTTTTTAAGGTATTCATTCATATCCTTTGACCACGGTCTTGCTTAATCTTAACCCATATATGCCTAGGAGGTCTCGAAAACGACCCAAGCATTACATTTCTTTTTGATAAATAAAAATCTATAAAAAATCTAGACACGCGGCAGCGAGTCAAGCCAAGTTCAAAAGCAAAGGAACAGGCGACCGCGCCGTGTGTTATATTACACGAACCGTCCAAAGCGCGTTTTGACGACTTTTTACACCCTCGTTATACAAAAACTATTACACATAGACAAGTCAAATTTGGCACATGTACTCTTAATATACGAACTACATCTGTGTTCCAAATTTCATAAACACAGCTCAAACGGTTTTTTATATATAAATATCCGGTATCCAAGAAATTTAAGGGTGATAAGGGTGATAGATCAAAATTATATCCCACTTCTAGATGACCTAGAAAGTTCAAATTTGGCATCCAGATAGGCAAAGTCATAGTAACAAAGGAAAAAATCAGAAACTAGTAAATTTTAATGATTTAATAATATTTTTAAATTTAATAATATTTTTAAATTTAATAAAAATTGTTAATTTTAAAGTATGGTAATTAACTTGCAAATTAAATTTGATCCACCTTCCGGTTTCCGATTAAGCTGAAATTTGGCATGCATGTATAAATTGGATGACAATACAATATTATTGTGACATGGAGGTGATCTGACGATGGAGCTGGAAGGTGGCCATAGGGACTCCGTAATTATATGACGCAACCCCATCGAGTTTGGGCTTATTTGATTTGTCTTGACGAGTACTTTGATACTATATAGTAATCAGGGTCTGATGATGGAGCTGGAAGGTGGTCATAGGAACTCCATAATTAAGCGACGCAACCCCATCGAGTTTGAGCTCGTTTGATTCGTCTTGACGAGTACCTTTGTGCTAGATAGTAATAATAAATGCTTGTTAAAAAAAATTACATGTTACCTACTATAAAGTACAAACTACCTCTATGACTGATAATAATGGTATGGTAATTTTAAGTATATACTTTTGTTATATTGTTTATGAGTCACGATAAGGAGTAGATACCTAATACCTATTCTATTCCACCTCGATCCTCTCTCGTCGGCGGAGAGTAGAGCGACAGTCCCATGGCCGGTGCACCGGAAATAATTAAAATCAAATAAATATAAATTAAGTTCTAGTAAGCCCAAAGGGCTTGATAATTAATCTATATGATAGGGCTTACTATGACTACTTCATTTCTGATATGCGTCTGGTATTGGCTCAGTTATTTATTACATGTGGATTTTAAGAGCTTCACGTGAGAATAATATTATAACGAATGGAGTAGGTATTATACCACCTTTATTTTATTTAACCTTACTCTTATCAGTTTTAGTATACTTACATACCATTAAATGATAGGTATTTCGGACCACGCCAGCGCATTAGGTATACATCATTAAATTATGGATAAGTACCTACCTACTATTAAATTCTGTACAAAAAGTAATGATATCCTATCAAAAACATAAATGTGAAATTAGAGCCAAGTTCAATATTACGATATATGTATTATGTAGGTACCTATGCGTTAGTTGTTTGTTGACTTCAAAGACAAAAGAAGGGAGATCTAAATTGGTGCCAAGTTCAATGGTTAGTCCTGAAATATATTTATAACATAAAATATTCTATTACAACTTAAAATATTATTTCTTCTTATAACTTAAGATAAATATATTATAGCTTGAGATCTGACTTGGCTTGTTCTCATATTGTATTATGCGAAATATTATAATTAACTTTCCTACTAAAACTGTCTATAAAACTAGCCGCCGTGGAACATAGGGCTCTTTCGTGACTGTTTTTGTATGCAGGTATCTACTTAATAATATGTCGTATATGAGAACAAGCCAAATTAGATCTCAGGCAATAACATATTTATCTTAAGTTATAAGAAGAAATAATATTTTAAGTTGTAATAGAATATTTTATGTTATAAATATATTTCAGGACTAACCATTGAACTTGGCACCAATTTAGATCTCCCTTCTTTTGTCTTTGAAGTCAACAAACAACTAACGCATAGGTACCTACATAATACATATATCGTAATATTGAACTTGGCTCTAATTTCACATTTATGTTTTTGATAGGATATATTATACTAAATTAATTTAAATTGGGCATACACGAGTATCTATCTGGGCGTATATATGTGTTAAACGATGATGCTGCCGAAGACAATAGCAGACTAAAAATAGAAGGCGGGATAAAGACCTTTCTCCCACAATACAATACTCTTTATTGGATTTAAAAGATAACAAAAAATACTTAAAACTAAACTATATAAAGGTCTACAATATCCTTATCGCTTAGAGCGATCACTCACCACCATCAGCCTATGTTCGTCCACTGCTGGAGATAGGCCTCCCCGATGGCACGCCACTCAACTCGGTCCTCCGTCTTTCTCCTTCAACCACTCCCAGCGACCCTCCGGATATCATCACCCCATCTCGCCCAAGGACGCCCTACCACCATTAATTTCAAATACTTATCTCCTTTACAGTACAATGGTATACCTCCTCCAATGGCAGAACTTCCGCCGCCTATACCTGTACGTGATGACGGACAACTATCGGAACATAATCACGCGGCACAGGCGAACTCTGCTCAGCGAGGTCATGCGCTCCAGATATTCACTCGATGAGAAGACTATCGTCTCTGCGGGCACTCTGCCTGATCTCGACGAGGCTTATTCAAGGTAGGTACTCGTATAATTATAATTTATTTTATTATTCAACACAACTACCAAACTCAATGCTAAAGTAGCATTTTTACCCATTACCAGTAACTGTAGAGAATCTCCAAGAAAATGAGAGGGGTGCAGACAGTATAGCTTCTAAAAAAGTTAAAAGATACTTTTTTGCTTCAAGCTTTTATTTTGGTTTCACCTGTTTTGGTGTTAATCTCTTATAGGTTTAATTTGATCCACTTTCCTGGTATCGATTGGGCTGAAATTAAGCCTGCATGTGTAAATTGGATGACAATGCAAAATTATTATGAGCTGTTCTGATGTTGGAACAGGAAGGTGGCCATAGGAGCTCTTTAGTGAAACGACGCAACCGCATCGAGTTTAGGCTCATTTTATTCGTCTTGACGAGTACTTTGATGATATATGGTAACCAATGTCTGATAATAGAGCTGGAAGGCTGATAATGGAGTTGGAAGGTGGCCATCTTTTTATCCATACTCAGTAATTACAAAGCTTGTTTTAAAAGGCATTTTTAAGGTCACTTGTTTCAAAATATAAATAAAAACGTGTTTCCGCGCTTTTTGAAGCGAGCAAGAAGTTGATTTACATTTTTTTATTTTATTGAATTGTGTTTTCCAGAAAAGTTCACGGCTTCGAAACCGTAGCGGATCTCTACAAGTGGAGTTCGTCGGCGTTCTACTTGGACAACATCAAGACGCCGATGATATTTGTGAACGCTCGCGACGACCCCATCGTGCCTGAACAATTATTGCCTATTATCAGGGAATATGTCAGTAAGTACCTACACTTTACAAACTTTAATTAAATTTATAAAAGGGTCAAAATAAGAATTTTCCAAATTGTTCTAGGCGTCATTTTGTAATCCTTAAAAATTGAGACTTTACCAAGAATTGCAAAACTTTTCTCCTTTTTTGATGCCGGCAAAAAGAAGCCAGTGCGTGGAAACTTCAGCATAATAAACCAACTTATGTGCCTCAACAAACAAATTTAACCAAACCTAACCCTACATATTATTTATTATGTATTTGTATAATCCTCTGAGTCTCTTGTCCGTTATTCTCATATAGGTACTTTCCGAATGGGAGGTAGTCCTAAAATAGAATTTATGACTTTGAAAAAGTGCTCTATTTGGCTAATTTGTATAAATGCATTTTGAATTTCAATATCTCTATACGCGTCGTTTGTACGTTTAGTTCTTTTAAATCGAATACTGTCTCTACTATTTTTTTTTAGTCTAGGTCTACCTACATGCTAAATTACAGCCTTGTCGGTTCAGTGCATTACGCGAGAAGATAAAATACGCACATCTAAACTTTATAATTTCATATTAGTGGAAGTAGGTTTATTCGTTGCAACCGTGAGAATTTTAATCAGTATTTTTTATTGTTGTTTTGTAAAAGCGTGAGAAAATTCAATATAAATAAGATATTAAATAATATTATCAAAACAATAGTTTTTCATAATATTTATTTTCTAGAATATGTTATTTTAGAGAATATTTCGTGTTATTTATATACCTTCCTACTTATTCTGTTTTAACCACATTTACGCTCATGTTACGCAAGTGAATAATAAGAGATTTTTAACCGCAATCATACCTGTAAACATTCTCACAGTTACCTTGTCTAAAAAAAAGGTGTTATTTAACTTCATTATTAATTTCTTAGTTAGAGATGGTTGGAGGTTTTAAACCTTAAGAACTCGAAATGCCTTAGATAGTAAGTAATCTAAGTAATAACTTTTACCTATGTCAGGTTTATGTAAAATTTCACAAATATTATAAATGTTAACCAATACCTACTGTACTGCAGTTAAACCGATGGAACTAAAATTTGGCATGCTTAGGCCGAAGAATAACACAGGCCGTTTTTGAGCGCTAAAACCGTTAAGCGCTAATTTAAATAAATAGCTAGTTAAAATTAAGGTTAATACAGCCTTCCTAGTAAATGTTTTTTTTCCATGATCGTTCACAGACCCCTACGTCCCATTGGTCATAACCCTTTATGTTGTGCTACTAGGTCTCGTCCGTTTGCGACCCGCAACTTTACCTAATATATAAACGCGCAATCTTAATATTTTTTTGTCCACAGGTACACGTGACAAAGCAATGTACCTAGAGCTAGCACACGGCGGTCACCTAGGCTTCTATGAAGGCGGGCTTATATACGCCAACCCTGTGAACTGGCTCGACAGAGCGCTCGTAGCGTTAGTCGGAGGCCTCCTCATGTCTCACAACAAATGTTCCCCTAAAGACGCCGAATGTTCACCACCATCAGACGAAGAAGAACCTGATTTAATACGATCAGCTATAGTGTATAGAGATCCCTTGGAAAAAGTGAAACAGAGTTATTAGTCACAAGTGGAAAGTTAGTATCGCGTTGATTTTTCACGTTCGGATTGCGCGCCGCTTTTGTTTTGCTCACTACGTTTATATGTGCGCGTGCGCACCAACACATGTGAATAATACGAATGTTACATACATGTATAAGTACGTACCATGTAATGTAAAAGTCCAGGCGCGTTTGTGAATATTTATTTTTTATAATATTGACAGCCCAAGTGAACCGTTTTGATTTTAAAGTGTAAGAGAATATTGATCTTTGTGTCATGTAAATATAGTCCACATTTGTGTGGTTTAAATAAAAAAAATGCAAATATGCAAGCGCTGGTTATTAAACGGCCGGTTCGTAAAGAGAAACTAACGCTTACATATTCGCGATCTTTATCAATAGTTCTTTCAGAAACTGTTCTGAGCGCATCTAGCGGAAAATTTACGTGGAAAATACGCGCGATAAGTAACTTTTCTTAAAAAATAATTGTATAAAAATTTTGTAATTGGCGAAAGTAAAATTCCGCATGTTAACAATCTAACGTTGGCTCGTAGAGCGTTCTAAGTGTTATATTTGTGTATTTTTAATGTAATTTTAGTGAGGATGGTTTGTACCGATCCTAATATCGAATAGCACTGAGACAGTTTTAAGATTGTATGTAATAATATTTTAAAAATTAAGAAAAGGAAAAAACATCTCATTGTGTCTACAATGCAATTGTAGGCGAAGGCGCTAGTATCTAAATCTACTATTATTGAGACAGCAAGTGGAACTTTAGTACCATTTTTGGCCACTCACAATACGATCCTAAAATAATATATTATTATAAATGGGGACGATATAGTTGTCATAAATCTCTAAAGCGTAGCTTGTGATCATTCTTTCCTACTTAGTATATTTTACAGACATAATGAAATCTTTGTCTTTTATTTCTCGTCTCGCCCAACAAAGCAAGATATCTGATGCTAATTACATTAAAATAGTGTGTTCAGTACAAAAGTCTTCTAAATTTATCAAAATCTGTCTCAGTTAGTATAGTTTTGGAGAGAAATCCTCCAAAATAGTGAAGTACGTCCATATCGACAGAACAGTAAGGCAAACCGTTCACCAAAGCTAACAAATGGGTATACGACGGTTCCTAGTTTTTGTGCCCTAAGTAAGATAATACTAGTATGTTGGTTATATTTTTATATTGACATGAACGGATAGCACATTATGCTTTTATATGTTATGCACAAAAAGCTTATTTACTGCAAAAACAGGTATGTTCTCATCGAGTCACACCAAAACCTGTAACACTGTGACTGGTTGAGAAAAAAATTCCTATCGAGTAACAGTGTGATTTGATAAGAATTTTCATTCTCATCTAGTAACACGGAGTTTAAGTAGTGTTCTCAGGAGTTTAAGTAAATCTCAACGAGTAACGGTGTGATTCGATACGAATATTTATTCCCAGCTAGTAACACAGGCTTTTAAAAAATACGCCACTTTGGAGCTCATTACGTATTATTCTTATCGCATTTTAGTTCGTAAGGTTTCGGCCATGGTGCAGAGGCATTATTCACAACCAAATTCTAACTGATTCAGTTTCTGAATCACAACCAAAATTACAATACTATTTCAAGCCTGTGTTACTAGCTGAGGATAAATAATCGCAGCGAGTCACATCGGTACTCGTTGAGATTTATTTTTCCGAACGAGTAACACTACCTAAACTCCGTGTTACTAGATGAGAATGAAAATTCTTATCGAGTCACACTGTTACAAAGGTGTGACTCGATGCGATTTTTTTTCTCAACCAGTCACAGTGTTACAGTATTTGGTGTGACTCGATGAGAACATACCCAAAAACAGCGTAACAAACTGTAAAAATCAAACCGTAAAATTTTATTTTTAGAAAAAAATAATGAAAGAGAGAGAATAATGAAAGAGACGTGTATAGGCGACGGTAACCACTCACCATCAGTCAGGCGGTCAGCTTCTGTGCCTGCCTCTAACATAATTTTACAAGTTTTAAATATAATGACATCCTTTAGTTGTTGACAAGTCGTGTTACATGTTGTTCTTGCAGTAGATAGGCTAAAAATGTAATATAGATGTATTTTTGGTTGTATTGTAACATAGAGCTTATTTTTTTGCCACGCTGACATAACTTTTATATATATTTTATTACAGATCATTAAATCTGTAAAATATGTATTTTGAGCTCTTTAGTTACTGATACATTGTGATATATTTTGGTGATTATATATTTTGCATTTTACTACTTATTATAACAGGTTATTTTAGGTATGTTCTCATCGAGTCACACCAATGTTACTAGCTGAGAATAAATATTCGTAACCGTTACTCGTTCAGATTTATTTTTTCCGAACGAGTAACACTACCTAAACTCCGTGTTACTAGATGAGAATGAAATTTTTTTTCCTCAACCAGTCAGTGTTACAGGATTTGGTGTGTCTCGATGAGAACATACCTTATTTTAATATGTAATTTATTTTATTGAGAATTTGATTTTATGAATGAATAAAAGATGTAGGTAGAAGCACAATTTTAACAGTAGTTCACTTGCCTACACTGTTGTGAACAAATAAATGCACAATTTTATATATTGTAGAAGGGAGAGATCGCCCACATCAAATTAACACACTAATATGATGGTAGGAGTGAATAGTTTATCTTGCTAGACATCTAACGTGATTCATTGTTGACCGCATCTGCACTATCCATCAGGTGGAATTTGGCCAAACGTAGACCTACCTATTTAATATAAAAAATAGCGACTTCGTGTATTATTTATTCCCATTTGAAAGTAAAGAAGTCTAATATTTGACGTAAAAGTCTCCTCGTAAGAAAAATAATGAGTTTAACTGATCATATAAATTTAATCTTTAAATGACTTAATGATTCAATACTGATACAACTTATAATTTCAATATAATTTAATGAGTTAAACAGTATGCATTCCCAATCGCTATTATGGCCCTTGATCCCCATTGAAATTTGCTTTATCGTAAAAATTAAAAATATAGCTACAGTAACGCATCAGTGTCTCTAAAAATCATCGTGGGCGATCTCCCCAAACTTTGTTAGTGTTTAACATCCATCCAGAGTGTAGGGATGAAGTTGATGTGTAAAATTGTAATAATATTGATGTAAAATATGGCATTCCGAGGTCGAAATTTAATAAAGAATTATGCCTGGGTTACACATTGTCCTAAGCCCAATTATCTAGTACAGTCAAGCTGTAACTTGGTAAATATTATTATTATTTTGTAGAGTCAAGTCGAAACTGGGTATGTTTACCATACTTTGCTTAGAAACAATTTATGTAGACTTCAAAAAGGTTGTCGAGAACAAGTTTACAGTCTAGTTATTACCCAAGATTATTACATTCATATAAGGGAATATTTAGTGACAAATAGATAACGACACAATTATTATGCCTACGCTACCCGTCATTTGCGAAGGTTCTTAAACGATGTTAGAACAAGGTCAATGTATAACGCCGGCATAACATAATGTCGACATAGTCCATAGCCATTTATTTATGTTGGGTTAGTGTACCCCAGGAAGATATTGGCTCGAGACGGCCGACGAAACTCAAGGAAAATTATGCTATATTAGACATTTTATAGTCCACCGGTTTACGACTCAGGCCAATATTCATCTGGGCTTAGTGTAGGATATTTTATAAAATGAGAATGATGTTCAAAATGTGATTTACATTGAATTCTAACTAGTGTTGGCACTAGATCACGTTTGTGCTTTAGAAAGGCGTGTGCTAATTGAATTTAATGTACATAAAATAGTAGGCGGCTTAACGGCGATTTTGAAAAGTACAGGGTGTGATACCTTCCCTTTAACATATTGTGACTGTTTATTATTATAGTACATTTCAAGATCACCCTATGTAGCTCATAAATGTATGGTACCTTGATAAAAAGTATATTTTTATATGACAGATGAAATAATTTCATCTATATCAAGGCATGAAACAATTAAATTATTGTTGAATGGAGCTTTTAATTTATTTTCTAGTAGTAACATTTTAGCTTTATTTCTTTGCTAACTGCAGCTGTGTTTAAAAGCATTTGATTTTTGAAAAATATTAGCTGGAAAACTAGACATTCGCAATTTGATTCCATTAGAATATAAATAAAGTTGTGAAATTCCATTGACTTAAAATATGATTTGTATTAAAGGATGTAGTAGTCTCTTTTGAGACTTAATTTCAGTTTATGAGAGTAGTACTTACTTTACGTATGTACCCACCTATCTCTATATATAACCTGATCTCAATCTGGAATGTGAAATTGTTTTGTGATCGTTGTCAGTGTTTTACTTGGTATTGTGTAAATTATTCTCATTAGTGGAGCCACAAAAAAGCGGGGCTAGCATGGCAAGAGGATTTTTGTTTTGTCTGTTTCAAAGTAATGTAGCTAAATGCTAATGTGGGTTTCTTTTAAATTTTATATATATTTGTAAATAATATGTGTAGTAATTATTTAATATTTAGTGTTAATTCCGCTCTAAATTTGTGAGTCTAACTAAGTTTTAAGAGACGGCGAGGTGCACTCGGTGGTGGAATTAATACTAATTACTATTTTGGTAACGTTTGAATTCCTCGCCGTCTCTTAAAACTTAATTAGACTCACAAATTTAGAGCGGAATTAACACTAAATATCAAATTATAACTAATAATTGTTGTGATGGATTTCCGCAAAGTAACGCCTAGTTCCATTAATTATGAATGTGTAGTATTAAACCATATTTTCTTATTCAAATTTGTAGACTAATCTGCAATTGGAATGTTGACAAGATTAAAAAAATAAAATCAAGTTATTTACTCTGTCATTCATTAAATTTACTCATTTATCTTTCTCCAGTGAGAAACTCTGACCATGTTAGCCCTGCATGTGCCCATATAAAACATTGCCTTTGCTTTTAAATACGCTAGGCCTAATATCTTAAAATTGTATAGATGTTCATGCCACATGAACAAATTTGAATGTTTGTACTTATGTAGTATGGTGCTTTATATTTTGTATAAGTATCTATTTGTATAACGCGTAATTTTTATTGAAATTGTTATCAGAATGTGACAATTATTGCGTTGTTTTATAATAATATGTATGTATTTTATAAAGTACAAAACAGTAATGTGAAAATATTTTATTGGTGTTACAATGAAATGAGTTTGTAACGAGCTTCGCATAAAGAGCTGCCTAATGTTGGATATTTGTGTCAATAAACAAATATTAATAACGAAATAAAACTGCATTTTCATTTAAATTTTATCCCATTCATATTGAAATTATTCATTACAAAAGGATTGATAAATAAGTATTTAATTCTAAGTCAATAATATAAAATTTCAAAAGACGGGTGAATTTACGATGCCTTAACATAGAGCAAGTTACATCTAAGTTTAGCTTAAAATATTTTGTAAATGGAATATTACTTTAGCTTTTTACAATTTTAATTGAAATTTGTTCAAAAATATGAGAAAAATAAAGTATTTCTTGAGCATAAATGAGATTTGTTGCCAAATAACTAAAATCTAAAGGTATGAGGATCATGTTAAATCAGATCTCTGTTAGAAAAATAAATCTAAATACATCTAACCAACATTCAAGCTAGGAATAATGGCAAATCAGATCTTACTTTAAAATTAAAAGAATTAACACTATCAATATTCCAAATACAAATATCACAACATTTTTCTTAATTAAATCTTATCTCTCTTTACACATATATTATCTTAAAGTTACACATCAATAATTAAGTATTCAAGAATTTACATTATGTTCCTATAAGACTAATTTCAGTGCCAGATCTAAGTGTTCAACGAATTCATTCGACTTTACAATCTTATAGCATATGAGTACACTTAAATTATAAAAATATCATGGACACTTAATATATGGCCACTGGGATAGTAAATGCACAATATATTACACACATAAAATTGAACTTCATAAACATGACCTAAAATATCTTATAATAATATCAGGAGAAACATATAGACAAGCAAAAAATACATGGATGAAAAATATTCATAAAGCAATAGAATTTTAAAAAGTACTGGTCCAGCCAAATAATATAAGTAGCAGGTGTAGGTTTCTTTTAAACCAGTTATTTAGAGTTCATGTTTAAAGTGCCAATCAATTTATGAGAACATGGTATTAATCCAACATGTTGATTCATATAATTAGTGATCCAATAAAAATAATACTTATCATTCTAAGGTCATGGAACTGATATTATACAGTCTTATATCTGTTTTAAATCTGAGTATTTTTAGTATAATAAATTAAAGCTTCTTTTTACAGATTCCATAAAAATAAATTACGTAAATGCAATTAAATCGTCACTTGTGGTTTCATATAGTCAGCACATAGCTGCCGGGTCGCCTTCCATCGTGCACGCTATATTATCTAATTTATGAGCTAAGTGCATTTTATTTTCTAGTCCTAATATAATTTGTTCTCTATATTTACTGACATAAATATACAACTCTTTTAAGGCAGATAGAGTATCAAACTCGTTTAACTGTTCTACAGAGAGTTGCTGCATAGAAGTACTTAGCTCTTGGTCGGTTACTTGAGGTAATTGTGAGACGGCCTGATAGAACCTTATCACCATATCTCTATAGGTCGGTAAATCCTTTGCAAAAAGCAATTTGTTCGATGGCGAATCTTTACATAGTCGATGTTCTGTTAACGAACAAGCATCCATAAAAGTTTGCGCGATCACTGACAGTGATGAATCCACTGTAGCAGTTTTGTTTATATCGAAGATGAAATCTGGATTCTTAATGAGGTTGACCCAAAATCGCAGGGGTAAACTGTTTGACTTCCACGCGTGGACGACTTCAGGGTTCATGATGCCGTGAGTCCTCGCAGCATCATCGAATAGATCGAACAACCATTTGACTGCCGGCGGTAAAACTTCATTTACCGTTAGAATTGTGCTGAAGAAATCATCGACAAATTTATGGACTGTGCCTTTGGTGGACAGGAGTCTGGTGAGGAATATTTCTGGTATGGCTTTATGGCTGTGCTCTGATGATTTATTCACAATATGTTGGTACTCAATAGGTTTTACTAAATGGTAGAAATGTACATTTTGGTCAGTAATATCGCTGTTGTACACTCGTATGTGGGAATTTGAACAATAGATGCCTGTACAATTTTTGCAAGGAATTTTGTAAGGCGTATTAAAACTGTCATTTTGACGAGAGATGAGCGACATGATGGCGGATTCTTTAACCCCGTAGTGGGCTAGTGTGTTTAATTTCCGCCATCCATTCAGAGTCTTCGTCGTGACATCTTCATCCTGAAGAGTAACATGACCTCCTCTTCCGTGTCGCCACTCGAGATCAACTTCATGGACGGATGGACGCATTGAAAATGGGGTATTCTTAAATAGAGCGTCTAATATCTTGGATTTAACTTGAGATATACTATCACAATCGAGAACTTTACATTGAACTTTTTCATCAAAATCATCTTGTACAATATGTAACGTAATTACTGAATAATCTATTTGTTCTTTTAAAAGTTTTTCTTCTGAAAGTGAATACCGTGCTTCGTGTGTTATAGCATCGACAACACCTTTTTCTATTTGATGCTTGATAGCCTTGAATAACAAGAATAAAGATGATCCTGCATAATCTTTGAGATAATAATACATGCACAGAGCCATCCAGTTTGTCAACATTTTCTCTACGACGCTCTCTGTTCTCCTCAACATTAATTGAGGATGCTTGTTACAAATTGATTTGTCGATAAGTCTCAGCAATAAAGACTTTAATATATCAGTAGCGTATTCCATCTTCCCCATCAAAATTATCATCAACAATGATGCTACATTCACTTTGTCTCGAATGTTAAAAGATTTTTGAGCCTCTAATGTGTCTATAAATGACAGAAGGAAACATTTATTATTTAAAAGTTGTTCGAACTGGATCATAGCTGCGTCATAATTAGTTCGTGGAGCATTTATGAATTGCCTTTGAACATTCAATATAGGATGATCAGAAACTCCCGGGAAAAATACTTTCATGACATAATTAACGTGATCAAGTGTAGGAATGCCTGAGTGTTCCAGATCAGCTGCCAAATCAGACATATCAGTTTGTAACTCAGCAAAAGCAAGTTTACATTCTAATCTAACATTGCTTTCTAAAGTGTCCATTTGAATTTGGATCCGCTTGTATTCTCTTTCAGCTTTCGTACTCCGACGTCTGTACATGACCAGAACAATCATAAAGATAAGGACTAAAAAGAATGTACCCGCCGCGATTCCTGCTATTGCTTCGGGCGGAAAATTGTAATTTCTTAGCAGCTCGTAATGAAGATATCCAATAGGAAATCTTAGGTTCCTGCCAACTTTCACTACCACCAGAGGCAAGTTAATATCAGTGATTTGAACGCCATTTTCATCAGTATTGGCAGGTTGAATATCCGGCGGCGTGCAAAGTAGCTGTTGCATGGTCAAACTTGTAACATTGCAGGCCTCAGTGCCAATGGTTACCACTACGTCAGATTCGTCACTAGCTCTTATTAGATTTTCGCCTTCTATGACTAGTGGATCACCTTTATATGATTTTATTCTGTTAGTGAATTGATAAACGTGAGGATCCTCTACAAAAACCATATGAGTTCGAGGCGGATTAAAATATTTCTCCAAGTCATGCATTGTCTCTACATTATCCATAACGAAACCAACTTTCATTGCTATCTGAGGCGTACTCGTTTGAGCTTTAGTTGCTTGCAATATATCAAAGTATTTTTTATTTATCGCCGGACTCGGACATTCCATTTGATTAGAATTCAGCACAGTACAAGCTGTGTGATTCACAGGTTCCACTTCATTTGCATAGTAGAGTTTCATTAGTGGTTTCTGAATAGTGTGTAAATTAGTACCATGAACTGTTATCATTCTACCACCTGACACGAAACTTTTTAACGGTTTTATTTCCATAATAGTGGGATCTGCTGTGTAATTGAATAGTTCCCCATGTAAAGTTCTGTTTGCGTTATCAATATTCACTGTCAAAGTATGAATCACACGCGGAACGTTAGCCTTAGGCGTGATGCATATTATTCTACCATTTGACGCCTGTGTTTTATTTACGGAACATGGTAATTCATCCAAAAAGGCAGCAACTTCTGATCCAATATTCAAATGCTGCCCTCCAATGGCTAATTGCGTGCCGCCTGACACTGGCCCTAGAGTTGGATAAATGCCTTGCAACTTGATGTTTTTATAGCTGAATAGTACAGATGATTCTGTGTAACCTGAATCATTTTCCACAATGACTGGTGACACAGCAGATCCGTTAGATGGTCCTGTACGACAAGTAATGCTGACAGATACTTCAAAATCTACTATTTCGCAAAGAACTTCGCCAATACGAACTTTTCCTGTTACTTCTTCTACCCTTAACCCAAGATTACTACCCTCTATTTTAACAATCGTACCTCCCTCTATAGGGCCACTAAGGGGTTGAATCATGTCAATTCTAGGTTTGGGGCATTCAGTAACTGGATTCTCGCGACATGATTCAGTGTAAGAACACGAATTTCCGCACCATGTACATTGATAGATGGAGTTTCTGGTTATGCAAAGTGAACAATCTGCATGCTCTCTGTGGGACCCTAGGATCTCACATTTATATAAAGTGATTGTAATTGTATCTATGTAGTGATTGTGATTCCAAACAATCTTTACACTGACATTGTATTCTCCCACATCCTCCTCATATGAATAAGTTGTTCTGTCACATACAATGTAATGATTTGATTCCACTCGAGCAGGCAATATCATATTAGCCAACTCAATACTCACTATACATTGAAAACCAGTGTGTCCTGGTTGTAGGTGTGGCAAATTCTCAACTTCAAGTTCCAATTCTTTAGGTACATTGTTTGGTAACAAAATAGGTCTCTTGTATTGTCTTATTCGAGGGCAATGACCAATCCCATGGTTAAGTAATTTTGTTGGATTGTTCTCTGCACTAATGACAGTTCTCTGGCAGACAGAAGTATCATGGGTACATTTATTATCATAAATACACCAATTGCATGCCCACTCACTCATTATGCATGAATGGCATGTTGTATGTTTAGCACAATCATAAAAGGCAAAGTTTCTCGAAACAAAATCTTTGTTTGTTTCAGATGAATGGACTGAAAGTGCCACATAAACATGGTCTTGGTTCTGTGCTATTTTAGGTCTGTGTTTGATGTCAGGAGTAGGACAAGCTAGGCCATTAGATGTTACAGCTGCATCAATTGGAGGAGTATTTCCAAATACACATTTGTACTTTGCTCCAAATGGAAGTTCAGGCAAGGTTCTTATGATCAGCTGAACTGTTGTAATCTCATTCATTGATATGCGATCTGGCAGTATTTGTTCAAAGTCAATGCATTGTTGTCCTGTGTATTGAGAGAGCCATCTTGGTGCACTTTGTGTACCTTTTTGGCACATACTCTGAACTGTGCACCTCTTTTCTAAAGAACACCAACCACAGTGTGGGTCATTAGATTCCAAGCATGAAGAGCAATTGCCATGCTCTGCACATTTTTCTGTAGGAATCTGCACAATGGAGTTTTTCGCCAGCACATACAAGGTTTTATGATACGGTGATAAGGTTGTATCTGGAAGAACTTTCTGTCCTGGAAGAATCTGCTCGCTAGAATATTCTAATCCTCTATCTGCATCTATCAACACTTTTTTCAATGCACCATCACTGGAACCTAGAAAAGCTACAGTATGCAAACCTGTCACAGACATAGTTACAGAGGTAATTAATGTATCATTCCAATTTATCACTGACATGGTTTTAATGGGATAAAGACCACTAATTTTAAGACCTACTTCACAAAAATTAAGAATATTGCCAGTAGAGCCTACACTGGGACATTTACCATCAGAAATCATGCCTGATATATAGCCCATGTTACGAGCCTTTGTGCTTCCATTGAAACACATGTGGACATTCTCATTAAACTTAATTTCTATCTCTTGCAATGAATATACACAAATAGCTGACTTAGACATAGGTTCATTAGAAATACTTTTAGGAGGGCTGAATAGAGCTACCAAGATAGAATCTCCTGTCTCAATACCCAGCTGGGACGCCAGGTTAGCACCGGCTTTAGCAATCTTAGCATCTTGAACTAAATTGTAATTGACAATTTCACTCTTACCATTAGCAGTTTGTTCTCTGACGTGACACTCCAGTGTGACCTCCGTGTAACTGTTGTAGTTATCATCATTGACACAGGTGCGAGCCAGCCGCGACACATATCCCAACTCCTCATTACCGGCTAAATGGGAATGTTTCTGGATTATCAAAAAATAAGCATAATCGCTGGCATTAAAACCGTATACATATTGCACTAAGAAGTTATCTCTATATTTAACATCTATTTGTATCAAACTCTGTTTGGAGAAGGTGAACTGTGCCAGCTCCAGAGTCATGAGATCGCGACTGGATATGGCAGGAACGTCGTGTCGGTACTCCCCGTTGTTGGTGAATGTGGTCCCCACGTAGAGCACATTGGAGCGGTCCCACGAATTGTACCGCTCAGGACCGATGAAGGCGTACGTGGAAGCATCAGCGTCGTTAGCCGCTACGCTCACCGGGACGAACTCCGGCTCTGCGGAGATGTCCCCCAATCTGTACTTGGAACAGGAACCTTGCGCGATTGAACCACACGCGAGAACGATCCTCGATTCTTGATCTATCACTAATATTTTGTTCACATTGTCTATCAGTGTAGTCTTTATGTCTTTAGAAGTACAACCACTCGCGTGACACATAGGATTGTCGTGTTTCGGGCCAGTTTTCACGACATGTATGGGTTTCAGATCCGGACTGAGCTGATGTATGTAATTTAACGATCCCACGTAGACTTGGCCGCTCACTCTATCCACAGCCAGGTGATAAAACTGGAATGTCTCGTTTTGTTGATTGGGATATTGTGATATAAATTCATATCCGTACACTATTGTGCATCGAAGCCAAATTGTTATGACTAACAATGTCGGTAAAACTGCCATGATTACATCTTATGTTGACTGCCGGGTGTTATTTTTCAGTTTTTCACAACCGATACTCCAATTCGACTCAATTTCAACCCATTGTTTCATTACAAAAATAAATTGTAAATTGTAATAGCATCCATCGATGCCGATGACATGGAATAAACAATATATTTTATTTTTTTAATTCAAGTGCTGCCAAATGGTCTTTTCTCTATGGTTAATAAAATAAATAAAGGCACAGACTACACATAATTCTCCAAGGAAGTTGTAGAAGTACTTCTACACAAATGAAATTTCTTGAAATGAGTGAACGAAGAATGAATTTATTACCTGTGTCGCTCGTTGTTATCTGTGGTTGTGAATGGCGATTTATAAAAAAACATCGTAAAGCTTGCTTTTATTTTTAAACAATACTTTATATGAAATTACACTATATATTGGCGTGTTTGCTACTCCAAATAACTTTAAATGCATGATTTATGTGTCAACCGGAATAAGTTGAGTCTAAGTTAGTTAAATAGAGCATAGTTAATAATACCATGCTGGTCGGTATCGACCAAACTGTACCTTTGGGTATTGTGATGTTTTCTGTAGATAGTTGATAATAAAGTGTAACAATAATGATGGCTACGATGTCTGTGAGCGGTGCCGCTGATGCGCACACGCAGATGAACACCTACCGCAGCTATGTGACGATGCTGGCGGACCCGGGTGCTAAGGATGAAATCAAGCTGAAAGCTGCTCAGGAACTTAGTGAAAACTTTGAGGTGAGATTTAAACGCTATATAAAAATGTTAGTAGGGTTTTTAGATTTTCTGTAATAGCCCTTCACTAACAAAGTTTGATATGCAAACCAACAGGTAAAAGCAATATTCTATACCTAACTTTTCCTAGCCATTAGGCCAAAAACTGGCAGGATCGCATCATTTAAGTATAGGGCCCAATTAGAGGCTTCAACATTGCTATTAATGTCTTTTACCATCAGTACCAGTAGTTACAGAGTTACAAACAGATATAAAAAAACCAACTTGAGCCATAACCAAGTTGCACACAAAAACTTGTACTGATTTCAGGTGACTTGAGTAATCAGTTAACAAACAAAAAATAATGAAAAATTCTGAACCTTGTCTTTTGTGTTAAAAAGACAACTTCAACATTTTAATAAGAATCTAATCAGCCTTATTTCCATTCTTTAGGTAATATTAAGCTCACCCCAATATCCTCAATTCCTGGACCACTCTCTTAAGATATTCCTCAAAATACTCCAAGAAGGCGAGCCTCACTTTATAGCCGAATATAACATTCAGCAAGTGAGAAAACTGATACTGGAGATGATACACCGACTGCCGATCAGTGAGACATTGAGGCCTTATGTCAAGAATATACTCATTCTGATGCTGAAGTTAATGGAAATTGAAAATGAAGAGAATGTCCTAGTTTGTTTGAAGATTTTCATGGAACTCCATAAACAGTACCGGCCGGCATATACTACGGAAGTTGATGTAAGTGAGTTGGTGTATTTCTCTTTTCATTCTTAAAAATATGATCTTTGATTGATTTAAAAATATTAATGATTGTTATCAAAATAAAACCATTAAAAAAAAAATTAAAAATATGATATCCTATTGATGGTATTTGTTCTTAATAGAAATATGAGCAATAGGGATGTTGACTAATTTTTGGAATTGCTTTTAAATGATAGATAGACTCATTACATATACGAATATCATATTTTTATGCAAAAATATATGAAATTTCTATATAAAAATACGTAAATAAAAATGACTTTTTAAATACTGCCTAAAACGTTCCGAACTGTCATCTGACAGCGCGTGACGTCACACCCATGGCTGGTCTCTCGTTTCCTATGAAATGTTCCTGATTTCGACACATTTTAATTATTCATAACTTAAAAACCACTGAACCAATTTTGATGCAACTTACACTGTGCCCTTAGTTGGTCCATACTTAAACCAAAAATAAAGTTAATAACCAAAATGAATCTTATATTTTCAGAGAGACATTTTAGTTATTGACTTTATTTTTGGTTTAAGTATGAACCAACTAAGAGCATAGTATAAGTTGCATCAAAATCGGTTCAGTGGTTTTTAAGTTATGAATAATTAAAATGTGTCGAAATCAAGAACATTTCATAGAAAGCATAAGTCCAGCCAATGATGTGACGTCACGCGCTCTGATTGGCGTTCGCATTCGCGTAGTAATAAGTAAAAAATATTGAAATTAAAATTGATTTTATTCAATTTTGGCTTGTAAATAGATCCTTAAAATGTGATTTTAGGTTTTTAAATACTGTCTTTTATGTGAAAAACATAAGTTTATATGAATTCGTAACATGTGTCAACATCCCTATTATTTAACTTTCATTTACATTACTATAAAATTGCATTGTAAATAACTATCAATATTTTACCCAGTTTTAGCCACTGAAAAGTGGGCTTTATGTTAATTCAGGCTCTAATGGCTTTTATCACAATTATTGATATAGCAAATTTTTTTGTCGATTATAATTTATTTGAATTTCAACAGAGCCATTTATTAATTTACTTCTAGATCCACAAGTTCCTCCAATGGGTGAAGGCTATATATTCAGACCTGCCCAACCACCTGCCCAAGATATTTGAGCCAAAAGCTACCATACGAGTGAAGGACCTTTCTGAAGTGAACATTGACCAGCTCTTACAGGAGACATACACAACTACTCCTATTCACACTGAGAAGAAACTTCTAGATGGCAGTGTAGTCACTGTAAGTGATAGAACTAACATTTTGGCTGTGGCTGCTTTATTTTAGTACTATCCACAATAATGAAAATAATTATTGGAATATCATAGCATCAAATCACAAAACACAATGTTTGTGTGTGTGTCAACACCCACATTTTGACCTCAAAACACAGTGTTTGTGTTGTTTGATACTTTTTTATATAAAGAGCAGCAAACAAGCAGCGGCCCACCTGATGAGTGGTTACTGACACATATGGAATATGGACTCCTTTAACACCGGGTGTTAATGGAGTGCCAGCCCTAGTAGACTTTGTAAACGCCGTTTTAGTGGTTTTTTAGTGATAGATTTTTAGTAGAGTCCGACCGAAACTGGTTTTACGGCTGAAACCGAAACCGAATATTCGGCCGAGGCTTTAGTTTCGGCCGAAACCGAAACTCGCGTGGTCAAAAAAAAATCCTTAAAATACTGAAATTTAGTGCATTTTACCCATTATTCCGCATTAAGTAGGACATGAAATGGAAGCACAGCATAATATAAAGTTTGTTGTTATCATTAAGTGTGTTGTATCAGTTGTAATATAAAAATATATCAATAATATTTTTAGGCTTCCATGGTCAACAAGGAAGCCTTATAGTTTCGCTTTATCTGTCTGTCCGCGGCTTTACGGAGAAACTATAAGTCCTAGAAAACTGTAATTTTGCACAGAGTAGGGCAATGATTAGGGTAAGAGAACGGTTACGAAAAATAAATTTAAATCAATTAAATTAGGGTACCCAATCTTGTAAAATGGTGATGATATTTTTTCTGGCTGATCCCATCATTTGGGGTATTGTTGAATAGGTATTTTAATGAAAGACATATTTCTAAGGAAATTTTTCGATTTAATGATCCATTTGATATATATTCAATTTTAATTATTTTTTTTGGGCGTGTCCTACCCTCTAAAATCTAAACTACTGGCTTTCAAACACTGTTAAAAATTACGAATATAGTTTTAACCATGATCTTTCCAGGAAAACCATAGCAGTTAAGATAGTTTTATAAGTTTTAACGATATCGTTGATGAAAATTAAGGCAGTAGATATATGATTTGCCAGTTCTACGGAAGCCTACATTGCGTGTAGTCTGAATAGCGCTTGGCCTATTTATTTAAATTAAGTTCTTATAGCAAAATGTTTATCAGTTATCAATTGTAATCAAATCACTAATTGTTACTGTTTCATTAACCCCTTGATCCAGGAAATAAATAAAAAATAAATAAATAAATATTTCAGGACATTTCACACAGCGCCACCTAACCCCAAACTAAGCAACTTAATGCTTGTAATATGGTGGTTAGGATAACGGATATAATACTTATATACTTTTCTTTTGTAAATATATACTTATAATAGATATTGAACCACCCAGACCAGAAACAAATACCTGTGGATCACACAAACATTTGTCCCGTGCGGGAATCGAACCCGCAACCTTCTGCGTTGCAGGCGGGTAATAGCCCACCGCGCCACAGAGGATGACAACCAAAACTTCCAGTTCAAATCAAAATTGACATCTATTACACCGGTCAACAGCATTTTTGCGCACGGGTTATACATACCTTATTTTTATTGCTTTTACCTAGAAACAAGAATTAGAACAAAAAATAGTTTGAATTTGCTTTTCCATGTAAAAAATGAAAAATCAAAATATAGGTCCCTATAAAGCTTTCAGTATACCAGGCTTGGTAACGTCTCTTAAATTCCATCAAGTCTTGAGAAAAAGCGTTCCTTTTGGTCCTGTGAATAAGGTCCCATATATAAATCTATAAATTTAATCAAATAGGAACATTACATGTACATTTTTAGAGTAATTTTACATCCCATATTGGAGAACTACGTTATAATGTACGTGATCCGGTCATCATAATTATCAACTCTCGATTGCCAATGAAACCATGACCTACTGTTAAAAATCTGTTTCAGGCTTTTTTCTACACATTGTAAACTAATTAATTTGTATACTCGTAACTCCGGGAAATTTGTTAATTATAAAAAAATATAGCTAAACAAGTACGCGTTTCCTTAACATTTGAAATTTTTGAGTTGCTATAACTTCTTAAAAAGCAAATATTTTTAATCTCACATTTTTATGTTTTTTGCTTATATAATCAGAATATGTTAAGTAAACCCCATGCGCAAACATTTTTTATTTTTTTGTTGACCAGTGTTATTTCTAGCTTCTTTAAAATAAGGTTTAAATTTGTATGCTCAGGTGCGGCTCGATCAAGCCGCTCGGGGACATACGGGTAAAATACTAAGTATTAGTATTTTGAAATCTTACTAATACTTTGGTTTGTAACTATTTGTACTAAGAAGAATCATTAATCTAGGTACCTCTATATAAAAATAATAATTACTAAAATTGCTATTACACGCTTAGTTCCAGTCTCAACAAAGATAATATCAAAACACACATTTAAAATTAACAAACCTATATCACAATTAGTCGTCCGCCAATGCGTTGTCACGAGAAACAAAGCTAGGCAAGCGTGCACGACAACTTCCGAAAGGAGTTTCGGTTTCGGCAAAAGTTTCGGCCAATTTTGGCCGAAACCGAAACTTTCGCCGAAACATGATTTTTGGCCGAAACTCAACCGAAACCGAAATTTCGGTCGGACACTAATTTTTATTAGCTTGGAATAAAAAAATGTACCACAATTTTTCTATTTCATAATATGCTTACAGTTTTATTTTTATTTCTACAGTACAATTTGATTCCTCGATCAGTGCTCTCTCTAAAAGTGATACAAGAGCTACCAATAATAGTGGTACTGATGTATCAACTCTACAAACAAAATGTTCACCAGGAAGTCAGTAACTTCATACCTCTCATCATGGAGACTATCACATTACAACCTGCGGCTACACACAGGTAAAAATATATATCATTCCTATATACTACATAGATCAATTTAACTTGGTAAATAAAAAAAGTCAACTTCAAATAAAAAATGATATTGATGACCTATATATCACACTAGCTTACGCTCGCGGCTTTGCCCGTGTGCAAAATCCTTTCTCAGCGAAGGTCTACATCATAAAACCTATCTGTATTACAAATTTCAACTCAATCCATTCAGCGGTTTAGGTTGTGCGTTGATAGATCAGTCAGTCAGTCACTCTTTCCTTTTATATATTTAGAAGATTAACTAAGTTATGATATTATCAAACAAGGATAAGTGGAACTGCTTTTTATAGAACATTTAATTAGAGGCATTCAATTAAATATAGTCTTACTCCCAATCTACACTTTGTGAACATGTATTTGTCAAATTCTATTTCAAGAGATCCTTTTGATTTTTTGTGTTGTTTGAGAATATGATCAAAAATATCATATAAATATATATATATCATCAAAATTAGAATATCTGTAGGAAAAATACTGATCATATAATTATTATGCAAAATGCAGTCATTACACCATGCAGCAGACATAATGTTTTGTACCTTTTCAGACAATCAGCATCATTCAACAAAGAAGTTTTTGTAGACTTTATGGGAGCCCAGATAAAGACACTGGCTTTCCTAGCGTATATAATACGTATTTACCAGGATACTATAGCAAATCATGCTAATTTGATGGTAAAGGGCATCATTGGACTGCTAACTTTATGTCCTCCTGAGGTGGCACACCTGAGAAAAGAGTTGGTGATTGCCACCAGGCATATTCTTGCCACTGATTTAAGACTGAGTAAGTTACTTTATTGTTATTTGTATGAAGTTAAAGGATAAATTAAGAATGTCTACTCTTAAAATGATTTTTTGTTAGCTGTTTTTAAGCGGCTAATAGTCGCTGTACCTCTGTCTCGCTTGCAAGATATAACAAATTGTCAAATAAGAATTGATAAAATTTACTTTTTGGAAATGTGTTAAATTGAAAATTTAGCTCATATTTTTACAATTTTTTTTAAAGTATAACCAGTTTGATACTTTATAAAATGGTTGAGGCATATTTAACACATTCGGTGCCACCGACTCGCGAAAAATATGAGTTAAATAGTGCGAGCGAGACAGAGACTCAGCGGCTATTAACCTCTTAAGCAGTACAGTTATCTCGACCTATTTGGCTTTTATTATAGTGACTAACATACTTTACTAAAAATTTAATGAAATAATTTTTTAAAAAACCCCTACACAGGTTGTGTTGTGTTCTGGGTTTATATATTATATTACAGGAAACTACAATAACTGTTAGTTACAATCTTTTTGCATTTGTCTAGAGGGCAGTTTCTTGAACAACTATTTCTTTTCCAATTTATAGACTGCTATTTCTGACCAATCTTAGAGATGCCACATCACCATAAAATCATGAATGATTGATGACTCGAGTTGCCTATTCACAAAACTCCACCGAAAAATCATAGACGATATGCCCGCCCAAAGTTGCACGTTCATAAAGTGGCTACTTTTCCCAGAATTCGTCCCGTATATGGAGCGTCTATTCGACGAGGACGTGTTACTGGGCGGCGGTTGGACGGTGCACGAGTCGTTGCGTCCTCTAGCGTATTCCACGCTTGCGGACCTGGTGCATCACGTACGCCAGCACTTGCCTCTCTCCGACCTGGCTATAGCCGCGCATCTGTTCTCCAAGAATGTGCATGATGAGTCGCTGCCTACCAGGTAATTCGATTTTTTACATTAATTTAACTTTAATTATTAGGTGATTAGTCTATAAGCAAAATCTCGCCTGTTGTTTTGCGTAGATCAAAGGAAGTAGAAGCAGATTCATTCAACAACGGCTATTCCTCACTAATTTCATTTGTTACCAAGAGTGCTTAACAGCTTTTACACTCGACTCTCTACGCTATAAGATATTCTAGCTTAATAGAGAGAGGCCCCGTGTTTTATCATTTTTTTTAATTATTAGCGACTTACGCGATATTTTACTGTATTAGTAATGGCACATCTAGTAATTAAGGGTGGACTTATTACCTACTTAAAACTCAGATAAAATCTCCCATTGTTAAAGGCAACATTTAAACTGAATAGAATCGCAGCAGAACTATAGTTACTGTACAAAGTAATACAAAGACAGATGTTTTCTCTTATGTATTGAAAGAAACTCGACTGAAGACATTTCTAATATAATTTTCGTATTACAGCATTCAAACAATGTCATGCAAGTTGCTCCTAAACCTAGTGGACTGCATCCGCCAGCGGTCAGAAAGCGAAGGCGCGGCCGGTACTCAGCCGCAAGGCAGGCAACTGCTCATGAGGATACTTGAAGTATTTGTACTCAAGTTCAAGACTATCTCCAAGTTGCAACTGCCTGCATTGATGAATAAGTGGTAAGTAACTTGTAAAATGGGGATCTATAATTCTATGTAAATGATTTTTGGAGTATTTTGTTTCAACTCCAAACTTATTGTTATAGTTTTTTTCTGTATTTTGGAAAACAATCTCACTATTATGAAAGTCTAGACCATTCGGTATTGTCATTAAAAGAAAAGTACACATTGTAAATTATACACACAAACAGGAACAAACAGTAACAATTTTATTCAACATTTCTGTGTCGCTAAGCCTCCGATTGAGCGCTGCGTTAGCGTGTGCAACACAGCGCTGGTATTCTGGCAGCTCCAGTACCAATACGGACCAATGTCCGTAAAATGACCATTCAAATGAAGAGTTTACTTTTTTCTAGCAATCCCAAACCAGCAACACCACCGCCAACCACCGGCAGCACCACCAGCACCCCAGCATCAACATCATCCTGCCCGAGCGGCAGCACCACCCCAAACACTCCAGTCACCCCCATCGCCACCCCCTCCACCCCTGAAATAAAGGTCGAGGACGAGAAACCCACCCCGGACTTCCTCGACAGCCTGACTAAGAGTGAAAATGAGAAGTCCAAGATTGGCTACCCGTCGATGCAAATGAGTAACCTGAATGTGGGAGATTATAGGACGTTGGTTAAGACTCTTGTCTGTGGAGTGAAGACTATAACGTGGGGATGTGCATCTTGCAAGGTGAGTAGTTTGAAAATTTACTATAATTTATAGAATCACGATTTTCGGTGAACAAGGTACATATTCTACTCATATACTGGCTTCTAGGTCTGATTTAGTCTGATTTGATATTCGATTGAATCATCTAGGTAAGATTTGTTAGGTTTATTAGATTCTTCCAATGGATCAAGGACAACTTTTAAGTATCGAGAGTGTGTGCAAAGTATGTACTGATATCACCGAACATCGTGCACCTCGTATATAATTTGAATCATCCTGACTATTTTTTCTTGTATTTAGACAACTACAACAGCGGAAAGTAGTACATCAACGACCACAAGCCAGAAGCAGTTCACAGCGCGAGAGACACTTGTGTTCATACGATTAGTACGATGGGGACTGCAATCTCTCGACATCTATACTTTATCAGCCCCAAGAGCCCCCGCGTTACCCCCTGCTCAGCCTCACGTAAGGTCTAAAGAAGAAAAAGAAGTGTTGGAACATTTCAGCGGAGTCGTAAGTATATTTTCTTTTATCTAGAAAAAATATTCTACAATTTCTTTGGTGCTGATACTTTTTTCTCATGATTCCTTTCCAGTTCTCCATGATGAATCCTCAAACGTTCCAAGAAATATTCACAGCGACGATCTCTCACATGGTCGAGAGGATAAACAAAAATATGACTTTGCAAATCATTGCTAACACTTTCCTATCAAATCCTGCAACCTCGCCGATATTCGCGACTGTACTCGTAGAGTACCTTCTCAAAAGGATGGAGGAAATGGGTACCAATTTGGAAAGATCAAACTTGTATCTGAGGCTGTTCAAATTGGTCTTCGGGTCTGTCAGCTTGTTCCCATCAGAAAATGAACAGATGTTGCGACCGCATTTACACAGCATCGTGAACAAAGCTATGGACTACGCTATGACAGCCAAAGAACCTTACAACTACTTCTTGCTGTTAAGAGCTCTGTTCAGATCGATAGGTGGCGGTAGTCATGATCTGCTGTATCAAGAATTCTTGCCGTTGCTACCCAATTTGCTAGAAGGATTGAATCGACTTCAGAGTGGCCTTCACAAACAACACATGAAAGATCTATTCGTGGAGCTCTGCTTGACTGTGCCCGTCAGACTGAGCAGCTTGTTACCTTATCTACCTATGCTCATGGACCCACTCGTGTCTGCACTTAACGGCTCTCATACTTTAATCTCTCAGGGATTACGTACGCTGGAGCTATGCGTGGACAATTTACAGCCAGACTTCTTATATGAACACATACAGCCAGTAAGAGCCGACCTCATGCAGGCGCTCTGGAGAACGCTGCACAATAGTGAGGTGGCGAGAATAGCATTCAGAGTTCTAGGCAAATTCGGTGGTGGAAACAGGAAAATGATGATCGAACCGCAGCGGCTCGAGTACCGAGAAACTGACGCCCCTCCTCCAGCTATACAAGCTTATTTCCAAGATCAAACGAAGCCGATAGACTTCGAAGTTGACAAAATAATTGACACTGCATTCGCTGCTCTAAAATCGAGCACAACAGATCCGTTTTACAGGCAGCAATGTTGGGAGGTGCTACGGTGTTACTTAGCAGCTTCTTTGAATTTAGACGATGACAAGGAAACCTTACAGAAACTTTTACATCATCCAAGTTTCACGGAAGGCAAGATTCAAGTACAAAACGGCCCTTACTACAAGTGTACCAATACGATCGTGCGAAATACACACAGAACAGCGCTTACTGGGATGTTCGTGGCGGCTGCTATAAAGGAGTTAAGACACGACGTTTTACCAACAATGGTGGCGTTAGTCAGACATTACTCGATGGTTGCAATCGCTCAAGAAGCAGGTCCTTTCGTAGGAAGCACACCTCCAAAAGAAGGACTCGATCCGTTAGTGCTCATTGACGCAATAGCTGTCGTGATGGGACACGAGGAGAAAGAGCTCTGCAAGCCTGGACACTTAGCCTTGTTCCTCATCATAGAAATGGCTGCTACAGTACTAGGCAGTAAAGAGAGAGCATGCAGATTACCTTTGATGGAATATCTAGCAGAGCGTATGTCCGCATTGTGCTACGAGCGGGCATGGTACGCCAAGCTGGGCGGGTGTATCGCTATAAAGTTTATGTGTGAGAATATGGCACCAGAATGGGTGTACAAGCACGTGTTTGCGTTCCTCAAAGCTGTTCTATTCGTAATGATGGATTTGACTGGTGAAGTGTCATCGGGGGCGATAGATATGGCGACGGTGAACCTTGAGAAGTTGGTGCGGGTTTGTGTGACGGCGCCGGTCGGAGTGGAGTTAGAGCTGGAGGTGGCCGCTGCGAAGAAACGAGCGCTGCACGATGTGTTGCAAGAACTTGTTCTGCAAGTGACAAGTCCACATCTATTGGTTCGACAACAGGTAACAAAACACTATTTCTTTATGCATGACAGATTCAAAGATATGTGAATCACAAATCACTCAATTTCTTTAAAACTCTTTTGGTGGTTCTATCTCTTTTTCTACTTAGTGCAGTATTTTAAAACTATATCCAGCATTTTGTGTTGGTTGACCAACATGTTGAAATTTATTTGAGAGTAAAATTAATCTTTAAACAAGTGCAGAATATTCAATATTGTTTATTTTTCTCAGTTTCCTAATGTTTTTGTTGTATTTTAGGCGATGAAATCCTTAGAACTTATAGCGGAGTTGCAAAAGAAAACAGTGACAGATGTGATGGACCCTCACAGGGAAGTCTTGGCAGATATAATCCCTCCTAAAAAGCATCTCCTACGTCATCAACCTGCAAATGCTCAAATGGGACTCATGGATGGAACTACTTTCTGTACCACGTTGAAACCACGACTTTTTACCATAGGTAAAGCTATTATATAAATTTAACATGATATTATTAAGATAATGTTACAAAATGATAAAATATTATGTATTTTCATCACATTAAATAAAATGGAAAGAATCAAAGCTGACAACAATAAAAACTTCTCCATAAACACGATATAACATTTAGAATAGGTAAGGTTCTTTGAATTTTATGAATGGGTCGTCAAATTGTTTTCGCGAATCTTTAAGTTATTTCTTCCAATTTATAGGCGACGGTAATCGCTCACCATTATGTGTACACACACATAAAGGTGTCCATTCCCAGTAGATCCTTTAGATTTAGAATAGAGACTTTAGAAAGAAGGAATTAATGGGTTTTTTTTTGATTATCCCATTACTGGCTCTGAAGGAACTGTCTAAGAGAACTACGTGAAATAAACTATAAAAAATACATACTGTTTACTCCCACAGATCTGAACATAAACGAGCACAAGATCTTCTTCCGTGAGCTGCTATCTCTATGCGAGGCGGAGGACGCGATCCTGGGCAAGCTGCCGTGCTACAAGAGCGTCAACCTGGTGCCACTGCGGGCCTCCGCCCTGAGGGCGCTCGCCTCCTGCCACTATATACAGGAAAAACATTGCCGGGAGAAGATATTCCAAGTGCTGTACAAGTCGTTGGAGAAAAACGACCAGGAGTTGCAACAAGTCAGTGGCTATTCTATTTTTAACTTTTTACATAATGAACAAAATGTTGAATGCAAAGATCTAACGCTGCAAGTGTCAAGCCAAGTTCAAGCAGCTACTGGCGAACACTCCGTGTGTAATATTTCTCTAAGCGTTTGGAGGGATTTCTGACCCCTTCGTAAGAGACTAATTCACATAGAGATGTCAAATTTGGCATATAACTAGACTTACTGAAGACAGAAGATCCAAAATTGACGTGAAATACAGGGTTATTTCACATCACTTTTGGAGTATCCAGTTTTTTTTATAAATACTTCTCATAGCGTTCTTCTTTGGAAGAAACAATACAAATGTCTGAGTAGAGATGAGAATAGAATACATTTGACTTACCACTATAGTAAATCTTTAAAGGTCTATTTGATTTTCTTTTTGTTCCAAGTTCACCAAATTTCACAGTGAACACTTCAGGACTCTTCTAAAACTTGTTAACTTTCCAGGCTGGCTTCGAATGTATGCAAAAGTTCCTGTCCGGGTTCCAAATCGACATGGAGATGGTCCACCCAGTGATGAGACCTCTATTATTAACGCTAGGAGACCATAGGCACCTCAGTGTGAACGGTGCCAAACGTCTCTCGTATTTGACCCAACTCTTCCCGTCGACGTTCAGTGAGAAACTATGTGAGCAACTTTTGCAGTTGCTGAAGAAGTTGTTGGATTATTCTATACAAACTAATAGGGGTAAGAATTTATTGTTTTTTGTTAACTTTTGACATCTGTTTTGACCGTGATTTTAATTTGTGAGCTGAAATCTTGGTTTGAATGTTGATTAAAAAATGTTGAATAAAGTCCAAAGTATACGCTGGCTTATCCCTGCGGTTTCATCCCCGTACCGATCCTGTGGAAAAATCGGGATTAATATTAGGATATATGTTTTTCTACGTTTCCATACTCACCATCATCTTCCTGCCATTATTCCACCTTATCCCACATCCCTTATCCCAGGTTTCCATACTGATATTCATAAAATAAAATATAGTGTCAAATTTATTTGCTACACATTATTTCGCATATTATCAGCGAGTAGTCTATTTTGATAAAAGAGAATTCGATAAAATTCATCATATTCGTCGTTTCATTTGGAATATGTGTGTAGATATATGTGTAGCTTCTACTTTACAATAAGTGCGGTTTCAGGTGCAAACTTCCTCCAAAGCGTGTCAAAGAACATGGAAAACGAACAGAAGATCATAATACTGATCGGCATTTTCCATCAAATACCCGCCGCGTCGCCGCGTTTCATCGACGTACTGTGCCGACTTATCTTCCACACGGAGAAATCGCTTATGATCGAAGCTGGATCGCCGTTTAGAGAACCATTGGTCAAGTTCCTGTTAAGGTTAGTTCCTACCTACTAAGTCCGGGGTAGACCTCCTTTGCAGGAGGTCGTCTAGGTGGGTACCCCAACAGTGCCAGTTATTCTACCGCCTGAGCAGTGATGTGCAAACATCACTGTGCTTCGGTAGGAGGGCACTGTAGCTAGTGAAATTACTGGGCTAAAGAGTCTTATCATCTAATCACTCTTGAGTAAGAAGCGTTGGTGCATTGCACCTAGAATTGCACATCATCGTAAAATTCTGGGTAGCACTGTATTGATAATTATGGGCAGCGTTATCTCTTAACTAAAGGAGAGCGTCTTACTTACACTTCCACATAAAAAAAGTCTTGAAATTTATAATAAGGAATCGTTGTGTATGTATACATTTTTAGATTCGTTTTCAAAGAAAAGTAAAAAGACCTTTTATGTTATTTAGGGTCTGCTTGCTAACTGCCATGGGGATAAAGCTTTTGAATAATAGTTGCCTATGTAGTAAAATTGGTTCTATTCTCTATTCGATTCTCGATTCCTGTTCTTCTCTATGCTATTGTTTGTCTATGATTTTTTCACATAACATTACTTTATTTTTTAATCAAAATATCTATTTACTTCGAATATTAAAACATTAATATGGATAAAGTAAGACTTATGCGTGAATTCGACTAGTTTAATGGATTCTTACGTTCTCCATCAAGGTATCCCAAGGAAACTCTAGACCTTATACTAAGCGACAACAACATAAAAGACCAGCAGTGGAGCAGATTCCTCGTATACCTGATCAAACACCCTGAAGCCGGTACAGCGTACAGAGAAGCGTTACACACCGCCAAGAAACCGAGGTTGATGCAACTGCTTGCTGCTAACTCTGCAGGTAGGCAGGCCAAAGGTAATATAGTTTTATTTTACTTTTTTTTTGGAAAATTGAGACTACTTTTATATCAAACTCAAACTCAAAATTCCTTTATTCAAATAGGCTACATTGGAGCACTTTTGCAAGTCATTTTTACATTTTTCTATTTTAACACTCTACCGCTCGTTCGCAAGGCACCTCTATGAGAAGAACGAGCAAGAAACTCATGAGGATTGCATTTTTTAAATATGTGTTTACAATGTTTGTCTTGGTTACATCAACAATGAAGTTCCATTCAACTGCTTTGAACTTGGTGGAAACCACGTTATTTTCTTAATTCGGTTGAGCTTATAGAATCAGCTTTCAGTATAATGCATGTTTAGACCAGTCTTGATGGCAAATTCAGCTTATTTTCCACGACCTTTTAAGTTAACGTGTATTTAATTAGCTTTGTAGTCTTGCTTATTATTTTCTTTAACTTCTAAAAAGGTCGACAGATCTAAGAATGCTCACCGTTTCTCATAAACTAGATTAGACTTGTCTATTAGTTATCTTCTTCACTTATAACACGCATGTATTTTCTTTTTTACTCATAATTCTTTATCGAAACTCGGTAAGTTGCATATCCTACACTTTATACAAGTGTTTTTTTTTTACCATTTATATATTTTAGCAGGTGCGACGGTGTCTACAATACCACAAGCAGACAAATCCGAGATGCAGTTCCAAGCTATAAGAGTGATTTCTCTGTTGATAAAGTTCGATACCCAGTGGTTGGCTACGCAGCAGGATTTGATTGAACTGCTCAAGAGGATTTGGTGCAGTGATCAGTACCATGTAAGTTACTTAACCAAAATATGATATTATTGTGAACGGTGTTTTTGAGTTTTACAGAGGGAACCAAAATGATGACGAGACAGTTAAAGAATTTTCTACTCATGTAAAAAGATCGAAACATTAGGACGATTGTTGACTTATTTTCCAAATCAATCAATGTTGGCACTACCCAATATAATTTGCAAGAATATTTTACAAGTTTCTTCTATAAATGACGTATTTCTAAATTAAATATATCATTGCAGGACACCCATAAAAAGGTAGAAGTGGTGGACTGTACCCACTGGAAAGAACCGAAACTAATCGTAAAGATTCTTCTACACTACTTCGAACATCACAAGGAGAATATTGACTTGTTATTCCAACTGCTACGAGCTCTGTGCGACAGGTTTATACCTGACTTCCAGGTTAGTGCACTTTCCTATATAAATATTGCATGTGTTACCTATTTCACCATTTGAATAGGGACTGTTTACAGAAAACAGATTTTTGAGTAAGAACAGTTTACTTGGCGCATTTGATCGCGCATCCAAACTTTGAGACAAAATGACTTTTTTTTTTGTTCATCGACAGATCGCGCAATCTATTGCGCCAAGTGCGGCGCCGGCTTTAGTCATGTCTAATTATTTTGACAATTTCTCTTTAGCCCTTAAATTCCCAAGCGGCTCGATCGGGCCGCAACCGCCCCTTCAGAAGTTAAGCCTTAATTTAAGGATGCTAGAAGCTTAATTCAATCCACCACCATTTGAAAACAATTGAAACGCTGGTAGCCTAAGGATTAAAAAGGTTACGTCAGACTAAGCCGGGACGGAACGGTAAAGTGGTCGCGATCTTCAGTTTGTTCCTGCCCGCGTTCGCTTTATGTGTGACAGGTTACGTACAACCTAGAACATTGCAAACATTCCTTCACGGATCGCGTTCGCTTTACCGGCTCAGTGTGACGTAAACTTTAAACACTAAATTATTATGTTTTTCTCACCAGTTCCTTCGTGACTTCCTTGAGAACACAGTAGCCCAAACCTACACGGTGGAATGGAAGCGTCTCGCGTTCTTCCGCTTTGTGGAGCATTTCGCCACCGACTCCATGTCTCAGGAACTCAAAGCTAAAGTGCTGCAGATGATATTAATACCTTGCTTCTCGGTCAGCTTCGAGAAGGGACAGAAGATTGTGGGCGGCCCGCCTGCGCCTTATCAGGATAACCCTGATAATGTCGTGTCTGTGTTTATTAATAATGTAAGTATTAAATAGCTACTCTTTAGGTGCATTTCTGTTCGTACAGACCAAAATGGACGAATCACAGGGCTGGGATAATAAAGATGTTAAAAGAGATCCAGCAATGTGATTGGTAAATTCTAGTCCACTCCGCTTTGTCTCAAATAAGTATGTAGTAAAAACACTTGTAAGAACTGTACACTACAGTGTTGAGAGGCGATGTTATCTCTTAGAGAAAAAGAGATGGATAACGGTCACCACGTCAGGGATATTGGGATCTTTTTTGATGCTGGCCTAAAACTTTGACGTGAACCATCAACAAACATTGCGTACGTCGTACGACTGATTAGTAAACCTAATATCAACACCTTCCCCAGGTAATCGACCCAGAAAACCCATTCGCATGCTCGGACGCAGTGCGCATATCCCTCCTTCAGTTTGCGTGTCTACTGCTGGAACAAGCGTCCCCACATATCCACGACGCCAACAACAAGAAACAAGGGAACAAGCTACGAAGGCTCATGACCTTCGCCTGGCCCTGTCTGTTGGGGAAGAACTATGTGGATCCGGCGACTCGGTACCACGGACATTTGCTGCTCAGTCATATTATTGCCAAGTTTGCCATTCATAAGCGGATTGTGTTGCAAGGTAAGAAATTATACAGATAGGTGAAAAAATTATTTATATACAATATACATAGTAATATTTTTTTACTGGGTGACAAAGCTCTATTAAAATACCAATTCTGGACATGTAGTATTTTGGGATTATGTGATTTTTTCAGTAAGAAAACTGTATTCAAACTTATAGATGCCTGTGTCAAATAAAGCACCAAAGTCCACTCCTATATCATAGCCTAGATCCAAGATCTATCTACAAAAACAAATGGACTATTCGCCCTTAAAAAAAATAAGAAGATTCTCATTTTCCATGTGTTTTGTCTGATATTATGTGCAGATTTCGTTTATATTGCAATTCACCACATTCACGTCATATAAAATACCCTTATAATTCGACGAATCCTACTTGATTAGGGCTCATAATATAAAATGTAGAGAGTATCAATATATCAATTGATAACGTTTTCATTTTATTCACAGTATTCCACAGTCTACTAAAAGCGCACGCAGTAGAAGCTCGCTCAGTAGTTCGACAGGCGCTGGAAATATTAACCCCGGCGATGCCGCAACGTATGGAAGATGGCAACACTATGCTTACACACTGGACCAAGAAGATCATCGTGGAAGATGGACACTCAGTGCAACAGTTGTTCCATATATTGCAGCTAGTTGTCAGGCATTATAAGGTTAGTGATGTTATAAGGATGTTTTTAGGGACACATCTTTAAGAATAGTCTTTAGTAATGGCGATGTCGCAATGTATGGAAGATTGCAACACTATGCTCACGTACTGGACCAAGAAGATCATTGTGGAAGATGGACACTCTGTGGAGCAGCTGTTCCATATATTGCAGCTAATTGTCAGGCATTATAAGGTTAGTGAACCTTAATGACTACAACTTGTACTAGCCTTCATAGCCCCATAGCCTTCAGCATTATTCTCTTTCTCACTCATTTTGGTTGCAAAAGTAACATTAAGTGAAATCTAAATTTCATTATGACTCTTATTCCTCAGGTTTTAAGTTTTAATATCATGTCCATAGCAAAATTATATTGGATTTTTATAGTAAAATCTAGTAGTCTCGTTCTATCAACCCTCTGCTGAACATGGCTTTCTTCTTGCATTGCCATTCCTGCTCAGTCCTCAATTTTTTTGTGATTTTCAGAGCTGGCAGATCCCACTGCCTCATACGGTTTCAAAATAATTTAATAAAATACCCAGAATTAGACATTTGGAATGATTGATTACTTTGACCTCCTTCTCCAATCGTCTGCTTAATACTCAGCGCCGTGATGAGCCCGTCATAGCTTTTGCTTGATAATTTGCCGCCATTTGTCTATAGCACAGTGGATACCTTCAGTCATTTTGGTGTCAAGTTGTTTGGACACGGATTGAACCATTTCTTGGGGCTACGACCTCTACCGCGTTTGCCACTGCTTTTACTTAGAAAACATGAAATGCTGCTTTTACTTAGCAAACATGAAATGCTGCGTTTACCTAGGAAACACCAAATGAATGCTATAATTTAATCAAATATTCCAGGTGTATTACCCAGTCCGTCACGCGTTAGTAGGGCACATGGTGACGGCGATGCAGCGGCTCGGGTTCTCGGCGACTGCTTCATTGGAGCACCGCCGCCTCGCTGTAGACCTCGCCGAAGTGGCGCTTAAATGGGAGCTGCAGCGCATCAGAGATCACGCTGCGCAGGATACTGTTGTGAGTATACTTCGATGTATGTTGTCCTAAATATTTTTTTTATGTAGGAAGATAAATGAAACTACATATCTGAGTTCAACGGAGTTAAATGATAAATTTACATTTTAAAAGTGTCATAAGTGTCATATATATTTTTGTTAAACACTCTTTTAGTTAGTCAACATTGGCCCTCTAACTTTCCAACCAGAATAAGTAACGCAATTTCCTTTATCGATATTGCAGGATAATAACTTTTTGTTATTTAAAAATAATATTACTCGTCGTTCTTTAAAGTCTACACGAGCTGCTTGTGTCTTGAAAAGCTAATGTTTCTTAAACGCTTAAAATATTTATCTTCTTTATCATTTTAGTTATTGACCAATAGTGGATCTGGAGTACTAAATTGTCCAAATAAATGAAACACGTCACGAAAATTGAAGGAATTGGGAGGAGGATTGGGGGTTTACTCTTTCTTTACATTCTGATTTTAAATATATGTAGTACAGTTACATACATATACATGTTTTTTATTATTATTCAGGTGGCAACATCCCCAAGCGGCGGCATAAAGCGCATGTCATCAGACGAGCTCGGCACGGAATCTCGTAAAGCGCTGAACACTGGCTGGGCCAGTCCACAGGCGAGCGTGTCCAGATTGGAACCAGACGCGGCCAAACCGTTGGACAGGCAACATGTGGATGTTGTTGTTAATCTACTACTGAGGCTGGCTTGCCAGGTTAGTGCTATAGGATCTTTTGAGTGTATATTTTAAGTGGTAAGATCATAGCATATATACATAGAGGTAAATATAATCACGCCTGGTTTCCATTGGGGTAGGCAGAAACTATTTCTCTCCACTTGGTATGATCCTGGCACACCTCTCCACACCTCAAGATCATTGGATGATTGGTTAATGTGTATGTCATCACATGACAGAGAGAGGTTAGAGTCCTATAAAGTTGTAGTCTAGATTGGAACCAGACGCGGCCAAACCGTTGGACAGACAACATGTGGATATTGTTGTTGTTGTACACATCTACTACTGAGGCTGGCTTGCCAGGTAAGTGTAGGATTTTTTAACTATATCGCACAGCAATCTAAGAAATTGCAAGCAAACTACTATGTAAGTCTTTCGCGATGAAGTTATTTTATGCGTGTGAGTTTAGTCGACGGCTGTGCGATGAGCTCGGTGTTTCGTTCGAAGTGACGAAATATTCGCATATAGTTTGTTACATAGGCCGCCCCGACACTCTTTCTTGCAATTTTCTGTCGGCTCTTCGGCGAGCGGCGTGTATCGCCGAGCGAAAACTTGAAACATCGTGACTCGTGACGTTGTCATCGTAGCTCTTGACGATTTTCGTCACCTGCTGGAAAGTCGCTGTCGCTCAATGTGGGGTAGGCCATACATCGCAATAACTCCTCAGCTACTAGGCTCTTCAATTGTTTTTTTAGCGGGGGTGGATTAAATTAGTTTCTAGCATTCTTAAATTAAAGCCTAAATTCGAATGGGATGGTTGCGGCTCGATCGGGCCGCTCGGGGGTTGAAGGGTTAATACGAATGTTCTCGTTATCTCAAGAAGTGTAGCCGCAGCAACAGAGTATTTTCGATAAAACTTACATTTAGTTCCCTGTTCACATTTCCCAGGTGAATGAAGGCAGTGCAAGTGGTACGGGTGGCTCTAGCGGTGCATCTCCCGGGGAACAGCTGTCAAGACGTTGCGTATTATTATTGAAGGCTGCCTTGAAACCTGACGTGTGGCCGCATCATTGTGAACCTAAGCTCGCTTGGCTTGACAAGGTATGTGAATTGTGTTACTTAATCCCTATTTTTATCCCAGGATGACATTTTGGGTCCTACATCTGACTAGCCAGGATTTTATAAAACTTTGAATAAAAACTCTTTTTTATTTGGCACTTGTCTAAAGTTGTTGTTGTGTGAAGAATTTGTTATTACGAAGAATGCAGTTTTATTTCTTTGACTCATGTTTTGTTTTCTTTAATTGAAATACTAAAGTAAGTTTCATCATTGTGAAATCCTAAGTAGCACTGTACTGATTATGGGCAGCGTTATCTCTTAACATCAGGAGAGCGTCTTGCTCGTCTTCTACTTCATCACAAAAAAAAAAAAGTTTAACATTTTAGCACATAAGCACAGTGACTCCAAAGATCAGTTTTTTCTCTTTCAATTCCCAGGTGTTTTCAAGCGCTGAATCGAACGCAGCAGCATGCGCGAACGCGTGCACAGCGCTGGAGTTACTAGTGTTCCTACTGGGCGTGTTACGTCGCGAGCAGATCCTGGCCGCCCTCAAGCCGCTGCAGCGCGGTCTGGCCGCATGCGTCTCATCCACCAACGCCAAGATAGTGCGCTTGACGCACAATCTGTTAGCTAAGCTCACGGCTATATTCCCCACTGAACCCACCGGAGCTGCGCAAGCCTCGAAGGTATTTTATGATCTTATTATAAAAAAGTAAATTTATCTTAGATATTTTTTTTGCCAACAGTGTGAAACTTTATTAGTTCAATATGATGATGCCATATTATGATCTAGATCTGCTCGCATAGCTCCCGTCAAGGAATCTTTTCATGATGAATGTCTCTGTGTGCTAAATTTAAATCCAATGTTTAGCTGTTAGATTTGTGTGTTGATAAATCATTCATTTGGCCACAACATTATGTTATACATACAGCTACGTGGGTAGTTCAATAGAAAGAAGAAAAAAGTATCAAATGAAATTGATCAATTGTTATTTGGCAACTAACAAATTAGATAGAGCACCTAGAAAACTAAGGATCAATAAGCTTCGCTTACAATTAATATCTGTGTTAAACATTCCAATGTATTCCACAGTACGAAGAATTAGAGACCCTGTACGCATGTGTGAGCAAGTACGCATTCGAAGGTCTCGCCACATACGAAAAGTCAGCTGGGACCAGCGGCGCCAGCGGGAGCACGACCCCTAGTGGGGCCGCAGCTCTACTCGGGCCATTGATGATGTTGAAGGCTTGCTGTACTTCAAGCCCGTCCTACATTGACAGACTGTTACTGCCTTTGATGAGAGTGTTGCAAAGAATGGCTCGAGATCATGTCGCTCCTAATCCTGATACGGCCACCTCGGATCTATTGGTGAGTGTGCTTTTTCTTGCCATGTTACTGGGATCATCATTGATGATGTTCAAGGCTGGCTGTAATTCAAGCCAGTCCTACATTGATAGACTGTTACTGCCTTTGATGAGAGTGTTGCAAAGAATGGCCCGAGATCACGTCGCTCATACGGCCACTTCGGATCTATTGGTGAGTGTTTTGTTTGTTGATTGCATTTCTAGGATCCTTGATGATGTTGAAGGCTTGCTGTACTTCAAGCCCGTCCCACATTAATAGACTGTTACTGCCTTTCATGAGAGTGTTGCAAAGAATGGCTCGAGATCACGTCGCTCCTAATCCCGATACGGCCACTTCAGATCTATTGGTGAGTGTGCTTTTCCTTGCCATGTTACTGGGATCCTTGATGATGTTGAAGGCTGGCTGTACTTCAAGCCCGTCCTATATCGATAGACGGTTGGATCTATTGGTGAGTGTGCCTTTTCTTGCCATGTTACTGATCCTTGATGATGTTGAAGGTTTGCTGTACTTCCAGCCCGTCATACATTGATAGACTATTACTGCCTTTGATAAGAGTGCTGCAGAGAATGGCCCGAGATCACGTCGCTCCTAACCCTGATACGGCCACTTCGGATCTATTGGTGAGTGTTTTGTTTGTTGATTGCGTTTCTAGGGTCCTTGATGATGTTGAAGGCTTGCTGTACTTCAAGCCCGTCCTACATTGACAGACTGTTACTGCCTTTGATGAGAGTGTTGCAAAGAATGGCTCGAGATCACGTCGCTCCTAACCCTGATACGGCCACTTCATCTATTGGTGAGTGTTTTGTTTGTTGATTGCGTTTCTAGGATCCTTAATGATGTTAAAGGCTGGCTGTACTTCAAGCCAGTCCTACATTGATAGACTGTTACTGCCTTTGATGAGAGTGTTGCAAAGAATGGCTCGAGATCACGTCGCTCCTAACCCTGATACGGCCACTTGATCTATTGGTGAGTGTTTTGTTTGTTGATTGCGTTTCTAGGATCCTTAATGATGTTAAAGGCTGGCTGTACTTCAAGCCAGTCCTACATTGATAGACTGTTACTGCCTTTGATGAGAGTGCTGCAGAGAATGGCTCGAGATCACGTCGCTCCTAACCCTGATACGGCCACTTCAGATCTATTGGTGAGTGTTTTGTTTGTTGATTGCGTTTCTAGGGTCCTTGATGATGTTGAAGGCTTGCTGTACTTCAAGCCCGTCCTACATTGACAGACTGTTACTGCCTTTGATGAGAGTGTTGCAAAGAATGGCTCGAGATCACGTCGCTCCTAACCCTGATACGGCCACTTCAGATCTATTGGTGAGTGTTTTGTTTGTTGATTGCGTTTCTAGGGTCCTTGATGATGTTGAAGGCTTGCTGTACTTCAAGCCCGTCCTACATTGACAGACTGTTACTGCCTTTGATGAGAGTGTTGCAAAGAATGGCTCGAGATCACGTCGCTCCTAACCCTGATACGGCCACTTCAGATCTATTGGTGAGTGTTTTGTTTGTTGATTGCGTTTCTAGGGTCCTTGATGATGTTGAAGGCTTGCTGTACTTCAAGCCCGTCCTACATTGACAGACTGTTACTGCCTTTGATGAGAGTGTTGCAAAGAATGGCTCGAGATCACGTCGCTCCTAACCCTGATACGGCCACTTGATCTATTGGTGAGTGTTTTGTTTGTTGATTGCGTTTCTAGGATCCTTAATGATGTTAAAGGCTGGCTGTACTTCAAGCCAGTCCTACATTGATAGACTGTTACTGCCTTTGATGAGAGTGCTGCAGAGAATGGCTCGAGATCACGTCGCTCCTAACCCTGATACGGCCACTTCAGATCTATTGGTGAGTGTTTTGTTTGTTGATTGCGTTTCTAGGGTCCTTGATGATGTTGAAGGCTTGCTGTACTTCAAGCCCGTCCTACATTGACAGACTGTTACTGCCTTTGATGAGAGTGTTGCAAAGAATGGCTCGAGATCACGTCGCTCCTAACCCTGATACGGCCACTTCAGATCTATTGGTGAGTGTTTTGTTTGTTGATTGCGTTTCTAGGGTCCTTGATGATGTTGAAGGCTTGCTGTACTTCAAGCCCGTCCTACATTGACAGACTGTTACTGCCTTTGATGAGAGTGTTGCAAAGAATGGCTCGAGATCACGTCGCTCCTAACCCTGATACGGCCACTTCAGATCTATTGGTGAGTGTTTTGTTTGTTGATTGCGTTTCTAGGGTCCTTGATGATGTTGAAGGCTTGCTGTACATCAAGCCCTTCCTACATTGATAGACTGTTCTGTCTTAGTGATGCAAAAAATGGCCAGAGATCATGTCGCTCCTAATCCAGATACAGCCAATTCGTATCTATTGGTACGTATTTGACTCTAATAGAAAATGAACTTGTTAGATTGTTTTTACACTTTAGATTGCTACAATACGCCTCAAGACCGTCATATTATAGATCTAAGCAGAAGACCAAGTATCAGTGCAACCATGACTCATGACCTCTCTGCCTAGATTGTATGATTCAAAGGAATACTATAACGGTTCTTGTTTTCAGATTCTCGCATTAGATCTCCTCAAAGCTCGCGTATCTGTGATGCCAGTTGAAACTAGGAAGACTTTCATCGGAACTGTGCTAGTCGGCCTCATTGAGAAAACAACTGATGCAAAGGTAAACAAATAGTTGATCTGTTTGAACCTAAATGTATATAGTACCTACTTAATTTCATTTCTAAAATCTATTTATTATTAAAAACAGGTGATGGATGTATTGTTTAAACTTTTAAAAATGGTTCAGAAAGTAGAAAATTAAAATGAGCTGTAATTTATTTATTTCATACCTAACTATTTATGAATTTAATTGGCAAAATATGTCATGTTTTTGAAATTGTTATTGACTTGAAGAGTCAAATGACTCTCGAGTAAGAAGCGTTGGTTCAGTGCACCTAGACTTTTACATCATTGTGAAATTCTGGGTGGTAAACTGTACTGATGATAATAATGGACAGTGTTATCTCTTACCATCGGGAGAGCATCTTGTCTTCTTACTTTTTGCATAAAACAATAACAACCGAAAGTCATTATTTTATAACATCTGGGGGCACGGCAGTGCCCCCGCCAAGTCGAGCAAAAAAGCGGCACGGCCGTACCATCTTTTTCTGGAAGCAGTTCAAACCATTTTCGACCCCCTATAACTTCGTTGCGGATAAAACTAGAAGCTTCAATTTTTAACAACCAATTATGCATTGTATAAACACGATTTATTCCAATTCATTATATCTTCATTAGGTAATGAAAGCAATAACCCGCATGGTAGAAGAGTGGGTGAAACAACGCACGGGAACGGGCGGCGCGCCGTCACTGCGCGAGAAGTCGATACTGCTCGTCAAACTGATGCAATACGTCGAGAAACGATTCCCTGACGATATGGACCTTAATGCACAGTTCTTGGAACTTATCAACTATGTTTATAGGTAAGATATTATGGTCTAATCTGTGATTTTATAGAACTTTGTTACTTTAAATTAATGTTCAATAACTGTTTTACAAAGCTCAAAGCCAAAACTATTACCAACTCTGCTAAAAAGCCAGTTGTTTTGTGTATAGTGCATAGTTGTATTAAATACACTCATAAGAGGTTGAATTGAGCTGTTTTGAGTCATGGGAAACAGGGACTTTGGTTTCTTGCATCAAACATGCCTTGGTTCTGTAATCTTGAAACTTATTTTAGTTAGTATTGCTTGTTTTTGTTAGTAATGGCGCCCAACGACGGCAAGTCGTAATCTTTTTTATGTATTTCTTTTTCAAAAGGTATTTTGTAATGTATTTCTTTTTCAGGGATGAACATCTAAAAGTGACAGAACTGTCCATGAAACTTGAACCAGCGTTCCTGGCCGGTCTCCGTTGTTCTCAGCCTAGTATCCGGTCGAAATTCTTCGAGGTGTACGACCAGAGTGTTCGGCGAAGGATATTCGATCGCCTCCTCTATATTGTGTGCTCACAAAACTGGGAGCATATCGGCCAGCACTTCTGGATCAAACAGTGTTTGGAGTTGCTGCTTGTCACTTGTGTATCCAGTAAGTTTTTTTTTTTTATGTGGAAATGTAAGAAAACGAGCAAGACGCTCTTCTGATGTTAAGAGATAACGCTGCCCATAATCAGTACAGTGCTACCCAGAATTTCACAATGATGTGCAATTCTAGGTGCACTGCACCAACGCTTCTTACTCAAGAGTCATAAGATGTTAAGACTCTTTAGCCCAGTAATTTCACTAGCTACAGTGCCCTCCTACCGAAGCACAGTAATGTTTGCATATAAGTGTTTTTATACACTATAGGTTAGTCTTTGACCACGATCTCGGCTCTTGAGAGATGATTCTGTCGAGGATGGTAGCAGACTTAACCTAAAAGGCGGGATAAATCTCTCCCTGTTTATATTACTTTATGCTAGCTGCGCCCAGCGGTTTTACCTGCTGTACAGCCTATGTGTTATTCCAGGGTGTAAGCTATCTCTATACCAAATTTCAGCTCAATCGGTCCTTCCGTTTAGGCGTGAAGAAGTAACAAACATACACATTCACACACTCTCACACTCACAAACTTTCGTATTTATATTAGTGTGATTATATAGATTAGTCTTTGACCACGACTTCGCATGATGTTAAGAGACGATGCGGCCGTAGATGGTAGCAAACTAAACCTAGAAGGTGGGATAAATTCATTCCTGACTTCATTGAACATCATACACACGGTCAAAATGACCCCTTGGCGATACGGTTTTGTCTGGTGACACACAACACTCATGTATATGAGAAACGTCTTTTGTAGCTTGTTTTAATCTAATTTCTGATTTTTAGTAGGATAATATGGAGTTCATAATATATTACTTCTCAGTAGATTGGCTTGTGGCCGATCTGTGGTTAATAAAAGCGTTTTTTACTGTTGTAGTAGCTATAGTATTGTTAGTTTTTTTTTTCTAAATTAGGGCAATTATTTCTCAGATACACAAATTCGCCTATCGAACACAAAATACCTCCTGCCCGCTGTATCATCAGTCATCAACGCGGCCGATAGCGAAGAACGAAAGGCTTTCTCCATTTACACCAGCGTAAAGGAAGAGTCTTCGGATGGATTCAGTGACTCTATAGACCCTGATAAAGAAGATGTACTCGATATGGACTTGGATTCCAGTTCTAATCAAAAGGGAGAATTGGTCAGGACTACGCCGAATAGGTAAGATCTTTGCTTGGTAATTATTAGGCTTATATTGTCGAGAATAGTTGATTTTTGTTTATTTAAAGGATTATTGACTCACCTTTATAGGTTAGGGTTTGGCGCAGTCTGTAGGATTCCCAACTGTGCTAACGATAGTAAGATTAATTTCGACAAATATAATTAGAAGATTTCGCAAATCGAAACGAAGTAATTGAAAAAGTACGTAATTTTTTAACCTTACTTACATTTGGCGTGAGAACCAAAATTTCTTTCAATAAGGCTAACACCTAATTTGACGCTGGCGACACACAGACGTAAGTCACTGTGACTTCGTGATATTGTCACACACGTTCGAGAGTCGCGTTCTTTAGATGTGAGGTCAGCCCACAGACCAAATCAGACCTATGGGATTTTCTGTATGAAAACAAAATCGCCAAGATATGGCGGGGGGCCGTTGGCTAGTTTTGAATGTCTCGTTCAAACTAGACACTCTTTGAATAAAAATTGAGGTACGTTATGCAGCGTCAATGCGTATCGGCTAGAGCATACCTCCGGTAATGTGCACTCTTTTGTATAAGCCCTAGAATGTGCCATTAATACTTATAACCGTACCGTACCGTATTACATCCGTTACCCTAACCACCATAATACAAGCATTAAATTGCTTAGTATGGGGTTAGGTGGCGCTGTGTGAAATGTCTTGAAATATTTCTATATTATTTATTTTATAACATATTTACTTCCAGACACGTAATGCTGAACCAGATAGTATCAAAACAAGCGGAGTTCCTAGAGACAGCGCGTCGCGTCCGCACATCCCAACTGGTGACAGCGGCCGCACAACTATGCCACATGGACGAGGCGGTCGCTCACCGAGCTTGGCTGAGGACCTTCCCGGCGCTATGGACCTCACTTGATGAACGACAACTTGGGGTAAGATCACTTACATGTAAATAAGATTTATTTCCTGTGCGGTTTTTCCACTCGCTATACTGGTGGTAGGCTTCGGCCGTGGCTAGAATTACCACCCACTGAACAAAACCTTATCGCCAAGTCGTCAATATGACCGTGTTCCCGCGTGATGTTCAAGTGAAGACAGGGAGGTTTATCCCGCCTTCCAGGTTAAGTCTGCAACACCTACGGCTGCATCGACCCTTATTATCATGAGAGATCGTGGTCAAAGGTAACTTATATTAAATAAAAATGCATTTGTTTGAAAAAGAAGGACAATGCCACAGTTACTTACTAATCCAAGGTGGATTGTAAAATATCGTTGAATCAATATAGAACACTGTTAAAATCCACATATCAGCCACATGCCAATAAGAATTGATTACATTCTACATTAACTTAGATTTTTTAATGGGTCTGTTATACATATATTCAAACTGTAACAAAAAGGGAAAATCAGCAACCTTATTGTACAACGATTGGTCCAGTCGAGGCGTTTTGTTTAAAAATTTACATTTCACAAATTTTAAATGCATTTAAATACATGACACGAGTTGGCTGAAGATTTACATATAAACTCGTTAAAGTTGTATTGTCACAAGCTTTTATTATTCTTTTACAGACAATAATGAACGAAATAGTACCGTTTATAATATCGGGCGTGCACGTAGTTCAACGTGACCAGCCGCTCAGCGCCCTCAATACGTTCATAGAAGCTCTGGCGAGGTGCAATCCACCTATTACCATTAAACCGTATGTATAACATTTACTCATGTTTATTATATTACTAGCTGTTCCGTTTTAACTCGTATATATCCCGATTCTGTAGGAAAATCGGAATAAAAAGTAGGTATAAAAAGTGCTACAAATATACACATTTCCATAATCAAATACAAACTTTAACATTTATATTGTTAATAGGATTACCGCTTTAGTTCTTTGTGCTATCGAGGGGCTGCGCATTATGTATCACAAATACTTCATATATTATACTGAGCAAAAGCATCCCTTTTCGCTAACTCCATATAAACGTAGAGATATATAAAAAAGTTGTATTATCAAATTACAAATCTTAACTTTTTTCACAGGCCAATGATGAAATATCTAGGCAAGACCCACAATCTGTGGCATCGAATGACGCTCAACTTGGAACAGATGGCGACAGATCAAGCGAGCGGTCGGCCGCTGAGAGAACAGCTGGAGATATATGATTATGATACTGAATCTACTACGCCTACGGTAAATATACGCACTGGCTTAGATAAGAAAATTGTCTGATCCGTAAATACATCTTTCCCCCATACAAAATTTAGTCATAACTTTTATGGCACGGATATCCACATACTCGTATTGGTAGTGCAAATCTTTTTCACATGGTTTGAGCAAATCGTTTTCCTTTACTCATACAAAGTTAGCTAAGCAACTGCGTAGAGGCCTGTTAAATATAGGTTACCAGTTACCACTACTGCACATCCAAATGAGATTAACGCTACTTGTACGTTACTTGTAACTTGTAACAATCCAACCATGTTTGCATTGATGACATTAATTGGAAATAGGAGTAGCATGTTTGCATTTATTAGTCTAGAATTTAAAATTTTACATCATTGTGAAATCCTGGATGGCACTGTACTGATTATAGGCAACATTATCTCTTACCATCAGAAGATCGTCTTGCCCGTCTTCTTATACTTATTTGCATAATATATAACTATTTTTTACCCAGCTTAGTATGAGTTTATTTTTCCATTGCAGGAGATATTAGACTCGCTAAGTGATATGTACGAGTTGCTACAAGAGGAGGACATGTGGTCGGGGCTGTGGCAGAAGCACGCGCGCTACCGGGAGACCAACATGGCCATCGCTTACGAACAACAAGGCTTCTTCGAGCAGGCGCAAGTATGTTCCTAGCTATCCATTACAGGAGATAGTAGACTCTCTAAGTGACATGTACGAGACCAACATGGCCATCGCTTACGAACAACAAGGCTTCTTCGAGCAGGCGCAAGTATGTTCCTAGCTATCCATTACAGGAGATAGTAGACTCTCTAAGTGACATGTACGAGACCAACATGGCCATCGCTTACGAACAACAAGGCTTCTTCGAGCAGGCGCAAGTATGTTCCTAGCTATCCATTACAGGAGATAGTAGACTCTCTAAGTGACATGTACGAGACCAACATGGCCATCGCTTACGAACAACAAGGCTTCTTCGAGCAGGCGCAAGTATGTTCCTAGCTATCCATTACAGGAGATAGTAGACTCTCTAAGTGACATGTACGAGACCAACATGGCCATCGCTTACGAACAACAAGGCTTCTTCGAGCAGGCGCAAGTATGTTCCTAGCTATCCATTACAGGAGATAGTAGACTCTCTAAGTGACATGTACGAGACCAACATGGCCATCGCTTACGAACAACAAGGCTTCTTCGAGCAGGCGCAAGTATGTTCCTAGCTATCCATTACAGGAGATAGTAGACTCTCTAAGTGACATGTACGAGACCAACATGGCCATCGCTTACGAACAACAAGGCTTCTTCGAGCAGGCGCAAGTATGTTCCTAGCTATCCATTACAGGAGATAGTAGACTCTCTAAGTGACATGTACGAGACCAACATGGCCATCGCTTACGAACAACAAGGCTTCTTCGAGCAGGCGCAAGTATGTTCCTAGCTATCCATTACAGGAGATAGTAGACTCTCTAAGTGACATGTACGAGACCAACATGGCCATCGCTTACGAACAACAAGGCTTCTTCGAGCAGGCGCAAGTATGTTCCTAGCTATCCATTACAGGAGATAGTAGACTCTCTAAGTGACATGTACGAGACCAACATGGCCATCGCTTACGAACAACAAGGCTTCTTCGAGCAGGCGCAAGTATGTTCCTAGCTATCCATTACAGGAGATAGTAGACTCTCTAAGTGACATGTACGAGACCAACATGGCCATCGCTTACGAACAACAAGGCTTCTTCGAGCAGGCGCAAGTATGTTCCTAGCTATCCATTACAGGAGATAGTAGACTCTCTAAGTGACATGTACGAGACCAACATGGCCATCGCTTACGAACAACAAGGCTTCTTCGAGCAGGCGCAAGTATGTTCCTAGCTATCCATTACAGGAGATAGTAGACTCTCTAAGTGACATGTACGAGACCAACATGGCCATCGCTTACGAACAACAAGGCTTCTTCGAGCAGGCGCAAGTATGTTCCTAGCTATCCATTACAGGAGATAGTAGACTCTCTAAGTGACATGTACGAGACCAACATGGCCATCGCTTACGAACAACAAGGCTTCTTCGAGCAGGCGCAAGTATGTTCCTAGCTATCCATTACAGGAGATAGTAGACTCTCTAAGTGACATGTACGAGACCAACATGGCCATCGCTTACGAACAACAAGGCTTCTTCGAGCAGGCGCAAGTATGTTCCTAGCTATCCATTACAGGAGATAGTAGACTCTCTAAGTGACATGTACGAGACCAACATGGCCATCGCTTACGAACAACAAGGCTTCTTCGAGCAGGCGCAAGTATGTTCCTAGCTATCCATTACAGGAGATAGTAGACTCTCTAAGTGACATGTACGAGACCAACATGGCCATCGCTTACGAACAACAAGGCTTCTTCGAGCAGGCGCAAGTATGTTCCTAGCTATCCATTACAGGAGATAGTAGACTCTCTAAGTGACATGTACGAGACCAACATGGCCATCGCTTACGAACAACAAGGCTTCTTCGAGCAGGCGCAAGTATGTTCCTAGCTATCCATTACAGGAGATAGTAGACTCTCTAAGTGACATGTACGAGACCAACATGGCCATCGCTTACGAACAACAAGGCTTCTTCGAGCAGGCGCAAGTATGTTCCTAGCTATCCATTACAGGAGATAGTAGACTCTCTAAGTGACATGTACGAGACCAACATGGCCATCGCTTACGAACAACAAGGCTTCTTCGAGCAGGCGCAAGTATGTTCCTAGCTATCCATTACAGGAGATAGTAGACTCTCTAAGTGACATGTACGAGACCAACATGGCCATCGCTTACGAACAACAAGGCTTCTTCGAGCAGGCGCAAGTATGTTCCTAGCTATCCATTACAGGAGATAGTAGACTCTCTAAGTGACATGTACGAGACCAACATGGCCATCGCTTACGAACAACAAGGCTTCTTCGAGCAGGCGCAAGTATGTTCCTAGCTATCCATTACAGGAGATAGTAGACTCTCTAAGTGACATGTACGAGACCAACATGGCCATCGCTTACGAACAACAAGGCTTCTTCGAGCAGGCGCAAGTATGTTCCTAGCTATCCATTACAGGAGATAGTAGACTCTCTAAGTGACATGTACGAGACCAACATGGCCATCGCTTACGAACAACAAGGCTTCTTCGAGCAGGCGCAAGTATGTTCCTAGCTATCCATTACAGGAGATAGTAGACTCTCTAAGTGACATGTACGAGACCAACATGGCCATCGCTTACGAACAACAAGGCTTCTTCGAGCAGGCGCAAGTATGTTCCTAGCTATCCATTACAGGAGATAGTAGACTCTCTAAGTGACATGTACGAGACCAACATGGCCATCGCTTACGAACAACAAGGCTTCTTCGAGCAGGCGCAAGTATGTTCCTAGCTATCCATTACAGGAGATAGTAGACTCTCTAAGTGACATGTACGAGACCAACATGGCCATCGCTTACGAACAACAAGGCTTCTTCGAGCAGGCGCAAGTATGTTTATCTGGAATGTAATTTTATGTTGTGTTATAGCTGTTCGTTTCAGAAAATCTGTTTTTTTAATCAAAGGGGCTTTCGGGGCGTCTGCAATGAGACCATGCTGCATGCTGCCCTGGTATAAACACAGATAATATTAGTGACTATTTACATTTTCTTAATAGATTAATTTGTAAATCATTCTGAATGTCCATTTAGTTAAAGTAATACCATGGGACCATTCACTGGACAACACCGTGTCGGTCAGAAGGGACAAACTGTGATGGCAGGTGTGGGGAGGAGTTTATGTAGGATAAATAAACTTTACAATAAGTTGTCAATGACCGACACCGCGTCGGCCACTGCCTTGTAGAGTCTAAACATTGTGTGTGACGGTTTTTATTTTTTTATTTATTGGTTACGGTATCCACTCACCATCAGGTGGGCCAGAGGGCCTATTGGCAATCTCCAAACGACATGTAAAACACCAGAATCCATAGACAAAATTGCGTACATTACTTGCCTAAACCTTCTCATTAATATGAGTGCACTAAAAAACGAAGCAATGTACATTGAAGTTGTCATCAATCGTAGTGGGTGAGAATTAGCCAATAGGCCCTTAGGAGTTTTTGAATTTTTGTTTTTGTGTTGATTACACCTGCCCATCAATTTCGTAGCTAGCACCAATGTTGGTCGGTTTTACACATACGTTGAATGTCGTGTTATTTTCAGGCTGCCTACGACGTCGCTATGGCCAAACTTAAACAAGAATACGCAGCAAATCCGTCGCCAGTGAACATGCACAAAGAATGCACACTTTGGACCCAACATTGGCTCAAATGCGCCAAGGAGCTCAACCAATGGGACTCTTTACTCGACATCGGCTTAACGAGAAGTGGTCGCGATCCATTCCTCATTCTAGAAAGTTCTTGGAGAAATCCGAACTGGACCACCATGAAGGATGCATTGGCTGAAGTAGAGTACAATTGTCCCAAGGAGTTAGGTAAGATATTATAAAAGTCTAGTAAAAAAACAACAAAACAATTCGAACACTTTTTCTTCCGTCTCAAATGTTCGTTAACATCTTAGTTTTATAACGGCATTACTAAAAAAATCCTCCCAATCCTCTCGCGATTTTATTGATCTTATGTATATTTCCTATTGAACAAATTATCATAGTTAAGTAAACGTTATAATATGACAGAGTTATATGACGTCGTATTTAAGGTTCAGAGGAGGTTTAAGGTACATGTATTGCGTCGTTATCAAATCTATTGAAAAGTTTTAAAGTGGCAGAATCTCGGTGAAATATCAACTTGATATTTCAAATCGATTTTAACTTTATACCAATTTGATATAATGACATTGTGCATTACACGATATTTGATATCGAAGGTGGTGATAAAACTGCATAGCTATATTTTTGACTACTCGCAGCGGTGTCGAATATCGCCTAGGTTTGAACAGGCTTTTATTATTGGGTTCGTGGACATTTATCGGGTCTCTTTTAACGTGTATTATTACCCCCCCCCCCCCTGCCCCCCCTCTTCATAAGATAATGTATTCGTCCAAAAGTTGGTTACCTGGAAGAGATCGCTTTGAGCGATAAGACCACCCATTGTGGGTCAATGTGTTATAATATTGTCATAGTAGTTTAAGTACCTTTTGTTACATTGGACACGATAAAAAGTATTTCTATTCTATTCTTTTATTGTACAGCATGGGTGGTGAACCTGTACCGCGGCTACCTGTGCATATGCGCGGGCGGCGAGCAGCAGCTGGGCGGCGTGGAGCGGCACGCGGAGGCGGCGGCGGCGCAGTGTCTGCGCGAGTGGCGCCGGCTGCCCCGCGTCGTGGCGCACGCGCACCTGCCGCTGCTGCGCGCCGCGCAACAACTCATGGAGCTCAGCGAGGCCGCGCAGATACACACCGTCAGTGGCTAGTCTCTATACAGTCAATAGGAACATGAATAGTATAGATAAGCATCCTGCCGCACCGTAATTGCGGACAGTCACAAGGCAACATGATCTAAACACGCACTTATACTGCTCTGTCTTCGTTCTACTTCTACTAGGATATTAGATATTACTAGCTGCGCCCAGCAGTGCAAGTACTTCCTACAGAAGCTGCATAAAGCCTATTATAATGATAATATCGGCTGCTAACAAACCACAAGAAGTCCTTGAAACCGTAATCTAAATGAGTAATTTTCTGGAATATTCGCTGCACACTGCTCTATCTACTAAAACAGATTTGCTTTTCTCCATTTTGTTCCTGAGATTACCAACATTTTAAACGAAAAGTGCAATGTAAGGGTAAAACGCGCTCGTTTATTACCTATCTTTTCTTTACCTTCCCCTTAATGTTTCCCAGGGTCTCCTGCACAGCCGTCCGACGTCACTGCACGACATGAAGGCCATAGTGAAGACGTGGCGCAACCGCCTGCCCGTAGTAGCCGACCCCCTCTCGCACTGGGGCGCCATCTTCACGTGGAGGCAGCACCACTACCAGTTTATAGCCTCGCACTACGACTCGCAGGCTGAACATGCATCTAACCACAGCATGCTCGGAGTTCACGCTTCCGCTCAGGTAACAACAGGTTAAGACAACGCACTTCTGGCTAATGCTAAAAATATGTACTAGGATGACAGTCATTATCGTTCGTACAATGATTGTCATATCAGTACATTTTATAATGTTTACCACAAGGAATAGAGGGCTTGTCTAAGCCTGCTATTTAAACCTGAGTGATATTCGCTACCACTGTCGGGAACGAAACAAAACTTTATTGATATTTTCTGTGCTTTTTTGTTTCGCTACCGTAGCGAATATCGTTCTGATTTGAGGAGACCTTAATGGTGTTAGGTTGGATCAACGGTTTGATAGGAACAAGACACAATTACGATAAAAGTAATTTATGACGAAGATGTGGCGCAGATAATCAAAAATATAGATGGCGTATGAGCACCAGTACAGTCAACTACAAAGAGATGTATCCATGTTAGTCTTACAAAATGAAGGAACTTTTAGTATGCAAAAATTATTTACCCTTACTTCGTGACATTTTCAGTATCCACCAAATCTTGAACTATATTCGATTCATTTTAAATGCTATTATTATGTATCACCTAAGGAAAAGTAGTGGGATACATCATTGTTGCATATTAAACGAGTCGATGATAATATAAAGTTTGATTGCTACTAGAAATGTCACGAACCAAGGGTAGTTCATTGTGGCAAATGAAAATTTACTTCATTTTGTAAGCCTAACATGGATACATCTCTTTGTAGTTGACTGTACATTGCATAAAGGATACCCCGACTTTGTTTTACGTTTCTCAGACACAAAATGTTAGCTAAATGGATAAGCTAAATAGATGATGTAATGGATACATAGATCAGGTGTCAGTCATTTAGCAGCAAGATGGAAGGATGTTGATCTTTCAGCACTTTTTGTATAAGTCATGTAATCGGTGCATTTTAACATCCTTTTCTTTTCAGGCAATCATACATTTTGCAAAAATAGCAAGAAAACACAACCTATCCGGCGTGTGCCTCGATTCCCTCCACCGGATATACACCATCCCAAGCGTGCCCATAGTGGACTGCTTCCAAAAGATACGACAGCAAGTCAAATGCCACATACAAATGTCCTGGACCGAAGGGAAAGACGAGCTACAAGAAGGACTAGACATGATCGAGTCGACAAACTTCAAATACTTTACTAAAGAAATGACGGCGGAGTTCTACGCTTTCAAAGGACTATTATTAGCCCAGTTGGGTCGTTCGGAAGACGCGAATAAAGCGTTTGCAGCGGCAGTACAATTACACGATACATTAGTGAAAGCTTGGGCGCTATGGGGAGATTATTTGGAGCAGATTTTCATAAGGGACCCGCGACAGGTGTCCGTTGGAGTTTCAGCAATGACTTGCTTCTTGCACGCTTGTAGACATCAAAACGAGTCGAAGTCGAGAAAATACTGTGCTAAGGTGAGACATTATCTAATACTATTTTTACTGAAATTAAGCGGACAACATAAATACATTTACTACATGTCACGATTTTCAAATGAATTTGTCGCGGTTATTATATACAGGACTTATTTGATTGGTCCTAAAATATTACAATACAATTAGAAGCAATAACTCTTTAATACATACCAAGTTACAGGAAATTGTTATAAGTAGGTGCTAATTGTTATAATGCATACAAAAAGTCAAAGGTAAACAATCCGCGCGGCGATCAATCGATCAATCTCAATGATTATTTTTTTAGCCCGTGTCATCCCACTGCAACGCAATTCCTCAACTCATTGTCAGCTATTTCATAAGATGACATAAAAAAATAATTGTATTTGAAATGGGTATTTTTTTTTTGGATGCGTTTGGATGGAATGGATACGTTTTGACAACGTTTGTCCATCAGGTGTTATGGATGCTGAGCTTCGACGACGAGAATAACAGTCTAGCGGAGGCCCTAGACAAATATTCGGTGGGAGTGCCCCCGGTGCAATGGCTGCCGTGGATCCCGCAGCTCCTGGCGTGCCTCGTGCAATACGACGGCAACGTCATACTCAACCTGCTGAGCCACGTGAGTTTATACTTGTGGGGACTGGGGACAGAGACAGTGTTAAAAACTCCTAGAGGGTTAAAAACGTGTGTTTTTCATCGAATTTCACTATTCTGAAGCCGGTTCTTTATTGTACATTGCTGGAGTCTTAATACTGTTTAGGCGGTGCACCATTTTGCGTAATTTTGTGTGCGAAGGTTATATATTCTTATTCTGAAAGTAAATTTAACGTTTTGTGTTTCGTATATTTGATACTGTGACGCAGCATCAAATTACTAAATAAAACAAATGTCAAAAGTATTTGATTCGACCACAGTGCTTAATTTTTTTAAGAAGTTCAAAGGGCTAAATAATATTAATAAATGGTCTGAGCTGATGGTTGATGGTACGGCCATGCCGCTTTATCGCGACTTGGCGGGGAATTCCAGCAGGGCTATTCACTTATCTGTCAGGGAACCGAATCGAACCAAAGACCGAGTCGATCTGCTGACCACTTTTCTCCTTAGAGTGTGATTTTGATTGTTGTCTAAATTTCATTAAATTCTATATATGTCACCGGAAAATAACAAGAATCGTAAGTTTATAAATTTCCTAAAAAATTTTAGGAAATTTATAAACTTTCGTGGGATTCCAAACGAGATAAATTGATTCTAAATGGATCGACCAATCACAGACGATCTTTTAATTTTACGCTTTTTTAAAATACGGAAAAATAACACACTGGTCTCTGATTGGTCGATGTTGACAGTGACAATGCTTGTTACCATAGAGTTAGGTACAATTAGACTTGCCAACCTATAAACTATAGATCCGAAAAATCCGAAATCTGTTGGTTAGGTTAGGTTTGAACAGTGACCACAATGCGCGAGCCGAGCGAGCGAAGCGAGCGTGCCGCGGCAGCGGCCGGCGAAGCGCCAGATACGAGTTTATTTTTGATACCTAAATGATTTATATTTGTAGATATCCAGAGAGTTCATGACGCGTCCACGTCTTTGAACATCTACAGATAAAAAATATTCAGTAAAAAAAAACTCCTATCTGGCGTTGTGGTCACTGTTCAAACCTAACCTAACCAACTGTTTTCGCTTTTTGGTCATGGCCACTTCAAAACTTTCGTAGCTCTATGGTATTCACACTAAAAAATTTACGAGTGAGTTCAGTAAGTTTATCAATTTACGAAAATGTGGGCGTAAAATAATACAATCTATCTCTCGTTTGGAATCCTACGAAAGTTTATAAATTTCCTAAGAAATTTTAGGAAATTTATAAACTTACGAATCTTGTTATTTTCCGGTGACATATACATATCTCTTCACTAGTGTTCACAATAGCTAAAAAGTCTGTGGTTTGGCCAGACAATAAAATGTATAGTTCATATCATGATCATAGTGCTAAACACAAGAGTTCATGTCGTTATTCTCCACCATATCATTATTTTCATTAACACATTCACTGCCACTTTATTTTTGATATTTTGCCACTTTATTCTTAATTTTACGACTATTTGTAAAATTAATGAAGCCTAGCATAATAAGCTAGGCAAACTGGCAGTGCCAAACACCTGAGCAATCATCGAATGTCATTAAGTTATCATAAATTAAATTAACCGACCAAAGAGAATAAAAAATAACAGGAATATATAAGGCAAAAATATTTATAAATCTAAATACCCGCTAGGCGAGTTACTGACTTCTCGTAAACATCTTCAAAACCCAGGTGGGTCAGTGGCATTGAATGTGTTAAATAAAATAGACAAATGGTGCATGTCTATCATACATAGAACTCTCAAGTGCTATTTCACAACTGAATACTAACTAGAAAGTGTTCCTGTTAGAATCGTACGTTTTGTCTCTGCTCTGGTCTCCGCTTAACGTCTCCCGCCCCTTTCATTTCATCAAAGTTAGTAAAGGATGAGTTCTAAGTTGAATTCCGCATCTTCTTGCCTGCTCGGTGCAGATCCACAGCAACCCCCTACAGACCGTATTGAATCATGTAAGTTATAGTGCTATACTCTATGTGTTGTATTGATGGAAATAGCGTTTAAGTCTCCAACACATTGGCATAACGATTGGCACAAAAACCCCCATAAATTTTACAGACACGATATTCAACTTAACCATATGACACGTAAAGATATATAATTCATGCATGGTCGTCTTAGAATGCTATAAAATTGGTACCCAGATATCCTAAGCAAAAATAGCATTTTGACTTATATTCGAGTCTTTTTAGACTTGCTATTTTTTAATATATATACAGCGAACATATTCTGCATCTATTTGTAAAACTGCTTCAAACATTAATTAGGCCGGACTGCGATTGCGATGTATATTATATTTATGCTCTGCATGTTTGTACAATCCTTAAATTAATATCATATAATCGGCATGAATGGTGGATCCTATACAACAATACAAACTGTTATAAGAAAGTGTAGTTATATGTAAGAGTATGCATGTGCCCTTTAAGCTGAAATTTGCACAAGGAGGTATTTATCTCGACTACTGGATCGACACTACGTTTACAATGCCATTGGTGTTGTAGACGTGTTAGCGACAGTAACCCCTCACCATCAGGCTGGCCATTTGCTTTGTATGTCTGTATCTAAATTCTAATATAAAAAAGAAGGAATTTTATGTTTGGCGAATATTATTTTGACTTTCTATTCAAATATACTGATCAGTTGTGTAGTTTGTTAGGCGATCCATTTTGTATGGAACGTTATTTCTATGTGAGAAAACTCGTTGTGCATTATTTCACTTTGATGGGAGCATGCCCCCCTAAATATTTCAACTCATTTTTGTATCACATTACATACACAATATATGAAAATTGTTTTAATTCCTTAAGAGAGGATCATTGATTGTCGTAGGTGGGTCGCCTGTATCCGCAAGCTGTGTACTTCCCGATTAGGACCCTGTACCTCACGCTGAAGATCGAACAGAGAGAGAGGCACAAAACTGCTGAGAATATCGCCGCTGGACATCTGTCGCATCAACCTACCACTGCTGCGGTAATAAGGACTTAATACGTAGTCATATTGTTTTGAATAGTTAAACCTTATTTAGAACAGGTATCAAATTTTAAAAGCTTCAAAATAATAAGTATGTTGCGAAACTTTGTTGTCTGGAATATCGTAAAATAGTTGGTATGTGTATTCCGAACTTTTTTACATTAGGATTTTTAATTTTTTTTATATTAGGAGTACATTAAACCACATCCCTTCTGATGAAAAACGCAGATGCCGTTGACAATTAACCACGTAATATGCCTAGAAAGCTTCTTATTCACTCACATGAAGATTCCTACTAATCGGGAAACACGAATAATGGCAATGTGCTCCAAATACGATAAACAATCCAAATAATTGTTAAAAATTGTTTTTTTGAAGTGAAAACTTCTTTAGCGGCGCTGAGCACTTTTTTGTATGGGTAAAAACTTTCAAACTCGCGTCAGGGTCACGTGATGCTGATCGAAAAAGCGTAAGATCGAGGGGAAGGGAGAGGAACTAGTATCTCCCACTCTTTCTACCGTGCCTGAGTGTGCTGCTCTGTTTAGGCGGCACAGGGGGCTTAGACAAGCGCGCGCCCGATATTTTTTTTTATATTTTATATTTTTTTTATTAGACACTTAAATAGGTTCGAATCAAAACTGTTTGTCTCTTACTTCAGTTATCATAAACCAATTGTATCAGTTGTAAAAATTTGCGATGATGATTCTGATAATAACGATGGTGTAAAAGTCGTCGAAATTATGGATGGAAGTTGATTTTTCTGAGAGATAAAATTTAATGTTATATATAAATAACGATATAATATTATAAATAACAACATATAAATTGTCATATTTGTGTACGATAGCGCAATAAATAAACATTGTATTCTACCTCATAAATGATAGTATTTTTATACTTATAATTAAACACAACGTTAATATTGAAGTTTTCACTTCTGCCGGCACTCCCGGAGTGCTACCTTTTTTTTTTTTTATTTTATGCTTGTACCAATACTTTGACGATTTTATTTAGAGTACGAAAGTGGGCGAGGGTCCGTCGACGTCGACAGGCGGCGCCACTGGTTCAGAAGCCGGCCCCATCAAGGCGACCCTGCCCATGTGGAGGTGTTCCAAGATCATGCAGCTTCAAAGGGAGATACATCCCACTATACTGTCTTCACTTGAAGGCATTGTCGATCAGGTAACACTTACAAATTATTGTAGAGGATTTGTTAACAATATTACAGTCATGTGTTGGCCTGAGGGGCTATTGGCTAATTCTCACCCACTACGATTGATGACAACTTCAATGTACATAGCTGCGTTTGTTACTTTTCTCATATTAATGCAGAGGTTTAAGCACGTAATGTATGCAATTTTGTCTATGGATTCTGGTGTTTTACATGTCGTTTTGCGATAGCCAATACTACAAAGACCCGGCGTTTCGTTTAACATCTGAGGCCCTCAGATGTTAAACGAAACGCCGGGTCTTTGTAGTAGCAGTGCTACCTTAACCCTTTAACCGCCACCGTCGGATATATCCGACAAGCCTGTTCTGTTACGTAACCGCCAGAGTCGTATATTTCCGACGAGCCGTATATTTCCGACTGCACTTTAAATCTACATTTTTTAAGTCATAACACTGTATTTTATAAAACTATACTCGTAATTAGATAAATAGTGAATAAAGTTATGATTTACAGTTGGTTTTATGCTTCTCTCCCAAATAGAATAAATATTAGACATCACTTTTATTGTAGGTATTTATAATTCAAAAAACTTGCCTGGCGCTAGGGGCACGACAAGTGATTTTAAGTCTGGCGGTTAAAAGGTTAAGATCAGAGTTGATAATAATACTTTACCACTCTTACATGCCTGTATGTTATATATAATACTAATATGTGATGAAGTAAGAAAACGAGCAAGACGCTCTCCTGATGTTAAGAGATAACGCTGCCCATAATCAGTACAATGCCATCCAGGATTTCACATTGACGTGAAATTCTAGGTGAACTGCACTATCGCTACTTACTCAAGAGTCATAAGATGTTAAGACTGTTTAGTCAAGTAATTTTACTAGCTACAGTGCCCTCCTACTAAAACAATAATTTTAGAAGATTTGTAAACAGTATTACAGTTATATGTTGCCCTGATGTTAAACGAAACGCCCGCTCTTTATAGTAGCAGTGCTACCTTAAAATTTGAGATAATAACAACTCTTACATGCCTGTATGTTATGTCTGTGATGACATGATGTTAAGTGAACCCACGGAGGGTTTTATCCCGCCTCATAGGTTTAGTCGACTACCATCTGCGGTCGCATTGTCGCTTAACATCAGGCGAGATGGTCAAAGGCTTACCTATAATGAATAAAAACATTTATCTGTATTAGTAATAACGATTGCACAAGGTCCTTATTTATGTTCATGTCGCTAGAAGAAAAAAAGCAAAGCTTTCATATTATGCGTCATTAGCAGATAGAATCTTTTAATGCTAACACTCCGTGAGAGCTGTCTCAGAGGTTCGCTCGTCGGTTTATGATGCCCAATCATAATTACATTAACACAATGTGCAGGAAAATATAAGAATACTTCAAAAAGGCCCATGTATTTGTGAATTACTACAAGTACAAAATAGAATCGTATAAAATTGTATAAATTTGCAATTGTAAGTCGCGAACGTTCCAAGTTTGCTGATAGTGTAGTCATCAAGTCATTAATATTGAAGTTGTAACGGTTACTTGATTTTATTTATTTTTTATCACCGAATTTAATGCAGTCGCCGCGCCGTTCTAAAACTACTTGAATTTGCATATTACGTCAATACAGGATCGTGGTAAATAGAAGTATTTGTGAGATTCTAAATGTCAAATATTTCTAATTGTGTAGGCGAACAAAACGAGCAAAACGTTCACTGACGCTGACATAATACTCGTAGTTAGATCCTCATTTGCTTAAAGTTACAGACAAATTGTCCTCAATTCTAGAGGTTATTGAGATGTGCCTAATGATGAAAGAAACTTAAGTATTTTGGCCTCAATATCGAAATTTGTCTTTTGTCCCAAAGCCTAAGTGCTAAGGCTTACTGAGAAGTTTATGTTATTCAATCTTTGGTGCTTTCAATTTTGATTGAACTTGACTTATTTATTGAAATCAAAAGCGACTGGTCTCATTCAAAAAATAAAAAAAACGAAAAGTTCGTTACGTTACTTCGAGTACTGGGATCATCCCAATACTCCAAGAAGATACATTCCAGTGGGGTGTTCAGGAGAAAGACTCCTAGAGCCTGATCTATAAAATGCTGTATGGAACTCGTACAGATCTGCATACTTCTACCACGGGAGATTTTAAGCGGAGACATATAAGTAGAGACAAAACGTACAATTCTAACTTAGAGTACTTCCTAGTACACATTCCTAGGCTGCTGGTGCACGGTTTAATTTTTATAACATTTTATTGCGCGTATTTATCGAGTATTGTGTACATGATATTGTGTGGTGGGGCAACTCTGTGATGTGATGTTCGGTGCAGATGGTATGGTTCCGCGAGAACTGGTACGAGGAGGTGCTGCGTCAGCTGCGCGCCGGGCTGGCCAAGTGTCACGTGGTGGCCTTCCACAACCGCGCCGCCGTCGCCGACACCGCGCTCACCACGCACACGCTCAACTTCATCAAGAAGGTCGTCTCTACCTTCGGCATCGGCATCGGGATCAGTGAGTTTACATGGCTTTTCATAAGTTTTTTACAAGCTTTTATTTATTTTCACCTGTCTCTTGTATGTCTGTAATCAAATCTTACAAGTTTAATTTAATCCCGGTTTCTGATTGAGTTGAAATTTTGCATGCATGTATAAATCGGATGACACTGTAATATTATTATGACATGGAGCCGATCTGATGTTGGAGCTGGAAGGTGGCCATATGAACTCTGTAATTGAACGACGCAACCCCATCGAGTTTGGACTCATTAGATTCGTCTTGACAAGTACTTTGGTGCTAGATGGTAATAATAATAAAAGCTTGTTTTAAATTTTTTTTTATAATTTCACTTGTTTTCACTGAAACTTTTGTAATAGTTCCTCCTCCAAGCTTTTGTAATAGTTTTTAGTTCGCCATATTTTGTGATATTGCAATAAAGAGTTATCACTCATTCATAATGGCGGAAGATGGTCGTAATGATTGCTTGGCGACACGGTTTTGTCCAGTGGGTGGGTAACTAGCCACGACCGAAGCCTACCACCTATAAAAAGTAGTAGTACGAGTAGAAGTAGTTGCTTAGTCTATGTCCTTCGCATAGCTTTGAATGAAGATGTTTTGACCATGCATTGCTAGCTTGACGTAACGAATAATGTAAATAAATTGTTTATTCAGTAAAGGCATTACAGATCACATAAATTACTAGTGAGAACTTATACCCCAAACTAGGCTCAAGGCCCGTAATATGGGGTATAAAAAGACTCCTTCGCCGGAGCGGGTACACATAAATATTTGCCTAAAAATGTGATTGATAGAACATGACCTAATAAAGAGAATCCCCAGTGAACTGAAGAAAGAACAGGCGAAAATCGGAGGTTTTATGTAACTTGATCTCTTGATTTGCACAGCAAAAGTTTTAGGCTGGCATTTTTTTTCTAAGAATATAATCAAGGCGGCTCATCACTTGCCTACTTGTCGTAAATTTATGACTCGTGTCACTGGGTCTGTATTGAATTGCTGATCTCCTCTAAAAGAAATGATTTTGTTCCCGCTGACTACGATGCACTGAAATAAACTATGTATTATAATTTCATAAAACATTAATAAGACTTTAAAATATTGGTGTAATATCAGAGGATCGGGATAGGGATTATTAACTTGGTAATTAAAAAAAAACTAATGAATTCTACAATCACATTTTGAATTCTAGAGTGAACAGAAGATATTTGAAGGATACTTTTAGCATAAATATTTTCATATCATCGACAAACTTTTAAACCCGCGATAATACCAAAAATGGTCACCGAGCTGCACCCAACTGATAAATATGTATAAAACACGATACATACATCCCATTTGTGAGATTTATAGTCAATTATAAATGTATCAACATTAATAAATTATTACAAGCCGGTGTCCTATAGCGGTCACATTCATTATTTGATTTTTTTATAGATTTTTTTGTGTGTCTGTATTAAACATTGTAATTATAAGTGCTAATTACGCAATCACATAGTTTGAGCATGATTGTGATAATTTTTGTCGCAATTACCGGAATTAATATCCTAAAGGGCATGTACTCGGTTTATATCGAAGGGAAGCGATTATGGTCGGTACTTAGATTCATAATTTAACATTAACTAACATTCAGATAACATAATTACGAGTGATTCAGGAAATCAAGTACATACGTTGATATCACGAGTACAATATTGCGCATTTTTATTTTATTGCCCAGAAAAAATCAACGGCCTCACGAAATGTAATGAAACATGTCAATTGAGCATGCCTGCAATAGAATGAGTCTCGGTGAAAGGCCGCCGAGTTGACCTTTACATATTACACAAATTACGTCTAAAGCTTCTTCAAAAGGTCAAAGGAAGTTACATAATATTATTGTAATTCTATTAATAACAGTTAGGCCAGTCATCTGCCCAATTATACCGACTAAAATCAATATTCAGTATGCTCCAAAATAATATTGATTGTTATTCTAAACGCATTGATTAAATGCATAATATATTTTCGTCGCTGTGCGAATAAACTTTTTATATTCACAGGTGTTGTTTTATTTTTAAAGCATAAAACTTTTACAATACATATATACCTAGTTTGCATATAAAAAGTACTGTATACCTACTCAGTGCAAATAATATGTTGTTATAGCTATAACAATTTGCGTCAAGCATCATGACCAATACGAACTGTGACGAATGACGTTAGTAGTTGGGCAAAATGTAGGTATTTTAAAATGCCATTCGTGTATCGAACATATGAAATATTCAACTATAAATATTTGAATTAACCCAGAGATATGGCGAAACGAACTTTACTGTATTACTTACAATCAAACTGTCGACAGACATGATAGAATTGAAGGCGATTGCCTTGCTGAGTTCTCACTTTGCAGCTACTCATAAAGTTAGCTGATAATAATAATGTATGAAACTTTAGGAGGTTTAAGCAGATTTTGTAGACAGAAGAGCTACCGTTGAGTGCTTCCGCATTACATGCGATCTCATTAAATGAGTCCGCATTACATGAGTCCAATCCGAATGAAGTGACAGACCTATGACGAACCAAAATAGACATTACAATTTGCGTACAAATACGAGTTGGTACTATAGCTACTTCAGTCCGTCAAAAACAATCTGATGATGGACAGAGATCGGAGGTAGTGTGTATTTAAACTACCAAACAAAATGTTCTCCTATTACGCAGGACCATTGGATCGGTTTCTGAACGAATGTTGTAGTGCGAAGAAACCTGCTGTTGTTTACTGAACCAGGATTTGATGTGTGACCTGCATGTTAGATTGTACTTTTGGGTTGGTATGAGCGATCGCGACGGCTACATAACACACGCACTCTCATTTTGTATGTCTACAGAATGTGTTACAAGTAGTGCATTCTGTTCAGCTGCCTCGGAGAGTCTGGCGCGGCGCGCGCAGGCCACCGTGCAGGATCCCATCTTCCAGAAGATGAAGACTCAGTTCACGGCCGACTTCGACTTCTCGCAACCCAACGCCATGAAGCTGCAGAACCTCATACAGAAGCTCAGGAAGTGGGTCAAGATATTGGAGGCCAAAACTAAAGTCTTACCGAAGTAAGTTGTTTCTTGCATCTGACAAAGTAGCCGAGGTCTGATCATAATCTCATCTGCTGGTAAGTAAGAAGCGGCACAGGTTGGAGAGCCAACCCACTCAATAAAAAAAAAACAAAATTATGTAGATAATAAAAATGTTTGTAGTTTTGCAATAGAGCCGCTTTGCGTTTTTAATGCCGAACAAAAGACCATAAATCGGGAGTTGATAACGTATTTCAACTAATTAACAAATAGCGTCAGCCTTGAACGTTTTTAATTGAACGCAGCCGGTTCAAAAGTCGTAAAGTTTTTGTACACCGATACGAGCCAAAGCGGTTTAGCAACATTTTACCGAGCCCGTCCGTTTCAGGTCGTTCCTGATCGAAGAGAAATGCCGATTCCTGTCCAACTTCAGCTTGAAGACGGCCGAGGTGGAGCTGCCCGGCGAGTTCCTGCTGCCCAAGCACACGCACTACCACGTGCGCATCGCACGCTTCATGCCGCGCGTCGAGATCGTGCAGAAACACAACACCTCCGCACGCAGACTCTACATCCGCGGGCACAACGGCAAGATATACCCCTACCTCGTCGTCAACGACTCGGGACTCGGTGACGCCAGGAGGGAAGAGCGCGTCCTGCAGTTACTGAGAATGTTGAACCATTACCTGGGCAAGCAGAAAGAAACTTCGAGAAGGTTCCTGCACTTCACCGTGCCGAGGGTCGTGTCGGTGTCGCCGCAGATGCGCCTCGTGGAGGATAACCCTAGCTCGATATCGCTGCTCGATATATACCGCACGGAATGCGCTAACAGGTGAGCGCAGATTTGCAACATTGTGTTCGTTCTATAAATATGCATCGGCGAGGAGATAATGCCCGGCGATATTTGTTACTTTGTATGTTATATTAACGATCGTGTTGTATTTATAGGGGTGTAGAATATGACGCTCCCATAGCGCGGTATTACGAGCGGCTGGCGGCGGTGCAGGCGCGCGGCTCTCAGGCCTCGCAACAAGTCCTTAGAGACATTCTACGAGAAGTTAGTATATTATAATATATTATGAGCTTTTAGTCGATCACTTTAAAATTCGATGCAATATATCAATATCCGTCTTAGTCCATAAATCAAACTTCGATGCGATTTACCCAGGGGGAGGGCATCGGCGGATTTTTTGTATATCAACACTGGTTGTATTTGCTACCCCACTCGTAGCGCCACGTGACGCGCCGTTTAGTAGCGGCCAGTTTAAGGAACTACGCGGACCTCACGGAATATTCTCTTTAACTAAAAAAATACGACATTTTATTTTTTTATAAAACTGTTTAACATTTTATTATATCATAAAGAATTCATATATAGTATTTAAATTTAATAAATGGGTATTAATATCCCCAAAAACGAAAAAACCCTCAAAATTTTTAATCATTTTTGTTCTAGCGAGGGATCAAGTTATGCTGGTCGGTCGAACATTTGACGTTTACCTCTTTTTCTAACAAAGCGTATTCTCCAAATAGCTATCCTTGTTTAACGATTCGTGTATAAGCAGTGTTGTGAATATTTTAACGATTTAATCGATTAATGATAATCGATTGGAACATATTTGTACACCAGGGTCTAAATTGCATGCTGCCGTTGAATAAAACCAGCACCTACATATGTTCTGTGGGCATATTATGTCCTAGCTGATAAAGATAATGACTTTCTTTTATATGCTTAGGAACCGTAGGATATTGAACGCTAGCAGTTTGCAGTGGTTTTAACCATCGAAAGTACTCTTATTTACTAAAGAATCTTTAGCTAATTACCTATATTATACTACATTTGACCAGTTGAGTCGTTAATCTGTGAAAAGATAACAAACACACGAAACTACCTATTCCAAAATATTTTAATGCTCGTAATTAGGTACATGATAATTAATATGAAAAGTGGAATAAATAGTACAAATTGCAAGAAATGGGTATTAAGGAGTCTGCTCACTATACCGTACCATACCATAAACGCGACATGGAAGCAACATGATACATTCCACTATATCCACAACAAACTGCAAAGGATCTTCGGCGTTCTGTAACTGTACCCCTTATGAGGGTTGTATGCATTTCTTGCGTCCGTGTGCAGAGCGGATAAGCATCTGATCAACAAAATACGGTACCAATGTCATTCTTGGACGCCTGTGTTTCCTATGTACGGACGATATATATAATTTGTTTCTATGTTATATACGTAGTGTTATATTTGAACCTATGTAATTATAAACTACTAGCTTATGCTCACGGCTTTGCCTGCGTGGCAAAATCTTTTCTTAGCAAAGGTCTACGTCATCAAACCTATTTGTGTTCCAAATGTCAACTCACTCAGAGATCAGTCAGTCACTTTTTTCTTTTATATATTTAAAAGATATATAAAAGGTACACTGGTGTTTGTAATTATTTAAGTGTTATATCTTAATAAAGACCTTTTGAAATTGCAATTGAAATTTCTATATGATTTAATCGTCCTTCCATGTAATAGTGTCTTTACTTTTTTACAAGTCTCATTGAATAATATTGGTCATTTTATTTTAGTACGGTATAATGGACAGACTCCTTTAAATATGTCATTTTAAATTTGCGTTTAAGTTTATAAATTTCCTAGGAAATTCATAAATTCTTGAATCCTGTTATTTTCCAGTGACATATTATATACTACCTAATCTGTGGCTGTAGCATGCCACACGGGATCCCGCTGAAATGTCAAGAGTAGAACTCTCACTCAATAGATTGTACTTTTGTGAATGTATGGGATGACAGTTCTACTCTTGAAGTTTTGTCGGTTCTTGAAGGTTTTTCGGATTCCATGTGGCATGTTACGGGCACTATGCGCCCCGGCCAACGTTGGCGAACTTTGGGCCAACGACTCGGCGAGTCATTCGGCGCACAGTGTGGATGAGCCTGTAGACTATAATAATTACTTTCAAATAAAAAATAAAAACTCTTTTTAGAACCTTTATCCACTGAAAACATAAAAGCCACTTGAAAGTGGTTTTACCCGCTGTACTATCTCTATTCCAAATTTCAGCTCAATCAGTTCACTTATTGAGGCGTGAATATTGTATCAAAAGACAGGACGAATATGAAGTATAACGATACGCATTTTATTGAGACCTAACCTACAATATTTATTTTAAAAAACGCCACTCTTTAGGTACTAAAAAATGTAAAATTAAAACATTGTCCGTCAAAACAATAATAATTACGAATTATCGATATTTAAATCGATTTCATGGCTAAATCGATTTTTAAATTGAAACTTTTTCGTTGCCCATCACTAAAAGCAGAGTAGCCAATAGGAAAAGTAGGCGGAGTCGTCAAATTGTGAAAAAAATTATTTCAAGGAAAACTTTGTCTATTGCCCCTCTATTGGATATGTCCTCGATGGATTTACCAAACTATATCGTTGTTTAGAATCTTACCAAAATCGTATTCATTTATACAAAATAGAAGGAGCTCACTTCAAAAACAAGCTATTTTTAAACTTCTGCGAACGAAATGAACGTCATAAATATTATATTCGTTCGTTCGGATACAGCATCAGGTATTATAATGACTTATCTCTGTTTTCAATCAATTTGCATTGACCGTGGTCAAGACTAAAAAACTTTGCATTATTTTCCTCTTAATAAAAATTAAATGTTATTATTCGATTTTCCTCTTATAAATATGTAGTTAACCTCAGCATCGACCGAAATATCAGCCATCTTTTTACACTAAATATATCAAAATACAATCAATATGACAGAAGCCAAGTGCTAACGCTGAAAAGGTGTACTAGAATGACAATGGTTGGCATTTGTTTTTCCACGACTTTCATCCTAGATTTGTAGCGTTTGCCACAAAGTTTGGCGCTTAATTTTACAAGTTTTTAATTACTTTCACCTGTCTGTTGTCTGTCTGTCTGTAATCAAACCTTGCAAGTTAAATTTGACCCACTTCCCGGTGTCCGATTTAGCTAAAATTTTGCATGGATCCATAAATCGGATGACAATGCAATATTATTATAACATGGAGCTAATCTGATGATGGAGCGGGAAGGTGGCCATAGGAACTCCGTAATTAAACGACGTAACCCCATCGAGTTTGGGCTCATTTGATTCGTCTTGACGAGTACTTTATGATAATAATAATAAAAGCTTGTTTTAAAAAGTTTTTTAAAATTTCACTTGTTTACAATTATCGAGAGGTTGTTGGGTGTAAGTAAGGCCAGTTGATAAGTAGTTTAAATCGTCGCAGACAACTTTATTTATTTACGGTTTAAAGGGAGATGGTGTTAAATCTGTTTTATTTCTCCAAGGTGCAAGCGACAATGGTCCCCAAGGGCATGGTCCGCGAGTGGGCGGCAGCCACCTTCTCCTCTCCCACCGACTACTGGACCTTCCGCAAGATGCTCACGCTCCAACTGTCGCTGGCGAGCTTCGCTGAATACGTACTCCACCTCACGAGGCTCAGCCCCGACATGATGTATGTGCACCAAGACTCCGGCCTGCTCAACGTGGCTTACTTCAAGTTCGACGTTGACGATACTACAGGTATGATTTACCTTTTATTTAGTTTCATTGTGGCTGCATGGTTGCTTTGGCGTGAAATTTCCAGGTATAAGGGTCATCTCTACAAGCGAAAGTCAGCTCCTTAAAAATCGATATGAAGACAGACAGATATTAATGATGATGAATAAATAAAACTGCAAACTAAGTAATGCTTGCCCAGCCCAGTTACTGTGCAGAGGTGTTTGAACATGGGGCTCATCCGAGAGGCAGAATGCAGTTTCTGCGAAGAGGATGAGGATGCAACGCACATCCTCGGCAGCTGCGGGCCACTCATGTTCAACAGAAATATCTATCTAGGACGACAAATGATGCTCCCTGATGAGATACAACAAACACCCCTTGAAGATTTGGAAGTTCCTAGAAACTTCGGGTTTAGGGAGTGAAATACATATATTATATTCAGGTGGGTGTCACATTAGGTCAGTAATGGTCGAAGTGGCAAAAACCCCCTAATTATGAACTATCCACACATGCTTTGGTAATTACTACCAAAGCATGTGTGGATACTAGGTCTTTACCGAATCCTATGCAATACTGCCCCAGGGCTCGTCATTCAGAAAATACTCCCAGCGTTTTTTTGTTATTTTGTGTACTGATCAGTGGACATGAAAACTCAACTCCGATAAGTCTTAATATCACTGACGATAACTTCGCTGCGATACAATTTTGGAGATGATGTGTTTTAAACGTGTGCATTGTGAATGTATAGAGGATTTGTGTGCTTTTGCGATTGCAGTGAGTTTAGCGATTGGTATGATTAATATATTGTTGCACTTAAATATGTTATGCATTTTGCTTACTAACTTTGGTTGCTCTAACATTGCTTTTGGCATGATATTAACAGGTTCTAGGATATATTATATTGTGAAGAAATGCACTTCAAGATAATGCCTGCAACTAGCCATTTTTTTGCATGTTTATAAATTTAATTTCATGTTTGATTTTTTCGGCTTGTGTTTTATCGTTTAAAGTTTTTATAGCATGTTTCTTGTTTTTGTGGCTGAGCTCGGTTTATCATTCCGGTGTTTTATTTGCTTGAATTGCTGTTTTTTGTGCATGTTTTAATAATACAGCGCCTAAGGTACATATATATTTTTACAATGTGTTACAAAATTGTGTACCGATACTACAGCATGTAAATCTACAAAGTAAATTAAAAAAGAAGATTTAAAAAATGTATACATATTTTGAATTCTAAAAGAATATATTACCGAATTTTATTTTTCAAAAGTCATAGTTTATTTTTTTAGTAGTAGTTAATTTCGACCGGTCCTAAGTTATCTGTATGGTAGTAATTGCCTACTGTGCAGCCACTCAGCCAGCTAGCTTCTGACCAGTAAAAAAACGTACCTGTACACTTTCACAGAAAAAGAACTGCTATTTAGTATGACTGCATATTTTTGTAACGCTTTGTATATTCAGCTTGGCTTAAAATAATTATTGGGCTTACAATTTATGTATATCGATTGGGGCGCACTGATGAAAGGATTCATCGTAACTTGCATGGCTTGTTTGAATTACTAATGTGACTTTAAGTCACGAAATTAATAAATAAAATGTACGATTATGATAAGCTTTTAAAAGCTTCTGAATTTTATATATTATAAACATTAGATATACACTTTGTGCGTGTTGCGCTGTCCGCTCTTTCTTGAGACCAAAAGTGTATAAATATTAACTTAACAAAAAAGTGTACAATTTTATTAATACAGGGTTATTTTTAAAACACCTGCAACCTCGCAGGAACTTGTAGCCAACATCATAAACAACAACATGTGATATACTTATGACTTTAGATTATAATTTGTTACATTTTACTTTTTTACAAAAATAATTGTTCAGAGCATTCAGATGGAACTCTTTTCATTTAGTCTATGCTGACCAGCTGCTGGGCAAAGACCTCCACAAGTCTATGCTGCGCGACCTCATTCAGATGAAATATATATTATATAGATTTTTGTATGAAAGTAAAATGTAACAAATTATCAAAAGTCATATATCACATTTGTTGTATATGGATGTAAAAATAACCCTGTATGACATAAATCATATAATTAGACATCATAATAATATATAAACAAATTAAAAAATCAAAACCTTAAAAAAAATCATATTATGGCCTTCTAAAAAGTAATTTATGCTTTAAATAGTAGTTTAAGTAGACTAGTAGTATGCATACTTAGTAGATCTAATTGATCAGGTGAATTAGACTGCAACCGTCCTGTGCCGTTCCGATTGACGCCGAATATATCGGAGCTGCTCACCAACATCGGCATCACCGGCCCCCTCACGGCGTCCGCTATAGCCGTCGCTCGGTGCCTTGTTACACCTAACTTTAAGGTAAGTCATCTAATGCTTTAATTTGCAAGAAACTACAATAGAATAGAATAGACAACTCGTTATTGTTCACACAAATACAACAATATAAACTTAGAACTAAGATTACACAGAAAGCAGTGTTACAATTGGCTGTCTTATCGCTAATAGCTATCTCTTCCAGACAACCAAGCAGGGAAAGAAAATACATAAAATAGAGCGACGGTGGTTATAAAGATATATAAGGAGACATAAGTACATTTTTCTAATCAATCGGTCTTAATATTAGATTGATCTATGTTCAGCCTTATTCTGTGTTCTGGAGGCATGCAGAATTTTATATGAAATCTGTTGAAAACTTGTGAACTCAGACGTTTTAACAGAGACGTCAGGTGGGCCGTCTGCTTTTGTCAACCATAGCATAAAGCATTTGATTATTATATTTAAAATATAGTAGGTAATATAATGCTGCCCCAGAGTTGATGATGCTGGAATTCTAGTCACTGTTGTGTTATGATACAGCAAAACTTTATCAATTTTGTCTCCTTTTATTTGACTATACAAGTTTTAAGGTAAGTTTTATTATCCCAAAAAGTTATAATAACCAAAAATGTTTTGCTCATTTCACAACAAAAACCAAATTAGATACAATTGACCTAACCTCAATACTCAACAAAAAAGGTTAACGTACTTCACATTGCATAATGTTCATATTTCAATGAAAAAAACTTATAACATCAACACATACAAAGTATAAATATTGTTTACAATTAAGATATCACCTTATCAATAGAATAACTAGCGGATTGCTTCACTGGATGACAGAGTATGTACTATTGGGGTCAGTACATTATATCGCGTGTACTCCACTTTGAAAATAACCCTGATTGCGATATCTATTCACAATGTTGGAAATAAAATAACGGGAATCAACCGCCCATCTATATAAATAACATTAAAATGTCTGTATGTCAAAGTAAATGTTCAGTATCTACTGAATAATAATAATAATATTTCAGGACGTTTCACACAGCGCCACCTAACCCCAAAATAAGCAACTTAATGCTTGTAATATGGTGGTTAGGATAACGAATGAATGCATGTATATACAGACCCGGGGGTAGACTTCCTTTGCAGGAGGTCGTCTAGGTGGGTACCCCAACAGTGCCAGTTATTCTACCGCCTGAGCAGTGATGTGCAAACATTACTGTGCTCCGGTAGGAGGGCACTGTAGCTAGTGAAATTACTGGGCTAAAGAGTCTTAACATCTTATGACTCTTGAGTAAGAAGCGTTGGTGCAGTCCTCCTTGAATTTCACATAATTGTGAAATCCTAGGTAACACTGTACTGATTATGGGCAGCCGTTATCTCTTAACATCAGGAGAGCGTCTTGCTCGTCTTCTACTTCATCACATAAAAAAAAAAAAAAAAATATGATGCAAAAACAAATCAATTCGTCAAGTCAAACTTTTGTCCGTTCCCAGTTATTATTCGAAATAACTGGCCGATCTTACAAAATGATGTTACAATAAATATCATTACGAAGGCTTGCAAAAAGAACTGCTATAAAACAACTACTAGTTGTAAGAATTACTTCCCCTTAATAATACTTACCCATAATACGAATGCTTTTCTTAAATAGGATCGACGCATCGCCGCGGGCCATCTATAGAGTTGTCAATATATCATTTGTTTTCCATTACTATTCTATGAAACGGAAGCTAGTTCAATGGAAATAATTTCCATCAATTTCCATGTCAGGCATTCATTGTAAAACAGAAAATTAAACTCTCAGATACTGTAATGGCCCTACCATTATTATATAAAAAAAATCTAGGTAACAACTGAATGAATCTATTCTCATGTAATTGTAGCGTTGATTAAATTTAATAGTACTTTAAGATTAATAAAACTTTATAGCATCTTGTTGACAACGATCATAATAAGGTTGAAAATTAAATTAAGTTACCGCCATACAAGTCGCTGTTAAAACGCCATAAAATACAGAATAAGCACCTTCACCTACTATTATAAACACTAATACATATAACATTTTATAGTTATTCAAAATCTAATAAAGAAACACATTACAGATCCAGTCAATACTCCGTACGATTCTCCGCGACGAAATGGTCACCGGTTACAGAAAACGTCTAGAAGACAAATCAGGGTTGCCAACCGCCGGAACGTCCACGGAAAATAAACCTGTGGAAATGGACAACGAGACTATTATCAACATGGTCAACAAAGCTGTTACGGTTATTATGAATAGACTGAACTCTCTAGCTATATTCGACGGGCCCGATAGTAAAGTGGCAACCCTGGTCACAGCGGCCAGTAGTCATGACAATTTGTGTAGAATGGACCCTGCGTGGCATCCGTGGCTATAATTTGTTCTATGTAAGGTTTACATTGAAACGGCGATATTATTGGTAGGATATTTTCTTAATTGTTTCATATGGACTTATCTGAGTTCTTAGCCAAGTGCATATTGTTATACTCTCTACAGTACAGTTCAAGCTCTTCCATACTACATCTGATATGAATCCGTGAAATGACGGTCGGCGTAGATGTAGAATATTTTTGTGGTAGCTCTACACTACTGCTGTCCGATTTCTGTCCGTCATCGATTGTTTTTGACTGATACCGGGCCAAAGTAGTCTTAGTAGTGTTCTGTAAAAAAACTACGCCTCTTTGATCTTTTATCTTTTCTAAATTTACCAGATTCAGATCTGATTTAGTGGAGTAGCTTTCACGATAAAATAATGTACAGAAATGACATACAGAAAAACAAACCACAATAATAGTTATCCTCTCATTATACATTTTTTAACTTTTGGGATTGTGGACTTGGCTGAGGCTTCTGGTATTATATTATAGGTCAAAGAGCACGATGCCACAATTTAAGTGCATTTTGCTCTCTTTGTTTAGACTAGAATGTCAATCGTCACAAGTGGCATTAAACAGAATATTTAGCTCGACATGTATTGCTGTTGGTAAGTGGATTATGTATATTGCAGACAAACACTTTCGTAGTCTCAGATTATGTCATACCATTCGCTTTAAAGGCGCTGATCAAATCAAGTTTCAGTAATGATGATAATTTTCCTTAAAGTTTGTGATTTAAATAAACAAACTATTTAAATAAAACTGGTTATAAAATTGTTATTTATAATAATAAAATTATGTAATCTAGATAACCTTGTACTATGTATTTTATTCATTCAAAATATATGATACAATATTATTGAATTAAACAACCATTCATGCAAACTAGATCGCACTTTTGGCATTTACCAGAGGGGCTATTGGCTAATTCTCACCCACTACAATTGATGGCAACTTCAATGTACATTGCTGCTTTTGTTACTTTACTCATACTAATAAGGAGGTTTAAGCACGTAATGTACGCAATTTTGTCTATGGATTCTAGTGCTTTACATGTCGTTTTGCGATAGCCAATAGGCCCTCAGATCATAATATCATGTATACTCTAAAAATTTATTTAAATCGTCATATCAACATATCCGGGCGGGCTGTAGTTTCTATTCCGTTTCGCCTTTTGGTATTTTTATGACATTATCTAAAATTATTAGCTTTTTTTACATATTATTATTCAGCTGGTCCATTCGGAATATCAGAATTGCGAATTATGTAATACTGGTTTTAAAAAATACAAAATTCAAATGATAATCTACATAAAACGCACAAATAAATTTTGTTTTCTATGTGTAATGTATAGGTATACGTTAACTTTATAATAATATTATAAAGCATGTTATGCTTTCTTAAATAAAATTTACTTAACAATTCATCATCTTCCTGCCCTTATGCCTCTTCCTGTACTAGGTAGGGTTGGCACAACACGTTTTTCTCATCCATTCTGCTCTATCATCCGTCATATCTGCATCCACTCCCCTAGCACGCATATCCCTGCACACACAGTTCATCCAAACCTTTTTCGGGCGCCCCCTTCCCGGGTTACCACCTATCACCATACCAACTTACACGCGACAAATTAAAACCGTATTTAATGGTTAATTAGCAGCTATAATACGAAATACATCATAAACATAAAGCGCTTTACAATAAATGCAATTTTATCGTTTATTGTTTGTACTCGACACACATTACGTGAATATCGTTAAAAAATTACGATCACTGAGAGCAATTATTGACACTTTTTTATGGTTATTATAGTTTTTCCTTTAATTTTTACGTTGGTTTTAGTAGTATGCTTCCTAAAAATTAAAATAAATCTAATAATTCTTACAGTACAAAACCGTTCCTTATTATTTTTAAAAAATATCATCCTATTTTAATAACTAAAACCACCGTAGTCGCAAGTCGCGTAATTAGAGTCGTGCAAGCGTGTGTTATGTTTTTTATTGGATTATGATTTGAAGTAAAGTGAAAATTAATTTATTTTGACATACAAAAAAGATACAGCGACAAAGAGTATATAACATCAAAGAAAAAATAAAAAAGCAAGCAAGTTCCTTAAACTAAAAAAGTATATAATATAGATTCTGATGTTTTAGTTATACATAATATAGATATCTGAAACAAAAAATCAAATCAACTACATATTATGCTATATCATTCATTATGTGAATTAAAACTTTAGGCGTGCCACTTGAACTAATTCACGGATATGATGATATGAGGGTACATGATAAAATAGATTTTTCATGGTTATGTTGTTGTTTTTTTGGTGTTTATGTTACAGCGAGGGATATTATTATGATATCTAAATAATATCATCAGAACTTTAATATTTTAAATCCACATATGAATTTCTGTAATTTAGACCATATAAATGATATAATGTAATGCAGTTTATTGTTATAAAAGTGGCTGTATCTCGTAGCTAATCTGTTGTTATAACAATAAGCGTATATTGAGTTATGAGGTGAATAAAGCCGGAGAAACACATTATTAAAACGCGACGCGATGCCACATCACGTCATCCGTATGGGTTGGGTGGCGTGTGGTCACGTGACGCCACGGACCAATCCGGACGGGTGTCGAGAAGCCACGGACCAATCCGAGCGAGTGTCGTTGCGTGGCGTCCCGTCGCGTTTTAATAATGTGTTTCCGACTTAACTGTGTTTGAAATGCACATTTGATGTTGTTCTTGGAATTTGTTAGATGTAAGTTGTGTAAATGTAAAAGTGCGGACGAATGTTGGTGCGAACTGTGATCTCGAGTATTAAAGTGGGCGATTTATACTGGTATCGTTTTATTTTATTACATAACAATAACTATTGATTGTATACCAAGTTAAAAGAAATGGTTCCAATACAAAAAAAACTTAAACTAATGGTAAAGAATCGACGGTCTTACCGCATAAAGCAATCTCTTACAGACAAATCAGGATGGAATTTTGAGAACATGTGTGCAACAATAGCTTTGGACGGTTAATACATCATCATACATTTATTGATATGACAAAATTAACATTGCCCCAGTCATATGGAAAACGTGTAGATTGCAAGTGCATCGGTAATCGGTAACAAGTACATGCATCGGTGAAAGTATAGCGGCAAGTGCGACAAGTAACGAGCACCCACGCCCGCGCCCGAGCCTCCCCTCTGAAGCGACGAGCCGCGCCAATCTCACTCGATCACTAGATAGTAAAACTGATTTCATCATGCTGCCACTAACAATGGGAAAGAAAGTGCAATAATTGCAACGTACCTCGGGAACTCACGCCGATGCGATGTGCCGCCGTCGGCCGTCACTGACACTCGCAGGAATGGAATCCGTCTAACAAGCTTTCTCAGGTATAGACTCGGGGCTTTTCGGAAACCCTTATGTTGTTTTTGCAACAGATCTTAAAAGAAATGTGTTTCCTTCGTAAATCATGCCTCTACAATAAACTCGTTACAAAGATCGTGCAGAAACCATTTTTGTTAACAAAAGTGTCCTCCTAGAGCATATTATTTGGATAGGATGCATGGGCTGGCCGCTCAGTGCGCTGATCCCATAGTCGCGTCTAGTGTCGCGGTGTTCCAGTTGGTCGTGTGGCCAATACGTCCTGAAAAGTAAAAAAAAATTGGCCGCGGAATCAGGCCCCGTAGTCTAGTCGCCGCCATAGAGCTCCAGAGAACGATGCATAGTGTGGTAAAGCACGATGAAAAATAAATATTTTTCCAATATTTTCTTGAACTACCCACCTTATGATTTTTCTCCCATCGATCAATTTTGGTTTCCGGTTTTAAGGACACCTATTGCACTTACTACTAATATAAATTTAATATCCAAGTAGTATTGTTGTAATATACATGTTGGTATAGCTTTGTTCAGAGTTAGGATAAAAGTGTCGGGTATAAGGATTGTGTGTCCTGTGATAGATGAGGTCGGCGACGGCGACGACAACGTCGCGTTGCTAAGCGGAGTGTGCGGGCGCGGGAGAGGCCACGTCGGCGCGGTCCGCCTCCCGCCCGCGGCCCGCGCGCTCGCTCAGTCCGCCGCGCGGCGTTGCGTTATGTGCTGGTGTGCCGCACCACTCCTCGATCCACCGGCTAGTGTCCGACCTCTGTAACCGACCGTTTATGACATTCGACAACCCCGCCCTGTGCATTTTTCCGAGTTGCATTTCGATCAGTGCGAGGAGTACGTCGGCCGCGAACTTTCGGACCCCGCCGACGGTGATGCCTCCGCCCGCGTTTATTTATGTTGTCGTTTTGGTGTGGTGAATATTTGTGTTGTACGGACGATAACCGTATTATCTGTGCGAACGAGTCGAGTGGATATTTCTAACGATCTGTGCCGTTCTCCACCACTGAGGTGAGTGAAATTTTCAATTGTGCGTATCGTGTGTGGGTCCGGGCGGAGGATCGGCCGCTGCGACGTGGCGAACGTCTCGTCGATACGCTCCGGAATGCCAGGGACTGCGTGCGATCGTGAGCGAAAATTGTTGATTCGCTCGTGACGTTTTTTTCACGCAGTTTATGTTTTTCTACGAGTCCACTATTGTGGGCCTGCGTCTACAATGTGTCTGATCGTAAAATTTCCATTCGTATAGCGAGCCGACAATTTGCGCAAACCAAAGATATTGCGCTGCAATTGAGAGGCATGTACCTGCTCATTTGGCTTGTTAGATTCTTATTGGTTTTCGGTCCTATCCCACTATACCATATGGTAGACGGAAGCAAGTGAATAAGAAAACAGGGAAGGTGAGCGGCGCGGGGCGGTGCGCGGCCGGTCGAGCGCTCGACCGACCGCATTCCATATGAAATGCCGGATTATACGCAATGTCAGTGTGACTCGGTGCCGATGTAGAGCTGCCTCTACTGCACCTCCCATGTTATTTGCAAGTGTTCGCTCAAAACAAGAGTCTCCCATCTATCAATAAACTTGTGTTTGTCGGCGCAACTCTCCCACACCCACTCAAAAATGATATATTCGAGACCCGCTATCATGTTACTCTGTCGTTTTGAAATTACGTATTTTATCGCTTATCAACTGTGTTGACTATTATGATAGTTTATTATGATTATACCTGGCACAACATTTAATTAAGTTGTTTTAGTGTTATTTTTGGGTTGGTAATGTTTGTTTACTGCTTATGAGTCGCTAGATGTCCCGGTACCTACTCTGTACACATCATCAATCAACGAGCGCCCCTTTGCTGTAAATTCCTGATAAATGAGTAGGTATCTGTTTGACATTAGTCATGATCTCGCATAACGAGTGTAATGAGCTCGATAGTGCGTGCTGCGTTTCGAAACGCGTCCGTCCTCGCTTCCGCTGACTGACCCACAATGTATCACTTGGTACTTATAGGTGTATACGTTACATGATCAAATTACGATTATTTTGGTTGAAAACACTTATTAGGTAGATATTTGCGACTCAATTTACAAAGAAATACGAGTAAATACTTAGGCAGGTAAATTTTCTATCCTATCTACCTGCATTTACCTATACTTATCTGCTTATTCTTCGTAAATGCAAATCAACCTAGAGTCCTCTTATATTTATAATGCACATCATCCCATTTAACGTCTAGATCCAGTAGAATTGTATGGGAAGAGATGCATCTTAAAATTGGACGAATTCTATCTCGAAGATTAATCGTCCTGTGCTACCTCAATTTACGGAATAAAATTACCTATGTTTAGCATCAGTATTAAGTATAGTGTCATCTAATTATGGTACAGGCTGGTACTATGTTTACCTTGGATTCTACTAAAATAATTAAAAACACAGACGAATTGCATAACAATTACGCATAAACCTATTGTCTTTCTAACAAAAAATTCGGCATCACAAGGACGCAAAAGCTATTTTGTTTTATGAGCATTACCTACGTAGGAACTGCACACTATTTTTGTTACTTAATTTTGATGCCTTTCCTTAATGATTGCTTAGTTGGCTTAGTGCTTAGGTAAGTAAAACCGAACTCGTTTATCGCGTAGTGTCCGGGTCTCGGGTCATTCACGCAATCTGCGCGACCTTTAATCTTTTCAGATAGTTAGAGCATGCTTCTTTGTGTCGATTCTCAGAATCATTACAAAATAGCATATTGTTTATTTACAGCTATGATAACTTTACAACATACTGTGATTAAATATTTCAAATTAGCTGGTTGCATGAAACACAAGTCTTTTAACCTTTCCTTCATTGATTAGTGAAGCAAGCTTTCAATAGCTCTCTGGTTTTACTGAGTCCTTGACATTAAAAACAACTTTTATTTTCGACTCAAATGTCAGAAGCATCCTGCTTTTAACATTTTTTAAATTGTTTTTAATATTTTTCTAGGACTTTTTGTCAGATGCAATTTGTGTTATAATGTTCTAAAATATTATGTTATATTTTGAATTGATTTATTACGCTTTGCAAATGAGAGAAAGAAGGTCAGAATTAGTTAACGTTTTATGGTATTTTAACGAAGTTCTTTTGTTTGTAAATGCACATTTTCTACTCCTTCGCCTAAATTAACGAACCATAATTAAGTACTTTTAATCATTTTTTGTTAATTTAAACCAATCAACCATGCTGCAGGGACGTTGTTTGTTAACAAATCAAAATTGTTTTATTTTAACTTATCATCGAGATTGTCGCCTTTCGTTTGGTTCCACGAACACGACCCTCTATCATTTCAAATGAACACTCATTTCAAATTGAATCACATTCAATTACGTAGAGTAAATCGGTCAGGATGTCAGCTCGAAGTAGCTTGTAGAAGCGGCAATAGAATATGCGTCTTATCGACTTATTGCGTTCTAGAATGCTTTGAATTTTGAATACGAAAGCATATTACAAGTGCTTTAGTTTGTCTTCGGTCATTTACGTCTCTAAATGAGTTTGTGCTACTCAGTGATGAAATGTAGAGGATATACCTACCTAATCGCATTCCGCGGTAAGTCGCCCCTCTCACCTCTACAATCTCGGCGTTATTGCATAGTTGTGCAGTTTACTTTCAAGTGGGTTACATTGCAAGTCATTTCGTGATGCTACTATGTCATTCTAAGTTATTATCAAAGTACTTACTCGTACCTATAGACTTTCAGTATTGATATTCGTTATTCACCTTCTCTGTTATACGAACTTAAAACAAACCTATAAAGGTTTAGCTACATCTAATAATAAAGCAAGTCCTCAATGCTTTAAAGCGAGGATCGATTCATGAAATTCTATTAGACCCTCATTCATATTCTATAACACTTTTAACGGCTGACTAATTGTCATAATACAAGACAGCCTCTATTTGGCGGGGCCTTGGTAGGTGATGTGTAGGAGCATAGCAAAGCGGGTAACGGTTCTGTCGTGTTTGCAGAGGCAGGGTATGGGCCCGTGTGTGCGTCCGCGCCGCTCACTCAAACACACAGCCGTAGAACGTTCACGCTTGCGCGGCCATTGAACCGAATACTCGAGGAATTTCTCCAATGCGCAACGTCGTCGTTTAGCAGGCACAGAAGAAATCACCTCAGGTGGAAGGAGCTCTTCTAATTTGTGTACCTTCTTTATTCTTTACATCCGAATCTTATAATTCTTTAGCCATTGGTGCTTTAGTAGCTGTATATAAGTGTCTCAATTTTATATAGATCTTATCTGCATTAAATTGGTATCCTTGGAGTTCGGATTTATAGTATGTCTCCCAGTGATTTGTCGTGAACACGTGTGCTTTCGATATCGCAAGACCAGCATACCAGAGCAGGGCGCGGTCAGCCTATGTTACTCCAATCACGAATAAATTTACACTTATTGCATTTAGCTACTTGAACAAATTTATGTTTGGTCCTCTTACCCAAGAACTGAAATAAAATAAAACAAAACTAAGTAATCTAACTATTCAATATGTGACTGAACTAAAAACACCCGGAAAAGAAGACGTCTGGCTTGTGTTTATAAAAGACAATGGAGCTTCAATTAGTTAAGCAATGTGTGAACAGTGAACAGTATACCTACCAAATGGCACGAGTAGATATGGGAATTAAAATATTATAAAGTTAAGTTATGTAAAATTGCTTGCTCTACAAAAAGAGGAAAGTTTGAAAACATGCACTGGAAACCAACCTAGCGTGTTTGTTTTTTTATTTAAATATAATAACGTAGGCTATTATAGTATATTTTATTGTTCATCAGTTAGCTTACCTACTAAGCCGAGCTAAAACATCTCTACTCTCTATAGATGTAAGCCCTTTACTTTTTTAACATTGTTTTTCGACACTAAATCAGTGCTTATTCCGCGCATAACCCTTTTAAAATGTTGATGCATATAAACTGCTTTTAACTGCATTATTTAACTCCTTTTAACTGCATAACTAGTCAAATTCCTAATTATGCTTAAGGCAATCTCGCTATGTGGCTTATTATATAATTCGAATTACATAACGTTACCTCTTAAATCTTTTTCAAATTTGAGATTGCAATGGTTTTTGTACCCAACGGTAATTCACTAATAAAGAATTACGTCACTTGGCATTCACTTTTACTTGTACTATGTCGAAACTATGCATGAGTTGCACGTTGCACATAAAATAAAAAGACGAATGCGCCCGCATCAAGAGGCAAGAGTAGATTCGTGGTTGTGGCTTACGGCAATTAAATTGTTCTGTAAAAAGTAAATATCAACGAATCATAAAAATATTATATATTAAGTAACGTTACTTAATTCCATTCATTTCAATGCCCAAATATATTCAATTCTAACTAAAGTCTTCAACGTATCTAATCCTGGTAAATGATTACGTAATTAAATTACATTACAAAAATTGTTTATAGTTTCAAATTTACATTGCACGTGGGACCTAAATAAATGTTCATTGCCATTATAAAACTGAAATCAACAAAGAATTAGTCACACGTTTTAAATATTTAAATACCAGCTAGAATCATGCGCTATTCTTGCTAGGCTGGTAACTCTTGGCAACATGCGGTATGTTTTGTTGAACAAGACTATGCAGTTTTCCATTATTCCATTGTTGCTTAGGTACTTATTCGGTTGAATCTCAATCCATGGATACCTACTTTACAATAATAATATAAATCTGCGTAGTCCAGCAGGCTAGCAAGATTCTGGAATTAAGGGGGCGGCATGCAGATTAGATTCTATGATAAAAATAATGCAAAATGGTGGTTATAAAATAAGTCGTCAGATGGTTGGTGGTGGTGGCAGCGGCGGGCGAGTGAACGCGGCGACCTTGGGCCCGTGCCGGCCGCCGGCCCGCGGACGTTCGTTGAACGCGCCCGCGCCTCCTGCGCACCGCACACACCCGCACTCGCCACCACAACTCGTTTGCGACCCGATTACTCCAAGATTTATTTTGAACTTATCATACCTTTGGTGTAGCCGAGTAGGTGTCTTAAAAAAGGATCTACTATTTTCATGTTGGCACATTCTTTTTGCCTATCATGTCTCTATTGCTCTTAATTACTCGTATAATAACATTTCTCGTTCAACCTTTTTCTTGGTGAATTGTGATCCGCCAACAGTTTTAGTCCTTTTTGTTGTCAATGATATCTTAGGTCTGTTAGGGGTTGTGTGAAAAGGTGGGTGTATCTGATGGTCGCTTGCGAGTTTCACACGCTTCCTTCGCCGAAGCGATGCGATTCATGGGTTTTGTGTGTAGCACGCACACTGGAATGTTTACTACCTAATAAATCTCTACTGCCTCAGCCTCATAAAGCTCATTATGCTAGGTTTCACGGTTGCAGAATTACAATTTTTGCTTGTAATGAAATTATTTACCCGACCCGGTGAAGACTTACCAGACCATACGAAATAACATTCTTACGAATACAAACAATGGGCTGATTAATTACCTATAGAACGTCCAAAACAATGACGCTTTTTGAAGAGTGAGCATGTCGAAATACTCGTTCCGACATAATAGACATTAAATACACGAAAACATGTGACGTATGGCTGCATTATTCTGCGATGGTGGGTGCGTGGGGCCCCACAGGCGCCGTCGGACGACGCGACCATTGACCGCGCCGACGCAGCGCAGGGACCGCAAAATAACTTTTGTATTATACGTCCCAATGAATATTTTAACTTGAGGCTTATCTTATTCTAGGTAAGTATTAAGTATCTAGAAAATTTCGCGTGTTAACTTACCTTCGTGACTTCTCGATCGGTATTTTCAGTGAGAGTGTATTCTTCACTCGAATCTTCTATTAGGCTTCGCATTTCATGACGATTTGAAACTACACAAGCAATGTACTAAATAGTGTACCTACCTAATACTTCGTACTCTACCTAAGTAGGTACTCGTATTTCTCTGTCAAGATTTTCGATTTCGTCAGTAAATTACTAAAAGGAACGTACATAACTTTATTGTACAATAATAAAATTTTGTGGTTATTTTATAAAAATATGATAAAGTTAGGTAGTATAATTAAGTTTGTCCAAGTTTCTAGGAAGTCTGCGGTTTATTCACAATTTATAGTTCTGTTGTCAGCAATCTTGAGCTTGAGATATTAAAACACACATGCGTGCATACAAACAGGATGCTGAAGGATTTTCCTCATCGTGTTCGTTTGCTTACCAGATTCTTAATGTGATATATACCTATTATCTACGTATGAGTAGGAACTATACTTACTAGTTATACCTTACCTTTGTTTCTTCTTGTTCATAATATCTTAAATTTAATATATTCTACTGAAGTTTGTGTGCTTCAAAGTTTGTCTTTATAGCCGTTTTTCCTTGATCATAGTCTCAGTTGCACTCTACGTCTTGTTTATCTCCAGGTCTATTGTAGAAAGGTCACAATTGGCCAGTTTTATGAATGTGTGTAATACAGTCTACACGATATTTGTTCCACGCGACCTCGCTCTTGCAAACAATCTGAATTAGATACGCAATTTGCGATTAGTTTTGTGAGTGCAACTAGTTGGCCGACATTCGGCGTCGTCGTAATACCAACTAGCCGGTTATCGCAGCGATAAGCCAAACCCCATTAGATTGCATACTGGCTACCTATGCCATTCTTTTTATCAAGGCAAACGTACATTTGGCGGCACGAATTGCAGCCACGAGGCGCTTAATTACATGTTCACATGCGAGAGAGAATTTTCTGATTATTTTCAGATAAACCTTTACTCGGTACCTACGACACTTATACCTACCTACGAGCATAATGTGATGATCAGGAGTTCACATTTTTGTTTTAGCTTAAAAACATGTAGATTTTACAAGAACGCGGCTATATTTATCTTCGATCAGTTTTCTAAAGGTATATTCTCGTATTTACCGCGAAAATGATAAAAGCTAATTTACTTGTATGCTAAAATAAAATAGTGTCAAAGGTGAACAGCAGATAGACCTGTACCCGAGTTCTGAGTATTTGTTATACGCCCACACGCGTTATCAAAGGCCAATCGCTGGGATCAATATTGTAAACATGTTACAAGGTTAACAAATACCCAATTTCTATGAATTGTAGAGATGATAGCGTCTTTATTTACCTACCCTAGATTTCCCGATGGACATTTGAACAATACCCTTATCAATATTCTTAATGAATATTTGCCTGTTAAAGAAATATGAATGAAGTCATATTAAATGATAAAGCCAGAGTAAAGACCATTTCGCGTATCATTGGTAGGTATCACGGTAAAGAGATATCACGGTAAAGAGATATACAGTAGTTTGACTGAGCGTGATTTTTGAACATAAATACCTACAGTCTCGCGGTACATGCGCAAGTCATAGGGCTGCCGGGCAGCCGCTGCCCGCATACAGTAGGTACCTACCTATTTCATATCATCTACTTACTTAAGCTACTATCTAGACAAGAGACAAGACAAGAGAAGACAAGAGACAAGACAAGACAAAGACAAGAGACAAGACAAGAGACAAGACAAGACAAGAGACAAGACAAGAGACAAGACAAGACAAGAGACAAGATAAGAGACAAGACTTGGACTCTTACTAGCACTCTTACTAGCACTCTTACTCAAACTCTTACTCGAATTCTTACTCGCACTCTTACTCGAACTCTTACTCGGACTCTTACTCTGACTCTTACTCAAACTCTTACTCGAACTCTTACTCAGAATCTTACTCTTACTCGCACTCTTACTCGGAATCTTAATCGCACTCTTACTCGGACTATTACTCGCACTCTTACTCGGACACTTACACGCATCCTTACTCAGTTTCTTACTTGCACTCTTATCGGACTCTTACTCGCACTCTTACTTCAGCAGAATACTTTTAAAAATAAAAAAATAAATATTATAATAACTTCATACTAACTTACCTCAAAAACAGCATAATATCGAATGCTATTTTTTGCCATTTTATATAATTTATTATATTATATACGTCCAAAGTAAATAACGTAAATTACACTAAATACTTGCAAAAAACTATCGCGACGTCCGCCCGTCGCTGCGTGGCACCCGCTTCTGGATTATATACCCACTTCTACCCACATCTGCCCACATCTACTCACTCCCAATTCCGGCCGTTTCTATGGAGTCAAACTACTGTATATCTCTTTACCGTGTAGGTATGATATGAACATCGAATCATATGATCAGAGGTAGGGGATAGATGTAACAAGTGGTGCAGCGGCGGCGCGGCGGCAGCGATGCGACGGGGTGCGATCGATAGGGGTCGCCGGGAGGCTGAGGCGTTGGGGGCCTCCCTTCACCCGCGGCCCACGTCAGCTGTGCCCGCCCGGCGCCCGGCCAGCCTCCGGACTCCTTGTCTCGACGCAAATAGCGCCCAGCACCAGTCCACGCTGTCATCGCACGCTTACGTGGCCCATCTTGCTTTACTCATCACATTTAAAAATAAACCGTAGCGTAGGGCTAACAAGGTATACGTATAATTAACTAGCTTTATAATTAACCCGCCCCGGCTCCGCACTGGCGTAATTGACAACGTTAATGACAACGTTTATGATATTAAAACTTCAGCTTTTCAAAACGATATAAGTATTTAACAATAGATAGGTAGACTGCTAAAAGATTGTTTAAAATCTCCACATTCGGTAGCAAACAAGTGAAATTTAAAAAATACTTTTTAAAAACAAGCTTTAATTATTGTTATCATCTTGCATCATAAAGTACTCGTCAAGACAAATCAAATGAGCCCAAACTCGATGGGGTTGCGTTGTTTTATGACAGAGTTCCTATGGCCACCTTCCAGCTCCATCATCAGATCAGCTCGATGTCATAAAAATATTGCATTGTCATCCGATTTACACACGCATGCAAATTTTCAGCTCAATTGGAAACCGGGAAGTGGGTCAAATTAAACTTGCAAGATTTGATTACAGACAGACAGACAGACAACAGACAGGTGAAAGTAATATAAAGCTTGTAAAAACGATTGCAATTTGCGAACAAACACGTACAGTAAGTATTTGTCACTATATTCCAAGTAGGTAACTCATATCAATTTGAGTGTTTTCGCTAGTAGATAAATCTTTGTAATACCCTTATTACTGAAATAATATGCCCACTCGTATCGTTTATCAAGGGTATTGTTTACGAGTCACCTCTAAATCACTTTCAGACTCAATGAAAGCTTATAATAATAGAGCTATTATTATAATAATTATTGTGTAATTCAAAAGTACCTAAGTACATTCAAACGCGAATTTTCAGAATTATCAAGTAACTAATAGAAATACTCGTACACCCACATAATGTAATAACTATTGAAGTATAAATTAATATTGTCAATGATAAAAAGTTTCATAAAATCTTAAAATCAACACCTCAATCAGTAGTTAGGTTAGATACTCTTGTTATAAGATCATAAGTAAAATCATCGAGAAAAAAATGTTATCCATTCACAGATTCGTAAAAACTTACCTAAATAATAATTCGTGTAGAACATTTTGCGTCATATTATGATAATGAGTAATGCCTGATGCTCTTATAACCATAACATACTTCATTCTGAGCAATTTACTTTAGTGTGTTGTTTGTATCGTGTTGATAACAATAGCCAGCGATTCTCTGAATGGTTGCGAACGGAGATTATACAAGTTACTGACATCAAATGAACTTTACTGTTACCGATATCATTTTTTATACGAGTGATAAACTCAATGGAGCAGCGAGGCACCGCGTGGCAAATAAATTATACATTAGGTATATGTAAAATAATGTTATTTAATACATTATTGTTACATTATTTCTTACATATAAATCAAATTATATATGTGCACATTACATATAAATCAAATTATGTACGTATGTGTAATTTTTCACAGTAAAATTGGCCGCACGGCGCACGGTGTAGTAGGTTGGTTGTTAAACCATGACATTTTCTGCGCTAGCGTTCATTTCTTTTCGTTGTTTCTAAGAGGCAGCGTTGGCGTAAGACTATGTATAGACCAAAATAATTGTATGGTGGTGTAATAGAATATGCGATAATTTATCGAAAAGTCCTCAAATATTAATTATTTTTTCATCCCCCTATCTCGGAAAGTGTATTTTTGCGCTTCGATATCTGACTGGAAAAGTCCATTTTATCCTCTAGAGGGTAAAGTAAATTTGAATCCTTCGCTAGCTCGGTCATCAAATTGAGCACGCGGATAAAAAGCAACTTTGCACTCTTGTATAACAAATAACTATTTCATCCCACTATCTCGGAAAGTGTATTTTTACTCATCGATATCTGACTGGAAAAGTCCATTTTATCCTCTAGAGAAATTCAAATTTACTTTACCCTCTAGAGACAAAAACATAATTAAACCTATTTACTTCCACCTCTGTGGTACCGAAATAAGCGTACAACTTATATTACCTATTTTTTGCTTTTTTTAAATTTGTTAAAAACTCGGAGTAAGAACCTCTTTAGTAAACTTTTTTTTTTAATTTGCTTTAGGCGCACCATCAGCCTTACCAGTAAGTTACTTTTGTAACATATTACGTTTCTTTTGAACTATATTTACGTTAGTTGTTTAGTAAGTTACATTTCGAGGCAATAATGTTTTTTTAATGAATTATAAAGTACTGTAATAGTAAATAATATAGTTGAGTTAATTTAGCAGAGTTAATAGAATAAGCCAATTTCTTATAACTTTATTTAGTTAGTAGCAAGATTTTTTCTAAGTATTACTTTTTGGTAACTTTTTTATTAACGATTTCTCACTGTAATAAACTGAAAATGAGGAAATAATCACTAAAACGAATAGGTAGAGTATTTTTCACGAAAGGGGACCTTTTTGCGGGACGCCACCATCGCACATTTTAAAAGTTTAAATACCTTTAACTTTTTAACGCCTCATAATTTCTCATATTTAATTTCTAAATCAAAAAGGTATTTATTTTATGTAACAAATAAAAATGATTTAAAATATGAAGTCCAATAATAATAGAATAAAAAATTAGTTCCGCTAAATTCCGTGGGACCTCTTTCGTGAAAAGGACTCTAAGTAAGCGTACCTACGTAAATCAAAATTGAATACTACATAATTAAATGGTTATTTTTGAAGATAGTGCACTGGCAACACTGTGCGCATCCATGGTGAGAATGATTCATTTTGCCGCGCTTTTGGAAAGCGGATGAAATTTTTTGCTTTCTTGGATAATAATTTTGCAATAAGTGCTAAACGCGTATTAATAGTGGGTTTAATAAACGTTGAGTGTTTGTGAATGTGATTTACTGTCGAAGAATGGAAAAAAGTTCAACAGTCTGCTATTTTCAAGAATCGTCACAAAATGAATCGATGTGATTCGATAAACGCCCACTCTTTATCGAATAAACAATGAACTTAAAATTATAAAGATTTCGACTGAAGGACTTGTATCCATGGTCAAAATAAATTAATAAATAAACCATGGTGAGAATAATTAAAAAAAAACTTTTAGCATTGAGTTATTTCCTCGCTGAGGGGGGATGAAAAATTATGTGTCACACTCGAGTGCAAAGATTTTTGACCATGTGCTCTTTTGATTCCCTCGCTAACGCTCAGGATTCTAACTATTAAATCACTCGCTACGCTCGTGATTTAATTTTAGAATCCTTCGCTTGCTCGGTCATACAAACTGAGCACGCGGTAAAAAAGCAACTTTGCACTCTTGTATAACAAATAACTATTACTTCTACTTACTACTAGAGGTGTATAATTTAGTTATATGATATGTATCTATCTATATTATACACCGACTCTACATAAGTAACAATTGAAATGTATCTGGTGTTTAAAAAACTTTTCATTGTTACCGTCGAGGCGCATCGTGACTACTCATGTTTTCCTGTGTCGCGCTGTCGCACAATGTCCACGCAACGTCGGACGTTACTTCTGTGTGCTCGATACGATCACCGTCGCGTGCGACCAACTCTCTACATTCACAATTACCTTTGCAATTATAATCTCAACGAATAGCGGCAATTGTTTCATGAGTGCCACGTCCGCCGCCTAATAAATCCCACTTCTTATGTTCTTATGGGTTGAGTCACTAATGTGACATTTTATTGTGATTGTAGATTTTGCTTGGTTGCCCTTTCATTAAAATTATTTTTATCATTTCGTTTCGCCAACCCCATAGAGTTTGTTGACTCACAAATTGCACCTTTGATCTATATTCTTGATGTTTAGTCTTCAGTTGAATCAGCATCTACTATCTACTCTTAAGACTGAATGATCTCCATAATAATAAATATTTACTTATTTTAATTGTTGAAGCCATGAATCAGCTACACTGCATCTTTATCTCACTTATCTGCTTGCTCTTTACTTATTATTCATGATTCTGTAATTACAGTGTTTTCAACATAATTAACACAATGATAATATAGTTATGTAAGACACGTGGCTTTGGCTAGACCTTACAACTTTGTTACATACAAAGTTATTCATTGTCTTGAGTATTTTACAAACTTCTGCATAAAGATTTTTACATAGAGGGTAGGTAAAGTTGGTACACGAGCAACAAACGGGAGCGTATTCGCACGCATAATTTTTTTTGTCCTAATTTTGTTTCGCCGAAAATGTTTCGCATAACTTTTTTTAGCCTAATCATAATTGGGCATAATTATATTTAGACATACTTATGTTTTGCCATAACTGTCAGTTGCCCTAACGTTTTTTAGCATATATTTGTAAAGCATAAATTTGTGTGTCATAATATAAGTACGCATAATTTTGTTAGGCCTAATTTAATTTCTCCGAAAATGTTTCGCATAACTTTCTCGGGCATAATCATAATTTTACATAATTATATTAAGGCATACAAGTAATATTGTAAGTTAATAAATTTATTCAGGAAAGTAGTTTATGGCACCCAGTCAGACTGACTGTCACAAAACCGACTCGGATAATTTAGGTTAGGTTAGGTTTGAACAATGTCCTCAGTGCCACGGCAGCGGTCAACAAAGTGCCAAAATGACCATCCACTTTCTAATTCAGAGAGAGGGTAGGGTATAGAGGAGATTAAAATGAAACAACCGCACAGTAGCTAGTGAAGTTACTGGGCTGAAGAGTCTTAACATCTTATTACTCTCAAGTAAGAAGCGATGACGCAGTGCACCCAGAATTTTACTTTGTAAAATACTGGGTAGCACTGTACTAATTATGAGCAGCATTATCTCTCACCATCGCATCGGGAGAGCGTCTTGCCCGAATTCTTACTTCGTTCTATAAAAATGAAACCGCGAGAAGGCTAGGTTAGGTTTTAAGTTAGAACATTGAAATTAATAATTCGTTTCTTTTGGTATTAATAATATTTTGCCGATTACAGTCCTGGTAATAGTATTATGACAAGATATCACTTTGCTTAAAAAATTAGGGCTGGAAATATCATTATACTGATAATTATTAGGGCTGGATATTATTATGTCGAATAATATTAGGGCTGAATATAATTATGCCGAAAAATATTATGGTAAGATATTTTATGCGTTAAAACAATATGCGTAACAATTTTATGCGTAAATATTATTATGCTTAAAAATATTATGGAAGAAAAAATTAGGCCAAAAAAGTTATGCCTAAAAACTTTAGGCGTTTTGATGTTTAGGCTGATAAACGTTATGCCACATTAAATAAGGACTAAAAATTTTATGCGAGCCAATATGGACCCGCAACAAACCGGTAAATTAAAAAAGCGTATGTAGTTTCTTGTAGACAGACAAATCTTTGTTTACTACAGTATTATGATTATCCAACATTTTCAGTAAGTGATAGCCACTGGTTTGATAAAAAATGTCTTTGTTATTGTAAAAACGTTCCAATCAAGGTGATGAGACGGAGCGATTGTACGAGTGGAGCTATCTGTTTATCTCTCCACTTCAAACACAGTCATGCAAACTCTACCTACCTACTGCCTACTACCTACGTACTTCACTGGTGTGATCGATAAATTCGAGCGTTTAGGATTCGCGAACGTTGGTTTACAGTCCGCTCTCAACGTGTTACACATCTGGAAATAATGTTATCAGTCTCAAAATATAAAGCTTCAGTAAATTTGTGGGCATTTTACCACTGTGTTACTTACCTATGACACATTTTTCAGTAGGTAGAAATGTATGTTACATACATATCTACCTACTGAATTGTAGTCAAAACGCTACCGCATAAGTACTCTCTAAAATCATTATGATCGTAGTAATATTGTGCTTATTTGATACTGCGATGTCTACATCAATTTAAGGATCATGTTTAATGCTTGCGAATGGGGTTGTCTGCCTAACCGCGCCCCGACGCGACCACTGCGATTTCATATTTATATGAGCTTAACAATATCGGAGACATGTTCGTTGGCGCCAGTCTTCATTACTCTTATTTAGCATACCCTCGGTCCACGGTGAATGAACGATTGCTCCGATTAGAATAGAATCGCAGCTGTTGCCATCAAAATAGGTTTGAACCGCTTTGAGACAGCGGCATATGGGTTCAAAACCACTTCAAACCAATCTGTTGTGTGAATTCATAGTCCATTTTAATCTACGGAGCTTATTGTGTGAGGGTAATGGCGGTTGCAGTCGTTCTAGGATGCTTCGTATGACTGTCAAAACACTCTACACTGATGAGCGTAACAGCTGAGAGTCAGCTGGCGAAACAGTAGCTACGTGACGCCGAGGCGCGGCCTCGCTCCCATCGTCTGACTAAATATTACCCTGCGCGGCTGAGTTCATCGCCTAAACTATCTGCGCTCTACGTCGTCGTCGAGTAGCCAGTTCGTTGAAGCTCATGGCCCGTTGAGCGCCGAGCAGACGTGCACTCATCACAAATGAGGGGCCGCGATATTGCTCCATTCGAGATCGTTGTAAATGTATGCCGAATGATAGATCCACCACGATTGAATGGATTTCCTCGAAACAAATGTAATAAACTCTATTCCTAGTATCTATAGATATAATTTATAATAGAACGCTATGTTTGTTCTAATTACTGTTATTGGTAGATTGGTAGGTAGTAGGTAGGTTCGAGTACGTCTGCTGGTCTATACATAGTAGGTACCTATACCTACTTTTAAAGTTAAATGTTGGAAATATATATTTTTAATTCTCTTCTCTGCTAATAATGCTGGTTAATCTAAAAGAGATAAGTGAAGAACTTGGCACTAGACAACGGATGAGGCATGCGAAACCGAATTCTACGTACCTATGTAATTAAAAGGTTGACAGCGAAGGCCGCTAGTTCCGTGTAGTGTTGCAACACCACGAGAACAGCTCGGCGCGGCGCAGTCGCAGCCACGCCGCTCACTACGTCACGCCGCGTCGCGTCGTAGCTTTGTCTGATGCGACACGATACAACGCCGCGCCGCAGGTCACGCGTACCTTTAATTCCTTTCTAAAGTACTTTCTACGCCTTATATACCTACACCTGTGTAGCGTATCGTTTGCACTTCCGAGATTCGTTTTACGCTTTTCCGCCATTCTCATCTCTGTCATAGAAGCTTATCGAATTACGAAGCGAAATTTTCCATTAACTGGGAGCCTTCTAGGCGGATGCGCCCTCTCTACATAGTTCGCGGTCCAGTTAGCTATCGTGGTGTGTGTGTGGTGTGCGCGTGCATTCTACATCAGCCAGCATTCCAATAGTGGCGCGTCATCCGCGATTGTGCTTCGATGCGTTTGCTATTTAGGATTCGTGCTGACTACATCGGGCCCCTTTGTTCTTTGATCTTAATTGCAACATTGCGATTCGATGAAATGTTTAATGCATCTCATTTCACTCGTTACATTGTGAATTGTGAGACGAATGGGAGGAACATATCAGAAAGAAATCGAAAGTGAACCTTCGTTGCACAACTCACAACTCCATTGTCCTCGTTCGCTGATGGTTTAATCCAGTATCAAAGTACCAATCATCTAGTTTGTTCGTAGTTTTCGAATGTTACGTTGTAGAAGTACTAAGTACCCATTACCTATAGGATTGTCGACCACTCGTTGAGTTAGAAAGTACGCGTTGTGATGTAACAATGCACTCGGAGTCGGCTCCGGATCGTGACTGATCTGATAGTTCCACCATTCACGGCTCACTGTATTCCATACTTTCAATGCAGACCGCCTTACTTTGTTTTTATCCTTAACGAAAACACGCTACAACTACCTAATCTAACAAGTCTATCGATGGAATTTGAAAACCTGGTGTGTAGAGTCGTTTTAGCTCTTTCCTGGTTTGGTTCTTCCACATCAAAAATAAATTAAGTTATAATACCATATCGTAGTCGCTACAAATAAAACATAATATGAATCTGTTTACTGTTTAAAGATAATAAATAAATATAATAAGACATATAGCGTAAATATACTCTGTAGGTAATATAACAATTTATAAGTGCATGTTTCCTTAACGCTTTTTAATATGTTTATCTCAGTTTACGTGCTACCTGCAACAAGTAAGATCATTATGAATATTTATGTAGATACATTAAGAACTTTGTTTATACATAAGTTATCTATTAAGCATCTATTGTCTTTTTTACTCAGTAGGTAGGTATATCGATTGCTATTAGATAGGTGTCATGTGGTGGACACCAAAGGATTTCCGGATGGATGCTCCAAAATGAGCGTGTGCTACGACAGGTGACGCACCGCTGAAATAACAATAATAATTATCATCATATTGATAGACTGTAGACTTTAGAAACATCAGTAAATATTGCCAATAATATAATGTTGATAGGTAGGTAGGTACCTACCTACATAATATCTACTTGTTGACTCTATCAGAAGTGGAATTCCAAAATCTCCAGTCACTTATAGGTGTTTCGACACAAATCAAGTGTGATATGACAACTGATTAACATAAATGCGGGCTGTGTGCAATATAGAGGTACTCTGATAAAATTTTGTTGTATTGCAAAATGAGGTAGGTAGAAGGGATTGAAATATTGCGCAGGGACCTGTTTACCAGTAGTTAGAGAACATATATCACTTTATTATTATACCTTTATAACACGAATTAATGTTTAGAGGCAAAACTTTCTAGAGCAATGTTTTTACCGAATAACTTGCATATTGCAGCTGCAGCTCAACAAAACTTGGCAGTAAACGTCTATGTAGATTCCATGTGTATGATTTACTCCTTTTAGCTTTGAATAGTTAGGTTTACGTGTATTTCTTATCTTTTGGACGTAACATGTGTACCCAAGAAACGACGATACACTTTCGAAACCTCAACTTTTGGATTACAACTGAATGACGTATCCAAATGTTATCATATTTAAATCTTAAATGTTTCTATGTGTATCTATAATGTAGTAATATAGGTCCACTACAACAAGTTTTAAAATGCACACCGCTCGCCTTCAAAGCCTGGAGAGCTTCTAATTGTGGCGCTTCCCCACTAGATCCAATTCGTATTTTTAAAATGACGGTTCAACGTATACCTACTCTAAAATGTTGTATGGTGTCTGTCTATCATTATAGCAATTCGGATAATTATAACAGTAGTGCGTAAATAATAAACATGATTTCGTCTGAAGGACAGGTGCAATTTAAAACTAGACTACGACTACGACTACTACCACTAGAATTCTACATAAAACTAAAACAACATAAAACTAAACGAACTCTACATATTCTATAAGGTTTGTTACGTCATCAATGAACGTCAGACGTACACAAACTTTGGAGACGAAGGCGGGCTCGGTATCAACAAAATACTTAAATTGATTGAGGAACTACCACATTACCTACTGTTCCACGAATATCCTGTGTGAGTCATGGTGAACAATGGCCTGTTTATGGGGACACCTAAGCTTTAGGATCTAGGCAACATTCTACATCTTAACACTTATAATTTATTCCTTCTCAGATAACTATGTAGATGTGTCCTTTTTAATTTGGTTCCGTCTTCAAGTTGAAGCACATTATAATAATATGAACTCTTGTCCTAAAAAGTATTCCGTTGCTAAAGCAAAGTTTTCAGACGATGCTAAATAAATTTAATGACAAGAATTGTAATGCCAAACTTTTAAATTTTATGTAAAAATCTAATAAATTAGGGGAAGATATCATAAAGTTAACCACATCACATAAGTAGCGTTGTTAGGCAAATTAGGCGTCAGTTATTTTTAGAACAATACCTTATAAAGATAATAATTTCACGACGCTCACAAGATAAGTTTCATAGACTAAATTGTTTAGTATTATGAGTCAGGCTTCCAATGTTGAGACATGTAATTATCATAAATATGTTTACCCACAGCTTAACTGTGATGCGAACGTCCTCTTACAGCCGTGAACTTGAAAATTATAACCACGCTAACTGGGTAATTATTTTTAAACTATTACGATTAATATTGAGCACCATAATGTCGCTATTGATTAAAAAATGGTACAATAACGAACGAACGCTCTGTTCTTTCGAAATCAGAAGTGGGATCAGTTAAATATAGTATACCTACCTGTTTGATATTTTTAATTATATTGCTGACATTTTATTATAGAACTATTAATCAGTTAATTTATTCCGTATTCCATAACATCTGCTTATGACTAAGATTCTTAGAAATAGGTCTCGCACGATCAGGTTCCGGCAATTAAACAGGAAAAATTTCATCAAAATATTTGATAGGTAGGTATACCTACAGATATTGGCAGATAATATCGTAACTTGTAGATATTCTGTCTAATGCCTCCCAACAGAGCATGAAAAACAATACCTATAGAGGTATACATTATACATATCACTTCATAGCATAGACACGTGTAATTTCGGCGAAGGCTACATCGCATCGATTTCATAAATAAATAGCGTGTTTCATGGATAAATTATATTGACCGTAACGGAAGTATAATCGAATAAACGTGGAGATCTGTATGAAAAAGTAAATGAGAAGCGGAAGAAAATTGACGGGAAAGCTTGTTGTAATCGGGAGCCATCGATAACGTCAAGGTATGCTATCTAGGCTAACGCAACGCAACAGAACAATGAGGCAGTTCGCACATTATGTCAAATCAGTGATAGTGAGTCTCGCAACAAAGCTTGGTAAAGTGGCTAACAATAACGACGTAAAATACTGTTACGTCATCTGATATTCTCTCACTAATAAATAATTGAACAGGACCGTTCTTACTTCATAGCGTCCACCAGGAAAGTTCCGGCTTTGAATCCGACACATGGGTCAAACTACGGATTATAATAGATTGAAAATTCAATTGTTGAAATTTACTTTTACTTTGGGTTAGTAGTTAGTACTTAATCTAACTCCAGCACTTCATCTTGGTTGAAGTTAATAATGTTTTAATGTCCTTTTAAATAATGGCTGCTTCATGGATAAAGTTAGTTTACAACTGGTTTTGACATTCAGTCCGGTTGGCAGTTGGCGCGGACTGAAATGAATCTTAATTCTCCGGCGTCGTCATGAGCACTTCAATATGCACTATACGGTTTTATGTAGTCGATCATTAACTCATCCATAAAATAAATTGACGAGTACGAGTATAATGGTGCGGTGTGGCAGCCGAGATGTATCTGCCTATTTTTAAATTGGAAAGGCTGGCCACGTAAAATTGAACATCCAATTATGTATGCACACTATGCATGTTGAGAATAAGACAATGGAGTACCTACCTACTATGCCTACATCTATAGGTATTTTTATCCTCTACAGGCGGCGTCTGTTGGAGGTCTTCTTGGTGACATCATGATCTTTGACCGGATGAATAAAACAAAAAGCCAGTTGGATATCTAACTACATGTGAAATTTAAATGAGCTTCGGTTACATCGCGATCCCTCTAAGAAAGAGCTGAAGGCTCTTGCAAATCTTTATTGTTGAGAAGTAGTTTTTTAAAATTTTATCGTTCGCATCCTTTCAATACAATGAATTTTAATTGCACCATAAATTTTTAAAGCTGTTAAATTAAAGATTACAGACGGTTAACAAAGTGTGGTCTTTGAACTGGAATTAAAATGTATCTCACGTAACTTTATGACATGGGCAGAAGTGACGTGGACGAGGGTCAGCTCTGGTGCTGAATAGCTTCCTAGAACAAGTAGCCAGTGGCCAATAGCTGTATCCAAAATTTAAAAAAAAATCAAATGGAACACCAATGTATAATATCAAACGAAACGATTTATTGAAATAAACAATCTTCAATCCCACGTAGTGTTGCGGTCTCAACTTTCTCGAAACAAATCATAGACTACAAACTACGCTAAACCAATTAGACGTGCGTTAGGAGTAGGAGACAATAAATGCATTGAATTAATTACGCACTGCACACATGCACCTTTATGCTATCTACGTATGTGTGTGTTCCACCTATCGTGTACCTATACTGGTTTCTGGTGTCTTCGAGATTATATTGGAGCAACCGTGACGCAGGCTCAGACTTGGAGGGGAGCGTGCGAAAGAAGAGGGAAGGGCGCGTAATCCACGGTCGCTTTCGCGTGGGAGCTCCACCTGTGCATTGAGACAACAAAGCTACAATTACTATAAATTAACATGTTCATGTGTTTTTGCTTATTGCGTATTCATACCGCTGGCATGCCACTACGCGAGTGAATTACGCAGCGGAGATAGGCTTTGTAGAATGCTGATTGTACCAGCCTTTGTTTATCCTGCCTGATGGTTGATCTTTGATAGCGGTGATTGGTGTGTATCCTCAATCTTCAATAGAGGCTTTGACATAAGAGATTTACTGACATTGATATCATAATTCAGTTGTGAAATTTGAAAATCTTGCCCAAATTGTATTTGAAGACACTGCGTAACCGCTGGGATTACTCTAGTAATATGTATTTAATTAACATACATTAAAGAGGTGATTTTTTATAAGTGCTGAAAGAATTCAACCTGCGGTACCAGTCAACTACAATATTCGAAATAATATCTTATCCGTTAATATAATGTTAATGTCCTGTAAGCCTGTAATATTATAATCAGCGGCTTGGAATTTACGGTACAAGTAACATTGATCCAAGACAGAACAAGAGTTATGAGATATATTGGGTGTAAGCGATGTTTTCCGCCGCCCACGCCTATTGTCCGATCGCTGGTCCCTCTATCTATGAACTATGAGTGGTTATTTTGCTCGGATCAACTGTATCGTGGTACCTACTAAAATCTATACTATATTGATTTCAATGAACGATTTCGTGGAAGTAATGGAAGTCTAATGGACCATGCTGATGTTATCCCCAAAGAACTAAGTATACCTAATTAATCGTATGAGTATCTACTTTTGCCGTAAAATGCCTGCTGCACAGGAATCTGTGAAGTGATGCAGAATTGTATGTTTTTGGTCAATGTACTACAGGATACTAAATAGTAAAAGACAAAAGATCTAGGAAAATTCCAAAGTCTCTTCTAACTATAATAATATTCCTAGTGCTCCAGTTAAATTAACTCCTTTAAATATTTTCCTATAGAGTCCTGACAAACATGGAGCCTGTATAATTTGGCCCAAATTCTAGCGATGTATAATGTGACCTTTGGCATTTCAGACGTTTCAATTACCTAAATGGGTTGATGCCATCTTCCTGGGTTCATTCATGTCGATCGCGTGAATGGCAATCATTAAGGGCTGGTCTAACAATAGGACACGCAACCAACGGTAACACGTTGGTAGGCGGTGCGCTGATTGCTGACATTAATACACGTGATTTGTAGACCACCTAACAATATTGTTCTCTTTTAGTATACCCTAATTAGGCTGCTTTTTCCACTGTACAAGAAACCTGGAGAATAGCAACTGGGAACGTTAGATAGTTCTAGTGTACTAGTGGTATTTTTGATTAAAACGATATAGGTATTTACCTACCTTATTGATATGTACCGTACCTATTCATAATATGTAGGTAGCACCTGAGAAAGTAAAAATGTGTGGACACAGCAGCAGCATTTGGTATATTGTCTTCTATAATCAACTACTTACGACTATTTTATTTCGAGACGCTTTTAAAGATAGATATGGACTAGAGTCAAAAATTTGAAACTACAACAAAGTCAGACTATGCTAATAGAGTATTTCACTGCGGTTGCGTGCGCGCAGACTACACGGCAAATAATGCGCGGCATAGTTCGCGCTCCATTTACGTTATCATAGTGAATAAAAATTGAACACGTTATTTACATGGCGAGATCACCAACAGATTGTAACTTACCTGTCATTTTAACTCAGTTAATGTACCGTTGAAAACTCTTGTTTAGTCACGAAAACAGGTGCTGAAAAATAAACACTGTATGGCTCATTATATCCCATTAGTCATTAAACCTCGCGAAGGCCGCAGACTTTCTATTGACGGATAATTTCAGTGTCTAGTATCTAAATTATAGAAGGAAAATGTTTGCAATTATTATGCACGTTATATCCGCTGCGCTGATTTGTAATTTCTACTTATGTAAAATTTAATTTCTTGTTTTGCCCGGAAGGTCCTTAACTCTATTTGTACTACTTATATATTTGTAAAACTATGATTTCTACACATTACCTACTTAATTTAAATTCTAAAGGATGTTTGATCCTTCTTATATATACAAATGAAGTAAGTATTCTTCTTTTAGATTTGCTATACGAATTCATACTGATTCAGTAGTAGGTACAGGTGCTCATTAGAGTTTCCCACGTTTCACCAAATATCGCAACATCGTAACTTCTAAAATAAATGAGATTTGTTTGCTACAAAGTACCGGCTGCCTCTTATCTCAGGAAGCTAGAGGAAGTAGGTTAAAACCACTAAAGATATTGCTAACAATAACTTAGGAACTTATTCATGGTGCAACAACAGGTACCGTGAGATAAGGGCCGCTTTTCACCAAGTTTTATTAGCTGGAAACTTATTGGATAGGTTTACTGAAATGAATAAACTTATTAAAAAAATTAAATTAAATTAAATTGTCATTTATTTCAGTCATACAACCATAAATCTAATCTTACATTTTTCACTTAGATATTTATAATAATTAATTAAATATAAATGTGCAATAATAAATACAAACACAAATGAGCAATAATAAATTAAAAATAAAAATTGATAATACTAAATACAAGATCGAAAATTAAAATAATTGTTCATAATTAGAGAGATTGGTCTTAGAACATTAGGAACTTTATTTGGAGAAATTAAGCAACTCTTATGAATGTGACTAACCGAAAAATGCAACTTAATGTATAAGTACACAAGTCTCTTTCCAAGCAAATCATCAGGAGGGGCGTTTGTTTGTACTGATGGCATACAAAACAATGTAAGCATTTTCCTTCTGTTAAACAGTTAATATTGTTTCCCATCTGAAGCTGTATCTTTACAATGAAAATCACTAATAAGAAAAGGCTGAGATTCAACTCAATAGAGTTAAATCTCGGCTTTTAAATAAATTTATGCTAAATATAGCAAAAAATCGTCCTAGTTGAGGATAGTTGCTTCAATGTAGACGTAAGTATATTAACGAGCATATAGTTGCAGCACATCAGTATTCCAGCCAAGTGCGAGTCGCGACTCGCGACATGAAGGCGAGCGAGGTCAGAGACTGTCGTGGACATTGGCTTTGTCCCGATAGTTGGCCATCATTAAACTTTCTTACTTTCCTATACAATCCTCCTAAGTCCGGGCTTTAGGTCCAGAGCTCATATCTAAATAACAAAGGCCAATAAAGTTTTAATTAATTCAATTTGCGGAGCTCTGAGACAAAGGTTGTTTTCGGAAATTCATACAGCGAAGATAAAGTTCTATGTACCCGTCAAGCAGAAAACGATATTTTAAAATTTAATGTATCAGCTGATCAGTGCATTTGTATCTGAGGGTGCCGGACGGTTTCATTCTTGAAGACCCCAATCTTAGAGATCCCTAATCCCTGTCCCAAAGGATGTTTTCAGGTGAATACCGCCAGCAGTCAGCAGATAGAAAACTTTAGACAAAATAGAAAACTTTTTAGAACTAAAATATGTATATGAAAATCTTTAAAGCATCTTCTTTATCTTAATTAACAATTAATAAGTACAAGTATATCCATCTAACAGCTATTTGGCAATTCAGTTGCTCTAGTAATTAAAAAAAATATTTAACAATGACATTTAATCAATATGAATAAAATGCAAATAATAATAACAGCTGTTGTCCAGACACCCATTCACATTGTTATTATCGAGTTATCAACTTGTTTATTACAGGGTACTATTTTTAGAGCAATCTTTGTTCTGCAATGTGTAGACATTGCAGAACAAAGATTGCTCAGATTATAGGTAGATAATGTGTATATTATTGCAACTGCACAAATGAAATGTTGTCAGTCTAATTTCATTTTCCACCTGCGAATAAATAATATATAATAAGTCGGGTTAGTTTAAATATGAACTAATTTATAGTAAAAGTGGGTCTACATGAAAATAAAATTACGATTTGTTTTAAAAAAAATAAACATTTCACATTAGATATTATTTCAAATACAGAACGAGGAGCCAGAGAGCAGGTATGTGCGAGTGTGCACGAATTTTTGTGTGCAGTTATAGATAGCATTTACTGTTATTGTAAAAGTGAAATAGGTTTATTTGTTACGTCTTCAGACATAAACAGCTAAATCGCTTTGGCTAAAATTAGATACGTTGCATTTCGTGTAAAAACTCTAAATTCAACTATAGATAATTATTATTATAGTGTTGAGTTATATTTGCGTAGGAAGGTATTCATACTAAGTAGTTATAAAGCAGTCAATGGCACAATTTGCAACAATTAAAAGCTAAAAATGGTTATTTAAATGGTTCGCCAAAAACGACGCGTCAGTTCTTAATATAGCAATGTAAAAACCATGTGTTCATTTTCCACCCACTTGAAGTTGTTTGTTGCGTGAAAATGAGAAATGTTAGCCGTTTAAACATTGATGTACCTAACTAGGAATCCTGGGATTTCACGTAGCGTTGAAAACGTCCTAACTAAAAGAGGTGCAAAGCGGATCTATAAAAACCAAAAACGTTTAGACTATACTTACTTTCAACTATAACTACCTATGCGAAATGTAGATCTGATTAGTTTTAAAAACAGATTTAAACATAAAAATCTGTCGTAAAAACTGCCAAGATCGTTGTATTTCACAGAGTATTTTGAGACAGGGCGAACTCTACATTACATTTATCACTTCTTGTACTTTTACCACGAATTTTGTTGTACCTAAAACTCTATCGACTTTTAACTTCATTTTAATTTTTTACCTATTACCGCTTGTGTTCTGCTAACTTATTTTCAAAATTTTAATGTTTTATTTTATTATTGTTATTTTTTGTGCTTTGCGAATTCATATTACATGCAACTTATATAATTTAGTTAAGGTAATAAATAAAAATCCATATCCATCCATACATATAATAAGAATGGAAATTTCTCCCCATTCATTGTGATCCTTTACTAAGGTGAACTGTGAAAATACGCATATGAACAAAACGACGCGAAAAAGTCGCTTGCGCGATCTAGATCGTAAAACATTTTGTCAATTTTTCCTAGGGAAACGTAAAATAAAATAATAAAATAAATAATAATCATTTATATCGGACACATCGCCCCTAATTTACATCAAAATTTCGAAGTAAAAGTAATAGAATATAAAGTAAATTCAATTCAAAAAAATCAAAAAGCAAAAAGTGCGACAAACTAAAAATACGCCATCTATCGATGTGGCCATAAACGAAAATTTACCAGAGTAGTTTTATTAGGCTTAATTTGTAAAAAGGTTATTACTTATGTGTGATAAAACGGCACAACCGAATTGTATGCAGTTTTCGCTAAAACGTTGCAAATTTCTCTAATTTGTAAATAGTATTGGTTTTATTTAAATCGGTTTTTAAATAAAAGAGTTATATCTATCTAAAGATTTACTTATCTATTATATAAAATCGTTCGTACACTTTTGTTCTATCAACGCACAGCCCAAACGGCTGGACGGATTGATCTGAAATTTGGACAGCGTATTCGTAAGAAGATTTCATCGTGCAATAAGAAGCGATTTTTTAAAATTCCCTCAGGAACAAGAATTATTCCCGAAAAACGAATGTATGCAAATCCGTAACCGCTGAACCGATTAAGCCGAAATTTTGTAAAACGATAGTTGGGATTATGATTAGAAACATCAAATAGTTTTTTTGTCAGAAATTTACTTTTAAGGGGGGTAAAGGGGGGTCGAAGTTTGTATGGAAAATTTAGAACCGCTGACCCTATTGAGCTGAAATTTGGTACAGAGATAGATTGAGTCCTAAAAAATTGAATGGTATACTTTTTATTCCAAAAATCAACCTCTAAGGCGGGATAAAGGAGGTCAAAGTTAGAATAGGAAATCGGTAACCGCTTCTTTGTTTAAGCTGAAATTTAAACCAGCGTGTTCTTTAGGTAACGAAGGCGACCTATAAAAAGGGATTTTTGCAAAATTCTTCCGGGAACGGGAATTATTCCCGAAAAACGTTTGTATGCAAATCCGTAACCGCTGAACCGATTAAGCTGAAATTTTGTAAAACGATTGTTTAGATTGTGTTTAGGAACATTAATTTTTTTTTTTTGACGAAAATTAACATTTAAGGGGGGGTAAAGGGGGGTCGAAATTTGTATGGAAAATTTAAAACCGCTGACCCTATTGAGCTGAAATTTGGTACAGAGGTAGATTAAGTCCTAAAAAATTGTATGGTATACTTTTTATTCCAAAAATCAACCTCTAAGGCGGGATAAAGGAGGTCAAAGTTAGAATAGGAAATCGGTAACCGCTTCTTTGTTTAAGCTGAAATTTAAACCAGCGTGTTCTTTAGGTAACGAAGGCGACCTATAAAAAGGGATTTTTGCAAAATTCCTCCGGGAACGGGAATTATTCCCGAAAAATGTTTGTATGCAAATCCGTAACCGCTGAACCGATTGAGCTGAAATTTTGTAAAACGTTTGTTTAGATCGTGTTTAGGAACATTAATTTTTTTTGACGAAAATTAACTTTTAAGGGGGGGTAAAGGGGGGTCGAAATTTGTATGGAAAATTTAAAACCGCTGACCCCATTGAGCTGAAATTTGGTACAGTGGGAGATTGAGTCCTAAAAAATGATATGGGATACTTTTTATCCCAGAAATCAACCTTGAAGGGGGAAGAGGGGGGGGGGGGGGTAGAAGTTTGAGTAGAAAATCAGTAACCGGCCATCTTTTAAAGCTCAAATTTGAACAGCGTATTTTTTATGTAACGTAGATGACCGATAAAAAGGGATTTTGCAAAATTTCCACGGGAACGGGAATTAATTCTAAAAAACGTTTGTATCCAAATCTGTAACCGCTGAACTGATTGAGCTGATATTTTGTAAAACGATTGTCTGAAGTGTGTTTAGGAACATTGAATAGTTTTTATGTCAGAAATTAACTTTTAAGGGGGGTAAAGGGGGGGTCAAATTTTGTATGGGAAATTTAGAACCGCTGACCCTATTGAGCTTAAATTTGGTACAGCGGTAGATGTAATCCTAAAAAATGATATGCAATACTTTTTTCCCAGAAATCAACTTTTAAGGGAAAAAAGGGGGGTGCAAGTTTGTGTAAAAAATCGTTAGCCGCTTCTTTGTTTTTGCTGAAATTTGGACAGCGTGTTCTTAGTTACATAAACTAAGACGACCGATAAAAAGGGATTTTGTGAAATTCTTACAGGAACGGGAATTATTCCCAAAAAACTTTTGTGTGCAAATCCGTAACCGCTAAACCAATTAAGCTGAAATTTTGTAAAATGATGGTTTGAGTTTTGTTAAGGAAATTTTTAATAGTTTTTATATCAGAAATTAACTTATAAGGGGGGGTCAAAGTTTGTATGGGAAATTTAGAACCGCTGCGCTGACCCTATTCAGCTTAAATTAATTTAGTGCAGAGGTTGATTGAGTCCTAAAAAATGGGATACTTTTTATCCCAGAAATCTACATTAAAGAGGAGGAAAGGGGGGGGGGGGGGGGGTGCAAGTTTGCGTAAGAAATCGTTAACCGCTTCTTTATTTGAGCTGAAATTTGGATAGCGTGTTTTTAGGTGGTTTTGGCGACTCACGAGAAGGGCTTTTGCTAAATTCCCACTGGAACGGGATTTATTTACAAAAAACAATTGTATGCAAATCCGTAACAACTAAACCGATTGAATCGAAATTTTGTAAAATCATGGTTTGAGTTGTGTTTAGGAACATTAAATATTTATTTTGACAGAAATTAATGGGAAATTTAGAACCGCTGACCCTATTGCGCTTAAATTTGATACAAAGGTAGATTAAGTCTTAAAAAAAGATATGGGATACATTTTATCCCAGAAATCAACCTTTGAGGGGAGGAAAGAGGGATCCAGTTTGTGTAGGAAAGGTAACCGCTTCTTCGTTTTAGCTAAAATTTGGACAACGTATTCTTTATGTAACGTAGGCGACCGATAAGAAGGGATTTTGTGAAATTCTCACCAGAACAGGAATTTTTTCACAAAAACGTTTGCATGGAAATTAGTAACCGCTGAACCGAAAATGAGCTGATATTTTGTTAAGTTCTGTTAATGAATAGTTTTTTTATGTCAGAAATTAACTTTAAGGAGACTAAGTATTAAAGGAGGGGGAAGGAGGATCAGAGATTTAATGGGAATTCAGGAACCATGGAATTGATTTGAGTCGCGGGAAGGATGGTGTGAGAAATTAGTAACGAATAATAATTTAGCTGAGGTACATTACAGTAGAGATAAGTTAAAGAGTTACCGGGAAAGGACCACAAATAGTTTTAATTCCTGAAAAGAGGCGTGAAAATTTGTGAAGGCGATAAACTACCGCTCAACTGAGATAATTTGACCTCTGGGAAAGGACATAGGATTGGTTTCTACGGTAGCGAACAAAACTGCATAGAAATACCCAACCCGATATTCTTCGCTACCCACAGCGGGAGCAAATAATATATAGCCATGCCTTATTTTACGCTTACAAAGTCACGGGGATGGAAATACTATCATGGTGAACATAGCAGCACCAAATTCGCTTTATTAATTGACTCTCACGCGCAACGAAGTGCGCGCGGGTCAGCTAGTAAATAATAAATCCAAAACAACTCTACCGTTACCTAATTAACATTATTATACACCACCAACCAAGAGTGCTTTTCGCTATGCCTTTCCCTGCACGGATGTCTGGAAGAGATCGCTTTTAGCGATAAGACCGCGAATTGTAACATCCTTGTGTACTGTGTACTAAGTAACAATATTTTAAGTTTTTATGTTCATGTGTGGCGGATGGCCGATGGGGTCGAAAAGTGCTAGAGTGGAGACCACGGACTAGCAAACGAAGCGTAGGACGTCCACCCACAAGGTGGACAGACGACCTTATAAAGGTCGCCGGAAGACGCTGGATGCAGGTCGCTTCCAACCGGTACATATGGAAGTCCAAAGGGGAGGCCTATGTTCAGCAGTGGACGTCCAATGGCTGAGATGATGATGATGATGATGTTCATGTGGTGTATGAAGAGTTATTTTATTTTTGTATTGTATTGTAACTCTACGTCCATTGATATAGATAATGTGGCAGCGTTAATCTAGGCTGTGCTTGCGTCAATGTTTTAGCTGTCACATGGCTATTGTAATAACAATTAGTGGCTGTCTCTCGGGCGTCATCGCCTTTTAATTAGAGCAACGGTACCACGCTTTCTGATATTAAAATCGTCCCTCGTATTTGCTGACGGTAAATGCGAGTAAAGCGCTGATTGCGCTGTATTACCAGTATTACTGTATTATGGTATTGATTTGTGAATTACAGGTTGATGACCTAATAGACACGTTATTAGTGTGTGTATGATAAATTAAATTGGCAATTGCAAACAATTTCCTTAAAATATCTGGAGGTAGTTCTAAGATAGATTCGCCGACATTGTTAAGATCGCATGAAAGACCTGTAGAACTTAGATGCGCAAGCTGACTAAATTTATCTCTAGTGAAATAATTCTTTGATTTAGTCTAGATTTATTCCTGTTAATAATAGGTTCGTAACAGTGACACAACTAAATTGAGCATCAGTGCAATTGAACTTTTAGTACTACTTATTTATAGATCGGCGTAGCGACCCAAATTGAATCTTGCCTCCGCCCTCCGACACATGCCACGCCATTCTTTCCAATTCTGGGCGACTTCTTCCAACTCTTGAATTTATAGTGACGAATATCGCCTACGAATAATTATTTTAGACGTTTTGAATCTACCCGTCTTTCGAATACAGGAAGCTTTAAGTATTAAACCTCCAATAATCTAAAACAGAAAGCCCTACCTTATAATAGGATAGGAGTAGTATCCTAAGCAGAACACAGAACGTTATTTATAGAGAGTATAGATCAGTTACAGGGGTGTGTCCCTCGTCCCGATACAATGAATACGACAGTAGTAGGATAGTTTGGCCGCGCTCCAGAAACAGGCAATGCAGTTCAAGTGTACTCCATTTCCGCTGTATAATTTCACGCCTGAACGTCCACTAGGCGCCACCGTACGCTACATATAAGTACATCTACTATTATTATAGTGCTGTCTGTTTGTATTTTTTACATGATTTTTTTATACACACAAATTTAATTTTTTTTATAAATTTTCTTTGAAAAATCTGAAGAATAAAGTTAGAAGTAGGAAACTAAAGTTTTTTTAAATTACATTATAATGAGCTTAACGGTAATCTGAAATTCATCCCAAACAAAGGACCTATTATTTTTTTAATTGGTCCTCTTATTGATGGAAGGTGTAGGTTATTGATGGTGTGTAGGAGTAGCTCTTGAGCGAACGAACCCGCTTGCACATATTATAGTATCTAATTGTAACAGACAGCCCTAACGTTATTGTAAGCTAATGCATCGCCCCGCGATAATATAATTAGAGACTAATGGGAACGCTGAGAGCAACAGTAAGTCGACTTAAGTGGAGTTTACTAAGTTTTGTACCCTGTAGGTACCTATCTCACGGTGCTGCTCTCAAACTGGACTGTGAATTTTGAAACTATTGTCTGAAAGCTATTTTGATACAAAGCCTATTTCCATGAAATATAGGGAGATAATATTTGCTATTCGGGATAATTCGTGGGCGAGGGCTGCTGTGTTTGGTTCGAGTCGATTGTTGCGAATTTAGATTTAAACGGCTGAATGGATCAATTTGGATATTTTTTGTTTTATGGTAAGCAAGGCATCACAGATAATGGAGCTAGAACTTTTATATGATCATTATAATTACTCTACAGCTGTAATCAATGAACATATGTAGGTGCGACTTACAACTACAATGTATTGAGTACAACAAATCACAGCTGGAAATTCCTATTTTTCCGCGTTATCATAATAATTGTGCATCGTGAATCATGTACAATGGACATGCACATATATCATAGTTAAGTATTTATCTAAGTGACTTTACTAAGACTATAAGTCAAGTTTGCTGAAAAGTGGATTACCGTATCTCTGCTTCTCCAAAACGGTGGAAATCTGCGTTACTCTTAGAACTTCCGGTGGCGAACAAGACAATCAAACAAAAGGAAAATTAGACACTTTAAAGTACCCTTTAGCCTAATGACCTATGGCCACCGCTAAGTGTAATCTCGTCTATTCTGGGATACCAAAACAAAGATGTTATTAATGGTTATGCTGCAATTAACAGCATCTTTGCCGGCCAAGCGCCAATAGCTTGTGGCTAACGCGACAAAAAATACTGTGGCATATGAATATATATTATATGGATGACTATTATCTCGTATATTTTTTTGCGTAAGCCACAATCGATTGGCACTTGGCTAGAGGTGGCGATGTAAATGTAGCTATTACTAAGCGCGTTAAAATATAATAACAGTATACAGAGGGGTGTTAATATAACAGGAGCAGTGCGTCAATGCGTGGGAGCCGCGTGATGGCTGGCCAGACCGTAGGCGCGGTGGGCGGGCGGCGCCGGCTACAGGAGGCTGTGTGGCAGTCGCCTACCCCACGCACACAACCTACTTACAACTTAACCTTTACAATCTTAGGGGAGACTTGTGGCATTTTTGGAAGCAACTATTACGTTAAGTAGATCATGAATCATTGTGTGATTCTGAATGTCACCAACCCACGTTTGGATACGGATAAAATCTGGATGAATATCAGGGTGGGTTAAAGAAATTTTTATTTTTTTATTTTTATGTGATGTAGAAGACGAGCAAGACGCTCTCCTGATGTTAAGAGATAACGGCTGCCCATAATCAGTACAGTGTTACCTAGGATTTCACAATTATGTGAAATTCTAGGAGCACCGCACCAACGCTTCTTACTCAAGAGTCATGAGATGTTAAGACTCTTTAGCCCAGTAATTTCACTAGCTACAGTGCCCTCCTACCGGAGCACAGTGATATTTGCACATCACTGCTCAGGCGGTAGAATAACTGGCACTGTTGGGGTACCTACCTAGACGACCTCCTGCAAAGGAAGTCTACCCCCGGTTAAATAGGCCTACATATGTGAAAACACTAGTTTTAAATCTAACTTCCTCAGACATTACGTGACAAATGCAAAATACCGCTCCCAAAGCTTCAGAAAATTTATTTCACATCTTTACCTAAACTATTCGCCTCATAAAACATAAACAATAGATTATAATGTTCTCGCCAAAAGTTGAAAATTCCAAACCGCTGATTCACCTCGTACCTCAGGCCCAGCGGCCCTGGCAAGCTATTTTATTTTAGAAGTGACGTCACAAAGTTTCCACTTGACTCTTGGTGTCTCCAGGTGGGTGTTTGATCTGTCGGTTACCGGTTGAGTATCGACCGGCTCGTTGCCTTGGCACCGACGGCGCTCCGCTGGACACACTTAACTGGCCGGAAAATTACACACTTCGTATCGCTAATGTTACTGCGAATAAGTTTCTGGAATAGGCAAACCGTAAACTTTGATGGTGTAGAAAAAACTATCATTTGTTAGCTGGGGTGGGGCGTACACTGATGCGATAAGCTAAATTGTAGTGTGGTTTAATACCGTTAAATTTTCATACACACAGGTTTTTACTATAATAATAAGAATAGTGAAATAGTTTTTTTAAATACTAATAGTTAATGGAATGCGACAGATCAATAAATAAATCTTAGTAAAGAAGCTGAATCGATACATTTAATTTTAATGATAATGTTAAAATAATGACGCACAATTTACATCACTTTCCTCTTATTTATAGTTATTAAAATGCCCAACATAATAAAGGATACAGTTAGAAGTGGGAGCAAGTTTACATAAAGCTTGTAAAAACAACGCTTGTGGCTGATGGCTCGTTCAGGTTAGCAGCAGTAATGTAAATTAGTTCTCGGAACGTCTCGTTTCTTATGACTCTTCCTTTTGCATATCTCGACTTTTGGGAATCCCAACGGACACCGTTAACGACTACTAGCTATAAGACGACCTATTTGGAAAATACATCGGCAATAACATTTTATTGTTATTATAACATTTAGCTTGATAAGTATTTCTGTGATTTATTGACTTTAAAGTTTAATTATTCCGTCATCGATTAAGGAAATATAATTCTCTACGATGAATGACAACGATGAAAATCTCATTATAATACATAAGTGATTTGTGATGAAAAAACAGTTTCATTTTTAGGCACAAATGTTCAATATGACAGGTTTTCTGTGACTAATTCGAGTAGGTACCTAATAAACATGGAGTCAATTTGTAATCTACGGACCAAACATGGCTATTAAATTTAGAGTTTTTTTTTCAAATAATTTATTTATTTTGCCTTTGATTAACGGTGGACGTGATTCGATGTGAGTGCGTGCGTCAGAGCCTAGATTACCGAACACCTAACACCACCCATCGACGTAAATCATAAAAAAACATGCTCACAAAAGCACGAAATCAATATGCAAACAACACCTGCAAAATGTGAGAATTTAACTATTCTTATTTATGAAAGGTTTGCACCTGATCATGTCAATATAGGATCATGAATCTTTATGTTATTCTGTATACTCGGTGGTTAGAAGTAAATACTCACCAAATGATAATTGCGGTTTTCATCGTACCACGTTAATTAAACTTTAATCTTTATTACCCTATTTGTAACATTATCTGTTCGCACTCAGGACTCGAGTTGAATGTCGAGGATCACTTCAATACAAAGGGGCCAGTGCGCCTACATTCCAAGCTCGCGTGATTCTTTTATTGGTGGCTCCAATAAAGTGGCCAGGTTTCGAGCGTCGAGCGCCCAGCAATTACCTCGTAGGATTAATGACGTAGGTATGTGTAGTTAGCGTAATGAGCGAGGGCTGAGGCTGAGAGGGCATCGGGCGTACGCTCGGCCGTGACCCTGTGAGCCGAGTGCCGACTGTCGAGGAGTGTAGTAGAATGTAGTGGCCGAGCCACGCCGCGGCGTGCCTGCGCCTCCGCGGCCCTATTTACATAACAACTAACAACGCGGGGCGTTAATGGCGATCGCCACGCCATCACCTCTTATCCGCATTTATTCAATTGAACTAGATCGAGACTAATGGATAATCGGCTAAGGAGTTTAGATAAGGGTCGCAGAAAATTCTTTCTATTGTCCTGGGGACAGGATCAAACGGAAATCTGTGTGTTTTTCTCCACGTTTCCAATAATGGTTTCCTCTCATTATTTCAAATTTCTGAGGGACTGTCTACCAAAAAAAATATCTTAAAATAGGTACCTTGAAGCCTAATATTACTCTATACACAACGTATTTTCCTGCTTAAAGATTTCCACGAAATATTTTGTGGTCATTATAATGGTTATACCATACCACGTCCTATTACCATATTCGCCTAAAATAAATGAAATTCGATATACTTAGCATAATCTACTCTTGTGACCATCTGTCAGCTGCTCATCGTTTTCTGTTTAAATCTACATGAATTTCTAGAGAATTTGCTGGAAGTCGTTCATCGACTATAGCCTTGCTGCGCTGCTAAATGTCAGAATATTATGTTCCCACTTGTACGACTGCTTCTCATTCAAACCTGACCACAACATTGTTGCATCGGTCCTGAGAAGCAATTTTATCATTCGTCTGACGCTCTCAATCAGTTGCCGTCTGAGAATCTGACGGCCTGTGCAATGCAAACGGACACCTACTTAGGACCTACCTCCGAGCTCTTATAATAATATTTAGGTAACGCTCAAGGTTGAAATGGATGGTATTTGGATTATGAATAGTTATGATTCCAGCTCATTATGTATTCGTGATTATAGCACTGCAGTCTGAGTGAACGTCCTTCAAGGTCGCTGCATTGATTTTTTTATCAAATGGCTGTAGAGGGGTATTCGTACCAATTATATATTATGTAATGATATTTATAAGCGAGACCAAATTTGCTTTTAAAGAGGTGTTAAATTATTGTTTACCGTTGCTGAATGCACACAATTTGAGCTACAATGTCAAGCGACAGCACAAAAAAATGCTGATTAGGTGAAATCCTATTTGCTATGCACCCACATCCTTATCTACCTTCAACACAACGCACGAGGGAAATCCCCCAATACGAATTACTTGGTATTGGGTAAGTGTCAAGTGTGTACAAACATTGGTTTCAAATTTCTTTTTAATGTCATGTCATGAATAGGCAGGAAACGTACCACCGTTTAGGTTTGCTTGCTTTACATTTTGTTGCTCTATTTCAGTTCAAATTTGTTAAAAGATTAGCATATCGCAGCTTTCGCCTGATTTTAAGCGATATACTCACAGTCCATTGTTGTCGTCTTTCTTGAAGCCAAATGCTACATGTCACGCTTCCATACTCGTAAAAGATGTTGATATTTTCTTATGCCCAGCAACATTCATGGCGTTAGGCCACAATATTATTCCTACCTCTACAGTATATCACTAGAATATGTATATTAGGAGCTAAAGTCGTGGTGCCATTTAGATATACCTTAGTTACCTACATAATATGTATGCCTTGCCAGATGATGAGTTTCTCTATTAAAAAGCTGACCCAATGTTCAATGTATGGGAAATTTGGGTTTTATCTTCAGATTTTTACCCTACCACATTGAACTCGAAAACAGCCATTAGCGACATGTGAATAACAGTTGCAATGTCACTGTTTACCTACTTATGATAAGAAATAAATATTTCTTATCGCTAATCATCTGCATCCGCTTTTGTGGAAAGGGGAAGTCCTATTTTGCGATATTTTTCAACAGCTGAATCAGAAGGTAAATAAAATAACTATCAGTAAAGACTATCGTGGTCTTTGGTATCAGTTAAGAATATGAAACCTGTGAACCAGTCACAGCCTGTGATAGTGTTTTTAAAAATATTGTCTAATACTCTCATATTGCAGAAATTTTACACCAAGTCTTATAAAAATGACATGAACGCGTTATATTATGAATGGCTAAAGGTCGCCTTTGTGACCACGACGCGACGTGGCTCGCCCATTGTTGATACGGCGCGTGAGTCAGATTCTGTCGAATTATTCATTCATACACACATGTACACGATGACTTAACTCGACGAAGCCTTGTCGCCTTATTGTTGGTGTTTGCGTTGCATTTACAAATTCCCAGTATAATGTATTGTGCAGTTAGCACTATTATATTGTGCAGTTTCCGTTTTTATTGCTGTTATTGTCGTCTTCGTATGTTTGGCAATAGATACCATTCATTAATTAATGTTGTTGACGTCATGTCTCATATTTAATTAACCGACTCAAAAAATGCAGGTTATATCAATGTGATAGATACCTACGTATTTATGAATAATATTATTGAACTGCGAGATATTTAGGTACCTACATAAGATTTATATACTTTCAAATAAATGTAGGTGTGCAAATTTTCAAGTTTAAGTTAAGTTTAATTTTTCCTAAATTACATGTTGGTTGGTTTGTGACCATTATGGTTCAGTACAGGTTTTATCAAATTCAGTGTTTTTTAACATAATATTATTAATTAAAACGTACATATTGATGGATGTGGACTTAGATCGCAGTAACAAGGGTTTGCCAATGCGATCAATATACCATCCACCAATGACTAAGAAAATTCATAGCGGGAAAATTTCTGGAAATATTGAGCTCTTTCGTAATCAAACCAACTAAGTGGGTAGGTACAGATCCTGACGACACGACAACGCTTCTAATTATAGCCCAGAACTTTCCATGAACAATATTATATTATTATTCTTGTTTCTGAAAGAAAAATAACAAAGGCTACGCTGGAATTATGTAACTAAGTATCGCTACATAACATAGACTGAAAATCAGAATAGAGATAAAAAATGCCAAGGGCTCACGTTGATCACGTTCTAATTTCGGGTTCTGCTTTCGCAACAAGTCATGTGGTGTTCAAGGAGTGGTGGTACAATCACTGACACAGTTAGCCAGCGCCGGCGCATCCACGCACGACTCGTGAGGTGGCCGACAACACCCCATTTAAAAGGCAAATACGGTCACGACGCCTCTCGCGGATGTGGTATCGGCGTGATGAGTCTTGTGCAACGAGCCACTTATATGCATCCACTTCGTAGAATTTGCTAATAGCTATCTAGTATCTAGACTCGACGATGGCCGCGACTAACGACTGTCCTAGTCTTATTCATTATTCACATTCATAAAACATCCAATGTAATAACTAACTAAACTGAAAACAAGTATCTAAATTTATACAAAATCCCAAATCGAGCTCGCTTTCAACAATCGAGGGTCCGAATTCATCCAAATTGTAAACATTTTAATGGACCCAGAAAATAAGCTTAAAGCTGTATCTACTAGTAACCAAACGGCAATAAATATGATATAATTTTGGTATTTCCTCTCTTTTGTAAAGTCATCAAGTCAACCATTATTTTCCCCTTAAATATGTATATTGGGGTTTACGAATAAATGTGCAATTCGCAATGACGTGGGCATAACCCCGCAGATAAACCATAATCGGAGTAATAGGAAACACAATTCACCACGAGTCTATAATCATTTCTGTTGTAGTTACGGCAATAGGTGGTTCTTATCGGCATTCATTTCAATGTTGCTAATCTTAAACTTTGTTTTAACTTCCTTACTTGTTTACGTAATTTCCTTTGCAGGTAACAGAACTAGATATTGGTGCCTTCCGCTATTTTATTAAACCAGAAATTATGCTGGTGACTGTATAATGATATACAGACCTTCTTTTTTGTCAAAATTATTTCAAACTTGAGCTCGGATACAAGGTGTGTTCTAAATTGACAGGATCGATAAAAGGCCTAGTTCCAGAGGCAAATAGGGCCTACTCGCGACCATCTTCGTCGGTCTAAGTACTATTCTTTTGCCTAGAAGAAGTTATACTATGTTACTACTCCAGTTCGTCTCCTGCTTTCACTTGTCATCTCCATTATCAATACGGGCCCGTCATAGGATGGCCCAAACAAGCTATTAGTGATGATTGACTCTACCGAAGTAATATGGGTAACACAACAAAACTTGTACATTGTACCTATTGTCTCAACCAAGTGAATAACGTTTTGTTTTCATTGTTCCAGGATAGTGCAGGAGTATCAGTTGGAGGGTGCGCTGGCTGAAGGCCATGCGGTGTTAGAGCAGCGCCATGGTGGGCGTGGGCGTGGCGGAGGGCGGCGGCGGCGGCGACGGTTACTACGGGGAGTACTACGCGCCGGAGCAGTACTACGTGCCGCCCGAGATGTGTCCGCACCCGCAGCAGCATCCGCAGCACGCGCACATGTGCCCCGTCATGTCTGAATACGGTGAGATACTTAACTGGACAACACGACGGATGATAGAGCAGAATGGAGGAGAAAAACTTGTTGAGCCGACCCTTCCTAGTGTGGGATAAGGGCAGGAAGATGATGACTTAACTGGATACTCAGGTAGCCAGGCACATAGAGCCCGTATTGGTTAACCCACAAAATTAGCTATTAGAAGGCAAGACGGCAACAATACATGCCCTAAAGACATAGGTAGGACGACAAAGTCAAAAAGCGTTCCTTAATTTAGTAGCATAACTCAACCGTGATAATAAGTCGGTGTTAAGAACCGGCTTTATACTAAGGAGTTCTGCCACTTTGAGGTAGAACATTTTGATTGCCTTGCTTTGGTGATTTCCACCATCCCTAGTTAGCCAATACGGCTAATTAAGTCCCAACCCTTAACCACGAGGAGACTTTTTCCCTGCAGTGCATGACAGCCTAGGTTTTAATAGATGAATAATGATGAATGATGAATGTTACGAACTATCTCTAGCAGCAGGGTTTACGTTCTTTAGAAGTGTAGAGTTGTCAGGGACCTAACTGAGTATTGAAGTAACATCAAACTTTGTTACTTAATAAGTAGGTTGATCAAATCTACCGCAAACGTAATACCATGTATAGGTATGCAATTTGAATGGACAGGAAAGCAATTAGATAAGTGCTATTACCGTGGGTAATAATAGTACTTAAAGCTTGGGTCCCAGACCTAGATTTTATAACAAAATTCGTTACAGACCCAAACATAGAAGCAGAGCAAACCGCATTAAATTAGCAGTTGTGGTTAAAAGTTAGGTAATCATAGCAAATTAAAAGTGGAAAAAACCCTTTTACTCGAAACAAAGAACTTCAAGGTTTTGGAATTCCTTGCGCACGTTGCTCAAGAGCTTGCGGTCGGTAACATTGCGAACTCGAACTGCGGCACGTTTTCGCCGCGAGCGTGTTTGCGAAGCGGATGATCCAAGAAAGAATGATTTTCTACGAATAATCAAATCAAAAAAGTATGCTTATTCATATCACAACTTTACAGAGCGGAACGGATGGCGGCGTTGTCAAAATAAAGCAAAACCTAACCGTCATTCGCTATGCTACTGAGGCGACCGGCGACGCCGCGTTGTGGTCCCATAAATTTAAGCATGCATGGCGGTCCGCTCGACCAGCATGTCAATTTCTTGTAAATTGTGGTGACCTAATTCGTCTTATTAGACAAAACGTGTGTGGTATAGTGCGCGCCAAAAAACTACTGAACTCTGCGCAGTAACTAATTTCCAAGTACGACCACCTGATCATACGGTTCTTTCGTCTCTCTTCTGTTCTATCTACGCAGAACGCGGCAATTTTTGGGTCAAGTTCTTTGATGAGCACTTTAATCAGTCGCAAATATAGGAAACGGATAGAGCTTATTAGGGAAATCGTAAATCTTTGACATGTCCCTGTTACTTACTGTTAGATATTCTGTACTAGTATTTAAATAGTACCTACCTATTACCTAGGTAATCATTTAGGTACCTACCTACATGATATTATGAGACCATTGATAAAGAGCGTTGTTAATCGTTTATATTTATCCTAAGTAGGTACATTGACTTAATGTATTATCTTATCAGTAATTATGTAAACAAACACGATGAAAACAGTACATAACAGTAGGTAGGTACCTGGTACCTAATATGTAATATTATGAATTGGTACCTTTTTAATTTTGCACCTGTAAGTTTTGTGGCTCTTGTATAGAAGGTAGGTCATAGGTCATATTTAGGTACTACCTATATAAGTTAGCGATAAAAAAATTAGTGTAGCAAATTGAAAAAACAAGGTGAAGCAGTTATATTTAAAACTAGCTGCACCCAGCGGTCTTACCCGCTGTACTCGGCTGTACTATATATCCTATTAGTTATCCCAGGATCTAGGCTATCTCTATACCAAATTTCAGTTCAATTGGTCCACCCGTTTAGGCGTGAACGAGTAACAAACATACATCTATACATTCTAACAAACTTTCAAGTTTATAATATTAGCAAGATATTTAATCCAATTACGAGCAATCCAGATAGGTGTTATAATATTATTTCACAATAGCAGTTTTACCTTACTAGTTTGTCAGCAGTATAGAGGTGTTAATGACATTATTATTGATTGCTTCATTCATTTATTGACCACTTCACATTGATTAGCACGCGGTTGCGGCTACTACTTGTGTGTTACCTTAGGTAGGGACTACGTATTTACATTTTACTTAGATAGCTGAAAATCTAAATCACTTGCTGCTTGCTTATCCTTTTATGAACACTGCATTTTATGTTACCTTGTTTTTTTTTTGTCGACCTATTTTTATGTTTTAAACGTCTTTCTCAATCGTCATTTATTAATTATCATGCAAAATTAAAAAAAAATCATTCATTTTTTAAGCTAAGCATTATACGAGTAGAGGTCCCCATTCTAGTTCCATTATCATTTTTTTAACACAGATTGATTATAATTAAGTGAAGTTGGTCTACTTAACTAGAGTGTAATTAATGGCTCAATTACAACATTTATTAATTTATACTTTCGTACTCTCTGTCTTATAAGTATACCTACCTATTATTCTAGATCATTATCATCATCCATATTTTAATATCAGCCCTTCAGAACTATGAGCTTTATTCTAAGAATACATCATTAGTTCTAACATAATTATTGCAATGTTCCAGGAGGCATGCCAGTCGTGAGTTCAGCGACGATGATGCCACCGATGATGCCGCCGGTGATGGACGAGAACATGCGGCGGCACTACATGGTGCACCAGCACCCGCAGCATCCGCACCATCCGCACCACCAACCGCATCACCAACCGCCACCGCATCACCAGCCTCCGCCGCATCATCAGCCCCCGCATCATTATGTAAGTTCCCATTATTATTTTAGTATTATTCATTGATGCTTTTATGTAATACCTACACTGGTTAATTATAATTATTATTAAAGAGCTACAAAAAAACAAATTTTGGAAACTTTTCTAGAAAGAGGGTATTTCTATTTTATTTCAGCGATTTCCGGTTTCTATCATAATAATCTATGGTTTTATCGGATGTGTGAAAGTTGTCATTCCTTGTATATGTCAGTTGTTAGTGTCATTGTCAAAATGACATATGACATAACTTTGTTGACGCGTCCGGCGTCTATTTTTGTTATTGAATGTTGTTGTTTTCAAAATACACAAAATTTAAAGAAAATTGAAAACAGCGGGATAAAATTGCAAATAATAGGTTTCGAGTTTCTCGTTAAACAATACCAATAATTAAGTTAGGTTACGCGCAATAAAACAGCGGTATCAACTTGAAAACAAGTATACGGCTTGCTTTTTACCTCCTGTGCAAACATTCCATTCGTTTTCCGATTTATCGCGTAGTTAATATTATCGTCTGCTTTCGAGCACGAGTATAATTTCGAATAATCCGGCTATATTGTGTGAATATTTTAGTGAGCGGTGTTGATACAGGTTTATTGTAAATCTAATCATAGTAGTGTTATACCTGCCACATTCCGCGTGTGATTGTGTTGCGCGTTATCAGAAAGCAGCGAACTTGTTGTTGAGTTGTACGTGGCACTGAATCAGTGACGTTAGCATTGAATTTCCACGTTGTTATGAAAAACAATGAGTGTTCAAGATCACAGAAATAGTGATAAACCACCTCTAAAAGAAAATGAAAAGGTCAGTGTTCACATAATATTTTATAATAGAGAAGCTTCTCTATACCTGCTATGAAATAAAAACAATGCTGCAACTGCAGTAGGTATTGATAGCTACTGAAACTATCTGTTCACTTATGAACACAACTGATAATAATTTCTTATAATAAATACTTCCTTAAACCAGTAGTTTTGTCTACTAGAAAGTGCCTTTAACCCGAATATTTTGCTCATTTGAGAGTGGGATAAAACTGGGCACAGTTAGTATTACACCTATAGTCTATAGGTATCTAAAATATTGTGGTAGTAGGTACCTATGTCATAACAAATAAAATTCATGCCACTGTTATCGTAAAACTTAAATAAGTTAGATAATGTTTATGTGCATGTTTTATTTTATGTATACAGATAATGAAATTGCAGTTGCTAGCTGATTACAGTTTAATGTCTTGGCATTCTTCTAATAAAAATATAATTGCTGGAATAGTTTAACATGTATCTCATGTGGTGTCATGGGTATAGAAAATTGCTGGTCTAAATCTTATTAATTATGGAATGATGCACTCGTTGCATACCCAACACATATTGTGTTGTGTGTTTTCATTTTCATTTTGCAATTTCGATTACCAATTACCTTCAACAATTCATATTGTATTTTGCATTAAAACAGAGAATTTAGGGCACCACTTGTCTAAATCCTAAATATGACAATTTTTGAACACTCTTCCATATGAATCTCCATATTTGTGATTTTTTTATGATGACACTAACCCATGGCATTGTAGTTAAATGTGCAAATAGCTATTAAAAATAAATATTACCACCATATTATGACATACAATGCATATCCACCATATGGAAACAAAAAATTATATTGCTCAAGTTAATATTTATTCAAAAATTATATTTTTCTTGCTATACCCAGAGTTTTACCCGCTGTACTGTGTAGCTGTGTGATGTAGCACATAGGTGTAATTCCAGGGTCTAAGCTATCTCTATACCAAATTTCAGCTCAATTGGACCACCCGTTTAGGTGTGAAGAAGTAACGAACATACACACTCACAAACTTTACTACTTTTTTTTACTTTTTTGCAAATTTTAGTGTGATAGCTGTTAACCAGAATGTCATAATATTCATGACTAATTTATTTACCTATTATTATGATATTATGTAGTGTGGTTTTACTTGCAATACCTAAATGAGATATTTTTATGAATAACACGAACCTGTTGGTATTATGAAAACATTATGCCGTAATATGGACATAATGACTGCTTGTCAACACTGTTTTTTTCCTGTGGGTAACTAGTCACAGCCGAAGCCACCAGTACCTACAAGTTTTAACTGTTTGTCTGTATGTCTGTGCTTCAGTAGGAGGGCACTGTAGCTAGTGAAATAACTGGGATGAACAGTCTTAAAATCGTATGACTCTTGAGTAAGAAGTGTTGGTGTAGAAAACCTAGAATTTTACATCATTGTGAAGTCCTGGGTGGCACTATACAGGTTATATATTGGCAGCAATATCTCTTACCATCAGGAGAATAATTTTTTTCATTTAAGTCCACCACACATTGATACTTTTAACAATGGGTAAAAATGATACTAAAACACAAATTACGATGGATGATCTTCTAGGTGTAGGCACAACATGCCCACAAATTTGACACTGCTGAGCGTCAAATTATCTAATGTCGAGGGCTGACAAAGCCAGCAACACGTCGACCCATTGGGATCTTTTATATTGAACGTCAAATTACTACTTGCTACTTTTGTTGCATAACTTTTAACTAAAAAAAAAACATGTTTTCATGTTTTTTTTACTGGGGGTAGACATCCTTTGCAGGAGGTCGACTACGAGCAGTGATGTGCAAACATTGCTGTGCTTTGGTTGGAGGGCACTGTAGCTAGTAAAATTACTGAGCTGAAGAGTCTTAACATCTTATGACTCAAGTAAGAAGCGTTGGTGCAGTGCACTGGGTAGCACTGTAATAATAATAATTATTTGCGTTATCTTTTACCATCAGGAGAGTGTCTTGTCGTCTTCTTACTTCATTGTATAAAAAAAAACATGTTCTAAAGGAGCCTTGTACATTGCAGGGTCCAACCAATGGTGCGGGCGGTCCGCAGCACTACTACGGCGGAGGCTACCCCCACTACCACGTGCCGCAGCATCACATGCAGCACTCGCCGCCGCCGCCCGTCTACCAAAAGGACGAGCGCACGCAGCGCGTCTACTCCAAGCTCAAGCAGAAACTGGAGCGGAAACAACATAACACTAGGAATAATGGAACTGGTAACATATTTTTTGTCAAGCAGATGAGCTTATTAGTCTAATAAGGCTAGATTGTAATATATTGATATACTTATCTATATTGTGAGTGTATCATAAAAAAAAAGCATATGAGCTAGCGGGCTTGATATTTGAATTCATTAAACAACTTGAAAAAAAAATGGGTTAAGAAAAACCTACTGAAAGTGTCTATAGTAAACCCACTTGATTGTGCTAACACATTCTGTGCACACACTGCACTATTACCAAAGTATAATTACGTATGTTTGTACAGGTGAAGTATTTTTATACAAAAATCCAAATTGTTTTCGTTAATTTTGTATGAAACTAACATATAGGTAAAACTAACCATAATTACTTAACTTAATAAAAAATATAATGTATGCATATTTAGGGCTGTTGATTTTCAAATGAAATGTTGACAGAGCCCTTTAGCCTACCAACTTAAAAAAAAAAATAGCACTCCGGGAGTGCCGGCAGAAGTGAAAACTTCAATATTAACGTTGTGTTTAATTATAAGTATAAAAATACTATCATTTATGAGGTAGAATACAATGTTTATTTATTGCGCTATCGTACACAAATATGACAATTTATATGTTGTTATTTATAATATTATATTATCGTTATTTATGTATATATAACATTAAATTTTATCTCTCAGAAAAATCAACTTCCATCCATAATTTCGACGACTTTTACACCATCGTTATTATCAGAATCATCATCGCAAATTTTTACAACTGATACAATTGGTTTATGATAACTTAAGTAAGAAACAAACAGTTTTGATTCGAACCTATTTAAGTGTCTAATAAAAAAAATATAAAATATAAAAATATAAAATATAAAAAAAAAATATCGGGCGCGCGCTTGTCTAAGCCCCCTCTGCCGCCTAAACAGAGCAGCACACTCAGGCACGGTAGAAAGAGTGGGAGATACTAGTTCCTCTCCCTTCCCCTCGATCTTACGCTTTTTCGATCAGCATCACGTGACCCTGACGCGAGTTTGAAAGTTTTTACCCATACAAAAAAGTGCTCAGCGCCGCTAAAGAAGTTTTCACTTCAAAAAAACTTGAGAGGTGTCAAGGTACACCCGGATGGAACGAAGTTCGATTAATGAAAATATCTGGCTTGCTTTCTATAAGAGAGAGAGAGAGAGACAGACAGAGAAACATGCGCACGCCGCACAGCTTACTATAGCTTACTATAGCAAAAAGTGTCGTGACAACTTTTCGTAAGATTTTTTTCCGTCTAGCCCCCTTTCACAACGCGCGATAAGTAACTTCGATCCAAAAAAAACAATGTAATATCTTGAATATTTTTATTTTTAACTGTTTTAATAATTTCCAGCGGAAGTGAACTCGGGCGCGAGCACGCCATCCCTGTCCCCGCGCAAGGAGGTGAACGGTCGCGGCGGCGGCAGCGGCGGCGCGTCGTCGGGCGCGTGGTCGGAGGGCGAGGGCTCGTCCGCCGGCGCCTCGCTGCAGGGCGACGACGACGCCGACACGCAGGCCGTGCTCGACGCGCTCGCTGCCACCAGGACTCCGCTGGTCAGACTCCTCTCCACACTATCATACACATTCATTCTACCGTGCACCGCCTAAAACGCAGTCAAATTATTATGATTTCTATAGTGAAATATTCAACCTTATTGTTTACTTAATATGAGTATGTGTACCTCAGTTACCCATATTCCATAATTATTTTGAGAAGTGTCACAAGTTGGAAAAAATCCAAACATTTTGTATTTCCTAGTGTGTCGTGTGTATGTTGAACAAATTTCATAGGCCACACAAATAGGGATGTTGACTAATTTTTGGAATTGCTTTTATATGATAGATAGACCCATTTCATACAAGAATATCATATTTTTATGCAAAAATATACGAAATTTCAATTTAAAAATACGTAAATAAAAATGATTTTTTGAACTCCGGCTAAAACGTTCCGAACTGTCATCTGACAGCGCGTGACGTCACACCACTGGCTGGACTTACATTTCCTAAGCAATGTTCCTGATTTCGACACATTTTAATTATTCATAACTTAAAAACCACTGAACCGATTTTGATGCAACTTATACGGTGCCCTAAGTTGGTCCGAATTTAAGCAAAAAAAAAGTCAATAACCAAAATGATCATATATTTTCAGAGAGACACAAGGCACCGTATAAGTTGCATCAAAATCGGTTCAGTGGTTTTTAAGTTATGAATAATTAAAATGTGTCGAAATCAGGAACATTTCGTAGGAAGCGTAAGTCCAGCCAATGGTGTGACGTCACGCGCTCTGATTGGCGTTCGCATTCGCGTAACAATAAGTAAAAATTATTGAAATTAAAATTGATTTTATTCAATTTTGGCTTGTAAATAGATCCTTAAAATGTGATTATAGGTTTTTAAATACTGTCTTTTATGTGAAAAACATAAGTTTATGTGAATTCGTAATATGTGTCAGCATCCCTGTTGTTTATTGTTTCCAGGTGAGCGACATAACCCCGACGAGTGCGCTAGTACAATGGAACTCCCCTCTGCCGGAGGGAGTGACGCTCCCCACCATCGAGCTCACGTACGAGCTGCTGCTCGGCGACCGCGGCCGGTACAAGGCCATCTACAGCGGCGCCTCGCTCTCTTGTCGGTACGCGCTCTTATATCGTCTTCTACGATCTACGATCTGATACGATATCGTCTCACGTGAAGTGCCTTCAAAAACATAGGTTCTAATAGAATGTTGTGGTGTGGTGCAGGGTGCGCGACCTGCGGCCCGGGTGCGAGTACTCGGTGTGCCTGCAGATCCGCGCGGGCGAGGTGACGGGGCCCGCCAGCGAGGTGGCCACCTTCCGCGCGCCGCCCGCACCGCCCGACGCGCCGCCCGCGCCCCGCGCCGCCCAGCGCCTGCGCTCCTCCGTGCCGCTGCGCTGGGCCGCACCACCAGACAACGGCGCGCGCATCCTACACTACGTGCTCGAGATGGACGCCGGCGACGGCTTCGCGGAGATCGCGCGCCCGCGCACCAAGCAGCACACCGCCAACCAGCTGCGGCCGCAGACGCAGTACCGGTTCCGCGTGGCGGCCGTCAACGAGTGTGGCCGCGGCGACTGGAGCGAGGAGTGCGTCGTGTGGACGGCGGGCGCGCCGCCGCCCGCGCCGGAGCCGCCGCGCCTCGCCGCCGCCGCGCCCGCCGCGCTCGCGCTCGCCTGGGACGTGCGCGCCGACGACGAGTACACGCTGCAGATGGACGACGCGGCGCGCGGCCACGGCTTCCTGCCGGTGTACGCCGGCCCGGACGCCGCCTACGAGTGCACCGGCCTGCGCCGCGCGACCGACTACCGCTTCCGGCTGCGCTGCGAGACCGCCGACGGGCAGGGGCCCTGGTCCGCCGAGGTCACGTACCGCACGCTCGCCGAGCGCCCGGCGCCCCCGGGCCGCCCCGCGCCGCGCGGCAAGATACACTCGCGCGCCTTCCGTCTGCGCTGGGAGCCGCCCGCCGAGGACGGCGGCGCCGCCGTCGAGAGCTACACGCTCGAGCTGGACGCCGGCGACGGCTACCGGCAGGCGTACCGCGGCCCCGAGCGGGAGGCGCTCTGCGACCGACTGCGGCCCGGCACGCCGTATCGCGCGCGCGTTCGTTGCTCCAACCGCGCCGGCGAAAGCGACTGGTCCGCGTCCGAGACGGTCGCCACCGAACCGGCACCTCCCGGCGCACCGTCCGCACCCGAGCCGGCCGCGCCGCCCCGGCCGCGCCAGCTCGCCGTGCGGTGGCGCGCGCCCGACTGCACCGGCGGCGCTCCGCTCACCGAGTACCGCGTGGAGGTGTCTCACGCGGACGGCGACGTGCGGCTCGCGTACGCCGGCGCCGCCGCCGAGTGCCTCGTGCGCGACCTGGCGCCCGGCCGAGTCTACCGCCTCTGGGTGACCGCGCACAACGCGGTCGGCGCCGGGCCCGCCTCGCCGCCGATCGCCCTGTCCACGCCGCCGGCGCCGCCCGACGCGCCCGCGCCGCCGAGCGCGCGCGCCGACACGCCGCGCTCCGCCCGCCTCGAGTGGACGCCGCCGGCCGACAACGGCGCGCCCGTGCTCGACTACCGGCTCGAGATGAGCGCGAACGCGGAGGACGCGTACGCGGAGGTGTACCGCGGCGCGGACACCGCTTGCGTCGTCGGCGAGCTGACGCCCTTCTCGCCGTACTTCTTCCGCGTGTGCGCGCGCAACGCGGCCGGCTGCGGCGCGTGGTCGGGCGCGCGCGACCTGCTGACCCCGCGCGCGCCGCCCGGCCCGCCCGCCGCGCTGCGGCACGACGCCACGCCCGCCTCGCTGCGGCTGCAGTGGCGCGCGCCGCCCGCGCACGGCGCCGAAGTGCTGCGGTACCGCGTGGAGGTCGACGACGCCGCCTACGACACGGACGGCCCGACGCCCGAGCGGCTCGTCGAGGGCCTCGCGCCCGACACCGTGTACCGCGTGCGCGTCGCCGCGCTCAACGAGCTCGGCCTCGGCGAGTGGTCGGAGGAGGCGCGCGCGGGCACGCGACCGCCGCCGCCGTCCCCGCCGCGGCTCACGGTCGTCGCGCCGGCGCACAACCACCTGCGCCTCGAGTGGGAGGCGAGCGGCGGCGAGGGCGCGCAGTACTGCGTCGAGATGCGCGCGGCGGACGCGCGCGAGTTCCGGCCCGCGTACCGCGGCTCCGCGCGCTCGTGCAAGGTGAAGAAGCTGCGCGAGAACCACGAGTACTGGTTCCGCATCCGCGCGAGCGACGAGCGCGGCGGCCGCGGCGCGTGGTCGGAGCCGGTGTCGGCTCGCACGCCGCCGGCGCCGCCGCCCGCGCCGCGCACGCCCGAGCTCACTCTGCCGGCGCCGCGCCGCGCCAACGTCTCCTGGGACGCGGTCGACGACGCCGAGTACGTGTTGCAGTGCGCCCGCCTCAAGGACGCCGTTTACAAACAGGTAACGCGCGGACCGGACGCTCCCGCGATCGCTCGGCGAGGGTGCGCGAGTGCGGGCCGGTGTGACCGTTTCCGTCCGTCGCAGGTGTACGCGGGCAGCGCGGCCACGTACGAGCTGGAGGAGCTGGAGGCGGGCGCGGAGTACCTGGTGCGCGTGTGTGCGGTGCGCGGCGGGCTGGCGGGCGCGTGGTCGGGCGCGGCGCGGCTGGCGGTGCCGGCGGCGGCGCCCGGCCCCGGCCCCGGTGCGCGCGCCGGCCGGCGTGCGACGCGGGGCACGCGCTCGCTGCAGCCGCGGCAGCTGGCTCTGCTGCTGGCGGCGGGGTTCGTGCTGCTGGCGGTACTGGTGGCGGTGCTGCTGGAGCGCGTGCTGGTGGAGCCGCAGCCCTGACGCGCGCTGGCGGCGGCGGCGCCGCGCGCCCTCGCCCGCCTCTAGGGCGTCCGCACCCGACCACTTTTATAAATTTATATTTTTACAGAAAGTGGAAGCTTCCAGTGTCACGGTGTCGTATGTCTCGCGCGCGTCAGGTCCGTGACGGTCGTCCGCGATCTAGTCTCCGCCGTCGGTCGCGGCGTCGGCGGCTCTCAGCCGTCGGCGACTCGGTGCTCGCTCGGACGCGTTCGTGCGCTCCGCTGAATCGACCGACCCGTCGTTTCGTCTCTGTCACTTTTATCAGATTATAATCGTAAGAAGTTAGCGAACGAGGTGCTCTATATAATTATATTAAAGTTTGGTTGAGAGGGCCGTGGGCCCTCGCCCCGCAACGAGTTTCCAGTGTGTGTGCTGTGATCACTTCCTTATGCGAATGAGACTGATTTTACAAGTAAAGCTTTGTTTATTAGAATTGAATCGAATGTTTCGTTCCGCGTGTGCGTCGCGCTCTGTTCGTACGCTGCGGCGGTGGCGCTCGCTGCCACCGCATCCGATGCTTGTTTCATAATGTCGGTGTTTATTCAATACATTATATTACACTATCATCGATAAACTAATTATAATTGTTTTATTAGAACGTGACTTTAAGTGATGACATTGTGTAACGTAGAGTAATATTATTGTTTAGACGTAACGAATATATTCGAGATTGTTACCATCCGGTATAAAAGTTAGGAAATGTGAAATTCGTGTCAATTTCTTACGATCCAAAAATTTGTATCCAAATATGGGATTGTCATTTGGTGTTTGTTACTTTATTAACATTAGCTAAATTGTTAACCGATCAGTTACATCTATGTTATGTATAATTATTTTAAACGAATTTCAACGTAGATAAGTAAAAAATGAATTTAATTATTCTTTATTCAGTATGTTAGATTAAATACTTGTATGGGGTATTATTATACATTTAAAATGGATGTTTATTAGTATCAATTATTATCTACAAATAAATGTTGTTTCGTGGATCTAATGGATGTCATACAATCATACATATATGAATGTTATATTAACGTAGGCCTTATTGCGATCGACCTATGACTTCCTTCCGTCAGTATCATTAGGTGTTAATGTTTATATATACTATACGTGAACTATATACAAGTAGTTATCGAACGAGCCGAAAACCATCTCGTAAATATATGATATTTACCTATTCTGTGATTAGTTTATTCTTTCCTTCCTATATTGTTTATAATTGTTATCAGAAACATTCCTAGGGTAATGGATACGTGTTACTTTCGGTATCGAGATCTTTAAATTTGTTACTAAGATATTATATATACGAGAGGAGAGCGCCAGCCATCGTATATTGAGCGCAGCTCGCCCTATTAAAGGGACTATTTAATTTTTCGAAAAATTTTATAATAATGATGTGCAATTAACAATTTATTTATTCTTTATCGCTTAATATAATATTTATTTTTAGATATTGTGAACATAAGTGTCAATGAAGGAATCGATGTTCCTAAGTTTATTTATACAACTATGCAAGCTGTACTGAACAAGCATTCCAAGTTAATTCCATGTAAATAGGCCTAATGAATTCTCTGTGAATGTACATTATATCGCTTCTAAATGAAATGTAAATAAATCAGATGTTCACGAGCTTGTATTGGGAGAGAAGAGAGTAGAAAGGAAGTCGACGAATGTTTAGGAACTGAACACGCGTCTTGTATGAAAATATAACAGTGTTAAGCTTAGACTAATGAGTGTTTAAAGGGGATAACATCTCATATTGTATTTGTGTTTGAAATAAGTACGTATAACGAAATGTATATGTTTATAATATAATATTTGATGATGTTATTATGTATACAATTTATTAAACATGAATATATCAATAAAACTATATTTTGTGTAGATGGAATGTTTAATTTTCTTTCTATTATCAAAATACCATTATTCTAGAAGATACGAACAAAAGACATACATACAAGGTGTATTCACAAACATCGAAGCGCGACTTTTTTTTTCTTTGTTATAATTTATTTATATAGTGATAGAATGCGTACTTTTTTATGGACAAACGATCTATCTCTTTCGCGCACTAGCAAAATGCATCTGCTGTCTCTTTCAGACATTTATTTCTCGATACCCAAAAACTGCGCATCCTACTCCAATAGCACTTATTAAAAACTAACTCACGGCGTTGCCCGCGTGTCCTTTCTTAGCGCAGGTCTTCATCATAAAAGCTATCAATATTCCAAATTTCAAGCGAATCCGTTCAGCCGTTTCAGCTGTGCGTTGATAGATCAGTCAGTCAGTCACTTTCCTTTTGTATATTATTTAGCTTTTAAAAGTCGCTATTATATGAACACTCCTTAACGTTATACATACTAATTAGTACCTACAAAATTATAAAAAAAATATTGCTAAAATTAATAAGTTATTTCTCGACTGTCAAGCCAAACGTAGTGTTATAAAAAATCTACCATTCTCTATCTAACACTGAAATTTGGTCCTATAAAGAAGACTAGAAATCTTTTGTACTATGAGTATATTTAAGTCACACCTTAATTCTATCGCCAAACCATTTTGGGTAGATTCACTAACAAAACATTAGTTATCATGGGACAAGTGTTTGGGCGATTGAAAAATCTAATTTTAACTAGAATACATTTTTTTATAGAAAGAAGATGAGCAAGACGCTCTCCTGAGGGGCTATTGGCTATCGCAAAACGACAGGTAAAACACTAAAATCTATAGACAAAATTGCGTACATTGCTTGCATAAACCTCCTCACAAATATATGTGTTGTAACAAACGCAGCAATGTACATTGAAGTTGTTATCAATCGTAGTGGGTGAGAATAGGCCCTCTGATAGTAAGAGACAACGCTGCCCATAATCAGTACTGAGGGCCTATTGACTATTTCTCACCCACTACGATTGATAACAACTTCAGTGTACATTGCTGCGTTTATTTTACTCGTATTAATGAGGAGGTTTAAGCAAGTAATGTACGCATTTTTGTCTATGGATTCTAGTGTTTTACGTGTCGTTTGACGATAGCCAATAGGCCCTCAGTGCCAGAATTTCACAATTAGTCCTTTTCACGAAAAAGGTCCCGCAGAATTTCGCGGAACTAAATTTAATTTTTTCGATAATTACTGGACTTCATATCCTAAAAAACTTATATTTGTTAGATAAAATAAATACATATTTAATTAAGAAATTAAAAATGAAAAATTATGAGGCGTTAAAAAGTTATAGAGACATGTTAACTTTTGAAATTTACGATAGTGGCGCCCCGCAAAAAGGACTCCTTTCGTGAAAAGCACTCTACGTAAAATTCTAGATGCACTGCAACGCTTCTTACTCAAGAGTCATGAGATGTTAAGACTCTTCAGCCCAGTAATGACATTAACTTAATTAATTATTTTTTTTAAATGGGAGGATATAGTTGGCACGATTTGATGTTTTCGCTGTAGATATCAGTAAAGTTGGACAAGAATGTGTTTTTTTCAGTCGATATGTTGTCGATGCAGCCTTTGAACTTGTGAGGGAATATTTCTTTAGCTTTACTTGAATCTGCGCCACCTATAACATAAAATAAACATTTATAAAAGCTGTCTTGAAAATGTCGAGATATGAGGGTATTTTGTAAAATTTCCTCTACTATTAAAATCGTTCTGAAACACAAAGCGACATCTAGTGAGCAATTTTTTCCACCTCAATTGCTTTGCCAAAATCAGGCAAGCTTATCTTACCAATATTATAAACATATATTATATAAAGTGAAAGTTTGTAAGAATGTATGGATGTCTGGAGTCTGGATGCATACATCAAAGGCCTTCGACGTGAAAGAGTAACGAACATATTCGTTACTCTTTCACGCCGGGTGGTCCGATTGAGCTGTATTTTGGTATAGAGATAGCTTAGACCCTGGAATAACACAGTACAGCAGGTAAAACCAGTGGGCGCAGCTAGTAAATTATAAAAATGGATGTTCAATATTTTCCACACATACCTACTCTTTAGAAGAAAGAAAAATATTGATATAAGAGATACAGGCACATAGAAAAGAAAAAAAAAATAATTAAGAAAAGAGCAAATATAATAGTATAGGTAAATACTAATATTTAACACTTATATAATATTACGTAGGTACCTAATTGTAGGTAGGTACAAATAACTATCTCACTAACTAAAAAAAAAAAAAAAAATTGCTAATGTCTTTACCATACTCATTATTTCTATTCTGTGCAGTACTTCTATGGGCAAATTTTCAATAATTTTAAAACTACCCTCTTATTACATTTTTATTCTCACCTATAAACAAATCGACGTCATCATACTTCGCGTGAACACCAGGAGCTTCAACATAAGCCACCACCTTATCCACAACCAGACTAATATTAACTTTCTCAATAGTCAACACAACTGTGTGCCATTCAGCGTCGGCCAAGTACCCCGCAGCGGCGACCAGTCTTGAAAGAACTCTGGAACGTTCTCGAATGTTCTCCGCAGCTAGCTCTAATGTAATTGGTTTGAGAGACCATACGAGCCGGAGGTAACCGTTCTCAAGGCCGAGGCCTATGTAGTCTGTGTCCTGGAAGAAAGTTTGTATTTTGAGGGTAGAAACAAAATGGATGAAAGTACAAGATGGCAATATATTTAATTAATCGTTTGATTTTCTCTAGAAGGGTAGGTACCTACTTAGGTATTTTTAGTTTTTGCTGATAAAAGATCAAATTTTTGAGCAATTTTTACTAGGTTACATATAGCTGAAATCTTAAAAAAACGGATACCTAGCTAAAAATAGTTCTTCAAATCATGACAGACAAAAATAGTTTTATGTGTAGATTTCTAGGATAAATACTATATTAGTAGGCGTAGGTACTATTACTAGGATAAATGAGAGAATTTTAGTTAAATATTTTTTTATAAAAAATAATAAAGATAAATATTGCAGATCATTTCACACAACGCCATTAGACCAATCTATAAGAAACTAAATCTTTTTTATGGTGCTGGCTGCGGGAGTAATTCCTATATCTATTATGACCCAAAAATAGTCACCCAAAGGCTCCTATTAGTTCACTATACTCACCATATCAGCCCAAAGCAGCATCCCATTAGGTTCAGGCGAGGTGAAGTTGATGGCTAGCGTGGAGGGCACGGCACCGCGCGCCGCTCGCACCGCGTTAGTTTGCGACGCGCGGGACAGGGAGATAAGGGACTCGCCCGAGAATTGGGGGATTGTTATGTTTATTTCTGGAAAAAATATAGATCTTACTTATACAGGGCAACTATATCATTTAAAAGATTCAAGGCTCAAGGATACGATCACATCACGAACGAACCACATCACATTACGACACACACACTTTATCACATTACGTTTAGAATAAACAAGCAAAGTAAATAGTAATAAATTAAAAAGGAAATCGTATTTGAATGAATGCGCTACGTCTAAAAAAGTATGATACACCTTCGCCTGGCGAACAGCTGACGCTCCACATAAATAAAGTTTGTCTCAGTATAATAAATGTTATGGAACTCGCTACCACTCTCAGTGTTTTCAAAAGTGCTCCATTGTAGCCTATTTGAATAAATTAATTTTGAGTTTGAGTGTTTCCCGAATGTATATATAACGTGGGTTTGTTCAAATCAAGAATGAATAGGTTCTTACTGAACAAGCGTGCTACAACTTCGACTGCATCGTCACTTACCAACAGGTGAGATTGCGGTCAAACGCTTGTTTAGTCTGCTATAAAAAAAAAAGATGTAACATACTGTGGTCGCAGCTGCCGCCGTCATACCCGGCGGCACAGACACACGAGGCGCCCCGGCACGAGCCGCGCGGGTGCCTGCACACGGTGACGTCACACGCCGGCATCGTGTCCCAGTATAGATGTAAGGTAACATACTGTGGTCGCAGCTGCCGCCGTCATACCCGGCGGCACAGACACACGAGGCGCCCCGGCACGAGCCGCGCGGGTGCCTGCACACGGTGACGTCACACGCCGGCATCGTGTCCCAGTATAGATGTAAGGTAACATACTGTGGTCGCAGCTGCCGCCGTCATACCCGGCGGCACAGACACACGAGGCGCCCCGGCACGAGCCGCGCGGGTGCCTGCACACAGTGACGTCACACGCCGGCATCGTGTCCCAGTATAGATGTAAGGTAATACTGTGGTCGCAGCTGCCGCCGTCATACCCGGCGGCACAGACACACGAGGCGCCCCGGCACGAGCCGCGCGGGTGCCTGCACACAGTGACGTCACACGCCGGCATCGTGTCCCAGTATAGATGTAAGGTAACATACTGTGGTCGCAGCTGCCGCCGTCATACCCGGCGGCACAGACACACGAGGCGCCCCGGCACGAGCCGCGCGGGTGCCTGCACACGGTGACGTCACACGCCGGCATCGTGTCCCAGTATAGATGTAAGGTAACATACTGTGGTCGCAGCTGCCGCCGTCATACCCGGCGGCACAGACACACGAGGCGCCCCGGCACGAGCCGCGCGGGTGCCTGCACACAGTGACGTCACACGCCGGCATCGTGTCCCAGTATAGATGTAAGGTAACATACTGTGGTCGCAGCTGCCGCCGTCATACCCGGCGGCACAGACACACGAGGCGCCCCGGCACGAGCCGCGCGGGTGCCTGCACACAGTGACGTCACACGCCGGCATCGTGTCCCAGTATAGATGTAAGGTAACATACTGTGGTCGCAGCTGCCGCCGTCATACCCGGCGGCACAGACACACGAGGCGCCCCGGCACGAGCCGCGCGGGTGCCTGCACACAGTGACGTCACACGCCGCGTGTCTCCGGCACCGAGCCCGCCCGCAGGAACATCTCGCCAGCCCGCCCTCTATGACGCACGTGCCTCCGTTACAGGTCTCCCCTCCGCACGCCGTACCATCACAATCTGCTAGGTTTTGACCTGGAATATACTATATTTTTTCAAGTTGGACAGACGACCTTATAAAGGTCGCCGGATGACGCTGGATGCAGGTCGCTTCCAACCGGTGCATATGTACCTAAGTCCAACGGGGAGGCCTATGTTCAGCAGTGGACGTCCTATGGCTGAGATGATGATGATGAAGATAATTTTTATAATTTTATAACAAAGGAATGTTCTCGTGGAGGTCTACATCCTAAAATCTATATCTTAAAACCCATCTGTATTCTAATTTTCAACCCAATACGTTCAGCAGAATTTGGGTGGTGGGAACGTCGATAGACAAGTGTCAGTAACCATTTCTATTTATATGTTAAGAAGATTGCCCATAGCAAAGTAGATATTAAGTCCATGGAAGAGTTTTGTAAGCTGCTGTAAGATCTGCATGGTTTTAAAAGACATATACATATTTACACAGGTATTTGAACCCACCTTCCAATATGTTCTGCTTCTCCAGGGTAATGAGAACGTTGTTCACATGAAGGTTCCTGATGCAGCCGGCGTAGGACTCCGGTGGGCCAAACATGGCGTCGAATGGAAGCTTGGATAGATCTCTTGCACCACCTGGGAACAAATTGTGCAATAATATTTACCTAATGTATTCAAAATCTTAATCAAAAAGCATTTTTTTTCAAATAGGATACAATGGATCACTTTTGTAAGTCAGTTTTTAAAAAGTACTTATTTATTTATTTTATTTTAAGATTACTTTGGTTCTTCTACGTAGGAATAAATTCTAGAAGGATCCAAATCTAGATGACAATAAGACCATCTCCTGGGGATGACTTAATTTCCTGTATATAGCTTAGGTTTCCCTAAGAGCAAAGGGATCATATAGTGTGACGTCACACTCACCGAGGTATATGGTAGCGTTGTGCAAGGTATGAGGGTATGCATGGGCCAGCATAACCTCCACACTGAGAGCTGAGTCCACCCACACATAGAGCCGGGAGCCATATCTGCCGGCGCGGACGCTGCGCTGTGTGTCTATTTCATTAGAGAAATTAGATCATATTGTGACGTCACACTCACCGAGGTATATGGTAGCGTTGTGCAAGGTATGAGGGTATGCATGGGCCAGCATAACCTCCACACTGAGAGCTGAGTCCACCCACACATAGAGCCGGGAGCCATATCTGCCGGCGCGGACGCTGCGCTGTGTGTCTATTTCATTAGAGAAATTAGATCATATTGTGACGTCACACTCACCGAGGTATATGGTAGCGTTGTGCGAGGTATGAGGGTATGCAGATGCATAGGCCAGCATAGCTTCATCGCTTAGAGCTGAGTCCACCCACACATAGAGCCGGGAGCCGTATATGCCGACGCGGACGCTGTGTGTCTATTTCCTAAGAGAAATGAGATCATATTGTGACGTCACACTCACCGAGGTATATGGTAGCGTTGTGCGAAGTATGAGGGTATGCATGGGCCAGCATAGCCTCAGCACTGAGAGCTGAGTCCACCCACACATAGAGCCGGGAGCCATATCTGCCGGCGCGGACGCTGCGCTGTGTGTCTATTTCATTAGAGAAATTAGATCATATTGTGACGTCACACTCACCGAGGTATATGGTAGCGTTGTGCGAGGTATGAGGGTATGCAGATGCATAGGCCAGCATAGCTTCATCGCTTAGAGCTGAGTCCACCCACACATAGAGCCGGGAGCCGTATATGCCGACGCGGACGCTGTGTGTCTATTTCCTAAGAGAAATGAGATCATATTGTGACGTCACACTCACCGAGGTATATGGTAGCGTTGTGCGAAGTATGAGGGTATGCATGGGCCAGCATAGCCTCAGCACTGAGAGCCGAGTCCACCCACACATAGAGCCGGGAGCCGTATCTGCCGGCTCGGACGCTGTGCCATTGAGACATGGACAGGACTACGCCGCTACGGACTACGGATGTTACGCCTGATACCCGGTCTGAAATACGTCATTAAGGCTGCAAAGGAACGCAACTATTGCAATATTTGGAACTGGCAACAGGCACTCACAACCCGTTCAGCTTATTGCAGCATTTGAAACTGGCAACTTTTTAGTAACTAACATCTACATGACTCCTGCCGAAATTTGATTGGTGCAGCTTGCCAATTTAAGAGCGATATTGCTAATTTGCATTATAAAAACATTATTAATGAAACAGCTAGTTGAAAGAACCAATATGATGGTATGTGTTCCTTTGAATTCACTTGATTTTTAACCATTAAGCGTTAAGCAGAAGTGATATTTGTTATTCAAAGTATTTATATAAAGCAGGTAATGGGAAACTTCAAGTCCATTGCTTTCATGGATTTGTTTGGCGATACAACTTGAGACTCTTCAAGGAACCAGTGAATAGCCTACCTTTCTAGGCATCTTACGTAATTCATCTTCGACCACATCTGCACATTCCAACAGGTGGGATAAGGTCAAACCTAGGTCTATTTAGTATGAAAAGAACAGGGGGGATACATATAGTCAAACGTGGGGCTATGAAAAGACTAGGCTTAAAGTATCATACCAGTCCACCGATACTCCAAGAGTCCTCCCTGCAAGGACAGCGCAGTATGAAAGTGCGGCGTCCCCACAAACAGGATGAGTCCACGGGCACTCGCCGGCTTGATCTCCGCCTCCAAAGATAAACTGACACTGGAAACACTGCGAGGGTGCAGGGATACGTATGAACGGATACCGGTGAATAACACGTCCGTTGGTAACAGATCTGAAAGGATATGACATGTTAAAGATATCCTTGATGACGCATCTTCTTGATAGGGCTTTTGCCTTCGATATCGTGAAAATCTTTTTTATAAAACCTTCCATGATATTATGTGTCTAACATCCTTAAAGACAGAATAATTTTCATATAATGAAAGCAGCTCTATTCTGATCAAATGGATTATCTTGAAAAGTTAGTTTGTATGAAACATGAGAAATAATTAATTATATATATGAGTAGGTACAGATGAATTCTGATGCAGCCGTTCTACTTACTGACTGTAGGCTAGCCGAACTAACTTTGCGGGTCCATACATTTAAAATTGAAAGTACATTTATTACTGGTTCAAATAAACCATCGTAAGTATAACAAACTTGTAAGAAAATAAATAACCTTCTTCGCAATTGACTCCAGTCTTCCCATAAGGACAATCGCACTGCGCAATGGAATCTCCTGTGACGACACATTGCCCTCGACACTGAGACACGGTTGCATCGCACGGGTTCTGCGATTGGGAGCACGTCGGCCCGAAGTAACCTTCATTACAGATACATCTGGATGGATAAAGAAGAAGAGAGTTTGGGTATGATCTTGAGTTCTTTAAGACGGTATTATTATTTTATTATTTTGCCTATTAGATATTGTTCGACTGCAGGGCAAAGTACTCCTTTCTCTATTTTCAATCCTTTCTCTGGGTAGCGACTAATCGCTGAATCGTCCTGAACCAACGCCCTGCTCCCACCTCCCATATACCTCCTACAACAACACAGAGTCATAGTTCTACGCACCCATAAGTAGCCGGCGAGTGAATACACACCCCCCGGGGCGCCCGACATGATCTAGCCGTGCACTGCTGCACGCCACACTGCCCCACCCCCCGGCCCCCTATCACACGTCCTGAACCCACACTCTGGCCCCCCACCTCCCAGATACAACCCCGCCAACCGCTGTGAAGAGGCAAGTCGTGGGGGAGATCTTCGAAACCTTCGGAGGGATGACCACCTGAAAAATTAGAACTGGTGGTGATAATTGATGGAATTAGGCGTTACCTACTTAGTTTGGTTTGACATTACCCGGGCTATTTATTAGCTGGGGTCCGCTTTTCTACTTTTTTCTCTGCACTTTGCTCGGTCTACAGCATCTTCCTTATTGTAATCATTGGCAGAATCACACTACATAGGTAATATTAAAATATTTAATTAATAATTACTATAGTGGTGATGATGAGCCTATTTAGGGCAGAGACGTAGGAAGCTACTCAATTACGGAAGAGGATACGTCATTATTGCAATCATTTCAGATTTTCCTGACGTGGTATGAAGTTCTATCCATCAAGTTGCTGAATATTCTTCAATAATGTTTTAACTACAATAAAACAGTTTTCTTCTTAACTCTGCTAAAACTTCTACTCACCAACATAAAGGTAAGGCATCAACGTGATCTTCGCATCAGAAGCTTGCGGCGCGTTTCCTGAGACATTATGTCTTCCATCCACATTCAGTCCAGCGCTGCGGCCGCGCCTCCATACTCGGACCGCGTGACCACCTCGACGGGCACTGAGAGCACGACTTGTGAATATGCGACGAGGACCTGAACCAAAGATACATTTCTACCTACTTAAAAGCTACTAAGTAGTAAAGTCCTGCTGACAAAGGATTCTATGGTGAAAATTTTATAAGAAAGGCAGGTAAAGTCCGAAGGATTTGCAATGCTTAATAGAGATCAGTATCATCATCTCATCTCATCACCTCAACTCATAATCTCAACTCATCATATTATCTCGTCATATCATCTCATCATCACATCTCATCATCTTACCTCATCAGCCTCCCTTCACCTCGGCATCTTATCACCTCAGCATCTTATTTCTTAGCATCCTTAGGATCTCATCTCATCATATACTCTCATCTCGTCATCTCATCCAATCTCATAATGTCATCTCATCATCTCGTCTGATCATCTTATCTCATCAGCAGTTTCAGGTCGCCAAGATTCTTGTATGGCAGACATGATCAGCCTACTGCCTTCTACATAACATCCTATGGAAACAGCCGTAACTCAGTTTTACCTACCTTCCATAACACTAGCCTCGTCCAGCGTCCAGGCGAAATGCGAAATTTTGACTCACCATTGCCCATATTCCAAGTCAGCATCAGATATCCCTTCACAAACGTGAGCGCTAAATGCTGGCTCCTTATATCGTGACGTCCATTTTGACCCGCAAATGCTAACAGAGCTATTTGATCCATATCCGTCGTTTGGAAGCGCAGGCGCAAGTCGAAGCGGTCTGATGTGATGGCCGAAGGTGGGAGAGGATACATTAGGTAGGAAGACACTCCGGTGCTTATTGGAGAGAGGGAAGGGCGGGTTATTTCCACGTCTGAAAGGAGAAGTTTTAGCCAATATTCAATTTCAACAAATAATTTAAGATTTAAACTTTAATAAGTGCAGTTTTTCCACAGGCTAGATTAGAAGAGATTATATGTAGATCAGAAGCCACAAATAAGAAAATTAATTGAAACTGTAGACGCTGGATGATAGATGTCTAATTTCTTAGTGAATATACTAACTGAATGATAGGATAGAGTTTTGGAGAACATTGGAAAATAGAGATAAATATCTTTTGTTCGTCTTTTTTGTAACATTTCGCCCCGTAATAACAAAAAATCATACAGGCGATATTTTTCAGTATAACGTGTAAGGAAATATACACCCCAGCTCGATGTTATTGTACTTGATATTGTACTCACTGTATTCACAGAAGATGCCATGCTTTCCATAAGGACATAAACATAGGAAGCCACTTCCTGGATGTTTCACGCAACTGCCTCCTGATTGGCAGGGGTTGTGCTCGCAAACCGACTTATTGCAATGTAGTCCTGTCCAACTGAAAATAAACCGATCAGAGCTATAATATTAAAAGTTCGATTATATCAAGAGTCATTTTCAAAATTAGCCATTATCAAAAGGGCCAGATGCTATTGTAGATTGCTGAAGAAGGCTGTTAAAAGTTATAGAGAACATTGAAATGTTGCTGATGCTATCGGATCTAATATAATTCTTAAAGAAATAAGAAACTGTCTGTCAGTTTTATATGCATGTAATATTGCTATACTGGATGCTGAAATCTTTTTGTTCTTACCCATTAGCGCAAGAACATGAGTATCCTTCTGCGTGCTCGGAACAGCTGCCTCCGTTGAGACAAGGCGAGGACAGACACGCGAGTGACACACATTCTCTGATTTCACCTGCATCTTCTGCGTCGCCGAACACTTGGCGATCTTCGCCGTTTACCTATAAAATATAAGCTTTAAAATTAATTTTAAAACCTAGGTCATATTGGGATTGTAATAGGCTGGCCTTATAGCGTTTTAAAACTTAAAAGATCAGGTTAACTTCATACTTTTATCTCATTCATCTACTAAAAATCGGCAATGTCTTCTATTCTAAATCTGTATTATCATAAAACAAGCTGCGGTTTCCTCACTGTACAGTAATAGCCTATTAATATTATGTTATTCCAGGGTCTAAGCTATCCATATACCACATTTTAGCTCAATCGGTCCACTGGTTTTTATGCGTCAATCCAATACATTCTTATAAACCTTCGTGTTTTAAATATTAGTAGGACTAGGAATTAAAGTAGGATTTGCTAATTTTTGTAGAAGCATCAGCCATCCTCTATTTTATAATTCTCTCTCTTTTTTTTAAGGTCTTCTTCAGGTCTCTTTAAGTTTCTTTTCTTCAAGCGTTCCTTCTTACCGTCAAATCCTTGATGCACCCAATGAAAGCTTTTGCCTCAGTATCAGTAAAATCAGGAGAGTTGCCCAAGTAAAGAGTAGTGTTATGATCGAGAGCACTAATATTGGCAATCTGACCGCCACTCATTGCTACTGTATCGTTCAAACGAAGGGTCGCATTGCAATGATGCTCATTGGGAAATAGGTCCAACCTGAAAGTGATTAAAGAATTTGAATATTTGCAATATCTTTTCATTTTATACCATCAGTAGAATCGCTGGGCATGACGAGATTCCAAACTGCCAATCAACCAACCTAGGTTGGTTGGTACCAACCAGCAACTCAACCAACAACCAACACAACAACCAACCAACCAATCCAACTTTTTATAGTGACGGGCGTAGCAAAGTGTCGCGCAGAATTCTGAATTTTAATTCACTGAGTGGCATTAATTTCGTGTCTGATACGGGCAATAATGGTGCTTTCCATCTGTTTTGCTCGTCCTGCCATAAAATAAGTTCTGACCTTACCTTGTCTCAATTTTCATCGGATATCCCTTATTCACAAATGTCTTCAGCTCGCTCAGCAACATCGTTTGATACCCGCAAGAGAATTTGAACTTCAACAATCCTGAGCTCATGAACAACTGCATGTAGACTCCTGAAGCTATATCGACGTGCATTATCTGACCATCTGCGAGTAAGGTTTTGGCGTTGAACCCTATGTCAATCGATGTAGTGTTCCGAAGTTTATGAGCTATGAACGAATTGCCGTTGAAAGCTGCTGATGAAATCGTTGTCTTTTCGTCGCAGAATCTGCCTGCGTAGTTGAAGACGCAGTGACACTAAAAATATAAGACATACATTAGCCTTTCATGTTAAGAAAGGTTTTGATAAGATCAGAAAATAAGGCGTGCTATTCTATATTGTAAATTTCTACAAGACATTTCCTGCTTGAAGAATATTTACCTTGATTCCATGTAGTGTATTAATACAAGTCCCATGATGATTGCAGACGGAATCAGTACAGTCTGACTGTACAGTTGTATACACCTGCGTGGTATCTATTCCTGTAGTAACTTCCATAGCTTCTGTAGTAGAGAATCCAGTAGTTACATCAGTAACGTGTTCTGATGGCGTATCTGTGAACATTTTGTCTGTTGATTCCGTTCTTGGTGTTGAAGTTATATCAATTTTATCAGTTGTAACATCTGGTTCTTTAGTGCCTACTGTTGTTATATCAACTGGAAGTGTTGATATCATTTCATTTGTTGTTTCAGTGGATGTTTCTGTTTGAGAGTCGTATATTTCTGTTGTCGTAGCATCTGTTATTGCATTTGTATTAACTTCAGTAGTAATTACGTCTATATCAGTTTCTGTTTTGACAGCATTTTGATCAGTAGTTGTATCAATTAGTTCTGTGACGTCGCTTTCAGTGGTCAATGTAGTTTTTCCAATAGTTTCATTAGTCAGGTCAGTGGAGCCTTCAAAGATGATGGTTGTGAAGACAGATTGTGTGGAGCCGGGTGTGGGGCTGACGTATTCGCAGTCGTGAGTGCCATCTTCTAGTATGAGGCATTCACATAATGGACCCGTTAGTTTGGGAGGACAGGAGCAAGTGTAGTTATCCACGCCGTCGATACAAGTGCCGCCGTTCATACATCTGTAAAAAAGAAACATCTTTCTTAACGTCAGTTTGATAGAACAGTTTGTTATGAGAAATCAACCACCGGATTTAGTTATAATAAAATTGTTAGGCTACGATCGTACACAGCTGAACATAAGCCTATCCTGCGGCACGCCACTTTTATATGCGATTCTCTGTCTTATTCCTCCAACCAATCCCAGTCCGATATCCTCGCCCCATAGCTAAGATTAAGGTCGCTAAGGCCCAACACTGTGTTAAAATCGTACTCAAGGAACGGGTCTAAACTGAGCTTGTAACGGAGGACGTTCGAACCTGGGTCCAAGCAGACACTCGTCGTACTACAGCTCGCAGCGGTCTCCACGGAAGTCAGGCACGCAGTAACACACGCGAGCTCCATCTTCCACTACACATAGTGCGTTGTTGCTGTACTCTATGGTGTAATCTTTACTATTGTCATCTAGAAGACGTTCAAACCTGGGTCCAAGCAGACACTCGTCATACTGCAGCTCGCAGCGGTCTCCATGGAAGTCAGGCACGCAGTAACACACGCGAGCTCCATCTTCCACTACACATAGTGCGTTGTTGCTGTACTCTATGGTGTAATCTTTACTATTGTCATCTAGAAGACGTTCAAACCTGGGTCCAAGCAGACACTCGTCGTACTGCAGCTCGCAGCGGTCCCCATGGAAGTCAGGCACACAGTAACACACGCGAGCTCCATCTTCCACTACACATAGCGCGTTGTTGCTGCATGAATTCTCGTCGCAGAACTCTATGGCCACCTCGCAGTTTTTGCCGGTGAAACCTGTGGAAGAACAGTAACTTTAGCTTAGATTAATGTAAATTCTATAGTTTTTGCATCACAAAATACAGTAATAAATTGTCTTCATCTTTAGACTACTATTTTTAGATGTTTCTTGGAGAAATTGTCTGAAATCGAACTGGATTGGTTATATCAAATATCCGTCCCGTGGTCTTTGACCACGATCAAAGAGTTAAAGCAACGATGAGGCTGAAGATGGTAGAAGACTATAAACCTAGAAGGCGAGATAAATTCCTCCCTGGCTTCCGAAACATCTTGGCGGAGTAGTTGTAATAACCGCTTGAAGGTTTTGTCCAGGGGTGGTAACTTGTCATGGCCGATACCGCTAATATAATGAACATAATGCAAAAACAGATAATATATTTTTATCAAATCTCGTACCAAATCCACAAGCGCACATGTAATCCGCGTGTACATCGATGCAAGCTCCGCCGTTTTGACACGGACTCGATTCGCACTCATCTATTTGGTCTTCACACTTTTTACCAGTCCAACCTAGGATCACACAAGAAAGGAAAGTGTAAAGAGACAGCAGATGTGTAAAAAGACCCTATTCCTATTTAGGTGGGCTAATATAGACATGAAAATAGTGAAAGATTACGTGTATATCTGTAAATAGCCTGGATCATTGGTAGGAAGTAAGTAGTGTCTAGGAACAACGACATCGGAGGATGGTAAATAGCGTTGTAGCAATTTGGTATAGTTATTTACGAGTTTTGTTGCTGTTGGTACCTATATTACAGCAATACGTGATGTGTTGATGCATTTTATTGCAATGTTTGGGCTTTAAAATAATAAATATATGTTGTTGGTGGTAAAGGCAAGAATTGGTGACATTTAATATCAATTTTGGTGACATATGTGAGAATTTTGGTGTTCATTATGGAACTTATGCGTTTTTCTGAAATACCTGGCAAGCACTTGCAGTAGAACTTAAAGCCAGGTCCCTCGATGCACTGGCCGCCGTTATAGCAGCGGACCTCTTCAGTGGTGTTGCAGACAGCTATATCAACCTCGCAGTGCTGGCCAGAGAACCCTGGCACGCATGAGCATACGTAGCCGTTGGTCATGTCGATGCATGTACCGTTGTTTAGGCACGGGTTGGATTCACACTCGTTGTAGTTTGTTTCGCAGCTGTCACCTAGAAAGGTAGTCACCTACTCGTAGTTTGTAGATAGTTTGGAGAGAAATTACGTGTAAAGCGAATTTTTATTTATTTACACGAACGACAATCGGTAATTGGCGATTCAAAATCAGATCGAAGTAGCAGACTAAACATATTGAAGGCTGCGGAGCGGATTTTAACACTAATCTGAAGTACTTATGTGACGATCTAAAGTATCTTCTTATACTAGAAGCTAGGCAAGCATGTGACTACAGTAGTCACTCGCTTTTTGTGTCTTCCCAGTAAAGGTACATTTTTTTACGTTCACCAAAAGCTTTTACGGCGCTTGGCTAGGGTAGAACTGTCATGAAGCAACAGACAAGAAGCTGACGAAATCAATAAAATACAACGGACGAAATCATAAATGTTATTATAGGTAGTCGTACGTAGTCGTAGTTCATAAAGTTAATAATTAAATATAATATAGTCGCACCTATAAACCCGTCAGGACATGAGCAGTTGTAAGAGGCGATGCCATCGATGCAGGTGCCCCCATTCATACAAGGGTTGGACCAGCATTCATCCCAGTTGGTCTGACATTGCACGCCTGTGTACCCGTCCACGCAGTAGCATGAATATGTGCTGGAAACATTACAAGAAGTATCAGTTCATTTTCGATTTCACAGCCCCAATACTCCTTGGTTATGATTTTGTGATCAGCGCCATACAATATAGAACAAAGTATTTTATATAATGGCGTTGTAGCTATTGATTTTTTTTCAGTTTATTTTCCTTTCCTTCACACCTAGTTTCACATAGTAATCCCCAGTATTTTTTAAGACAAGTCCTCGTTCTCTATTTTTCAACTTTGAAGTCGAATAAAAGGCGTCTTCTCGACTATGCTTTTTTCCTCTAAGTGAGATTCAAACGGTTGAGTCGACCGCGAGTACAATACGGGGGTAAATCAATATAGGTAATATAAGTATTATTTAAAAAAACCCTTTTATTTTTAACTTGCTGCGCCCAGCGGTTTTACCCGCTGTACTAGCCTATGTGTTATTCCAGGGTCTAAGCTATATTTATTTAGGCGAGAAGAAGTTTCTTTCTATTAGTGTGATTTAAGTGTTACTACGCGCTTATAAAAAGAGAGAATGCTCACAGAACATTTCGCTTAAATAAATAGATTTAGTAACTAAACGATTTGTTCCTATTCTCTCAGACAACATGCGTGACTTGTCGTCGTTTCACTTTAAAAAATACCTCGTAAAAAAACAAAAGAATCTATTGGTTATTAGTTATTAGCTAAAGATGTATCGAACCTGTGGCACCCACGCCGTGCACACTGTGACCCCGTAAACAGATGGATTTGTAGGGGCGCGTCACGCGATGCTACGCTGAACAAGTGCGTCGAAAATGTTGAAATACTTTATTGTTGTGGTAAGCGGTTATGGTTATAGAACGATTCATAGTACACTAGATACTATTACGAGAGTCTAGCAGATTTTTTGAATTGTACTATTTTTTTAAAAGATACGCTCACTGGTCATATCTAAGACCAAAAATGCATAGGTCAATAAAAAAGGGTACCTCCCTTTCCCTTATAAATGACATAGACTTTAACCTTATTATTAGTCTTAAGCTTGATCCCCACTACAATATTTTCTAAAGTGAATTTAATGCGTCTTGAGACACCGCGCACTATACATAAGTAGCATAAGTAGTGCGGCTCTGGCTTATTAATTTGTTCGAGAATGCACCTGGGAGACGGTTTTACTTTGCGTGTAGATATTTGTTTAAAATTATTAATAGGTACCTACCTAAAGCTGCTTACGAAAGAGGCCATAATAATATATCGCCTAATAATAACAGGCCAACGTCAAGCTTGACCTGATGCGAAATTTGGATAAAATAGAGCATAACATGGTCACTATCTAGGTACGAGTAATAATAAAAATCCTTAAAAATTGGAAGGGTTAAAAAAATAAAGGAAGGTGGATCCATAACCAGGTTCTGATGAAACTTTAAGTGTGTCCTATAGGACACTAAGTACGCTGCACTCATTATCCTGCGACAGGATATCTATTGAGATCTATTGAGATAGATATCCTGTCACAGGATAATGAGAGCAGCGTACTTAGTGTCCTATAGGACTTGATAATTTTTCAATACCTAGGACGCTAGGACACACACTTAAAGTTTCATCAGAACCTGGTTATAAAAATAAAAAGGGCTTACCTATTAATATCATCGATACAAATTCCATGGTAGCAGGGGTTGCTCAAGCAGGATATTCCGGTTGAGACCAGCTTCACAGCCGCTAGCAGCCACCATACCACGTGGAAACCCACCTTCCTCTGATCATCCATCTTAATTCACTATTAAACCTTCATGCAATGAGTCTTCATGGTTCTTATATACGAACCTCGTTGATTTTAACTTTTTAATTATAAGCGGCCAGCGACAGTTCCTTAGTAAATTAAAAAGCAGTTTTATTCAGTTTGGTAATCGATTTAAGTTCCACTAACCATAAAACATTAACAAAGTGATTACTTGGCAACACATCATTAATTATAACAACTCTTTGACGTCTATATTAACTTTTAAGCATTTAATTTCATAGCTTTTAATAAAAGTATTTTTTTTTAAAGGTTTTTCGATTTCTTTAGCACAAGATCTCACGATACTCTACTTTTTCCCAATGTGGACTATAGTATATTCTATTTCAACAATAGAATTTGATGAAAAGGCAAGTCCGATCAGTGGAACGTAAAACTGGGTCCGAATAGGTGTGGTTTACCGCCACGGAGCGTCACCATGGCAACCAGTAAATACACAGTGAATGATGTTTCTAGCGCACACATTATTGATAAAATTCTAACACTATAATATTATGTATTTTGTCGACCTACTTCTGTTCCTCACAACACGCTACAGAAGTGCTTGACCTCATCTATTAATATGACCCCAGACCAATATTTAAAAAAATACTTTTAAAACGTCCAATGACCTTATAATAATAAAATGTGCTGCGTGAGACTCATTTATTGCACATTTCGTTTTTTTAGGAACGTGAGGTTCCATGTAAAAAGAATAAATACTCGTTAAATAAAACCGTTTGATTTTCGATTTCGGTTTTTAGATCGAATGGGCTAGGTGGTAAATTAATAAACAAATAAAATATTATCTATTAAAAACGTATCAGTAGATAACATTTAAATAAAATAATAAACAGGCATTTATTTGTAGTAAGCATTAAAATATAAAAAAAAATGTTTTTAAAAATTATTGAATATATTTGGACGTAGTTTTGCAAACTAGAACCAACCCACAAAAAGTCACTTTCGAGAAATTTCGATTTTTGTTTCTAAAGTGTGTAGAAATAGATAATCAAGTTATTTGAGAACAAAAACTTTACAGTGCTTAGTGAAGCATATATGACGGTATATTGAAACATGATTATTAGATTTTTTCTTTGATTAAGTATTTATTTTGATTTAAAACCTGATGGTTCCTTATTGAAAAAATACTGTACTGTAGGTTGGTTCTTTATAGCAATATGTCGAGTTTTCACAATAAAAAGGATTTAGGATGGATTTAATCAAAATAATGTATTTTTATTTATTTAAAATTATATTTTAATAAAAATAGGACAAACATACGTAGGTACCAGTTTTACAATAAAAACCCAACTACCCACAACGAGCAAAAGATTTTTTCATTTACCCTCCTCCATCATCTGCTAATCACTATCGCCCACTTCTACTTCAAAATCAGCTTCTCCAGAAAACCCATCAATGTCATCTTCAACAGTTCCATTTCCGGTAAATTTTTTGTAAAAGTCTTGTGCATCTTGGGGGATGAGATGCATCAAGCTTTTTAAGTCATTTAACTTCGCTTGAGGGATGGGCTTTCCATTAGGCCAAAGCAGATCCATTAGTTCTTTGGTGAATGGGCCTGTATTCCCTCTTAAATTTTTCTTTAAATTTACTTCTATGTAGTCATCATCCAAGTTACATCTCATAAAAATTGAGAAGTCGTCTTCTTTTTTCATCATGATTTCTTTAGTATTAAGCCAAGATATCTTGGTGCCATCTGTGGCTTTTTTTCTGTTGGTTATTCTCTTTTCCAAGTTAGTGTATGACAAGAAATCTTATTTTTTCATTCTTTGTACTTGCATTGGTTTATATTTTTTGCAAGTTTCCATTATTCGCATATGGATTATATGCGAATAAAGCCCATTGCAATCTTTGGGTTGAAGGAGAAGCGGGTAGGGGAGCTCAAGATGTAGGATCCTGTATTCTTAAACATGTAAATGAGAGAGTTTGCGACGGCGTTAAACACCTTATTCTTTGGAGTGACTCTTGTGGCGGTCAAAACCGCAATATAAAGCTGACTTTGATGCTGAAATCTTTATTTTACGATCATCCATCACTCCAAACAATTAGGCATCGTTTTCTGGAATCTGGCCATAGTTTCCTACCTAACGACAATGATTTTGGCAGGATTGAATGCGCACTGAAACTACAGCAACGACTTTACACGCCTGAGGATTATTTGCGAATAATGGAAACTTGGAAAAAATATAAACCAATGCAAGTACAAAGAATGAAAAAATAAGATTTCTTGTCATGCACTAACTTGGAAAAGAGAATAACCAACAGAAAAAAAGCCACAGATGGCACCAAGGTATCTTGGCTTAATACTAAAGAAATCATGATGAAAAAAGAAGACGACTTCTCAATTTTTATGAGATGTAACTTGAATGATGACTACATAGAAGTAAATTTAAAGAAAATTTTAAGAGGGAATACAGGCCCATTAACCAAAGAACTAATGGATCTGCTTTGGCCTAATGGAAAGCCCATCCCTCAAGCGAAGTTAAATGACTTAAAAAGCTTGATGCATCTCATCCCCCAAGATGCACAAGACTTTTACAAAAAAATTACCGGAAATGGAACTGTTGAAGATGACATTGATGGGTTTTCTGGAGAAGCTGATTTTGAAGTAGAAGTGGGCGATAGTGATTAGCAGATGATGGAGGAGGGTAAATGAAAAATCTTTTGCTCGTTGTGAGTAGTTGGGTTTTTATTGTAAAACTGGTACCTACGTATGTTTGTCCTATTTTTATTAAAATATAATTTTAAATAAATAAAAATACATTATTTTGATTAAAATCAACCTAAATCCTTTTTATTGTGAAAACTCGACATATTGCTATAAAGAATCAACCTACAGTACAGTATTTTTTCAATAAGGAACCATCAGGTTTTTAAATCAAAATAAATAGTTAATCAAAGAAAAAATCTAATAATCATGTTTCAATATACCGTCATATATGCTTCACTAAGCACTGTAAAGTTTTTATTCTCAAATAACTTGATTATCTATTTCTACACACTTTAGAAACAAAAATCGAAATTTCTCGAAAGTGACTTTTTGTGGGTTGGTTCTAGTTTGCAAAACTACGTCCAATTAACTCAATGGAACTAAACTTCTTGGTTATTTTATATGCTATTTTATTTGATTTACAAAATAGAACCAAGCTATCATGGTTCCCTTTAACAAAAAAATACAAACTAATTTTGGTTAAAAAAAAATATTGTGGGAACCATGTGGCTTAGTTCTATTTTGCGTAATGAAAATTAAGGAGATACATGAGTACCGTGTGACATAGGTCTGTTTTGCTTTTGAAATGTGTCGCTATTTTGGGTTGGTACCCTAGTCGACTGTCCTTTTCTCTGGCTTGGCTTATATCATAGACACATTTGTTTTCTGAGGAGATAAAGCATACGCTTAGAAAACAAATTGCATATATAACTCAATTTCGGCCAAAATGTGGGTTGGTTCTCGTTTGCAAAACTACGTCCATTTTAAGTTATTATAATTTTGAAAATCCCGCCAATAACTTATTTTATGACGTCATTATATGTCGACCAATCAATTTCGAGCTTAGAATCGATTTGCCAATAAGCTGTGTGACAGATCACAGCTGATATCATGACCAATAAGATGAAGGTGCTTAATCGCGTTCAAAAACCGACTAATGTTATATTTTTGGAGTCTTAAATTTTTTTTTGTCTTTTTATTGTAAGCTTATTTCTCAATTTAAAATAATAAAAATATTTTTTTAATTATTTTCAACGCCATATAGCCCAGTCATATTAGGGCTTTCACCTCGGAATGAAAGATAATAAGCTGCAAATTGGTATGAACCTTTGTTTTGTCATTCTAAATGTTGTCTCAAAAGTCACAATCGTTATCGTGTCCGCGTCTCAAGATATTCAAGGTCAAAGGTCACAAAAATCGGTTTTTCGCGAATATCTGGCTTCCTATCGGTTAAATGAGATTTGCATTTATTATAAAAGTTGTAGGCTATAAAATTCCCTACAACTTTTGTTTAAACTTTTTTTTCATACAACCAACCGTTTTGAAGGTAGAGCGCGAAGAGTGCACATCGTACAGTCATATACGGCCTAATGCAAGGTCAAGCGTGAGTTATGGTTATCAGTACGTTATAAAGTCAATTATTTACTTGGAAATTATAATTATTAAACAATGCCTATTATTTATGTACTAACTATTAATTATTTATATTTAATTAAAGTAAGTAACTTGATTATTTATATATAATTATTCATATTTAACTATTTAAGTATAAAATATTATTAATTCTGGATTATACACGGTGACTGGTAAATCACTTAGAAGCCTAAAACAGGGAACTCAGTTAACGATTCTCATTCTAAAAAAAATATAAAAATAGGTACTTAAATTTTGGGTAAAATATCCTATGTGTTCTATAAAGTATTTGTAATCTAAACGGCCCGATTCACACGCGCCTATCCCCCGCTACTCCGCACCGGCGCCCGCCCGCGCGCCACCCCGCTCAGTCGCTCAGTCACTAATGTTGTAGGTATCGTGTGACGTTCTCAAATAACTAGGTTTATTAGTGGTGTGATGTTAAAAGTGGTCTGGTGTTCACTAATAGTAAATAATTGTGAAGGTTTTTGATAAGTGCGTGGTGATACTTTAATTGGATACACAGGAGAAGGAAATTAGGTATGTGTAATTTGTATTAATAAAATAGGTGTTTGCGCCAAATAGTCGGAATTGATGTACTGCGGATACGGTCCCTGCGAAGCCGTACCACGGAGTCGAGTCGTACTCCGTCATCCCTTTGTGGCACGCCGACCCGCGCCCGCGCCACACCGCCACAAGCGTCTCTGCGCACCCGCGCCCGCATCGCCGCCGCGAACGTCAGTCGTCCGAACGTTACCGAGCGAGAAGCACGCTGCGTCGTATAATTTTAACGCGTCTCGTGGGTGTGCCCCTAAGTGTGTACTGTGTGCCGGCACCTCTGAGCCAGTGGTTTCTTGTACAATTATCGTGGAAGTGGTCCTACCACCTGCCTCCCTGAGGTGGACACGAGCGGTCGGCGGCTCTCCGTCCGGTAAGTGGGTTCTGTTCCGTTGTTCATGATTTCCGATTGTAATTTTGTATAACGCAGACCTCCCGGCGGAAACAATAGGTATACGTAAAAATCACCGTCATAGTCGGTACGGTACCTAATAGGTTTGTAGCCCTCTTACGTAGGTACTTTATCGAAATCTACCAGCCGACCGGCTATCTTGTACAGAAGCTACAGAAAACTACAGAAAGCCACGAATAGCGTGGCTTTCTATTGCGGTTTTAATTTGACGTGCATTTAAAACTTAGAACCTTGAAACAGAGTACCCAGTCCACGATTCGTAAAAATAGGTACCTACCTATCTAATTTTGACAAAAAATATCAAATAAGAACATAATTCATATTACAAAATCATTATTATTTATTCACATTTCAAAATCTTTTGCGATGCGGTAGGTATCTGCACAAATCGTAGGTGCGTAGGTACAATCCAAACAGTGGCGGCATATTCGGTCAGCTGGTAGGTATCGATAATAAATAGGTAATAATGTACCTAATATCTGAACGATTAATATGGATTTCTTTGATATGTCATTGTCCACTTACCTTGGTATTTTTGCCTGTCCTAAGCCAGGTAAAGTATGAAGGAAAAACGGATCATACCTACCTACTTAGTTATTATTTAGTTACTAAGCCTAATTTATTTATCCAGAGCGCGCGCGTTTAGACGCTTTTAAGGTAGGTATTTCCTTTCATCGATGAGTAGGTATTTTAGTCTTAAAATTCAATTTGTTATTTCGCGGGTTTAATTTTACTGCGGATTTCTATTGCGGCTTGTATTGATAACCAGCAAAGGAAAATAAGCTCAGTGAAGCCAGGGAAGGATTTATCCCGCCTTCTAGGTTTAGTCTGCTACCACATGCGGCCGCATCATCGCTTAACATCACGTGAGTGTGTAGCATCGCGTAGCTATGTCGCGTCACAGATCGCGTCCTTTGTCGGTGTTGTCGATACCTACTTTGTATGTAGCTTTACTTACCTACCTGCGTCAGCTGTTCGCCAGTAGTTTTACCATTTTGTTTGGGACATGGCGAATTAATTCAAATAAGATTTTCTCTTAAATGTATTAGTATTGTCTTTGTTTGTTAATTGTAAACATAATGTGATTATATAATTTATCATATCCTTGAAGCTTTTAAGTGATTTACCAGTCACCGTGTATATTTTAGTTCTATTTTAAGTTAACACATTATATATCTTTTCTTTAAAACGCGTAAATTTCTCAATACTTATATACCTGGAAATACTTGTCCCTACCCTATGCCCTTTTCTATTCATTGCCGGGACAGATGTTCTATATAGTATTCAAGGCCACTCTCAAAGAGCATATAAGAGAAGAGACGGCACTTAGAACAAAAAAAATGGTTCAATGTAAATGTATGAAACGGGCAAGAAGATCCAATACCAACATTACGGGCATGATTATCGATTATGACAGTGACAATTAACAACGCCAATGCCGCCAACATTGCTTACGTGGTAGGGTCCGGTCGTTCCTGCACCGGCTACATATTTTATCGATAATTTGTTCGTATTATAATTTCTCACATTTAGGTTATTACATATTACAGAGTTAAATAATTTAGTCTACGTTTATTAATAGGGTAAATGTCTAGTATTAATATATAATAGACTTTACCCACTTAATAAACGTAGACTAAATTATTTAACTCTGTAATATGTAATAACCTAAATGTGAGAAATTATAATACGAACAAATTATCGATAAAATATGTAGCCGGTGCAGGAACGACCCTACCACGTAAGCAATGTTGGCAGCATTGGCGTTGTTAATTGTCACTGTCATAATCGATAATCATGCCCGTAATGTTGGTATTGGATCTTCTTGCCCGTTTCATACATTTACATTGAACCATTTTTTTTGTTCTAAGTGCCGTCTCTTCTCTTATATGCTCTTTGAGAGTGGCCTTGAATACTATATAGAACATCTGTCCCGGCAATGAATAGAAAAGGGCATAGGGTAGGGACAAGTATTTCCAGGTATATAAGTATTGAGAAATTTACGCGTTTTAAAGAAAAGATATATAATGTGTTAACTTAAAATAAAACTAAAATATATAATCCAGAATTAATAATATTTTATACTTAAATAGTTAAATATGAATAATTATATATAAATAATCAAGTTACTTACTTTAATTAAATATAAATAATTAATAGTTAGTACATAAATAATAGGCATTGTTTAATAATTATAATTTCCAAGTAAATAATTGACTTTATAACGTACTGATAACCATAACTCACGCTTGACCTTGCATTAGGCCGTATATGACTGTACGATGTGCACTTCTCGCGCTCTACCTTCAAAACGGTTGGTTGTATGAAAAAAAAGTTTAAACAAAAGTTGTAGGGAATTTTATAGCCTACAACTTTTATAATAAATGCAAATCTCATTTAACCGATAGGAAGCCAGATATTCGCGAAAAACCGATTTTTGTGACCTTTGACCTTGAATATCTTGAGACGCGGACACGATAACGATTGTGACTTTTGAGACAACATTTAGAATGACAAAACAAAGGTTCATACCAATTTGCAGCTTATTATCTTTCATTCCGAGGTTGACCCCTTTTTTTACCTAATATGACTGGGCTAATATAGACTAAATTTAAAAAAAATCCACAATATTTTAGAGAATAAAGAAATCATTAAATCGTTACTAACAGTCTTCGTGTTTTGGATTTCGAGCGCACCTTTCATGAAGATTTCACAAAATGTGAAAGGTGGAACAATAGCTCGAGTGGTGTTCATAACGCTTTTGCTTAGTCAATACGTTAATTAGCTGTTTCTCATCGTCTTCTTTTGCTCAAGACTTCTTGAAACATCAACGATTAGATCGGCAAACTCAAATATATAAGTTCAATTTAAAATACTGTGAAAATCTTTGTGTAAAAATGGATCCGGGCATCCTTTGTTTCCACCATTGCGACCACAAAGTATTCTGCACTATAATACCTGAACAGTGCCCAGTATGTCACCAGAAGCTGGATAGATACGACTACAACCTTCTGCCATTCAGGTGAGTGCCTTATCTATAAGTAGAAAAACCGTTATGACCCGTCGAAGGTTGTTGCTAAGTGGCCTATATATTTTTCAGGGTTCCATATCCGTTCGTTAAAGCTTCGCAACATCCTCGCGCGATAGTGATGAAGCCGACTCACGGAGACTTTCTCAAGTAGGTACCACGTTAACTTTAATAATTTTTAGTAAGAATATTTCGTGAGTCATATTTTATCGTGATTTATGTGTAAACTCACATCCGCTCGTTTTGCAGTGACTACTACAATTCCAAAGACTTGCACATAGGGGTAACGAACTCTCAAGGTTGCGTGGTAGAGTTCAGTGAAGAGGGCATTCGTGGCATCGACATGATGACCAAGAAATGGAGCAACACTGACACAAGCTCTGATTGGGACCAGTGCCTTCTGTTGGAGCAGTTTGATGAGCTCTGGAATGAAATCTGGGATGGAGTACTTTCGAAGGTAAATATTGAGTCAAAAATGTACCTACCTATCATCATTTTTACTGTAATAATAAACAGGTGTAGGTACAGTGTAAACCTGCTTCTCACAAAACATGTGTAGAAAACTAACTGTGTCCCAATTTTATGTGCTGAAAGTAGCCTTTGTGTTGGAAAGTAGCCTTTTGTACATGGTCTAAGCTACTTTTATACAAAATTTAAGCTCAATCAAATCAGTTGTTTAGGTGTGAAGAAGCAAGAAACATGTCTATGCCTACTTCGACTTCTATAATATTAGTAGGGTCTTGTAAGAATTCAGTTATTTTACTATAGGAATCTAACAGTGTACATTTTCAAAGCTGAGATTTGAGATTTTTTTTTTTATGTGATGAAGTAGAAGACGAGCAAGACGCTCTCCTGATGTTAAAGAGATAACGCTGCCCATAATTAGTACAGTGCTACTTAGGATTTCACAATGATGTGAAATTCTAGGAGCACTGCACCAACGCTTCTCACTCAAGAGTCATAAGATGTTAAGACTCTTTAGCCCAGTAATTTCACTAGCTACAGTGCCTTCTACCGGAGCACAGTAATGTTTGCACATCACTGCTCAGGCGGTAGAAATTAAATAAGGAAAGTAATAAGTATGAGTAATGGATGAAATAGGGAAATACAATTGCAATATGATTATAAATATGCTTGACTCTTGCATAAGTCTTTAAGTAATTTTATCAGTTATTTCAGTAATAACTAAAAAGTTTTACCAAAAATTTGTAATTAAAAGTAATGAGTTGTTTTAGTCCTAACTAAAAAGTTTTACCAAAAATTTCTAAATAAAAGTAACTCAAACACATTCAACTACAATAATTTAATATTTACAATTTTATAATATTATCTCTTATTTATCTCCATACAAGGTTGTCTGGAAGAGATCGCTTTTAGGGATAAGGGTACCAATTATTTTTTTTTTTTATGTGATGAAGTAGAAGACGAGCAAGACGCTCTCCTGATGTTAAGAGATAACGGCTGCCGATAATCAGTACAGTGTAACCTAGGATTTCACAATGATGTGAAATTCTAGGAGCACTGCACCAACGCTTCTTACTCAAGAGTCATAAGATGTTAAGACTCTTTAGCCCAGTAATTTCGCTAGCTACAGTGCCCTCCTACCGGAGCACAGTAATGTTTGCACATTACTGCTCAGGCGGTAGAATAATTGGCACTGTTGCAATACACTACTGGCACTGCTGGCTGGCAATTGATATTTATTTACTTAAATCAATATTTCTCTCTTTGCAAGCTTGTTTGGAAGAGATCCCGTTTGTGCCAATTGTACACTTAAGTCAGAAAATAATGTAAAAGTTTTCTGTAAATATATTTATGGAGTTTCAATAAATTATTATCTATATTATTCAACATTTATTTATTTAACATTAATAAAAATAAATTGTACAATAAAATTTCATTACATTCCAGATAAGCTCCAGTCCCCTATGGGAGAGGGACAGGTACAACGAGGACCGGCACAACTGCTTCACGTTCGTACTAGCCTTCCTTCGAGCATTAGACTGCGGGGAACTCTCCGAGAAGGCCCGCGACCCCAAACTGTTCTGCAAACAATACGTCGTACCAAGAACATCGGCTGCGGGGAAGTATATCTCACTTTACAGGCAACTTAAGAGGCAGAACTATTTCATACAGAATCAGTGCTAGCCTCTCTCATTTATGTGTATAGAGGCTAAATGTAATACATACTGGAGATGACATTGTGAAGAAATTTAATGAAACTGAGGAATGCAATTTTTTATTACAAGAAAAAACAGCCAAAGCAAAAACTACTAGTCAATTGAAGTGATTAGAACATTAACCTTATATGCCCAGAAAGATTTAAATGTCTGATTTACAAAAAATATTAAGAATTGCTTGATTTTGAGAGCTCTTTTTATTACCGGACATTTAAGCATGATAACTTTTGACCTCTTGGGCATATATTGGTTAAGAGCTATTCAGATGTTACGCAATACCCTTTTTACTAAGAAGTGTTCCACAATAGCATCATTTATTGACTTAAAAATAATCAATCACTTCAAGCTACTAAAATATGTGACATCAAATTGATTGTAATGTCTGCTAAAATGTAGGGCGAGACATTAGTGTCAATTTCAAGGCAAGGATGTCAATATTGAAATTTACTGCTAAATGGGAAACAAAGCCACATTTCAGCTAAGTGATTATGTATAGTCCATTCAAACATAACTAATTCTTTAGTTGATATGTTGGCAACACTGGTTTTCATTGCCAGAATTAATGTTTAGTTCTGTGTTCAGAGCAACCAATATTTTTTGAGTGACAAGACGAAATCAAGTGCCTGTTGGTAATCAAGATTGCCCTATTTACATTGCCACCTAATGTTCTGCAGGGCTATTGGCTAATTCATAACCGCTAAGTTTGATGTCCACTTAAGCCGCGAACTAAAACAGGAGCTGGAGCTCCTGTTTTAGTTCAAACATTCAACACAAACAAATTGTGATTTAAAAAAAATCTCGGCGATTTTGACTTCTTGTTTGCTCCAACAATATTTTTTACGTACAACAAAACATAATAAAAATATTCATAAAAATCGCCGAGATTTTTTTTTGATCACAACATGTTTGTGTTGAATGTTTGAACCAAAACTGGAGCTGGAGACGCGGCTTTAAATGTATCTACATTACTGCATTTGATATTTAACTCATATTAATGAGGAAGTTTAAGCAAGTAATGTACAGTCAACTACAAAGAGATGTATCCATGTTAGGCTTACAAAATGAAGTAAATTTTCATTTGCCACAATGAACTACCCTTGGTTCGTGACATTTCTAGTAGCAATCAAACTTTATATTATCATCGACTCGTTTAATATGCAACAATGATGTATCCCACTACTTTTCCTTAGGTGATACATAATAATAGCATTTAAAATGAATCGAATATAGTATAAGATTTGGTGGATACTGAAAATGTCACGAAGTAAGGGTAAATAATTATAATAAATAAAAACTTTATTTATCAACCAAATATATACAGTTGGATGCACTTTCGCTCGCACTATTTGTTGGCTTCTCTTGAGGAATTGTCAAAAGTTCTATAAGTTTATATTTGAAAATGTATCAAATAGTTCCAGCGAGAGATCGTTCAACTGTATAAGCGCTCTTAAAGTGGACAGCAAACTTAGTGGCAATGAATTAACCAATAACCTTGCTGATATATAAAATTAGAATTAGTAAAAGAACATTCTGCGCAACACCGCACTGCGCATGTCACCTTGAAATACTAGGTACCTAGTGGTGCATCTCATCATTCCCAGTAATTTTGTAACAACAACATCTGAAGGACTAGTTATGCTAAAAGGCCTATAGCTTTATTGTGAGATTTACAAGTCATGTCTCTGTTAAAACAGTAACCGGTACCGGCTGTGCTCCGGTAGGAGGGCACTGTAGCTAGTGAAATTACTGGGCTAAAGAGTCTTAACATCTTATGACTCTTGAGTAAGAAGCGTTGGTGCAGTGCACCTAGAATTGCACATAATTGTGAAATTCGGGGTAGCACTGTACTGATTATGGGCAGCGTTATCTCTTAACATCAGGAGAGCGTCTTGCTCGTCTTCTTACTTTTCCACATAAAAATAAAGTAAACTTTTTGTATGTATTACATATAACCTCCCTTATATGTATTTATTTCACTACTTATTCAGTATTAACTGTGATGTTTTATAATTAGATGTAAGATCTTAGAGTGCATTTAATTTACCAATGATTTAGTTTGGGTTTGAAATTCTCGTAAGAATAGATGTGGGTGTGAAATATAAACACAGTTTTTTCTTAAGACACTATAGAAGTTAGATAACGGGCAATATGGTTGTTCCAACATAAAGCTACTGAAAATTCAGAAGACTTGATTTCGTTGTCTTAAGACATCATTAAACCCCCATATAGGCCTAGCACGGAGTATCTTTTCTTTTTCAGATTTGCGAGGTAGTTTTACGCATGTAGGCCTCATGGCCCATTTGGGGTCATGTCTTGCTGTCAAGTCAAACTATTATCCCATAAATACTTGTAGCATGGCGTGCGGAATTTTAGCGGAATCCCGCAGTAAATTCATATCATACATTCTCAAAAGTAGAATGTAGCAGTTGTAGTCTTTACATTCCGTAAGAGCCCGCACGCCATGTTAGAGTCCTTTTCACGAAAGAGGTCCCGCGGAATTTTGCGGAACAAAAATATTTTTGAAGTGAAAACTTCTTTAGCGGCGCTGAGCACTTTTTTGTATGGGTAAAAACTTTAAAACTCGCGTCAGGGTCACGTGATGCTGATCGAAAAAGCGTAAGATCGAGGGGAAGGGAGAGGAACTAGTATCTCCCACTCTTTCTACCGTGCCTGAGTGTGCTGCTCTGTTGATGGTGTAAAAGTCGTCGAAATTATGGATGGAAGTTGATTTTTCTGAGAGATAAAATTTGATGTAATATATAAATAACGATATAATATTATAAATAACAACATATAAATTGTCATATTTGTGTACGATAGCGCAATAAATAAACATTGTATTCTACCTCATAAATGATAGTACTTTTATACTTATAATTAAACACAACGTTAATATTGAAGTTTTCACTTCTGCCGGCACTCCCGGAGTGCTACCTTTTTTTTTCGATAATTACTGGACATCATATCCTAAATAATTTTTATTTGTTAGACAAAATAAATACATATTTAATTAAGAAATTAAATATGACAAATTATGAGGCGTTAAAAAGTTATAAATATGCTAAATTTTAAAATTTGCGATAGTGGCGCCCCACAAAAAAGGACTCCTTTCGTGAAAAGCACTCTAGCTCCCAAATTCTTAAAATTAGAATGTAGGTATAGGATGACAGTTCAACTTAACAGCAAGACAAGACCCCAGATACGTTTTAGGCCCATCAGTTATTATAATCAGTGTTTATTTTAATACCCACATTTATAGTACTTTATTTAAAAACTATTTAATTAAACATAGCTCTTCCAGTGTTAAGGCCTAAAATGTCAATTCAAATTAATAGGCGACCCTTTCTCTCGCTCGAATGAATAATTATATATTAAAAATATCTGCATTTCAAAATTCGTCATATCGTGCGAACAGAAGGTAAAGCTTTTAAATAACTATACTTTTATGTTAAATAATTAATAATACTTTTATGTTAACTAAACTATACTTTAAAGTTGACATTTTTGGCTTTGACATTACTAGCAAGAAATAAAGAGGCATGTATCACCAAATATTGCTTTCCAAAACATTGAAAATGTGGAAACAAAACAGGGCTGTTGTCCATCATACCTATGTATAACATCTTTTAATAATTATAATCAGTAGGTAACCACCAAAATTGCCTTGTGTCCATTATTATAAATGCAAATGACGACATTATCTTGCCATGTATTTAAAAATAGTCCACTCTTAAACTGCAGGCCATTTGCGTAGATGTCATGAACATTTACAGTGGCTAAGGTGCAATTTTATAATAATTTATCTCTATTAAACTTTTGCATAAGGTGTAATCTTAGTAGAGATTTTTAAAAAGTGTATGTCCAATGTCCATTCAAACAAAATGTCACCAACGACTATAGAAATGACTCGCAATTAAGAGTCTTGCTTTAAAAAGGGGCTCTTATGCGTAAGCGCGTATTATAGAGTGCTTCAACACTACATACGTAAGAACCAATAACATTAATGTGGAAGCGCCCTAAAAACTGCACTTAAAAATATTCTCGAATATAGTATGAGTTGATTTTGTGAACTTTAGTTGAATGTCAAAGTTGGAATATAATTTATATTGTATAACTGTGATTGAGGGCGTTTGATTCTTTATTGCAAAGCCCTTGAGTATTTTTATGTATACCTCAAGAGAAAAACTTCCACATTTCATCACTTTATTTTTGATCGTAGACAGTCTTTTAAATATATATTGTGTCAAAACAGATATATACGAGTTTAAGACAGCTATTTAGACGCTTATCGAATTTATGTTCTTGCCAATGGCTCAAATTTTCGACCTGCTTGGTTAAAAACTACATTATTTATAAAGAAAATAGTAACATATATCACCTATATAAGTAATGTATGCCTATTTTATCTATTAAATTTGCGTAGCATTCCTTACATTACCACAAACCTTGAAACATATTTCAGTATTAAATAAATCTCTATAATATTATGTAATAAGTCATTATTGTTTATTTGTGTTAGTATATATTAGGCAGTAGTCATAGATAGTTATATGTAAGCATAATATATGCATATCGAACCAATTTAGCACTGCCATGTGAAAATAAGCACTTTAAAATAAATAAGGCGCATATTCTAGAATGTTTCTTATCAAACTTTACCTTAAAATGTCTAGCATCGAAATTTTTCCAATTCAAACTTTTCCAGAAGTCCACAGTTGATTAATTATCTTATTTTTTTATTTATATTTTTTTTATCAATTAATCTACGTTATGACATTTTCCTTTAAGACCTCTATTACTCTACCAGAAAGGACAGCTTTATTTTTTTACATTTATATAAGTAGAGGTCGTGCCAATCTTTTGACCTATCTAAATTTGCGCAGTAGCCAATTATATAGACCCTTACTGCTACTGTTTGGCCTAATAGCTACCTTCAAATAAGTCAAAAAGACTTCTGCGACTTGCTTACTTTTTGTTAATGTATAGGGATAGACAAGAGAACCAAAAAAGATCTCGCTTTCGTGATTTTCTGTGTGAAAACGAAATCGCCAAAACAAGGCGGGGGGGGCGGTTGGCTAGTGTTGATTGGCTCGTTCAATGTATAAATTCTTTGGTTAAAAGGCATTTGACGTGTGTTATGCAGCGTCAATGCGTATCATTGGCGACAGTTTACCACTGGTAATGCGCACTCTATGGTTGAGTCCTCTATGTGTAAAGTTCATAAGTAACATTTTAAATCTGGGCCTTAAGTCTCATGATAATAAATAATATTAATTATAATATATATTATGTATGTATAATAGTTGTCGTAAATGTATGGCTGTAACGAAGGAATTAAGTGTCCATTTAGTGGCGTAGTAGCATATAATATTATGTATCTAGATGTTATTTATTGTAATAGGTCTATCCACACTTCTACTTTAATATTTTAAGAGAGCAGTGGCGGATGCAGAGTTTTGAGGCTAAGGGGTTTAAGCCCCCATATCCCAAATAAATCCTCTATACATCACAGCACGCTGCTCCATACCTTTACAAAGTTATGAGAGCAGCTTGCTAATTAAAATTGCAACAATCAAATTTTAACTAGTTGCCTGTCAGCGAGGCTAATTTCCTCATCATTCGGCTAAAATCCTGGATCCGTCACTGTAAGAAATCCACTTATATTCTTTAAAAGAAAATTATGTATCTTATAAAAAGGCATTTAGCATAATGCCCTCAAAATGGTACAGAGAACCGTAGTAATTTCTTCATTAGGTAGAGATTTACAAGTCAGTAATCAAACTAATACTCGTATTATAAAAGCGAAAGTTTATGAGTGTATGTTTCTTTCTTTTTCACGCCTAAACGGGTGGACCGATTGAGCTTAAATTTGGTATAGAGATAGCTTCGACCCTGTAATAACCTATAGGCTCACAGTACAGCGGGTAAAACCACTGGGCGCAGCTAGTTTTATAATATGTGGCATTTGATCGCTAGAGTCGTTTTGAAGCGAAATAAGTTACACGGTTTGCTGCTATGATTTTAGGCGGACTTATTATAAAAGCCATGTGCTAATCCTTCTTCCACATTCTGTAGTAAAACATATTTACTTAGATGTTATTCTTGTCGATTCAGTGTAATGTTATAGTTTAAGTTGCAAGGCTGTACGAGGCAAAAAATTTCGTCTGCAGCGCGTCTGCACTGCACAAAATAATACGTTTAATAAAACTCTATAGAGCTTTTTGGTGACTCAAATGGCTCTGAAACGGCCTAACTGTGTCGATAATGACAACCATTGAAATAAAACCCAAAAAATGTAAAATCTAGATGAGTTGTTTTGTAAAATTGTTTGTTAAAATTTGGTTTTTGCAAGAATTCAGTTAAACCTATAAGATAAGGAAGGCATTATAAAAATTACGCCAAGTGGATAAAAGACTCACCACATTCGGGCTTATTGAATACATCAGTTGCTAAGTGTCTTACCCCTGATGACAGCTAAAGCCAAGGTTAAAATTTTCTTTAACATCCATAGTGGCCGCCAGATTGAATAAAAATGGAGGCCCATGTATCTGCGATTTCTATTCATGGTCGTTTGTCCTAAACTTTAATGTAAAATTATCTGCTGAACCTTAATAAATGGCACTAATTTAATATTTAATTTATTACCAGAATGTATGTATTCTCGAAGGCCTTCATCTGACATTGAATTTCGACATAGGCTTGTCAAAACTCGTGCATTATTTATTTATATCGATGTTATATGTATATTAGATACCTATTAATATGTATTTATATACTGAACCCTATCTCATGTATGTCGTAGTGCGTGCGGTGATTTCACTTTATTGTCAGTGTTCAAATAAATGTCCTGTATTCGTAAAGTTGGTTACACGAATCGAGTTATGCCGATCAACAAATCGATTTACGCGGTGTTTGACTAGATTTGGTCGACTTGCCATTTACACGGTCGATTTTGGACACAATTTATATGTCTAGTTTAATCTTTAGGCTGCCCCACCATGGGCGTGTGCGATTCTCAAGCTTGCGACCGACGATATCGACGAGAAATCTCCGGGACAACGCAAAGTTATTTATTATTTTGCGACTTACGCTAGCGAGAGTTTCGTACACCCTTTGTGAGGTAAGGTTTACTATTGTCAATACAAGCTAAAAAGACAATGCATATAAGCGCAAAAATGATTATATATTAATTACAATTTACAATGTATCGCCGTATTTTGTGTTCGGCAAAACTCGATTCGATGAAACCCGCTCACATGCCATAGCTTGTTTTGGAAATAAGTAATGAAATCACTTTATTTGTAACAATTTATGCAATTTCACTCGATTTATCCAAATCTGTAAATTAAGTAATCATAAAAGTCGTTGATGTAAATTATTATTTATTTTCCGATTTGTTTTGCAATGAAACAAAACGAGACCACTTAATGCATAAAAATAATTTTAATATTTATTTTGATGAGTGTCGAGATAATGGATGTAGTCAGTCCAGTTATTTAGTTGTCGCGTGCTTTTGACACCTTACTGAGGACCACCGTACATTGGACGACAGCGACTGGATCGGGTCGCTGTCGTCCAATGTATCCCTACATTGTATGTGTCTTCGATACTCGTTGCGATAGCGCTGTGACCACTTGGCGACACATGCTATCGCCAATGTGGGGGTGGCCTAAAATAGGCAATTTATACCTCTACACAATATTATATTATTATAATATTACTGAAAAGGTTTTAAAATTCTTAAACATATTTAAAGTTTTGGCTGGGTCAGGGTGGGGGGTGCACCCGAAACACTTACGCAGGTTGTACATCACGTTAATAAGAAGTAGATTAGACTATGCTAGTTTTTTATTTGACAACAGTTGTAAAACTAATCTCAGCAAATTAGATAAAACTCAAAATCAAGCTATGAGAACCGTGGGAGGATTTATTAAAACCACTCCCATACATGTGATGGAGAGTGAGTTATGTTTGGTACCATTACACTTAAGAAGACGATATTTAGGGGGCAAATTCTGGCTTAAAAATAAAGCAATACAGAATAATACATCCATAAAATTAATAACAGAATTGTCTGAATTAACTAACAGTACAGTATATTGGCTCAATAAAAAGAAACCCCTTTTAACAATAATTCATCAAGCGTATAATTCATGGGCTATTAAGTCTAGTGATCAGTTGGGAATGTTTAGTTTAGACACATGGGTGACAAATATCGATATTTCAAGAAATCTGAGAATACATGTAGATGGTATAAATAAACCTAAACGTAATATGCATCAGGTCACTATGAAGAACATGCTTATAGAATATCTAAATAAAAATTTTCCTACACATCAATTAATATTTACTGACGGATCTAAAGAAACGACTGGCTCAGGTGCAGCTTTTTTAGATTTAACAAGCAACTATTTTTTTAAATTCAAAATTGAGGCAAATATTTGTATAATGGAAAGTGAACTTTTGGCAATTTCTGAAGCGTTGTCATATATCAAATCTGTAAATTATAATGACTTTTTAATTTTAACAGACTCTAAATCCTCTATTCAACACCTGGCACACTGTACCTCGACTTTTCGAGGGCTCCCTGTAGCCTACACTATACTCGAGACACTTATGAGCTTAGAGTCACAACACAAAAACGTCATTTTACAATGGATGCCGTCACACATCGATTTTGAACCCAATGACCGAGTAGATACGTTGGCGAAGGATGCGATTACAGACGGAATACCGATGGACATATTACCCTCGTTCTCGGATGTCGTGACAACCCTTAAAAGGGACTGTTACGACCTCTGGAAGGAGTACTTTGATGAGAGATCCCGCGAGAAAGGCATATGGTACAAAACGATCCAACCACATCCATTACGTTCACCATGGATTGATAACACATTAACAAGGAGTCAACTAATTATAGCATTAAGAATGAGATCTGGACACATTCCATGCAATAAATTCAATTATCTGATGCGCAAAGTAGCCTCGCCTAACTGTGAGACGTGCGGCGTACTGGACGATCTGCACCATTTGTTGGTGGAGTGTGTCCGGAACGCACCGGCCAGACATGACTGTGCTCTGTCGATGATGGATGTGGGAGCATGTCAGAGTGTATTGTCAGAGCCTTTGTCAAAGGCCGCCAAGGAACTGTACAAGTTAGCAATAAGATAGTGGTAATCATAAGTTTAGTTTTAACCAGGGCGGCATGATCGCGTATGGCGACAAAGCCCTTTTGTCTTTTTTTTTTGTTTCTGATTAAAAAAAAAAAAAAAAAAAAAAATATTATATTATTATAGTTTTCGTTTTAGCACACTATACATTTTAAACGAGCGCTTATGTATCGACAGAGTTTTAAACTAAATAGTTGGACGGACTATACCAATAACAAGACTTGAATTTGTAAAATGGATCTCGAGAACAAATTTCTAGGTGCTACGTTTAAATAAAAGGTATTTTATAAATTTGAAGTAAGTGTTTTAATTACCTGTAATTTAAGTATTCACACTAATTTCATTGACATACAAAGAGTAGATAAAAAACGTGGGAATGAGGCACTGTCGAGGTTTGGATGCATCTATCTAAGTATCACAAATAATAAACCAAATTTGTATAAAATATTCTTTAATTAAATTAATGAATTCGAAAATAACTACTGCTACTGCTTGTCACTTTGAAGTAAAAAATACGGAATAGAACTTAATTTAGAGGTACCTATAAATTATACTTAATTTACAATACTTTTATGGTACTCTTAGTTAGTAACTTTAACGGGGGCTGATTCTACTCCAACCCAGAAGACGGCACCGTTGAGGGCAATGGTGGCTCTGTAAAAAAAAAACAAATTAAGAACCAAGGTACATATAATCAGAAGATGTTAAAGTGGCTCTGCACTGATCCGAATCGGTGATTCCGATGACTTAGGGATGTTGCCTTTTGCAACAACTCCGATCTAAATTTGAAAGGCTAACAAAAATAATATTATATATAATACTCAGTACTAATATTATATAGGATACTCAGATCGGCGTTGATAGTGCGAGTAGAGATTAGAGAAGTTTGCTGTCAGAAGCCGGATGACTCTACCTACCGAAACTACCATAAAAATACTAAGTCTTCGGATGTATAGTACGGAACCGCTACGAAGTGCTTATTCATATCCAATTTATGAAAAGCTTAATCAGGTCGTAAATAACTAGTCATCATTATTTACAAAATTATGGATATGTCTATATATCTAATTGCCCGAGGCACTGCAGACAGAAGTCTCGTTTCTTTCACAATATACGCTAACTTGATTGCGATGTTTCTCAGTGTCGCAAAACTGTTCATTCAAAAAGACAAACACCTTATTATGAAGTACCTATGCACAACGAAGCTTGGGTGTTTGAACTAAACTTATGTACTACATACGCGATATGGGCATTGAGTACCTAAACTAAGCTAGGCGATGAAACGAATTATCACACACATTTTATTTGCAATGTTAAGTTTCATTCATGAACCAATATCGCCTCTTTTTGCTAACGTCTACTGCTGTAAAATTTTAACAAATTTTTGAAAACAATCTTGAAAATTCTTACGATAACCAAAATTAAATGCCACTTAATTTTTTTAATTGCATCTTTTGGTAGCTTCAAAGTGGCGGTTTTGTAAATAAATATGTTTTTAATAAGTTACACATTTTGCTACGACATCTATTTCGTGCAGACTCAACATGTGATTAGGTACCTACCTATTGTTAATGGGGTGTCAAATAAAGAGTTATCTAAAATCTTAGCTGAATCGCAGGAAACCAAGTTAAATGTCTATTTACAGAACCAGGTAGGTAAGTAGGTACCTGGTACCTGCTTAATTGGAAGGAAAATTTTAAATTTAATTATTTATACTTATCATACATTTTGTAACACTGATAAAATCAGTCTGATCCTATTTCGTTAGTAGGTAGGTAGTTAGATTTTCCTTATGGGCTACAATGAACTCTTTAATGTTTATATATGAATCCTTTCCTCAATTAAAGATGTTCAGATGATCCCTAATGGACTGGTTTGATCCATATAACTTGTAATTGGAGGAAAATGGTAATTAATATCTAAATAGGTACTCATCTCTGTAACTCACGCCAAAGAGCAGGAAAATGTGGTTAATGAATAACCTGTTCCCACACCATCCACGGAAATACCCGTACCTATTCCATGTCTTTTTATGAGGGAAGGATACGTAGGTACTCTTAAAAACCTGTCATCATAATGAGTCATCATGTTTCTGTGTTATTATTTGTGTAATGTTTGTTGTTATTTTTCTTTGGAATAAACAGGTGTAGGTATCGTTCTTACACCTGGTTATCGGTCACCCCCTTTTTCGAAGGACCTAATAGGTAGGTACCTACGCTAGCTAACGTCTAGGATGAGAATCTCACCCTACACATTAGCAAGACTAATAAGAAACATCTTCAAACAAAAAAAAACAAATACGCCAAGAATGACACCAAATTTGATAGACCACCGCCGGAAGTTGGTTTTCTTCTTCAAATTGGCTACAATGGACCACTTTTTTCTTTCCTTCGCCATTCTTCTTTTGTGAATTATATCGAAGCCTTCCTTATGATAAGTACCTAAGTAAACTTATGTAATTACCTGAATTTGATCTCGTCGTTGAAGCCAGTTGGAGGAGTCCAGGTGAAGGTGACGGTTTGCTTGTCGAACTGAGCGTCGTGCTTCTTGTGAGAAACGGCATTCTGGAACACGGGGAAATATTATTGAGCTACTCAATATATATTCTTGATATATCTCTTTTACGCTACATTACTACATTATACACAAATTATATAAAATGTTTCAAAAATGTAACCTATAATATTTTTACAGTATCTATACCGGCATTAGTACGGTACCAGCTCACAATTTTGTCAAAACAACTTTTTTGTGCAAAAAGCGTTATCGGTAACCAACATATTTTTGGACAAGTAGGGGTAGTGATGAGGGTAAAACCTGGCTTCTCTGTACCGGAACACGGTAATAAATAACCGCTTGGCGACACGGTGTTTTGCGGGTGGTAACTATAGCCTTGGCCGAAGCCTAACAACGCCAAAACCAGGTAAATTTAATATTTTTAAGTAGTTTCCGACAGACTCGTTTCCTATAAGGTAATCATAGCCCCAAATTAAACGCGGAACTACGTTCAAAACAATTGAAACAAGGCTTGTGACAAAATTACTAAAATTAGCTGAATGTTAATTGTAGAACTCTAGAGACGTGGTCAAGGTATGGTGATGAAGGTTAGTCATAGTTAACGTGTACTTTAACACCATAACATTATTTGTTTAATAAACTGTTATTACTCGGAGATGGTGTAAATAATGCGTTAGGCCTTTTTAAAACGACCTCTTTCTATAACTCCTTAGAATCCCGGGAATTGAGGAGAATTACGTTTTTTGCTCGGCTAAAAGCACAAGCGTTTGGCGATTGTCTAGATAGGTAGCTAATGAACCCCTTTGGAAATTCCTGATTAAAAATCATGATTATAGTTCAATACATTATTATTATTTAGGTATGATAGCATCACGCAGATAAATATAGAAGTACTACTTAGATTTATTTGTACATTGTTCATACATATATTTTGAACTTAGTAAAAAATTGCGCAAAAATTCTAACCACAACTTTTTGTCTGACGCTTGTAGCTATAGAACTTACCTTATCTTACCTTACCTTATGGTAATAGTACCATATCTATATAGATGTATACTATTATAGGCGACAGTTTGTCTGAGTGAAGGGCCATATTGTAAAGGCCTAGCGTATGTCCTCGGGTTTAACAATGTACCAAATAATTTCTTGTTTCTTGTTCAATTCACTGTGAGACAAGGATAATGTACAATGTTTTGTATGACGAAAAGTTTTTGTGTCGTTTTATTTCTAATCGACATTAAAAATGAGAAAAAGTTTACAACTTGTTGGACTACTTGTTTGACCGGGAGTAGGCTTCCTTTGCAGGAGAGCGTCTTGCTCGTATACTGATTTCGTTGTATAAAAAAACTATGATATATTTTTTATGTTCCTATGTGCATGATATGGATCCTACCTATGTAATTCCATACATTTTTGCGCGATGTGTCTGATATTCGCTTCTTGAAACCGAATTTCAAGTCGGTCTAATACTTATTTCCTTTAAATTCACTTGGTATTAAATACGAAAAACCTAGGTTACCTAATAGTTCTTAAGATAAGTAGGTATTATAGCTGGAGATTTCTTATCATGAAATAAATTTAATTTCCATTGCGATTCGCTCAATTAAAAATTAGTCAACCTATTTTTAACTTCCTTAAGCCAAGTATGAAATTATTAGTCGATTAGGTCTTGGAGGTTATCTATTAAATTATTATTAGTAAGTACCTAGATATTAACTTCACTTAATTATGTCAGTCAAACTGAAAGTTCCTGGTATTTAGCTTTACATACATAGGTATTATAATCTAGGTATAGGAGGAAATAAATGTCTATAAGTAATTCCGTACCATATAATACTCCCACTGTTTCCGGCAGTCGTACCGAAAATTATTAGCCTCTATACCTATGTATAAGCTGCCTTTATACTTTATACCAAACTTCAGCTTAATCGGTTGAGCCATTTAAGAGGCAAAAATTTACAGCGAGCATTTCGACTCGTCGCCTTTTGACATGAGAATTGAATAGTGGATCACCCCCCTGATGCCATGGGCCATGACCGACTCGACCTACATTCGCAGTGTATTTGATAACTTGGATACATCGAAGTTTTTTGACCACAGACGAGGAATAAAGTTTTCTCATACGCAACATTACGCTAATCATGCTGAGTAATATGCAACGTTACAGAATAAAAACAGCTAAAGACGTAATAAAGCCACACAAAGTAAACTTTAAAGGAAGTTCTTGAATTCTCTAAGATGATTCATTTAAATAGTCATCTAAACTGCTTGGCTATTCTAATGATGTACTTTGTAGCATACGCATAAAAAACAAAACATTAATTACCTACGTGCTATGCAATTCCTTGTTCACGAAGAATTTTAACATCTCAACTTAGTTAAAAGACGTCCTGCTCTATAACATACGTAACATATTCATTTATTATGTATTTTTATATATAGCGAGATTATAGATCATATACATATGTACCTATATAACAATTTAAATAACAAGAAGGATATTCTAACATTTTTTTTGAAATATTTCGAGACTCCGATTTTTTTCTCGATCTATGAAGTTGGTTATTTGAATATTCGATTAAGTTCTCATTAAACGTAACTAATTGTAAAGTGAAAACGTATATCTCATCATATTAATATTATGAAACAAAAAACATTTAGTATAAAAGTAGATACCCTTCGATATTGTGTGAGGTAGGTACCCCAACGTACCGCTGCGCTTATTTATATCGCCTCGACCAATTCTGGTAGAAGTGAGAATTGGTCTTGATGAAATAAATAAATACCTATAATGTTGCAAGTCGCAAGTCATGTCTCTTTAGGCAACTTCAATAAAAGGAGAAGGTTACTAATTCGTTGAATTTTATTTGTTACTTTAAATTTGGAAATTGGCAGTTTTTCTCGTCTAAATTTTATCAAAATCTGTCTAGTGCGGCTTTCAAGTTATGAACTAAAATATGCGCCATGTCTTTGCTTAATTAGCTTGAAGCAGATCGCTGGCTTGAAGGCATATGAAGTCGGTTTAACAATTTATTAAAATTCACCTCTCACACTATGAGTCATTCTGAATTAAGTTACTAGATATTTTTTATACTAGGCTAGATAGACAATATAGGGGTTACATCGTGTCACAAGGACATTTTTTGTGTTTTTAGTTCCGCAATCTATTCAGGGTTAACGGTTAATGACTCGTACTTAGCTTCTTATCCAAAATTATTCAAATCACCTGGAAAACTTCCTGTTATATAGGGTGACGCCAAATTAATCATCGAATTTTGTTCTACACCAAATTATTTTTGCGCCACCTTGTACACCTTGTAGGCATATTCAACTCGACTCAAAATTGATTTATTCAAATGGAGCACTTTTGCTGGTCAATTTTACATTAACCTACCATTTTTATTTTAATATTCTAACGTTCATTCACAAGGCACCTCTATGAGAAGAAGCAAGAAACTCATAGGGATTGCTTTTTTTAAATATGTGTTTACAATGTGTATTATCTTGTTACATATTATTTACAGGTGGTTGCAGAGGTTTTCAGGAATGTTTGTCTTCTATGTATTGGCTAATTTTATAATAGGCTTTCTTTTGTAATATGTCTTTAAGACGGCTTTTGAATTTGCCTTCTGTGAGCGCCGTTATTTCCTCACGGATTCGCCGGTTATTTCTAAAAGTTTAAAGGTTTACTTACGCCAGGTTCACCGCAGTTCATGAGCTGAGCGAATGGATCGTTGGGGGCGAGGGTGAACTTGCCAACAGGCTTGTCTCCTTGGCGGGCTTGCAGGAGCAGACCGCGAATCTTGTCCGAGGGGGTCTTGCCGCTGATTGTCACCTCGATGGGGTTACCGGCTTTCACCACCTGCATAAAGGAAGAAATTCACATTTTATGTAGAGTAGGGGTTCCTTATAACATCAATTCGATTTTTCAATAAGACGCATTCGTAAAGTACCTGTGTGAGAAGATTGGACATGAAACTTACACAGTTCTTATTTAAAAAAACAACATTTCTTATTGTTTTATTTTGGCATCTAATGACCCGTAATTAATATTGCCAGATGTTTTTTTTTCTTTTGTAAGTATAAAAGAACAATACATAGACTTATTTTAGAGAATATATAAAAGAACAATAACCTGGTTAGCTGAATTTAAAAGAAATGATCTCTAAACCTTTACTGTCTAAACGAAGGTGTTTTCAGTAGGTAAGTAATTTAGTCATCATCATAATCATCGGCCTTCGCGTCTATTGCAGACGATTTAAGCACTGTCTGTTGGGTTGCGTTGGCACTTCCGTTGGTGGCTAATATTTGGCATACTGCCAAACATTCTACTCGTGCAGTCTATGGGCCAACTGTACACTAAAGGCGCTCAGCTCTCTTCGTGTCCAGTACAACAACGGCTTCAGAGTAATGTTTGGGCTTCCAAGGTTTTGTAGCGCATCGGGGATGTTTGTTGACGGGAATACCGACTCTTTTGAGGCGATTCTCCGTAAAAGGGCAGCATCCCTTATGCGTCGCGTCCGGGGAAGCCCAAATAGGATGGTAGAGGTGATAGGAGGCAAACTGGAGTCTCCCATATGGAGGCACTGGATGCAGTTGCATGTGAGCCATAAGGTCTGAGAGTGGTAACCGTCTGTCGTTGCTCCTACTATGTAATTGTGTTGTGTGTTTTTGTATTGTGATCTGTATATTTTATTTTGTATTCATTGTTTATTGTTTTTATTGTAATTTTGATTGATTTTAATATTTTGATTGACACTTAATTTTTTAATTTTTTATTGTATTTAATTTTTGATTAATAATAATTGTAATTTTGATTGATTTTAATATTTTGATTGACATTTAATTTCTTTATTGTATTTAATTTTTGATTAATAATAGTATGTACCTAATTCAAATTGACATTTTTAAGTAATTTTTATTTTTATATTTGGTTGATTTAACTTGATTAATTTAAAATTGTAATTGAATTTAATTTATATATTATTTTATTTTGAATTTTTGTGTAAATTATGGGCGATGTGTCCGAAATAAATGATTTTTATTTTTATTTTATTATTTATTTTTTAATAAAACCAATCCTGGAGCGGCAGGGTCGACTACATGTTGGGCAAACGTGTGTCACAGCAGAGGGGTTGTTGGTTCTGTTGTGCCGTCTAGACCGTTTTACCGAGAGATTAAGTAATTTAGTACCTATGTATTAATTACGTATAGAGGCACTAAACCAACTTTGTTACCTAATTGTTTAAGTACCTACCTATATATACTCGTGCCAACAATGGTCTAAATTACGTAGATCTTGCAGGGACAAAAAAAAGTGCTCTCAAAAGTCATCAGGGTTATTTTTCTAATGATTTTAACTTCATCACCACACTAATATTATAAAATGCGAATGTTTGTGAGTGCGTATGTTTGTTACTTCTTCACTCTTAAACGGGTGGACCGATTGAGCTGAAATTTGGTATAGAGATAGCTTTTTTAAAATTTTGTAGTGTTTTTTTTTATTTCCATTTTATAATATTTAAATTAATAACTTACATTAGAACTGGCGGTGATGGTGTAAGGGGCAGCCTTAGTTTGCGCCGCGACGGGATGCCTGGGGACCATGTCCTTGCAGGCGCTTTCAGGGGCGCCGCTGGAGTAGGCATTGGCGCCGGCAACCAGAGCCACGGTCAGGACTAGGAGCTTGAACATTTTCACTTTGTATTTCTGTAAAAATGACTTCACATTAAAATATATTACATTTATACTACTATAAATAAATACTTAAACAACTCAACTATAATGCTAGTTCTTTCTGTATATATAATATGTTTCTTCTATCAAGACGCTCAAGATTTCGCTCAACTCGACTCTACCTTTATTTTCTGGAGGTGGTTTGATTCAGAAAGAAAAGTGTTAGTTCGTCAAATGAATCAATACGCCTGCCGCCAATTAAAATGTATAATTTAATATTTATTCTTAGCTATTATGCTAGGAAACGCTTTATTGTAAGTTTAGTTTCTTGCAATTTATTTTTCTCTAATCTTTAAAAATTTTATCTGTTTTCATTATTTTATTTATTACGTCTTTCTCGTCGTCGTAGGTAAGTCGCTTGCGCATTTTTATTAGTACACTATACTTTATCCGCAGGGGTATTAACCTTTGAATAGAGTTTTATCGAAATAATTAGAACTATATAGATACATTTTGTTAAAAGTTGTCTTGTTTTTAAATTAATGTGTATCAAATATTAAGTAAAACAAATGAAAGCAGGTCATGGACTTTTCTTAGGAGCTCAATCTCTTGTGGACTGGTTCCAGAACTGACATTACGTAACGAACAGGCCCGATATTGCTAAATGTAAACAAAAACCGCATATTGATGGGATATATGATGAATTAGTATAATGAGATTGCTAGCGACCGTGATCTTTAGTAATATAAATGCATGGATATCCAATTAGAATCGACCTAAACGGCTATGACCTACGTCGCGTCGGTGCGACTATCCGACGGAAAAGGACGCCGCGCCGGCCGGGCCGATGTTGAAATTGCACTTATGTCCATAACTATCTATTATAATGTTACTATAAGTACACTCAGATGTAAATATCAAATGCTAAAGCCTTTATTTCAATGCGACGAATGGCTGTAGACCTTGATTTACACACAGCGGATTTGTTTTTATTTTATGCATCTCTTAATTCATGCGTCCAGTTAACTTACAATGTTAATTCCGCTGAGAAATATTTTAATTACATTTATAATAATTTTATTGTAATTTATTTCTTTGGTGTCCACATTAAAAAAATTCAACCAAAAAAATTTAATGATGAACTAAACACCAATCCCATATTATTACTTATTTAAAAGTTTCAAGATTATTTTGAATTTTAAACTATTATTATAACTTTAAAATTTATTTATTTATTATAGGAATTGTTTAATTTCAGTGTTTTATATAAACTACATATAAGTATAATATACAGTCTCTTTAGTAAATAAAAATATTATGATTTTAAAATATTTTCTTTAGTAGATATTATATTAATTACTATGATTTTACATTAATAATTGAATAGTTTTGTTTGTTATTTATTTATTGCTTTTTTAAAATTTGAATTTTATAACATAAAAAAATCTTCGTAAAATCCTACCTTGACGAACCAAGTAGGAGCACTCGCAACAACGTGTGTCGTGCAGCGACTATCGAGCAGATTGAAACGCCGTCTCCCTTGCCTAGCAGCTTTATAACGCAACCCGACCGCTTGGAAGGGCGGAAGGCCGAATAATCACTGTTTGAAAAACTCATATTAACATAACATTCGTAATTCCATAAAATGTGTAAAATTGACGAGTCATAGTCAATAGATTTTTTATACACGGAAAGCTAACTGAGCTATTTAAATGCAGCACCCTTACGGCAACACTACGAATCTTTATCATTAGGGGATCCTCAAAAGGACCTTAAGGCTCCATATCTGACCATTTCTGATCCTATCTCAATTATGTGGTAGTCCAGATGAATCCTTGCACCAACAGCCAAGAACGTAGGTAGGTAACCTATAGGTATATATTTTTAAATAATAAAGGATATTGGTACTTATACACTAGACCTTTGATTGGAGATATATTCGTAACTCTACAATGCTTCTGGGGGGCCTTGGCCCCCTGCTCCTCCCCCCCCCCCCCCCGCCATATTATAATGAAAAAATTAACGGTTTTTAATTACCATTTCATTCTCTTAAGTAATTGTGTATAATTAATGACATCAAGAGCTCAATAAAGCTTTTTTACACCAATGTCCTGAATTACCTGTTTCCCTTTTTTATATAGTTTTTATTTAAAATATTAGATAATATTTATTAACCGCATTTTTTTTTCACACAAACTATTAGTCATTACCCTCGTTGCTCATTACATATGACGATATTGATCAGTTAACATCATGAAAAGATGTTTCGTAGAGTTAAAGATGCTTGTCATTTACTGCGTGAGATGACGCCGTGACGAGATTTTATTTGGGGACCCAATTAACAAGTGTAGCATCAAAATATACATAAAGTCATATTACGTACGCATGCTTTATATATTATAATTTAGGTTTAGGTATAATCCTCATATAGGTAGGTACCTAATGTTACGTACGAACCTACTGTTTTGTTAGGTACCTAGGTTAGTATTATTGTGTTATATAAAAGTAGAATAATGGACCCGCGCGCACTTCGTAGCGCCTAACAGAAAATTTTCAGTGTTTTTTCTATATGTTATCTATAAACCTTCCTTTTCAATTAGGTAGGTACTCTATATTCTATCCATATCTATTTTTTAAAAACCCGCATCAAAATCAGTTGCGTAGTTTTAAATATTATAAATACCTAAGCATACGGCATACATAGGGATAGATAGACAGACAGACACGGAAAGTCACTTTGTAATATACTACCTATGCAACGAATTAGGGAAATAATAGAAGTCGAACACAGCTCAAAAAGTGATTCAACGCAAAGTACAACTATATGGGCGGGGCGTAAAAAGTACAACTCACCCGCCGCTCAGTCACACAACGCGCTCAGCGACAGATGCACGCATCGTTTGATATTTAAAAATATCCAAAATAATATAGTTAACGGACAAAAATGACCTTTTGTGTGGTAAATTGGTGTAAAAATGGAAAGAATGCAGTAAAAAGCAGGAAAAACTTATCACAGCTAACTAATATTAATTTAAACCAAATTATATAATTTCGATTTTAGTTGACATTAAATACATAAAAATACAGGGTAAACTAGGCATGGCTGAAACAATGTTATTTTGGTCGTTTATTGCATTCGCATTCGATTAGGTAACGTTATATTTATTTTGTATACTAGCTAAACCCATGGCTTCACCCCCGCTACAAAGATGTTATTTTTGTACAATAAATAAAAGCATTTGTTTTTGAATTAAATCAATAATGACTTTTGATAAAAGTCTAAAGAAAGAAAGAAAAAACCTCTAAAGTGAAGAATTCACCTGACCCGGCCCCCCCGCCTCGGCCTGATTCGACCTGATTCTGGCATCGCGCTTTTATCACCGCACGAGCCGACACTAGGGCTTGCAACCGATTATTCGGTTAACCGAAAAAACCGATTAACCGACCTATTTAAAAACCGGTTTTTATACGGGCAAAAAACCGATTTTTTCGTTGTTTTCGGTTTTTTTTATTGCTATAAAATCTTATAAAAATAATGTTTTTGTGCTCATTTTCTATAAATGGACTCACAGACAGACTCTAATAAGTGCCACCAGTTGTCCATTACATATAAATTCAACAAGAAGGCCTCAGCACGTTGGACATTTTTGTCTCCGTGTGGCGGACTTAAATCATTTAATTTCAACATAAGCTAATGTTTGAGAGCGATAAACGTATATAAAATGTTCTGAGTTCTTATTATTATTATTATTCTGAGTATACTCTTACTAAATTACGAGTAACTGTATCATTAATCATTAAAACATGATCAATCATTCACACAGCACACGCGTGGTTCCGCTTCTTCCTGTTTCTAATTCTGCGGCCGACTCTTTCTCTTCAGTCGTCCTCTCATGGCTGAGAATCGTGGTCATCACTGGTTATGGACGTGACCCCTGGTTGGTGTTGTGACTCGTCTGACGATTTGCCTCCACTGGTGCGGTGCCTATCCATTGTATCCCTGACGACCGAGCAAAACTTGGTAGGAGGGAGGCCTTTCTTTTGATCACCCCATCTGGAGGGAGAGCGACCATGGTCTCGTTTGCCTTCCGTATTCCCAACTAAGATCAGCTTTTCAAGCCTCTCGTCCCCTTCCTGACTATGTGGCGGAAATAGGTAAGTATTATAGCAGATAGTTGAGAGGCGGGTTCGGATATGAAGCTGCGAAAGAATTAGATGCATTGGTGCGATTGAGACGATTGAGAGTGGAAAGTGAGGTATCACAGAATCAATTCGGGTTTATGCCGGGACGCAGTACAACGGACGCCATATTTGCATTGAGACAACTCTGCGAAAAGTACAAACGTGCACGAAAGAACTTGCATATGGTGTTCGTTGATCTAGAGAAAGCGTATGATAGAGTTCCCCGGGAGGTTCTGTGGTGGGCTTTGAATGTGAAAGGAGTGCCTGGGAAGTACCAGCAACTCATTCGGGCAATGTACTGTCGAGCTAGTACATACGTGCGGTCCTCAGCTGGCGAAACCGACAAATTCAATGTGGCTGTAGGCTTGCACCAGGGGTCGGCTCTAAGCCCTTATTTGTTCCTCCTGGTTATGGATGCTTTGACGTCAGACATACAGGAGGAGGTACCCTGGTGTGTATGCTGTTCGCCGACGACATTGTTCTTGTTGGTGAGGAAGGGCCTGAGGTACAGAGGAGACTGGTAAAATGGCAGGAGAAACTGGAGAACGTGGGGCTGAAGATCAGCCGAACCAAAACCGAACACATGTTTTGCGATTTTGGCTCTGCGACTTGGACTCTCCAGTTTCACCCCGATTGCCTTAGATGGTGTATCCCTGCCAGTCTGCTCTGATTTTAAGTACCTCGGCTCTGTCCTACAAAACGACGGCGACATTGACCGCGATATTGCGAGCCGAATAAACGCTGGCTGGATGAAGTGGCGACAGGTCTCAGGAACAACTTGCGACCCGCGAATGCCCCTTAGGTTAAAGGGGAAAATATACAAGACGGTAATAAGACCTGTCGTATTGTATGGATCGGAATGCTGGGCTACGAAAGTTGCGGATGAAAGAAGAGTGCATGCAGCGGAGATGAGAATGTTGAGATGGATGTGTGGAGTAACAAGAATGGATAAAATCAGAAATGAGTATGTGAGAGGAAGCCTGAAAGTTGCACCAGTGACAGAGAAATTAAAGAGTGGAAGATTGTCCTGGTATGGACATATTATGCGGAGGGATGAAAATCATGTGACCAAAAAGTCCATGAATATTGTAATAAGTGGTAATCCGGGAAGGGGACGCCCGAAAAAGGTTTGGATGTACTGTGTGAAAGAGGATATGCGTGCTAGGGGAGTGGATGAAGATATGACGGATGATAGAGCAGAATGGAGGAGAAAAACGTGTTGTGCCGACCCTACCTAGTGTGGGACAAGGGCAGGAAGAAGAAGAAGGTGCGATTGGCAGATCGGTATCCGTAGCATATACCTCCAACTCCACATCTCGAATGCATCAATCCTTTGTCTCTCTCGAGCTCGTTTTGTCCACCCCATATAGGAAAATTGGATATACCATGGCGCGTGTCAACCGGGTCTTTGTGGCATTGGATACCCCTTCTCATCCAGATGTTATTGAGTCTGCTCATGGTATCCTTAGCCATACCTATTACCTATACGCCTCTTCATCTCCGGTCCGCAGTCACCATCGTTGTATATATGTGCGCCCAGATACACATAATGGTCCACAATGTCAACCCCTGGGATTATGTTGGTAGTGGGAAGTTTTCCGGCGCGATCTACTATCATAATCTTCGTCTTGTCTCTGTTTACTGCGAGGCCCGTGCAGTTGCTCTCAACTTCGAGTCTTTGGAACAGCTCCTGCATGTCTTCTACAGACGTCGACAAGATGAGCATGTCATCAGCATATCTAAGATTTGATATGCGTTTACCGCCTGTCGAAAATACCTTATCCCAGTTTTCGAGCACCTTCCGGATAATATATAATAATACCCAAATGTGCACACTGCACAAATTGTCATAACGCGGTATTATTGTGGAATAAAATGATGCGGAAAAAAAAAAGCGCAACATCTAGTTTTAGTTTAGCAAAATATTGTACTTCATTTCACAGATTAGTCAATATTACTAATTCGGAAGTAGTTTTTCGTCGGAATAAAAGAAAGTTACCGCTAAACGATTGTTTTTTTACGAATATACTCGTAATGTGTAGAGTTTGCATGTTTTCTTTTTTGAAATGGTCAATTGTACTAAGATATGTGTACAAAATAACCATTTTTATCTTTTTATTGCTTTTTTATTAAAAAAACTATCAAAAACCGAAAAAACCGATTAACCGGTTTTTAAAAATCCAAAAACCGAAAAAACCGATTTTAAAATTTGGCCGGTTTTTGCAAGCCCTAGCCGACACCGATCGAAAACCCAGGTTTATACGACTAATGTCCAATTATGAAAAATTACAAATATTATAGACGTCCAATCATAAAAATGCCCATTCGGAAAATAGTCCACTTATAAAAATGTCAAATCGTAAAAAGGTCCAATTTGAAAATTGTCCATTCTAAAACGTCCATTCGTAAAAATGTCCAATAAAGTTTTATTTTATCCGTGGTTCTATCAATAGCTAATCCCGTAGTCCTATAAAAAGTGTCACGTAGTGAACAATCTTTATTTCCAATGCAATGACAGCTGTCAAACTTGAAATGTCAATATCTCGGAAAATACTCGTCTTAGGCTGATGCTGTCATAGAAGAAATTAAAGGTCTTGGAGAGATCTTCATTTCAGATGACAGCTGTCAAACTTAAAACGTTAATATCTCGGAAAATATTCGTCTTAGGCTGATGCTGTCATAGAAGAAATTAAAGGTCTTGGAGAGATTGTCATTTCAGATGACAGCTGTCAAACTTAAAATGTCAATATCTCGGAAAATACTCGTCTTAGGCTGATGCTGTCATAGAAGAAATTAAAGGTCTTGGAGAGATCTTCATTTCAGATGATAGCTGTCAAACTTGAAACGTCAATATCTCGGAAAATATTCGTCTTAGGCTGATGCTGTCATAGAAGAAATTAAAGGTCTTGGAGAGATTGTCATTTCAGATGACAGCTGTCAAACTTAAAATGTCAATATCTCGGAAAATACTCGTCTTAGGCTGATGCTGTCATAGAAGAAATTAAAGGTCTTGGAGAGATCTTCATTTCAGATGACAGCTGTCAAACTTGAAATGTCAATATCTCGGAAAATACTCGTCTTAGGCTGATGCTGTCATAGAAGAAATTAAAGGTCTTGGAGAGATTGTCATTTCAGATGACAGCTGTCAAACTTGAAACGTCAATATCTCGAAAAATACTCGTCCTAAGCAGACGTTGTCATAGAAGAAATGAAAAAACTTTGAAGATCTTCCAGATTTTGATATTTCAAGTTTGACAGCTGTCATCTGAAAGGTAGATCTTCTTAAGACCTTTCATTTCTTCTATGACAGCGTCAGAAATAAACCAATTCGTGTTGGACATTATTCTTAATTGGAGATATTTCATTTTGGACCAAATTCATGTTGGAAATTATTCGTGTTGGACATTTTTCCTAGTTGGACGTAAGCCATGTTGGACCAAATTAGTGTTTGACCAAATTAGTATTGGACATTAATACTAGTTGGACAATTTGGATTTTGGACATTTGTCGTACAAACCGATAAAACTTATTCCATATCCTTTTTGGGGATTCTTACTACCTCTGTACCAAATTTGGCAAATTTGCCATTACCTTGTCGAACGCATGGTTGATGAGATATTCGTTTTGTTTCAAGCATACCAAGGTTACCCTAGTCTGACATAAAATAATATATTTGAGTTACCCGTATGGCAATACCGAATTTAACTATAAACAATTTTGATACTTTAATTATTTTTAAAAAAATCGCTACTGTACTTGGTCACTGACCTCTGTTTGATCAGATAAGTAGCTCTGGCGCGAAAAAGTAACACACATGCTTCACATAAAACAGACATGCGTCTAATAATGATACTTTTGTAAAATGATAATAAAAGACGATGTGTTATATGACACAAATATAATATTAAAAATACATAAAATAAAGTAATAAATCGTTTATATAGGGTAATCCAATTCTTTATTTTTTGCGGTGGGGTGGTCTTTTCGATGTCTCGTAGGCGGGCATTTTCCTTTATTTTTAATACTTTCCAAAACAAATTTTCTGACTGATGATTTCGATTCGCCTAGAAAATACAAAATAAATAAGATTAATATCATCTTTTAAAAGTAAAAAAGGCGTACCAGTATGGTAACAGTAAAATAGGTGCCATGAATATAATGTTAAAAGAAATTCCCAAATAAAGCAATTGTATTTGTACTTGTACGTAGGGACATCTTATAGACATTAAAACAAAATAAAAATGCCAAGTGCAAGTCGGACTCGTTTGAATTGAACTCTTTCTTGAAACATCTCATATATACAAAAACAAACGGAAAAAAGCACTTTGTTGTTTGGGAGCCCCTTTTTTATTTTATTCTATTTTAAGTATTGCAACAAAAATACATCCGTGAAAATTTCAACCTTCTAACTATCACGGTTCGTGAGATGACAGACAGACAGACGAACGGACAGCGAAGTCTTAGTTATATGGTCTCGTTTTCCCCTATGGGTACGGAACCCTAAAACGCAATTTTTCATACACATAATATCATCATTAAACTTGGACAATATGAAAAGTATCAAAAATTTTCAGTCATACTATAATGTATTTTATGACTTTAGTTGTAAACAAATATATAACACAAAATAGTTATTTATGGACAAAATAACGATTATTTTACGTTTTCAATGATAAGATTCAATGAGCTTGATGATGTACTGTTAATCTTACTTAAACGTACCTGAGATATACGCTGTTCTCTTAGAAACACTTAGTTAAAGCAGCAACCACTTTTCTATTTGCAACTGCTGTATACGCCGTATATATACATTTTGTAATTCATTTGGCAAGCATCGCCACGGATTATTTTATTCATTTTCATCAACATTATTGTGAAAAATCTTCGAAATAACTTATGAATCACTAAAAATACGAACAACATGTTATTGTTTACTTTTTTTTTGTCAAATTTGACAGAAGTAGTTTGAAAGAAATAGGTTGAATGTTGCCATTTTTATTTTAGTTTTTTCTTATTAAATTTGTACTCCTTCGTTTTGTCCATCCCGTTTGCACATGTTAATTGAATATTTCTGTTTCACTCAACACTATCCGACTAAGTAAAATGACACCCCAAATGAATGAATGGGCGAGTTCATGTACAGAAAATAAATTTAGCATGGTTATGCCTTATCAATGTCCGTGTGTCGCGTGAGTATTATAATTTAGTGGTGTGAGTTTGGGACCACGTTTTTGCAGAAAAAGTAAGGGAGTTACAGGGAGTTGTACCTATGTAGTATTTCTACATAATATCATAATAAGGATAAATAACTTAACAAGATGATGATAATAGATACCAGTTTTTGCCATATTATGTTACTCCCTTCCTGCACGGTTGTCTGGAAGAGATCGCTTTTAGCGATAAGACCGCCGGTTGCAACATCTTTGTTTTGTTTGTTAATTACTGTTGTAAATTTTTAATTTTCATGTGGTGTTACAATAAAGTATTAATAAATAAATAAATAAATAGATATCTATGAGTATATAAGGATATACTCATCTTCGCTATACTTACATTATTGTATTATTTTCGGCAAGCTACTTTAGTTAAATTAAAATTTTACATGGGTCGGCCAACCGTAATGTTAACGTTCTCCTATTGTATCTTTAATCATAGATCCTAAATAATTTCAGCGGGGTCTTGCTAGGTTCTTTTAATATTAAGGGTGCACTTCCACATTACTGCACTAGTGGAAAAGCACCGTTATTAAACAGGCTTTTTAATAGCATAGAGTATAGGGACCTTATTAGCGAAATTTAAGACGCTAAGATTATCAGGGTTGATTACAACAAAATAGGGAATGATTTTAAGTTTATTATATGCCAAACTATTCTTGTGTCTGTTATTTTATTTAAAGCCGCTCCACACTGAGCGTTGCAGAGGCAACGGCGATAATTTTACTATTTTTATGTAAGTACACAGTACATTATAGGCGGATCCAGGATTTGGTTCTGGGGGGGGGCCAAGGTGCAGACGGGCAAAAATATTATAATTTTTATTACTAAAAGTGTGTGTTTAGCTCGCTCTGAGCAGTTAGAAAGTTTAAACATCCTTAATAATATGTGCGCGAGCAGCTTGCTGCGAGCGCCGAGAAAAAAAAAATAATCTTTACCATGAAATATGTGCAAAATTCGTAACTCTACAATGAATCTGAGGGGGGGCCTTGGCCCCCTGCCCCCCCCCCCCCCTAAATCCGCCTATGCAGTACATAATATTATAATGTACACTGATTACCTACTCGAAAATGCCTTAACCAATTTGGAAAACTCGTTTTTCTGTTTGAAAGGGACAATTTGTAGTTTGTTCTTTTTCATTTTCATCGAAATTGGTCGAGCTGTTTTCAGTTTATGTGCGTGCGAGTCACCGCTCACCCTCGCTTATTGAAAGCGAGCATAAAGTCGGTTTTTTATTTGACTTTGTTAAAAAACGTAACGACTTAGCTTTCTGTGTGGGGCAGCTTTTAAAAGCTCGACCGGTCTACGTGAAGAAATTCAATCCTCAGCAATCAGTAAGAAATACCTAGATTACCATACGAGGTGTTGATAATAATCTAAATAGGGGCGGACATTTTCTGTAAAATTTAAGAGCGCTTTCAGGTTTAAGCGCAGGAATAAAAAGTATTTTTTATTCGCTAGACCTATCTACCTGAAATGTAATAAGTACTAATACATATTTTGTACTGGCGTGATGTTTAGTGAAGCCAGGGGGTTAATTTATCCCGCCTTCTAGGTTTAGTCTGCTACCGATCAGGTCAAAGGTTAACCTATAAACAAATAAAAAAAACTATAATAGGTAGGTACTTATTATTGGGTTAATATATTATTACAAAATTGTTTACTTATTCTGCTAGTTTGTTGACTGCTATTTCATAAGAAAACTGAAGTGCAATAAGAGATAAGAGATGACCCATTAATTTAGTCATGAAAATTGCATAATATGAACTAGATCATTCGCTTTCCCGGTAGGCTAGGAACGATGCACTCGGGGGTTTTCCCCTGAGCTCTGTGAAAATCAATTTTATTGCCCTTGTTGCAGTGTTGCCAGTGCCCTATCTTCAAAAGTAACGCAGATAGGTTCGAAAAGTAACGCATTTACAATAAAAGTAACGCATTAAAAAAAAAAAACGATTTTTAATACATTGTAATTTACTTACTCAATTTAAATATAGGTACTTATACTTTTTTATTCATAGATTTCAGTAGTAGCCCAGTGAATGAGTGCCCAAAAAGTGTACGTGGATCGAAAAGTCGAAAGCAGAAAAACCATCTTAAGAACTTTGTTTGGAATAGTAAGGAGATAAACATACTAAAAGTCCCCACCACCCCTCCAAGGCGAACCCGAGGGGGGAGGCCGAAAAAGGTCCCATTTTTAGGTTTTTTGCTTATATGTCAAAAACTGTGCGTTGTACGATATTTTGTTGTACTACATTATTAAACCTCATAAAAATTTCTACAATTCCGGTCTTGAGACTTTTTATCTATCTCCAATCGTTGTCCAGCTATGAGCTTCCAAACATGGTCTATTTTGAAGACGCTTAAATTAGTTTTCCATACAAAGTCGGTAAAAAATTCTTACAAATAAAATTTGACCAACTTCTGGTTGTATCATAATAAAATTTTGCAAATGTCTAGAAATCTGATGACAGTTTTATAATCTGGTACCACTGAGCTGATCTGATGATGGAGCCAGGAGGTGTCTAATGAAACTCTTCAATGGCTATTAGTAAACCCGTCGAGTTTGGGCACATTACATTCGAATCGTTGTCGTTGGTCCTATGGCTCGTCCACATATACCGGCCAATGATTTGCCGTGTGTGTTTTGTCTATGGATGAACAGTTTTTGTCTATAGACGAATATCTTAGGATATTTACGGTTTTTTCCGATAAATTTCTGGTATACATTTTGGGCTCCATAGCTGACGACTTAAATTATATTTTGAATTTTAATCAATCACGGACCATTTAAAGCCATTTTGTGTGAATAATTACTTTAAACTAGTTAAATTTTCTATATTTTTTGATTTATATAATCTGTGCGCTCGGGCGAACATCGGACCAACGACTCGCAGAATCATTGACCGGCATATGTGGACGAGCCATGACATTGACAATATTATTTACTTTTTTAAAATTTTTGTTTTCCGTTTCGATTGCGTCCGGTTTCACTTAGTTATTATTTTATATTTTTCCATTCTTAGTTCATTTAAAAAAAAATCGTTACCCCAAAAAGTAACGCAAAAGTAACATTTTAGGACAAGTAACGTAAAAGTAACGCAAAGGGTCAAAAAGTAACGCAAAATGTTACAAAAGTTACGCACTGGCAACGCTGCCTTGTTGGTAAATATGCACACAGGAAAATATGAGGTAAATAAGTCATATTTCTACGTAATACGTAAGATCGGGTTTTATTATTTTATTCTGATGACATTATGTGAACATTTTTTATTTTATTGATATTATTATTTATATTATTATTTTATTGATGTTTTATTTTGTTTTGTTTTATTTTATGTTTTATTTTTTAAGCTTTATTTTATTGACTACAAGTTACGCCCCATAGTTCTATCCGCGGTTCATAGGTTTATCCTACCTATACCTACCTACTTAGGAATTGGTATAGGCCAAACTTTTTGTGTACCTACTTAGGTAGTGGTTGTAAGTACTTAGCCCTGTTTAGGCTCAAGCATCTCCCTCGTTCTTTTTAAATCTCGCAGCAAGCTGTTTATATTTTTAAAGTCAAAGATCTATGCAGCTAAGCATGCATAGCATCTGTACCTACCTATGGACAGACAGACAGCCGGATACGACTTTGTTTTATACTACAAAAACTAAAAAAGTTCCTACTAAAATTTTATCGCAAATTGACAAAATGTTTTACGAATTAGATCGCGCAAGCGACTTTTTCGCGTCGTTTTGTTCATATGCGTATTTTCACGGTTCATCTTAGTAAAGGATCACAATGAATGGGGAAAAATTTCCATTCTTATTATATGTATGGATATGGATTAAAAATAATTTCTCTATTAGTCGAGCTGGAATTCAAGGGACCTGAAATAATTGTAAGGCAAATGAACATTTATTATTGCTCTAAAGTACTTGAAGGCGTTAAGAATAAAACACCGTCGTTAAGTAATAGTCGTATTGCTTTGATGAAGGGGATACTTATCATCTGAGCTTATTCTTCTTCTAATATTGTCTCTTGATAACAAAATAATTTAATGCCTTTATATTAATACTTATTATATATTGAAAAATATTTTTAGGCTCTTTTTGGCAAATGCATGCACCGTGCGAACTATATTCATCATTTTAAAATAAAAATGTTGTTTGTGGCAAAATTAAAAAAGTTACGCTATTGTCTACGTAGTCTATGGTTCAGTTTCATTTTTTGGTGTGGTGGTCGATTTACCAATTTTCTGATATTATTTCTTAGTTTAAGCGGGAACCCGAAGTTTCCTATAAAATACAACAAATATGAGTGTCGAGGAAGATGTTATGAAAATTCAAAAGAAATTGACTAAAATGACATCGGACGACGGCACGGTAGGTATTACAAAAGGAATAAAATTAGGTGCTGGTTATGTCTGAAAAGCAAAGCATCTTTTGTATTTACAACTAAACGTGCGAGATTATGTGTAATAATTGTTTTATTTTAGAATAATCGTTGCTAGTATGTAGATAAACAACAAATTGTTAGTCATAACAAAGCGATTCTATCATCTGCTACACACACAAAATGAGGTTTGTGGCTAATCGTGAATTATTGTTATTTCAGGGCCAAGAAGAAGCTCTGGATTTGCTAAAAGCTCTCCAAACAATGGCTATTAATTTGGATGTTCTAACTAAGACCCGAATAGGAATGACTGTAAACGCTCTGAGGAAGTCTAGCAAGGATGAAGAAGTGATATCTTTGTGCAAAACACTAATAAAAAATTGGAAAAAGTTTTTGTCAACGCCTGGCACGCCCGGTAAGGATAACGGCAGCTCATCGAAATCTAAGAAAGATGGAAAGGACAAAGAAAAGAAAGATGATAAAGAGAGGGATAAAAAATTGCAGCAGTCGTTTCCTCCTCAGTCTAACACCACCGATGCAGTCAGGCTAAAGTGCAGGGAGCTGCTCACTCAAGCTCTCAAAGTGGACAGTGAAAATCCTAACTCCTGTGGAACTCCCGAGGAACTGGCTGAGGAGCTTGAGGAATCCATTTTTGCTGAATTTAAAAATACTGACATGAGATACAAAAATAGGGTGAGATCCAGAGTTGCCAATTTAAAAGACGTCAAGAACCCTACTTTGAGAACAAATTTCCTAAATGGAGCTATATCTGCATCACGCCTCGCTAAGATGACCCCTGAAGAAATGGCCAGCGATGAGATGAAGAAATTACGAGAGAAGTTCATCAAGGAAGCTATTGACGATGCTCAGCTCGCTACAGTCCAAGGAACCAAGACTGAAATGCTCAAATGTGGCAAATGCAAAAAGAAGAACTGCACGTACAACCAGCTACAGACAAGAAGTTCTGATGAGCCGATGACCACATTTGTACTCTGCAATGAATGCGGCAATCGCTGGAAGTTTTGTTAAGACTGCTTTTACTACCCCTAGTATCTTAGTTTATAATACTGATGATGGTAAGATACTGTCCAGTATCACATTTTATTATGAATTAATTTCTGCTATTTAGGAGTTCCATATGTTTCCTTGTTCTGAGGGTTGCGCACGGTTGCCGGTCGTAAGCTCGTAGACCGTATTTGCTAATTGCAATGGCATCGGATATTGTTAAGTGCAATTCTTGTAACTTGGTGATATCGGAAGTAATGTGTTTTATACAAAACAAACTGGATATAATGGATGAAGTGAGCCTGGTACAGTTGTGCGTTGGAAGTTTTAAGGAGGATGACATCCACCGAGCCAAGCAGCTTTTATGTCAAGCGATCCCGAATTCCAGCCGTAAAATGCCTCAACGAAAAAATAAAGGAAAGGCCGCACGAGACATTGAAGATATTATAAATCTTTTAAAGGTCACTGATCCAGATATAGTGCCCATATTTGTGGCCCGGGAGATCCAAAACCTGCCTCCCATAAGTTTTGATCATGTTGACGTTACCCGTCTGTTGAAAGATCTTCTAATTATGCGAAAAGAATTAGATGATATCAAGGAGAATTACGCCACAAAAGAGCAGCTTAAGAATCTAACACCTGAGATAAGTAATAATACTAAGTTGACTCAACAATTCTCTTTAAATCCTAATGTGAATAAGCGTAGAGGAGCATATTTATTGAACAGTTTTGATTATGATAGTGGGCCTATGGGTTTAACGCATGCTAATGAAACCTTATATTATGGCAGGCCAAATCAGCTGGTACAAAATACAATGTCAAGGACACAAGATACCATTAACGACGAACAATTAGACGTGTCAAGGAAGAACAATACAAGTATCGCTATCTCACGTCAACCAAGCGAAGTCATAAGCAGCGTTCCTGCTCGCACTTGCACTCAACAAGTGAATGGAACAATAGCGTCAATTCATAACGCTCCGTTGTCACCGCAAGCGCATCCAGCCGTCTCACTTCAACAGCCTGTAGACGTGTCTAGCGAGCTCGCTCATTCACACGGGAAGGATGACGCGGTGAAGATTTCAAATAGCCGAGTTATAATTGCCGGTGCAGCTACCTCATCGCCTATAGATAATCAATGTATGCGAGATAATATTATGGATAATAATATCATAAATGCCAAAAAGGGCGAAAATGAGTGGACCAGAGTATCCTATAAGAAAAAACCAAAATATCGTTTTATTGGTAATCGAGGTACGGCAAATGCCGATAAATCTGGAAGTTTCAAAGCCGCAGAAATAAAAATCCCGTATTATATATACAATGTGGATAGTAATGCTTCTACTGATGATATTATAAAACATATTTTTTCTAAAACGAATGTCAAGGTAGTACCTATACAGATAAAAATGAAGCAGCCGAAACAATATGTGGCTTATAAATTTGACATACCATATAGTAAACTGTCGCTATTTATGAATGCAGAGATGTGGCCAGAAGGGGTAGCGTTCAGGCGATATGTTCAGTTCAGATATGGTAAAACTAAAGACTCTGTACACGCTACAGCTAAAAGTTAATATCTAATTATTCACACAATTATGGATAAAAGTATACCCATGAAGTTAATTAGTTTTAATTGTAAAGGCATCAAAAGGTCAACTGAATGTGTAAAATCGTTATGTCAGAATTCTGATGTTGTGGCTCTTCAAGAAACGTGGTTGTTACCGTATGAAATACCTATACTAGCCGGTATTCATCAAGACTTCATGTATACGGGTAAATCAGCTGTTGATCTGTCGTCGGGTGTTCTGCGCGGTCGACCGTATGGCGGCGTTGCGTTGCTATGGCGTAAGAGTGCTTTTGATTCAGTGTCAATAGTGCCGTGTAGCAGTGACCGTATCACTGCAATTAAGTTAAATGTTTCTAATAGACAGTTATTGGTGTTCTCTGTATATATGCCTAATGATTCGATAGATAATGTTGTGGAATTTAACAATTGTTTAAGCGAGATAGCTGCTGTTATTGAGAGTTGTCAAATAGAATCGGTTTACATATTGGGAGATTTTAATGCGCAGCCCGGCGCGTTACTTGGTAATGAATTGTTTAGTTTTTGCTCTGATCAAGAATGGTTGTGTGCGGATGTAATCAAACTTGGCGAATCTAGCAATAATAGCGATAAGAATTTCACATTCATAAGTGACGCGCACGGATGCAAGCGCTGGCTTGACCATTGTTTGGTTACTGATGCGGCATGGCTTACAATTAATGATGTCAAAATACACCATGACGTTTTTTGGTCTGACCATTTCCCGTTAGAAATAAATTGTGATATAAGGATAATGAGAATTAAATGTTCTTCAAATGTAAATAATAATGAAAATAAATATCATAAAATAATTTGGAATGATCGCAATGAAAATCAAATAAATACATATAAAAGCTTATGCTCAACATCTTTAAAAGCAATTGATTTTCCTTCAAAATTAAGTGATTGTTGTGACAATATGTGTAGTGATATAAGCCATAGACCGGTTATTGACGAGCTGTACCAAAACATTGTTAGCATTCTGCAGAATGCAGCGATAGTGAGTCATGAGTCGGGAAGGTCGAGGAGGGGCGCATTTGTACCGGGGTGGAATAAATATGTTAAACATGCTTACAGAGTAGCTCGTCAAAATTTTACAGTTTGGAAAGTGTATAATATGCCTATGTCAGGTCCCATTTATGATAACATGCGAAAGAGTAAAGCTTTATTCAAAAATAAATTAAAATATTGTCAAAAACATAAGGAACAGATACGTTTGGACTTACTAGCAGAACAACATAAACAAAAACAATTTAAATCTTTTTGGAAAGAAACAAATAAATTTAATTCTCGCGGCGGGCTACCTTTTAGTGTTGAGGGCGAGACTGATGCTAAACGTATAGCTAACGTCTTCAAGGACCACTTCAAGGTGCAGGTACGAGTTACTCAGGGTCAGGGGGGTCCGAAAGACGTAACTACTATCTCTGAGTCGCCACTTAGCTTCACTGTTAAGGAGGTTAAGAAAGTAGTTAAGTCATTGTCAAGGGGGAAATCCCCCGGCCATGATGGACTCGCTGTCGAGCATCTTCTTCATGCGGGTTCACATATATATCGTGTCCTCTCTATGCTATATACATTTTGCATAAGACATACCTATCTCCCAGTAGATTTAATGAGTAGTGTAGTCGTTCCTGTAGTTAAGAATAAAACTGGAGATATCTCAGACAAGACTAACTACAGGCCGATTTCATTAGCAGGTATAATAGGTAAGGTACTGGATGGCCTGCTTGAGCGCCAACTGCAAAATTATATTAATCTTTGTGATGGACAGTTTGGCTTCAGAGGTGGCTTAGCGACAGATAGTGCCATTTTGGCGCTCAAGCAGACAGTCAAGTATTATACAGATAGAAAGACTCCAGTCTATGCGGCGTTCCTCGACCTTTCCAAAGCCTTTGACCTAGTGTGTTATGACAAGTTGTGGTCAAAGCTATATAGCCTAAATGTACCTGGAGAGGTGGTTGACATGCTGAGGTTTTGGTACAGCTCGCAAGAAAATCGTGTGAGGTGGGCGGACACATTTTCGGACGCGTACAAGCTCGAATGTGGGGTGAGGCAGGGGGGGAAAACTTCCCCCCTCCTGTATAACCTTTATATAGACCAGCTGATTCATGAACTCAGCGAGACCAAGGTCGGATGCTCAATAGATGGTCTTTGCATTAATAATCTGAGCTATGCAGACGACATGGTCTTGCTGAGTCCATCAATCAGGGCACTTCGGAAGCTGTTAGGAATATGCGAGTCATACGCGGCCTCACACGGTCTCGTATATAATGTTAAAAAGTGCGAACTTTTAGTTTTTAAGGCTAAGGGGATATCGTTAGACAATGTTCCTCCTGTGACCCTCAATGAAACTACTCTACGTAGGGTGACACAATTTAAATACCTCGGTCACGTGGTCACGGAGAGTTTGTCTGACGATAGAGACCTTGAGCGAGAGCGTAGGGCGTTGGCGGTCCGCTGCAATATGCTGGCCCGCAGATTTGCACGCTGTACCAAACAAGTGAAGGCGACGTTGTTCAAGGCTTACTGCCAAAGCTTTTACACGTGCAGTCTGTGGGTGAAGTATACGCAGCGGGCCTACAACGATCTACGCGTACAGTATAATGATGCTTTCAGGATACTGATGGGGCTCCCACGCTACTGTAGCGCATCACAAATGTTTGCGGAGGGTCATGTTGACGATTTCTATGCCATCATGAGAAAACGGACCGCGTCGATGTGGTACAGAATGCGTGTGAGCTCCGACACTATCCTGAAAACATTGTTTAATAAAATGGAAAATCCATTTATAAAGCACTGGCTGGACATTCATCTGTCCAGGCAGCGCAGTAGACCGCCGGGCTCGCGATATGTTCCAACTCGCTAACTTAGTTTTTAAGATTACTAACAATTTAGAATAATAATTATTACTAACATTTTTATGGAATTTCTATGTTCTGCAATAAACGTATTATTATTATTATTATTATAAACTACTACCAAACTTTCTACTTGACGGCACAATTGTGGAGTCAAAATATAGATTAAGTGACATTAAACTGAACTGCTAGGTATGGATTTGTAAGATTTTTATATTAATTGCAGCATTTCATTAACTTAAGAAGTAATATTAAAATAATAGTACATGTAGTTGCAATATTTTATTTATTTGTTACTTATAAAATGGGAATGTCCTTAGGACGATACAACTGGCACATCATAAATAAAAATGTATTTGTTAGAACAATTTTAAACTGTCAAGGCAATTTTGTGTACTTTTGGATATGTGTTTCAGTTATTGTCTGATCATTAAAAGTTGCAGTGTGAACTTGATCTTTTAATTACAAAATTAACAATTCTATTTGCAATGGCGACATAATGAAATACCATTTTTTTTTAAATATAGATAAATTAAGACATGCCCATTGCATATAGCCGGCTTAAACACGAATGGTGAAAATTGCCTTTATACATTTTAATGAAAAAGAATAAGTTTGATCATGAACCCTAATCAATAATATTTAGTATGTAATAGGAGTTTAGATAAAAAATCAATTAAAATTAGTAGGTACATAATCAGCTGTAAGATAAATGATTTGAAATGATTCAACTAGTGATGATTTATTGAGAAAGTACAGTTGGTAAAATTACTTGAACTAAAGCTTGCTTCATTTTTTGTCAATTTCGTTATTCCTAAACTAAACACATAATTGGAATGCAATAACAATTTTAATCATCCAAATGGCCCGAATTGCTTTACAATCTAATATGGCAAGCTACGCTTTGGTGTATAACAATTATTAGTGTAGGTATACATAATGTAAGTACAATATTATAAGTATCAATATTTTTGGCATTTAATTATTATAAACAAGCACAATTCTTCAGAATATTGTAATAACTAAGTCTATATAATATAAAATCTTAAGTTCTAAATATCTAAACTATTCAACCATAAGTTCTCCGGTTTTCATATTTACAAACATTTTTTCATCATTGCACTTAATTTTGCTTACGTCCAATTTGAGATCGATAGGTTCGGATTCTTCATCAACTTTTGAAATAGTAAAAGTGACGTTTTCATTAGCGACGAAGCATTCTGGAGTTAAAGTTTTGTGATAGCTGAAATGAGTCTTCAGGTGGTCACGGAGGAAATGAGATTGGACGACGACCAAGTCGCAGTAGGAGCATTTATGGTTACCGACGTTTAGAGCATCGGTGTCGTCGTGTCTCCTGTAGTGGTTGTTGAGAGCGTCTTGTCGCTGGTTCGTGTAAGGACAGAGCAAGCACATGTGCAACTTACGTTCCTTAGCCGGCGACGTTTCCGAGGAGCAAACGTCTTTTCCTCCATTGTTCATAGACCTCCTACGTTGCATCAGCCTCAGCGTTTGTTGATCACGTACTGAAAATTGCTGGAAATCACTCTTGGCGGCGCCTTTGGGCATCGTCTTGATAGCCAATTTTATGTTATCGGGGCTATCGACTTTAGTATTTTCTTCTTGGTTATCAGGTTCTGAAAATCCATTGCCCTTCTTTCTCTCTGCTTGAGCTTCGTCGTTCATCTGATGTTTCCTCATGTGTTGGACGTAATTAGCGTAATATTTCACGGAATAGTCGCATAACTCGCACTTGTATCTCTGTTTTGAGCCGTGAAGTGACAAATGAATTTTGTACTGTTCTCTCTTTTCAAAAGCCGAGGGGCACTTGTGGCACTTGTACCGTTTCTCCTTCTGACGTCCATTTTTCAAATATGTCGGGTAGATAAATTCTGGATTACCGTGCATGAGATAACCGAACTGTGGGTCGGCTTGTAGCACTGGAGGGAAGTGGTCGTTCGGTTTAACTAATTTATCTTTGTCGGTCAATACCCTTTTCTGTGCCTCTGTCTTTCTCTGGAACAAATCAGTGCCAGACAGTGGAATATTTTTATAATCCATGTCGTCACCGGATTCATAATCGCAATCCCTTTGTTTATTTTCATTGTCATGTAATATTTCATGTTTTGCCAAATTACCGACATTTTTGACGGCGTAGCTACATTTCTTGCATTTGTGATCGCCTTCTCCACCGTGCAGGCCCATGTGATACGAGAGCGCCGAACTTTTGAAGAATTTAGCTGGACATTCTTTGCAATGATATTGTTTCGGGGTATGTTTCGCTTCAGGTTTCTTATGCACATGCTCAGTGTTTTCATATGGTTTGTTCAATACTATCCAAGTCACTTCGGTAGATTCAGGACTTCGGATAGATTCCAGGTAGGGCGCTTTATAAAGAGAATGAGCGTTGTGTACGAATTTGTACATGTTCGTTCTGATGTGGTATTCGTCAGAATGCATAACCAGATGAGCCGTTAATTCGCTCTCTTCAGCAACCGAATATTCGCAGTTCTTGCACTTGTGCTCTAGAGGGAGATCGTGGAACTTTTCGTGAAGTTTAATTTCGCTCTCATTGAAATAATTGGCCGGACATTTCGAACAGAAAAACATGATTCTATCAGATATTATATCAACTGAAGCGTTTTCATCCTTTGTAGATTCTTCTAGAGCTTTCTCCTGCTCGATGACTTTGCGCAACTTAGCTATTTGATCTTCGTCTGGAATGTCTTCTTCCACCAGACTATAGATGCGTCCGTACAACAAGCCGTGCTTTTTGGAATGTTCCGCCAATCTAACTGCATCATCACATGTAAATTTACATTCCAAACATTTATAAATAATAATGTCACTATTTTCAAAGACGAGGCAATGTATGTTTTCGTGGTTAGGTAGTTTACATTTTTGAGAATTAACATAGGAGCAATATCGACATTTGTACATTTTGTGGAATTCGTTCCTTGCCGATACCCACACAAATGGTATTTCACCGAGAGGTGCCTTGCTCGGGGTCGACGTTGAAGCTTCTAATTCTGCTTCAGACTCATTTTTATTCTTAGGGTGAATTCCGTGCACTCTCAAATGTTGATGAAGCAAATGTCTCTTTGATACGCTGTAATTACACTCGGGACATTTATATGGTGTGTTGGCCGGGTGCCGGTGGAATTGTTCATGATACATGTACTGAGATTTGCTGTTAGTTTCATACGGACAATCCGTACACTTGTGTCGCTTGGTGGAATTCGGTACGGGCAGATGAATGTCAGCGTTAGTGAGGATTTTATCAGGCAGTGGGGACTTACAACCCATTGCTTTGGATATGTAGTCCTCAGGATCAGTGATTCCGTGTAACAGTAGATGCTGGATTAAATCTTGTTCGTCTTTCACAAAGTATGGGCAGAAGTAACATTTGAAGATGGACTCGGGTGACGGTTGGTGTTGTTGCAAATGTTCCTGAAGTTGTTTTTTGTCGTTAGCTTTGAAAGGACATTTGGTGCAGAGATCGCTGTGTGGCACATTGTTGGGGTCTTGGTTGGCCAAGTCCGGTTTCGGTTTGACGGTGGTGATGACTTTGATAACTCCATCATGCTTCAAGCGGCAGTGTCTCTGAAAATGAAAATAACATCAGATTAGTTTTTATTAGTGCTGGTGTTTTTATGATCCCATAAACTACTTTTTTTGAACTGAATTAAATGTGTGGTATTTCTTCACAATAAAATTCTTGAGGCTTTGGAATACCGCTTAAGTCTCTGGTATTCATTTTATCTCTTCACAAGAAATATGTAAAAAATACCTGTATAACGTGTTTCCAATTGGAGAGTTGGTTACAATGTCCGCAGCGGTAGGCCAGATCGGCCGGGTCGGGAGCGTTCTCAAGCTTCTTGTTCTGCGGCGGCTCATCTAACGGCCCGTCCTTTGAATGTTGTCTCACGTGCTCCAATAAAGCGTCTTTTGATGGGTCTCTGAAAATTATAATTGAGGGTATTTATTTACTAATAATTTAATGTTTAAGAGCTCCTGGCACGTCATTGTAAAGACTATCAAGTAAAAAAAAAAATTGTAGGTAGGTATTTACTCACTTGTAATTGCATTTCTTGCATTTCCACAAAGTTTTTTTCGGTTTCTTCATTTCTAGAGATCTGTTGTCTAACAAAAACTTGTCAGAGTGTTGCATCTGCAGGTTGAGTGGCATATCGTACGAAATGTGCATCATATCGGCATCGTTGCCGTAAGATTCATCCACTTCCATCGAAGCATCAGCGGTTGCGTTCGGATCTATGTAATGAAACTCGTTCTCTCCATTTTCATTAATCAATGGAAGGGCTAAAAACTTGTTGTACTTGCTGTAGTTCCTGCGACCGGTTTCGTCTGTCATCAACACTTTAGCTTCGTTATGTTCCGGGTCCCTGGCGGACTTCAGCTTTATGTGCTTCGTGATGTCCCAGCGCCAGTTCGACTTGTACTTGCAAAGGGAACATTCGAATGGTTTCTTATTTAAGTGGCCCACAATGTGCACGTGGAATCTGGACGCCGTAGCCGCCCAAAATTTGCAATCGGGGCATTTGTAAACATTCTTTCCCAAGCTTAAACTGTTCGGTGACAAATTCATGCTTTCATTTTCGTCGACGATCTCCGTATCGTATTGTCTGTTCATATCTGTGATGGTAGAGTCATCGTTAATGTTTATATCTAAAGGTCTGTCGAACTTGTTCTGATCTTGATTGATATTATTCCAAACGAAAACTACGTTTTCCATCGGATGAGGTTCCTCTGACTTCGATGTAGATGCTTCATTGCTAATCTTGGTGTCACCGGCATTTTCAGTGGCATCATGGTCCTTTTTCCCGCATGTTTGCATGTGAATGTACAAATCCGCACTCGACTTACATCGATGTCTGCAGTATTGGCAACGTGTGGATCCCATGGTAGGAGGTGCTGCGTTCGTCGTATTGCGGTTTGCCAGAGCGGTGCAATTTTTCTCATGCACAGAATGTTCCGACAGGCATTTGCTTTCGAAACCACAGGTCTTGCATTTGAGAGAGCCTTCCTCGCCAGTTTCGGTCAAAAGTCTTGCCTTCAATTTATCGAAAAAGGATACATTTTTCTTGCTGGATGTGGCTTCTTTTGGTGGATCATTGTTTACGGGTATTAGAGTGATGTCATCCGGGAGGTTATCTATTTTTTCATAAAGATCGGAGTCCGTGGACGGTTTAAGCTTCTTCGCCGGTGGTTCGCCAGATGTTTTCTGATTGGGCGTCGACGCATTCAATGGAATGAGTTGTGGTATTGGACGTGGGGCCTTCCGGCTCTGTTTTTGTGACTTAGAATCATCGTTTCCGTATGATGGAGAATGTTGGCCCATTGAGTCCTGATTTTCTTCTTTGTTCACATCTGTTTGTGTAGAGCTAGCATCGTTAGAGTCGCTGTTGCAGCTCACGATTTCTCTTTCAGCGAATTGCAAGCCCATCATGTCCTGAAACGATAGACAAAGTATAATTAGTATCTCCGTAAATAATAACATAATCTGTAAGTTTCAGTTCAAAGGTTTAACATTTAATATGTATCCTAACTCCTAACGTCTTTTGCGATGATCTCTGCACTTATAGTTACGTAGGTGGTCAGTAGTGTGCTTGTCAGATATGCAACCGTATCCATTTTTGGTGCATGACCAAGCGTATCAAGGTTTTACCATTAGAGATTCTTGCCAAAACAGAGCGGAATCACATAACATCTTTATTAAATGGCATCTAGATAGGCAACGTAGCCATTGAATGTGTAACTAAGTAATTTAGAAAACATTTTACCACTCTTGGATACTACATCGATGCTTATTATTATAATTAGACGTTGGATTATTATGTTTGGCCGACGAGTGCAATTTAAAAATGGTTAAACTTTATTTGCACCTAAATAGGTAAACCCGTGATGCTGCAGATGCAGACCTAATATTAATAATAACGTATTTTCCTGCGTGTCCGAAACCAGTTAAGCTAGACCTCCCCCTTTAACGAGAACACGGCTCCCGGAGATGTAAAAGGTGACTTCACATAGAATCCTAATCCTATGGGTACCTTTTTTATAAGACTAGCTACTGTGCCTGATGTTCCTTGCTGTTCAATCAGTTTCAGTAGTTCTCTCAAAAAGAGTGAGCAAACATTACTAAAGTTTCGCTATGTATAAGTATTAGTAATTCAGTATATTAGAAAATGCTAACAGTTTACAGGGTAATGGTTAATTCATAAAAGGTACCCAACTCGTAAAAATTAAACCCTAAAGCATTTAGTTTAAGTACCAATCAAACAGAAGCAGCGTAGTAGTAAGTAACGTGTTGTAGTAGAAGTGAAACCGGAATATAATAAGACTCAAAGTTTATGAATTTCCTAGGAATTTTATAAACTTTCGTAGGATTTTAAACGAGAGATAAATTGTATTATTACACGCCCGCATTTTCGTAAATAATATCAGCCGATAATATCATCGATTAGAATATTTATTAAATTTTTGGTTTAGTTTAATTTGAGTTTAAAATAAATATCAAAAATGTTTGTTTGAAATTGTCGTAGAGGTAATACTCGTACCTACATACTACGCATCTTTGTGAAAAAAATATTATGTATCTATAGCATTGTACGAACATTTTATTATCTAACTCAAAACTTCATGATGAGTCTTCTAACAGTTTGATATGTTTATTTTATCTTGACGCTGAATTAGTTGCGAAATGTTTACGTTAGTTATTTCACTAAAAGTAAGTATTACATCCCGCTCTATTGGGTGTTCATAGATTCATGATATTTTTCTTGTAAACTTAGCACGCTTCAACCAGTTTTAAATTGAACATCGTTTCCTTAATGTTACTGAAATGTTGGTTAGCTGACAAACACTTCCAATAAAAAAATATAATATGCTTCTGAGAGAAAAGACTACAGTTCCCAAAATTAACGTATGATAATATTATTATGTATTGATATTATTATTCTAAGTCAAGTTTTCTTTATCAAAGTTCTAAGTACTAACAGCTGTTCATCAAAACAAATTGATTATAGGTACCTACCGTCGCGACGCGTTGCGATTATAGACTCAAAAGACCTATTTTTTATGTGATTATTTATTGATGTGCGTATAATATTATTTTACTGACATAGTATTTACATTATTTATTTTAAGGGTACAATTTACCTATTTGGCTCATTTTACGGTTAAATATGGTTTACTGCAGAATACAAATACTACAACATTAACACATAAGGGACATGGCATGATTTCAACGATGGTATGGTATGAACACAACATGCAGAAATGATACATGACGCAAGAGGGCGCGAGAGGCCGAGCGGAGTGCAAACATGCAATGGAGTCGGTTCGTGATAACAGTGACAAGCGAGTGACGTCACGAGACGCGAGGCGCGGCCCTCGCACCGCTCGCATGTAGTGAACTCACCGAGGCCGAGTGTGAAGAGTCGCCGCTCCCTTCGTCCTCCTTGGGGAGCTGCGCGCCCATCGCGTCGGCGGCCGTCAAGTCACTGGCGCCCACCCGGTTGCGGCGGCGACTAGCGACGTGCCCCACCGGCGGTGTGTGATGATTCATTTCGTGCACGGTCAGACTCTGCTTGATGTCCGCCGTGAAGGTGCATTTTGAACACACGAAACTTCCAGTCCCGCCGTGGTTCTTCATGTGGCGATCCAAATTCCATTTGTACGGGGTGCGGAAGTCGCACATTGTGCATTTGATCATCGGCATCGAGTGGTACTTGACGTGTTTCGTGTATCTAGCTTTGATGTGGGTGACGTAGTTGCATTTGTCGCAGGAGAAGAATTCGCCCTTGCCTTTGGGCAGTCTCGAATTAGCATCCCTGACGTCGGATTCTCGCTCCGACAGCTCCTCGCAGTCGTCGTCCATTTGTATGTCTTCGCATTCTTCTATTTCTTCCATTAAATGTTCCATACGATCGTTGCTGTCTTCGGTGTTGTCACAGGCGGGATAACGCGTTTCCGTTATCTTTTTACCGGTAGTCTCAGTTTCCGCAGTCACTGTGGTCTCTGCATCTGCTCTGAGGGTTGAAGCCGAAGTCGCCGGCGTCGCAACGTGTACCATCTTTATGTGCCTCAAGAGTTTTTGTTGGTGTTGTGAAGCGTATAAACAATATTGACACTCGTATATGTTGAGTTTCTCGAAGTGAACGTCGCGTCGGTGCAAAAGATGAACGCGCGGGTTCTGCGTGTAGAAGCTGCACTTCGCACAGTTGTAATTTCTTCTTATCTTACAATCGGGCAATTCGATATCTTCGACCACATCCGCCGAGGACTCGAAAGAGACGTCGACTCCGAGGCGGCCTTCGAAGGGGCGCGCTAAAGTTGTGACCTCGCCGAATAGCGCGCTCTGCGGCGAGGACATCTGCTGTAGCATACTCCGCTGCAACAAAACAATACTCGGTGTCGGTTAAACGTCGGGGTGGTGGCACGGCGCGGCGCGGCGGGCGAGGGGAGCGCGCGTTTATGGGTTCGGCGCGCTGCGAGTGGCGGCGACACGTGTGCGGAGCGCGAGAGCGTCGCCGGCTGAATGAGGCGGTGGCGGCCGGCGACGGCGAGTGGCACGCAAGAGAAGCGCCGGGCTGAGGGCGCGTGGGCGCGGTCGGGGGTCGACGCCGCTCCGCTCGGCCGACGCTGCTCGGTGCTTGAAGCCGCGGAGTGTTGTTCCGAGGTTACGAGCGTTCTCTTCGACGACGCTTAGGGGAGCCACCGACCTCCACTCGGCGTCTCACTAATGAGCCTTTGCTCTTCGTTCTTATCGCGTCATTATTTCGCGCACGTGTCCTCAATGATAATGAGCTGATTATGTATATTATGTGTATGGCATGGGAGGTAAGTAGATATGCAGTGTGTAAAAGCATTTGCTGGTAAAGTAAAAGAACACATACAAGATGTCCACGAGGACGTATGTACAGTACACATGATTTGCAATGGATGATAGAGAGGCGTATAGGAATAAAAATACATATGGTTTGAATATATAGGTCGACGATGAAGTCAGAGCTTAAAGAATCGACATACCTATGTGTCGCTAGAGCATACGTAAAAAATCATTATCTACCATAATTGTACTTAATTCCTTCTTGAGTGATAGCAAATAAGTAAATCGTGTAACATACTCGTATTATAAGAAGCGATATTTAACCTATTCTACACATAATTATTTTAATACATAGCTATAACGATGCTATGATAAATAGGCACGGGGTTTAGGAATTTGACCTTCTACTTCTATTCTGCCAATTTTTATGGCAATTCCTTATTACAATACATAAATTGTGTATTTTTTTTAATAAAATAATTGAAATCATTACTAGATATGCGTTGAAGTCTTTTCTTTGAAATCAAAAGATCTACGAGCTACGCGATCTACGAATATTGATAAGTTAATATAATATTAATTAAGTATTATAATATTAATTAATTACTACCACTAATTCCTTTACTACAGTAAATGTGAATGCAGAATGTAAAAAATAAATTTTGTAAACTGGAATTTTTTATATTATTATGGTAGTTGGTAGAGCTTTCGTAGCTAAAACTAACTCGATACTTATGAATTTCAACGAATGAAACCTAACTTGCGTCGGCCAGAATAACAATATATAGAGTGTACTAGAGTCAAATCAAAAAGACTAAATGTCTTAAAGGGCCGGCAAAGTACCGTCCTACCCGCGGTGTTGCAGGCGGTGCAGGTAAAGGTATCATAAGGCCGCGACTATCATGTTTGCCAAATTTCGTAAAAATGATAATTTTTGTGTTTTTGGTACAGTTACATTACAACGACAGTGTAATATCTCTGACCTCTATCTTCTTCTTAGTAAAATATACCTAGAGTGTATTTTTTTTTTTGTAAACCATCAGAGTTATTATCTTATCTGAATGTATAGTTACTAAAACTAATCAGTGACCAGAATTTAGAAACAATTTTCTGTATGTTTTCGAAAGGATCCGTAGTCGAACAACGCATACATGTATAGATACGTAGGTATAGGTGACGGTATCCGCTCCCCATATTACGCGGGTCATCTGCTTGAGTGACTGTTACCACGGTAAAGAGATATACAGTAGTTTGATCTGAGCGTGATTTTTGAACATAAATACCTACAGTCTCGCGGTACATGCGCAAGTCATAGGGCTGCCGAGCAGCCGCTGCCCGCATACAGTAGGTACCTGGTACCTACCTATTTCATATCATCTACTTACTTGAGCTACTATCTAGATGAGTTATTGTAAACTAATTATATTATTTTTGTATATTTATTGATATTTTTATTACAAGCTTTTATTTCATTTTCAAATTACCTACCTATATGTACCTACTTATGTCCGCTTAGGAACCACTGTATGTCCGTTACTAAATTGCAACAGTCAAATGAGATTTGAAAATGTATTGTATCAAACTTATTACACCCTTCACCCCGCATTTTTTGCGGCTAGGACTAAAAATACCTAATAACACTTCAGAAAAAGACGAGAGACAAGACAAGAGACAAGACAAGAGACAAGACAAGAGACAAGACAAGAGACAAGACAAGAGACAAGACAAGAGACAAGTCAAGAGACAAGACAAGAGACAAGACAAGAGTCAAGACAAGAGACAAGACAAGAGACAAGTCAAGAGACAAGACAAGAGACAAGACAAGACAAGAGACAAGACAAGAGACAAGACAAGAGACAAGACAAGAGAAAAGACAAGACAAGAGACAAGACTAGAGACAAGACAAGAGACAAGACAAGAGACAAGACAAGAGACAAGACAAGAGACAAGACAAGGACTCTTACTCACACACTTAGTCGGTCTCTCACTTGCACTCTTACTCGGACTTTTACTCGGTCTCTTACTCGCACTCTTACTCGGACTCTTACTCTTATTCGCACTCTTACTCGGGCTCTTACTCGCACTCTTACTCGGACTCTTACTCGCAGGCTTACTCGAATTCTTACTCAGATTCTTATTCGCATTCTTACTCGGACTCTTACTCGCAGTCTTACTCGAATTCTTACTCAGATTCATACTCGCACTCTTACTCGGTCTCTTACTCGCACTCTTACTTGGACTCTTTCTCGGAATCTTAATCGCACTCTTACTCGGACTATTACTTGCACTCTTACTCGGACACTTACACGCAGTCTTACTCGAATTCTTACTCAGTTTCTTACTTGCACTCTTACTCGGACTCTTATCGGACTCTTACTTGGACTCTTACTCGGTCTCTTACTCGCACTCTTACTTCAGCAGAATACTTTAAAGAAAAAAAAAAACTTCTTACTAACTTACCTCAAAAACAGCATAATATCGCATGCTATTTTTTTGCCATTTTATATAATTTATTATATTATGTACGAGTATACATACGTCAAAAGTAAATAACGTAAATTACACTAAATACTTGCAAAAAACTATCGCGACGTCCGCCCGTCGCTGCGTGGCACCCGCTTATGGATTATATACCCACTTCTACCCACATCTACCGACATCTACCTACTCCCACATTTCGACTTTTTCTATGGAGTCGAACTATTGTATATCTCTTTACCGTGCTGTTACTAACATAAAAAAGACTTAAAATATTCAAAAAAAATTATCTTCTTGTTTAGGCGATGTTTAGTTAATAACAGCATTACTCTGTATTTAGGTCGTCAGGCCCTAATGACCTTACAACTATAATATCTAAGACTAACTGAGACGCTCCTTCCCAAGCACGAAAACGTCCAGATGTGAAACAAAAATGGTCGCTCTTCAACGTAGAGACCGGTTGGGACCTTGATGATCGATCAAGATCTAAGAGGTTGGTCAAGCTACAATTTTAATTTATTCATTTACTAGCGTCGTGCTACGGCTTTGCTGTAGTCTCCGCTTTGTTATTTGTCTAACGAATTTGTATAAGAATACTTATGTATTTTGTGACTATAATATACGAGTAGTCATTTAATTAATTTCTATACTAGTAGGTCCGCACAATGTCGTCTGCGTTTGTTGACGAATGCTTTAAAATACATATATTTTTTTATATACTTAATATGCCTACCCCTACGCTTTTGACCACGTGCCACCTGATGGAATGTGCAGAGACGGTCGGCGATCAATCACGTAGAATGGCTAGAGAGAATACTTATATTTACTCGTGGCCTGAAGACTCCCAAACTGTATCGCTCGGGACCACAAATGACAGACAGCAATATTATGTTCCAAATGCGACCAGTTCTTATTAAAAAGTTGAAGCAAAACACATGGTACTGTCAGTTGGTAGCGCCACTAAGTACGCATGCTGCTTTCCCGTCTACCGTGACCTATATATAATACTCTAACAAAAATTACATTAAAATCGGTAGAGCCGTTTCAGTGGAAAACACCGTGATGCAAGATTTTAATAATAATTGTAAGTATTAGTTTGTTACACAGTTTGTGTAGCTAAAGAAAATCGGGTATGATTGGATTGGATAAAATGTTATAAAATCCATTTCATGGTGCTTTAAAACCAGTAAGCGAAGAAAGACACGCAAACAAAGCATTATTCTCTTATAGACCCTAACTTTTTTGGAAAAGAAGCGTTGGAGGCTACATCATTTTAGAAGTAGGTAAGTATATTACGACGACTACGATATCCAATACAACGACGACTACGATTTATTTTGTTTCTTACGCTTTTACGAGTACGTCAAATCTTTTCTATATAGGCTTCTCTTTACATACGTATCGGTACCTACCTATACAGTATACCTACAGTAGGTAAATTACCGACAAAGATTGTCTATAACGAAAAAATGCAAGAGAGGTCATAGTACCTACTATCTCTATAGATGCATAAATATCGAGACACCTTATACCACCCCAGTCCCCAGCTCTTCGCCCCGTGAACACACGATTATGCTTAACGTAGCAGTTTTTACCTGCAAGCTGCTGCAACATTGAGCTCGCTTCGTTCCTAATGCAACCCTCGGGTTTTTTTGGCGAAATATTTTATTTATGTGATGAAGTAGAAGACGAGCAAGGCGCTCTCCTGATGTTAAGAGATAACGGCTGCCCATAATCAGTACAGTGTCACCTAGGATTTCACAATTATGTGAATTCTAGGAGCACTGCACCAACGCTTCTTACTCAAGAGTCATAAGATGTTAAGACTCTTTAGCCCAGTAATTTCACTAGCTACAGTGCCCTCCTACCGGAGCAATGGGATTTTGGCGAAATGTTATGATAAACGTGTTTTGTGTGTTTAGACGTGTAGATACATATAAGTGTAAGTACCTATAATTTGGCTAATGATAAGATAGATAAATAGATACCTTTATTAAAACAAAAGAAAGTGTAGGTACAAAACAACTTTAGAGCTAAAATAATTGAAAAAACTAAGTGTTACAATAAAAAAAACTGTGTTAATTAGATATCAACATATTTTGTACCCATTTAAATTATAGTTCACTAATAAAAATACGAGGGTTTAAAAATGTTTGCCTGTATTTTAGATACCTACCTATATCCTACATAATTTGTTTAAAAATATTTCCTACTGCTTACTGTCCAATAATTATCATAATTGGGAATTGCCGAATTCGTGTAATTGGCCAAGGTCGTAAAGGGTCAACGCTCTGCAACAACTGCTGTGACCCTCATCCTTATTTATATCCATATTGTATTTTAATAGGTGATTTTCCCGTGATTGTTACGGTTTATATTTTAACAGTAAGTAAATAATTTATCACAACACCCGTACGTTCAAATCATAATATAGCTGAAAAGTCTCATTATTAGATAGTTATTTAGATAAAAATGTGTAATTTTATCGAAGCTTTTGGTATAAATGTGTATTGATAAAAATAATCTACTAAAACCAGTTAAGTAAACACGAAGAACATTTAGTCGGTAATTATACAGGCAATACAATATGCGAAGAATCGGTGCCATGAAAAAGGATGATTAAAAGTACGTGATGTGAAGCACTTTAAGTAGGTTGGAGGCAGCTGTGCCGGACGTGTCCTGACGGCAGGCCGCGGGGCGAGGGGCGCGGGGCCGGCAGCCGGCAGACGAGTCGACAGGGCCGCAGGAAACGACCGGAGAAGGCATCCCAGCCGGAGCACAATGGAGGCGGCGCGCCGCAGGGGGAGCCCTCGCAATCGATATACCGTCGCTAAGGTCCGCTGGCCGCTGTGAGCACTTTGGATCGCTGCAGAGGCGGATGCCCCTTGCCCCGCGCGCCGCAGCCGCCACCCCGCGCTCTACCACACCTGCTGTGTATTTATAGCCGGCGAGTCGAGCCCGGGGATGCAGGGATGCCTACCATGGTCGACGACATCTACCTACCTATGCGACACACTACACGCACACCACGCCGCACGCCGCGCCGCCGAGCCGACCGTCGCGGTGGGTGACGCCCGACTGTTTATTTATCACAATGAACACAAAAATAGCACGCACTCGTTAGGTATCCTGCTGGTGCTTCAGTGCTTAGTGCACAGCTCGCACTGTGCCACGTCCTAATATGGATGCAAATATGCTTAGACCACATTCACGCGACATTCATACTTTAGTATGTGAGTGTGGTACCTACTTATATGTAGCATGTAAGTAACATATTATGCATGAAATGAAATGTTTGATTCACCCATTGAATCTATTTGGTAATATCAAGCACAAGCACAATTTAGGACAATTCAATTACAACCATACTAAAACCCAATAAGGTTTAGAATTAATCAAAAAAAATACGAGTAGAAATATGTGTAACTATCCGACAGGACAAGAAGAAGTTAAAAATTTAGTCTGATTTCAAAATGAATTAATGTGTGTTATAAGTAAAAGTAGTTAACTAATTTGTTAACATTATCCTAATTTGTATACAAATATGTGTTTAGTTTATGCATGGGACCCAATTCCTTTCACTCTCGTTCCTCGGGTACACTTTGGTTTCGAGACCAACGAAGTTATCGAGCACGTTTGCTTTCGTTTGATGGCTTTGATTACAATATTAAGATATCTGTGATCTGTGGGTGAATAAATTATATATTTTTATGGGTCATATTTGAACTCAAAAATAGATAAGTACCAGTATGTTATATGCATTTTATTTTACTAAGTATAACAACTAACAACTGCATTCCGCGGTTTCCCTGTATAAGTTTAGATCCAGTAGGAAAATTAGGATAAAAGTCCTTTAGTTTTGTATGCTTCTTTGAAGCCGGTTTAAATTTGTAGTGTAGCTGGAAACACTTTTGTTGTTCTTCCACGCTATCTTCTACATATCTCCAAACTGAGCCTCATCGCGATCGGTTCAGTAGTTTTTAAGTGAAAGAGCAAAAATATTTTTGCATGTTAATACCGCAAACGCCAACCGGTCATTACGACGGTGTTCCGGTACGATGATAAGTGAAGCCAGGGAGAAGAAAAAATGAATAGTCTAAATCGGTTCAGGCGTTTACGAGTACCTTACTGGTGAACATAAAACAAACAAACTCATACAAAAAAAAACACACATCCATCTCATAAAAAATAATCATAACATAAACATGATGACAATAAATTTGCCGTTAAATCAGAACACTACACTCAAAGAAGTCCCTTTTTTAGGGATGTCGATCGTTAACAGCTTAAATCTAGTCAGCCCTTTAGGGCTTATGCCAATCGCAGCTCCCTTTCCCTTTTTGAAAGCAGGTACTTCTTTGGTAATAAGTTACTACCATATTGTCTTTGTGTCAGTCATTGTGCTCTTGCAGCATTAACAAACCGATATAAAAAAAAACAAGTGAAATTAAAAGAAAAAACTTCACTCGTCAAGGCGAATCAAATGAGCCCGAACTCGATGGGGTTGCGTCGTTCCTATGGCCACCTCCCAGCTCCATCATCAGATCAGCTCCATGTCATAATAATAGATATTATATTGTCATCCCATTTATACATGCATGCAAAATTCAGTTCAATCGGATACCGGGAAGTAGGTCAAATTAAACTTGCATGATTTGCTTACAGACAGACAACGGACAGGTGAAAGTAAATAAAAGCTTGTAAAAATGAAAGATCTTTCTAATCACGACTAATAAACTTACTACGGTGTCTGGTATTATTTTGCCAGTGGTGTGTATTATAATCGTAACTAATATAGAGTAGGTAGGATAGTGAGTAGTGACATGAAAATTTTCTATTAAAAATTTCTCGAACCTCCAGTCATAAAAAGAAATTTAAATAAATTAATTATAATGCATAATATTAGTTTTCAATTTTATATTATTTCCTAGAGTCTTCTCGAACGGACATCTCGGTGATGTTTTACTACCTATTATCTACTATATAAAAATAAGTCGGGTTTTCCTCCCTGACGCTATAACTCCAGAACGCACGAACCGATTTCCACGGTTTTGCATTCGTTGGAAAGGTCTCGGGCTCCGCGAGGTTTATAGCAAAGAAAATTCAGGAAAAATTTCAAAAGAAATGAAAAAAAAGTAAAAAAAATAAGTTATTCAATTGGAAACCACGCGCGTATTGGGCAAATGTCAACAGCAGGCATTTGTCTTTAAGGTGGTAATGGCCGTGTCGGCGCGGAGGATATTGATAAGTTTTATTGCAACCTTATTTCGAATTAATACTGGCAACGTAGTAGCCAATGGCTCTCCTTGGATGAATACAAAAAAAAAGTGTGTTCTTGGGCAAATTTTTATTAAATTTCAACAGCAGGCATTTGTCTTTAAGGTGGTAAGTTGAACTGTGTAAATTATGTGGATCGTGAATTTGAGGTTAAATAGGGATGTTGACACATGTTACGAATTGATATAAAGTTATGTTTTTCACATAAAAGACAGTATTTAAAAACCTAAAATCACATTTTAAGGATCTATTTACAAGCCAAAATTGAATAAAATCAATTTTAATTTAAAAAAAAAATTACTTATTATTACGCGAATGCGAACGCCAATCAGAGTGCGTGACGTCACACCATTGGCTGGACCTTACGCTTCCTATGAAAAGTTCCTGATTTCGACACATTTTAATTATTCATAACATAAAAACCTTTCATTGTTCGATGGAAGTGATCCCGATTCCAGCCATTTTCTTCAACACATTCTTGAATACAATAACTGCTTTCGCATGACTTCTTTTGGAGCTAATATCATTCGAGAAGGCGGCTTCATGCCGACTTGCAAGGTAAAATATAAAATATACCAGTGGTTTACCAAAGAGCACTTCAATGAAACGGATAATTTGCGGACACGTATAACGTTTCGATTCAGTATTTACTTTGGATTCACTTTCATTTACTTAGAGAAGTTCAACTAAATAACACTTCATTTTTGTAATCGAAATGACTTTATTACTGTTGTGAAATGAAATAAAATTTTTCCTTTTTAAATATAAAACAAAAAAAAATTCTTAATTTTTTAATCACCAAACGAAATGTTACATAAAACGAAGCCATCTGGTGGCGAAACGGAGTTCGCCGGGTTTGCTAGTATATCTATAAAAACGACAAGGTAAATTAGTAAAGGAAAATGCTTGATCATGTTAAAACGATTACTCCGATTTACGTAATCGTAGCATTGCACTTGTGTATTGATATAATGATTAAAACATCTGCTTATATCTGCTGATACAGTAGGTAGGTATGTATAGCTACACTGCGCTGGTCTCACACATTCAGCACAACCACAACTAGGTACGTACTGACACCAATGTAGTCGTGATATACCACTATAGGTACGTATGTGTAAGTGTATCGCAGTGTGGTATGCGTTTCGTCATTTGTTTGCTTCGTTCTTGTAGGAGTCGTTCGATGGCAGCGTAGGCATTCCGCGTGACTAACCGCACCCGAGAGGTAGGTTGGTACCTGAGAAGCGCTCACCTCGGCGTGGCCTCCACACTAACTGACCACTGCTTGAATTCAAACCCGTTCTTGTCCTTATATGTAGCTGCCTCAAGCACAAAATAGATCAACGTAAAGTAGCGTTTCTACTTTTGATTTGGTCTGAGGATGAGGCGAGCCAATGTTATGGTGATACGGCTTGGGTTATAGCAACAAGACCGTCTGGTTTTAGACTCATCTAAGTGGTAGTATTTTTTATATAGGGACATGTACCCGTAATATTGCAAATGATTATCCTTGAAAATGAAGCATGGAAATTACCAATAACAATCGTTATTAGCGGGGCATTTAACCTAAGCTCTTATCATTTTCATAGAGTACTCATACAGGCATAAGTAGATATAAAACTATGTATAATACGTTGCTAGATACAAAGTAGGTACGTACTTCAGTATACTAATAAAGGTTATAGGTAGGGGTTTAGATTTTGGAATAACATCTCAATATTCGCGACTTTTTATAATCCCATAAACATAAAGTACTAGCCTAAAAGTTTGTGACGATGACTTAATGGAGATTAAGTCTGCAAATTAGAATTTATGCTTTCATTAAGTGAAACGTCCAGAGATATCCCATTTCAAAAATTGCGGGACTTTTCTGGATGTCCATAAACACTAGGGATTTTCCCACGCGACGGCTCTACATAAGCTAGTTATATAGGTACTACGTGTATGTGTGTATATGGGGCCTACATTGTATTTTATTCAAACGGACCTCTGGTTACTGGTCCGTCGACCGGTGGTCGCCGTTGATATAGGTAGTGTCGGGGTTGGTAGCTATATAAGTACACCGTTTAAACCATAGTAGCACTCAGTGCTAGATAATGTTATAATTTATAATGCTTGGGGTGCTGCATTATGTGCCAACTGCCAACAGAAAATGGGTCAATAAGATCTTAATAAAAAGGTCATAATACTAAAAAAAAAAAATGTTTTATAAGTAATTTCTTCTTGAATAAAAATAATGTGAAACATTGTACGGTATAATATTCCTGTAACTATAACAGATAAATGTAGAGCGGTAAATTTTTGCCAGCGTAGCGTGGCGGGAAGGACCCTTGGAGTGCTATTCCGAGCCACGCCTAATAATTTCACCTCTATAAAGTTCTAATCCAAATAGGTCTGCATCTACTTCACAATATGTGATGTTGGCTTTCAATACGATCCAACAGCGCCCGAAGTAGGTATGATGACAAGCGCTCACTGCTTACCAATTATCACATGTGTTCAGTCACTGGCACGTTTATGCTGCTATAGGTACCTACATACTGTACATAGCTACGGAAAATACGCACGAGCTGAACACATACATAATGTACCATTGTGCTATATCTAGGTACTTATACATACTTGCAGCATATCACATCTGCTGTAGACATCAACGCTCATAGGTGTGTACAGTAACGTCGCCTATTATGAGTTCGATAAGAATGCGCGCCGTGTCTTCGAACAAGTAGTTGTAGAGCAGGCCTAATCGGCTGCCAAAACTATGTTAAGCCTGTGTCTTAGATATGCAGATGAAGTCACGCCATTAAATCTTAATTGTATACAGATTTGATAGTGACATGATGGTGCAGCGACGTTGCGGATTTTGCGACGCAAATAATTTGCGCGCCAATTGACCTTTCGTCGGACGTGGTCGTCGAAGTGCGGCGGCGGCGGCGGCGTCGGGCGCGGTCTCACCGGCTTCAACACGCGCTATATATAGCTGCGCGACAACACGCCACACCGAACACCCGCCTGGGGCCGGCTACGTAGGCAGTTTTCCTTTATCACCCGCCCGACAGCCTCTAGCCTGGATTTTACGGAAGCTTTGCCAGAGCCGCTCCGCAGAGACGTAGGCGACGGGATGTCGACCCACACCACCCTCCCGGGATCGATACAGATGGTCGCCGCAAGAACACCCTGCCTGCTCTGCTCTACCTACTCTATCTACGACGGGACGTATAACATACCATAACATGCCGCTGTTTATAGGATGACTATCAACACCATGCTATTATGAACCTAACACCTATTTGGGTTTTATTAGTCAAAGACGTTTTCTATGTCCCCGTACTTTACTGTTATCAGTTCTTAGATTTTGTATCTTTGAGACGATGTCTACGATAGGTAGGAGAGAATTGCAAACGATTGAGCTATCGACATGTAAAAACAAAGATAGACGTCGGCCGACGTGTCAGTCGTTAACGAGCATGACTGTCACCGGTCGAACTGGTAATTAACATGACCTTGAAGGCGAGCGGCAAACGATGCACAACGCTCGGCGCTCACGTAGCGCACAATGAAAGGAGTGCAGTCGGCGTCGATGGCCATCGCGGCAACAGTGCTCTCGAATGGAATTCGTACCGAGTGGCGGTTGGCGTGCGCTGTGCTCGTTTAAAGATGGCTGCGATAAGGCGCGGTGACGCTGGTCGGGCGCGGGCTGTCGGTGTGTGCGTGCCGGTGCGCCGTCCCTGGCGTCCCCGGCCCCGCGCCCCGCTGCACGTTCCGCAACATGTGCGCCGGCTGGCGGCCGACAACTCTGCCCTGCCGCGGGCCGCGTCCGCAGTGCGCACCACACACCCGCGCCCGACCGCAGACGCTCTCGCCGCGGTCCTCCCGCCTCGAGGCCCGCTGATAATGCGCCTTATCTAACCACCAGATAGCAGAGGTGCTGTTCGCTCGTTTAGGTGTCACGGACATCGCGTACCGACCGACGTCAGTTGGCCGCCTCGTGCACGAACACTCACGGCGGCTTGTTAGTGCTACTTTAGCGATTTACTCATAATGAGTCAATAACAGCTCGCCGACAATACCGA